>CM061495.1:25360833-26690000 GCA_030867185.1 Tagetes erecta | reverse complement strand
ATATACCTTGATTGTGTGTTGGATCTTGTATTTGGGTTATTTGGACTTTTACACTTTGTTCTACAAGTATTTGACATATTTGGGTTAAACAAGTCAACAAAGCACTGAAATCACGATCATTATGGACCAACAATATGGTATCAGAGCCTTAGTGCTCTTGATTGTTTGATTCAAGTGATTTTTGTGTTGATTTTTGAAGTTTTTGGGTCAAAACTCTTTCGATTCTGTTTAAAGCTTGTTTCTTGTGTTTTGGAGTGGTATTTTGCACTGGTTTTGTGTTATTTGGAAGTTGAAAGCTTTTAAAACAAGTCTGTAGGCAAATGGTCAAGTTTTGAGGGTTTTCGAGCTGTTTCCGTACTATTTCAGAGTGGTTGAGCTACCAGCGAATCTATTAGTTCTTCCAGCGAATCTGTCAGTTCTTCCAGCGAATCTAAATTCAAATTTTGTCCTGTTTGGGTTGTGTTGTGGCCAGCGAATCTAGCATATCATCGAACGAAAGTTCATCTATTTGACTGACTGTGCAAGCGAAACTGCTGCCAAAATCAGGCCAGCGAATCTGTGCTTGCTCGTCAGCGAATTTGTTTGACTGTCTAGCGAATCTGTCACCAGCGAATCTGCCAGCGAAACTACTGTGTTCTTCTAGCGAAACTAGCCAGCGAATTTGTCATTTTTCAGCGAATCTGTAGTCTGTTCAAAGTTATGACTTCTTCAACACTTAATATGAATGATCTAGACAGCGTTCAACCTAACAGGCCACCGAGGCTTGTTAGTGGTGAAAACTTTGAAGACTGGAAAAGATGTTTGAAGGCATTCTTCTACTACACCGACTACAACCAATGGGAATCTATAGTGAATGGCCCGCACGTGCCAACAACTGTTGAAGGAACTGTCACTTCAGTAAACACAGATCCAACTACTTTTACTGAAACTGATATCAAGCTACTGGATCGTGACAAGAAGGCATTAGGGGCACTGACACTTTGCTTACATCAGGACATCTTTAACCGGTTTGCAGAACACACAACTGCAAAGAGTCTGTATGATGCATTGTGTGAATTTTATGATGGGAATGAGGATCTGAAACTGGATAGAAAAGCTCAGGCTGAAAAGGAATTCAACTCTTTTGTTGGATATTCACAAGAGAACTTGACTGATATCACAAACAGATTCCTATCCGTGTCAAGTAATTTGAAGAAATATGATGAAAAGCTGGGAAATCACGAACAAGTGGCAAAATTGTTAGATTCACTTCCTCCCCAATGGAGCCTTCAAATCAAGCTACTGAAACAAGAAAGGAATTTTCCTGATTACAAACTGATGGACGTCATCAACAAGCTGAAGTCTTTTGACCTTGATGTAAAAAGAAGAGAGTATAATCAGTCGATGATGGTTCCAAACATTCCGTCTCAAAATGCTGCACTTATCTCATCCGCTGCAAACTCTTATGTTTACAGTGCAGCATCTAGAGGATCTTCAGGTCATGTGTCTGCTAAGTCTGCTGGTGCATCTACTAACGCTGGTTCAAGCTCAAATGCATCTGTCACCACACAGATTCCATCAGACACCATGGCATTATTTGGAATGTTTGTTCACAGTTATGAAGCTCTTGTTGCAGGTGAGTTGAAAGGGAAGGGTATGACAGTAGAAGATATGTATCAGGTAGACCCTGATGATTTGGAGGAAACAGATATTCAATGGCAGATGGCTATGCTCACTCTCCGCGCCAGACGATTTATGGAAAGAACTGGCAGAAGAAACTTTGGAAATCAAGGACAGAATGCTAAGCTGGGTTATGACAAGGGAAAGTTACGATGCTATAACTGCAAACAGCTGGGCCACTTCAAGAGAGAATGCCCATTACCAATCGTTTCTGAGCCAGTTAACTCTGTAAGTCCAAGATCTGCTCCAATTCAAGAAAAGGTTGAGGAAGCAAAGTCAAAGAATGAAACTGCACTTCTCACCAACTTTGACTGGAGTGCTGAAATCGAAGAAACCAAGGAGGAGATCAACCATGCCCTTATTGCTGAAATTACTGAGTTTGATGACAGTGATATAAATCTCTTTGATCCATTCAAAGAATTTTTTGGAAATGAAGAAGAAGAGAAAGTGGAGAATGCTGTTGAAGTTCAATCAGATGTTATTGCTCAAGGACATCTGAATCATTCAGGGTTAGTTTGTGAAGCCGCTGTTAATGAAGTAAAGCATGAGGAGGAGTCTAAGGCTAGCTTGGAAGAAATGATCGAAAAGGCAAGGCTGGATGCAGTTGATGAATTCAAAAGAAGCACTCCCTACTGTCAATGTGATCGTGCTCTGGCCGCTGAAAAACTGGTAATCGGTCTTCCTTATGATGTTATTGAAGATATGTGTTCATCTGCTTGCAAAATTCGTTTAATTGGCATATACAAAGCAAATAAACTGTTAATGTCAAACGAAAACGAATTAAAAAGAACCAACAAAGAGCTCAAATTAAGTGAATCAAAATATTTTGTTAAGTTAAGAGAAGCTTTAAAAGAAAATGAACACTTAAAAAGGACTCTTTTAGAAAAGAACTGTGAGATTAATTACTTGACTGAGCAAGTTACACTTGCTGAGTTTGAAGCAAGAAAACTCAAAAACAAATTGCAGCAGTGGACCATATCTGGTATGAAAAGGGAGGAACTTTGCAAGAATCAAAGGGGGGCCAGGGTCAAGACAGGTTTGGGTTTTAGTAAAAATGAAACATATGCATATCCTCCACCGAGTACTTTCTGTTATTCTCCTACACCTATTCCTCATCCCTCAAATGAGTTAATTCAAGAGATTATGCAGAAAGATACTGACAGTTCCATTGCAGGTTTAAGTGAAGTAAACCTTAAGGAAGTTAGAGAGGAGTACGCATATGGTGCGAGTGTTGGGCTCGGTTGTTCTGGCAGTAGTGATTGCAGTAGTTCTGATTCCAAGAAGTCTTATGAAGACATTTGTTTAGATAATTCTGTTTGTAGTAATATGACATATTCAGACAATTGCATGTTTAATAGTAATCTAGGGTGTTCCACTTCAAACCCTAATGTGTTGAATGATGCTGATTTGATTAAAAATGTGTGTGTGAATGACAAAGACAAACTTTCAGGTCAAGTCTCTGAAAGTCAAACTAAAACAAACTGTTTTCAAAAGTTCTTCACTCACCAAATTCCATCTTTCACACCTGTGAGAATTTCAAAACCAAAAGCGAAGGAATCATCTTTTTCATACATTCTTAAACCAAAACCTGAATCTGATACAGGTAAAGTCACAACAAGTAAGTTAAAAGAACTCTATGACACTTACAGTGACTGTGACTCACAACTGTCTGAATGTGATGAGGAAATTGTAATAGATAAAATTCCTGTCAACAGAATTCCTAAAACTGGTTTGAAGTCTCACTGTTTTAAATGCGGAAATACTGGTCACACTGTCAAGCAATGCCCTAAATTAATCCAAAAGAGCACCAAGCAAAAATCTTTGGGAAAAAGATTAAACACTTTTGTAAATAATTTCTTTTGTAGTACTTCATCAACTTCACCACCCAGGTACACAAAGACTTGGGTGCCTATTGCAAAGGTCTAACTTTTCTTTTTTCTTTTAATAAATGTCAGGAACATTCAAATGCCGTTGTAAATAGTCATTGGCATATTGACAGCGGATGTTCCAGACATATGACAGGATTGAAGGATCTTCTTACTAACTATAGGATCATAAATGGAGGTTATGTTGCTTTTGCGGGAGATAAGAAAGGCGGGAAGATGATTGGTCAAGGAGAAGTCTCAAATGGCTCACTTACTTTGGAAGATGTCAACTATGTTCCAGAACTGGCATTCAATCTTCTGAGTGTATCACAAATCTGTGATAAAAATATTCCTGTAATGTTTCTTCAAAATGAATGCCTGTTCTTGAAGCCAGAGTTTACCGTTCCTGAAGATATGGTGATCATGCGAGCTCCGAGACGAAATGATACCTATATGCTGAATATGGGTTCAACTGAATCAAATTCCACCGTGACATGTCTTCTGTCTAAAGCATCATCCTTTGAATCTTTTTTGTGGCATAAACGTTTAGGACACATCAATTTTAAAATTCTGAATAAATTAGTTAAGAACAATTTGGTTAGGGGTTTACCACAAAAGGATTTTTCTGTGGTCGAGAAATGCATGGCTTGTGCTAGAGGAAAACAGCACAAAAAGCCACATAAAATCAAAATTACAAATACTATCTCAGAACCCCTCGAATTGTTACATACTGATTTATTCGGTCCAATAAGTGTCAAATCAATTGCTAAAAAGTCTTATTGCTTGGTTGTCACAGATGATTACTCTAGGTACACCTGGGTGAGATTCATGGCAAACAAGAGTGAGACTGCCGAAGAATTGATGAAGTTAATACCTCTAATAGAGGTTCTGGGAAAGAAGAAGGTTCAAGCCATCAGAAGCGATAACGGAACTGAATTCAGAAACCACATCTTCAACTCCTTCTGTGAACAACGGGGTATTCTCAGACAGTTTAGCGCTGCCCGAACACCACAACAAAATGGTGTTGCTGAAAGAAAGAACCGAACTCTTGTTGAGGCCGCTAGAACTATGCTGATCGAGTCAAAACTTCCAATTATTTTCTGGGCTGAAGCGGTTAATTGTGCAGCTTATGTTCTTAACAGGGTACTGATAGTCAAAGAAAAGATGAAGACTTCATACCAACTGTTTCGAGGAATTAAGCCGCTGATTGACTTTCTACGCCCCTTTGGTTGTTCTTGCACTCTTTTGAATACTCAAGATCAGAAGACGAAGTTTGGGGCTGTCTCTGATGAATGCTTCTTTGTGGGATACTCAACCACACAAAAGGCGTATCGTGTTTACAACAAACGTACGCGGATTGTGCAAGAGTCCTACTATGTCGATTGGCAAGAATCTAACACTACCAGTATCGGTAGTGAACCAGCTTGGTTTTATGATGCCACCACCATTTTCAAATCATTTAATCTTCCTGACTCTGACGATGACGACATCATTCCACACTCATCGGTTTCTATTTTCAATCATACACCTATACCATCACAATCACAACCTTCCACATCAGCTACACAACTACCTCCCACATCATTTGACATCCCATCACCTCCACCAAATATTCCATCACCACAAACTGTTCAAACTTCCACAACAGATATTCCATCCACATCCAACACCATTCCATCACCTACACCTACACCTCCACAACCATCAAATCAACCACCCACAACCGATCAAAATCCTTTACTACTCAACACCGACTTCAAAACCCTGAAAAACCACCCTCACGATTATATCATTGGATCTATTACCGATGGTGTGCGAACCCGAAGTCAGAGCGGTTTGATAAATGAATGTCTTTATGCTGCCTTTCTGTCACAAGTCGTTCCAAAGAATTACAAACAGGCACTTGAAGATCCGAGTTGGGTGGATGCCATGCAGATGGAACTGCAACAATTCAGGAAGCTCAAAGTTTGGGAACTGGTTGATCTTCCTCCTAACAAGTGTCCAATCGGCACTAAATGGGTTTTTCGGAACAAGCCAGATGATCGTGGTGTGGTAATTAGAAATAAAGCGAGACTGGTTGTTCAGGGATTTGCTCAGGAAGAAGGAATTGACTATACCGAAGTTTTTGCTCCAGTCGCTCGCCTGGAAGCCATCAGAATCTTTCTTGCACATGCAGCAAACAAAAACTTTAAGGTTTATCAGATGGATGTGAAATGTGCATTTCTATACGGAGACATTGATGAGGAGATCTACGTATGTCAACCACCAGGGTTCGAGGATCCTGATTTCCCGTCAAAGGTTTACAAGCTTGATAAATCATTGTATGGGTTACATCAAGCTCCAAGGATCTGGTATGAAACTCTGACACAGTATCTCCTCAGTAAAGGTTTCTCACGTGGAGCTATAGATATGACATTATTTAAGAAGGAGGTGGATGGCGAGCTGCTGATCGTTCAAGTGTACGTTGATGATATCATTTTTGGTTCGACTAATGAAGGGTTGTGTAGAGAATTTGAGAAGGTGATGATGGATCGTTTTGAGATGACCATAATGGGGGAGATGTGTTTCTTCTTGGGGCTACAAGTGGAGCAAAAGCCTGATGGAATTTTAATCCACCAAGAGAAATACATTAAAGAAATCCTCACGAAGTTTGGCATGGACGACTCTTCTCCAGAATTGATTCCTTTCACTGCTCAAACATGCCTTACTTCCGATGATAATGGGAATCCTGTGGATGCTCATCGGTACCGCTCGATGATCGGATCTCTCATGTATCTGACTGCAAGTCGTCCAGATATTACATTTGCCGTGTGTTATTGTGCGCGCTTCCAAGCAAATCCAAAAGAATCGCATGAAAAAGCTGTTAAACGAATTTTTCGTTACCTTAAGGGTTCCTCTCGTTTGGGACTTTGGTACCCAAAAGGTGGGAACTTTGATTTACATGCCTTTTCTGATAGTGATCATGCTGGTTGCAGGATCAACAGGAAATCAGTCACCGGTGGATGTCAATACCTTGGAGAATGTCTTGTTTCGTGGCAAAGCAAGAAGCAAACAACAGTCTCTCTGTCCACAGGAGAAGCAGAATACATTGCTGCTTCAAGTTGCTGCTGCCAAGTGCTGTGGATTCAACATCAGATGATGGATTATGGCATCAACTTTCTTCACACGCCACTCTTTTGTGACAATGAAGCTGCTGTTGGAATTGCCAAGAATCCCATTCATCACACTCGAACCAAGCACATTGAAACAAGAATTCATGCAATCCGGGATGCACAGGAAAAGGGGTTTATTGATATTATTCCTATCGAAACTAGAAAGCAAAAAGCGGATCTTTTCACAAAAACTTTTGATAAACCACGTTTTTATGAACTGATCTCCATGCTTGGGCTTATATCTTTTTGAAAACCTTTTCTGTGAGAATCCTTTTGTAAATATGTAAATAATCTGGTCTTTGTAAATAATCGGGTCTTTATCCTCTTTGAAAAATCTGTGGGTCACTCGATTCAATGCTCCGCTTCTTTATTTTATTTCATCTTCTTTTGTTCTTCTTTAACTTTTATGTATATATATATATATTAAGAAAATCTGAAAAACAAAAATTTCTTTTAGACGGCTACTATTTAGAAATTTTGGGGGAGATATAAAAGATTAACTATTTATAGTTTTTCAAATTTTGCTATTTCAGGATCTCCGTTTCGATTGATGTTGAAAAGTCGTTGAAGGAGGTCAGAAGCATTGCGTTTGGGATATGTCAGATAGGCTCAGCCCGAAAACAAAGTAAACAGTGATTGTGCAGCCAAACATAACGCTCAAGATCTCGACAGCAAGGATTATCTCCTTGACGTGATTGGATTGCACAAAGATAATGGTTCTGTCAAAAATGGGTTGAGAGTGTCAAATCTTTGTCTTGATTTCCCAAAACATCCCAAATCACCCTCGCCCTATCCCCGAATCGAGTTTCTAGTATGCAAAACAAATAAAAATAAAAAGCTGCTAGGGATGCTCTTCGGAAAAGCCTCTGAGTGAATTACTCGTTAACTCCTCAGAACGTATTGTGTCAAGTGCTTAACTCCTCTGCTATACGGAAGTATTGACCTGGAGTTGGTGGATCTTCTCTGCTATACGGAAGTATTGACCTGAAGATTCACCGAGCATGCTCAAATGTTTATCTCCTCTGTTATACGTCAGTATAGACCTGGAGCTCTAGACTATTTGAGTTTCCCAAATAATAAGTCGCATTGTATTCAAAATGAATCAATTGCTGACAAAGCTCCACTCACAAAAGAAAAGATGCAAAAATTGCACATGTGTCAAAAGACAACATTCAAAAGTTGTTCTATGAAACTCAAGCAAAGTAAATCGTATTGCTCAGATATACCCTGATGACAGAACTTGTTCTTTTTACCTAGACGTTTGTGGGGACCAAGTTGTCAGAGACTCTTCAATCAAACCGAAAACATGATAAAAGAAGCTGCTGATCTCTTGTTGAAAAGACTAAGGCATGGGTTTAAATGGACAAACATATCTGCAATCCCGCCAATCGATGATTCTCCGGATTCTACTCAAAGCATCATGAAGAATAAATATCCTTTCTAGCGTTTAAAACCGTCTCTTGTTATACTTATTTTATTTTATTTTATTTTTATTTCATTTTATTTTAATTTTAATTTTAAATTTTAATTTTTAGGATTATATGTATACATGTTTATTTTTGGGACGTTGATGTCGTGGGACGTTTTCACGGATTTACAAAGACTTTAAAAATTTAAGAAAATCCAAAAATATTTTTCTTGTCTAGCGAATCTGAGGCGAACCTACAGATTCGCTCGGCCTCTAAGGTTCGCCCGAACTCTCCTTGTTTCGCTGACATGAAACAGCCTTGTTTATGTGTCAGCGAACCTGCTAGCGAACCAGTCAAAGGCTTTGTCTGTTGGTCTTCCAGCGAACCTAAAGTTCGCTGGACTGTCTGCCAGCGAACCTAGGAGTGTATATATATACAGTGGCAGCGAAGTTTTCTCACTTTTTCGCTGTCATCTACTGTAGCAGACGCTTTTAAAATTTTCAAACACCAACGTTCGATTCTCGCTTACTCACCGGTTTTTCACACTTAAACTTCACAAATATTGTCTGGTATGTAATCGTTTTCATCCTAATCAGTGTTTTAAACCCTAAATCGCATCATTTGTCTGTTAAATCTATCGATCCTTGATTATGTTGTGTTTAAAAGGCTGATTGTATGTTAGATGTTAGGGTTTTACTTCATAATAGCCTCGTCTTGTGATTATGCTACTTGTTTGTTGCTTTTAATGCCTAAAAATTGTTGACTGTATGTGATTTCGGCCGTTTTTGAAAAGCTAGGGTTTCCAGCGAATCTAAACGTTCATCTGGCGAATCTGAACGAAAGTTCAAGACATCGAGCGAACCTATGTCGTTATGCTGCCCGCGCAACAGCATAGATTCGCCCGACAGTTTCTAGCGAACCTATACATTCGCTCGACAACAATGACTGATTTTTCATGTCAGCGAATCTATAGGTTCAGGTGCCAAAATCTCAGGTTCGCTATACCAGCGAACCTATTGTCCAGCGAATCTATTTTCTGTTCTTCAAATCTTCATTTCTGATCAATCTTCGTTTAATTTTCAGGCACTATGTCGACATTATTCTTCGAAAAGAAGCACAACATGTGTGCTTTACTCGACGAAAATTTTGAGAAGGCCGTGAGCTATAAAGACGCTATCAAGTGGCTGAAGTCGTCACACATTCATTATGCCATCTCTCACTCACCCACCATATATGAGACGCACGTTCGGGATTTCTGGCGAACTGCGGTCATGAATGTGTCGGTGCAGCCGTCACGAATATGTGCCAATGTCTGTGGCCAAGACCTCGCGTTTACTGAAGCCGATCTGGCAAGGATTCTCAGATTAGAAGATGATATGGGTGAGGAGGTACATATGTCTGCTGAAGAAGTTTACGGGGCATCCCGGACAGCGGGGTATGAGGGACCGATGCCCGGAGAAAAGAAGATGGAATTTGTAAAGTCGTACCTGATCCAGGAATGGAGATATATCGCACATGTGTTTATTATGTGCCTGGATCACCGAAAGGGGGGTACGGACGGATTGAACCTAGATTGGGCTAGAGCTATGATGCTATTTTGCCGGGGGCAAAAAGCAAATCTTGCTAAGTTGATTTACAACTACATGCTCGAGAACATTCACGCCAGCAAGGGGGCGAAATGGCTAATGTATCCCAGATTCATTCAGATGATTCTGAATGATAAACTGCCAAATCTGCCGGTTGAAGGTGCAGAATTGGAAATCTGGGATATGCATCCAAGAATCTTCAAGGACTGTAAATCCGTGCGGGCAGACTGTGTTGGTAGAACGTCGTTTTTGTGGGAGAACATGTACCCGGCTGAAAGATGGGTGCAAATTCAGAGGTTGATAGAGTCGGAAAGAAAACGGGGAGGCGAGAATATAGAAGTGATTGAGAAGAAGATTAGAAAAAGGAAAGCCTATGCCAAGGATAAAAATTATTCATTTGAACGGGAGGTGGATGAGATACAAGCTGAGATAGATGCGGGCAGAGAACTGAGGACAAAGAAGAGGGCTGATACACATGCTGAGGGGTCAAAGAAGGCAAAGCATGATGTAGGGGGTACATCTACTGGGTTTGGGAATGAGTTGAAGGATGTTGTTGAGAAATTGAATGCTGAATTGGCTGAGCTGAAAAGTAAGCACGAAGAATTGGAAAAGCAGGACGCAGAGAAATCTACTGTGATATATGAGATGGGCCGAATGATGAGAGACCAGCAATGTTTAATCGTAAGGATCTTCAAAGAGCTGAATGACTTGAAAGAAAATGCTGGAACTGAACCAGCTATGACTGAGGCGGAACTGAACTCCTTGACGGATATTACAAGATATCCGTTAATGGATGTTGATTTTGGTGATAAAGGTAAAGCTGATGAGGAGGTATTTGATGAGGAGATGGGGATCAATTTGGATGTGTTTGAGGGAGAGGAAGTTGTTGGTGGATCCGGTGTTGATTATACATTGGTTGATGAACCTGATACTGATTTTGATAAAGACAGTGAAGAAGACTTGGATGACGAACCTGAGATGTATAAAGTTGAAGAAAAAGGGATGAGCTACCAGTTTGAACACGCTGAGTTAGACAAATCCGAGTGGTTCAGGAAAGAGGAAGCTGTGGTGCCCGAGGTACCGATATTCCAAAATCTAGACGAACCCACCACCAAACAGCAAGATAGACAGATTATAGCATGGAAATATAACTGTTTGGTGGATGCTTACATGATTAAAAGGAGGGGTGGCGACATTACATACGTGAAGAACCGAAAGCACTTTGCCACCTTTCCTCGATGGGACTTGAGGAGACTGGCAGAGCTGCCGCTTTTAGGGAAAGAGGATAGCGGTAGGGCATGTGCATTTGAAGCTGCGATCAGGAAGGCCGCTAAGTCAAACTTTGTTGAATTCGGATACCAAAAGCCTAGAAGGATGAGGCAGAAAAGGGATAAACATTGGGTATCGTGGAAGGGCAAAATTGTTTTGAAAATTGCTGCTCCGAAAGTGATGACGAGGGTCAGGGTCCCAGATACTCAGCCACCCAGATTGCAGGATTTCAACAAGTGGTTCTATGATAATAGCACTGGGGAGGCCATTATTAGACTAAGTGGAGATGACCGTCCAGAAATTCGATTGTTTGATCCGATGGAGGTCTTCTCCTTCTGTGATGAGGACTTGAAGGTGCTATGTGAGCACAGAATTAAGCACGGGGCTGGTGATGACACTGCTGCTGAAGCAAACCTGTTTGTGAAGGTTGCTAACAAAGCCCGAGGGATTCGTGCAGAACTGAAGGCAGTGAATGAGAGGTTGAGAAAGTCAGATGATCTGCAACTGGAAATGGACGATCTAACTCGACAGCTAGATCGATCAATTGAGCAGAGGTTTGAGAAACCTGTTGAAGTTGTAGACTTGGAAGTTGAAAGCGAGGAGCCCACAGCTGATATTCAGGCGGAAACGACAGTTCATCCTGAGCCTGATACAGAGGTCGCAGAAACAGAGTTTGTGGATTCTATGTTAAATCTGAGTGAAGATGAGGCCGGAATTGAAGACTATACAAATCCAAAGGCCGGGATCAAAGAACGGGCAGGAGCTTTTATTGAACAACTTTGAAGCCAACAAGACAGGAGCTAATCTGAAGACTTCCCCAGGTGAGGTCCAACCTAGGGGGAGTATTGATAGTCTACTATGTATAGGTTGGACCCACCGGCTTGTCGGTGTTACTTTTGTATGTAATAGTTAAACTTGTTATGTTGTTGGTACTAGCGAACCTACGGGCGAATCTATTGATTCGCCCGCAGGCCATCAGTGTCTTTTGTATTAGGTATCGACTGGGCGAACCTATGTGCCCAGCGAACCTGTGTTGGTTCGCTGGATAGATTCGCTAGAGCGAATCTATCAGCGAACCTAACATCACTATATATTGTAACCTTATCTACAACTTTATAAAACTTTTGCACATCTTTTACTTAAACGATTTCTTACTGATTTGTGTTGTGTAATCGTTCCATCGAGGTGCTAGGAGCTTATATCTTTCATCATTGTAGCTTATATACCTTGATTGTGTGTTGGATCTTGTATTTGGGTTATTTGGACTTTTACACTTTGTTCTACAAGTATTTGACATATTTGGGTTAAACAAGTCAACAAAGCACTGAAATCACGATCATTATGGACCAACATTCTTCATTTTTGATCATATGTAGAAATATTGGATACATCATAAATTTGTTTTTTACCCTTTTGTTAGATTAAAAACAAATCAATTAATTATCCACTTAGCCATGTTGAAAGGTAGATTCATGACTAGAACAACAATTGGAGAAGCTAACTCATTTGAGAAAGACTTAAAACCATCACTTCTCTTGGATAGACAATGCTGTAATACATAGCACAACAACTTCCAATGGTCACACAGTCTTGCACGAAAGAACTGCTGTCAAGGAAATTCTAAGGGATGACCCATATATACAAACACTTCCTTGCAAATGTTTATTGTATAATCAATAGGATCTCCTTGATCATTTTGACCCAACTTCAATGCATTACGGATTGAGTTCTCTTACACTTCAATCATCCTTTCTTTTGATATAAACCTTTGAACCACTTGATTTCCATTCTAATCTTGCTCAACTTCAGCTGTTCTCCAAAACCTTTTAATGAGATTTTTGTAGATGATGGGTTTTGAGCACATAACATATACATACTTGGTTCTCAACACGTATCTAATCATATTTTCATATCCTACAGATTTTGCACATTCTTCATTCAAGTAAGCAACTGCATTGTGCTTTGGTTCGAGCTTCATCTGTGCCATACCTGAATGAAATTTTTTATCATAATGAGAATCAGTGATCATAAATTTTTTTATCAGATTAATGGATTAGAGTGATGAATCAAGTTTTTTTTGAAGATATGATCGAGTTTTAATGATTGATTTCAACATATAAAATGTTGATTTTAACAAATTGAATGATCGATTAGAGTTTTGTCATCAAATGCTTATTCAATTGAACAACCAACTATAGTTAAATTTACTTGATTTTGAGGTCAGATCTAAGTTTTGGACATGATTATATCTTAGAATCGATCGACAATACTTCCAAGATCAATCTAAGTTAAAATGGTGTAATCGGGTGTTCAGAGATATTGAAATGGCAATAAAAAGGGTATCATGTGTAAAATGATGAAAAATTGATATATCAAAACGGATAAGTTGTTGTCCATATGAGACATGTTTGTCCGTACAGGCACTGTTTTTCCGCATGGGCAAAATACCTAGAAACTATCATTAGTTAAAGACATATGGAGACACATTGTCCGCAAGGCACTATTTTTCGGTATGAGGATGTTAGTATGACCAAATACTTAGAAATAAGAAAATTTTATGCATGTATGAGCACAGTTTGTGATGATCACGTACAGGGTGGTATTCACCTAGCCGTTATTGCTTTAGCTTTTGGTTTATTGTAATAGACTAGTTTCTATTTCCGTTTACTGTAATAGGCTAGTTTTGTTTATCGTTTGTTTAAGTTGTTGGCTGAGTCTTACCAAACTGCATGTGAAACTATAGTGTCACATGCATCTAGCCTTGACTCAACGATCAGCCAGTTTCGCAAGTATGCAAAACTACTTGCGAAACTGCTGTCTGTATATAATGTTGTATTGGTTTCCTTTGTAAACAACTCTTTGGACTTTATTGAATACATTTCTCTCTAACTTGAGTTTGATTCCTATTGTTTTACTTTGTTTTGTGCCTTATGAATCAATCCAAGTTCATTGGTTGTTAGATCTAGTGACAATCAGTGTATTTGACCATATCTGTATCACTATAGCACGAATCGATCATCATCGTATGAACTGCTTAGTCGTATGAGATCAAAAATCGTCCAACACTTATACTTTTTCACCAGTTTATGAAACAAATACACCTTCACTTTGATTTCCTTGTTTTTCCGTATCAAATGTCTGAATTTCACACTTGTGCATATTTTGCATTTGAAGTCACATTACACTCATCTGATCCACATGAACACTGTTGTCCGTTTGAGCTTGGATTAAACTTTTCAAACTTCAACACTTAGAATAATTTCATCAAAATCAGACATATTAGAACTTTTTGTCTGTTTGGACACTGTTTGTCTACATGACGATAAAAAATATCTGACTTAGACCAAAATTTGAACTTTTGATGATGATGCACTATTGATCATTGATTTTCCATCTGTGATATGACACATATTCTTGATTCCATTGATTGATTTAATCCAAGTCATCTAGGGATGGCAATGGGTCGGGTTTGGGACTGGTCTAAGAAATCCTAACCCTAGACCCGATTAGAAATAGGTGTCCTAGACCCGACCCAAAACTAGTTGGGTCTATGTCGGGAATATACCCGTCAGGTTTCGGGTCTAAACATGGTACTCGGGTATAGCCGTTTATGAAATAAAACTTACTCGTTGGGTATGCCCGTCGAGTTTGCTTTTCGGTAGTTTTATAAAATACATTATACTATATAATTAAAAGGATATTTCAAATTAACATTATATCATAAATTCACAATGTCCAAATATGCTTGAGCCTTCATACAATCTTACTAAAAAGGAATAGTTTGGAGGTTTGGAGGTTTGGTGGAGGCTTAAAACTTAAAAAAGTGAATGGATTATAGGAAACATATATATTTTAATTTACGTAATATAAAAAAACAATTAAACATATATATGAATATTAAACTATTTTTAGGTATGCTAATTGGACTATGGGTCTGTGTTATCGGGTAGGGTAATAGGGTCTAACAGGTAATCCCAGACCCGTCCCAGACCTACAAAAGTTTTTTCTTTAAGTCCCAAACCCGACCCTATACCCATGGACCCAACCCCAGACCCGTCCCAGATGTCTCGGGTTTAGGGTTTTCCCATCGGGTTTGGGTCTGACTGATATCCCTACTGTTATCATTAATTCTACTCATGTTAGGTTCTATAATCAAGTAATAAGCATTTGTTACATTAATTTTCAACAAAAATTCTCATTTAAAATTTTTTTTTTATGATTTGTCACAATTTTATACATGTTTGATCATCAAAAAATATAGCACATATCGATAAGCATAAAACCTTTCCAAGTTCATTTTCTTTCAAAATAATCATGTGACATATTTAACACTTTTGCTAAATCATTTTAGCATCATCTGACACATACATTCAAACCACATTATTATTTTCAATCACTTTCAAGATACTCGGTTGTTTGATTTTTTATTGATATTTTCTTCTTTACTCTCCCCTAAACTTATGAATTTTGAAGACATTTATAAGTTTTAAGAGAGTATAAAATCATCAATGATTCCACATGCCTGCACACAATACACACAGAATTAAGACTGATACAATATGTAATGCAACGAAACCTTTGACACTCAGTGAGATCATACTAGAAGTTTATCCAATTCATATTTTTGTGATTTTTTTAAAATAGACATATGAGTTGTGATTTAATTGGGTGAATAAATTTTTGACAAAAATCAATTAGCTCGATGTGACACACTTACTCTTTCTATTCAAGATGATCAATTAGATTGATTAAGAATGAACTTGTGCGACCCACACTTTGAACAATAGCAAGTTCTACAATTCATCAAAATAACAAGAAGCACTTTAACAAACCCGGTCATTTACAATATAATCAATGGAGCTTTAGCGGCTTGAAGAGATCCATTTCTGGACAGTCTTATGGAGGTGTTCCCTTGTGGAATCTTATTTTGTATTCCATTTTGGAATTTTTCATTTGGTTATGTTCCGCATTGGGATCTTTTGTATATCTTGAGGTGTTTCAGGTCTATAGCTCACTACAACAAAGAAGACCTCGTGTGAAACTTCAGATCCCTGGGCACCACAACAAAGAAGTTCACAGATGTTTTACTCAACACTGACATTATTGCGTCATTACTTAGTATGTGTAAGTAACATCACGAGAAGTTTATTTGAATATAAAAATTCAGCACATGTACTTTGATGTTTCGTGACATAAAGATCATGAATATTTAGTTAAATCATCATGAATGTACTTTTTCAGTCTAATTGTCTAAGCTGTCTCTCACATCGTCTATCACGCATCAGTCTTTATTAGTTTTAAAGAATGTTTCAGATAAATCTAGTAGATCTATAACTTCTCACTTTTTGCAAGTCAGATTCTGTTTATTTTGTTTTTGACTTTTTCTTAATGGAGCATACACACACATGCAAAATTACATATAACTAAGGCATGCAAATCAAAGTATGTTTCAGATAAATCTAGTAGATCTATCACTTCTCACTTTTTGCAAGTCAGATTCTGTTTATTTTATTTTTGACTTTTTCTTAATGGAGCATACACACACATGCAAAATTACATATAACTAAGGCATGCAAATCAAAGAACAAGAAACTGATACATTTGTCTGTTTCTTGCATTTTTCTCTGCGTGCAGATAAAATGACTGATATGAAGCTTGAACCGAAGCATAATACAGCTGCATATTTGAATGAAGCTTGTCAAGAAGCTGCTGGATATGAGAACACTACCAGTCATTGAACGGAATAGAGTTTGATCCACAGACTTTCCTTTTGGATCTGACCCAATTTTTGAATTCACATCAGATGGAGTTCTGATTTGTAACACCCCGATTTTTATGGTAAGACATCTTTAAGTGACTTATGCTTATATAGATGTGCATTTAAATGATTAAGATTAAAATGTTGTATGACGCTTTTGATATATGTTATGTTTATGATAAATGTGATGATTATGAAAAGTACGATGAAGATCGACAATGATTATAAATGTACGAGAATGTAAAACGTGATGACTAATTATTTGGTAATTAGAAAAAGGGAATGATTAATGAAGAGGTTATGATGTAATTATGGGCCATTAAGGGTGAAAGAATGAATTAGGCCCAAAATGGTAAGTGGATTAGTTAAGAGACTTTCCTAAAATAGCCTAATTACCTAATTAAGGCCCAAAGCCCACATAAAACCCTACCCAATATGGAAACCCTTATATTTAATCCACATTTCCAGCCACCATCAACCTCCTTGCAATCACTACACCATCAAAAACACACAAACAACCTCCATTTTTGAAGAAAACTAAGGCAAAGAAAGAAGAGAAACCAAGATTTCATAAACCAAAGAGTAGATCTGAAGTTAAAAGGTGTTAAACAACAAGAAATCACGGTAAAATCATCCCCTAAAACATGTTTTCATAACACAAAACGGATCTGGCCATTAATGGAATTTTTAAGGTTTTCAAAAAGTTTCAAAAAAATCAATAAAGGTTGCATTTTTATGGTTGAAATCATGGAAAAAGCGTAGATTTGGTTATATAAATGATAAAACAAGGTTTTGGACGTAAAAAGTTTGAGATTTTGTTGAAAAACAAGGATTTTGGGTTGAAACCGAGCTGAAATCCCGTTTTGCGAAACTGTGCATTCATAATGCGAAACTAATGATCATTTTGCGAAACTATGATGTCTTGAATTCATGTCATGTGTAGGAGTGTGCTTGCGAAAGTAGTTTAAGTCCCAACGAAAGTTGGGCAAGTGCCTTGCGACACTGCAATTGGAGGTGCTGTTGAAGCAGCATGCGACACTGTGGTTCGTCATTGCAAAACTGTTTGCGAAACTAATTGCTGTTTGCGAAACTAATTGCGAAACTGTTTGCGAAACTAAATTAAAAATGACGATTTTCCATAATAACTTAAATGCAGATCGTTCACCAATACCACCACCATAACCTTGTCCAAACAAGCAAGATCACCTAAGAATCAGGTGAGTTTTAGACCTCACTTCCGTTTCGTTTTAAATACGTTTTGAGACTAACATGCATACGTGAAGTATGACGATGATGTAAGAATAAGTAACTATATACTTATATATAAACGAATGTATGCCTTAACGAAGCTAAGAATCCTATTGGGGATCTGATAAAACCAGCTAAGAATCCTACTGGGGAACTAATATGTAAAATGCATTTTTATATTAATATGTAGAACGAACATTTGCTATAATGCATTGGGCCTATAATGAGCCTCGTTTATCTTAATGGGCTTTGTTTAATAGAATGGGCCCTTATTGGGTCTTTAAGCCCATTTAGTAGAAATACATGTTTGAGATTCATATAAATTAATATAGTTTTGTTAAAGGAATTAACCTAAAATTGCCGGGTGTCACATAATAAAACCATCTAAGAATCCTACTGGGGATCTGATAAAACCAGCTAAGAATCTTACTGGGGATCTTATAAAACCAGTTAAGAACCACAAAGTGGGTCTATTGTGATAAAAGAGAGCATGATGATGACTTACTAAGAAACAAAGATATTACGTTATGTGCTATATAAATGTGAAGTACAATATGATGATACTATTTACGTGTATTACATGAAAGATATGAAAAGTTCTTAACGATGTTTTAAAACTAGAACTCACTCAGCGTGGCTTACATTTGTATGCATGTTAGATTGATTTGCTTGTTAGAAGGTTTAGAGAGCTGCTTGGCGAGAGCTAGAGACTTGTTAAAGACTGGCATTGAAGAAAATACATTTAAGATCAAATTTAAATTTTGTAATGTTTTTAAGAAGTTTTTAAGACAATTTATGATGATGTAATGATGTTTTAAACAAGTATTCTGCTGCATTTTAGATTTTATTTAATATATAATTGCTTTTATGCTTATGTATGCCAACTGTGGTGCTTGCCGAAAGGCGGGTGTTACAAGTTGGTATCAGAGCCAAAGTTTAAGAGAAAATTGGTAAAATGTTTTCAAAAAGAAAAACCTAATACTTAAACTGAAAATGGGACCAAAGTAAGAATGCCAGTCTGCTAGCTCCACGCCAATGGGTAAAGAATGAACAGCAACGAGCTGTATATGACATGTTTATGCAACTGAAAATGAAAGAAGTCGTGAATCTATTATTGATGTAAATAGTAATGATGATGTAACGTGATGATGAGCTGTGTCTGTAAGCAATAGGACAGTAATTGAGATGCGTGTAGAAATTTAGTTTGACAGGAACAGGTATTAGGAGAATAGGGAAAAGGTTTAGTGCCTATACATGTTACGTGCTCGATACGTGCTAAAATGCTCTTGTATGCTTTATGTGAACTAGACTAGGTTGGAATACTGACGAGACTCACGAGGGTAATGTTTAGAACGTGAGCAGTACAGTAAGTAGTTAATTACAACTGGCCACTGTCATTAGGAACTTACAGTACTTATCACGTCCTGAATTACTCTGACTGATGAACGTGAGTGTTTGAATCTTATAGGAAGTAAGAAATGGCACCCAAGAGAGTAACTAGAAGCTCTGCCAAGGCTGCTAATGCTAAGGTAACCAAAGTCCCTGAAAGGAAGCGTGGGAGAAGGCCCACAAAGAAAAGTGTTGAGACCCATCCCGAAATCGAAGCTGAGTTCGCACCAACCTCCGAGCTTGAGCAGAATTTGAAAGATGATGTTGCACACGAAGTGCACCAGGTCCTAATTGACGTTATGCCTACGGTTCTGAAGGAAATGATGAAAGAAATGAAGAAAGCTGAAAAGAAGAAACCCGCTAAGGAGGGTGCTGAGGGAGATGATGAGGAAGAGGGGTCTGAGAAGGAAGAGAGAGAGAGATCGAGTCGTCTGATGACTCGGATTTTGAGAATGAAGGGAAGGGGTGCAACTTCGGTGCCTTTGAGAGGTACATGCCCCTACTTTTGATGGGAAGAAAGGTTCCACTGCCACCCTAGAGTGGCTAAGTTAGATGGAGGCTGTGATTGATATCAGCGAGTGTAGGGCTGATCAAGTGGTGAAATTTGCCGCCTAGTCGTTTACTGGGGCTGTAATTTATTGGTGGACTACTGTGAAACAGTCCAAGGGAAGGAAGGCGATCAAAGAGATGGCATGGGAGGATCTGAAGAAATTGATGATTAAGAGGTTTTGCCCACAGTATGAGGTTGATCGAGTTGAGAGGGAATTCCTGAATCTGTCTGCAGAAAGTATGAGCCACCTGGAGTACACCATGAAGTTCAATGAGATGGCACAATTGGTGCCTTATTTGGTTGAAACTGAGCAAAAGGACGTGTAACATCCGGCCCCTCATACCAACAATATTTTCCGCTTTGCTACATTGGAGCTCACGGATTTGCTTTTGGTTGCCCGGGTGGAACCTTCTTAGGATGGTCACCCATCCTGAGATTGCTGTCATCCGAGCACGCTTAACTGTGGAGTTCTCCACTCATCCACTAGCATTAAGCCCCAAAACTCGTTATTGGTATTTGAGGTTGGACATTCCTTTTAAATCCCAGATCTCTCTTGCCCACGGCCAATGTGAGATTTGTTTAGGGTGTTACAAACACTCCCCCTTTTGGACTCATCGTCCTCGATGAGGTTTGCCCCACCATCCATCTCTTGGATGTGGGATTTGCCTAAGGTGTCCCTTTGAACACCCCCGGGGACTCACCATCCTCGATGAGGTTTGCTCCACCATCCCGAACGGCACAGGAGTTGCTCTGATACCACTTGTAACATCCGGCCCCTCATACCAACAATATTGTCCGCTTTGCTACATTAGAGCTCACGGATTTTCTTTTGGTTGCCCGGGTGGAACCTTCTCAGGATGGTCACCCATCCTGAGATTGTTGTCATCCGAGCACGCTTAACTGTCGAGTTCTCCACTCATCCACTAGCATTAAGCCCTAAAACGCGTTGTTGGTATTTGAGGTCGGACATTCCTTATAAATCCTAGATCTCTCCTGCCCACTGCCAATGTGGGATTTGCCTAGGGTGTTACAGGAGGATTAAGTGTTATGTCCAAGGGCTACCACCCATGGTGCGCACCCACGTGAATGCCCACAGGCCGGGTACTTTTGAGTCGGTTGTGGATTTGGCTGGGATTGTATATGACAAATTGGCTGCTGAAGAGGTGATGGATGCAAAACCAAAGCATTGGGATAATTCCCGAAATCAGTCAGAAAAAAGGTTTAAGAATGACGGAAGGGGGTTTGACAACAAAAGGGCAAAGGTCGAATCGAATCAAGCAGTAGTTCGTGACCAGAAGGGTGGAAGAGACTGTGGAAAATGTGGCAAACCCCACTCGGGGGAATGTAGGATGGGGTCAGGACTGTGTTACAAGTGTGGGAAGCCGGGCCATCGTGTATTTGAATGTAAGGCAGTTGTTAAATGCAGTCGATGTGGTAAGCAAGGTCATATGAGTAGGGATTGCCGTGTGAACATTGGAGACCACAAAGGGGAAGATAAGTCGAAGGCTACTGCTAGGGCATATACTATGACCAGGAAAGAGGCAAGGAAGGAGCCAGAGGTCGTTTCAGGTACATTTCTCATCAACAACAGTTGTGCATCTGTGTTATTTGATTCTGGTGCTAGTAGGAGTTTTGTATCTGCTTTGTTTTTTACGGCCTTAAAAGTTCCCTCTAGAAAAGTAGAACGGTCTTTTGATGTAGATACAGCTGAGAGTAAATTCATTAGAGTCGATAAAATGATAGAAGGTTGTACCATTACTCTATTAGGGCATAGTTTCGTATAGATTTATGAATTATGACCTTGGGTAGTTTTGACGTGAGGGGGATGGATTGGTTGTCCAAATTCGATGCCAACATAGGTTGTCGTGAAAGGTCGGTTCGTCTAAAAGCTCCCGATGGATGCCCCGTAACTGTGTATGGCGACCAGGAAAGTAAGATTCCTCGTGTGATCTCGATGATGAAAGAAAAATGACTAATTCGACAGGGCTGCAACTCGTTTCTAGCATATGTTAAGGATGAAGAGGAGGAACCGAAGCTGTTGTCAGATGTGCCGATAGTTTGCAATTTCCCTGATGTATTTCCCGAAGATTTGCATGAAACACCACCCGACAGAGAAATCGAGTTCCAGATTGACCTAATGCCAGGAGCACAGCCCGTGGCGAAAGTACCATATCGTGTAGCCCCAAGTGAAATGAAGGAATTAATGACGCAATTGAAGGAGTTTCTAGGCAAAGGTTTTATCCGACCAAGCACTTCTCCCTGGAGAACGCCAGTGTTGTTTGTTAAAAAGAAAGATTGGAGCATAAGAATGTGTATCGACTATAGGGAATTGAACAAGTTGACTCTGAAGAATCGTTACCCTTTGCCCAGAATAGACGACTTATTCGATCAGTTGCAGGGTATGAGTTGGTTTTCAAAGATAGAACTTCGCTCCGGTTATCATTAGTTGATGATTAGAGAGCAAGATATCCCGAAGACAGCATTCCGCACGAGATACGGACATTATGAGTCTTGGTCATGTCCTTCGGACTGTCAAACGTGTCAGCCGCGTTTATGGATTTGATGAATCGCGTGTGTCGACCAATGCTGGATAGGTTCGTAATTTTATTTATCGACGACATTTTGATTTACTCAAAGAACGAAGGCGACCATGCGTATCATTTGAAGGAAGTGTTAGAGATGCTGCAGAACGAGAAATTGTATGCTAAGTTCTCGAAGTGTGCCTTCTGGTTACGAGAGGTTCAGTTTTTGGGTCATGTCATAAACCACGAGGGGATCATATTTGACCCGTCGAAGATTGAGGCAGTTATGAAGTGGGAAATTCCCAAGACTCCATCAGAGATCCGTAGTTTTTTGGGTTTGGCGGGTTATTATAGAAGATTCACCCAAGATTTCTCAAAGACAGCCTCTCAGCTAACGAAGTTGACAAGAAAGAAGGTAGTATTTGATTGGGGAAAAGATCAGCAAGAAGCGTTTAATAAATTGAGAAAAAGGTTAACCGAAGCCCCCGTGCAAAAATTACCTGAAGGGAATGAGGATCTAGTGGTATATTCCGATGCGTTACGACAAGGTTTAGGATGCGTGCTTATGCAGCGAGGGAAAGTAATTGCTTACACTTCAAGGCAGTTGAAGGAAAATGAGGTGAACTACCCAACTCATGATCTTGAGCTCGAGGCAGTTGTTTTTGCTTCGAAGATATGGAGACATTATCTGTACGGAACGAAGTGTGCATTGTACACCAATCATAAGATTTTGAAGTATTTCTTTGAGCAGAAAGATCTAAATATGAGAAAGAGACGGTGGTTGGTGTTGATCAAGGATTACGACTGTGAAATTCATTACCATCTAGGAAAGGCCAACGTAGTAGCTGATGCTTTGAGTACAAAGGAGAAACATGAACCGATTCGGGTTAGAGCTTGCCAGCTGATTATTACACCCGGAGTTATGGAAGAGATCAGGTGGGCTCAGATAGAGGCCCTAAAGGAGGATCAGATTAAGACAGAAAGAATGGTTAGAAAGGAGATAGAACTGACTGAAAACACTTATGGTGTGAAGACGAAATACGGTAGAGTATGGGTACCCCGATTCGGGGAGATACGGAAAGGTATACTTGATGAAGCACATAAGTCCTGATACTCAATCCATCCAGGAGGGAAAAAGATGTACCAGGATTTGAAAAGGGATTATTGGTGGCCTGGTATGAAGAGATAGGTAGAAGCATATGTGAGTAAGTGCGTGACTTGCCTTCAAGTCAAAGCGGAACATCAAAAACCTTATGGTAAGATTCAGCCGTTGGAAATACCCGAGTGGAAGGGGAGCACATCACCATGGATTTTATAACGAAGTTAACACGAACTCCTAAGGGGTATGATGCTATATGGGTGGTAGTGGACAGATTGACGAAGAGTGCTCACTTTCTACCAATCAAGGAAGCGATAAGTTCGGAAAAATTAGCCGAGATATTTATCAAAGAGGTTGTGGCGAGGTATGGAATGCTGGTGTCCATTGTGTCCGACAGGGACACTCGGTTTATGTTAAAGTTTTGAAAGAAATTTCAAGAAGAGATGAGAGCAAGGCTCCATATTAGTTCAACTTACCACCCACAGACCGACGGGTAGTCGGAAAGGACGATCCAAACGCTGGAAGATATGCTTAGGGCCTGCGTGCTCGAATTTGGTGGTAGTTGGGACAACCATATGCATTTGGTAGAATTCTCCTACAACAACAGTTATCATGTGAGTATAAGGATGCTGCCATATGAAATGTAGTACGGAAGAAGATGTAGGACTCCCGTATGCTGGGTAGAAATTGGCTAGAGAAAGCTCGGAAGTTTGGAGGTAGTCGAGGCCACAACAGAGAAATTAGAAAGGATTAAAGAGTATACGAAAGCGGCTAAAGACAGACAAAAGTCTTATGCCGATAGAAGAAGAAAGGATATTGTGTTCCAAGGGGGGACAGAGTGATGCTAAAAGTGTCCCCATGGAAGGGAATCATTCGGTTCAGGAAGAGAGGAACCTTAAGCCCTCGATTTATCGGGCCGTTTAGAATAATTTCACGAGTGGGAGACGTTGCTTATCGATTGGATCTTCTAGAAGAATTGAGTGGGATTCACTCCACCTTTCATGTGTCGCATTTGCGTAAATGTTTAGCTGATGAAAGTATGGCAGTGTCGTATGGTGATCTAGAAATTGACGAGTGGCTGAACTACGTAGAACAGCCAGTAGCCATATTAGATGAAAAGGAAAAACGTTTACGGAATAAAACCGTGAAGCAGGAAAAAGTTCAATGGAGACTTGGAGAGGTTCGGATCTTACGTGGGAGTTAGAGAGCGAAATGAGAAAGAATCATCATGCGTTATTTCGTGATTAGAAGGTTTCGGGGACGAAACCTATATAAGGAGGGAAGACTTGTAACACCCCGATTTTTATAGTTAGACATCTTTACGTGACTTATGCTTATTGTTGGTCCCAAAACACTAATGAATCAATAATTTTGTGAAGATTTGGATCAAATGACATAAAACCTGAAGAACAAATGAAGAAAACTCTAATAAAACTCAATTTGATCCATTTGATTTGCATAAGATTTTGTATA
This sequence comes from Tagetes erecta, assembly GCA_030867185.1. Classification (NCBI taxonomy): domain Eukaryota; kingdom Viridiplantae; phylum Streptophyta; class Magnoliopsida; order Asterales; family Asteraceae; genus Tagetes; species Tagetes erecta. The sequence continues at coordinate 26,665,021 of CM061495.1, read as the reverse complement.
CATGGAAAGACCCCAAATCTAGCTCATTCAAGCTTATCAAACCCTAATTGCCATTTACTATTTATAGCCTAATGACACTTTGGACTAATGACAATTAGGAAGCTATACTTAGACTAAAACATGACAAATGGAAATAATACAAATAAACCCCTAATGTTTAGTCTAATATATATTTTGTCATAAAGACAAAATATATATATTACATAAAATACTAAAATGACGAAAATGATTAAATATATTTTGTTGACACAAAATATATTTATTAACAATAAAACTCCGGCCTTCAACGTCTTGTCTATAATCTTCGTCCCGAACGCTTCGTCTTGACTTTTGTGTTGACTTTGACCGTAGACGTTGACTTTTATTGACTTTGACTGTGTTGATAAAATTAGACTAAACTTCAAGTCAAACAATACTCCCCCATAGTCTATTATTGTCAACGTCTTGCATCGTGTTTAGCACCGATAAGTCAATATAGTTGGATGTTCAATTTGGTAAGCATCAGTCTTAATTTCATATCCAACAAAACTCCCCCAAGACTGATGCTTGCCAAATTTTGTTGCTAAAGATCTTTTATCTCACAAGCTCCCCCATATTGCGTGCTCCCCCATTTTCTGTGCATCCTTTCGTAAAATCTGGAACTACTTTCCAACAAACTTTTCTTGAGTGCTTCAGAAGATATAGGAGGAGGAATCCTAGCTCGGTATCTTCTGAAAAACTTTGAAGAACAGGTTCTCTGGTCAGGTGCTTTGCTCAACTGATGATCAGTCATCATTTGTAGCAAATATCTGTAACACAATCACAAACAAAATCTCGAGATTTCTCATTCGATCATTTCATTTAACAAAATAAACCCTTGTTTATTTGTGTATGAAAACAAACGAACCCGTGTTCGTTTGTGTGTGCAATTTCCCGTGAAATGCATATGAAAAAGATAACAGCATAATATGGAAGACTTGAAAATAATATGAAATGAAAATATTTTTGGATTTTTTTAAAACTAATAAAATCTAACGAACACATTTTTTATTGTTTTGTATTTGTTTGAAAATTAAAAATTCAAAAATAAGAAGACGAGTCCGACAAGATCACAAATATTTTAGACAAAGAGAACACATCCCATAAGGTACACACGACCAACAAGACTCAAGAACCTAAACATAAAATAATGATAATAAATTAAACTTTATGAAGGAAATCAGATAATGCGTTTCGCGCAACCATTCGGAGCAACAAGACTCAAGAACACATCCCATTAGTGTTCTGGGACCAACACTTATTTAGATGTGCATTTAAATGATTAAGATTAAAATGCTGTATGACGCTTATGATATATGTTTATGATAAATGTGATGATTATGAAAAGTACGATGAAGAACGAAAATGATTATAAATGTACGAGAATGTAAAACGTGATGACTAATTACTTGGTAATTAGAAAAAGGGAAGGATTAATGAAGAGATTATGATGTAATTATGGGCCATTAAGGGTGAAAGAATGAATTAGGCCCAAAATGGTAAGTGGATTAGTTAAGAGACTTTCTGAAAATAGCCTAATTACCTAATTAAGGCCCAAAGCCCACCTAAAACCCTAACCAATATGGAAAACCTACTATTTAATCCACATTTCAAGCCACCATCCACCTCCTTGCTATCTCTACACCATCAAAAACACACACAATCAACCTCCATTTTTGAAGAAAACTAAGGCAAAGAAAGAAGAGAAACCAAGATTTCATAAACCAAAGAGTAGATCTGAAGTTAAAAGGTGTTAAACAACAAGAAATCAAGGTAAAATCATCCCCTAAAACATGTTTTCATAAAACAAAACGGATCTGGCCATTAATGGAGTTTTTAATGGTTGAAATCATGGAAAAAGCTTAGATTTGGTTATATAAATGATAAAACAAGGTTTTGGACGTAAAAAGTTTGAGATTTCGGTGAAAAAAAGGATTTTGGGTTGATACCGAGCTGAAACCCCGTTTTGCGAAACTGTGCATTCTTAATGCGAAACTAATGATCATTTTGCGAAACTATGATGTCTTGAATTCATGTCATGTGTTGGAATGTGCTTTCGAAAGTAGTTTAAGTCCAAACGAAAGTTGGGTAAGTGCCTTGCGAAACTGCAAGTGGAGGTTCTGCTGAAGCAGCATGCGACACTGTGGTTCGTCATTGCGAAACTGTTTGCGAAACTAATTGTTGTTTGCGAAACTAATAGCGAAACAGTTTGCGAAACTAAAGTAAAAATGACGATTTTTCATAATAACTTAAATGCTGATCGTGCACCAATACCACCACCATAACCTTGCCCAAACAAGCAAGATCACCTAAGAATCAGGTGAGTTCTAGACTTGACTTCCGTTTCGTTTTAAATACGTTTTGAGGCTAACATGCATACCGAGGTGTTTCATGGACTGTTAGGCGATAATACGTGAAGTATGATGATGATGATGTAAGAATAAGTAACTATATACTTATATATAAACGAATGTATGCCTTAACGAAGCTAAGAATCTTTCTGTGGATCTGATAAAACCAGCTAAGAATCCTACTGGGGATCTGATAAAACCAGCTAAGAATCCTACTGGGGATCTGATAAAACCAGCTAAGAATCCAACTGGGGATCTTATAAAACCAGTTAAAAACCATAAAGTGGGTCTCTTGTGATCAAAGAGAGCATGATGATGACTTACTAACAGACAAAGATATTACGTTATGTGCTATATGAATGTGAAGTACAATATGATGATACTATTTACGTGTATTACATGAAAGATATGAAAAGTTCTTGTAGACATTTTAAAACAGAACTCACTCTGCGTGGCTGACTTTTGTATGCATGTTAGATTGATGTGTAGGTTAGAAGGTTTAGAGAGCTGCTTGGCGAGAGCTAGAGACTTGCTGAAGACTGGCATTGAAGAAAATACATTTAAGATCAAATTTACATTTTGTAACGTTTTTAAGAAGTTTTTAAGACAATTTATGATGATGTAATGATGTTTTAAACAAGTATTCCGCTGCATTTTAGATTTAATTAATATATGATTGCTTTTATGCTTATGTATGCCAACTGTGGTGCTTGCCGAAAGGCGGGTGTTACATGATTGTTTGACAATCTTGGATTTTGAATTTCTTGAGCAGTGTGTAAACAAATTTCTCTTGGTTGATGAAAATACCATCTTAAAATTGTTTAACTTAAAGACAAAGAAAAAAATTTATTTCACCCACTGAACTCATCTAAAATGTTGCTTTTCCTCAAACTCGTACACTTTCTCTAATTTGTTGATTCGAATATAATGTCAACATACACTTGTACACATAATAAATCGTTTTTCTCCTTCTTGATAAACAAGTTTGGATCAAGATGACCTCAAGTGTAGCCATGATCAATTAGATGTTTTCACAATTTCTCGTACCATGTCCTTGGATCTTGATGAAGACCATAAAGTGCATTTTTCAATTTTTACACATGATGTGGAAATTCTAGATCCTCAAACCATGGAGGTTATTTCACAAACACAGCATCTGTAATTTCACCATATAAAAATGCACCCTTGGCATCCATTTGATACACTTTGATTTCATGAAAGATTCATAAACCAGAAAAACCCGTATTGCTTCTAGCCTTGCTGCGGGAACGAATACTTCTTCATAGTCAATGCCTTCTTCCTGTGTGTATCCTTGTGCGACGAGTAGAGCTTTGTTTCTGATGAATATTCCTCTTTCGTCTGGTTTATTTTTAAAAGCCATTTAGTTCCGATTACTGATTCTCCTTCTGTTAATGTCACCAACTTCCATACCTTTTGCTTTCGAAATTGTAACAATTCTACATGTGACATCTGCCCCGAGCCCCCATCCGGACACCCGACTCGAACCCGAAGTTTTATCTCTTTTATATGTAATCGTATTTATTTCTTCAAATGTAACGTTCATTATTATTATGAATAAATATGAAGAATTTTACGTTATTCCCGTCTCAATTAAATAAATATATTTATGTCGCAAAATATTCAAGTGTGACAAATAATTATTATTTGTAATAATGGAATTCAAAATATACATTTATATATGTATATAGTTCGAAAAAGAAAACTATTAAAAACGTTAAACAAAACCACCTCAAAATCTCGAAATGGTCTCTTAATAACTTAAACAAACTAAAACTATAAAAAAGTCACTTATATAAACGTTACGTCTCAAAATAGTTAAGTTCGTTAGTTAATATAACTTATAATCTAACTTTGGGTCAAAGTTGTAACATTTGAAACTTTAACTTAAAGTTATTAAACCAAACTTAAACAAGATGCAAAATGCAGGGGCTGCTTGTGTAATATTGTTCTAAACCAAACCATCCCCCTCCCCTTTTTCACGCAAAACCGGGGAGCAGCACCGGCCAAGTTCCGGCCACCACAGTTTTTTTTCGGCGAGGCATTTTTGACACGTTTTTAACACTTTCGAATCACCAAAATCTCGCCAAATATTCCCTTAATCTTTCCGAACCCTTTCCAAACCAGAATACGCGTAATCATGTCTCCAAATAAACCGAATCGAATCCGTAACGTTAATACAAAAATCTCATTCCCGTAAATATAACCATATCAGTCGATAAACTAGTTCATTACATCCTAATTGATAGGTTCAATTGGATCGTGAATATCGCTCAAAGATCAGAATGATTCATACACAAAAACAGTTCAATTACAAACACAATTCATACTAATAATTCTCTTTGTATATTGATGATCAAAGCAGTATTGTAATACAAGTGCAGGAGAAAATAAATCACACACACTAAGTTCTCTTTCTTACGTGAAAATGTGATCCAGCCTCTCTCCTCACACTCTCTCACTACATGCTTTTAGCAACAATTACAAGTTTAAGGAATATAACAAAATAGACCCTAAACTATACACAAACATATAAACAAAATACAAAGTAAATCTTAATCTAGGAAATAACCCTAACAGTACTCCCCCTAAGATTTAACTTTGAATCTTTAGCAAAATCTTCATATCTTTTTCATCTTTTTCAGCATTTATCTCATTCACCAATCTTCTGGTTCTTCTTTGATATTCAGCAGTTCTCTTCCCTTGTATTCTTCTTGTTCTTTCAGAGCTTCTTCTATGCAAAACTTGAACTTCTCTGCAATCTTGGCTTGTCTCGGTTTGGACTCATTTGTCAGAATTGGGCAGGCGTTCATGCGTCTCAGTGAATCCAGATTTAAACCTGCAAAGTCAATGTTAGCATAAAATTCAAAAGGCATCTCCTGTCCTTTGACTTGCACTTCCAAAGTTCCTCTTTCAGATACTCTCATAAATTCTATCTCTGGTATGTCAACCCTCACAAGATTAGAGTTCAGCAATGCCTTTCGTACACGAATCTTTTCAGTTGCAGCAGCTATCACTTCTATCATCACCACAAACAATTTTCTATCAGCTTCAGCAAGTTTGTCTTTGCATTTTTCCATTCTGCAACTTCTCAGATAGTCGATGTATGATGGATGTAATAATTTCAGCTCAAAAGTACTGAATAAAGTAATCATATCTTTATCCCAATCTTCGAAATTTCGAACAAGCTTCAACTCAAAAGTTTCTTGATTGTAGAAAACTCTAAGTATTGGCTTCGTCATTTGCGAACCATCTATCACTTTCAGTCCTGGATTGGTTACTTTATCAAAATACTCATCTGAAAATTCCTCCAAATACATGTCCTCACTAACAATCAACCTCTTTTTCTTTCTTTCTTTCTTCGCTTGTACATAGGCAGTATCTTCTTGTTGTCCTCTGAAATCAAGATACTTCGGTGGTCTGGCTATCCCTGCATCTAACAACATTGCACATTTATCACCACGCTCAGCATGCGTGTGATTTATCAATCTAAGTTTGTGCAACTCTTTCAGATCCTGAACTTCCAATTTGAAAATACTAGAGTAATAATGGTATACGTCACATAAACCATTAACTCTCTTTATCATGAATGCATCAAACACCTCATCGTATTTCCATGCAATAATCTTTACTTTCTTGTTCTTTTCCGGCACGATCATTGAATCAAGCAGTTCAGCAATTGACTGACCCTTGCTCAGCAGTGACCTCACAACGTCACCTGCTGTGGCTGATTTATGCCATGATTCACGTACATCCATCGGTATGTTATAAGATTTAACTTCACTAGGAAACATATCCATTAACTCGTGCCTTTTCTTGTGCGCATTCTCAGGTAGAGCCATCACCGGTAATTCTTTTGGTCCAAGAATTTTGTATCTCTTTGTAAGCTCGAAGTATTGAGGGTTGTTGTAGTCCAAATACAACATACGGTTGTACATTTTCTCCGTCTTCATAAAACTAACAACAATTTTCCTCAGTGACTCAGATTTCAATCTCTTCAGAGTCCTATACGGATAATTCCTTGAGCTCAGCCAATCACGCATTTCTCTACTTGACATTTCTTCTGGATTTTGGTGATACAATTCAGTTGGAGGCAAGTCTTCGATATTCAAGCTTTCTTGAAGCGGTGTCCATTCACCCATCTCAGTGACAAACTCTTTTTTATCAGCTTCGGCTTTGTCTTGGGCAATCATACACTTTTCATACTCTTCATTTATCTGGCTCACAGTCAATCCATTCAGAAAAACTGCATTATACTTCATCTTTTCAAGATAAGCAAATCTTTGATCTAAATCATCTGGAATCTCTTGATCAACATTAGTTTCTGGCTCAGCTTCATTTTCAGATTCAGTAAAGTCTATATCATCCAAATCATCTAGAGCTTCAATCATAGGTGCATTGTCAGTTTGAACCGGCTCAAACTGACTTGCTTCTTCAACTACATTTTCAGGCACATTCTCAATCACTTCAACACTTTCAGGCACATTCTCCATAACTTCAACAGTTTCAGGCATTTCTTCAACTATAACAGCTTCAGATTGAATCGGCTCAATCTGAACTGTTTTATCATCTTTCGCACCAGTTACAATCTCATCAACTTTTGCCAAATCAACTGTCTCAGTTTCAACTTCAGCTACAGATTGAATCGGCTCAATCTGTACTGTCTCATCAATCCTTGCCTTTTTCGAAATGCCTTCATCACCCATTATTTCTGGAACAGCATCTAACTTCCTTTTTCCCTCAGCTTTGTCATAAGTGACAGTTTCAGCAACAGCTTCATCGGGAATGATAATTGGTGATTCCACCCTTATGCCAACATTTGTAGTACCTCGTGCTCTAGTAAGATAGACTTTTGGTGTTTGAGTTGCTTCAGTCATTTCAACTACTTCATCTGAAAAATCTTTATCAGATGTTGAACCAGATTTCTTCGGTTTGGTTTCTTCCAGCCATTTTTCCAACATCTCTTTCTCATCCTCCAATGTATTACATTCAGCTTTCAACTCAGTATAATCATACTTTAGATTCTCATGTTCCTCCTTGAGTTTTTCATACTCATCCTTCAATTTATCATGTTCAATCTTCAACTTAAGATGATCAGAATCCAACTCCTTGAAAATTTTCAGATTCTGATTATGAATAGTCCAATACTCTTCAAATCTTTTCTTTTTCCTCTCATTCGAAGCTTTCAACAATTCATTTGCCTCTACCAACTTTGTCACCATTTCCTCTAATTCAACAATCCTTTTCTTATCCTCATTTTCTTCCACACTTGACACAAAATTTGGTGAAGACTCCAAACCTTGTTCAATGTTTTCTGCAACGGGGGATGTTGTGGTGGGTATATCAACAAGGATAGGATCAGTAATGCCAGCATCAGCTTCTTCAACTATCTGTGCAATAGTTTCAGCTTCGGCAATTACTTCCCGAGCTATCTGTACTACATTTATCTCTTCAGGCTCACTCAACACTTTCTCCACAACAGATTTAGATCTTCGAGATCTAACATACTGTTTAGTGATAGGTTTAGAAACTTCAACAGCTACCTCCTTCTCAACAGACACAACCTCAACAGGTTCTTCTATCACCACTTGTTCAATAATTTAAACATTCTCAGTCTCCAATTCCATCGGTTCAGTTGTTTCAATAATTTCTGCCTCCTCTGAATCAGATTCAACATTATCACCACCATTATCATTACCATCATCTCCACTATCATCATTTTCTTCACTATCACTATCATTATCATCATTTTCACCATCATCACTATCATCTTCTTCTTCATTCTCAGACTCATTTTCATCTTCTGGATGACGAGCAAAGTACTCATCATCATCTAACAAGTTATCAGGCACCTCATCAACTAGGTCCTGTGGATTCACTATCTCTCCATGTGATATGTGATGATAAATTCCTTCAATATCTTCTTCGTTATTTGCTATATCTCTCATATAGTCAAATAAATCCACATTTGGCACATTCCCGATACTCATCTTTCTGTAAGATAGATCGTTCATGTCCTCAGTATATAATATACCTCCAGTATAACCTTCAGTTCTGATGATAGGATAGGCAACATTGATCATCAGTTGTAAGAATCTCGGGTACATGAGAAACTTAAACCTCTTGCCTTTTACCAAATTAAATACAAATCCATTCATGATCCATCTTGACATATTGAATGGCTTATTCTCAGCTATGGCAACAATTGGGGATGCTATATCAGATGGAAAGTTGTCAAAGCCTGCACTCCTCCTTGACATGCATTGTTGGACAACATAGCATAACAACTTAAACTTCTTTCCCAATTTTGCCCGATAGAATTGTGACTTTGGAAATATAGGTGGATGACCCATATTAACAAAACACGATTGACACTCAGCCATGGTCAATTCATCATTAGCTCCAACTTCATCTTCATCAATCCTTAAGGCATTTCTGATTGCTTCTTCAGAAACTGTCAACACCATATCTCTAGTTATGTTGCCTCGAACAACAGTAACACCATTATCATCTCTGATTACTTCTGCTGTTCTCCAAAAGCTCTTTATCAATCTTGCATATATGACCGGTTTGGCACACATAGCATACACATACTTTGTCCTCTTTATAAACTTGATCATATCTCTGTAACCATCGGTTTCAGGGATAGATTCATCCAAACATGCCACAAGATTGTGCTTAGGTTCAAACTTGAGATTCTCCATCTGTTAAAACAAAAACAAACACAAATAAGACAAATGTGTTAGATTCTTCATTAATACATATCAAAATTTTCATAAGTGTTTGAACAAAAGTTAGAAAGAAAAACATTCACATAATCATTTTAACCCTAAATTGATCTAACAAACTGATTTTCATCATTTTGATCAAAACAACTTTGAATTTTATTGATTACACAACATTTATCAATTTAACAGTTAATCACTTAAGACATAATTTTGACATTTGTATGATGAAGTTGTTTAACATGTTTTAGTTCAGTTTTAACATGGATTTGTCACTTTTAGCACACATTTCATCATTTTGAAGTGTAACATTTAAGAACTTTCAAAGTTCATCAATGGCGATTTTAACTGTTATGACAATTTTGATTGATTCAGTTGGTTTTAAGGTGTTTTGGTGCAAATGAGTGATTGATTGTTGATGATCGACAGATTTTATACATAAAACAACATTCGATTTAGGTTTTAACATACACAATCAAAGTGTCGATTCAATGATCAAAAACACTGTTCATCATCGTTTTTCATTTTATCGGTCGATTTGCAGGTTTATCAAGAACAAAACACATAATCAATACCTTATTCAATCGATCACACTTGTTATAGAACAAACGATTGAATATGATAATCAACGGATTTAAGTACAGAGTGTTTGCTTGAAAGTGTAAGTGAAAAATGATAAGTGTTTGTGAAGAGGCGGGTTTTTTATATCGTTAAAGATTAGGTCAAACTTTGAGGTGCCGGGTCAACAAAATGGGACGGGCAAGCTTAAAAAGCCCAATAAGCCTTGCCGGGTCAAGCACTGTTGATCCGTGTCATGCACTGTTATGACGGGTCATGTATTGTTGGGACAAGTCACAACATGTGAAACACACTTGACGGGTCAAACACTGTAGAGACGGGTAAGTCACTGTAGTGACGGGTAAGGTTAGGAACAACTACACCTGATGGGTTTTATTCATCACCCGGCAGAATAGTAGTCTTCAAAACATCACCCGACAACCTTTCTTCATCACCCGGCAACACAGTTGCTTTTCTTTCATCCGGCTTGCTTTCTTCATCACCCGGCAACATAGTTGCTTTCACTTTTACCCGGCATGCTTTCTTCTTCACACGGCAACATAGTTGTCTTCTATATCACCCGGCATGCTTTTATTCTTCACACGGCAACATAGTTGTCTTCTATATCACCCGGCATGCTTTTCTTCATTACCCGGCAACACAGTGTTATACTCTTACACGGCAAGAAGATTTCTCTTTTACCCGGCTGTATAGTGAACACTTGTTACCCGGCAGATATCTATGACTTCTTCACCCGGCTGTATTTGACATGATCTTTGCCCGGCTGTACAGTAGTCATAATATCTTCACCTTTTTCTCAATCACCCGGCTTGTATCAAACTCACAACATTACCCGGCTGAACAGTATGTTCATTACCCGGCAGAACAGTTGCGTCTGATATCTTTGCCCGGCTATAACACTTTGAGATTTTTCTTCACTTTTCTCGTCTGTTGACTTTTTCAACGGCATTTATTGCACCTGCAAACATTCTCGACACATTAATTAGACAAGATATCCTTAAAAAGAATTTGTCACATTAATTATCAACAACATTAAAACAAGTCAATAACATTAAATCTTCAATTAAATTCATTTTTCTTTTTCTTTTTCAAAAATGTTTTTGCACAACCAATTTTTCTATATCCCGAAGCAATTTCTTAAAAACAATATACAAGACCTTGGGTTTGTTTTTAACACATCCAAAACCTTTGCTTTTCATTCCACACAATCTTGTTCATTCAAAACACACTTATTCAAATATTTTTGGATTTTTGTAGATATTTTTCTTCAATTTATTCTCCCCCTAACAGGATGTCGATGTGTCAATAATGATTCCAAATGCCTGCACACACAAAGCACACACATTAAAATAAAGACATATGCAATGCAATGAATCAAAATATCGCAGTGAGATCATACCACACATTATCTGAACATGTTTTGCAAGTTTTGAATAGACATTTGACTTATGTTTGATTGAGTGATGATATGAAAACATACCAATTAGCTCGAATTGACACACTTACTTTTTCAGTATCATGATGATATTAAGGTTCGATTAGAATGACTTATGTGACCCACATGTATACATATGTCAACATATTTCCTTATCAACCACTACCTGAATGCTTATTGCACAAAAACCTGGTCACTTACAGTCATAAACAGTGTGGAATCTGGGTTCTATTCGGATTTGGTCCACTTTGGGACTTCTTTTTAATTCCATCTTTGGGAATTTTTCTTTCCTATCGTTCCCCTTGGGAATCTTCTGAATTCCTTTTTGGAATTTTGTTTGGTGATGGTCCACATTTGGGACTCTTTTTGTTCCAACTTTGGGAATCTTTTGCTGCACCTTGAAGCTCAAAAGAGACTTCGTGTGAGACTTCAGGTCTGTGGATACCACAACAAAGAAGCTCACGATGCGGTTCATCACACTGAATAGATTGCATCGTTACCCGATGTAATTTAGATGCTTCACGAGATATCTATTTGATTTGTATAAACGTTTCACATACACTAAGATGTTTCAACCACAAAAACTCATTAGAATTTAGTTAAATCATCATAGAATATACTTTTTCAGTATAATTGTCTGAGCTGTCTCGCACATCAATTTTCACGCTTCAGTCTTTATTGTTTAAAATGATGCGTTGAATAACTCTAGTGTACTATCATTTCTCATGTACGTGCAAGTAGATTCAACATATTTTTGGATTTTTCTGATTTTATCATTTTTTTTTATTTATTTTTTTTTTAATAATAAGTTCTCCCCCTAAATTTTTAAATTTCTACGAAAATTGAAAGTTTAATGAAAAGAAAATGGCAGATATGTTATCAACGTATGAAGAGTGCATGCAATATACTTAGTCTAAACAGACGAAATGAAACATCGGTTGTTTCTTGCACTGCCATCATTGTTTGATTTTTAAAAATGTTTTTTTTTAAATTCCTGCAATGATTCCTTTTTGTTTCCAACTCCATTTGGCGTCAGTTGCATCGAAGACATCATGAACAAGATTCGGTATCTTGTCATGATAAGGGATCAGCCACGGTCTTCTTTTCTTTGTTTGACCGGCCTCCATAACTGTCCCTAAACACACTAACAAATTAGTTAGAGGGTGGAATCCAAGCCATTGCGGTCTTGGATTGTCCGAAATCATCAATATATGTAACTTCTTGATAAATTGCATCTTCTGGTGGACCATCGATTGATGAAGCACGTTGCTCATCTTGATTCTCAACAGGTGTTTTTCTCCACAACTGTTTTTGTGTGGGACCAAAGGAATGCTTTGGTTTGGACACCCGTCTAGAATTATTCATGGAAGATCTGTCATAGTCATTTCTAAACCTATTTTTCAAAAATCGGTTTTGTTGACTATTTTGCTTATGCAAAAATGGATTTGTTTGATTTTGTTTTCTTACAGATCTTGATTTCCATGAATCACTTGAATGATCACCATTAGAGAATTTAAAATTAGAAACATACCTGGCAGAATGTGCCGATGATGAATTTCTTTGGACATACCTTCTCGGCTTCATCCTTGAGTTTTTGTTGTAGAAGCAATCCTGAGTGTTGTGATTGACCATGTCACAAATGGAGCAATACTTGTTGTAGTAACATTCCATTGTGTCGTGGTTGTACATCTGACAGTTGGTGCAGTACTTGTTGTAGTAGCATTCCGTTGTCGTGTGATTGTACATTTCACATATCTCACAGTACTTTTGATGAGCCTTGAAGGGAGACTTCTTTCTTTGCTTTTGAGAAGCCTTTGCTGTTGAAGATCTTTGTTTCTGAGAAGCTTTGCCATTTGAGTCTTGTTGTTTTTGAGGAGCTTTGACCTCTGAATCTTGTTGAAGCTTGATTGAAGAAGCATGAGTCTTGAACTTGTCACCTTTTGAGCTATAAGGGAAGACACCTTGACTATAGATACAATCAGAGACATGATGAGTTTCAGAGTCACAGATTAGACAGTACACGTCACTGTTTGAATCACTCGGGGATTCGGAATCTTGAGACTTTGGAGTAGAAGGAGTCTGTGGTGTAGAATCAGATGAAGCAGCCTTTGTCTTGTTCTTCTTGGCTTTGCTCTTCTTTCTTCTAACCTTCTTCTTCTTATTCTCCTGAAACTCTTGTGTCTTTTCTTCTTATTCTTGAGAAGATAGTGATCCAACAATTCCGGTTGGCACTAATCCTTCTTTTTCTTGTTCAGATGACTTTACCTTTTCAACTTCTTCTTTGATAAGCACAAGATCAGATTGTGATTTGTTCAGTTTGTCAGTAAGCTCCATGAGTTGAACATTCAGATGATGCTTTTCAGTAAGCATTGAATCAACATTCTGTGTAAGAGATTTGAGTCTATCTTCACACAGTTGGTGATTTTCTTGAAGACTTTTGAATTTCTCTTGTTCTTCTTGAAGCTTGGTTTTCAGACTGCTGTTTTCTGAATTAACCATTTCAAAGAGTTTCTTCAATGTTGTAATCTCTTCTTGCAAATCTTTGATCACACTGGATGAGTGTTCATTTGATTTTGCAGCTTCATTCTTGACATTCATTGCTTCTCTTTCACTTTTCTTGAGTGACTCTTCGAGAGATGTGATTCTTTGCTCTGATGTCTTGTGTTGTTCTTGGAGATTCTTGTGCCTTTTCTCTTCATCCTGGAATTTATCCCAAATCCTGTAAGAATATGTTCTGTAGTGTTCACATTGTTGAAAACATTCTTTGGTGCACATCTTTTCTCTTACATTGACAGGCATTTCAACAAATGAACTCTCAACATCTTTCTCGGATTCCTTTTCAGACATCAATTTCTCCATTTCTGATTTCAATTGAGCAATTGTCTCATCTTGATTTGCAATGATTTCTGACAACTTGCTAATTTCTTTATCTTTCTTTTCAATCTCTTGAATGGAAACAACATCATTGTTTTCACTCCAATCATATTCTTCTTCATCTTCATGATTGTCATGAGAATTTGCTTCACTCACAAGAGCAAGTTTTGTGTGTTCATTAAAGTCTCTTCTCTTTTGATCACAAGCTTTGGCAACTTGAAGATAAGTTGTTTCAAACATGTGATTGAATTCTGTAATAAATTCATTGATATCTTCTCTTTTATTTTCTTCTCGGATCACGGTAAACATGCCCGTTGACATTTTTCTTGAATTTTCAAAGTCATTTTCATGATTTTTCTGGGAAGTCATGGTGGCTAAAAATGACTAATTTGAAATTTTGGAAAAATGAATTTTTTTTTTTTTAGAGACGGGTCACTGTTGAGACGGGTAACCAACTTGGGACGTCTGAACAGTGCTTCACCCGGCTAAACAGTGATTTCCTTCTATCACCCGGCTAAAAAGTTTATTTTTCTTCTTCACCCAGCTGAACAGTAACTCACCCGGCTGAACAGTTCCTTCACCCAACTGAACAGTGCTTCACCCGGCTGACAGTGTCTTCACCCGGCTGAACAGTGTTTCACCCGGCTGAACAGTGTCTTCTTCTACTTCACCTGGCTGAACAGTGTTCACACGGCTGAACAATGTTTTTCTTCTTCACCCGGCTAACACTTGACACGGCTGAATAGTGTTTTCACCCGGCTGAACAGTGAAATTTCTTCTTTACCCGGCTGAAAACTTCTTCACCCGTCTGAAAATTTCTTCAAAATTATCAACACTTAGGAAAAATTTTCTTTGAATCAATCACTTAATTCTTCAATTCTTCTTTAGATTATGACAAGTTTCTGGGCAAATATCAATCAATTCTTCAAATCTTCATATCAGATTGACTTTTCAAAGTCAAAATTGTGATGAACACAAGATCAATTCTTCAATTTTTGATGTTTTTGTTCAATTCAATACTTGTATTAGATTAGGAATGATGTTTCTAACACTCCTTCAAAGTATTACACCTTGAAACAAGCTAAATCTCATTCAGATCCGCATTTTTGATGAAGAACACAATAAGTGGGTTTTGACAAAATTGACAAAATATGGATTGAAATCAACAAATCAGTGATGTTTGATCATGAACCAAGCTTAGGATTATGATTTCTAACACATCTCAATCATCAATTTCTCAATATCATCAACAAATTCTAGATTTCAATTTTAAGCAGTGAATATGACGAACATGAACTTTTTCTTCAAAAACACAATCAAATCTTCACCAATTGATCTCAAACTTTGCAGTTCTTTACACAAACATGAATCAAAGCTAATGGTAGCTAAAATTCCATCAATAACAACAACAATCAGAGATCACCCAACAGCTTTGATACCAATTGATAGTTCTAGAGACGAACCGAGCTTGGATCTAGATCTGAGATTGTTTGGGGATGTTGTTTGCAATCAGTGATGCGGAAACTCACTGATCACGTATTGATGATTGAATGTCCATGAAGATCAATGCAAAGTATGATGAAGATGATGATAATATGAACAGGTGAATTGTATTAGATCAATGTAGAGGTTACAAGGAATATGGAATGAAATGTAGGCAACTCACAATAACAAATGACCTAGGTGATGGTATTTATAGTCCATACCATTCACCTTACATTTCAACCTAACCACGTGCAGTTAAGCACAAACGCGCATTTAAGCACGAAACGATTACACAAATATTCTAAGACAAATACAATTAATGAACGTCTTCACCCGCGCTTGCTCGTGATGATGCTCGATATCTTCACTCGCTTATATTTGGAAAGTGACATCTTCAAATAACCCCAACACTAATTCAGTCGACTAACATAAACCCATCACCAAAACACTTCAAATTTTGCTCCAAAAACATCTAAGTCCGTCGACCAAAACTCATCTCCGGCGACTCAGTCGATCTCGACGTTTTAAGCATCAATTCAGGTAATTTTTGCATTCGTTTTACTCTTTCTAATCATCTACATCTATCTAAATCATCATTTTTATCTTATATCATTCCAGATTCTCAAATTTGATCCTTAAAGCAGACGACTTTTGCTCCGGCTCGAATTCATACAAATTCTTCACCAATCCGTAAGTTTAATATACGAAAATATTCGTGGGATCATGGGGATTAAAAACCCTATGATCGATTGGTCTTCGGTTTACTGATTTGAACGAATTGGTTCGATCATTGTTCTAGGGCTTGTATGTAAAAAGGGTTTTGTTGGTTATTATATGTTAAAACATTTAAAGAACTAATAAATTCAACAAAGGCACGCCTGGTTCAGCGGATAGAGCATGTGTTGTGTGTGGCCAGGTCACGGGTTCGAGTCCCCTTCTCCCCAATCTGTTTAAATTTTATTTTTTTAGTGGTTCTACATATTAGTTAACATTAAGTTTTAATTATAATAAACAACTAACACATAATATTAATTATATTAAATACATCTTAATATTTATAAAACTTATAAAATTTTAAGATTCAAATAACAATATATTTTTTTTAGTATTTAGTTTATACAAAATTTTAAGTAAAAATACAAAAATACTTATTCAAATACAAAGATACTTATGAAATATAAATATTTATCCAAATACGAAAATACGACTACGTTTCGTATCAAAAATCACAACTAGTAATTCAAAACCCTAATTTCCTAAATTATAATTTAGAACCCTAATTCCCAATTTATAATCTAGAACCCTAAATCCCAAATCCGAAACCCTAGATCTCGGATTTGTGATTCTTGTTTCTATTTGTTCGTTTCTAAGTTAGGGTTTTTCCCAACTAATTAGGTGGTAATATTTGGGAGATTCTCGGTTCGTCGTAGACGTTTCTTTTTCGGTTATCTTTGCTCGTTAAGGTGAGTAAACTCACTTTCCCCTTTTTTCCGTTTTACTTTTTGGGGCTGAAACATGTGCTTATTATGATGCTATGGTTTCTTTTTGTTTCTTGTTTCTTTTTCAAAAATGAGATCATTTAATATGTTAATCTAGTTTGGCCGCTTGATGCAATCTTATGTGTTAGGAATATAAATTATATTATTTGTAATTTCCACCGGTACGATATTAGCGCTAATGTCCTGACAAGCCCACCTACACTAATGGCCTGATAGGTGATTAGACCCGGCGATTCTTTTATTGATTCTATAGGTTAGATTCTAGTTGCTAAACGAGATGCTTGTTACTAAGTTGCTATGTCCCTAAAGATGCTAAAAATATTTATTGATAACTTATACAACGAGATGGTTCAATGACGGTTACTTGTCGGTTCATTAAATGTTATCAATAAATGTAACACGGTTGATTCTATGTTGATTCTATGTTGATTCTATGGTCATGGTTGAATGATATAATGATATTGCTATACACATAAACTTGCGTGACATATTAATATGGATCTCGGATTTCATATTATGTATTATCAATTGTGTTATTACTCACTAGCTAATTCTTTAGCTAACTTATTTTACACATGTTTCAGGTGGCGTTTGATTTGTTTATGCTTTACAAGACACGTAGGATTGCTTTTGGACCTAGATTAAAAGTCACTTAAATAACTTTAATTATTGGTTTTTGCTTTCGTATTTAAGACTATTTACATTTTCCTTGTCATGACATTGATGCTTAATTAAATATTAAAACATGCTTTTAGTGTGTCATGTGCTTTGTACTATTGATATCCAATTCCCTTGACAATCCGGTGTTTTCCGCCACCGGGCGGGGTGTCACACTACATGCATAGCTTCAATCCAACTGTTGTCTTTCAATGCTTCAGCAATATTCTTTGGAACCATCTGAGATAATGGATGATTCTTGTGAATGCGTCGTGTAGGAATTGCATCACTTTGAATATTCACATCTAGATTCGAATGATTCAGCTCTGATGGATCTTGTAATAGTGAAGATGTATGAGGTTAAAAGTTTGGAACTTGAGATGGAGAGTTTCTGAAATAATCCAGACTATCATTAATTTCTTCACCATCAGACATCTTGGTTAATCTCAGAACCATCATTAGGAGATTGATTTTGAACTTCTGAAACTTGATTTTCATGCTGATTTTGATTATCAGGAACTTGAGAATGAACTTGAGGATGATCATCTTTAAAATCATCGAACGATAAGAACGGATAAACTTGATTTGATTCTTCTGTATCATCATCTGAATCATCACTAAAGGATCCTAGATCTCCAACTTTCTTTGATCTTGTACTTGTAGTTTGCAACAAGTTAGAATCCAATAAGTATGACAATGAATCTAATCAAATAACCATTCAGGACCTTGTGCAACAGATGGAAAAGATTTTTTAAGAAATTTCACATTAGATTTTTCAATCACAGTATTAGTTTTTGAATTATAAACTCGAAAGGCTCTTGAAAGTGATGAATATTTAAGAAAAAATCTGTAATCTTCTTTTGCATCAAATTTTTCTAGGCAAATTGGCCTAAAATAATCCCAACTAACACCTATTGGCCGAAAATAATCCCAACTCAATTTATTCCCTCCAGTGGTCCCAAATCCAACTTTTTTGGCCTACAGTGGTCCGCCGTTAAGTGCACTTAACGGCCGTTAACTTTTTTTCTATTCTTTTCGAATTTCAAACCGATATTTTATGGATTTTGATCGGGAGGAGAATACGAGTCAGTTGATATACACCTTACTTCCAATTGTTGCTCCAAATGGTTTAATTTTGATATCCGGTTAAAGCACCGTTAGGTTTTAAACACCCGATTGAAGACCGTTTTGTCGTTTGGAACACCAGTTCGAAGTAAGGTTTACATCAATTGAATCGTATACTCCTCCCGATCAATATCCATAAAACCTTGTTTTGAAACTCGAAAAAAATATAAAAAAAAGTTAACGGACCACTGGAGACCAAAAAAGTTGGATTTGGGACCACTGGAGAGAATAAACTGAGTTGGGATTATTCTTGGCCAATAGGTGTTAGTTGGGATTATATTAAATCAATTGAATTTAATATAGACACTAGACAACCAAAAGATTGTAAGAATTCAATGTGTGGTTTTCTACCAAAAATAATTCAAATGGTGTTTTATATTTGTCAATCACAAGTAGAGTTCTATTTTGTACAAAACACGTCGTTGAAATAGCTTCGTCCCAAAATGTAATTGTAATTTTGGCATCGACAAGCATTGATCTGGCAGCTTCAATTAGAGTACGATTTTTCCTTTTAGCTACGCCATTCTGTTGTGGAGTTCTTGGTGTACTAAGTTTCCTTGCAATGCCTTTATCTACACAAAAAGAATCAACACTAGAATTCTTAAACTCCATTATCACTTCTGATAATTTTTACTTTGCTTTCCAATTGATTTTCAATTCGAATGATACACTCTTTTAAGATTTCACTGGTTTCAGATTTAGAATGAAGAAAGAAAACTCAAGAGAATCTTGTAAAATCACCAATGATGACAAATGAATATGACTTTTTCCCGATACTTTGCACATTTGTTGGACCAAAATACCCATATGCAACATTTGTAAAGGCTTGAAGTTTAATTTTATCAACTTGGACTTATAAGATGCTCGATGTTGGTTTCCCTTCAAACAGGCAGAGCAATAACCAGTGGTAGCCATTGGTTGTTAAGATGTATTCTCAAAATACCTATATCTACTGTTGTGGCAATAGGAGTGTGATTTGGTAATATGCTAATTTGTCCACTATTAGTAGATAGAATGATTTCTTTCACTTCTGATAAAATGATTAAGCGTCAGTACACAAAGATTTAAGGTCATTTCTTCAAATTGCTCTTCGTTTCTAAGTTCATAGCCTTCGTCGTAGCTTCATCAATGTTACCTACAAAATAAAAAGCCTGCTCGGGAAGACCATCTAATTCTCGGAAAGGATTAATTGATGAATTTGATTGGGAAGTCCAATGGCAAAAAGAGGGGGATTCATTAGCTCGTTATTTAGTACGAATAAGTAAAATGACAGAATCCATAAAAATTATTCAACAGGCCCTAGAAGGCATTCCGGGAGGGCCCTATGAAAATTTAGAAATCCGCCGCTTTGATAGAGTAAAAGATACTGTATGGAATGAGTTAGACTATCATGCGAGAGTCGAAGCACTGAATTGATAGAGTAAAATTTAGAAATCCGTCGCTTCAATAGTAAAAAACCTTCTCCGACTTCTGAATTGTTGAAGCAAAAACTTCATGCGAGAGTCGAAGCACCAAAGGGGAATTGGGAATTTTTCTGATAGGAGATAAGGGTGTTTTCCTTCGTGATATAAAATTCGGCGGCCGGGATTTATTAATTTGCAAATTCTTCCTAAGTTAGTTAAGAGAATGAAATTGGCTGATATTATGACGATACTAGGTAGTATAGATATCATTATGGGAGAAGTTGATCGTTAAAATGATAATTGATACAACAAAAGTACAAGCTATCAATTCTTCTTCAAGATTGGAATCCTTAAAAGAGGTCTATGGGATCATATGGGTGATTATCCCTATTTTTACTCCTGTATTAGAAATTACAATAGGTGTATGTAGTAATTGTTCGGTTAGAAAGAGAAATATCCGCTAGTATACAACAACGTATTGGTCATGAATACGCAGGACCTTTGGGAATTCTTCAAGCTCTAGTAGATGGTACCAAATTACTTTTCAAATAGAATCTTCTTCCATCTAGAGGAGATACTCGTTTATTTAGTATTGGAAAATCTATAGCAGTCATATCTGTTTTATTAAGATATTTAGTAATTCCTTTTGGTTATCACCTTGTTATAGCCGATCTCAGTGTTGGTGTTTTTTGATGGATTGCTATTTCATGTATTCCTCTGGTCGGCCTTCTTATGTCAGGAGGGTTCAAATAATAAATATTCTTTTTCCATGAAATCTTTCTACAGCATACCATGTGTTAATAGGTCTTCTTGGGCGTACTTGCATTCTTTTAGCACATATAGTTTGAGAGATCATTGGATTGATCTCTGTGATAGTACTTGTTTGGTATTTCACATGAATCATTAACTACAAAATTGTTCTTTCTGAAAGATCACAATCCAATTGACGGTAATATGTTTGAGTTTAGAAATCCGACTTATTGATTTCTTTGAAATTGACGGTATTTTGGAGAGGTGTTTCGGAAATAACACTCTGATGTGTTATTATTTTGTTCATCACAAATTGCACAATATTTGTTAAAATAACAATGTTCTATTGAACGATTCCTCATATTACAAATATGACAATACTTGTTAAAGAAACATTCCTTTGTTTGATGATTGTATATGTCACAAATATCACAATACTTTTGTTGTGCCTTGAAAAACTAACACTTAACCATTGATTTGGATTCAAATTTAGAATTTGATCCTGATTCAGTTTTAGGAGATTTCTGGTTAATTTGTTGTTTTGATGGTTGTGATTTGTTTGTTTGGGATTTGTTGATGGTTTTTGAATTGGACAAATTTGTTGAAACCCTCATAGAATCAAGCTTGGTCCTGAACATGCTTTTGGACCAGAGATAGGTTTGATCTTTGAGTTTAGTTGGTTATTTTCAGATTTGTTCATATCAAATTTACCAGTAGACAAATTTCAGCGGTTTAAAAATTTGTTACTTTGCTTTTGATTCTTCTTTGATTTTGATTTTAACTTTGGGTTTCTTGTCAAATTTTTCAATACTGAAGGACTTAGATTAATGCTTTGACTTTGAACTTCAGAGTGCTCCTTTTGCTTCTGTATTTCTTTCTGCCATTTGATTGACCCCGAGGTCTATTAATGTAGTGTTTAAACGACTTGGTTTTGCTATTCAAAAAGGTTTAGCAGCGCAGCTTGTTGCTCGTTTACCTTCTATTTCCATGTAAATTTAAAAGAATTTTTAATTTGATGAACTCGGGATTATTGAATCCATATGATGACGAGTCATCACTTGTGGTCCTTTAGCAATGTACATGTGCTTCATTTTGTTCTTTGAATGATAGGATTTAATCTTCATAGGATGACCATTCTTAATTTCCTCTGTGTCAGTTTCAACAAACACTTCTACTTCACTTTCATCATCATTACTTTCAAAATCAAAATTCTTCTTGAGAAACTTCTTTAATCTTGCCTTATTTTCAGGAGAGTGGTCATTGGTATTGAAGTTGTCAGGTAGAGTGTTTTAGATTGATTCTGGCATGGGTTCATGCGTAAAACCAAGTCCAGTTTTATTTTGTTTCCTCTCTCACTCACCATTTGTTTAACTATTGTTTTACAACTTTTTATTTTAGCCAATTCTACCTGAGTTGAAGCATGAGCAATTTTCTCAAGTTCAAAGTTCTTTGAAAGTTCAAAAAGTTGATTTCTTCCAAGACTCTTGTATTAACAAGATCTTTACACCTGAAACTTTATGATCCTCCTTGACTTTATTATGCCACTTTTCTTCATTTGCATGAGTATTTTCTATGATGTTCAATTTTTTCAGCACATTCAGGTGAACACAATTTTTCTTTTACATCTTCAGGTAATGAAACATAGTTCGATGGTTTATCTGACTCAGAAAATGAAGAATCAACATTTGGTTGTTCTGATTGTGCCATAAGTGCCACTTCTTCAGCTTTAGTGCCTTCAACTTACAGATGAACTTCTTTAGTTTGAATAACTTCTTCAGCTTGAATATCAAAAATTAGACCTGATTTATCACTCCAATCATATTCATCATCTTCTTCTTCGATACCATTACCTTTAGGATCACTTTCTTCTGATCAATCTTCTTCACTAACCTTAGCAAATAATGCCAGATTCGACATAAGATCAACTGTATATATTGTTCAGCATATGCACTCCAGTCGTATGATACTTAGGACAAATACCTTGTTTGGATCTTCTACCTTCTTAATCTTCTTTGACTTTAGACATAGGTAGACTCTGATAATGTCTTTGAAATGATTTTTGAGGTCTTGGTTGGAAGTTTGTGTTGTTTGGACTTGCTTGATGAGAAAATTTGTTTGAACTAGACTGTCCTCCTAATTGATGTTTCTTTGGAGCTTTGCATTCCCTTGAGAAATGACCATAACTATTACAATTGAAACATATGGATTTAAACTAATCAAATCAAACTAATTTGTTCGATGAGCTTTGAAGTTTTTGTTCACAAATGCATGCTTCTGAGTTCTGTATGCCACCATAATCATTTCCAAATTGCGATCCATTTCTTCAACATCATTAGGATCCATTTCAAATAAATCCTGCAAAATGAATTCAAGATTAGTCAGATGACTACCTTGATATGCTTCAAAACTTGCCAGAAATGCAGTACATGCATTCTTTGTTTCATCATCCTGTAACAAAATGTTATTAACATCATTAACTTTGCATGATTTAATAGGGTTTTAAGTAGGATCCTCAGACTGATTATTGGTTAGTTTCACAGATTGAGTAGAATGAGATTGAGTTACCGATTGCATAGATTGTGCATTTGAAAATAGTGATTCAGCTAAGAAACCAATTCCTACAAATAAATCTCCATCTTCACTCATTTCCTCCTTTTGAAGAACAAAAGCATTATCACTGGTATTTGCTGGTGAAGTCACAAATTTATATTGTGAGGATGATGTGACATGATCATTATTTCTTGAGCTTTCATCTATCTCAACTAATTCGATTTTGGTAATGAGTATGTCCATATCCATCGGAAATTTCTCATTGTGCTTCAACAAGGTGACAGTGTGCTACCAGCTCGATGCTAATGCATTCAACAATCGGTTGTTCCAGTGTTTCAAATCATTTATTTCTTCAATGAATTTCTTCCCCTCCATCATAAATAACTTTTAAAGCTTTGTAAAGAGTATGTCCTGTTATATAATTTTCTAGTTGAGTCAAAACTTGAAGAGGTAAGCCTTTGCTCATCAATAATTATGCTTTGATATCATTTTTCACTTTCTTCAAATCCTCACCTTCCAAATCATCTTCAGGATATGGTTCGGTAGACTCTTTAGTATAAGCAATTCAATTAGTATCTGGACCAACTGATTGAGTAGGAATGAATAGACCTTTTTCTATAGACTTCCATGGATCGGAATCTATTGAGTTCAAATGAAGCATTAGTCTAATTGTCCAAATTTTGAAATCTGATCGATTCATCAGCTTAGGAACACTCTTTTTAGAATCATTAAGTGCCATGATGTGATTGAATTAGAACAATCTTTTTGGTATTTTTTTTTAAAAGAGCAAATACTTAAACAAAAAACTTTTTATCACAAAATGAACGAAAAGCCTAAACTAAGAAAGTTCTTGAAATAAAAACGGACAAAATTTGAATGAAACGGATAGAATAGGACTTAGAAAAATATCTGAATTCTTCAAACGGACGAATAGTAACCAAACACCTGAAAAGTAGTGGTATGAAACACTATTTTTCACTAAGAACTGATTGCGATATGCCTCAATAGTACTTAAGCGGATGAACAGTTGCCAAAAGCCTGAACACTTAGACGATTTTTTTATTTTTTCACACAAATTCTCAGATCCAAAACGAAAAATTCATCATCACATTGATTTCTGATTTCATGATTTTGATGTGGTTTTTAATAAAATTTCTTCTGAATAGATGAACAATGATTAGATCTACAATCCTTAATCATAATTTCAACCAATTATCATCATATTAGTTGCTGATGAAGAATTTTTTAGTCCGATAGCTTTTGAACACAAAAAACCTGATAGTTCTAGACGAACCGAGCTTGGATCTAGATCTGAGATTGTTTGGTGATGTTGTTTGTAATCAGTGATGCGGAAACTCACTGATCACGTATTGATGCTTGAATGTTCATGAAGATCAATGCAAGGTATGATGAAGATGATGATAATATGAATAGGTGAATTGTATTAGATCAATGGAGAGGTTACAAGGGATATGAAATGAAATGTAGGCAACTCTTCTCTAACAAATGACCTAGGTGATGGTATTTATAGTCCATACCATTCACCTTACATTTCAACCTAACCACGTGCAGTTAAGCACAAACGCGCATTTAAGCACGAAACGATTACACAAATATTCTAAGACAAATACAAATAATGGACGTCTTCACCCGTGCTTGCTCGTTATGATGCTCGATATCTTCACTCGCTTATATTTGGAAAGTGACATCTTCAAATAACCCCAACAGTACTCCCCTAAGATGACACTTTACAAATCTGACATATCAGCTTAAATCTTCATGTGACGAGCATAGAGAGCAACTTAAAGTTTTGGTATGCATTATCTTCAAGAGGTCCCAACAGTACTCCCCCTAAGATGATGCTGCCAAAAATCTTTCAACAAGCAATCTGCATCCTTCTCTCCCTTTTGAGTAACATAAGAGGTTATGGAAAGAAATAAGCAGAGAGTAGATTCTGGTGAATCTATATAACAGAAACGGGATCTTCTTCAACGGTTGAAGTAGAATGAGAAGACTTCTTTGACTTAGAATACTCCCCCTCAGCTTTTGCTTTAGAGGTTAGTGGGATCTGTGTATGAGATATTAAGAGGAGGATTCTTAACACTCAGCAATCTGACTTGGAGATCTTTGGACTGGAATCTGGCTTGCACATGAACATCTTCAAGTCGCGTGGAAGCTTGTTCTGCAATGGAAACTGTTCCTGCAACTCAAAGAAAAAACATTAAAACTCAGGCAATAATGTGCATTTATCATCAATGTAAAGATTAAGTTCTCAATCAGATGAGATATTGCTTGATGAACAACTCCTACATCAATAACACATGTTAAACTGCCAAAACAGAAGAAAAATAAAAAAAGAAAATCTTTTTGTTCTTTTTTGAATTTTTCAATGTTTTTGATATTTTTGGAATTTTCTCTTTACATTCTGAATCTTTAACCTGCAATGAGATCATACCAGCAATTTACTTTTTCTATTCTTGATGATCAATTAGGTTGATTAAGAATAAGTTTTGAGTGACCCATACCTGGCACATTAGAAAGTTATACACTTCATCTAAATAACCCGAGAACAACTCAACACGCCAGGTCACTTACAATCATAAACAGTGTGGAATTTGGGTTCTAATTGAATTTGGTCCACTTTGGGACTTCTTTTGAATTCCTTTTTGGAATTTTTCTTTTTCCTGTTGTTCCCCTTGGGAATCTTCTTAATTCCATTTTGGAATTTGATTGGTGACGGTCCACATTTGGGACTCTTTTTGTTCCATCTTTGGGAATCTTTTGCTGCACCTTGAAGCTCAAAAGAGACTTCATGTGAGACTTCAGGTCTGTGGGTACCACAACAAAGAAGCTCACGATGCGGTTCATCACACTGAATAGATTGCATCGTTACCCGATGTATATCGTTGCGTCACAAGATATCTATTTGATTTGTATAAACGTTTCACATGCACTAAGACGTTTCAACCACAAAAACTCATTAGAATTTAGTTAAATCATCAAAGACTATACTTGTTCAGTATAATTGTTTGAGCTGTCTCGCACATCAGATTTCACGCTTCAGTCTTTATTGTTTAAAATGATGCGTTGAATAACTCTAGTGTACTATCATTTCTCATGTACGTGCAAGTAGATTCAACATATTTTTGGATTTTTCTGATTTTATCATTTTTTTTCTTTCATTTTTTTTAATAATGATTTCTCCCCCTAAACTTTTAAATTTCTACGAAAATTGAAAGTTTAATGAAAAGAAAATGGCAGATATGTTATCAACGTATAAAGAGTGCATGCAATATACTTAATCTAAACAGACGAAAAGAAACATCGGTTGTTTCTTGCACTGCCATCATTGTTTGTGTTTTGAAAATGTTTTTAAAAATTCCTGCAATGATTCCTTGTTGTTTCCAACTCCATTTGGCGTCAGTTGCATCAAAGGCATCATGAACAAGAATCTGTATCTTGACATGATAAGGGATCAGCCACGGTCTTCTTTTCTTTGTTTGACCGGCCTCCATAACTGTCCCTAACACACTAACAAATTAGTTAGAGGTAATGACCCAAACCATTTCGGTTTTGGGTCGTCCAAATTCATCAACATAAGAGATATTCTCATAAGTGCAAGGAATACCTTCAGGTGGTGGTTCTGATGATACAATGTAATTTGTACCTTCATCTTCTTTCATGGATTGTTTGTCAAAAGAGTAATTATAGTCATTTTCAAACAAATTGTGAATTTCATTTAAAAACAGGTTTTGTTGACTATATTTCTTATTCAAAGATTGATTCACTATTGGAATCATTTTATCATTTAAATCATGATTTCTCTTTTTGTTTTTGACAAACTTTTGTGTCCATGAATCATTGACATGTTGATTTTCATCAAACGAATGTCTATGATTAGATCTTTTAAAGTTAGAAAAATACCTGGAAGGGTATGCACATGATGAACTTCTTTGGACAGACCTTCTCGGCTTGTAGTAGCACTCGGATGTATTGTGATTTACCATGTCACAGAAAGAACAGTACTTGTTGTAGTAACATTCCATTGTGTCTTGGTTGTACATCTGACAGTTGGTGCAGTACTTGTTGTAGTAGCATTCCGTTGTCATGTGATTGTACATGTCACATATCTCGCAGTACTTCTGATGAGCCTTGAAGGGAGACTTCTTTCTTTGCTTTTGAGAAGCCTTTGCAGTTGAAGCATGTTGATTCTGATGAGCTTTGACCTTTGAATCTTGTTGAAGCTTGATTGAAGAAGCTGGAGTCTTGAACTTGTCACCTTTTGCCCATAAGGAAAAACACCTTGACTGATGAGTTTCAGAGTCACAGATTAAACAGTAGATGTTACTGTTTGAATCGCTCGGGGATTCGGAATCTTGAGACTTTGAAGTAGAAGGAGTCTGTGGTGTAGAATCAGATGAAGTGGCCTTTGTCTTGTTCTTCTTGGCTTTGCTTTTCTTTCTTCTAACCTTCTTCTTCTTCTTTGACTGATCCTCTTGTGTCTTTTCTTCTTCTACTTGAGTAGATAGTGATCCAACAATTCCGGTTAGCAATAATCTCTCTTTTTCTTGTTCGGATGACTTTGCTTTTTCAGCTTCTTCTTTGATTTTCACAAGATCAGATTGCGATTTGTTCAGTTTGTCAGTAAGCTCCATGAGTTGAACATTCAGATGATGCTTTTCGGTAAGCACTGAATCAACATTCTGTGTAAGAGATTTGAGTCTATCTTCAGACAGTTGGTGATCTTCTTGAAGACTTTTGAATTTCTCTTGTTCTTCTTGAAGCTTGGTTTTCAGACTGCTGTTTTCTGAATTAACCATTTCAGAGAGTTTCTTCAACGTTGTAATCTCTTCTTGCAAATCTTTAATCACACTGGATGAGTGTGTGTTTGATTGTGCAGCTTCATTCTTGACATTCATTGCTTCTCTTTCACTTTTCTTGAGTGACTCTTCGAGAGATGTGATACTTTGATCAGATATTTCGTGTTGTTCTTTCAGATTCTTGTGCATGGTTTCTTCCTTCTTGAGTTTATCACAAATCTTGAAGGAATATACTCTGTAGTGTTCAACTTGTGTGAAACACTCTTTCGTGCACATCTTTTCTCTGACGTGAATTGGCATTTCAACATAAGAACTCTGAACATCTTTCTCGTTTTCCTTTTCAGACATCAATTTCTCCATTTCTGATTTCAATTGAGCAATTGTCTCATCTTGCTTTGCAATGGTTTCTGACAAGTTGCTAATTTCTTTATCTTTCTTTTCAATCTCTTGAATGGAAACAACATCATTGTTTTCACTCCAATCATATTCTTCTTCTTCATCATGATTTTCATGAGAATTTGTTTGAGTCACAAGTGCGAGTTTTGTATGTTCAAGAAAGTCTCTTCTCTTTTGATCACAGGCTTTTGCAACTTGAAGATATGTTGTTTCAAACATATGATTGAATTCTGTAATAAATTCATTGATATCTTCTCTTTTATTTTCTTCTCGGACCACGGGTAACATGTCCGTTGACATTTTTCTTGAATTTTCAAAGTCATTTTGATAATTTTTCTGGGAAGTCATGGTGGCTAAATATGACTAATTTGAAATTTTGGAAAAATGAATTTTTCGATTTAATAATTTTTTTTTCTTTTTTTTAACTGTTGAGTCGGGTGACTATTGGGACGGGTCACTGTTGGGACGAGTGACTATTTGGACGGGTCAACAATTGAGACGGGTAACTGTTTGGTCGTGTCAACTGTTTGGACTGGTCAACAACTTGGGACGGCTGAACAGTGTTTTTCACCCGGCTGAACAGTGTCTTCACCCGGCTGAACACTTCACGCGGCTGAACAGTACTTCACACGGCTGAACAGTGAATTTTTCTTCTTCACCCGGCTGAACAGTGAATTTTTCTTCTTCACCCGGCTGAACAGTGAATGACGCTATTTGGACGTGTCAAGCACTATGGAGACGGGTCATGCACTATAGAGACGTTTCAGCCTTTGTTGTAGCAACACTTAGGAAAATTTCTTTCAATTCTTCAATTCTTCTTCAGATTATGATACTTTTCTAGGCAAATATCAATCAATTCTTCAAATCTTCATATCAGATTGACTATTCAAAGTCAAAATTATGATGAACATAAGATCAATTCTTCAATTTTTGTTGTTTTTTGTTCAATTCAACACTTGTATTAGCAAAGGAATGATGTTTCTAACAATCCTTCAAAGTTTTTATACCTTGAATCAAGCTAAATCACATTCAGATCCGGATATTTGATGAAGAACACAACAAGTAGGGCTGGCATATCGTGTCAGACACGACACGATAAGACACGAACACGATAAGCTCAAACACGAACACGACACGATAACTTATCGTGTCATGTTTTCCAAACACGAACACGAACACGATAAAAAGCAGGTCACACGATAAGACACGATATGACACGATAAAAACCAATTTTTTTTAAAAATATTTTTTTTCAAAAAAATTCATAAGTCTTAAATACTAAATATGACTTAACATGATAATTCTTAAGCCACAAAATAACGAAAGTCCATAAAAATAGTATTTTACCATAATAATTCTTGATAAACAAATATGAAAAAAGATTAAAAGTCTATCAAAGTTCATAGGAGTCTTTGATCTTTTTACTAATCTCTATCAAAGTTCATATTCACTTTCATTCTTCACTAACTTTTCTTGTATATAAATATTAACAGGTGACCTATCGTGTTAACAGATCTTTAACCTGTTAAGACACGATAATTAACGTGTCTTTATCGTGTTAACCTGTTAATGACACGACACCTGTTAAGGTCAAACACGAAACCTGTTAATTCCGTGTCGTTTCGTGTCGTGTTATCGTGTCCGTGTCAGAAATTGCCAGCCCTAACAACAAGTGGGTTTTGAGACAATTTGACAAAATATGGATCGAAATCAACAAATCAGCGATGTTTGATCATGAACGAAGCTTAGGATAGTGATTTCTAACATATCTCAATCATCAATTTCTCAATAACATCAACAAATTCCAGATTTCAAAATTGAGCAGTGAATATCACGAACATGAACAATTTCTTCAAAAACACAGTCAAATCTTCACCAATTGATCTCAAACTTTGCAGTTCTTTACACAAACATGAATCAAAGCTAATGGTAGCTAAAATTCCATCAATAACAACAACAATCAAAGATCACCCAACAGCTCTGATACCAATTGATAGTTCTAGACGAACCGAGCTTGGATCTAGATCTGAGATTGTTTGGTGATGTTGTTTGTAATCAGTGATGCGGAAACTCACTGATCACGTATTGATGCTTGAATGTTCATGAAGATCAATGCAAGGTATGATGAAGATGATGATAATATGAATAGGTGAATTGTATTAGATCAATGGAGAGGTTACAAAGAATATGGAATGAAATGTAGGCAACTCTCTTAACAAATGACCTAGGTGATGGTATTTATAGTTTATACCATTCACCTTACAATGTAACCTAACCACGTGCAGTTAAGCACAAACGCGCATTTAAGCAAGAAACGATTACACAAATATTCTAAGACAAATATAAATTATGAACGTCTTCACCCGTGCTTGCTCGTGATGATGCTCGATATCTTCACTCGCTTATATTTGGAAAGTGACATATTCAAATAACCCCAACCAAACCCTTTAGATCTGATGAATTCTAACTTTTTGCTTGATTATCCTTACAATTGAGCTTCGAGCTGTGTATATGTTGATGAAACACAGCTTTGATTTCAATTGATTTAATCAAAAACTTCAATCTGAAGCAGATTTTTGATCAAACAGTAGTGTTCATTGGTGATCTGAACTTAAGCTCTGATACCAATTGATGAAGCAGGTTTTGGATCTACAATCTGCAACAGGTTTATGATCACAACTAGACAATTCTAATAGCCATATTATTCAATCAAAACATAATATAAAATACTAATAATTCACGGTTGTATATTGATAAAAGCAAATAGCGATTACAATGTGTTTGAAAAAGCTCTCCTGATTTTAAACAACAACAAAAGATAGTGTGGCTGGTCTAAGTTGTTTCTAGTGACTGTGAGGTCCCTGGTTCGAAACCAGGGACATGTATATACTATTATCTTTTGCTTTGACAAAATTATTAACTTTTTTCTTACTAATTAACATAATCTAATATTAATACTAAATCCTATATGTTGTAAAAATGTTAAAAATCTTATAAATGATATAAATACATGATTCCTATACAAATCAAACTTTATGAATTTTACGTCTACAAATACTTTCAAAATACTTTTAATGCTATAAATACATACAAGTTTATAAATAATAGTTTATAAGAAAATAGACTTTTGTATGGACTTGGTATACTTTGGAAATTATAGTACAATTTTAAAGCATTTCAAGATATATGATATATTTTTGACGTTAAAAAATAGTTTTCGTTAAAGAAATATATATTACTTTAATTGTTATTGGTTATCAAAATTATTGTTATTTCTATAACTATTTTTCCATCGCTACGACTAAACAAATTTTATATAGCTTAATCATTTACTAAAAATCCCACCAAATCTCAATTGAAACCCTAGAATCCTAAATTTCCTTAGATTCCTATTGTTTCTATTCTAGTTTTCTATACAATATGTAATACTAAGTTATGATTCCCATTACTTAGGTGATTCTAGTATTTGGGTCATCATCGACTATCTAAGTTGCTTGCTATACTATTTCGGACTCGTATTGAAGGCGAGTAAACTCACTCCCTTTTTTCTTTTACGTTTTGGGGCTGAAATATGTGTTACATTTTCTATTTACTATTTTCCAAAAGAGATCATACAAATACGCTAATCTAGTTCGCGGGTTGATGCAACCTTATATGTTAGTTTAAAGTTGTTTATTGCTTGGTAATTCCACCGGTATAATGTTAATGCTAATGGTTTGACAAACCCACCTGCCTGGACAACATCGATAGGTGATTTAAACCCGACCATTCTAATTCCATGTTTACTATGTTGCTATACTATGATGCTAGTTGTTATGCCATATCCCTAAGTTGCTTATTGATTATTGATAGCATTATAGATCGAGACAGTTAAATGGCTATTGGTTAAAAGTAATATTTAATCGATACATGGGTGGTTCCTCATGTTAAAATGGCTAAACGAAAGGTTGTGAATTTCTAAGTGGTTGTGTACTATTCCAGGGGTCATGGTTTAGTAATATTTATGAAATGGCTATACATGTAAGATTGTGCAACATATCTTGTTGATATCAAATTTCAATACTATTATTTACCAAATTGTGTTTTTACTCACTAGCTTTTGTAGCTAACTTTTTTTTTCACATATTTCAGGTGGTGCTTGATTGTGATTTAATGTTATTTTCTAAGACATAGGGATGCCTTGGACTTAGATTAATAATAAAGACTCTATTGCATTTACTGTTTTGTTTATGACTTATGTCGTTTTCCTTTTAAGGATTCTGTTCCAATCTTATGATTACCATTATTAGACATTAATAAAATGAAGTTATGTGCTTTGTTTACTAACAATATCCATTTCTATGACAATCCGGTGTTTTCGCCACCAGGTGGGGTGTCACATTTTTTGTGTTTTATATGTTTGCTAGGTTATAACTCGTGTGTAACACGGGAGATACACGGGTTGATATATGCATAAGCGAAACAAATAATTTTAACATACATGTATTGACATATGAATCAACGTAATATTATTTATAACATATTGCAATATATGAATAAGGAAATATATAATTATATTAGTGTATTAAATAAAAGATATTCTTTGAAACCAATATAGTATGCAAGATATAGCTTACAAATTTTTTAATACCTCCTTATATACAACATTTGTTGTTTTATTTGTAAGATTACCTTTTTCAATAGTTTTAAACCTTCTCTACTTTTAACCCTTGAATACGCCACATATAACCACCATGAGAAAACACTGGTTTTTTCAAGTATAAACTAACTCTTGATAACGATTGTCCTTCACTTTTGTTAATAGTCATTGCAATGCAAACAACAATTGGAAACTGTCTTCTCTTGAATCTAAAAGGTATCTTTTTATCCGAGGGCGTTAAAGTAAATCTTGGTATGAAAGTGCGAGCTCCTATATTGCAAAATGATATAATTTCGCCTTTTATAACACGGTTACCTAAAGAAATAACCCGTAGCCTTGTGTCGATGCATAGGCCACCTTTTTGGTCAATGTTTCTTAGGAACATTATTAGGACACCAACCTTCAAACTTAACTTATGATATGGAATGCTAGATAGTGAAGGTAATCCGACTGGCAAATACTGTCACTTCTTAAATAATCTGTTTCGTCCCTTGGGAAAAGCCCTAACAAGTGATCATTTATTTCATTGACAACTTTATTTGCTAGTGCTAATATTGCTCTTTCTTGGAAAAAATTCGGTTCGATATAGTTTTCAAGAATTGAAGGGTAGACGAAGTTAATCAAAGATAACATAGGATTGTTTGGATCGGTTATTAGGAGATCTTCAGGTTTAACTATAACTATCTCACCATCATTGCGATCATTAACTTTTCCTTCACCTAAATCCAAAAGCCAGTTTGAGAACATCTTTGTTTGTTCTATGTTTGATGTCTCATTATTGATAGTCAACCTTATATTTTTTGTTAGTGTGAGTACCTTGCATTTTAACCACATATGGGAGTAACTTAGAGACGCGTTTACAATGTCTTGTCTTCTTCCATTTGGAATAACTGGAGGATTTGGCGGAAGTCACCTCCAAAGACTACCACCTTTCCTCCAAACACCCTTTCATGATTCTTATCCTTGTTTGGCTTTATTATGTCATTCATACTTCTATTTAATGCTTAAAACGAGTGCTTATACATCATCGGTGCTTCGTCCCGAATTATTAATTTTGCTTTTATTATGAGATTGGCGATGTCGTTGGGAGCTCTATCACATTCAGTAACCCTCATTACCTTCTCAAGCTGCCTGTTAATCAGGCTTACCCAGTCATTAATCTTCATAGCATTCTTCATTTGATCAATAGTCGTAGACAGCTCTTCAAAACGCTTGTCTTTCGCAGACTTAATAACACGCTTATGTGTGTCAGAATCATCACTGTCACTGTCACCAGTGTCAAGGTATTTGTTTCTATCAGGTGCATTAATACCATCATCATTTCCCTCATTAGAATCAACTTGTTCAAACTCACTAACTTCAGATTCAGTGTCACTGTCAGGCTGGTCACTCCAAAACTTCGACGCCATCTTCGTATATAAGAGAATAAAAGTAACGCAGATCTCTGTAAACCTTAAGCTGTAACGATGAAGAGTGCATTTGCGATGGCGGTTTAGGATTTCCTTTGTGTGTGTGTGTGTGTATGTTTAGAGAGAGAACCAAAAGAGAGATGAAGTTTGTGTTTGTGTTTATGTTATGTTTCTAGGTTGCGGCTTATAGAGGAAGAGAGGAGAGTGTTCAAGTGTGTGTTCTTGTTAACTGATAGAGAGAGAGAGAGAACAGATTTTGTGTTGAGTTGTGTGTGCTTATGTTTGTGTCTGCTTATAGAGGAAAATTGAAATTTTAGTGTATTTAATGTTACAATAAATGTTTAGTTGAAAAAGAAACAAAGGCAAAGATGGTTTGACAAGTGTATTTGAACTGCTCAGTATATTTCAACCAAGTTTTTATGTGGAAGTCGATTGAAGTCTAACTTAAGTCAATGAAAATCAACTTTAAAACCATCTCTTTATTGGTAAATATATTTTGTTTGTGCATTAATTAAAAAAATTAAGCATGGAGAGAATCAATATCTAAATTCATGTAAGGTAGCAACATAAATGAAAGTAAATAAGGAAATATTACTTATTTGAAATACAATTATAATCGACAAGTGTCTCTAGCTAGTAAGTATACAGATGTTTGTTTATGCTATTATTATCAAAAGTTGAGCTATTGTTTGTGAATAGGTCTATTATAAAAATGTTACAACAAGAAGCTTAATAAGGGTGGAAAACAACTTGAATATAAATAATCTTTTGCATTCTTGCAAAAGACATGATATTCAAGGATATCATTGTTTAAAAGAGAAAAAAGTCATTAAAGTATGTGTAATTATATTATTCAGAAAAATATTAAATCTTATGCGACACCCCGTAAATCTTATGTGACACCCCGTAAATTTTGGTTAACAATCTTATGTGTAAACTAAAACCTGTATTTTAAAAGAAATATTGTTAGATCACCTTAAAAGACCTACACGATTGAATTAATCAGTATTCGAATAAAAAGATAAGATTCCAGAAAACTTTCTCTATGAGAAACGCTTGAGGTATCATATATACCCCCCTGGCACATTTCTAATCCTAACACCCAGATTTCATCAACAATAAAACTTATTGTACTCCCATGACTAGGAACAACACATGTAACATCGACTCTTTTGGTTTAACACTACTTCAGTACGTAAAAGTAAATAAATAAATAAAATTAACAACCTATTATCCTATGTCGTATAATTACTTGTTCTCTCCAACATAGAAAATCCAGTAACTATCAAAGAAAGAAATACTTATTAAATTTCTTTATCATTTTTGCTTAAAACATATACTTTCGAAACATATAAGTAGTGTTATTATTCATTCTTCTTCATCTATTCTTAGAAATTTTATAACATTCATTATGTCCGGGTGTTGATAACGCTCCTTTTAATAAATTAGAGTACCTACACACGGTTGAGTCTATTTAATGATCTCTAAGAATATATAATTCTTTAGTTAAAACACAATCCTTGATATCCGAATAACAACTTCAAGCTCATTGATATAAGTATTTTGAAACATTCTAAACATAAGACGTCCCTTATAAATGGAGATTTCCCCACACATCGGAAGTTCACCGCTCCCCCTTCATTGTACGGTTGAATTTAAATGGGTGCCAGGCGTATCTTCTATAGCTCGAGCACCATATCGACTCGCTCCAGTTAAACTACAAGAGTTATACAAGCAATTTTCTCGACCAACTTCAAGGGTTAGGCGTTTATTTTAATCGTTATAGGCAGCCAATAACATGATTTAATTTTCGGGACGAAAATTCATTTAACAAGGGGATGATGTGACGATCAGAAAATTTCTCTTTTCTTTTGTCCTATTTCGTTGCGATCAACCAACGACACGACGTAATTTTCGGGACGAAAATTCTTTTAACAAGGGGATGATGTGACACCCCGTAAATTTTGGTTAACAATGTACGTTAACTACTTTTAACTAGTCCGTTAAGTTTTATATAAGTTTAGGGTTCGTTTTGTAATTAATTAAACAAGGTTATAAACATAAAAACCAAACTAAATATCATACTAAACTTCAAGGGCCAAAAGTGAAAATTTAAAAATTATAAACCCAACCCCCCACCCTAACCCGTCGTCTTTCTCTCCCTCTCGCCGTCAACCTCACGACACACGCACACCCTCACCACAAAACCTAATCAGTCGATCCACAACAACACCATCACCATCACCTTCATCATCGTTCATCCTGCAGCCGTGAGGAAACGGACGCGACCGCCTCTTTTGTTTTCGTCGTTGATCTTCGGTAAGCTTCGCGAACCGAACTCCGGTGTGTGTATGAGTGTATCTATATTTATATATACATATACCGGTTGTGTAAGTACGAATCTGTATGTATATATGTACGTGTACAGAGTCGAGGAGGCAGCCACCATCACCCCCGTGTTCGCCCCGTTCTCCGGTCGTCTCCTTCATCGCATTCCGGTGAGTTTCGCGACCCGTAAACTCTTACGCTCCTGTGTTGTAGGTTAAAACCGCATGTATGTACATCTCTGTGTATGTATGTTAGGATCGATTGAATGCATATATATAAACACCAGAATGTATTAAAGATGTTGTATATATTATGTATGTATGTGTGCAACATTGTATTTATATATGTAAGAGATGTGTATACATGTGTAGAAGCCGCATAAAAGAAACAGTATGAATGATGTATGTATATATATGCGTTACTTTTGTATGTACATTAAGAACGAGATCATAAACAGCCGAGTATAGTTGTGTTGTATGTGACGAGATGTATAAATGTATATATGAATGGCAGATCATGTATGTGTATGTAGGTATAGATTTAACAGTGGCGGGTTTGTATTTATATGTATATGTTGAACTTGTATCGCATGAACATAGGTGTATATATGCCAATCGTATGTATATGAAGCAACAATAAAGTGTATATGCCGATCGTATGCATGTGGGTGTTAAACGTTAGAGACATGCGTGGGTTTTAGCGTGTGTATATGTATGTATTAGATTTCGAATGTGAATAGATGAACATGTCTAATGATTGTATGTATGTGTGTTGTATAGTTCACCATGTGTAGGTATGTGTATAAAACTGAAAGCGGTAACAGCTAGTAATAAAAATATACATGAAGATATTGGTACAATTGTATGCATGTATGTGTATTGGGTAATTAGATAGTATGTGTGTAGTTATGTATGTATAGATAGTATGTGTCAAAACACTATTTGATTCTTTTCTGGACTGGTTTGTGTGTTTCTGTGTCGTATTTTGCTTGGGGTTTGTCATATTTGGTCATAGGAAGCTTCTGAAACAAACGGGTCTACAAATGGTTATGTTTTGAAGCTGTTCTTTTAGTTTTCGTACTGAAACTGTTTTGTTCGTAACCCAGCGAACCTATCTGCTCTTCCAGCGAAACTGGTTGTTCATCCAACGAATCTAGTAAAAATCTTGTGTCCTGTGATTTTGTGTTTGTGGCTAGCGAATCTGACATTTTATCGAACGAAAGTTCACTTGTTTGGCTCATCGTGCAAGCGAAACTGCTGCCAAAATCATTTGAGCGAATCTGACAGCAAATTTGTCGAGCGAAACTGTGCTTGCTGGCCAGCGAATCTGTTTTGTTGTTGAGCGAATCTGCCAGCGAATCTGTTTTGTTCTTTGGGCGAATCTAATCCAGCGAATCTATTTGTCTTCAGCGAATCTACAACCTGTTTAAAACTATGACTACATCAACTCTGAATATTAATGATCTGGATAGTGTTCAACCTAACAGGCCACCGAGGCTTGTTAGTGGTGAAAATTTTGAAGACTGGAAGAGGTGTTTGAAAGCTTTTTTCTACTACACTGACTATAATCAATGGGAGTCAATTGTAAATGGTCCGCACGTGCCAAAGACAGTTGAAGGAACCGTTACTACAATAAACACTGATCCAAGTACTTTTACTGAAGGAGACACCAAGCTACTTGATCGTGACAAAAAGGCACTCGGGGCATTGACACTTTGTTTGCATCAGGACATTTACAACAGATTTGCTGAACACACAACTGCAAAAAGCTTGTATGATGCGTTGTGCGAGTTCTATGATGGTAATGAGGATTTGAAGTTGGATAGAAAGGCTCAAGCTGAGAAAGAGTTCAATTCTTTTGTGGGGTATTCGCAAGAAAATTTGACTGATATTACCAATCGATTTCTGTCTGTATCAAGTAACCTGAAAAAGTATGATGAGAAGCTGGGAAATCATGAACAAGTCACAAAGCTGTTAGATTCACTTCCTCCTCAGTGGAGTCTTCAGATTAAATTGTTGAAACAAGAAAGAAACTTTCATGACTATAAGCTGATGGATGTTATAAACAAGCTGAAGTCATTTGATTTTGATGTGAAGAGAAGAGAATACAATCAGTCAATGATGGTTCCAAATATTCCTTCTCAGAATGCTGCACTTATTTCATCCGCTGCAAACTCTCATATCTACAGTGCTACACCTGGAGGATCATCAAGTCATGTGTCTGTTAAATCTGTTGGTGCATCTACAAATGTCAGTTCAAGCTCAAATGCATCTGCCACCACTCAGATTCCATCTGACACCATGGCTTTGTTTGGAATGTTTGTTCATAGCTATGAAGCTGTTGTCGCTGGTGAGTTAAAGGGAAAGGGGATGACTGTTGAAGATATGTATCAGGTGGATCCTGATGATCTTGAAGAAACCGACATCCAATGGCAAATGGCCATGCTTACTCTTCGTGCTAGACGGTTTATGGAAAGAACAGGAAGAAGAAGTTTTGGGAATCAGGGACAAAACAACAAGCTCGGGTATGACAAAGGGAAGCTGAGGTGTTATAACTGTAAACAATTGGGTCACTTCAAAAGGGAATGTCCTTACCAATTGTTACTGAACCAGTGAATTCTGGATATCCGAGAACTGTTCCCGGTCAAGAAAGGCTTGAGGAAGTTGATAGTCACATGTATAGGTTGGACTCACCGGCTTGTCGGTGTTATATATTTTGTATGTATTTTGTATGACTTTTTTATGTATTAGTTCTAGCGGACCTACGGGCGAATCTATAGATTCGCCCGTAGCTCAGATTAGCTTTTGTTTAAGGTGTCGACTGGGCGAACCTGTATGTGCCCAGCGAACCTATGTGGTTCGCTAGATAGATTCGCTACAGCAAATCGATCAGCGAACCTAAGACTGATATATATTGTAACCTTATCTTCAAGAAATATAACTTTTGCACAACTTTGACAAAAACTCTATCTTACTGATTGTGTCGTGTAATTGTTCACCTGAGGTGCTAGGAGCATATATTATACATCTTTGTAGCTTGTTTACCTCCGGTTGTGTGGTTTAATCATGTTTTTGGGTTTGTTGTTATAATACACTTTGTTTGCTCAAGTCAAGCGTGTTTGTTGTTAAACAAGTCAATATAGCACTGAAATCACGATCATTATGGACCAACAATATGGTATCAGAGCCATAGTGCTCTTGATTGTTTGATTCTAGTGATTTTTTTCTTGATTTTGGGGTTTTTGTGTGAAAACACTATTTGATTCTGTTCAGAACTTGTTTTGGTGTTTTGGTGTTGTTTTTTGCTCAAGGGTTGTGTTATTTGGTCATAGAAAACTTCTGAAACAAACGGTTCTACAAATGGTCAAGTTTTGAAGCTTTCCGGGTTGTTTTCGTACTGTTACAGGTTTGTTCGTAACCCAGCGAACCTATCTGTTCTTCCAGCGAAACTAAGTGTTCAACCAGCGAACCTATTTCAAATTTTTGTGTTCTGTTGGTTTGTGTTGTGGCTAGCGAATCTGACATTTTATCGAACGAAAGTTCACTTGTTTGGCTCATTGTGCAAGCGAAACTGCTGCCAAAATCTGTCGAGCGAAACTGTGCTTGCTGGTCAGCGAATCTGTTTGTTTGTCTAGCGAATCTGTCTTCAGCGAATCTAAGAGCGAATCTGCTGTGTTCTATGAGCGAATCTAGCCAGCGAATCTATTTGTCTTCAGCGAATCTACAATCTGTTCAAAATTATGGCTACATCAACACTGAATATGAACGATCTGGATAGTGTTCAACCTAACAGGCCACCGAGGCTTGTTAGTGGTGAAAATTTTGAAGACTGGAAAAGATGTTTGAAAGCATTTTTCTACTACACTGACTATAACCAATGGGAATCAATTGTAAATGGTCCGCACGTGCCAAAGACAGTTGAAGGAACTGTCACTTCAATTAACACAGATCCAAGTACTTTTACTGAAGCAGATACCAAGTTACTTGATCGTGACAAAAAGGCACTCGGGGCATTGATACTTTGTTTGCATCAGGATATCTTCAACAGGTTTGCTGAACACACAACTGCAAAAAGCTTGTATGATGCACTGTGCGAGTTCTATGATGGTAATGAGGATTTGAAACTGGATAGAAAAGCTCAAGCTGAAAAAGAGTTTAACTCTTTCGTGGGGTATTCGCAAGAGAACCTGACTGATATTACAAATCGATTCCTATCTGTATCAAGTAATCTGAAGAAGTATGATGATAAGCTGGGCAATCATGAGCAAGTCACAAAACTGTTAGATTCTCTTCCCCCTCAGTGGAGTCTTCAAATCAAGCTGTTGAAACATGAAAGAAACTTTCATGACTACAAGCTGATGGATGTTATAAACAAGCTGAAGTCATTCGATCTTGATGTGAAGAGAAGAGAATACAATCAGTCTATGATGGTTCCAAATATTCCTTCTCAGAATGCTGCACTTATTTCGTCCGCTGCAAATTCTTATATCTACGGTGCTGCACCTGGAGGATCATCAAGTCATGTGTCTGCTAAATCTGTTGGTGCATCCACTAATGTTGGATCAAGCTCAAATGCATCTGTCACCACTCAGATTCCATCTGACACTATGGCTTTATTTGGAATGTTTGTTCATAGCTATGAAGCTCTTGTTGCAGGTGAGTTAAAGGGAAAGGGTATGACTGTAGAAGATATGTATCAGGTGGATCCTGATGATCTGGAAGAAACCGACATCCAATGGCAAATGGCCATGCTTACTCTTCGTGCTAGACGATTTATGGAAAGAACAGGTAGAAGAAACTTTGGGAATCAGGGACAGAATAGCAAGCTGGGGTATGACAAAGGAAAACTGAGATGTTATAACTGCAAACAATTGGGTCACTTCAAAAGGGAATGTCCTTTACCAATTGTTACTGAACTAGTAAATTCTGGAAACCCTAGATCTGTTCCAAATCAAGAAAGGCTTGAGGAAGCAAAGTCAAAGAATGAAACTGCACTGCTCACCAACTTTGATTGGAGTGCAGAAATTGAAGAAACCAAGGAGGAAATTAATCATGCCCTTGTTGCTGAGATTGTTGAGATTGACGACAACTATATAAATTGCTTTGATCCTTTCAAAGAATTTTATGGCAAAGATGATGAAGAGAAACTGGAGAAAGCTGACAAAGATCAATCAGATGCTATTGTTCAAGGGCATCTGAATCACTCGGGTTTGGTTTGTGAAGGTGCGGTTAATGAAGTAAAGAATGATGAAGAATCAAAGCTCAACTTGGAAGCCGTGATTGAGAAGGCAAGGATTGATGCGGTGGATGAATTTAAAAGGAACACTCCCTACTGCCAGTGCGATCGTGCCCTTGCTGCCGAAAAACTGGTAATTGGTCTTCCCTATGATGTTATTGAAGATATGTGTTCATCTGCTTGCAAAATTCGTTTAATTGGCATATACAAAGCTAATAAATTGTTAATGTCAAACGAAAACGAATTAAAGAGAACTAACAAAGAGCTTAAATTGAGTGAGTCAAAATATTTTGTCAAATTAAGAGAAGCCCTAAAAGAAAATGAACATTTAAAAAGAACTCTTTTGGAAAAGAACTGTGAAATAAACTACTTAACTGAGCAAGTCACTCTTGCTGAATTTGAAACAAGAAAACTCAAAAATAAACTGCAGCAGTGGACAATATCTAGTATGAAAAGGGAGGAACTCTGCAAGAAACAACGGGGGGCCAGAGTTAAGACATGTTTGGGTCTTAACAACAATGAAACATATGCATATCCTCCACCTAGTACCTTTTGTTACTCTCCAACACCTATTCCTCATCCATCAAATGAGCTGATACAAGAGATTATCCAGAATGATACTAACAGTTCTATTGCAGGTTTAAGTGGAGTAAATCTTAAAGAGGTTAGAGAGGATTACGCCTATGGTGGGAGTACCGGGCTTGGTTGTTCTAGCAGTAGTGAATGTTCTAGTTCTGATTCGAAGAAGTCTTTTGAAGACATTAGTTTAATTAATTCTGTTTCTAGTAATGTGTTATATTCAGACAATTCCATGTTTAATAGTAATTTAGGGTGCACTACTTCAAACCCTAATGTGTTGAATGATGATTTGATTGAAAATGCGTGTGTGAATGACAAAGACAAACTTTCAGGTCATGTCTCTGAAAGTCAAACCAAAACAAACTGTTTTCAAAAGTTCTTCACTCATCAAATTCCATCTTTCACACCAGTGAGAATTTCAAAACCAAAAGACAAGGAATCATCTTTTTCATACATTCTTAAACCTAAATCTGAATCTGAAAAAGTTAAAGTCACAACAGGTAAGTCAAAAGAACCTTATGACTCTTACAGTGACTGCAACTCTCAACTGTCTGAATGTGATGAGGAAATTGAAATGGATAAAATTCCTGTTAACAAAGTTTCCAAAACGGGTTTGAAGTCTCATTGCTTTAAATGTGGAAATACTGGTCATACTGTTAAGCAATGCCCTAATTTAATCAAAAACAGTTCAAAGCAAAAATCTTTTGGAAAAAGATTAAACACATTTGTAAATAATTTCTTGTGTAATTCTTCATCTGTTCCACCA
The DNA here is from genome assembly GCA_030867185.1 of Tagetes erecta. Lineage (NCBI taxonomy): Eukaryota > Viridiplantae > Streptophyta > Magnoliopsida > Asterales > Asteraceae > Tagetes > Tagetes erecta. The sequence continues at coordinate 26,621,380 of CM061495.1, read as the reverse complement.
CCCAAGTACACAAAGGCTTGGGTGCCAATTTCGAAGGTCTAACTTTTTCATTTTTTTAATAAATGTCAGGAACATTCTAATGCCGTTGTAAATAGTCATTGGCATATTGACAGCGGATGTTCCAGACATATGACAGGGTTGAAGGACCTACTGACTAACTATCGGATCATCAATGGCGGATATGTTGCTTTTGCGGGAGACAAGAAAGGTGGCAAGATGATTGGTCAAGGAGATGTCTCAAATGGTTCACTTACTTTGAAAGACGTCAACTATGTTCCTGAACTGGCATTCAATCTTCTCAGCGTATCACAAATCTATGATAAGAATATTCCAGTGATGTTTCTTCCAAATGAATGTTTGTTCTTGAAGCCAGAGTTTACTATTCCTGAAGAATTGGTGATTATGCGAGCTCCGAGACGAAATGATACCTATATGCTGAATATGGGATCAAAGGAATCAAATTCCACCGTGACCTGTCTCCTGTCTAAAGCTTCATCTTTTGAATCGTTTTAGTGGCATAGACGTTTAGGGCACATTAATTTTAAAATTCTGAATAAATTGGTTAAGAACAATTTGGTTAGGGGTTTACCACTCAAAGATTTTTCAGTGGTTGAGAAATGCATGGCTTGTGCTAAAGGAAAACAGCACAAAAAGCCACATAAACTTAAAATTACAAATACCATCTCAGAACCCCTCGAATTGTTACATACTGATTTATTTGGTCCAATAAGTGTCAAATCTATTGCTAAGAAATCTTATTGCTTGGTTGTCACAGATGATTACTCTAGGTACACCTGGTGAGATTCATGGCATACAAGAGTGAGACTGCTGAAGAGTTGATGAAGCTGATTCCTCAAATCGAGGTTCTTGGAAAGAGAAAGGTTCAAGCCATCAGAAGCGATAACGGAACTGAATTCAGAAACCATATCTTCAACTCTTTCTGTGAACAACGGGGTATTCTCAGACAGTTTAGCGCCGCACGAACACCACAACAAAATGGTGTTGCTGAAAGGAAGAATCGAACCCTTGTGGAGGCTGCTAGAACTATGCTGATTGAGTCAAAGCTTCCAATTATTTTCTGGGCGGAGGCAGTTAATTGTGCAGCTTATGTTCTGAACAGGATACTGATTGTCAAAGAAAAGATGAAGACTTCGTACCAGCTGTTTCGAGGGATTAAGCAGTTGATTGATTTTCTGCGCCCCTTTGGATGTTCTTGTACTCTTTTGAATACTCAAGATCAGAAGACGAAGTTTGGTGCTATTTCGGATGAATGCTTCTTTGTAGGATACTCGAACACACAAAAGGCGTATCGTGTTTACAACAAGCGAACGCGAATTGTGCAAGAGTCCTACTATGTTGACTGGCAAGAGTCAAACACAACAAGTATTGGCAGTGAACCGGCATGGTTTTATGATTCCACCACTATTTTCAAATCATTCAATCTTCCTGACTCTGACGATGACGACATCATTCCACACACATCAGTTTCTATTTTCAACCATCCACCTACACAATCACAACCACAACCTTCAACTACACAACTACCTCCCACTTCATTTGACATTCCACCACCTCCACTACCTCAAACTGTTCCAACTTCTCCATCAGATATTCCATCCTCATCCACTTCCATTCAATCATCTACCACTAATACAATTCCTCCAACATCACATACACCTTCACAACCATCTAATCAAACACCCTCAACCGAAACCAATCCTTTGCTCCTCAACACTGACTTCAAAACCTTGAAAAACCATCCTCATGATTATATCATAGGATCAGTTACTGATGGTGTGCGAACTCGGAGTCAGAGTGGTTTGATTAATGAATGTCTCTATGCTGCCTTTCTGTCTCAAGTTGTTCCGAAGAATTATAAACAAGCACTTGAAGATCCTAGTTGGGTGGATGCCATGCAAATGGAACTGCAGCAATTTAGGAAGCTTAAAGTTTGGGAACTGGTTGATCTTCCTCCTAATAAGTGTCCAATCGGCACTAAGTGGGTTTTCCGAAACAAGCCAGATGATCGCGGTGTTGTTATCAGAAACAAGGCGAGATTGGTTGTTCAAGGATTTGCTCAAGAGGAGGGGATTGACTACACTGAAGTTTTTGCTCCAGTCGCTCGCTTGAAGCCATCAGAATTTTTCTTGCTCATGCTGCGAACAAAAACTTTAAAGTTTATCAGATGGATGTGAAATGTGCATTTCTATATGGAGATATCGATGAGGAGATCTACGTATGTCAACCACCGGGTTTCGAGGATCCAGATTTCCCTTCAAAGGTTTACAAGCTTGATAAATCCTTGTATGGGCTGCATCAAGCTCCACGTATCTGGTATGAAACTCTGACACAGTATCTTCTCAGCAAAGGTTTCTCTCGTGGGACTATAGATATGACATTGTTCAAGAAGGAGGTGAATGGCGAGCTGCTGATCGTTCAAGTGTATGTTGATGATATAATCTTCGGTTCGACTAATGAAGGGCTGTGTAGAGAATTTGAAAAAGTGATGATGGATCGCTTTGAAATGACGATAATGGGGGAGATGTGTTTCTTCTTGGGGCTGCAAGTGGAACAAAAGCCTGATGGAATTCTTATCCACCAAGAGAAATATATTAGCGAGATCCTCACAAAGTTTGGCATGGATGATTCTTCTCCTGAATTGATTCCTTTCACCGCTCAAACATGCCTTACTTCCGATGATAATGGGAATCTTGTTGATGCTCATCGGTACCGCTCGATGATCGGATCTCTCATGTATCTGACTGCAAGCCGACCAGATATTACATTTGCTGTGTGTTACTGTGCTCGTTTCCAAGCCAATCCAAAAGAATCACATGAGAAAGCTGTTAAACGCATTTTTCGTTACCTTAAGGGTTCCTCTCGTTTGGGACTTTGGTACCCAAAAGGTGGGAACTTTGATTTACATGCTTTTTCTGATAGTGATCATGCAGGTTGCAGGATTAATCGAAAATCAGTCACTGGCGGATGTCAATACCTTGGAGAATGTCTTGTTTCCTGGCAAAGCAAGAAGCAAACAACCATCTCTGTGTCCACATGAGAAGCAGAATACATTGCTGCGTCAAGTTGCTGTTGCCAAGTGCTCTGGATTCAGCATCAGATGATGGATTATGGCATCAACTTTCTTCATACGCCACTCTTTTGTGATAATGAAGCTGCTGTTGGAATTGCCAAGAATCCTATTCATCACACTCGCACCAAGCACATTGAAACAAGAATTCATGCCATCAGAGATGCACAGGAAAAGGGGTTCATTGATATTATTCCTATTGAAACTCGAAAGCAAAAAGCTGATCTTTTCACAAAAACTTTTGACAAACCACGTTTTTATGAACTGATCTCCATGCTGGGACTTATATCTTTTTGAAAACCTTTTTTCTGTGAGAATCAATTTGTAAATTTGTAAATAACCTTTTTCATTTTCTTCTTCTTTGAAAATTCCGTGGATCACTCATTTCTTCGCTCCTTTATTTTACTTTATTTTACTTCCTTTTCTTTTTATTTTCTCTTTTATTCTGTATATATATATTAAGTAAAATCTGAAAAACAAAAATTTCTTATTTAGATAGCTATAATATAAAAATTTTGGGGGAGATATTAAAGATTAACTATTTATAGATTTTCAAATTTTGCTATTTCAGGATCTCCGTTTTGATTGATGTTGAAGAGTCGCTGAAGGAGGTCAGTAGTATTGCGTTTGGGATATGTCAGATAGGCTCAGCCCGAAAAGAAAGTAAACAGCGATTGTGCAGCCAAACATAACGCTCAAGATCTCGGCAACAAGGATCATCCCCTTGACATGATTGGATTGCACAAAGATAAGGGTTATGTCAAAAACGGGTTGAGAGCGTCAAATCTTTGCTATAATTTCCCTAAACATCCCAAATCACCCTCGCCCTATCCCCGAATCGAGTTTCTAGTATGCAAAACAAATAAAATAAAAAGCTGCTAGTGATGCTCTTCGGAAAAACCTCTGAGTGAGTTACTTGTTAACTCCTCAGAACGTATTGAGTCAAAGTGCTTAACTCCTCTGCTATACGGAAGTATTGACCTGGAGTTGGTGAATCTTCTTTGCTATACGAAAGTATTGACCTGAAGATTCACCGAGCATGCTCAAATGTTTATCTCCTCTGTTATACGTCGGTATAGACCTGGAGCTCTGAACTATTTGAGTTTCCCAAATAATAAGTCGCATTGTGTTCAAAAGAATCAATTGCTGACAAGCTCCACTCACAAAGAAAAGATGCAAAAATTGCACAAGTGTCAAAAGAAGCTAATGCATCGATCAATACTCAAAATTTGATCCTTGAAATTCAAAGCAAAGTCAATCGTATTGCTCAGAGATACCCTGATGACAGAACTTGTTCTTTTTACCTAGATGTCTGTGGGGACCGAGTTGTCTGAGCTTCTTCAATCAAACCAAAAACATGATAAAAGAAGCTGCTGATCTCTTGTTGAAAGGACTAAGGCATGGGTTTAAATGGACAAACATATCTGCAATCCCGCCAATCGATGATTCTCCGGATTCTGCTCAAAACATCATGAAAAATATATATATATCCTTCTTAGCGTTTAAAATTCCTGTCTTTATCTTTCTTTTTATTTTATTTCTCTAACTTCTATCTTGTTATTATTAGTATTTTTAGGATTATATGTTTATTTTTGGAGCGTTGAAATCGTGGGACGTTTTCTGGATTTACAAAGAATTTAAAATTTGAGAAAAACCAACAATATTTTAATTTTTGTTTGCTAGCGAACCTGCTAGCGAACCTACAGGTTCGCCAGAACCTCAGGTTCGCCAGGAACCTCTTTGCATCGCCGCCGTGGTTTACTTGACTTTTGGTCTTCTGGCGAATCTAAAGTTCGCTGGTCTGTCTGCCAGCGAACCTGTGTCTGTATATATATGTTGTGACAGCGAAATCTTTCACAATTTCGCTGTCACTACTGTAGCTGGGTTTTTCTAAAAACTAACTGCCGTGTGTTCGATTCTCACTTCCCAACCGGTTTTTCACATATAAACACTTCTATTTTGGTTTGGCACGATGTCGACATTATTCTTCGAAAGAAAGCACAATATGTGTGCTTTGCTTGACGAGAATCACTAAAAGGCCGGTGGCTATAGAGATTGCATCAAATGGTTGAAGTCGTCTCACATACATCATGCCATTTCTCATTCACCGACCATATACGAGCTGCATGTTCGAGATTTCTGGAGAACTGCAGTGATGAACGTATCCGTACAGCCATCGCGTATATGTGCCAAAGTCAGTGGATTTGATTTGGAGTTTACTGAAGCCGATCTGGCTAGAATCTTGAGGTTAGAAGAGGATGTGGGTGAGGAGGTTAGTATGACCGCTGAAGAGGTATATGGGGCATTCAGGACTGCGGGTTATGAGGGTCCGATGCCTGGAGAAAAGAAGATGGAATTCGTAAAGTCCTATCTGATCCAGGAATGGAGGTATATTGCACACGTATTCATTATGTGCCTGGATCATAGGAAAGGGGGTACTGACGGACTGAATTTGGACTGGGCTCGGGCCATGATGCTGTTTTGCCGAGGGCAGAAAGCAAATCTTTCGAAGCTGATCTACAACTACTTGCTCGAGAACATCCATGCTACTAAAGGGAGCAAGTGGTTGATGTATCCCAGATTCATTCAGATGGTTTTGAATGATAAATTGCCCGATCTGTCGGTAGTTGGAGATGAGTTAAAAATATGGGAGATGCACTCGAGAATATTCAAGGACTGTAAGGCGGTGAGATCTGATTGTGTCGGTAGGACGTCGTTTTTGTGGGAGAACATGTACTCGGCTGATCGATGGGTACAAATTCAGAGATTGATGGAGACTGAGAGAAAAAGGGGCGGTGAGAATATTGAGGAGGTTGAGAAAAGGATAAAGAAGAGAAAGCCATACGCAAAAGAAAAAGATTATTCGTTTGATCGAGAAGTCGATGAGATACAAGCTGAGATTGATGCTGGTAGGAAAAAGCGAACAAAGAGGAAATCTGATACACAAACTGAAGCGTCAAAGAAGGCAAAGCACGACACTGCGGGTACATCTGCGGAATCTGGTAATGGATTAAAAGGCGAGATTGATAGTCTGAAGGCTGAGTTGGGGAAATTGAGAAGTAAGTATGAAGAGCTGGAGACCCAGGATGCTGAAAAATCGACAGTTATATATTAAATGGGAAGAATGATAAAGGATCAACAATGTCTGATGGTCAGGATTTTCAAGGAACTGAACAGTCTGAAGGAAAAGGTGGGGTCAGAATCTGCGATGTCTGAAGCTGAATTGAATTCCTTAACAGATGCTGCAAGGTATCCGTTAATGGACGTTGTATTTGGAGATCAGGATAAAGGCAAGGGTAAATCTGCTGAGGAGTTATTTGATGAGGATATGGGGATAAATCTGGATGTATTTACTGGGCCTGAAGTAGTTGTTAGTGCTGAACCGGAAATCGATGAGAATGCTGACAGTGAAGAGGATTTAGATGATGAGCCGGAGATGTATAAGGTTGAGGAGAAAGGGTTGAGTTATCAGTTTGAGCACATCGATCTTGACAAATCTGAATGGTTCAAGAAAGATGTTGTTGTTGTTCCCGAAGTCCCTATCTTTCAACATCTGGATGAACCCAACACCAAACAGATGGATAGACAGATCATCGCTTGGAAGTACAACACTTTGATTGACGCTTATATGATTAAGCGAAGGGGTGGTGACATTTCTTATATCAAGAACAGGAAGCATTTCGCCACCTTGCCTCGGTGGGATTTGCGGAGGTTGGCTGAACTCCCTTTGCTGGGTAAAGAAGATAGTGGCAGGGCTTGTGCGTTCGAGGTAACAATCAGGGAGGCTGCAAAGACAAACTTTGTGGATTTTGGGTACCAGAAGCCGAGAAGGATGAGGCAGAAAAAGGATAGGCATTGGGTTTCATGGAAAGGAAAGATAGTTCTGAAGATTGAAGCGCCAAAAGTTATGACTAGGGTTAGGGTTCCGGACACACAGCCACCCAGACTGCAAGATTTCCTCAAGTGGTTTTATGATAACAGTACGGGTGAAGTTGTTATCAGATTAAAAGGGGAAGACCGTCCAGAGATTCGCTTGTTTGACCCAATGGAGGTTTTCTCTTTTTGTGACGAGGATCTGAGAGTTTTATGTGAGAACCTGTTAGGGTTATTTCCTAGATTAAGATTTACTTTGTATTTTGTTTATATGTTTGTGTATAGTTTAGGGTCTATTTTGTTATATTCCTTAAACTTGTAATTGTTGCTAAAAGCATGTAGTGAGAGAGTGTGAGGAGAGAGGCTAGATCATAATTTCACGTAAGAGAGAGAACTTAGTGTGTGTGATTTATTTTTCTCCTGCACTTGTATTACAATACTGCTTTGATCATCAATATACAAAGAGAATTATTAGTATGAATTGTGTTAGTGATTAAACTGTGTTTGTGTATGAATCATTCTGATCTTTGAGCGATATTCACGATCCAATTGAACCTATCATTTGGTATCAGAGCTTTCGGTATTGTGTTCTTCGCTGTTCTTAAGCAAAACACATCAATATTGCTCAAATATCATGATCTGAATGAATTGTTGCTGTTTTTAGTTGTGATTTATCATCGCAATCACTTCTAATTCACAACGATTGTGCAAATTCCATCAGATTATCACCAGATCTGAGGAATTAAGAAGATTGAAAAAGTTACTGTTCGATCGAATTTTGCTCAAATTCATCAAAATTTGATCATGTTTTGGATTGATTGAGATTAGGGATTGATAATCGGACCATTTCACAGCTTGTGTGTGAATTTTGAACGAATTGGACAAGTTTTTGACAAAACCCAGAAAATTCTCATGGAGAAGATGATGAACAGTATGAACTTGGTTGAAGATTAACTTGCCGGGTGATAAATTTGACTTAGACATATTCCTTTGGACTTAGATTTGTGAACAATTAGGTCCTGTGTAGCCGTGTAAGGGAATTTGTTCTAGACGGGTAAAGAATTTGACGAAGAAAAGGTGTTACTGTTCAGCCGGATCAAACACTGTTGTGCCGGGTGATACACTGTTACGCCGGGTGATTAACAATTTCAGCCGGGTGATCAAGACTGTGTAGCCGGGTAAACAACCTTGCCGTGTGATCGACAACTGTTCAGCCGGGTAAAGCCTTTTGCCGTGTCAAGATTCAAGCCGGGTCAAGTTATTGCCGTGTGAAGTTATTTCTTGTTGTCGGGTAACTGTTTAGCCGGGTCAAGAACACAAGCTTTACAACTGTTGAGCCGTGTGACTGTTTAGCCGTGTAAAGACTTTTTCTCTGCCGGGTGAAGAACAAAGCTACTGTTTAGCCGGGTGAAGAAGGATTTTCACTGTTCAGCCGTGTGACTCATTTTAGTTGTTTTTTAATACTTGTTTCTTATCTTGTCTTTAATTACTTGTCTTTATTTTAGTATTTTAATCATTTCTTTTCAAAAATTAACAAAAACCAAAAATATTTTTCTTATAAAAAAAAATTTGTTAAAAATGGCTCCTACTGATGATTCTGATAATCGTGTTCCTAGACTTGTTAATCGTGCAGATTTCAAGAACTGGACAATCAGGTTGAGACATCACTTGTGTTCTATTGACAATGACTTATGGAAGTCCATTGAAAAGGGTCCTCATATTCCAACTCAGACTGCTCCAGACAGTGCAAGTACCTACACCAAAGACTCTACTGAACCTTATCCAGAGGATAATTTGTCAGCAGAAGATTTGAGGAAAGTGAAGAATGATAGCAAGGCTTATTCTTTAATGTGCAAGGGATTGCCACTTCAAGTTTTGTCAAGATTGGATGCATATCAAACTGGTTATACATGCTTCAAGGCATTAAAGTCGATATGTGAAGGAGGAGAACAATTGAGAAGTCTGAAGAAGTCGAAGTTGAAAAGGCAATTGGAGTTGTTCGAGCACATTAATGGAGAAACAGTGCACCAGATGATGAACAGGTTTGTTCACTTAACTACTGAGATGTCAAACCTCGGAGTTAAGACTGAACTTCAAGACTTGAATGATCGATTGTTATGTGCTTTGCCATCATCATGGAAGCAGACTGTTACTCTTTTGAAGCATACTGAGAAATTTCCAATGGAATTAGATCTGCTTATTGGAAAGATTGAAGAAGTTGAGATTGACGAAGGATCGAGAAATACTGATAGATCAAGCTCACAAACTCAATATAAGTATGTGGTAAATCCTGCCAATACTGTGGAGAATGCATTTCTTGCACAAGATAATGCAAAATTTGAAGAAGAGGGTGATTTATTCGTTGGTGCAAGTTTCTATACTGATTCAGCATACTTTCCAAATTCACCAACTTATTCTCAACCTCAATCTCCACCAAGAGCTCAAGTTCAAAGTCAGAATCTGAAGAATCAAGTAGACAGTCAAAATTAAAATGTTCAAGCTAAGGTGAAAGATGTAATGAACATTCTGTTGCAAGATGACGAAACAAAAACTGCCTTCACAGCTTTTATGGCAAGTTTTCAAGCATATCAAGGAAGTCACTTAAGTCAAATGGACGTGGTCCTTCAAGACTTATTTGAGATGGATCCAGTTGACGTTGAGGAGATGGATTTAAACTGGCAAATGGTAGTGGTTGCATATAGAACGCAGAAGCATGCATATGTTAACCGAAGTTACAAGCCTCATGCAAACAAGACCGTTGGTTTTGACAAATCAAAGGCCAGATGCTTCAACTGTAACCAGTATGGTCATTTTTCAAGGGAATGCAAAGCCCCTAAGAATCAGAATTTCAACGACCAAGCTAGTTCAAGTAATCAAGGTCAAGGTCAAAGCTCACAACAGTCTTCGAGCTACCAAAGCAGAAATCAACGTTTCTTTCAGAAACCATACCAAAGTCTTCCCATGCCGGAATTAAAGGATGAAGGAAAGAAACCAGAAGATCAAACAAAGGCACTGGTAGTGAGTGTAAAAGACGGTTATGATTGGAGTGCATATGCAGAACAATTCACTTCTGATCTTACGTCAAATTTGGCACTGGTGTGTGAAATCGAAGAAGACTGGTCTGAAGAAGGGGATGGAAAAATGATTGAAGATGTGAGTGAAGATTCTGAAGAATATGACTGGAGTGCAAAGTCTGATCCGGTTGAAGAATCTGAGTCTGAAATTGCGCTAATGGCTACATCCAGTGATTCTTCATCTTCTACCGAACAACCAAAGGTTAGTAATGACTTACCCCCTAACTATGTTCTATTACCTGCTGATGTGAAAGAAAGGTTGTGTTCAGAACAATGCATTCAACAAGTAGAACATTATCGAACTCATTCATTTAAAATTGGTGATAAATTAAGTAAACATGAAAAACTTCATGAACAACTTAAAATTGATCATAAAATTTCTGATGAGAAGATTTTGTCACTAAAAGAATCATGGAACAAGACCTTAAAAGAACTGGAACTGGTAACAAAACAACTTGTAGAAATGACAAAGAATTTTGAACAAGAAAAAGTTGCTCATGCTGTCACACAGGTTGAATTAACAAAGGTTAAAAGTTGTAAAACAATGGTGAGACAACTTGTGAGTGAAAGAGGTAACAAAACCAAAACCGGGTTGGGTTTCACTCATGAACCAATGCCAAATTCAATAACACAAACCTTACCGGAAAACTTTAATGAATTTGATCATTCACCTGAAAATGAAAGAAAATTCAAAGAAATTCAAAGAAGTAAATCCGAGTCCGAAGGATCTGAGGTGTTGATTGAAAGCTTGAAAGATGAAGATGGTATGACAACTGAAGCTGACGATGAAGCTAGCAACAAATCCGAAAACAAACTGGAGCATGTTCTAATTCAACTTGTTGAATATCCAAAGCTTAATCCCGAACCAGAACAAACGGTGAAGGAAGAAGGTGAATTTTCAGGATTCAATGATCCAAATTACATCAAATGGAAGAAGAATGAAGAGAAGGCAAAAGTTGCTGCTCAACTGCTCAAGAAGCAAGAAGTGAAGAAGGATGAAGTTTCAACTGCAAAGAAGCAGAAATCGAAAGTAATGACCAATCAATCTGAAACAAAAGAACTGAAAGGTAAAAGTGTCATAAAATCGAATGATAACACCAAAGCTCAAATGGTTAAAACTGACAAGGTCAAACCTGTCAAAAAGAAAGTGTCAAAAGGTAAGACAATCAAGTTTGTGTCTGCAGGAACGTTTGATTTGAACGGATCTTATGGTAAACCAATCAATTCTCCAATCAAATCTAACTCTGGTCTGAAAACAGGTTCAGGTCCTAAGTCTTCCGCTGTCAATGAACAGAGAATTGAATCTAAAAAGGTAACCAAACAGAACAGTTTAAAATCGAACCAAAGTCCCATGCAATCAAAATCACAAACAAAGTCTCCACAGAAAAGCGTTAATCTAAAACCGAACAACTATGATAATGAATCACGTTTTGGTTCAACTTCAAAAGTTAACAATCGGCTCTTTAGGATTAGCAAGAAACATTGTGAAATTTGTGATAGATATAAGCATGCAACTGCTGAATGTTTCTTTAACAGGTACTGCAGTTTCTGTGACAAAAGAAATCATTCTTCAGAAGAATGTTATTATAACAAATTTTGTGATATTTGTGAAAGAAGGAATCATGACACAAAGGATTGTTTCTTTCGATCAAACTCAACAAGAGAAATGACTTCGTTTTCAAATCTTCAAAGAAATAAATCATTTGGTTTTCAAAATGGTAATCAAAGTCATTCTCCGGTTTTGAGAAATTTCAATCGAAACAATTCTGTTTCAAATGTGCAGGTTAACAATTTTAAACCAAGAGCTTTAATGGTAAGAAATCAAAAGTTTGAAAATAACCTTGATCCTAAGTTGGAGGAAAGGTTTAGTGCTTTGAGAAGAAAGCAATCAATGCATGCCAATGGGCGAAACAACAGTTTTCAGCATAAAAATCTCATGAATGAAACAAATTTTCAAAATATTCAATATCAACAAGTTACTATTGTAGATAGATTCGGAAAACCCAAGACCGTGTGGGCCTGGGTTGACCAAACTAACTAAGTGAATGTTGAAATGCAGGTACGCCCAAGAAGACCTATCAACTCGTGGTTTGTTGATAGTGGGTGTAGCCGGCATATGACAGGCAACCATGCCTTGCTTCAAGACATTAAGCAAAAGAATGGTACACACGTTGCATTTGGAGGTGATGCGGGTGGTAAAATAACAGGAGAAGGAACTGTTTCAAATGGGGTCATTAGTTTTGATAAAGTCAACTACTGTGCACAGTTGAACTTTAACTTACTAAGTGTATCTCAAATCTGTGATAAATCATATTCAACTCTTTTTGATGATTCTTTCTGTTATATTCTTAAACCAGGTTTCAAGATTGACAATGAGTGGGTAGTGGTTAAAGCGCCTAGAGATCGTGATGTATACAAGCTTGATATGTCGCAGATTGATGCCGAAACCGAAACTACGTGTCTCATTGCACATGCTTCAAATGATGAGAGTCAGCTTTGGCATAGACGGATGGGCCATTCAAATTTCAGAAACATGAACCGTCTGGTAACCGGAAATCATGCTGTGGGAATACCGTCAAAGAAATTCTCCACAACTGATCTCTGTCCGGCGTGTTTGAAGGGAAAACAGCATCAGATGTCTTTTAAGTCCAAGCAAGAAAACTCCATTTCAAAACCCTTGCAGATGCTACATATGGATCTTTTTGGACCAACAAATGTTCAAAGCATCGGAAAGAAGTCGTATTGTTTAGTCATCATAGATGATTTTACAAGATTTTCTTGGGTTTATTTTTTGCATGCTAAATCTGAAACGGCTGAATTATTGAAAGAATTTATCATTAAAGTTGAAAATCAGTTGGATTGCAAAGTGAAAACTTTAAGAAGTGATAATGGAACTGAATTTAAGAATGCTAATGTTGATTTGTTTTGTGCAGAAAAAGGTATTGCTCGCCAATATAGTGCTCCAAGAACGCCTCAACAAAATGGGGTTGCGGAACGGAAAAACCGGACACTGATTGAAGCAGCAAGATCTATGCTTGCAGATGCCAAAATCCCTATCACTTTTTGGGACGAAGCGATTGCTACTGCATGTTTTGTGCAAAACAGAACATTATTGGTTCAGGATAAAAATAAAACATCTTATGAGTTGTTATTTGGAAGAAAACCGAATATTTCTTATTTGAAAGCATTTGGTTGTCCGGTATCGATTCTAAATCTAAATGAACATCTCGGGAAATTTGAGTCAAAATCTGACGATGGATTTTTCCTTGGTTATTCGTCTGTTTCTAAAGCTTATCGGGTTTTTAATAGCAAAACAAATACTGTTATTGAAACTATTAACGTAAAGTTTTTAGAAAATTCATTTCCGTCAGTGGCGCATGGTCCCGAATGGTTATTTGATTTAGATTCGTTATCAAAATCTTTCAATTCTAACTTGTTTGATTTTTCAGGAAAAGCAAGGAAAGAATCAGGCGACTTAGGAAGCTTTAGTGACGATTCTGACAATGACGATGATGATCGTCTCAACTCTGAGTATCCGTTCATGTCGTTTCATAATCCTGATCATGTCAAATCCAGTCAAGCTCCGGGTCCTTCTGGTTCTCAAGAAGATCAAGAATCAAATATTCTTGAAGATGAGGTTAATCCGCAAAGTTCTCCTAATGATGGTGGATCTGTTCAAAATCAACCATCATCAGATCCGAATGTTGAAGTTATTCCAGAATCTTTTGATTACTTCATTAATTCACCGGATCAAGTCCCGAATTTCACTCCGCATACTTCTACCATACTACAAGATCTACCAAATTTGAATACTTCTAATCTGGAGAGTCAAGTGCAAGGAGGTGACATACCAATTCATCGAATTCACAAGAAACATCCCGTCTCTCAGATTATTGGGCCGTTGAATCAGAGAACTACAAGAAGTCAGACAGAGCAAGCAAATGTTTGTCTTTACTCGTGTTTTCTATCTCAAGTGGTGCCAAAGAATATTTCAGAGGCGCTGAAAGATAATAGTTGGATTGAAGCCATGCAAGAGGAGTTACTTCAATTTCGCAAACAGGAAGTTTGGAAATTAGTGGACTTACCTGAAGGAGAGAATGCGATTGGTACAAGATGGTTGTACAAAAACAAGCCAGACGAACGTGGCATTGTTGTGAGAAACAAAGCAAGACTCATTGCACAGGGATATACTCAGGAAGAAGGCATTGATTATGAAGAGGTGTTTGCTCTAGTCGCCAGACTTGAAGCTATACGCGTTTTTCTTGCATATGCTTCCTTCATGAAGTTTAAAGTATTCCAAATGGACGTCAAAGGCGCTTTTCTGTATGGACCGATTACAGATGATGTTTATGTCAGACAACCTCCGGGTTTTGAAGATCCTGACTATCCTCATCGTGTATACAAGTTGAGTAAAGCTCTTTATGGTCTACACCAAGCTCCAAGAATCTGGTATGAGACATTATCCAAGCATTTACTAGAACATGGATTTACAAGAGGTCAGATTGATCCAACTTTGTTTATGAAGAGGGAGAATGACGATTTATTGTGTGTTCAAGTTTATGTGGACGATATTATCTTCGGATCGACCAGTGCGTCAATGTGCAAAGAATTTGAAGAAATCATGAAGTCTAGATTCCAGATGAGTTCTATGGGGGAGATTAATTTCTTTCTTGGATTACAAGTGAAACAGTCTGCTGACGGGATTTTTATCAACCAATCAAAGTTTGTTGAGAAGTTGCTGAAAAAGTTCAAGATGCAAGATTGTCAGACTATCCGAACTCCATCTGATGTAAATTGCAAGATACAGCCGGATCCAAAGGGCAAAGCAGTTGATCAAACACTCTACAGATCAATGATCGGTTCTCTGATGTATCTTACTGCATCAAGACCAGACATCATGTACGCTGTTTGTGTGTGCGCCAGATATCAGTCTGATCCGAAAGAGTCGCATCTTGTTGCTGTGAAACGTATATTCAGATACCTTAAAGGGAAACCGAATCTTGGGTTATGGTATCCTTATGAAGGCAACTTTGAATTATATAGTTATTCTGACAGTGATTTTGGTGGTTGTGCTCTTGACAGGAAATCGACTACTGGTGGATGTCAATTTCTGGGTCCTAGGCTTGTCTCTTGGCAATGCAAGAAGCAGACCAATGTTTCTGTATCCACAGCTGAAGCAGAGTATATCGCTGCATCTGCAGGATGTTCTCAAGTTTTGTGGTTACAAAATCAGTTGCTTGACTACGAGTTTAACTTTCTCAAAACCCCTATTTACATAGACAATACTGCTGCTATGTTCATTACTGCTAATCCTGTTCAACACTCAAAAACCAAACATATCGAAATTCGATATCACTTTTTAAGAGACAACTCTGAAAAAGGTTTAATAATTTTGATTAAAGTTCATACCGACAAACAGCTGGCAGATCTTTTCACAAAATCATTTTTGTCAGGCCGGTTTGAATTCTTAATTCAATCCATAGGATTAATCAATCATGATTGATTCTATGTTTTTCAAAAAAAAAACAAAACAAAAATCAGAAAATATAAAAGCCAAAAATATAATAAGTTGATGTCAAGTATTGATTCTTTTGTCTTTTATTTTATGTTTTGCATTGTGTGTGCTTGCGTGAAAAAGAAAATAGAAAAGCAAAAACAAAATATAAAAGCAAAAAGAAAAGAAAATATCATGTCATAAGAATCTATATTGCACAAAGTGAGAAATGATAGTTACACTAGACATTATTTGTTACATCATTTTTAAATAAAGACTGATGAATGTTAATTGATGTGCTAGACAGCTCAGGCAATTAGACTGAACAAGTAAGTTGATTGTTGACAAACATAAACTTAATGATCTTTGTGTTAAGTTCCATTGTTATACATGTCTAGATATATATCTTTTGATATATTGCTTGTGATGATAGTTGTGCATGATCGGGTAGCGATGCAGTCTATTCAGTGTGATGAACCGCATCGTGAGCTTCTTTGTTGTGGTATCCACAGACCTGAAGTCTCACACGAAGTCTCTTTTGAGCTTCAAGGTGCAGCAAAAGATTCCCAAAGTTGGAACAAAAAGAGTCCCAAATGTGGACCATCACCAAACAAAATTCCAAAAAGGAATTCAGAAGATTCCCAAGGGGAACGATAGGAAAGAAAAATTCCCAAAGATGGAATTAAAAAGAAGCCCCAAAGTGGACCAAATCCGAATAGAACCCAGATTCGACACTGTTTATGACTGTAAGTGACCAGGTTTTTGTGCAATAAGCATTCAGGTAGTGGTTGATAAGGAAATATGTTGACATATGTATACATGTGGGTCACATAAGTCATTCTAATCGAACCTTAATATCATCATGATACTGAAAAAGTAAGTGTGTCAATTCGAGCTAATTGGTATGTTTTCATATCATCACTCAATCAAACATAAGTCAAATGTCTATTCAAAACTTGCAAAACATGTTCAGATAATGTGTGGTATGATCTCACTGCGATATTTTGATTCATTGCATTGCATATGTCTTTATTTTAATGTGTGTGCTTTGTGTGTGCAGGCATTTGGAATCATTATTGACACATCGACATCCTGTTAAACTTAAAAATTTCAAGAAATTTCAAGTTTAGGGGGAGAATAAATTGAAGAAAAATATCTACAAAAATCCAAAAATATTTGAATAAGTGTGTTTTGAATGAACAAGATTATGTGGAATGAAAAGCAAAGGTTTTGGATGTGTTAAAAACAAACCCAAGGTCTTGTATATTGTTTTTAAGAAATTGCTTCGGGATATAGAAAAATTGGTTGTGCAAAAACATTTTTGAAAAAGAAAAAGAAAAATGAATTTAATTGAAGATTTAATGTTATTGACTTGTTTTAATGTTGTTGATAATTAATGTGACAAATTCTTTTTAAGGATATCTTGTCTAATTAATGTGTCGAGAATGTTTGCAGGTGCAATAAATGCCGTTGAAAAAGTCAACAGACGAGAAAAGTGAAGAAAAATCTCAAAGTGTTATAGCCGGGCAAAGATATCAGACGCAACTGTTCTGCCGGGTAATGAACATACTGTTCAGCCGGGTAATGTTGTGAGTTTGATACAAGCTGGGTGATTGAGAAAAAGGTGAAGATATTATGACTACTGTACAGTCGGGCAAAGATCATGTCAAATACAGCCGGGTGAAGAAGTCATAGATATCTGCCGGGTAACAAGTGTTCACTATACAGCCGGGTAAAAGAGAAATCTTCTTGTCGTGTAAGAGTATAACACTGTGTTGCCGGGTAATGAAGAAAAGCATGCCGGGTGATATAGAAGACAACTATGTTGCCGTGTGAAGAAGAAAAGCATGTCGGGTGACATAGAAGACAACTATGTTGCCGTGTGAAGAAGAAAGCATGCCGGGTAAAAGTGAAAGCAACTATGTTGCCAGGTGATGAAGAAAGCAAGCCGGATGAAAGAAAAGCAACTGTGTTGCCGGGTGATGAAGAAAGGTTGCCGGGTGATGTTTTGAAGACTATTATTCTGCCGGGTGATGAATAAAACCCATCAGGTGTAGTTGTTCCTAACCTTTACCCGTCACTACAGTGACTTACCCGTCTCTACAGTGTTTGACCCGTCAAGTGTGTTTCACATGTTGTGACTTGTCCCAACAATACATGACCCGTCACAACAGTGCATGACACGGATCAACAGTGCTTGACCCGGCAAGGCTTATTGGGCTTTTTAAGCTTGCCCGTCCCATTTTGTTGACCCGTCACCTCAAAGTTTGACTTAATCTTTAACGATATAAAAAACCCGACTCTTCACAAACACTTATCATTTTTCACTTACACTTTCAAGCAAACACTCTGTACTTAAATCCGTTGATTATCATATTCAATCGTTTGTTCTATAACAAGTGTGATCGATTGAATAAGGTATTGATTATGTGTTTTGTTCTTGATAAACCTGCAAATCGACCGATAAAATGAAAAACGATGATGAACAGTGTTTTTGATCATTGAATCGACACTTTGATTGTGTATGTTAAAACCTAAATCGAATGTTGTTTTATGTATAAAATCTGTCGATCATCAACAATCAATCACTCATTTGCACCAAAACAACTTAAAACCAACTGAATCAATCAAAATTGTCATAACAGTTAAAATCGCCATTGATGAACTTTGAAAGTTCTTAAATGTTACACTTCAAAATGATGAAATATGTGCTAAAAGTGACAAATCCATGTTAAAACTGAACTAAAACATGTTAAACAACTTCATCATACAAATGTCAAAATTATGTCTTAAGTGATTAACTGTTAAATTGATAAATGTTGTGTAATCATTAAAATTCAAAGTTGTTTTGATCAAAATGATGAAAATCAGTTTGTTAGATCAATTTAGGGTTAAAATGATTATGTGAATGTTTTTCTTTCTAACTTTTGTTCAAACACTTATGAAAATTTTGATATGTATTAATGAAGAATCTAACACATTTGTCTTGTTTGTGTTTGTTTTTGTTTTAACAGATGGAGAATCTCAAGTTTGAACCTAAGCACAATCTTGTGGCATGTTTGGATGAATCTATCCCTGAAACCGATGGTTACAGAGATATGATCAAGTTTATAAAGAGGACAAAGTATGTGTATGCTATGTGTGCCAAACCGGTCATATATGCAAGATTGATAAAGAGCTTTTGGAGAACAGTAGAAGTAATCAGAGATGATAATGGTGTTACTGTTGTTCGAGGCAACATAACTAGAGATATGGTGTTGACAGTTTCTGAAGAAGCAATCAGAAATGCCTTAAGGATTGATGAAGATGAAGTTGGAGCTAATGATGAATTGACCATGGCTGAGTGTCAATCGTGTTTTGTTAATATGGGTCATCCACCTATATTTCCAAAGTCACAATTCTATCGGGCAAAATTGGGAAAGAAGTTTAAGTTGTTATGCTATGTTGTCCAACAATGCATGTCAAGGAGGAGTGCAGGCTTTGACAACTTTCCATCTGATATAGCATCCCCAATTGTTGCCATAGCTGAGAATAAGCCATTCAATATGTCAAGATGGATCATGAATGGATTTGTATTTAATTTGGTAAAAGGCAAGAGGTTTAAGTTTCTCATGTACCCGAGATTCTTACAACTGATGATCAATGTTGCCTATCCTATCATCAGAACTGAAGGTTATACTAGAGGTATATTATATACTGAGGACATGAACGATCTATCTTACAGAAAGATGAGTATCGGGAATGTGCCAAATGTGGATTTATTTGACTATATGAGAGATATAGCAAATAACGAAGAAGATATTGAAGGAATTTATCATCACATATCACATGGAGAGATAGTGAATCCACAGGACCTAGTTGATGAGGTGCCTGATAACTTGTTAGATGATGATGAGTACTTTGCTCGTCATCCAGAAGATGAAAATGAGTCTGAGAATGAAGAAGAAGATGATAGTGATGATGGTGAAAATGATGATAATGATAGTGATAGTGAAGAAAATGATGATAGTGGAGATGATGGTAATGATAATGGTGGTGATAATGCTGAATCTGATTCAGAGGAGGCAGAAATTATTGAAACAACTGAACCGATGGAATTGGAGACTGAGAATGTTGAAATTATTGAACAAGTGGTGATAGAAGAACCTGTTGAGGTTGTGTCTGTTGAGAAGGAGGTAGCTGTTGAAGTTTCTAAACCTATCACTAAACAGTATGTTAGATCTCGAAGATCTAAATCTGTTGTGGAGAAAGTGTTGAGTGAGCCTGAAGAGATAAATGTAGTACAGATAGCTCAGGAAGTAATTGCCGAAGCTGAAACTATTGCACAGATAGTTGAAGAAGCTGATGCTGGCATTACTGATCCTATCCTTGTTGATATACCCACCATAACATCCCCCGTTGTAGAAAACATTGAACAAGGTTTGGAGTCTTCACCAAATTTTGTGTCAAGTGTGGAAGAAAATGAGGATAAGAAAAGGATTGTTGAATTAGAGGAAATGGTGACAAAGTTGGTAGAGGCAAATGAATTGTTGAAAGCTTCGAATGAGAGGAAAAAGAAAAGATTTGAAGAGTATTGGAATATTCATAATCAGAATCTGAAAATTTTCAAGGAGTTGGATTCTGATCATCTTAAGTTGAAGATTGAACATGATAAATTGAAGGATGAGTATGAAAAACTCAAGGAGGAACATGACAATCTAAAGTATGATTATACTGAGTTGAAAGCTGAATGTAACACATTGGAGGATGATAAAGAGATGTTGGAAAAATGGCTGGAAGAAACCAAACCGAAGAAATCTGGTTCAACATCTGATAAAGATTTTTCAGATGAAGTAGTTGAAATGACTGAAGCAACTCAAACACCAAAAGTCTATCTTACTAGAGCACGAGGTACTACAAATGTTGGCATAAGGGTGGAATCACCAATTATCATTCCCGATGAAGCTGTTGCTGAAACTGTCACTTATGACAAAGCTGAGGGAAAAAGGAAGTTAGATGCTGTTCCAGAAATAATGGGTGATGAAGGCATTTCGAAAAAGGCAAGGATTGATGAGACAGTGCAGATTGAGCCGATTCAATCTGTAGCTGAAGTTGAAACTGAGACAGTTGATTTGGCAAAAGTTGATGAGATTGTAACTGGTGCGAAAGATGATAAAACAGTTCAGATTGAGCCGATTCAATCTGAAGCTGTTATAGTTGAAGAAATGCCTGAAACTGTTGAAGTTATGGAGAATGTGCCTGAAAGTGTTGAAGTGATTGAGAATGTGCCTGAAAATGTAGTTGAAGAAGCAAGTCAGTTTGAGCCGGTTCAAACTGACAATGCACCTATGATTGAAGCTCTAGATGATTTGGATGATATAGACTTTACTGAATCTGAAAATGAAGCTGAGCCAGAAACTAATGTTGATCAAGAGATTCCAGATGATTTAGATCAAAGATTTGCTTATCTTGAAAAGATGAAGTATAATGCAGTTTTTCTGAATGGGTTGACTGTGAGCCAGATAAATGAAGAGTATGAAAAGTGTATGATTGCCCAAGACAAAGCCGAAGCTGATAAAAAAGAGTTTGTCACTGAGATGGGTGAATGGACACCGCTTCAAGAAAGCTTGAATATCGAAGACTTGCCTCCAACTGAATTGTATCACCAAAATCCAGAAGAAATGTCAAGTAGAGAAATGCGTGATTGGCTGAGCTCAAGGAATTATCCGTATAGGACTCTGAAGAGATTGAAATCTGAGTCACTGAGGAAAATTGTGTTAGTTTTATGAAGACGGAGAAAATGTACAACCGTATGTTTTATTTGGACTACAACAACCCTTAATACTTCGAGCTTACAAAGAGATACAAAATTCTTGGACCAAAAGAATTACCGGTGATGGCTCTACCTGAGAATGCGCACAAGAAAAGGCACGAGTTAATGGATATGTTTCCTAGTGAAGTTAAATCTTATAACATACCGATGGATGTAGGTGAATCATGGCATAAATCAGCCACGGCAGGTGACGTTGTGAGGTCACTGCTGAGCAAGGGTCAGTCAATTGCTGAACTGCTTGATTCAATGATTGTGCCGGAAAAGAACAAGAAAGTAAAGATTATTGCATGGAAATACGATGAGGTGTTTGATGCATTCATGATAAAGAGAGTTAATGGTTTATGTGACGTATACCATTATTACTCTAGTATTTTCAAGTTGGAAGTTCAGGAT
This sequence comes from Tagetes erecta, assembly GCA_030867185.1. Taxonomy (NCBI): domain Eukaryota; kingdom Viridiplantae; phylum Streptophyta; class Magnoliopsida; order Asterales; family Asteraceae; genus Tagetes; species Tagetes erecta. The sequence continues at coordinate 26,599,646 of CM061495.1, read as the reverse complement.
CTGAAAGAGTTGCACAAACTTAGATTGATAAATCACACGCATGCTGAGCGTGGTGATAAATGTGCAATGTTGTTAGATGCAGGGATAGCCAGACCACCGAAGTATCTTGATTTCAGAGGACAACAAGAAGATACTGCCTATGTACAAGCGAAGAAAGAAAGAAAGAAAAAGAGGTTGATTGTTAGTGAGGACATGTATTTGGAGGAATTTTCAGATGAGTATTTTGATAAAGTAACCAATCCAGGACTGAAAGTCATAGATGGTTCGCAAATGACGAAGCCAATACTTAGAGTTTTCTACAATCAAGAAACTTTTGAGTTGAAGCTTGTTCGAAATTTGGAAGATTGGGATAAAGATATGATTACTTTATTCAGTACTTTTGAGCTGAAATTATTACATCCATCATACATCGACTATCTGAGAAGTTGCAGAATGGAAAAATGCAAAGACAAACTTGCTGAAGCTGATAGAAAATTGTTTGTGGTGATGATAGAAGTGATAGCTGCTGCAACTGAAAAGATTCGTGTACGAAAGGCATTGCTGAACTCTAATCTTGTGAGGGTTGACATACCAGAGATAGAATTTATGAGAGTATCTGAAAGAGGAACTTTGGAAGTGCAAGTCAAAGGACAGGAGATGCCTTTTGAATTTTATGCTAACATTGACTTTGCAGGTTTAAATCTGGATTCACTGAGACGCATGAACGCCTGCCCAATTCTGACAAATGAGTCCAAACCGAGACAAGCCAAGATTGCAGAGAAGTTCAAGTCTTGCATAGAAGAAGCTCTGAAAGAACAAGAAGAATACAAGGGAAGAGAACTGCTGAATATCAAAGAAGAACCAGAAGATTGGTGAATGAGATTGATGCTGAACAAGATGAAAAAGATATGAAGATTTTGCTGAAGATTCAAAGTTAAATCTTAGGGGGAGTACTGTTATGGTTATTTCCTAGATTAAGATTTACTTTGTATTTTGTTTATATGTTTGTGTATAGTTTAGGGTCTATTTTGTTATATTCCTTAAACTTGTAATTGTTGCTAAAAGCATGTAGTGAGAGAGTGTGAGGAGAGAGGCTAGATCACAATTTCACGTAAGAGAGAGAACTTAGTGTGTGTGATTTATTTTTCTCCTGCACTTGTATTACAATACTGCTTTGATCATCAATATACAAAGAGAATTATTAGTATGAATTGTGTTAGTGATTAAACTGTGTTTGTGTATGAATTATTCTGATCTTTGAGCGATATTCACGATCCAATTGAACCTATCAGAACCGGATTAAGCACGGGGCTGGAGATGACACAAGGATCGAAGCGAACATGTTTGTGAAGGTCGCAAACAAAGCCCGTGGAATTCGTGCTGAACTGAGGTCGGTGAATGAGAGACTGAGGATGACTGATGATCAGCAAATGGACATAGATGACTTATCTAGATAGCTGGATCAAACCATTGAGAAGAGGTTCGAGAAACCAGTGGAGGTTGTAGACTTGGATGTGACTGGCGAGGAGCTTTCTGAGAATATTCAGGCGGAAACGATTGATTTGGATGAGCCTGATTCTGAGGTTGCCGAAGCAGACTTTGTAGAATCAATGCTAGTGTTTAGTGAAGATGAGGCCGGATCAGAAGATGTTACAAATCCATTGGCCGGAATTGAAGATAGGGCAGGAGCATACGTTGAATATATTTGAAGCCAACAGAGACGGAGCTTAAATAGAAGACTTCCCCAGGTGAGGTCTAACCTAGGGGGAGTATTGATAGTCACATGTATAGGTTGGACTCACCGGCTTGTCGGTGTTATATATTTTGTATGTATTTTGTATGACTTTTGTATGTATTAGTTCTAGCGAACCTACGGGCGAATCTATAGATTCGCCCGTAGCTCAGATTAGCTTTTGTATAAGGTGTCGACTGGGCGAACCTATATGTGCCCAGCGAACCTATGTGGTTCGCTAGATAGATTCGCTACAGCGAATCTATCAGCGAACCTAAGACTGATATATATTGTAACCTTATCTTCAAGAAATATAACTTTTGCACAACTTTGACAAAAACTCTATCTTATTGATTGTGTCGACTGGGCGAACCTGTATGTGCCCAGCGAACCTATGTGGTTCGCTAGATAGATTCGCTACAGCGAATCTATCAGCGAACCTAAGACTGATATATATATTGTAACCTTATCTTCAAGAAATATAACTTTTGCACAACTTTGACAAAAACTATATCTTACTGATTGTGTCGTGTAATTGTTCACCTGAGGTGCTAGGAGCATATATTATACATCTTTGTAGCTTGTTTACCTCCGGTTGTGTGGTTTAATCTTGTTTTTGGGTTTGTTGTTATAATACACTTTGTTTGCTCAAGTCAAGCGTGTTTGTTGTTAAACAAGTCAATATAGCACTGAAATCACGATCATTATGGACCAACAGAAGTGAAATCAAGGAATGAAACTGCACTGCTCACCAACTTTGATTGGAGTGCAGAAATTGAAGAGACAAAAGAGGAGATTAATCATGCCCTAGTTGCTGAGATTGTTGAAAATGATGATAACTATATAAATTGCTTTGATCCTTTCAAAGAATTTTATGGTGAAGATGAGGAAGGAAAACTGGAGAAAGTTGATAAAGATCAATCAGATGCTATTGTTCAAGGGCATCTGAATCACTCGAGACTGGTATGTGAAGCTACGGTAAATGAAATGAAGAATGATGAAGAGTCAAAGCTTAACTTGGAAGCTATGATTGAGAAGGCGAGGCTTGATGCTGTGGATGAATTCAAGAGGAACACTCCCTACTGCCACTGTGATCGTGCCCTTGCTGCAGAAAAACTGGTAATTGGTCTTCCTTATGATGTTATTGAAGATATGTGTTCATCTGCTTGCAAAATTCGTTTAATTGGCATATACAAAGCTAATAAACTGTTAATGTCGAACGAAAACGAATTAAAGAGAACTAACAAAGAGCTTAAATTAAGTGAATCAAAATATTTTGTCAAATTAAGAGAAGCTTTGAAAGAAAACGAACATTTAAAAAGATCTCTTTTGGAAAAGAATTGTGAAATAAATTACTTGACTGAGCAAGTCACTCTTGCTGAATTTGAAACAAGAAAATTCAAAAATAAACTGCAGCAATGGACAATATCTAGTATGAAAAGGGAGGAACTCTGCAAGAAACAACGGGGGCCAGAGTTAAGACAGGTTTGGGTCTTAACAATGAAACATATGCATATCCCCCACCTAGTACCTTCTGTTACTCTCCAACACCTATTCCTCATCCCTCAAATGAGTTGATACAAGAGATTATACAGAATGATACTAACAGCTCTATTGCAGGTTTAAGTGGAGTAAATCTTAAAGAGGTTAGAGAGGATTACGCTTATGGTGGGAGTACTGGGCTTGGTTGTTCTAGCAGTAGTGATTGTTCTAATTCTGATTCTAAGAAGTCTGTTGAAGACATTAGATTAATTAATTCTGTTTCTAGTAATGTGTTATGTTCAGACAATTATATGTTTAATAGTAATTTAGGGTGCACTTCTTCAAACCTTAATGTGTTGAATGATGATCTGATTGAAAATAAGTGTGTGAACGACAAAGATGAACTTTCAGGTCATGTCTCTGAAAGTCAAACCAAAACAAACTGTTTTCAAAAGTTCTTTACTCATCAAATTCCTTCTTTCACACCAGTGAGAATTTCAAAACCTAAATCTGAATCTGAAAAGGTAAAAGTCACAACAGGTAAATCAAAAGAGCCTTATGACTCTTACAGTGATTGCAATTCTCAATTGTCTGAATGTGACGAGGAAATTGAAATGGATAAAGTTCTTGTTGATTAAGTTTCCAAAGTGGGTTTGAAATCTCATTGCTTTAAATGTGGAAATATTGATCATACTGTTAAGCAATGCCCTAACTTAGTCAAAAACAGTTCAAAGCAAAAATTCTTCATCTGTTTCACCACCCAAGTACACAAAAGCTTGGGTGCCAATTTCAAAAGTATAACTTCTATATATTTCAATATATGTCAGGAACATTCAAGTGCCGTTGTAAATAGTCATTGGCATATTGACAGCGGATGTTCCAGACATATGACAGGGTTGAAGGACCTGCTGACTAACTATCGGATTATCAATGGTGGATATGTTGCTTTTGCGGGAGACAAGAAAGGTGGTAAAATGATTGGTCAAGGAGAAGTCTCAAATGGTTCACTAACTTTGGAAGACGTCAACTATGTTCCTGAACTTGCATTCAATCTTCTCAGTGTATCACAAATCTGTGATAAGAATATCCCAGTGATGTTTCTTCCAAATGAATGTTTGTTCTTGAAGCCAGAGTTTTCTATTCCTGAAGAATTGGTGATCATGCGAGCTCCGAGACGAAATGATACATATATGCTGAATATGGGATCAAAAGAATCAACTTCCACCGTACCTGTCTCCTATCTAAAGCTTCATCTTTTGAATCTTTTCAATGGCATAGACGTTTAGGGCACATTAATTTTAAAATCCTAAATAAACTGGTTAAGAAAAATTTGGTCAGAGGTTTACCACTTAAAGATTTTTCAGTGGTTGAGAAATGCATGGCTTGTGCTAAAGGAAAGCAGCACAAAAGGCCACATAAACTTAAAATTGAAAATTCTATCTCAGAACCCCTCGAATTGTTACATACTGATTTATTTGGTCCAATAAGTGTTAAATCTATTGCTAAGAAATCTTATTGCTTGGTTGTCACAGATGATTACTCTAGGTACACCTAGGTGAGATTTCTGGCATTCAAGAGTGAGACTGCTGAAGAGCTAATGAAGCTGATTCCTCAAATCGAGGTTCTTGGAAAGCGAAAGGTTCAAGCCATCAGAAGCGATAACGGAACGGAATTCAGAAACCATATCTTCAACTCTTTCTGTGAACAACGGGGTATTCTCAGACAGTTTAGCGCCGCACGAACACCACAACAAAATGGTGTTGCTGTAAGGAAGAATCGAACTCTTGTGGAGGCTGCTAGAACTATGCTGATTGAGTCAAAGCTTCCAATTATTTTCTGGGCAGAGGCAGTTAATTGTGCAGCTTATGTTCTGAATAGGGTACTGATTGTCAAAGAAAAGATGAAGACATCATATCAGCTGTTTCGAGGGATTAAGCCGTTGATTGATTTTCTGCGCCCCTTTGGATGTTCTTGCACTCTGTTGAATACTCAAGATCAGAAAATGAAGTTTGGTGCTGTTTCGGATGAATGCTTCTTTGTAGGATACTCGAACACACAAAAAGCGTATCGTGTTTACAACAAGCGAACGCGGATTGTGCAAGAGTCCTATTATGTTGATTGGCAGGAGTCAAACACAACAAGCATTGGTAGTGAACCTGCATGGTTTTATGATTCCACCACTATTTTCAAATCATTCAATCTTCCCGACTCTGACGATGATGACATCATTCCTCACACATCAGTTTCTATTATTAACCATCCACCTCCACAACCACCACCACAACCTTCAACTACACAATTACCCCCCACGTCATTTGACATTCCTTCACCTCCACCAACTCAAACTGTTCCAACTTCTTCATCAGATATTCCATCATCATCCACTTCCATTCCTACATCTACCACTAATACAATTCCTCCAACCTCAAATATACCTTCACAGCCATCTAATCAAACACCCTCATCCCAAACCAATCCTTTGCTCCTCAACACAGACTTCAAGACTTTAAAAAATCATCCTCATGATTATATCATAGGATCAATTACTGATGGTGTGCGAACTCGGAGTCAGAGTGGTTTGATTAATGAATGTCTCTATGCTGCCTTTCTATCTCAAGTTGTTCCGAAAAATTATAAACAAGCACTTGAAGATCCTAGTTGGGTTGATGCCATGCAAATGGAACTGCAGCAATTTAGGAAGCTTAAAGTTTGGGAACTTGTTGATCTTCCTCCTAATAAGTGTCCCATCGGCACTAAGTGGGTTTTCCGAAACAAGCCAGATGATCGCGGTGTTGTTATCAGAAACAAGGCGAGATTGGTTGTTCAAGGATTTGCTCAAGAGGAGGGGATTGACTACACTGAAGTTTTTGCTCCAGTCGCTCGCCTTGAAGCCATTAGAATCTTTCTTGCTCATGCTGTGAACAAAAATTTTAAAGTTTATCAGATGGATGTGAAATGTGCATTTCTATATGGAGATATCGACGAGGAGATCTACGTATGTCAGCCACCGGGTTTCGAGGATCCAGATTTTCCTTCAAAGGTGTACAAGCTTGATAAATCCTTGTACGGATTGCATCAAGCTCCACGTATCTGGTATGAAACTCTGACACAGTACCTTCTCAGCAAAGGTTTCTCTCGTGGGACTATAGATATGACATTGTTCAAGAAGGAGGTGAATGGTGAGTTGCTGATCGTTCAAGTGTATGTTGATGATATAATTTTCGGTTTGACTAATGAGGGGCTGTGTAGAGAATTTGAAAAAGTGATGATGGATCGCTTTGAAATGACAATTATGGGGGAGATGTGTTTCTTCTTGGGGCTGCAAGTGGAACAAAAGCCTGATGGAATTCTTATCCACCAAGAGAAATATATCAAAGAGATCCTCACAAAGTTTGGCATGCCTTACTTCTGATGATAATGGGAATCCTGTGGATGCTCATCGATACCGCGCGATGATCGGATCTCTCATGTATCCAAAAGAATTACATGAGAAAGCTGTTAAACGCATTTTTCGTTACCTTATGGGTTCCTCTCGTTTGGGACTTTGGTACCCAAAAGGTGGGAACTTTGATTTACATGCTTTTTCTGATAGTGATCATGCTGGTTGCAGGATTAACCGAAAATCTGTCACCGGGGGATGTCAATATCTTGGTGAATGTCTTGTTTCATGGCAAAGCAAGAAGCAAACAACCGTCTCTCTGTCCACAGGAGAAGCAGAATACATTGCTGCTTCAAGCTGCTGTTGCCAAGTGCTCTGGATTCAGCATCAGATGATGGATTACGGCATCAACTTTCTTCATACGCCACTCTTTTGTGATAATGAAGCTGCTGCTGGAATCGCCAAGAATCCTATTCATCACACTCGCACCAAGCACATCGAAACAAGAATTCATGCCATCAGAGATGCATAGGAAAAGGGGTTCCTTGATATTATTCCTATTGAAACTAGAAAGCAAAAAGCTGATCTTTTCACAAAAACTTTTGACAAACCACGTTTTTATGAACTGATCTCTATGTTGGGACTGATATCTTTTTGAAAACCTTTATCTATGCGAATCAACTTTGTAAATATGTAAATAATCTTTTTCATTTTCTTCTTCTTTGAAAAATTCCGTGGGTCACTCATTTCTTCGCTCCTTTATTTTATTTTATTTTATTTCCTTTTATTTTCTCTTCTATTCTGTATATATATATTAAGAAAATCTGAAAAAAACAAAAATTTCTTATTAGATAGCTATAATATAGAAATTTTGGGGAGAAATTAAAGATTAACTATTTATAGTTTTTTTCAATTTTTGCTATTTCAGGATCTCCGTTTTGATTGATGTTGAAGAGACGTTGAAGGAGGTCAGAAGTATTGTGTTTGGGATATGTCAGATAGACTCAGCCCGAAAACAAAGTAAACAGTGACTGTGCAGCCAAACATAACGTTCAAGATCTCGGCCACAAGGATTATCCCCTTGACATGATTGGATTGCACAAAGATACGGGTTCTATCAAAAATGGGTTGAGAGCGTCAAATCTTTGCCTTGATTTCCCTAAACATCCCAAATCACCCTCACCCTATCCCCGAATCGAGTTTCTAGTTTGCAAAACAAATAAAAAGCTGCTAGTGATGCTCTTCGGAAAAACCTCTGAGTGAGTTAATTGTTAACTCCTCAGATAGTATTGAGTCAAAGTGCTTAACTCCTTTGCTATACGTAAGTATTGACCTGGAGTTGGTGGATCCTCTCTGCTATACGGAAGTATTGACCTGAAGATTCACCGAGCATGCTCAAATGTTTATCTCCTCTGTTATACGTCGGTATAGACCTGGAGCTCTGAACTATTTGAGTTTCCCAAATAATAAGTCCCATTGTGTTCAAAAGAATCAATTGCTGACAAGATCCACTCACAAAAAGATGCAAAAATTGCACCGTGTCAAAAGAAGCTAATGCATCGATCAATATTCAAAATTTGATCCTCGAAATTCAAGCAAAGTCAATCGTATTGCTCAGATATATCCTGACGACAGAACTTGTTCTTTTTACCTATATGTCTGTGGGGACCGAGTTGTCTGAGCTTCTTCAATTAAACCAAAAACATGATAAAAGAAGCTGCTGATCTCTTGTTGAAAGGACTAAGGCATGGGTTTAAATGGACAAACATATCTGCAATCCCGCCAATCAATGATTCTCCGGATTCTGCTCAAAACGTCATGAAAAATATATATATCCTTCTTTAGCTTTTACTTCTTGCCTTTTCTTTTCTTTCCTTTTATTTTATTTTATTTTTCTCTTGTTATTATTATTATTTAGGTTAATGTGTTTATTTTCGGAGCGTTGAAATTGTGGGACGTTTTCGTGGATTTACAAAGAATTTAAAATTTGAGAAAAACCAAAAATATTTTTAGTTTCTCTTGTTTTGAGTCCCAGCGAATCTACTAGCAAATCTACAGGTTCGCCAGAACCTCAGGTTCGCCCGGAACCTCTTTACATCGCCGCCATGGTTTCTCCTGTCTTTTGGTCTTCTGGCGAATCTGAAGTTCGCTAGTGTTTTGGTCAGCGAACCTGTGACTGTATATATATGCAGTGACAGCGAAACCTTTCACAAGTTCCTGTCACTATTACTGTAGCCGTTTCATTTTCAAATACCGTCACACGTTCGATTCTCACTCACCAACCGTATTTTTCACAATAAACTGACCTTAATTCATCTGGTATGTCATCGTTTCCATTCTAATCAATGTTTCATCTCATCAATTGCACCTTAACCTTCTTAAAATCCATCGACCCGTTTTGATTCTGTGTGAATGATTCATTGAACTGTTAATAGCGTTATTATTTATATGTATTAGGCTCGTTTCATGATTATGTTGCTTGTTTGTTGCCTTGATTGTATGTTTATTGCTTTCAGACTGAGATTTGACTTTTTTCAAAAAACTAGGGTTTCCAGCCAACCTATGTGTTCGTCTGGCGAATCTGAACGAAAGTTCAAAACTTCGAGCGAACCTATGCCGTTATGCCGCCCCAACATAGATTCGCCCGACTGTTTCTAGCGAACCTATACATTCGCTTGACCAAATGAATGATTTTTCATGTCAGCGAATTTATAGGTTCTGACGCCAAATCTCAGGTTCGCCCTTTCAGCGAACCTATTTATCCCAGCGAATCTATTAACTGTTTTCAAAACTTACGTTTCTGATCAATTTCCGCTTATTTTTCAGGCACGATGTCTACATTATTCTTTGAAAGGAAGCACAATATGTGTGCTTTGCTGGACGAGAATCACGAAAAAGCTGGTGGGTATAGAGACTGTTTCAGATGGTTGAAGTCCTCACACATCCATCACGCTATCTCCCATTCACCAACTATCTACGAGCTGCATATTAGAGACTTCTGGAGAACTGCTGTGATGAATGTGTCTGTGCAGCCACCACGGATCTGTGCCAAAGTTAGTGGGTTTGACTTAGAGTTTACAGAAGCCAATCTGGCTAGGATTTTGAGGTTACAGGATGATGTTGGCGATGAAGTAATGATGACGGCTGAAGAAGTTTATGGGGCTTTTAGGACTGCTGGGTATGAGGGTCCTATGCCGGGGGAGAAGAAGATGGAGTTTGTGAAATCCTATCTGATCCAAGAATGGAGATATATTGCACATGTCTTTATTATGTGCTTGGATCATAGGAAAGGAGGCACTGATGGTTTGAATCTTGATTGGGCTCGGGCTATGATGTTATTTTGTCGAGGGCAGAAAGCTAATCTAGCCAAATTGATCTACAATTACATGCTAGAAAACATCCATGCCACTAAGGGGAACAAGTGGCTGATGTATCCCAGATTCTTGCAGATGATTCTCAATGACAAGCTGCCCAATCTGCCAGTTGTTGGTGATGTGCTAAAGATATGGGAGATGCATTCTAGAATATTTGGAGACTGCAAATCGGTGAGATCTGATTGTGTGGGTAGGACAACGTTCTTATGGGAAAACATGTACCCTGCCGATAGATGGGTACAGATTCAAAGGTTGATGGAAGTTGATAGAAAAAGGGGTGGTGAAAACATTGAAGTGATTGAGAAGAAAGTGAGAAAAAGGAAGCAGTACGCCAAAGACAAAGATTATTCACTGGAACGAGAGATTGATGAGGTTCAGGCTGAGATTGATCAGGGTAGAGAGAAAAGGACCAAAAGGAAATCGGATGCTCAGACTGAAGCGACAAAGAAAGCAAAACAGGATGTTCTGGGTACATCAGCTCAATCCGTTAGTGAGTTAAAAGGTGAGATAGTGAATCTGAAGGCTGAATTGGGGGATTTGAAGGATAAATATGCTGATTTGGAGACAAAGGACGCTGAGAAATCAACAGTCATTTTTGAAATGGGTAGGATGATGAAGGATCAACAGTGCCTGATTGTCAGAATATTCAAGGAGCTGAATAGCTTGAAAGAAAAGGACGGGTCAGATCCAGCTATGTCCGAGGCAGAACTGAAAAACTTAACGGATGCTGCAAAGTATCCGTTAATGGACTGTGAGTTTGGGATAAGGATAAAGGTAAAGGGAAATCTGCTGAGGAGTTGTTTGATGAGGATATGGGAATAAATCTGGATGCGTTTACTGGGCCTGAAGTGGTTGTTAGTGCTGAACCGGAAGTTGACGTAAATGCTGACAGTGAGGAGGATTTGGATGATGAACCGGAGAAATACAAAGTTGAAGAAAAGGGGGTCAGTTATCAGTTCGAGCACATTGACTTAGATAAATCGGAGTGGTTCAGAAAGGATGAAGAGGTTGTTCCTGAAGTGCCCATCTTCCAACATCTTGACGAACCAAACACCTCCCAACTGGATAGACAAGTTATAGCATGGAAATACAATTCCCTTGTGGATGCGTATATGATCAAAAGGAGGGGAGGTGATATTTGTTATATCAGAAACAGGAAGCATTTCGCCACCCTGCCTCGATGGGACTTGCGTAGGCTGGCTGAGCTACCTTTGTTGGGAAAAGAGGACAGTGGGAGAGCCTGTGCATTTGAGGTTACGATTAGAGAAGCTGCTCAGAATAATTTCGTTGATTTCGGGTACCAGAAACCAAAAAGGATGAGACAGAAGAAGGACAGGCACTAGGTTTCGTGGAAGGGAAATGTAGTATTGAAGATCGAAGCTCCGAAGATTATGACAAGGGTCAGGGTTCCGGACACACAGCCACCGAGACTGCAAGATTCTCATAAATGGTTCTATGATAACAGTACGGGTGAGGCAATTATCAGGCTCAAAGGAGAAGACCGTCAAGAAATTCGTCTGTTCGATCCAATGGAGGTCTTCTCATTCTGCGATGAAGATTTGAAGGTATTATGTGAGAACCGTATCAAGCACGGGGCTGGAGATGACACTAGGATTGAAGCAAACCTGTTTGTGAAGGTTGTAAACAAAGCCCGAGGTATTCGTGCTGAGCTGAGAAGTGTTAATGAAAGGTTGAGAGCGACAGATGAACAAAGAATGGATGTTGATGATTTGTCCAGACAGCTTGACAGAACTATTGAGAAGAGGTTCGAGAAACCGGTTGAGGTGGTTGATTTGGATGTAGGCGGTGAGGAGCATACTGAAGACATTCAGGCGGAAACGATTGTTATTGATATGCCTGATACTGATGTCGCCGAAACTGAGTTTGTAGAGTTGATGCTGGTATTTAGTGAAGATGAAGAGGCCGGATCTGAAGATGTTACAAATCTACTGGGCGGGATTGAATCGAGGGCAGGAGCATACGTTGAAAATATTTGAAGCCGAAAAAGACGGAGCTTAACTGAAGACTTCCCCGGGTGAGGTCCAACCTAGGGGGAGTATTGATAGTCATGTATAGGTTGGACTAACCGGTATGTCGGTATTATATATTTTGTATGTATTTTGTATTGTTTTGTATTAGCGAACCTACGGGCGAATCTATATGGTTCGCTAGATAGATTCGCTGTCAGCGAATCTATCAGCGAACCTAAAGCTGATATATATTGTAACCTTATCTTCATGGAATGCAACTTTGACAAAAATCTTATCCAAACTCTTGTATCGTGTGTGTGTTTCCAGGAGGTGCTAGGAGCTTATATTAACTATCTTTGTAGCTAAATTACCTCTTGTTGTGTGGTTTTAATCTTGTTCTTGGTTGTTGGGTTATATGAGACTTTGTTTGTTTGTGTCAAGAGTGTTTTGTTGTAATACAAGTCATTATAGCACTGAAATCACGATCATTATGGACCAACACACGCATTGGATCTAAAACTTTATTTATCCATCAAGAATATTTAAATTCATAAACATCATCGACATTCACTAAATCAGAAAAATATATTCTAATTTTTTTTTACCAGATTATTCGCGTAACAGTAACACAACTTAAGTGCTATCTATGTTGCGAGCCTAAAAGCGATCACCCTTGAATATATGTATATATATATTTTTTTACGAACAACCCTATTCTATCTATCATTCATATGGCAATTCGTTATATAACACTTATAACTTTCAGGTATCCATTGCCCACGGTGATAATGAAAAACTAAGTGAATTTTAAAACTGACCCCCCCCCCCCCCCGCGGGTATATAACTTTGAACATTGAATATGTTTGGCGACCCATTTGATGAGCAGTATAGTCCACAATAAACAACTGATACCAACTAGTGTTCTCCTTGAGTCTCACCCATTAAAGTTCAGAATAACAATCTCTTATTTCGTCATCCTAATACACCTTGTATCTGCTAAGAAATATGATAATTGATGCTCCCATTGTTATTTGACACTCCAATCGTGCAATATTTTTCTTTCAAAGCCTATGTTAAGTTAAGAGAATCCACCTTGTATATAATTAATGGTCTTGATCAAAACTACTCAAAGCGCGATGCAAACAATTGTCACCTAATTATTCCAATTTCCAAATCATTAAATCGTAATAGGGAAAACTGTCTGTTTAAAGAAATTAGTTAGCTACACAATCCAGAAAATGAAGTAACACATTGTCCTTATCTAACCCGTTTTATCTCTCACCATCTCTTAAACACCTTAATGGCAAATTCAAATGCTATCACTCAATGAAGCGTGATATCAAAATTCTTGCTAATCTTATTATTTGAGCTCTTATCTAATCCATGTGTAAACTAAAACCTGTATTTTAAAAGAAATATTGTTAGATCACCTTAAAAGACCTACACGATTGAATTAATCAGTATTCAAATAAAAAGATAAGATTCCAGAAAACTTTCTCTATGAGAAACGCTTGAGGTATCATATATACCCCCCTGGCACACTTCTAATCGTAACACCCAGATTTCATCAACAATAAAACTTATTGTACTCCCATGACTAGGAACAACACATGTAACATCGACTCTTTTGGTTTAACACTACTTCAGTACGTAAAAGTAAATAAATAAATAAATAAAATTAACAACCTATTATCCTATGTCGTATAATTACTTGTTCTCTCCAACATAGAAAATCCAGTAACTATCAAAGAAAGAAATACTTATTAAATTTCTTTATCATTTTTGCTTAAAACATATACTTTCGAAACATATAAGTAGTGTTATTATTCATCCTTCTCCATCTATTCTTAGAAATTTTATAACATTCATTATGTCCGGGTGTTGATAACGCTCCTTTTAATAAATTAGAGTACCTACACACGGTTGAGTCTATTTAATGATCTCTAAGAATATATAATTTTTTAGTTAAAACACAATCCTTGATATCCGAATAACAACTTCAAACTCATTGATATAAGTATTTTGAAACATTCTAAACATAAGACGTCCCTTATAAATGGAGATTTCCCCACACATCGGAAGTTCACCGCTCCCCCTTCATTGTACGGTTGAATTTAAATGGGTGCCAGGCGTATCTTCTATAGCTCGAGCACCTTATCGACTCGCTCCAGTTAAACTACAAGAGTTATACAAGCAATTTTCTCGACCAACTTCAAGGGTTTGGCGTCTATTTTAATCGTTATAGGCAGCCAATAACACGATTTAATTTTCGGGACGAAAATTCATTTAACAAGGGGATGATGTGACGATCAGAAAATTTCTCTTTTCTTTTGTCCTATTTCGTTGCGATCAACCAACGACACAACGTAATTTTCGGAACGAAAATTCTTTTAACAAGGTGATGATGTGACACCCCGTAAATTTTGGTTAACAATGTACGTTAACTACTTTTAACTAGTCCGTTATGTTTTATATAAGTTTAGGGTTCCTTTTGTAATTAATTAAACAAGGTTATAAACATAAAAACCAAACTAAATATCATACTAAACTTCAAGGGCCAAAAGTGAAAATTTAAAAATTATAAACCCAACCCCCCACCCTAACCCGTCGTCTTTCTCTCCCTCTCGTCGTCAACCTCACGACACACGCACACCCTCACCACAAAACCTAATCAGTCGCTCCACAACAACACCATCACCTTCATCATCGTTCATCCTGCAGCCGTGAGGAAACGGACGTGACCGCCTCTTTTGTTTTCGTCGTTGATCTTCGGTAAGCTTCGCGAACCGAACTCCGGTGTGTGTATGAGTGTATCTATATTTATATATACATATACCGGTTGTGTAAGTACGAATCTGTATGTATATATGTACGTGTACAGAGTCGAGCAGGCAGCCACCATCACCCCCGTGCTCGCCCCGTTCTCCGGTCGTCTCCTTCATCGCATTCCGGTGAGTTTCCGACCCGTAAACTCTTACGCTGCTGTGTTGTAGGTTAAAACCGCATGTATGTACATCTCTGTGTATGTATGTTAGGATCGATTGAATGCATATATATAAACACCAGAATGTATTAAAGATGTTGTATATATTATGTATGTATGTGTGCAACATTGTATTTATATATGTAAGAGATGTGTATACATGTGTAGAAGCCGCATAAAAGAAACAGTATGAATGATGTATGTATGTATATATATGCGTTACTTTTGTATGTACATTAAGAACAAGATCATAAACAGCCGAGTATAGTTGTGTTGTATGTGACGAGATGTATAAATGTATATATGAATGGCAGATCATGTATGTGTATGTAGGTATAGATTTAACAGTGGCAGGTTCGTATTTATATGTATATGTTGAACTTGTATCGCATGAACATAGGTGTATATATGCCAATCGTATGTATATGAAGCAACAATAAAGTGTATATGCCGATCGTATGCATGTGGGTGTTAAACGTTAGAGACATGCGTGGGTTTTAGCGTGTGTATATGTATGTATTAGATTTCTAATGTGAATAGATGAACATGTCTAATGATTGTATGTATGTGTGTTGTATAGTTCACCATGTGTAGGTATGTGTATAAAACTGAAAGCGGTAACAGCTAGTAATAAAAATATACATGAAGATATAGGTACAATTGTATGCATGTATGTGTATTGGGTAATTAGATAGTATGTGTGTAGTTATGTATGTATAAATAGGTTTAAATCTTCTGGCGTCGAGGGAATTGCACGTATAGAGATTCAAAAAAGAATCGACCTGATTCAAATATCTATATGTACGAATGCATTTTGTGTAAATATGTATACAATGTATGTGAAGGAATGAATATATGATTAAATGAGCATGTGTTTATCTTATGTGTATACGAATACAAGTTCTAGTTAATAATTAGTATACAATCATTAAAGCAGGTCGTAGAGCGGTTTAGGTTCTTTGGTTGCATTTTGCTGTTATTTGCTGTGCGCTTCAAAGGTGAGTTCTTTGCCCGCTTTTAAACCTTTTTCGGGGAGAAAACATACAAATATTTTACAACGCCATCGGGCAACCATTTTTCAGCGCCTTCGGGCGGACTGCAGTTTTATACCTTCGGGTAGGGCCTTCGGGCAGGATTTTAAACAGCCTTGGGCTGAGGTTTACGCCTTCGGGCAGCGCCTTCGGGCAACGGTTTTGATAAAACAAAGTTCTATTGTCTAACTGTTTATTTTACTGAGCATGATTCCACCCAACCCTAAAGTCCTTTCCTTTTTGTCGAGATTATTAATATACAGTGGGTATAACGGGGAAATTTGAGTAGTACTACGGGTTCGGCAGACCCCATCATGCTGGATTGGTTTCAAGTTGGTGCAAATTTTCCTTTAACTTTTGGTCACCCGTCGTGGTGGTAACAAGGCAACCTTATCGTATCGTTTAGTTTAATCTCGACGTGCTCATGTAGTAAACGAGGTGGTCTAGCTAACCAGCAATAGTAATGATGTTTATTGGTTAAACGGTTTCAGTATTTTTATATACTCTTGTTACTTAAACTCATTGAACTCACCAACATTATTTGTTGACTCGTTTTAGTATGTTTTTCTCAGGGAACTAGGAAGACGCACGAGTAGGACACTTGCATGCATTGGTCTTAAAAACTATTACGTTTTGTTATTTATACTATTATTGGTTATCGAAACGGCTGTTTGGGACGTGCTAACTTTATGCACGGGTTTTCATAACTTTGGTTGGTTTAACCTTTATTGTTACGTACTTTGATTTTTAGTACGAGGATGTTTTACAAATGCTTCCGCTAAACTTTGAAACTTTTCATTTTAAACCTTGGGTTTTGGTTTAATACTTTAATAAGGACTTTTGTTTACAACGTTGAGTCAATGTTTGCTGTAACTAATGGCTTGAGATCCTGGTATGTCATACGCCTAACGGATACCCCGTTTGTGGAAAAATCAGGGTGTGACATCTTATGTCTTTACTTTGTGTGCATGACCATATATTTGGCCCTTATTTTACACTTAAGTTTTTTTAAACCCCATATCAAACTGTCGTGGTTAGAATTCTATTATCAACTATTTAAAAATTAATTTCATTATCATCTTTGTTTTAGAATGCAACTCCGACCCACGCTTTGAAAAACATCAAGGTTTGGGGAATGGTCCATGTACATTTGGACCAAATTAATATCTATAGAGGGGTAATATATGTGACACCCAAGAATTTTGGATTAACTCCGTTAATGAAATCATGTTATTTCCATTATTGCAACTATACTATACATTTAATTAGTGGATTGAAGTACACAAACAGCTATGTGCAACAATAATTCAGAAAATTACGAGACCACACGAGTTAATATCTGGGCGTTGGTGAATTAATGAACTTAATATCCCGACCTATAAAATATGGATAAATTTAATAAATTTATATGTTAGGAAAATTATGTGTTTAATTCCGTGACCTTTCGTGAAATCGTGTATTGTACTGGTTTTAACGTTCTAACAAGTTCGACAAAATTTATAAATCAAGTTTTACTTATAAAATACTTAAAGAAGGACCTTTCTTGTATTTTAGAAAACCCCATCCTTTTACCCATATTTAATAATATATTAAAAATATTATCTAACCCTAGCCTACATCAAAATCACGAAATTATATTTTCCTAACCCTAATTAGGCCATCATCAAACTCACACACAATTTCTTGGATTTCTTGGCTTGTTGATCAAATTGGTGGAGATTTTGAGTTCACACCGAAGTTTAAACACATTACAAATAAGTCTTTGATGTTAGATATATCCTAGATGTTGTGAAAATCACATAAATAAAAACCCTAGTTCATCCAAATTCTTCAATTGATGATATTTATGTGAAATTGAATTTTGGTTTTGGGTTTATTTGATGTTTTGGTGAATTGGTAGTCAACAGAAACCACGTTTATGTTCTTGTGAAACTAGGGTGATTATGAAGGAACTAGAACATGGAATTTTATGCATGATCATGATTGAGAATAGTTCGATATTAACTTGTATGATGATTTGAATGAAATTTGGATATTAACCATATTGTTTTAATCGTGATTTTGACAAAACCGGTAAGGACAGAGTTTAGGCATATTCGTAACTTGATTTTTATTTTTCTCAAACTTGATAAAAACCGAACCAAATTGGTTCATTCTTGAGCCTAGATTGTTTCTTTAAGGAGTCTAGGTTCCAGAAAACGAAACCAATAAATTTTGTAGAGAAGAATAAGTTAGACTTTTTGATTTTACAAAAACAGATGTCAAATCTTTAAAATATGAGCAGAAAATGGTTCAACTTCAAAAGGTCATAGCTTTATATTACAACGTGTTCTTGGATAATTCTTACACCAAATTAAACCTTAATGTATTAGCTTTCTATATTGGTAAGATTTGTATTCTTATTTCACTGAATGGTCGTCCAATTGTAACAAAACTTTATAGTGTGCAATCAGGTGTTTTTCTGACCTTTATGTAAAAATGTAATTTTATAAAATAGTTGATTTGGTTTCAAGTAAAGTTTATAAAATACGAAATGAACTTTAGACAATATTGCAACTTTGATTGAAATTTGGGACTTATACATGTTAGTTTGAGTTGGCTTCTTTAAAACATAAAAACGGTTAACAAAGTTGAAAATTCTGAAAAATGGACTTGTAATGTGTTTCACCTATAACATGTGTGCAACTTGTAAATTGGTTGTAATGATGAACTGAAAGTAACAATAATATGCTTGTTTATATGTATTGTGATTATTGTTGACTTAAATCATGATTATTAGGACTCGGTTTGGTTAGTTCATATCAATACTAAGTTTTGTATATGAGAAATTGCTAGACATATGTTTTAGACTGGACCAGGGTTACTTGATGTTGCAAGTATGTTTATATAGTTTATATGATGACATATTGATGGTTCAAATGTGAGATGTTTACTTATTGTAGTGAGTTGATATTAATACTAACTTTGATTACAAAGATGTTTAAGATTTGTATATGGGTCATGGTAGATGAGTTTTATGCATGCCAAAACTAATTTTTTAGTTAGTGTATGCGGTTTACATGTGTGGTTTGGTAGTAATATATTTTAGCTATGCTGATTTCCTTTAAAGGAAATTTTATTGAAATTATGATTTGTGTTTTGAGTTTAGACGACTAGGATCCCTTGAGATGATGTTACTATGTTATTAGAGATGCAATAACAATGCATGAACTATGCTTATTTAGAAAGTGGTCATGTATGATATGTTTTCCTCAAAGTAGAAAGCTTATATGCAAATATATATACATGCTATGATTAAGACATGTAAGAAGTTATATGTGGGCATGAAACATGTGTAGTTAACAATGTACATCCATTAATGACTTTGTGTAGTGAGAACATGTCTTTGAACACATCTTTCCTATAAAGGAAACATTAATAGAAATCGAATTTGGTTTTGTTGCATATGTGTCTTGTAATGTAATATGTGAGCTTAAGGTTAACAAGTGAACCTAAATGAACATAACTACACTTGATAAATCACCATGTGATCCTCGGGTCAACTCGGGTAAACAAAAGTCAACTTTCGTCAAGATTGGTCAAAAGTCAAACTTTTGAAATCACAAGTAAACAATTGAATTATTTGATGCTTAGGGTTCTACATACCTGCACAAACACAAACTTATAGACTTATCACGTAGTAGTATTGTTGTGTTTGCTTTTATCTTGCTGATGCTTGTAGATGTGCACCCGATGGTGTGTTCATTGAACCTTTTTCTATTGCTTTTACCCTTTATGGGAAAGAAACGCGTACAACTACTTTTTACAGATTTGGAAATATTGTATGACACATGTCGAGTTAGAGTTGCTTTTCTTGTTCATGAAAGTATTAATATTTGAGGAAATAGCTAGAATTTGAAAATACTAGTTTGACAAATCCCACCCGGGCTAGTCGCGCTAGCGCGACAGATGGACTTGAAGAACGGGAGTTGAATTGGCCTAACAGACTTACATGTGCATCCTGCTGAGATGTAGCCTTGCAAACTATACACGTAATGTGTACACACGTCAGCTTCGGTCAGATACATTTGACTATAAGGACATGTACTGTAGACTAGCTACCTACAGCGACATACTATTAAACATA
Source organism: Tagetes erecta (assembly GCA_030867185.1). Lineage (NCBI taxonomy): Eukaryota > Viridiplantae > Streptophyta > Magnoliopsida > Asterales > Asteraceae > Tagetes > Tagetes erecta. The sequence goes on along the minus strand of CM061495.1, from coordinate 26,579,590 downwards.
TTTGCTGGCTTTATATCTATTATGTGAACTCACCAACCGTCGTGTTGAAACTTGTTAGTATTTATTTTTCTCAGGTTTATGAGGTACACATCACGCAAGGGCATGGCATCGCATAGTTGCATGATTTTGATATCATAGCATTCCATTCTTTTTTAAAATATGTCATCAACGTTTGGGTGCGTGGTTGCGCATTTGTTTACATCTAATATTTTTGCCATTACATTTCGTTTACGCTTCCGCAAACTTTAATCTCAAACTCCATATTAAATTTTCTCATTTAATGAGACACGTATGTTTTAAATTCATATGTCGTTTGGTGTAACTAATGACTGGGATCCTGCTTTGTCACACACTTAACGGTAAAACTTCATTAGTGGATTTTGAGAGTGTGATAACATATAAAAAAACACATGTATGAAGAAATTATAAATAATACAGTTTGCAAAATCGATTGTTCCATCTTCCTGTGTCACTCGATTCTTCTCCTTCATAGGATCTTCTCTTTTCTTCTCCATAGTGTATCTTTTCAATCTCAGTTTGCAAAATCGTTCTAAGGTTGTAAGTTTTCATCTTTTTTACGGAAGTATTAGGGTTGTTTGATTTCATCTGTTTATTTCAGCGATTAATGGTTCTTTGATTCAAGTCGTTCACGCATGATATGAAGCAATTTCATATGTTTGATTTCATCTATTAGATTTCATCTGCTTATGTTCGATTTCATCATTTAGGAAGCCTATATTCTTTTTGGTTATGTTTTGGTATGTTTAATATATTACCTTAACAACGTTCGTTTATATCCTACACTCTATGTATGAATTAATTGTGTTAGTTTTACAGAAAACCATTAATCAATCGACTTGATGGATCTAAAAATGAGTGGGATTGGTGAAGCAAAAGATGCATACGTGCAGTCCCAAAGGTGAAGTCTCAAAGGGTTTAATTAAATGTTGTTATTACTGATCTATTAGTGATCTTTTTTTTAATCGAGCTTAACATCATGCTTATTACTACTAATATTATAGTTACAGGTTGAGTTTTTAAGTATAACATATGATTTTATGAATAAATAGCGTCTTCTTTAAATTTGTTGTGGTTATTTAAAGATGTCACTTTCCAAATATAAGCGAGTGAAGATATCGAGCATCATCACGAGCAAGCACGGGTGAAGACGTTCATTAATTGTATTTGACGTTAGAATATATGTGTAATCGTTTCGTGCTTAAATGCGCATTTGTGCTTAATTGCACGTGTTTAGGTTGAAATGTAAGGTGAATGGTATGGACTATAAATACCATCACCTAGGTCATTTGTGTTAAAAAGAGTTGCCTACATTTCATTCCATATCCCTTGTAACCTCTCCATTGATCTAATACAATTCACCCATTCATATTATCATCATCTTCATCATACTTTGCATTGATCTTCATGAACATTCAAGCATCAATACGTGATTAGTGAGTTTCCGCATCACTAATCGCAAACAACATCACCAAACAATCTCAGATCTAGATCCAAGTTCGGTTCGTCTCGAACTATCAATTGGCATCAGAGCTGTTGGGTGATCTTTGATTGTTGTTGTTATTGATGGAATTTTAGCTACCATTAGCTTTGATTCATGTTTGTGTAAAGAACTGCAAAGTTTGAGATCAATTGGTGAAGATTTGACTGAGTTTTTGAAGAAATTGTTCATGTTCGTCTTATTCATTGCTCAAATTTGAGATCTGGAATTTGTTGATGATACTGAGAAATTGATGATTGAGATATGTTAGAAGTCACTATCCTAAGCTTCGTTCATGATCAAATATCACTGATTTGTTGATTTCGATCCATATTTTGTCAAATTGTCTCAAAACCCACTTGTTGTGTTCTTCATCAAAAATCCGGATCTGAATGAGATTTAGCTTGTTTCAAGGTGTAATACTTTGAAGGATTGTTAGAAACATCATTCCATAGCTAATACAAGTGTTGAATTGAACAAAAACAACAAATATTGAAGAATTGATCTTATGTTCATCACAATTTTGACTTTGAAAAGTCAATATGATATGAAGATTTGAAGAATTGATTAATATTTGCCCAGAAACGTATCATAATTTGAAGAAGAATTGAAGAATTTAGTGATTGATTCAAAGAAATTTTCCGAAGTGTTGATAATCTTGACCCGTCTCTACGTCCAAGTTGAAACGTCTCCACACTGTTTAGACGCATCACTGTTCAGCTGGCTGAAGTTGGTGACCCGTCTCAATTTTTGACCCGTCCCAACAGTCACCCGTCTCAACAGTCACCTGTCCAAACAGTTGTCACGACCAAACAGTGACCCGTCCCAACAGTTGTGACCCGTCTCAATAGTAAAAAAAATAATAAAAAATAAAAAAAAATAAAAAAAATGTCTGATAGGTTCAATTGGATCGTGAAAATCGCTCAATGATCAGAATAACACAAGCACAAACACAGTTTAATCATTCACACAATTCATACTAATAATTCTCTTTGTATATTGATGATCAAAGCAATTCGTAGTACAAGTGCAGGAGAAACAAAATCACACACAGTTAATTCTCTCTCTAACGTGTAAAAGTGATCTAGCCTCTCTCCTCACACACACACACTACATGCTTATAACAACCAAATACAAGTTTAAGGAATATAACAAAATAGACCCTAAACTATTTACAAACATATAAACAAAATACAAAGTAAATCTTAACTAGGAAATAACCCTAACAGTACTCCCCCTAAGATTTATCTTTGGATCTTTAGCAAAATCTTCTATCTTTTTCTTCTTGTTCAGCATCAATCTTTTTCTACCAATCTTCCGGTTCATCTTTGACATTCAGCAGCTCCTTGCCTTTGTACTCCTCTTGTTCCTTCAGAGCTTCTTCTATACATGATTTGAACTTTTTGGCAATCTTGGCTTGTCGAGGCTTGGATTCATTTGTCAAAATTTGGCAGGCATTCATGCGTCTTAGTGAATCCAGATTTAAACCTGCAAAATCAATATTAGCATAAAATTCGAATGGCATTTCCTGGCCTTTGACTTTCACCTCCAAAGTACCCTTTCTACTAATCCTCATATACTCTATCTCTGGCAAATCAACCCTCACGAGATTAGAGTTCAGCAATGCTTTTCTCACTCGAATCTTTTCAGTTGCCGCTGCTATCACTTCAATCATTACAACAAACAACTTCCGATCAGCTTCAGCAAGTGCATCTTTACACTTCTCCATTCTACAGCTTCTCAAGAAATCTATGTATGACGGATGTAACAGCTTCAACTCAAAAGTACTAAAAAGTGTAATCATGTCTTTGTCCCAATCCTCCAAATTCCGAACAAGCTTCAATTCAAAAGTTTCTTGATTATAAAACACTCTGAGTATGGGCTTTGTCATCTGACTTCCATCAATCACTTTCAGTCCAGGATCTGTCACTTTGTCAAAGTATTCATCGGAAAATTCTTCAAGATACATATCTTCAGTCACAATCAATCTCTTTTTCTTCCTTTCTTTCTTTGCTTGCACATATGCTGAATCTTCTTGTTGGCCTCTAAAATCCAGAAACTTCGGTGGTCTAGCAATCCCGGCATCAAGAAGCATCACACATTTATCACCACGCTCAGCATGCGTGTGATTTATCAACCTTAGTTTGTGCAGCTCTTTCAAATCCTGAACCTCCAATTTAAAAATGCTCGAGAAGTAATGGTATACATCACATAAACCATTCACTCTCTTAATCATAAACGCATCAAAAACTTCGTCGTATTTCCATGCTATGATTTTTACTTTCTTGTTCTTCTCAGGCACAATCATCGAATCTAGTAACTCAGCAATTGACTGTCCTTTACTCAGCAGTGACCTCACCACGTCACCTGCTGTTGCTGATTTATGCCAAGACTCACGCACCTCCATCGGTATGTTGTACGATTTAACTTCACTTGGAAACATATCCATCAGTTCGTGCCTTTTCTTATGAGCATTTTCAGGAAGAGCCATAACTGGAAGTTCTTTTGGTCCAAGAATTTTGTATCTCTTTGTCAGCTCGAAGTATTGCGGATTGTTATAGTCCAAATAAAACATCCGGTTGTACAGTTTCTCTGTCTTCATAAAACTGACTACAATCTTCTTTAGTGATACAGACTTCAATCTCTGCAAAGTCTTGTACGGATAATTCCTTGAACATAACCAATCACGCATCTCTCTGCTTGTCATTTCCTCAGGATTTGGATGATAAAGCTCAGTCGGAGGCAAATCTTCTATATTTAGGCTTTCTTGCATTGGTGTCCATTCTCCCATTTCAGTAACAAACTCCTTTTTATCGGCTTCGGCTTTATCTTGATGAATCATGCATTTCTCGTACTCTTCATTTATCTGACTCACCGTCAAACCATTCAAAAACACAGAATTGTACTTCATTCTCTCGAGATAAGCAAATCTTTGATCCAAATCATCCGGTATCTCTTCAACAACATTCGGTACTGGCTCAGCTTCATCCTCAGATTCAGTAAAGTCTATCTCATCTAAGTCATCCAGTGCTTCAATCATGGGTGCATTGTCAGTTTGAACCGGCTCAAACTGACTTGCCACTTCAGATACAATTTCAGGCATACTTTCAACTTCAACAGCTTCAGATTGAATCGGCTCAACCTGAACTGTGTCTTCAGAACCAGCTTCTTTCTCACTCTCTGTGACCTCAAAAACTTCAGTTTCAGCTACAGAATCAGATTGAATCGGCTCAATCTGACCTGATTTAGCAATCTCAGCTTCAGTCACATTCTCAGTCTCAATCACAGCTACAGATTGAATCGGCTCAATCTGCACTGTTTCATCTATCTTAGCCTTTTTCGAACTTTCTTCATCACCAAAAATCTCAGGTATCGCATCTATCTTCCTTTTTCCCTCAGCTTTGTCCATATTGACAGTGTCAGCAACAGCTTCATCGGGAACAATGATTGGTGATTCCACCAAAATACCAACATTCGTAGTCCCTCGTGCTCTAGTCAAATAAACTTTCTGTACCTCTGATTCAGCCACTTCAACTACTTCATCAGAAAAATCTTTATCTGATGATGAGCCAGCTTTCTTCGGTTTAGTCTCCTCCAACTCTTTTTCTAGCATTTCTTTCTCTGCCTCCAACGTATTACACTCAGCCTTCAGATCAGTATAATCATACTTTAAATTCTCATATTCCTCCTTCAGTTTATCATAATCATCTTTCAACCTCACATGTTCATCAACAAGCTTCACATGATCTTCATCCAATTTCTTGAAGGTTTTCAAATTCTGATTATGTATATCCCAGTATTCATCAAACCTTTTCTTTTTCCGTTCATTTGAAGCTTTCAACAAATCATTTGCTTCAATCAACTTTGCAACCATATCTTCTAATTCTGCAATTCGCTTTTCATTCTCTGTTTGATCAACACTTGGCACAACATTTGGTGAAGACTCCAAACCTTGTCCAATGTTTTCAGCAAATTTGGATGATGTGGTGGGAATATCAACAGCAGTAGGATCAGCAACGCCAGCATCAGCTTCCTCAACTATCTGTGCCATAGTCTCAGCTTCGGCCATTGCCTCCTGAGCAATCTGAAGTACGTCTATCTCTTCAGGCTCTACAATCTCAGATTCTTTAACTGGTTTCGACCTATTTCTTCGAACATACTGAACAGAAACATCTTTTGGAATCTCAGCAACTGATTCTTCAACAACTGAAGCAACCTCAACAGGTTCTTCTATCACAACATTCTCCATCTCTACTTCCATAGGTTCGGCCTTTTCAACTATCTCTGCCTCCTCTGAATTGGATTCGGATTCAGCACCTTCATTACCACTATCATCTTCACTATCATCATGATCATCATCCTCATCATTATCACCATCACCATTCTCACCTTCTTCTTCATCTTCTGGATGACGAGCAAAGTATTCGTCATCATCCAACAGATTGTCAGGCACCTCATCCACTAGGTCCTGTGGATCAACAATCTCACCGTGAGATATATGATAATAAATACCTTCTACATCTTCTTCATTGTTGGCTATATCTCTCATATAGTCAAACAACTCTACATTAGGCACATTCCCGATACTCATCTTTCGGTAAGATAGATCGTTCATGTCCTCAGTGTATAAAATACCTCCAGCATAACCTTCATTTCTGATGATAGGATAGGCAATGTTTATCATCAGTTGTAAGAATCTCGGGTACATGAGAAACTTAAACCTCTTCCCTTTCACTAAGTTAAATACAAAGCCATTCATAATCCATCTCGACATATTAAATGGCTTGTTCTCTGCTATGGCAACAATTGGTGAAGCAATATCTGATGGGAAGTTATCGAATCCTGCACTCCTCCTGGACATGCATTGTTGCACAACATAACACAACAATTTGTACTTCTTTCCCAACTTGGCCCTATAAAACTGTGATTTTGGAAATATAGGTGGATGACCCATATTAACAAAACACGATTTGCATTCATCCATAGTCAGCTCATCCATCATACCAACTTCATCTTCATCAATCCTCAGGGCATGTCTAATAACCTCTTCTGAAACAGTCAACACCCTTTCTCCAGTTATGTTGCCTCGAACAACAGTAACACCATTCTCATCTCTGACAACCTCTGCTGTCCTCCAGAAACTCTTAATCAGCCTAGCATATATGACCGGTTTGGCACACATAGCATATACATATTTGGTTCTCTTGAGAAACTTGATCATATCTCTGTAACCTTCTGTTTCAGGGATAGATTCATCTAGTACAGCTACCAAATTGTGTTTAGGATCAAACTTGAGATTCTCCATCTGTTAAAACACAAACAAACACAAAACAAGACAAATGTGTTAGATTCTTCATTAAAACTTATCAAAATTTTCATAAGTGTTTAATTAAAAGTTAGAAAGCAAAACATTCACATAATCATTTTAAATTCTCAATTGTTCTAATAACCTGATTTTCATCATTTTAGTCAAACAACTTTGAATCTTAAAGATTATACTTATGTTTTAATTTTTAACAGTTAACACTTAAGACATAATTTTGACATTTGTATGATGAAGTTGTTTAACATGTTTTAGTTCAGTTTTATCTTGCATTTGTTACTTTTAACACACATTTCATCATTTTGAAGTGAAAACATTTAAGAACTTTCAAAGTTCATCAATGGTGATTTTAACAGTTGTGAACATTTTGAGTGATTCAGTTGATTTTAAGGTGTTCTGATGCAAATGAGTGGTTGAATGTTGATGATCGACAGATATTAACCCTAAAACAACATTCGATTTAAGTTTTAATACACAAAATCAAAGTGTCGATTCAAAGTCCAAAACACTGTTCATCATCGTTTTTCTTTTTAACAGTTGATTTGCAGGTCTATCACGGTCAAAAACACTTAATCACTACCTTATTCAATCGATCAATCTTGTTATAGAGCAAAACGATTGAATATGATAACAGGCGATTTTAGTACTGAGTGTTTGCTTGAAAGTGAATGTGTGAAATGATAAGTGTTTGTGAAGAGGCGGTCTTTTGTATCGTCAAGAATCTAGGTCAAACTTAAGTGTCGGGTCAACAAAAAGGGACGGGTAAACAAAATAAGCCCAATAAGCCTTGACGGGTCAAGTACTGTAGTGACGGGTCATGTACTGTAGTGACGGGTCATTTACTGTAGTGACGGGTCAAGTACATACAACAAGTCACAAACATGTGAATAACACTTGACGGGTAAGTCACTGTAGTGACGGGTAAAGATTAGGAACAACTACACCTGATGGGTTTTATCAATCACCCGGCAGAATAGTAGTCTTCAAACATCACCCGGCAACTTTTCTTCATCACCCGGCAACACAGTTGCTTTCCTTCTTCATCCGGCTTGCTTTCTTCATCACCCGGCAACATAGTTGCTTTCCTTCTTCACACGGCATGCACTTCTTCATTACACGGCAACACAGTAGTATCACCCGGCATGCTTTTTCTTCTTCACACGGCAACATAGTGAATCATTCACACGGCAAGATAAAAGACTTTTACCCGGCTGTATAGTGAACACTTGTCACCCGGCTTGATATCCATGACCTTCACCCGGCTGTATTTGACATGATCATTGCCCTGCTGTACAGTGGTCACAACATCTTCACCTTTTCCTCAATCACCCGGCATGTATCAAACTTACACTATTACCCGGCTAAACAGTTCTTTACCCGGCAGAATAGTTGCATCTGATATCTTTGCCCGGCTATAACACTTGCGATTTTTCTTCACTTTTCTCGTCTGTTGACTTTTTCAACGGCATTTATTGCACCTGCAAACATTCTCGACACATTAATTAAACAAGATATTCTTAACAAGAATTTGTCACATTAATTATCAACAACATTAAACATTGCAACAAATTTAATTTCTAATTAAAATTCATTTTTCTTTTTCTTTTTCAAAAATGTTTTTGCACAACCAATTTTTCTATATCCCGAAGCAATTTCTTAAAAACAAATTACAAGACCTTGGGTTTGTTTTTAACACATCCAATACCTTTGCTTTTCATACCACATAATCTTGTTCATTCAAAACACACTTATTCAAAACAAAATGTTTTTGGATTTTTGTAGATATTTTTCTTCAATTTTATTCTCCCCCTAAACTTGAAATTTCTTGAAATTTTTAAGTTTAACAAGGATGTCGATGTGTCAATAATGATTCCATATGCCTGCATACACAAAGCACACACATTAAAATAAAGACATATGCAATGCAATGAATCAAAATATCGCAGTGAGATCAAACCACACATTATCTGAACATGTTTTGCAAGTTTTGAATAGACATTTGACTTATGTTTGATTGAGTGATGATATGAAAACATACCAATTAGCTCGAGTTGACACACTTACTTTTTCAGTATCATGATGATATTTAAGGTCGATTAAAATGACTTATGTGACCCACATGTATACATATGTCAACATATTTCCTTATCAAACACTACCTGAATGCATATTGCACAAAACCTGGTCACTTACAGTCATACACAGTGTGGAATCTGGGTTCTATTCGGATTTGGTCCACTTTGGGACTTCTTTTTAATTCCATCTTTGGGAATTTTTCTTTCCTATCGTTCCCCTTGGGAATCTTCTGAATTCCTTTTTGGAATTTTTGTTTGGTGTTGGTCCACGTTTGGGACTCTTTTTGTTCCATTTTGGAATCTTTTGCTGCACCTTGAAGCTCAAAAGAGACTTCGTGTGAGACTTCAGGTCTGTGGGTACCACAACAAAGAAGCTCACGATGCGGTTCATCACACTGAATAGACTACATCGTTACCCGATCATGCACAACTATCATCACAAGCAATGTATCAAAAGATATATATCTAGACATGTATAACAATGGAACTTAACACAAAGATCATTAAGTTTATGTTTGTCAACAATCAACTTACTTTTTCAGTCTAATTGCCTGAGCTGTCTAGCACATCAACTAACATTCATCAGTCTTTATTTAAGAATGATGTACAAATAATGTCTAGTGTAACTATCATTTCTCACTTTTTGCAATATAGATTCTTATGACATGATATTTTCTTTTCTTTTTGCTTTTATATTTTGTTTTTGCTTTTCTTTTTCATGCACACACACAATGCAAAACATAAAATAAAAGACAAAGGAATCAATACTTAACATCAACTTATTATATTTTTGGCTTTTATATTTTCTGATTTTTCTTTTGTTTTCGAAAAATAGAATCAATCATGATTGATTAATCCTATGGATTGAATTAAAAATTCAAACCGGCCTGACAAAAATGATTTTGTGAAAAGATCTGCCATTTGTTTGACGGTATGAACCTTATCAATATTATTAAACCTTTTTCAGAGTTGTCTCTTAAAAAGTGATATCTAATTTCGATGTGTTTGGTTTTAGAATGTTGAACAGGATTAGCAGTTATGAACATAGCAGCAGTATTGTCTATGTAAATAGGAGTTTTGAGAAAGTTAAACCCGTAGTCAAGCAACTGATTTTGTAACCATAAAACCTGAGAACATCCTGCAGATGCAGCGATATACTCTGCTTCAGCTGTAGATACAGAAACATTGGTCTGCTTCTTGCATTGCCAAGAGACAAGCCTAGGACCCAGAAATTGACATCCACCAGTAGTCGATTTCCTGTCAAGAGCACAACCACCAAAATCACTGTCAGAATAGCTATATAATTCAAAATTTCCTTCGTAAGGATACCATAACCCAAGATTTGGTTTCCCTTTAAGATATCTGAATATACGCTTCACAGCAACAAGATGCGACTCTTTCGGATCTGACTGATATCTGGCGCATACACAAACAGCGTACATGATGTCTGGTCTTGATGCAGTAAGATACATCAGAGAACCGATCATTGATCTGTATAGTGTTTGATCAACTGCTTTGCCCTTTGGATCCGGTTGTATCTTGCAATTCACGTCAGAAGGAGTTCGGATAGTCTGACAATCTTGCATCTTGAACTTTTTCAGCAACTTCTCAACAAATTTTGATTGGTTGATAAAAATCCCGTCAGCAGACTGTTTCACTTGTAATCCAAGAAAGAAATTAATCTCCCCCATCGAACTCATCTGAAATCTTGACTTCATGATTTCTTCAAATTCTTTGCACATGGACTCACTGGTCGATCCGAAGATAATATCATCCACATAAACTTGAACGCACAATAAATCATCATTCTCCCTCTTCATAAACAAAGTTGGATCAATCTGACCTCTTGTAAATCCGTGTTCTAGTAAATGCTTGGATAATGTCTCAAACCAGATTCTCGGAGCTTGGTGTAGACCATATAGAGCTTTACTCAACTTGTATACACGATGAGGATAGTCAGGATCTTCAAAACCCGGAGGTTGTCTGACATATACGTCATCTGTAATCGGTCCATACAGAAAAGCACCTTTCACGTCCATTTGGAATACTTTAAACTTCATGAAGGAAGCATATGCAAGAAAAACGGGTATGGCTTCAAGTCTTGCGACCGGAGCAAACACCTCTTCGTAATCAATGCCTTCTTCCTGAGTGTATCCCTGTGCAATGAGTCTTGCTTTATTTCTCACTACAATGCCACGTTCGTCTGGCTTGTTTTTGTACAACCATCTTGTACCTATTGCATTCTCTCCTTCAGGTAAGTCCACAAGTTTCCAAACTTCTTGTTTGCGAAACTGAAGCAATTCCTCTTGCATGGCTTCAATCCAACTGTTATCTTTCAGCGCCTCTGAAATATTCTTTGGCACCACTTGAGATAGAAAACACGAGTAAAGACAAACATTTGCTTGCTCTGTCTGACTTCTTGTAGTTCTCTGATTCAACGGCCCAATAATCTGAGAGACAGGATGTTTCTTGTGAATTCGATGAATAGGAATATCACCTCCTTGCACTTGAGTCTCTAGATTAGAAGTATTCAGATTTGGTAGATCTTGTAGTATGGTCGAAGTATGCGGTGTGAAATTCGGGACTTGATCCGGTGAATTGATGAAGTAATCAAAAGATTCTGGAATAACTTCAACATTCGGATCCGATGATGGTTGATTTTGAACAGATCCACCATCATTAGGAGAAAATTGCGGATTCACATCTTCTTCAAGATTGTTCGATTCTTGATCTTCATGAGAACCAGAAGGACCCGGAGCTTGACTGGATTTGACATGATCAGGATTGTGAAAAGACATAAATGGATATTCAGAGTTGATATTTCCATCTTCGTCATTATCAGAATCGTCACTAAAGCTTCCTAAGTCACCTGATTCCTTCCTTGTTTTTCCTGAAAAATCAAATAAGTTAGAATTGAAAGATCTTGATAACGAATCTAAATCAAATAACCATTCGGGACCATGAGCCACTAACGGAAACGAATTTTCTAAAAACTTCACGTTGATAGTTTCAATAACAGTATTTGTTTTGCTATTAAAAACTCGATAAGCTTTAGAAACAGACGAATAACCTAGGAAAAATCCATCGTCAGATTTGGACTCAAATTTCCCGAGATGTTCATTCAAATTTAGAATCGATACCGGACAACCAAATGCTTTCAAATAAGAAATATTCGGTTTTCTTCCAAATAACAACTCATAAGATGTTTTATTTTTGTCCTGAACCAATAATGTTCTATTTTGTACAAAACACGCAGTAGCAATAGCTTCGTCCCAAAAAGTGATAGGGATTTTGGCATCTGCGAGCATGGATCTTGCTGCTTCAATTAGTGTCCGGTTTTTCCGTTCCGCAACCCCATTCTGTTGAGGTGTTCTTGGCGCACTAAATTGTCTAGCAATCCCCTTTTCTGCACAAAATAAATCAACATTAGCATTCTTAAATTCAGTTCCATTATCACTTCTTAAAACTTTAACTTTGCATTCCAATTGATTTTCAACTTTGATGATAAATTCTTTTAATAATTCAGCTGTTTCAGATTTAGCATGCAAAAAATAAACCCATGAAAATCTAGTAAAGTCATCTATGATAACCAAACAGTATGATTTTCTCCCGATGCTTTGAACGTTTGTCGGTCCAAAAAGATCCATATGTAGCATCTGCAAGGGTTTTGAAATGGAGTTTTCTTGCTTGGACTTAAAAGACATCCTATGCTGTTTTCCCTTCAAACATGCTGGACAGAGATCAGTTGTGAAGAATTTCTTCGATGGGATTCCCACAGCGTGATTTCCAGTTACCAAACGGTTCATGTTTCTGAAGTTGGAATGGCCCAGCCGTCTATGCCATAGCTGACTCTCATCATTTGAAGCATGGGCAATGAGACAGGTTGTTTCGGTTTCGGCATCAATCTGCGACATATCCAATTTGTATACATCACGATCTCTTGGAGCTTTAACCACTACCCACTCATTGTCAATCTTGAAACCTGGTTTAAGAATATAATAGAAAGAATCATCAAAAAGAGTTGAATAAGATTTATCACAGATTTGCGAGACACTTAGTAAGTTAAAGTTCAACTGTGCACAGTAGTTGACTTTATCAAAACTAATGACCCCATTCGAAACAGTTCCTTCTCCTGTGATTTTACCACCCGCATCACCTCCAAATGCAACGTGTGTACCATTTTTCAGCTTGAAATCCTGAAGCAAGGCATGGTTGCCTGTCATGTGCCGGCTACACCCACTATCAACGAACCACGAGTTGATAGGTCTTCTTGGGCGTACCTGCAATTCAAACATTTTCTAGTTAGTTTGGTCAACCCAGGCCCACACGGTCTTGGGTTTACCGAATTTATCTGCGATTGTAACTTGCTTATATTGAATATTTTGAAAATTTGTTTCATTCATGAGATTTTGATGCTGATAACTGTTGTTTCGCCCATTGGCGTTCATTGACTGCTTTCTTCTTAAAGCCCTGAACCTTTCCTCCAACTGAGGATCAAGGTTGTTTTCAAAGTTTTTGTTTCTTACCAACAAAGCTCTCGGCTTAAAATTGTTAACCTGCACACTTCTTGACAAGTTAGAAACAGAATTGTTTCGATTGAAATTTCTCAAAACTGGAGAATGACTTTGACTCATATTTTGAAAACCAAATGAATGATTTCTGTTAATGTTTGAAAACGGAGTCATTTCTCTAGTTGAGTTTGATCGAAAGAAACAATCCTTTGTGTCATGGTTTCTTCTCTCACAGATATCACAAAATTTGTTATAGTAACATTCTTCTGAAGAATGGTTTCTTTTGTCACAGAAACTGCAGTACCTGTTAAAGAAACATTCAGCAGTTGCATGATTATACCTATCACAAATTTCACAATGTTTCTTGCTAATCCTAAAGAGCCGATTGTTAACTTTTGATGTTGAACCAAACCGTGATTCATTATCTTGGTTATTCGGTTTTAGATTAACGATCTTTTGTGGAGACTTGGTTTGAGATTTTGATTGCATGGAACTTTGGTTCGATTTTAAACTGTTCTGTTTGGTTACCTTTTTGTTTTCAATTCTCTTATCATTGACAGCGGAAGACTTAGGACCTGAACCTGTTTTCAGACCAGAGTTAGATTTGATTGGAGAATTAATTGGTTTACCATAAGATCCGTTCAAATCAAAAGTTCCTGCAGACACAAACTTGATTTTCTTACCTTTTGACACATTCTTGACAGGTTTGACTTTGTTAGTTTTAACACTTTGAACTTTGGTGTTATCATTTGATTTTAAGACACTTTTGCCTTTTGAGTGTTTCATTTCAGATTGATTGTTCATTATTTTCGATTTCTGCTTCTTTGCATTCGAAACTTCAGTCTTTTTCACTTCTTGCTTCTTGATCAACTGAGTAGCAACTTGCGCCTTTTGTTCTTTCTTCCACTTGATGTATTCAGGGTCATTGAATCCTGAAAATTCACCTTCTTCTGTCACCGTTTGTTCTGGTTCGGGGTTAAGCTTTGGATATTCAACGAGTTGAATAAGAACAGGCTCTAATTTGTTGTCAGATTTGTTGCTTGCTTCATCATCTGCTTCAGTTGTCACTCCATCTTCTTCTTTCAAGCTTTCAATCAACACCTCAGATCCTTCGGACTCGGATTTACTTCTTTGAATTTCTTTGAATTTACGTTCATTTTCAGGTGAATGATCAAATTCATTAAAGTTTTCCGGTAAGGTTTGAGTGATTGAATTTGGCATTGGCTCATGAGTAAAACCCAACCCGGTTTTGGTTTTGTTACCTCTTTCACTTATAAGTTGTTTAACCATGTTCTTACAACTTTTCACTTTTGTTAGTTCAACTTGCGTGACAGCATGAGCAACTTTTTCTTGTTCAAAGTTCTTTGTCATTTCTTCAAGTTGTTTTGTTACCAATTCCAATTCCTTTAAGGTCTTGTTCCATGATTCTTTAAGTGACAAAATCTTCTCATCAGAAATTTTGTGATCAATTTTAAGTTGTTCATGAATCTTTTCATGTTTGCTTAATTTGTCACCAATTTTAAACGAATGAGTTCGATAATGTTCTACTTGTTGAATGCATTGTTCAGAACATAACCTTTCTTTCACATCAAGGGGCAATGGAACATAGTTAGGGGGTAAGTCATTACTAACCTTTGGTTGTTCGGTAGAAGATGAAGACTCATTGGATGTAGCCATTAATGCAACTTCAGATTCAGATTCTTCAGTAGGATCAGACTTTGCACTCCAGTCATAATCTTCAGTATCTTCAACATCATCAACCATTTTACCATCCCCTTCTTCAGACCAGTCTTCTTCAATTTCACATGCCAGTGCCAGATTTGATGTAAGATCAGATGTAAACTGTTCTGCATATGCACTCCAGTCGTATCCGTCTTGTACACTTACAACCAATGCTTTAGTCTGATCTTCTGGCTTCTTTCCTTCATCCTTCAACTCAGGCATAGGAAGACTTTGGTACGGCTTTTGAAAGTAACGTTGATTTCTTTGCTGGTAGCTTGAAGACTGTTGTGAGCTTTGACCTTGACCTTGATTACTTGAACTAGCTTGGTCATTGAAATTTTGATTCTTTGGAGCTTTGCATTCTCTTGAAAAATGACCATACTGGTTACAGTTAAAGCACCTGGCCTTAGATTTGTCAAATCCAACTGTCTTGTTAGCATGAGGTTTGTAATTTCGGTTAACATATGCATGCTTTTGAGTTCGATATGCAACCATAACCATTTGCCAATTCAGATCCATTTCTTCAACATCAACTGGATCCATTTCAAATAAGTCTTGAAGAACCACGTCCATTTGACTTAAATGACTTCCTTGGTACGCTTGAAAACTTGCCATAAAAGCAGTAAAGGCAGTTTTAGTCTCGTCATCTTGAAGCAGAATGTTCATTACGTCTTTCACCTTAGCTTGAACATTTGAACTTTGACTCTCTGACTGATTCTTCAGATTCTGACTTTGAACTTGAGCTCTTGTGCAAGAAAAGCATTATCCACAGTATTGGCAGGATTTACCACATACTTATACTGAGTTTGTGAGCTTGATCTATCAGTATTTCTTGATCCTTCATCAATCTCAACTTCTTCAATTTTTCCAATAAGCAAATCAAGTTCCATTGGAAATTTCTCAGTATGTTTCAACAAGGTAACAGTTTGTTTCCATGATGATGGTAAAGCACATAACAATCGATCATTCAAGTCTTGAAGTTCAGTCTTCACTCCGAGGTTTGACATCTCAGTAGTTAAATGAACAAACCTGTTCATCATTTGGTGTACTGTCTCTCCATTAATGTGTTCAAATAATTCCAGTTGTCTTTTCAGCTTTGATTTCTTCAAACTTCTCAATTGTTCTCCTCCTTCACATATCGACTTTAATGCTTTGAAACATGTATAACCAGTCTGATATGCATCCAATCTAGATAAAACTTGAAGTGGCAGTCCCTTGCACATTAAAGAATAAGCCTTGCTATCATTCTTTACTTTCCTCAGATCTTCTGCTGACAAATTATCTTCTGGATAAGGTTCAGTAGAGTCTTTGGTGTAGGTACTAGCACTGTCTGGAGCAGTCTGAGTTGGAATATGAGGACCCTTTTCAATGGATTTCCATAAGTCATTGTCAATTGAACACAAATAATGTCTCAACCTGATTGTCCAGTTCTTGAAATCTGCACGATTCAAAAGTCTAGGAACACGGTTATCAGAATCATCAGTAGGAGCCATTTTTTAACAATTTTTAAAGAAAATATTTTTGGTTTTTGTTAATTTTTGAAAGAAAATGATTAAAATACTAAAATAAAGACAAGAAATTAAAGACAAGATAAGAAACAAGTATTAAAAACAACTAAAGTGAGTCACACGGCAAAACAGTGAAAATTCTTCTTCACCCGGCTAAACAGTGTCTTTGTTCTTCACCCGGCAGGAAAAAGTCTTTACACGGCCAAACAGTTACCCGGCTCAACAGTTGTAATAATTTTGTTCTTCACCCGGATGAACAGTTACCCGGCAACAAGAAAAACTTCACACGGCAATAGATCTTTGACCCGGCAGAATCTAGACACGGCAAAAGTCTTTGTCCGGCTGAACAGTACTCGATCACACGGCAGAGTTGTTTACCCGGCAACACAGTTGATGATTACCCGGCTGACTTTTTGTTCTTCACCCGGCGTAACAGTGTTTTACCCGGCACCACAGTGTATCACCCGACTGAACAGTAGCACTTTTCCAAGTCAAATTCTTCACCCGTCTAGAACAAATTCCCTTACACGGCAATACAGGACCTAATTTCTTCTCAAATCTAAGTCCAAGGAAATTGTCTAAGTCAAAATAATCACCCGGCAAGTTAATCTTCAACCAAGTTCTTAATGTTCATCATTTTCTCCATGAGAATTTTCTGGGTTTTGTCTAAAACTTGTCCAATTTGTCTAAAATTCACACACAAGCAGTGAAATGGTCCGATTATCAATCCCTAATCTCAATCAATCTGAAACATGTCCAATTTTTGATGAATTTGTGAAAAATTCGATCGAACAGTAGTTTCTTAATTTCTCAGATCTGATGAGAATCTGATGAAATCTGCACAATCGTTGTGTATAGGAGTGATTATGATGATGAATCACAACTAAAAACACGAACAATTCATTCAGATCATTGTTTTTGAGCAATTTTTGATGTGTTTTGCTTAAGAAACAGCGAAGAACACAGTAACAAAGCTCTGATACCAATTGATAGGTTCAATTGGATCGTGAAAATCGCTCAATGATCAGAATAACACAAGCATAAACACAGTTTAATCATTCACACAATTCATACTAATAATTCTCTTTGTATATTGATGATCAAAGCAATTCGTAGTACAAGTGCAGGAGAAACAAAATCACACACAGTTAATTCTCTCTCTAACGTGTAAAAGTGATCTAGCCTCTCTCCTCACACACACACACTACATGCTTATAACAACCAAATACAAGTTTAAGGAATATAACAAAATAGACCCTAAACTATTTACAAACATATAAACAAAATACAAAGTAAATCTTAACTAGGAAATAACCCTAACAATGTCAATGGGCATGTTACCCGAAAAATTAATTTTTCCAAAACTTCAAATTAGTCATTTTTAGCCAACATGACTTCCCAGAAAAATCATCAAAATGACTTTGAAAATTCAAGAAAAATGTCAATGGGCATGTTACCCGTGATCCGAGAAGAAAATAAAAGAAAAGATATCAATAAATTTATTACAGAATTCAATCACATGTTTGAAATAACATATCTTCAAGAAGCCAAAGCTTGTGATCAAAAGAGAAGAGACTTTCATGAACACATAAAACTTGTGCTTGTGAGTCAAACAGATTCTCATGAAAATCAAGATGAAGAAGAAGAGTATGATTGGAGTGAAAACAATGATGTTGTTTCCATTCAAGAGATTGAAAATGAAAGTGTTGGTCCATAAAGATCGTGATTTCAGTGCTTTGTTGACTTGTTTAACACAAATATATCCAAGACTTGAAGAACAAAGTGTAAAATATCCAAACAACCCAATAACGAGATTCAACACACAATCGAGGTATATAAGCTACAAAGATAAGTAGAATATGCTCCTAGCACCTCAAATTGAACGATTACACAACACAAATCAGTGAATAACAGCTCTAGTAAAAGATGTGCAAAAGTTGTATAAAGTGAAGATAAGGTTACAATATATAGTAGTGTTAGGTTCGCTGATAGATTCGCTCTAGCGAATCTATCTAGCGAACCAACACAGGTTCGCTGGGCACATAGGTTCGCCCAGTCGACACCTTAATACAAAAGACTACTTGACCTGCGGGCGAATCTATAGATTCGCCCTTAGGTTCGCTAGTACAAGTACAATTACAAGTTAAACAATTACAAACAAAAGTAACACCGACAAGCCGGTGAGTCCAACCTATACATAGTGACTATCAATACTCCCCCTAGGTTGGACCTCACCTGGGGAAGTCTTCTGGTTTAGCTCCGTCTCGTTGGCTTCAAAGATGTTCGATATACGCTCCTGCCCTTCCTTTTATTCCGGCCATAGGGTTTGTAATGTCTTCAGAACCGGCCTCATCTTCACTCAAATTTAGCATTGAGTCTACGAACTCTGTATCTGCGACCTCAGCATCAGGCTCAAGTTGAACTGTTGTCTCCGCCTGTTTTTCTGCAGCTTGCTCCTCGCTTATCACCTCCAAATCAATCACTTCAACTGGTTTCTCAAACCTCTGTTCGATAGTTTGATCAAGCTGTCTTGTCAGGTCATCCATCTCCATTCGCTGATCATCCGACCTCCTCAATCTTTCATTCACAGCCCTTAGCTCAGCACGAATCCCCCGGGCTTTGTTTGCGACCTTAACAAACAGGTTCGCTTCAGCAGCAGTGTCATCTCCAGCCCCGTGCTTAATCCTGTTCTCGCACAGCACCTTCAGATCTTCATCACAGAAGGAGAAGACCTCCATTGGATCAAATAGACGAATTTTTGGACGGTCATCTCCTTGTAATCTGATAATTGCCTCCCCAGTGCTGTTATCATAAAACCATTTGTAGAAATCCTGCAATCTGGGCGGCTGAGTGTCTGGGACCCTGACCCTTGTCATCACCTTTGGTGCAGCTATCTTCAACACAATCTTCCCCTTCCACGACACCCAATGTTTATCCTTTTTCTGCCTTATCCTCTTCGGCTTCTGATATCCAAAGTTAACAAAATCAGTCTTTGCAGCCTCCTGGATTGTAGCTTCGAACGCGCACGCCCTTCCGCTTTCTTCTTTCCCAAGCAATGGAAGATCAGCCAACCTCCGCAAATCCCACCGAGGCAAGGTGGCAAAATGCTTCCGGTTCTTGATATATGAAATGTCACCACCCCTCCTTTTAATCATGTAAGCATCCACCAAACAATTGTACTTCCACGCTATGATCTGCCTATCTAGCTGTTTGGTGTTGGGTTCATCTAAGTGCTGGAATATTGGTACTTCAGGAACTACTTCTTCTTCCTTTCTAAACCACTCAGACTTGTCTAGCTCAGCATGTTCAAACTGGTAACTCATTCCCTTTTCCTCCACTTTGTATATTTCCGGCTCATCCTCAATATCTTCCTCACTTTCTGCATCGACATCAGTTTCGGGTTCATCAATCAAAGTAAAATCCACACCCGAACCTCCTACCACTTCATCTCCTTCAAACACATCTAGATTAATCCCCATTTCCTCATCAAATACCTCCTCAGCTTCTCCCTTACTTCTGTCTCCAAAATCAACATCCATTAACGGATACTTTGCAATATCCGTTAAGGAGTTCAGTTCCGCCTCTGTCATTGCCGGTTCAGATCCAACATTCTCCTTCAAACTATTCAATTCTTTGAAGATCCTCACGATCAGACACTGCTGGTCCCTCATCATCCGTCCCATCTCGTATATCACAGTCGATTTCACTGCATCCTGCTTTTCAAGTTCTTCATGTTTACTTTTCAGTTCAACCAATTCTGCTTCCAGTCTCTCAACAACACCCTTTAATTCATCAGCTGATCCACCCGATGTACCCCCGGTATCATGCCTAGCTTTCTTTGACCCTTCAGCATGTGCATCAGATTTTTTCTTGGTCCTTTGTTCCCTACCAGCATCTATCTCTGCTTGTATCTCATCCACCTCTTTATCAAATGAATAGTCTTTCTCTTTGGCGTAAGCTTTCCGTTTCCTGATCTTCTTCTCAACCACCTCTATGTTTTCTCCGCTCCGTTTCCTTTCTGTCTCTATCAACTTCTGTATATAAACCCATCTTTCGGCCGGATACATATTTTCCCAGAGATAAGCAGTCCTGCCCACACAGTCCGACCTCACCGATTTACAATCTTTGAATATTCTGGAATGCATATCCCAGATTTTCAGTTCTGCACCCTCCACTGGCAAATTTGGCAATTTATCATTCAGAATCATCTGAATGAATCTGGGATACATTAACCACTTAGTCCCTTTTGTGGCATGGATGTTCTCGAGCATGTAATTGAATATCAGCTTCGCCAGATTTGCCTTCTGCCCTCGGCAGAACAGCACCATAGCTCGAGCCCAATCCAGATTCAATCCGTCGGTTCCCCCCTTCCTATGATCCAGGCACATGATAAACACGTGAGCGATGTACCTCCACTCCTGGATCAAGTAGGACTTGACAAACTCCATTTTCTTCTCGCCGGGCATCGGACCCTCATACCCAGCAGTCCGAAGTGCCCCATACACCTCTTCCGCCGTCATACTAACTTCTTCTCCTACATCCTCCTCTAGCCTTAGAATCCTGGCTAGATCAGCCTCTGTAAACTCCAGGTCATGTCCACATACTTTGGCACAGATACGTGACGGCTGCACTGACACGTTCATGACCGCAGTTCGCCAGAAATCCCGAACATGCGTCTCATATACGGTGGGAGAGTGGGAGATGGCATAATGTATATGTGACGACTTCAGCCATTTGATGGAGTCTCTATAGCTGCTGGCCTTTTCATGGTTTTCGTCAAGTAAAGCACACATGTTGTGCTTTTTCTCGAAGAATAATGTCGACATTGTGCCTGAAAAATAAACGGAGATTGATCAGAAATGAAGATTTGAAAAACAGCAAATAGATTCGCTGGAAATTAGGTTCGCTGGTAAAGCGAACCTGAGATTTTGGCACCAGAACCTATAGATTCGCTGACATGAAAAATCAGTCATTGTTGTCGAGCGAATGTGTAGGTTCGCTAGAAACAGTCGGGCGAATCTATGTTGTTGCGCGGGCAGCATAACGACATAGGTTCGCTCGAAGTTTTGAACTTTCGTTCAGATTCGCCAGATGAACACTTAGGTTCGCTGGAAACCCTAGTTTTTGAAAAACGGCCAAAATTACAGACGATACACCATAAACAAGCATACAAAGCAACAGACAAGCAATATATACATTAAACAAGGCAATAATGAACTAAAAGCCTAACAAAAACACACTAAAACAGTCATCGATTTACAGATAATCACAGGTCGATAGATTAAACATGTTTATAGTGCGATTAAGGGTTAAGACAGAGATTAGGATGAAATCGATCACATACCAGACACTTAAATGATGTTTAATGTGTGAAAAAGACCGGTTGAAGTGAGAATCGAACGTTAGTGTAGAGATTTTGAAAGTCGTGCTACAGTACAGGTGACAGCGAATGTTTTGAAAAACTTCGCTGTCACAGCTTATATATACAAACATAGGTTCGCTGGCAGACAGTCTAGCGAACTTAATACAGGCCAGCGAACTTATGTACAACGAACTTTTAGGTTCGCCAGAAGACCAAGAGTCAAAAACAACATGCGGCGGCGGAGCAAAAGTGGTTGCGGGCGAACCTGAGATTTGGGCGAACCTGTAGGTTCGCTCGCAGATTCGCTCGCACACAAAATAAAATATTTTTTTTGGATTTTCTTAAATTTTAAAATCTTTGCAAATCCGTGAAAACGTCCCACGATATCAACGCTCCAAAAATAAACATATACACATATAATCCTAAAAAAAAAACTAGAAGAAACAAGATAGAAGTTAAAATAAAATAAAATAAAATAAAGATAAAATAACAAGGAAAAAGTTTTAAACGCTAATAAGGATATATATTCTTCATGATGTTTTGAGCGGGATCCGGAGAATCATCGATTGGCGGGATTGCAGATATGTTTGTCCTTTTAAACCCATGCCTTAGTCCTTTCAACAAGAGATCGGCAGCTTCTTTTATCATGTTTTCGGTTTGATTGAAGAAACTCAGACAACTCGGTCCCCACAGACGTCTAGGTAAAAAGAACAAGTTCTGTCATCAGGGTATATCTGAGCAATACGATTGACTTTGCTTGAATTTCAATGATCAACTTTTGAATGTTGACCGATGCATTAGCTTCTTTTGACACTTGTGCAATTTTTGCATCTTTTCTTTGTGAGTGGAGTTTGTCAGCAATTGATTCTTTTGAATACAATGCGACTTATTATTTGGGAAACTCAAATAGTCTAGAGCTCCAGGTCTATACTGACGTATAACAGAGGAGATAAACATTTGAGCATGCTCGGTGAATCTTCAGGTCAATACTTCCGTATAGCAGAGAAGATCCACCAACTCCAGGTCAATACTTCCGTATAGCAGAGGAGTTAAGCACTTGACTCAAGACGTTCTGAGGAGTTAACTAGTAACTCACTCAGAGGCTTTTCCGAAGAGCATCACTAGCAGCTTTTTATTTTATTTGTTTTGCATACTAGAAACTCGATTCGGGGATAGGGCGAGGGTGATTTGGGATGTTTAGGGAAATCAAGGCAAAGATTTGACGCTCTCAACCCATTTTTGACAGAACCATTATCTTTGTGCAATCCAATCACGTCAAGGAGATAATCCTTGTTGTCGAGATCTTGAGCGTTATGTTTGGCTGCTCAATCACTGTTTACTTCGTTTTCGGGCTGAGCCTATCTGACATATCCCAAACGCAATGCTTCTGACCTCCTTCAACGACTCTTCAACATCAATCAAAACGGAGATCCTGAAATAGCAAAATTTGAAAAACTATAAATAGTTAATCTTTTATATCTTTTATATCTCCCCCAAAATTTCTATATAATAGCCGTCTAATAAGAAATTTTTGTTTTTCAGATTATCTTAATATATATAAACAAAGTTAAAAGAAAAGTAAAAGAGAAATAAGATAAAATAAAGTAACGGAGCTATGAATCGAGTGACCCACGGATTTTTCAAAGAAAAAGAAAAGATTATTTACATATTTACAAATGGAGTCTCACAGACAAAGGTTTTTTTTTAAAAGGATATAAGTCCCAGCATGGAGATCAGTTCATAAAAACGTGGTTTGTCAAAAGTTTTTGTGAAAAGATCAGCTTTTTGCTTTCTAGTTTCGATAGGAATAATATCAATAAACCCCTTTTCCTGTGCATCCCTAATTGCATGAATTCTTGTTTCAATGTGCTTGGTGCGAGTGTGATGAATAGGATTCTTGGCAATTCCAACAGCAGCTTCATTGTCACAAAAGAGTGGCGTGTGAAGAAAGTTGATGCCATAATCCATCATCTGATGTTGAATCCACAGCACTTGGCAACAGCAACTTGAAGCAGCAATGTATTCTGCTTCTCCTGTGGACAGAGAGACGGTTGTTTGCTTCTTGCTTTGCCATGAAACAAGACATTCTCCAAGGTATTGACATCCGCCAGTGACTGATTTCCTGTTAATCCTGCAACCAGCATGATCACTATCAGAAAAAGCATGTAAATCAAAGTTCCCACCTTTTGGGTACCAAAGACCCAAACGAGAGGAACCCTTAAGGTAACGGAAAATTCGTTTAACAGCTTTTTCATGTGATTCTTTTGGATTGGCTTGGAAACGAGCGCAGTAACACACGGCAAATGTAATATCTGGACGACTTGCAGTCAGATACATGAGAGATCCGATCATCGAGCGGTACCGATGAGCATCCACAGGATTCCCATTATCATCGGAAGTAAGGCATGTTTGAGCAGTAAAAGGAATCAATTCAGGAGAAGAGTCATCCATGCCAAACTTCGTGAGGATTTCTTTGATATATTTCTCTTGGTGGATTAGAATCCCATCAGGCTTTTGCTCCACTTGCAGCCCCAAGAAGAAACACATCTCCCCCATTATTGTCATCTCAAAACGATCCATCATCACCTTCTCAAATTCTCTGCACAACCCTTCATTAGTCGAACCAAAAATGATATCATCAACATACACTTGAACGATCAGCAGCTCGCCATCCACCTCCTTCTTGAACAATGTCATATCTATAGCCCCACGTGAGAAACCTTTGCTGAGAAGATACTGTGTCAGGGTTTCATACCAGATCCGCGGAGCTTGATGCAACCCATACAACGATTTATCAAGCTTGTAAACCTTTGACGGGAAATCGGGATCCTCGAAACCTGGTGGTTGACAGACATAGATCTCCTCATCAATATCTCCATATAGAAATGCACATTTCACATCCATCTGATAAACTTTAAATTTTTTGTTCGCAGCATGAGCAAGAAAGATTCTGATGGCTTCCAAGCGAGCGACTGGAGCAAAAACTTCGGTGTAGTCAATTCCCTCCTCTTGAGCAAATCCTTGAACAACCAGTCTCGCTTTGTTTCTGATTACAACACCACGATCATCTGGCTTGTTTCGGAAAACCCATTTAGTGCCGATTGGACACTTGTTAGGAGGAAGATCAACCAGTTCCCAAACTTTAAGCTTCCTGAATTGCTGCAGTTCCATTTGCATGGCATCCACCCAACTCGGATCTTCAAGTGCCTGTTTATAATTCTTTGGAACAACTTGAGACAGAAAGGCAGCATAAAGACATTCATTAATCAAACCACTTTGACTCCGAGTCCGCACACCATCAGTAATAGATCCAATGATATAATCGTGAGGATGGTTTTTCAGGGTTTTGAAGTCAGTGTTGAGTAGTAAAGGATTTTGGTCGGTTGAGGGTGTTTGATTTGATAGTTGTGGAGGTGTAGGTGATGGGATGGTAGTGGATGTGGATGGAATATCTGATGGAGAAGTTTGAACAGTTTGAACAGTTTGAGGTGGTGGAGGTGATGGGATGTCAAATGAAGTGGGTGGTAGTTGTGAAGCAGATGTGGAAGGTTGTGGTTGTGATGGTGTAGGTGAATGATTGAAAATAGAAACTGATGTGTGTGGAATGATGTCGTCATCGTCAGAGTCAGGAAGATTAAATGATTTGAAAATGGTGGTGGAATCATAAAACCATGCCGGTTCACTACCAATACTGGTGGTGTTTGACTCTTGCCAGTCAACATAGTAGGACTCTTGCACAATTCGCGTTCGCTTGTTGTAAACACGATACGCCTTTTGTGTGTTCGAGTATCCCACAAAGAAGCATTCATCAGAGACAGCACCAAACTTCGTCTTCTGATCTTGAGTATTCAAAAGAGTGCAAGAACAACCAAAGGGGCGCAGAAAATCAATCAGCGGCTTAATTCCTCGAAACAGTTGGTATGAAGTCTTCATCTTTTCCTTGACAATCAGTACCCTGTTAAGAACATAAGCTGCACAATTAACTGCTTCAGCCCAGAAAATAATTGGAAGTTTTGACTCGATCAGCATAGTTATAGCGGCCTCCACAAGGGTTCGATTCTTCCTTTCAGCAACACCATTTTGTTGTGGTGTTCGGGCAGCGCTAAGCTGTCTGAGAATACCCCGTTGTTCACAGAAGGAGTTGAAGATGTGGTTTCTGAATTCAGTTCCGTTATCGCTTCTGATGGCTTGAACCTTCTTCTTTCCCAGAACCTCGATTAGAGGTATTAGCTTCATCAATTCTTCGGCAGTCTCACTCTTGTTTGCCATGAATCTCACCCAGGTGTACCTAGAGTAATCATCTGTGACAACCAAGCAATAAGACTTTTTAGCAATAGATTTGACACTTATTGGACCAAATAAATCAGTATGTAACAATTCGAGGGGTTCTGAGATAGTATTTGTAATTTTGAGCTTATGTGGCTTTTTGTGCTGTTTTCCTTTAGCACAAGCCATGCATTTCTCAACCACTGAAAAGTCTTTGAGTGGTAAACCCCTAACTAAATTGTTCTTAACCAATTTATTCAGAATTTTAAAATTAATGTGCCCTAAACGTTTATGCCACAAAAATGATTCAAAAGATGATGCTTTAGACAGAAGACATGTCACGGTGGAATTTGATTCTTTTGATCCCATATTCAGCATATAGGTATCATTTCGTCTCGGAGCTCGCATGATCACCATATCTTCAGGAATAGTAAACTCTGGCTTCAAGAAAAGGCATTCATTTGGAAGAAACATCACAGGAATATTTTTATCACAGATTTGTGATACACTCAGAAGATTGAAGGCTAGTTCAGGAACATAGTTGACGTCTTCCAAAGTAAGTGAACCATTTGAGACTTCTCCTTGACCAATCATCTTCCCTCCTTTCTTGTCTCCCGCAAAAGCAACATAACCGCCATTTATGATCCTATAGTTAGTCAGAAGATCCTTCAATCCTGTCATATGTCTGGAACATCCGCTGTCAATATGCCAATGACTATTTACAACGGCATTTGAATGTTCCTGACATTTATTAAAAAAATGAAAAGTTAGACCTTTGAAATAGGCACCCAAGTCTTTGTGTACTTGGGTGGTGGAGCAGATGAAGAATTGCAAAAGAAATTATTTACAAAAGTGTTTAATCTTTTTCCGAAAGATTTTTGCTTTGAGCTATTTTGGATTAACTTAGGGCATTGCTTGACAGTGTGACCAGTATTTCCACATTTAAAACAGTGAGATTTAAAACCAGCTTTGGGAACTCTGTTAACAGGAATTTTATCCATTTCAATTTCCTCATCACATTCAGACATTTGTGAGTTGCAGTCACTGTAAGTGTCATAGAGTTCTTTTAACTTACCTGTTGTGACTTTAACTGTATCAGATTCAGGTTTTGGTTTAAGAATGTATGAAAAAGATGATTCCTTCTCTTTTGGTTTTGAAATTCTCACAGGTGTGAAAGATGGAATTTGGTGAGTGAAGAACTTTTGAAAACAGTTTGTTTTGGTTTGACTTTCAGAGACTTGACCTGAAAGTTTGTCTTTGTCATTCACACACACATTTTTAATCAAGTCATCATCATTCAACACATTAGGGTTTGAAGTGGAGCACCCTAAATTACTATTAAACATGAAATTGTCTGAATATGACACATTACTACAAACAGGATTAACTAAACTAATGTCTTCAAAAGACTTCTTGGAATCAGAACTACTGCAATCACTACTGCCAGAACAACCGAGCCCAACACTCCCACCATATGCGTAATCCTCTCTAACTTCCTTAAGATTTACTTCACTTAAACCTGCAATGGAACTGTCAGTATCATTCTGCATAATCTCTTGAATTAACTCATTTGATGGATGAGGAATAGGTGTAGGAGAGTAACAGAAAGTACTGGGTGGAGGATATGCATATGTTTCACTGTTACTAAAACCCAAACCCGTCTTAACTCTGGCCCCCCTTTGTTTCTTGCACAGTTCCTCCCTTTTCATACCAGATATAGTCCACTGCTGCAATTTGTTTTTAAGTTTTCTTGCTTCAAATTCAGCAAGTGTAACTTGCTCAGTCAAGTAGTTAATTTCACAGTTCTTTTCTAAAAGAGTCCTTTTTAAGTGTTCATTTTCCTTTAAAGCTTCTCTTAACTTAACAAAATATTTTGATTCACTTAATTTAAGCTCTTTGATGGTTCTTTTTAATTCGTTTTCGTTTGACATTAACAATTTATTTGCTTTGTATATGCCAATTAAACGAATTTTGCAAGCAGATGAACACATATCTTGAATAACATCGTAAGGAAGACCAATTACCAGTTTCTCGGCGGCCAGAGCACGATCACATTGGCAGTAGGGAGTGCTTCTTTTGAATTCATCAACTGCATCCAGCCTTGCCTTCTCAATCATCTCTTCCAAGCTAACCTTAGACTCCTCCTCATGCTTCACTTCATTAACAGCAGCTTCATAAACTAATCCTGAATGATTCAGATGTCCTTGAGTAATAACATCTGATTGAACTTTAACAACATTCTCCACTTTCTCTTCCTCTTCCTTTTCATAAAATTCTTTGAACGGATCAAAGAGATTTATATCATTTTCATCAAACTCAGCAATTTCAGCAACAAGGGCATGGTTAATCTCCTCCTTGGTTTCTTCAATTTCTGCACTCCAATCAAAGTTGGTGAGCAGTGCAGTTTCATTCTTTGACTTTGCTTCCTCAACCTTTTCTTGAATTGGAGCAGATCTTGGATTTGCAGAGTTAACTGGCTCAGTAACGATTGGTAATGGGCATTCTCTCTTGAAGTGGCCCAGTTGTTTGCAGTTATAGCATCTTAACTTTCCCTTGTCATACCCCAGCTTAACATTCTGTCCCTGATTTCCAAAGTTTCTTCTACCAGTTCTTTCCATGAATCGTCTGGCACGAAGAGTGAGCATAGCCATCTGCCACTGGATATCTGTTTCCTCCAGATCATCAGGATCCACCTGATACATATCTTCTACAGTCATACCCTTCCCTTTCAACTCACCTGCAACAAGAGCTTCATAACTGTGAACAAACATTCCAAATAAAGCCATAGTATCTGACGGAATCTGTGTGGTGACAGATGCATTTGAGCTTGAACCAGCATTTGTAGATGCACCAGCAGATTTAACAGACACATGACCTGATGATCCTCTAGATGCAGCACTGTAAACATAAGAGTTTGCAGCGGATGAGATAAGTGCAGCATTTTGAGAGGGAATGTTTGGAACCATCATTGACTGATTATATTCTCTTCTCTTCACATCAAGGTCGAAAGACTTCAGCTTGTTGATGACGTCCATCAGTTTGTAGTCAGGAAAGTTCCTCTCTTGTTTCAACAGCTTGATTTGAAGACTCCATTGAGGAGGAAGAGAATCTAACAGTTTTGCTACTTGTTCATGATTGCCGAGCTTATCGTCATACTTCTTCAGATTACTTGACACAGACAGGAATCGATTTGTAATATCAGTCAAGTTCTCTTGTGAATACCCAACAAAAGAGTTGAATTCCTTTTCAGCTTGAGCTTTTCTGTCCAGTTTCAGATCCTCATTGCCATCATAAAATTCACACAATGCATCATATAGGCTTTTTGCAGTTGTGTGTTCAGCAAACCTGTTGAATATGTCCTGATGCAGGCAGAGTATCAATGCCCCTAGTGCCTTCTTGTCACGATCAAGTAACTTGATATCTGTTTCAGTAAAAGTAGTTGGATCTGTGTTTACTGAGGTGACGGTTCCCTCAACAGTTGTTGGCACGTGCGGGCCATTTACTATAGATTCCCATTGGTTGTAGTCTGTGTAATAGAAGAAAGCTTTCAAACATCTTTTCCAGTCTTCAAAGTTTTCACCACTAACAAGCCTCGGTGGCCTGTTAGGTTGAACGCTGTCCAGATCATTCATATTAAGAGTTGATGAAGTCATAACTTTGAACAGATAATAGATTCGCTGAAAGCAAACAGTTTCGCTGGCTAGATTCGCTCGAAGAACACAGCAGATTCGCTGGTGACAGATTCGCTGGCAAGCAAACAGTTTCGCTGACAAGCAAGCACAGATTCGCTCGCCTGATTTTGGCAGTAGTTTCGCTTGCACAGTCAGCCAAACAAGTGAACTTTCGTTCGATGATATGTCAGATTCGCTGGTCACAACACAAACCAATACAGGACAAAGATTTGAAATAGGTTCGCTGGTAGAACAGTCAGTTTCGCTGGTTGAACAGATAGTTTCACTGGTAGCTCAACCACCCTGCAACAGTACGGAAACAGCCCGAAAACCTTCAAAACTTGACCATTTGCATACACGTTTGTTTTAAGAGCTTCCTATGACCAAATACCACAATCTTTGAGCAAAATACAACACCAAAACACTAAAAACAAGCTTCGAACAGAATCAAAAGTGTTTTGACCCAAAAACTTCAAAAATCAACACAAAAATCACTAGAATCAAACAATCAAGAGCACTAAGGCTCTGATACCATATTGTTGGTCCATAAAGATCGTGATTTCAGTGCTTTGTTGACTTGTTTAACACAAATATATCCAAGACTTGAAGAACAAAGTGTAAAATATCCAAACAACCCAATAACGAGATTCAACACACAATCGAGGTATATAAGCTACAAAGATAAGTAGAATATGCTCCTAGCACCTCAAATTGAACGATTACACAACACAAATCAGTGAATAACAGCTCTAGTAAAAGATGTGCAAAAGTTGTATAAAGTGAAGATAAGGTTACAATATATAGTAGTGTTAGGTTCGCTGATAGATTCGCTCTAGCGAATCTATCTAGCGAACCAACACAGGTTCGCGGGGCACATAGGTTCGCCCAGTCGACACCTTAATACAAAAGACTACTTGACCTGCGGGCGAATCTATAGATTCGCCCTTAGGTTCGCTAGTACAAGTACAATTACAAGTTAAACAATTACAAACAAAAGTAACACCGACAAGCCGGTGAGTCCAACCTATACATAGTGACTATCAGAAAGAATTCAGAGGTTAGAATTTCGAGTTGTCACATCATCCCCTTGTTGAAGGAAATTTCGTCCCGAAATTTTAAATAGTACCTCGAGTGATAAGAAGAGTTTATTCAAATAGATGCGGGTACTTTTGTTTCATTTGGTCTTCTCGTTCCCAAGTGAAATCCGGTCCACGCTTGGAGTTCCATTTAACTTTAACGATCGGAATTTTATTGCATTTCAAAGTTTTGACCTCTCTATCCATGATTTCTATCGGTTCCTCGATGAATTGTAGTTTGTCGTCGATTTCAAGTTCCTCCAAGGGTACAATGAGTGTTTCATCAGACAGACACTTCTTGAGATTCGAGACATGGAAAACGTTATGCACGTATTTGAGTGAGTCGGGTAAGTTCAATTCGTAGGCTACCGGCCCGATTCGTTTCATAATTTCAAATGGCTCGACATAACGAGGATTCAGTTTCCCCCGCTTTCCAAAGCGGACCAAACCCTTCCAGGGCGAGACTTTAAGTAACACCTTATCCCCAACATTAAATTCCACCGCTTGTCTGTGTAAATCTGCATAACTTTTCTGCCTATCACAAGCAGCTGCCATGCGATTACGGATCTGCACAATTTTCTCGGTAGTTTCGCGCATGAGATCAGGCCCAATAATTGACTATCACCAACTTCGGCCCAGCAGATTGGAGATCGACATTTTCGCCCATACAGGGCTTCGAATGGTGTTGCCTTGATGTTAGTGTGATAACTGTTATTATACGAGAATTCCACCAAAGGTAAGTGATTCTCCCAACTACCACCAAAATCTATCACACAAGCCCTTAGCATGTCCTCGAGAGTTTGAATTGTACGTTCGCTTTGACCGTCCGTTTGAGGATGGTAAGCGGTGCTCAGATCGAGACGCGTACCGAAAGCTTTTTGCAAAGACCCCCAAAATTTAGATGTGAATTGAGCCCCATGATCAGAAAGAATAGACACCGGCACCCCGTGCCTGGAAACAATTTCTTTGATATAAATTCGAGCAAGTTTTTCCATTTTATCAGTTTCTTTGAAAGGAATGAAATGAGCAGATTTCGTCTAGCGGTCCACGATTACCCAAATGGCATCGCAACCGGAAGGTGTTCGAGGCAATTTGGTTACAAAGTCCATGGCGATTTGTTCCCATTTCCAAACAGGAATTTCGGGTTGTTGAAGCATACCCTTAGGTTTCTGGTATTCCAGCTTAACTTGGAGCATGTAAGACACTTGTTCACGTATGTGGCGATGTCGGCCTTCATGTTTGGCCACCAATACAGTTGTTTCAGATCATGATACATTTTGTCAGAACTAGGATGTACGGAGTAACGGGATTTATGGGCTTCATCCATGACGAGTTCCCTTAAGTCGCCAACAATTGGAATCCACATCCGATTTTCCACACACCGAATGCCATCAGGCTTCGTTTCAAATCGTTTTTCCATCCCCCGAAGAGACTCAGATTTAAGATTTTCCTCCTTGAGCGCCTCAAGTTGGGCATCACGGATTTGATCGGGTAAGCTGGTATGAATGGTGAGCTGAATAGCCCGAACACGTCGAGGTACTTTATAGCGCAGTCGTAATCATTCAGGAGTTCCACCCATCGGCGTTGACGCATGTTCAACTCCTTTTGATCAACGATGTGTTGCAAACTTTTATGGCCGGTGAATATGGTACACTTGGTACCATACAGATAGTGCCTCCAAATTTTTAAAGCAAAGATCACAGCTCCTAAGTCGAGATCGTGAGTTGAATAGTTTTTCTCGTGAATTTTCAATTGGCGCGAGGCATACGCAATGACCTTCCCACGTTGCATTAAAATGCAACCAAGGCCTTGAACTGAGGCATCACAATACACCAAAAAATCTTCTGTCCCCTCAGGTAGAGACAAAATGGGTGCAATGCAGAGTTTTTGTTTAAGTAACTGGAACGCAGCTTCTTGCTGATCACCCCACTGATACACCGTACCCTTATGGGTTAATGCAGTTAATGGCTGTGCGATTTTTGAGAACCCTTCGATGAAACGGCGATAATAACCCGCGAGACCAAGAAATTGACCAATTTTTAATTGACTCGATTTTTGAAGGATCGACGTGGATACCACTTTCATTGACTACGTGACCAAGGAACTTGACTTCTCGAATCCAGAAAAAATATTTAGAGAATTTTGCATAAAGTTGTTCCTTTTTCAGGTGTTCCAGAATCAATCGCAAGTGATCCGTGTGGTCCTCCTTGCTTTTAGAGTATATTAAAATGTCATCAATAAAAACAATTACAAACTGATCAAGGTATGGTTTACAGACACGATTCATAAGATCCATAAAGACCGCTGGTGCATTGGTTAGGCCAAATGGCATGACGGCGAATTTGTAGTGCCCATAGCAGGTTCGGAAAGCTGTTTTTGTGATGTCCTCCTCGCGGACTCTCAACTGGTGATAGCCCGATCGGAGATTAATTTTAGAGTAGAAAATAAACCCTTGTAACTGATCAAACAAGTCATCGATACGAGGTAACGGATATCGATTTTTGACGGTCACTTTATTCAGTTCCCGATAATCGATGCACATGCGGAAAGTCCCGTCTTTCTTTTTGACAAAAAGAACAGGAGCTCCCCATGGAGATGAGCTGGGTCTAATGAAACCCTTCTCAAGAAGCTCTTGAAGCTGCTTAGATAATTCTTGCAACTCAGCCAGAGCGAGACGGTACAGAGCTCTGGCTATCGGTGCTGCTCCCGGAGTTAATTCAATTTGGTTTTCAACTTGACGTTGAGGGGTAGACCGGGTAAATCTTCAGGAAAAACGTCAGGATAGTCACAAACGACAGGAATTTCATCCAACATTTTCGGTTGAGATGGGGTTTCGATGACATGGGCCAAGAATGCAAAATGACCCTTACGTAGACACTTTTGAGCTTTCATGAGAGAAATGATGCCAACCACAGCACCACTCTTCTCAACTTGAACGGACAAGGTCTCTCCACTGGGAAGAGGGATTCGGACGATCTTCTTGCTAAATATGATCTCTGCTTGGTTTTTGGATAACCATTCCATGCCGATGACGGCATCGAAACTACCAAGTGAAATTGGCATAAGATCAATATCTAGCAAGTGACCAGACAGTCCTAGTTTACAACGTTGCAAAACATGAGTGACATCGATTTTCTTACCATTTGCAATTTCAACAGTATAATTTTTATCAAGTTGGGACGGTTCGACCCCTAAGAGTTTACTAAAATCAAGGGAGACGAAGCTTTTGTCAGCCCCCGAGTCAAAAAGAATATTAGCAAAGCAGTTATTGATAGGAAATTTGCCAGAAACAACATTAGAGTCATTGATTGCCTGACCTTTTCCGAGTGTGAAAGCACGACCCTTAGCACCAGCACCACTACCCTCAGCCTTGTCCTTGCCCTTGTCCCCACCGTTACCACCATTTTTCAGTTTCGGACACTTAGTCCGGTAGTGTCCCTTTTGTCCGCATTCAAAACAGGTAATCCCATCGTTATTATTTCCCCGGGCTCCCCGAGCCAATAATTCCCCTCCACAATCCTTAGCCTCATGACCCGTTTTTCCACAACGCAAACACACGATCCTGTTACAATCCCCATTATGATGCCTATTGCACTTGTTACATTTCGGTAAATCCCCCTGATATCCACCCTTACTCGGACTTGCGTTTGACGGAGAGGATTGATAATTCCTCGACTTATCAAATTTCTTATTCTGTTGGTACGGTGTGTAATTGGAGCTCGTTCCTGACTTGTTGTTGCTATTGTCATTCCACTTTCTCTTCCCATCCGACCCCGACGACGTTGACCCTTTCTTTTTGGGTAACGTCCCCTGTTCTATAGCATGTTCTACCAATCGACGTGTGAGTCGGATCGCATCTTGAATGGTTTCAGGCCTTGATGAGGTAACTAAGCCCTGAATTTGCGGTGGTAAACCCGAGATGTATAGTTCAATCCTCTTATAATCCTCGTCCACCATATTTGGACACAACGTAGCAAGTTCGTGGGACCTGGTGGTATAGGCCTCCACTTCGGACCCTTCCATCTTCAAGTGATAAAATTCTGTTTCAAGTTTTTGTATTTCATCCCGAGGACAGTAGTCCCGCTTAATCAGCTGCTTAAACTATTCCCATGTTAAGGCATTAGCTGCCTCCAACCCCATGTGTTGCGTTTCCCTGTTCCACCAAGTTAAAGCCGGCCCACTAAGGGTCCCAGTAGCAAAGTTCACATTATTTTCGGGAGCGCAACCACTCCTAGCAAATACCGCCTCTACCTTCTCGATCCACCTAATCAATCCCACCGCCCCTTCAGTCCCATTGAAGTGATGCGGCTTGCAATCAAAAAACGTTTTGAAGGTACAAACTGGTGGTGCTGGTACAAAAGAGTTTCGAACCCAAATACAAATTATAGGTTAAAATGGATACAATGATGTAAACTAACCAAGAGAAAAGAAAAGGAAAGGAAAGAAAATTGTCACGGTTTTCGGATTTACCAGGTGCCGGTTGGGCCTGGGCCTGAGCTTGGGCCTGGGCTTGAGCCTGCGCCTGGTTGGCCATTGCCGCAGCCACATGTTGTTGGATCAAAGCGGCCAGTTCGGCAGGTGTCATGTTAACGTTTCCAGCCATCTTCACATTCACAACATACAACAATGAATAAGTACCCAACAAGTTACTATCATCCATGTATAAGTCAACTGGAAAATTACACAACCAAACATCCAAATTCAAATAAAAACACTTGATAAATAAATTGCAATTTCTCACAAAATATTATTCAAACATCAATATCCAAAATTTTCAGTTTTTGTGGGAAACAACCATTCCCTCTAAGTCATGAGATAATAAAAGTAATCAAGACAAAGCAGATTGATAGATATAAAATCTAAGATGAGATCACGGAGCCTGCATCATCGTCACTATCAGTACTAGGGTCCTACATTGGTTCCTCCTCCGGGTCCTCCTCCGGTTCTACCGCCTGCGCAATCTGAGCGTCCAGATGCGCTATGACGTTCAGAAGAGCGTGTCGGTCCTCCGCACCCCTTGCCTCCAGAAGTTGTTGAGCTTGCCGGGATTGCTGCAGCTCCTCCCTCAATATCTCCACTTCACAACGAGAAGAACACTGAGTTGCCGCGAGAGCGTCTATTGCCCTTTCATTAGAGCAATCGAGTGTGGGAAGTTCGGAAGAAGGATCATAATTCGGATACGGCACACGAGGGGGCGTTTGAGGTACGCTCTCCTCCTGTCTTAGGCTTTTCATGTAAGCCGGATAATAGTTCCAGTCATAGTAGGTAGGAAGAATGGCAAACGGTTGGTCCCAATTGACCCCTTCAGTCGGGATACGAGGCCATTTACGATCCGGGGAAGGGAGTGAGTCAGGCAAAGATCGCTTACGCGAAGAACTAGCAGGTGTTTTAGACGATGATGCCATTCTTGAAATCAAATATGTGTTCAAGTAACTACCCAATAAAGCAGTCATAAGTAATTTATTCGGTGCAACTAATGTAGTGTACAGTTATAGTCTAGAATGCAATGCGATGCAACCTAGTTCGCTATAACCAATGGCTCTGATACCAATCTGTCACACCCGCAAATCCACTAACGGATTTTTACTGTTAGAGGCGTGACAAACCAAGATCCAGTCATTAATTACACCGAACGACTCTATATGAGTTTTGAAAATCAAACGTTTACCCATTAAATGCGGTAGTTTGAACGACAATCAGAGTATTTAGTTTTTCAGTTATGCGGAAGCGTAATAAATAAGTAAGTTTAAGCAAACCCAAACCATACAGAAAGTAAATGCGCAAAAACACGCGCCCGACACAAGACACGTAGTTTAAATGGTTTACAAATCCCAAAACAAAGTTTTTAATGCAAGAAATGTTTTAAATGTTTGCGAGGACGCCATGCCATGCCCTACGTGCATTGTACCTCAGTGACCTGAAACAGTGAAAGACTAACAAGTGTCAACACGGCGGTTGGTAAGTTCACATTGTAGTATAAAAGCAAGTAGTTCAGTTGCAAGCAGATATATAAATTAAGTATGTCATTGTAGGTAGCTAATCTACAGCACATGTCCTTAGAGGCGTATGTATCTGACCGAAGCTGACGTATGTACACATTAAGTGCATTTTGCCCGTTCGTACATCCCAGCAGGATGCACTGTAAGTATGTTAGGTCATTCAACACCCGTTCGACAGGTCCTTCTGTCGTGCTAGCGCGACTAGCCCGGGTGGGGTTTGTCAAACCCAGTAGTACTACTCAAAATTTCCTCGCTATTTCACAAATACTAACGGTCAACTAGGTATCCATGAGGTCTTTCATGAACAAAATAAAAGTTGCTCTAATCCAGACATGCGACATACAGAATTTGTAAATCCGTAAAAGTAATCGTTCGCGTTCTAAGTCCATAAAAGGGTGAAATAGTAAAAGTACGGTTTAGTGAACTCACCTTAAGTTGCACAACAAAATAGTTTAAAGTACACAACGTAATGCAGCGACCTAAATAACAGTAGGTCCATTAATGTGTGTCCATATAGGGTCATAGTACCCTATGCATCCAATTGGTCATATAGTTTGTGTGTGATCGAAAAAGTTTGACTTTTGACCGAGTTTGACTTTTTGTCCAAGTTTGACTAGGTTTGACTTTTTGTCCAAGTTTGACTTTTTGACCAAGTTTGACCAAGTTTGACTTTTAGTTGACTTTTGGTCCAAGTTTGACTTTTAGTTGACCCGAGTTGACCCACGACCCGTTGGTGATTTGTCAAGTGTAAATATGTTGTGTTTGGTGTATTTGACCATATTATCTTCACATACCATGTGACATCTGCCCCAAACCCGAACCCGAATGCCCGACTAGAACCCGAAGTTGTTATCCTTTTAATCGTATATAGTTTTCTTCAAAAATGTAACGTTTATTATTAATATTATGAATAAACGCTTTGGATTCTACGTTATACCCGTCTCAATTTAATAATCTTATTTATGTCGCAAAGCATCCATGCGTATCAAATAAGTTTTGTCTTGTGTAGCTGAGCCATATTTATTCATCTTATTTTCACTTGACTTGTTTACTCATTTTACTAATTGCATATAAGCCACTCAATTATGTGTAAGGTTACTTAATTCGTTTCAAACATTCTATTAATCACGACTACTCTCGATGATCATTTAAATAATTCTAAATCCATATACTTAAAATATTTCATTTGCAAGTTGGTATTCTATTCTATTCCTATATTGAGTAGCAAATAAAATTTATTCGAATCTACATACAAATAGTTCAACCGAACTCTTATAAGTGAAAAGAGTTAAATAAACAATTCTCAATGAGACAAAGCAAATTAACAATAAATAACTTCTAAATCTTGTTATTTAAAATTATGTCTCAATCCAAATGCTCACCTTTCCATTAATAGAATTTTCAAGAGTTTCTTGCGAGATAGAACCCCCTACGGAAGTGGGTAGTGTTCATCCCGCGTTTCATGTTTCTAATTTGAAGAAGTGCTTATCCTATAAAAATCTCGTTGTGCATATCGATAATGAATCGATGCAATTTATGGAACGGCCATTGGAAATTATGGACCGTGAAGTCAAATAACTCAAGCGTAATCAGATACCAATCGTTAATGATCTT
The DNA here is from genome assembly GCA_030867185.1 of Tagetes erecta. Taxonomy (NCBI): domain Eukaryota; kingdom Viridiplantae; phylum Streptophyta; class Magnoliopsida; order Asterales; family Asteraceae; genus Tagetes; species Tagetes erecta. Next base: position 26,540,965 of record CM061495.1, on the reverse strand, counting down.
TGAAACTCAAAATGTGAACATGAATTCAAGACCAAATAAAGGTTAAGTATCTGCCCCAAACCCGAACCTGAATGCCCGACTCGAACCCGAAGTTGTTATCCTTTTAATCGTATCTAGTTTTCTTCAAAAATGTAACGTTTATTATTAATATTATGAATAAACGCTTTCGATTCTACGTTATACCCGTCTCAATTTAATAATCTTATTTATGTCGCAAAGCATCCATGCGTATCAAATAATTATTATTCGTGACAATAAAACTCAAAATATATATATAAATAAATATATATATAGTTCGTAAAAGAAAATTATTGAAAACGTTAAACAAAACGCTTCTAAGTCACAAAATAATCTTTTAATGGCTTAAACGAACTAAAACTATAAAAACGTCACTTATATAGTGGTTATGTTTCAATTTAGTTAAGATAGTTAGTTAAAGTATATATATAATCTAACTTTGGGTCAAAATTGTAACTTTTGAAACCTTAATTAAAAGTTATCAAGTTAAAGAAAACAAAACTGAAAGCGCATGGACCAATTATGTAATTTTAACCCAACCCCCTTCTTTTTCTCTTGAACCCGTGATTCCGGTGAGCTCCACTTCCGGCCAAGTGGCCGGAATACACAGTTTTCCGGCGATCCCACTTTCAGCCGATTCTAACACTAAAAACCAAATTAAAACCCCAGAAATCTTCGTATGTAAGTTTCGAGCACCACACCACTTTCAATTCATTGTTTAATCCACTCAAATTCGTGTGTAATTACAAAATTAATTTCGGTTTCAATACCCACGAAATCAAATCGACCTCTAACGCACCAAATCAGTAAAACTAATTAACTACAACAATCGTTTGCGCGTTTTGAATTCATTACTAGCACCCAATTGAATTAAACAAATCAATTTAACACCCAATTAATCGTTTTCACTTGTAACCTACATTCAAACCATTCGACTAATTCCTGATCACCAAAACACCATTCCATTCACATACATGATCCTCGTTACCTGCTTTCACTCCCTGTTCATCTAATTTCGAGCAAGAACATCAAAAACTAAGTACTTGATTCTCAAACCTGTCGCCCCTGTTCATCAGTTTCATCACCTCGTTTCTTCACCCATCAAGTAAGTACTATATATCAAAATGATCACGTTTCAATGTAGATTAAAAGCCCTATGGTTAAATTGGTTGAGATTAACAGGTTTGGATCAATTGGATCAATCTTCATTCTAGGGTTTTTATTTGGAAATGGGTTTGATAATATTAACTGATTAAAACAATTTAAAACGAGTTTAATTAACAAAATGCGCACCTGGTCCGGCGGATAGAGTGTTGGATGTGGTGTGTTTGGTCGTGGGTTCGAGTCCCACTGACCACTTTTTCTTTAATTTTTATGTTGTAATCTATTTACGTATAATTTAAGTTATATATATATATATTTCTCAAAGTTATGTACAAATATTATTTCAATTATAAACTAGAAATGGTTTATTATAAAAATATATACTATACAAAAACACAATTACATCTCGTACCTAAATTCCCAAATTATACTTTGAAACCCTAATTTTCAATTGATACTTTAAAACCCTAAATTCCCAAATTATACTTTGAAACCCTAATTTTCTATTGATACTTTAAAACCCTAATTTCCCAAATTATATTTTGAAACCCTAAAACCCCAAATCCAAAACCCTAGAAGTTCTATTTTCTTGATTCTAGTTATTACGTTACTTGCTTCGTTTCTATATAAGGTTCCCCCGGTTAATTAGGTGATTCTAATGTCTGGGCGATCCTCGATTCTCTCTAGTTACTTTCTTGCGTTGCTATTATCTTTATTGTTCAGGTGAGTAAACTCACTCCCCTTTTTACTGTTTATGTTTTTGGGGCTGAAATACGTGCTTCTATAATACAACGGTTTCTTTTGAAGTTTCTATTTTCGAAAATGAGATAATTAGATGTGTTAATCGTGTTTGGCCGCATGTAGCAAAATTGTGTGATAGGCAATATTAGTTATATTATCTTTTAATTTCCACCGGTACAATGTTAGCGCTAATGGCTTGACAAGCCCACCTACACTAATGGCCTGATAGGTGATTTTGCCCCGGCGATTCTTTGGTTGATTCTATGTTACTAGTTACTACATGTGATGCTTGATGCTACGTTGCTATGTCCCTTAGATGCTTAAACATTTTTGATAACTTGCATATCGAGACGGTTAAATGACGGTTAAACGATGGTTATCAATAAATGTAACATGAGTTGGTTCCTCATGACTTGTTGCTAAAGGTAACCCTACGGGGTCAATGATACTTGTTTCTATGTGTTTCTATGGTCATGGTTGAGATATATGCTGAAATTGCTATGCGCATGAGATTGCGAAACACAATCTATAATGATCTCGGATTTTATACTATGTACGATTAATTGTGTTTTACTCACTAGCTAATTCTTTAGCTAACTTATTTTACACGTTTTTCAGGTGAAGTTTGATACAGTTTTGGTTCAGGACACGTAGGATGCTGCGGACCTAGAATAAAAAGACAATAAACAATATTTATTTGTCGGTTTTTATTACGGTTTTTATGTCTATTGAATGCTTCTTTATGTCACGACAGTATTGCTCAATTAATATTAAAATATGCAATTAGTGTGCCATGTGCTTTGTACTTTGATATCCGATTCACTTGACGCGCCCGGTGTTTTCCGCCGCCGGGCGGGGTGTCACAGTTTGGTATCAGAGCCATGGTTATAGGGAACTAGGATAGGGTATTAGAAACACACCGACCTAGACTATAACCTAAGAGTCCTTAGTACAAATAGATGTACTTAGGAATTCTTTTGAACTTATTTGTTTTTCTTTCTACGAACTTTTCTATGCTTTTCTTAATCTCATTTCTTATCCGATTTCGCGAAGGAGCTACAAGAGACTCGTCTGCATGGTTGGGATCTTCTCTTCGTGGAATCTCGTCATCGTCTTAAGTAAGTTTGAAAACGTGGGAACTTGTGCAATCCGGAAGGGGGAACACCTGTATCACGGACATCCTGTCTAAGGCAAAGCATTTCGTATAAATCTCTTTAAGAGACCTGTATGCTTACCTGGGGATGTACGAGATGAGTGTGAACCTATAGGCTAAAGCACGCTTTCTCGAATACGTTGAAAACGAACTTAACACTTTGATAAGTCATTAGTGTCCAAAACCAAGACACACTCCTAAGCCGTCGAAATTTCATTTTCTTAATGATTCTATGATTTTCATTCCTATGATTTATAATTATTTCCATGAATTTTTATGATGATTCAAATAATATTCCAACTTCATTTACTAATGTTTCTAAAGGTTCTAAGTGATTTTCTATGTTATGTTCAAAAGATTCTATGATGTTCTAAGTACTATCACTATTTCATTTAATCGAAATTTCTAAAGTTTCTTAAGTTTCTACGTGATTTTCTATGGTATGTTTCAAAAGATTCTATGATATTCTAAGTGGAACGAGGTGCTATTATTACATCGGATGTTTCTATCGGTCAAAGATGTTGCTACAAAACCGTGTTACTTTACGTTTCATCTTTCCATTTGTTTTCTAAGCTACAATAATACTTATGCGATATACTCGCTAGTTTATCCAGTAACACAATTACACCGTTGTAAACCAAACATTTCAAATCAAAACTAAGACATATCTCAATCGAATTATCAAAAACTTCAGATCATGCATATATCGATTACCGAATCTAAGTCGTAGTTCTAGTCTTAAATCAATTATCAACTCTCCAATCAAAGGTTCGTTATGATTTCTAAATTATAGTCAGGGCTAATTTCCATAACTAAATAAAAGTTAACGAACTTTTCTATTCCTATAAGCTAACGTATTCTAAACGAATGTTTGCCCTCGATATTACAACTTGACTTCTATACTCAAATAATCTCAAAACTACTCATCTAGCTATAAGATTCTAATCCAATTTCTAATCCATCATTAAAACTATAAATCTACTATCAAATCATGAATTGATAGGTTCAATTGGATCGTAACAATCACTCAAATGATCAGAATAACAAGTACAAACAAAACGATTCAATCACAAACACAATCCATACTAATAATTCTCGATGTATATTGATGATCAAAGCAATTCGTAGTACAAGTGCAGGAGAAACAAAATCACACACAGTTAATTCTCTCTCTAACAGTGTAAAAGTGATCTAGCCTCTCTCCTCACACACACACACTACATGCTTATAACAAACAAAATACAAGTTTAAGGAAAATACATAATAAACCCTAAACTATACAAACATATAAACAAAATACAAAGTAAATCTTAAACAAAGGAAATAACCCTAACAGTACTCCCCCTAAGATTTAACTTTGGATCTTCAGCAAAATCTTCTATCTTTTTCTTCTTCTTGATCAGCATCATCTCTTTTTCTACCAATCTTCCGGTTCATCTTTTACTTTCAGCAACTCTCGTCCTTTATACTCCTCTTGTTCCTTCAAAGCTTCTTCAATACAAGACTTGAACTTTTCAGCGATCTTAGCTTGTCGAGGCTTGGATTCATTCGTCAGAATTGGTAAGGCATTCATACGTCTGAGCGAGTCCAGATTCAAACCTGCAAAGTCAATATTAGCATAAAACTCGAATGGCAGCTCTTGGCCTTTGACTTTCACCTCCAACGTTCCTTTTCTGGATATCCTCATATACTCTATCTCTGGCAAATCAACCCTCACGAGATTAGAGTTCAGCAACGCCTTTCTCACACGTATCTTCTCAGTTGCAGCTGCTATGACTTCAATCATCACCACAAATAAATTCCTGTCAGCTTCAGCTAGTTTATCCTTACATTTCTCCATTCTATAACTTCTCAAAAAGTCAATTTATGAAGGATGTAGCAGCTTCAACTCAAAAGTACTGAAAAGTGTAATCATGTCTTCATCCCAATTCTCCAAGTTTCGAACAAGCTTCAGTTCAAACGTTTCCTGATTGTAGAACACTCTGAGTATTGGCTTCGTCATCTGACTTCCATCAATCACTTTTAATCCAGGATCTGTCACTTTGTCAAAGTATTCGTCCGAGAACTCTTCTAAATACATATCCTCAGTCACAACCAAACGCTTTTTCTTCCTTTGTTTCTTTGCTTCCACATAAGCTGAGTCTTCCTGTTGGCCTCTAAAGTCAAGAAACTTCGATGATCTGCCAATCCCAGCATCAAGCAACATTACACACTTATCACCACGCTCAGCGTGCGTGTGATTTATCAACCTCAATTTGTGTAATTCTTTCAAGTCCTGAACCTCCAGTTTAAAAATGCTTGAGTAGTAATGATATACGTCACACAAACCATTTACTCTCTTTATCATAAACGCATCAAAGACTTCATCATATTTCCAAGCAATTATCTTAACCTTCTTGTTCTTCTCAGGCACAATCATAGAGTCAAGCAATTCAGCAATCGATTGCCCTTTACTCAGCAGTGATCTAACAACATCACCTGCTGTTGCTGATTTATGCCAAGTCTCACGCACCTCCATTGGTATGTTGTAAGATTTAGCTTCACTTGGAAACATATCCATCAGTTCGTGCCTTTTCTTATGAGCATTTTCAGGAAGCGCCATCACTGGAATCTCTTTTGGTCCAAGCACCTTGAATCTTTTTGTCAACTCGAAGTATTGTGGATTGTTATAGTCCAAGTAAAACATTCTGTTGTACATTTTCTCTGTCTTTATAAAACTGACCACAATCTTCCTTAATGACTCAGACTTCAACCTCTGCAAAGTTTTGTAAGGATAGTTTCTCGAACTCAACCAACTACGCATATCAGAAGCAGTCATTTCATCTGGATTTTGATGATAAAGCTCAGTCGGAGGCAAATCTTCTATGTTTAAGCTTTCTTGCATCGGAGTCCATTCACCCATCTCTATTACAAACTCTTTCTGATCAGCTTCTGCTTTGTCTTGAGCAATTATGCACTTCTCATACTCCTCATTTATCTGACTCACCGTTAAACCATTCAAAAACACAGAGTTGTACTTCATTTTCTCAAGGTATGCAAACCTTTGATCCAAATCATCTGGTAACTCTTCGGCAACATTTTGTACTGGCTCAGCTTCATCTTCAGACTCAGTCCAATCTATGTCATCTAAATCATCCAACGCTTCTATCATAGGTGCATCATCAGTTTGAACCGGCTCAGACTGACTAGCAACTTCAGATACTATTGTAGGCGCACTTTCAACTTCAACAGCTTCAGATTGAATCGGCTCAATCTGAACTGTGTCTTCTGAACCCACTTCTTTCTCACTTTCAGTGACAGCAATTACTTCAGTTTCAGCAACGGATTCAGTTTTCTCATCCTCAGCTACAGCTACAGATTGAATCGGCTCAATCTGCACTGTTTTATCAACTTTCGCCCTTTTTGAACTTTCTTCGTCACCAAAAAATCTCAGGAATAGCATCTATCTTCCTCTTTCCCTCAGCTTTGTCAGAGATGACAGTTTCAGCAACAGCTTCATCGGGAATAATGATTGGTGATTCTACCAAAATACCAGCATTTGAAGTACCTCTTGCTCTAGTCAAATAAACTTTCTGTACTTCTGATTCAGCCACTTCAACTATTTCTTCAGAAAAATCTTTGTCTGATGATGAGCCAGCCTTCTTCGGTTTCATTTCCTCCAACTCTTTTTCCAACATTTCTTTTTCTGCCTCCAACGTATTGCATTCAGCTCTAACCTCAGTATAATCATACTTTAGGTTCTCATATTCCTCCTTCAATTTTTCATGCTCAACCTTTAAATCATCATGTTCAATTTTTAATTTCAGATGATCAGAATCCAACTCTTTAAAGATTTTCAAATTCTGATTGTGAATATCCCAATATTCATCAAATCTTTTCTTTTTGCGTTCGTTTGAAGCTTTCAACAAATCATTTGCTTTAATCAAATTTTCAACTATCTCCTCCAATTCAGCAATACGTTTCTCTTTCTCATCATCAACTTCATCAACACTTGGCACAACATTTGGTGAAGACTCCAAACCTTGTCCAATGTTTTCAGCAATTTGTGGTGAAGTGGTGGGAATATCAATGGAAATAGGATCAGTAATGCCAGCATCCACTTCATCTATCTGTGCAATAGATTCAGCTTCGGCCATTACTGTCTGAGCGATCTCTATCACATCAATCTCTTCAGGTTTTTCTACTGGTTTCGACCTCTTCTTTCGAACATACTGAACAGAAATATCTTTTGGAACTTCAACAACAACTTCTTCAATCCCAGAAGCAACCTCAGCAGGTTCTTCTATCTCAATATTCTCAATTTCCATTGGTTCAACCTCCTCTGAATTAGATTCAGATTCAGTATCATCACCACCATCATCATTACTATCATCATCACCATCATCCTCACTATCACCATTCTCACCTTCTTCTTCATCTTCTGGATGACGAGCAAAGTACTCGTCATCATCCAACAAATTGTCTGGCACCTCATCCACTAGGTCCAGTGGATCAACAATCTCTCCATGAGATATGTGATAATATACTCCTTCCACATCTTCTTCATTGTTGACTATATCTCTCATATAGTCAAACAATTCAACATCAGGCACATTCCCGATACTCATCTTTCGGTAAGATAGATCGTTCATGTCCTCAGTATATAAAATGCCTCCAGCATAACCCTCGGATCTGATGATAGGATAGGCAATGTTTATCATCATTTGTAAGAATCTCGGGTACATGAGAAACTTAAATCTTTTACCCTTCACCAAATTGAACGCAAAACCATTCATAATCCATCTCGACATGTTGAATGGCTTGTTCTCTGTAATAGCAACTATCGGGGATGCAATGTCAGATGGGAAATTGTCGAATCCTGCACTCCTCCTCGACATGCATTGTTGCACAACATAACACAGCAACTTGTATTTCTTTCCAAACTTAGCCCGATAAAATTGTGACTTTGGAAACACAGGTGGATGTCCCATGTTCACAAAACATGATTTACATTCTTCCATTGTCAACTCATCCATCATATCAACCTCATCTTCATCAATTCTCAGGGCCTGTCTAATAGCATCTTCTGAAACAGTAAGTACCCAATCTCTGGTAATATGCCCTCTCACCACAGCAACACCATTTTCATCTCTAACCACCTCTGCTGTCCTCCAAAAGCTTTTAATCAATCTAGCATATATGACCGGTTTGGCACATATAGCATAAACATATTTGGTCCTCTTGATGAATTTGATCATGTCCCTGTAACCATCTGTTTCAGGAAGTGATTCATCCAAGCATGCTACCAAATTGTGCTTAGGCTCAAACTTGAGATTCTCCATCTGTTAAAACACAAACAAACACAAAACAAGACAAATGTGTTAGATTCTTCATTAAAACATATCAAAATTTTCTTAAGTGTTTGAATAAAAGTTAGAAAGCAAAACATTCACATAATCATTTTAAGTCCTAAATTGTTCTAATAACCTGATTTTCATCATATTAATCAAACAACTTTGAAACTTTAAACATTATACAACATTTTTCATTTTAACAGTTAATCACTTAAGGCAAAATTTGACTTTTGTATGATGAAATTGTTTAACATGTTTTGGTTCATTTTTATCATGCATTTGTTATTTTTAACACACATTTCATCATTTTGAAGTGAAACATTTAAGAACTTTTAAAGTTCATCAATGGCGTTTTTAACAGTTAAGTCCATTCCACTTGATTCAGTTGATTTTAAGGTGTTTTAGTGCAAATGAGTGATTGAATGTTGATGATCGACAGATTTTAACCCTAAAACAACATTCGATTTAAGTTTTAACACACAAAATCAAAGTGTCGTTTCAAAGTCCAAACACTGTTCATCATCGTTTTTCTTTTTAACAGTTGATTTGCAGGTCTATTTAGGTCAAAAACACTAAATCACTACCTTATTCAATCGATAAACCTCGTTACAGAGCAAACGATTGAATATGATAACACGGCGATTTTTAGTTCAGAGTGTTTGTGTGAAAGTGAAAGTGTGAAATGATAAGTGTTTGCGAAGAGCCGGTATTTGTATCGTCAAAAATTTTAGGTCAAACTTTAAGTGCCGGGTCAACAAAAGCAAAATAGGCCCAATAAACCTTGCCGGGTCAAGTACTGTAGTGACGGGTCATGCACTGTAGTGACGGGTCAAGTACATAAGTCAAGTCACCAACATGTGAAACACACTTGACGGGTCAAGCACTGTAGAGACGGGTAAGTCACTGTAGTGACGGGTAAAGGTTAGGAACAACTACACCTGATGGGTTTTATTCATCACCCGGCAGAATAGTTATCTTCAAAACATCACCCGGCAATATTTCTTCATCACCCGGCAACACAGTTGCTTTCCTTCATCTGGCTTGCTTTCTTCATTACACGGCAACCTTCTTCACAAGACAACCTTCTTCACACGGCATGCATTTGTTCATTACACGGCAACATAGTTATCTTCTACATCACCCGGCATGCTTTCTTCTTCATTACCCGGCAACATAGTGTCATACCTTTACACGGCAAGAAGATTTCTCTTTTACCCGGCTGTATAGTAAACACTTGTCACCCGGCAAGATATCTATGACCTTCACCCGGCTGTATTTGACATGATCATTGCCCGGCTGTACAGTGGTCATAATATCTTCACCTTTTCCTCAATCACCCGGCATGTATCATACTTACAACTTTACCAGGCTGAACAGTGTGTCCTTTACCCGGCTGCACAGTTGCATCTGATATCTTTGCCCGGCAATAACACTTGCGATTTTCTTCACTTTTCTTGTCTATTGACTTTTTCAACGGCATTAATTGTACCTGCAAACATTCTCCGACATATTAATTAGACAAGATATCCTTAAAAAGAATGTTTGTCATATTAATTATCAAACAACATTAATCAAGACAATAACATTAATTCCAATTAAAATCATTTTTCTTTTTCTTTTTTAAAAATGTTTTTGCACAACCAATTTTTCTATATCCCGAAGCAATTTCTTAAAAACAAATTACAAGACTTTGGGTTTGTTTTTAACACATCCAATACTTTTGCCTTTCATACCACATAATCTTGTTCATTCAAAACACACTTATTCAAAACAAAATATTTTTGGATTTTTTGTAGATATTTTTCTTCAATTTATTCTCCCCCTAAACTTGAAATTTCTTGAAATTTTTAAGTTTAACAAGGATGTTGATGTGTCAATAATGATTCCATATGCCTGCACACACAAAGCACACACAGTAAAATAAATACATATGCAATGCAATGAATCAAAATATCGCAGTGAGATCATACCACACATTATCTGAACATGTTTTGCAAGTTTTGAATAGACATTTGACTTATGCTTGATTGAGTGATGATATGAAAACATACCAATTAGCTCGAATTGACACACTTACTTTTTCAGTATCATGATGATATTTAAGGTTCGATTAGAATGACTTATGTGACCCACATGTATACATATGTCAACATATTTCCTTATCAACCACTACCTGAATGCATATTGCACAAAACCTGGTCACTTACAGTCATACACAGTGTGGAATCTGGGTTCTATTCGGATTTGGTCCACTTTGGGACTTCTTTTTAATTCCATCTTTGGGAATTTTTCTTTCCTATCGTTCCCCTTGGGAATCTTCTGAATTCCTTTTTGGAATTTTTGTTTGGTGTTGGTCCACATTTGGGACTCTTTTTGTTCCTTTTGGAATCTTTTGCTGCACCTTGAAGCTCAAAAGAGACTTCGTGTGAGACTTCAGGTCTGTGGGTACCACAACAAAGAAGCTCACGATGCGGTTCATCACACTGAATACACTGCATCGTTACCCGATCATGCACAACTATCATCACAAGCAATGTTTCAAAAGACATATATCTAGACATGTATAACAATGGAACTTAACACAATGATCATTAAGTTTATGTTTGTCAACAATCAACTTACTTTTTCAGTCTAATTGCCTGAGCTGTCTAGCACATCAATTAACATTCATCAGTCTTTATTAAAAATGATGTAACAAATAATGTCTAGTGTATCTATCATTTCTCACTTTTTGCAATATAGATTCTTATGACATGATATTTTCTTTTCTTTTTGATTTTATATTTTGTTTTTGCTTTTCTTTTTCATGCACACACACAATGCAAAACATAAAATAAAAGACAAAGGAATCAATACTTAACATCAACTTATTATATTTTTGGCTTTTATATTTTTCTGATTTTTCTTTTGTTTTTGAAAAATAGAATCAATCATGATTGATTAATCCTATGGATTGAATTAAAAATTCAAACCGGCCTGACAAAAATGATTTTGTGAAAAGATCTGCCAGTTGTTTGTCGGTATGAACTTTAATCAAAATTATTAAACCTTTTTCAGAGTTGTCTCTTAAAAAGTGATATCTAATTTCGATGTGTTTGGTTTTTGAGTGTTGAACAGGATTAGCAGTAATAAACATAGCAGCAGTATTGTCTATGTAAATAGGAGTTTTCAAAAAGTTAAACCCGTAGTCCAGCAATTGATTTTGTAGCCACAAAACTTGAGAACATCCTGCAGATGCAGCGATGTACTCTGCTTCAGCAGTGGATACAGAAACATTGGTCTGCTTCTTGCATTGCCAAGAGACAAGTCTAGGACCCAGAAATTGACAACCACCAGTAGTCGATTTCCTGTCAAGAGCACAACCACCAAAATCACTGTCAGAATAGCTATATAATTCAAAATTTCCTTCATAAGGATACCATAACCCAAGATTCGGTTTCCCTTTGAGATATCTGAATATACGCTTCACAGCAATCAGGTGCGACTCCTTTGGATCAGACTGATATCTTGCGCATACACATACAACATACATGATGTCTGGCCTTGATGCAGTAAGATACATCAGTGAACCGATCATTGATCTGTATAGTGTTTGATCCACGGATTTGCCTTTCGGATCCGGTTGTATCTTGCAGTTCACATCAGAAGGAGTTCGAATTGTTTGACAATCGTGCATCTTGAACTTCTTCAACAACTTCTCAACAAATTTTGATTGATTGATGAAAATTCCGTCAGCTGATTGTTTCACTTGTAATCCAAGAAAGAAATTAATCTCCCCCATAGAACTCATCTGGAATCTGCACTTCATGATTTCCTCAAATTCTTTGCACATTGACTCACTAGTTGATCCGAAGATAATATCGTCCACATAAACTTGAACACATAAGAGATCGTCATTCTCCCTCTTCATAAACAAAGTTGGATCAATCTGTCCTCTTGTGAATCCATGTTCTAGTAAATGCTTGGATAATGTTTCATACCAGATTCTAGGAGCTTGATGTAGACCGTAAAGAGCTTTACTCAACTTGTATACCCGATGAGGATAGTCAGGATCTTCAAAACCCGGAGGTTGTCTGACATATACATCATCTGTAATCGGTCCATACAGAAAAGCACCTTTCACGTCCATTTGGAATACTTTAAACTTCATGAAGGAAGCATATGCAAGAAAAACACGTATGGCTTCAAGTCTTGCGACTGGAGCGAACACCTCTTCATAATCAATGCCTTCTTCTTGAGTGTATCCCTGTGCAATGAGTCTTGCTTTGTTTCTCACAACAATGCCACGTTCGTCTGGCTTGTTTTTGTACAACCATCTTGTACCTATTGCATTCTCTCCTTCAGGTAAGTCCACAAGTTTCCAAACTTCCTGTTTGCGAAACTGAAGCAATTCCTCTTGCATGGCTTCAATCCAACTGTTATCTTTCAGCGCCTCTGAAATATTCTTTGGCACCACTTGAGATAGAAAACACGAGTAAAGACAAACATTTGCTTGCTCTGTCTGACTTCTTGTAGTTCTCTGATTCAACGGCCCAATAATCTGAGAGACAGGATGTTTCTTGTGAATTCGATGAATTGGTATATCACCTCCTTGCACTTGACTCTCCAGATTAGAAGTATTCAGATTTGGTAGATCTTGTAGTATGGACGAAGTATGCGGTGTGAAATTCGGGACATGATCCGGTGAATTGATGAAGTAATCAAATGATTCTGGAATGACTTCAATATTCGGATCTGATGATGGTTGATTTTGAACGGATCCACCATCATTAGGAGACATTTGCGAATTCACATTTTCTTCATGATTGTTTGATTTTTGATCTTCTTGCGAACCAGAAGGACCCGGAGCTTAACTGGATTTGACATGATCAGGATTGTGAAATGACATGAATGGATATTCAGAATTGATATTGCCATCCTCGTCATTATCAGAATCGTCACTAAAGCTTCCTAAGTCACCTGATTCTTTCCTTGTTTTTCCTGAAAAATCAAACAAGTTAGAATTGAAAGATTTTGATAACGCATCTAAATCAAATAACCATTCGGACCATGCGCCACTGACGGAAACGAATTTTCTAAAAACTTTACGTTAATAGTTTCAATAACAGTATTTGTTTTGCTATTAAAAACCCGATAAGCTTTAGAAACAGACGAATATCCTAGGAAAAATCCATCGTCAGATTTTGACTCAAATTTCCCGAGATGATCATTTAAATTTAGAACCGTTACGGGACAACCAAATGCTTTCAAATAAGAAATATTCGGCTTTCTTCCAAATAACAACTCATAAGATGTTTTCTGTTTGTCTTGCACTAATAATGTCCTATTTTGTACAAAACACGCAGTAGCAATAGCTTCGTCCCAAAAAGTGATAGGGATTTTGGCATCTGTGAGCATGGATCTTGCAGCTTCAATTAGTGTCCGGTTTTTCCGTTCCGCAACCCCATTCTGCTGAGGCGTTCTTGGAGCACTATACTGACGCGCAATTCCTTTTTGTGCACAAAATAAATCCATATTAGCGTTTTTGAATTCAGTACCATTATCGCTTCTTAACACTTTAACTTTGCAATCCAATTGGTTTTCAACTTTGATGATAAATTCTTTTAATAATTCAGCTGTTTCAGATTTAGCATGCAAAAAATAAACCCAAGAAAATCTAGTGAAATCGTCAATAATGACAAAACAATAAGACTTCTTTCCGATGCTTTGAACATTCGTTGGTCCGAAAAGATCCATATGTAGCATCTGCAAGGGTTTTGAAATGGAGTTTTCTAGCTTGGACTTAAAAGACATCCGATGCTGTTTGCCCTTCAAACATGCTGAACAAAGATCAGTTGTGAAGAATTTCTTCGATGGGATTCCCACAGCGTGATTTCCAGTTACCAAACGGTTCATGTTTCTGAAGTTGGAATGGCCCAGCCGTCTATGCCAAAGCTGACTCTCATCATTTGAAGCATGAGCAATGAGACAGGTTGTTTCGGTATCAGCGTCAATCTGCGACATATCCAACTTGTATACATCACGATCTCTTGGAGCTTTAACCACTACCCACTCATTGTCAATCTTGAAACCTGGTTTAAGAATATAACAGAAAGAATCATCAAATAAAGTTGAATAAGATTTATCACAAATTTGCGAGACACTTAGTAAGTTAAAGTTCAACTGTGCACAGTAGTTGACGTTATCAAAACTAATGACCCCATTGGATACGGTTCCTTCTCCTGTGATTTTACCACCCGCATCACCTCCAAATGCAACGTGTGTACCATTTTTCAGCTTGAAATCCTGAAGCAAGGCATGGTTGCCTGTCATGTGCCGGCTACACCCACTATCAACGAACCATGAGTTGATAGGTCTTCTTGGGCGTACCTGCATTTCAACAATTTACTTAGTTAGTTTGGTCAACCCAGGCCCACACGGTCTTGGGTTTTCCGAATCTATCAGCAATAGTAACTTGTTGATATTGAACATTTTGAAAATTTGTTTCATTTAAGAGATTTTGATGCTGATAACTGTTGTTTCGCCCATTGGCGTTTTTGAATTGCTTTCTCCTCAAAGCACTAAACCTTTCCTCTAGCTTAGGATCAAGGTTATTTTCAAACTTTTGATTTCTTACCATTAAAGCTCTTGGTTTAAAATTGTTAACCTGCACATTTCTTGAAAAGTTAGAAACAGAATTGTTTCGATTGAAATTTCTCAAAACTGGAGAATGACTTTGACTCATATTTTGAAAACCAAATGAATTATTTCTTTGAAAGTTTGAATATGGAGTCATTTCTCTAGTTGAGTTTGATCGAAAGAAACAATCCTTTGTGTCATGGTTTCTTCTTTCACAAATATCACAAAACTTGTTATAATAACATTCTTCTGAAGAATGGTTTCTTTTGTCACAGAAACTGCAGTACCTGTTAAAGAAACATTCAGCAGTTGCATGATTATACCTATTACAAATTTCACAGTGTTTCTTGCTAATCCTAAAGAGCCGATTGTTAACTTTTGATGTTGAACCAAAACGTGATTCATTATCATGGTTGTTCGGTTTTAGATTAACATTCTTTTGTGGAGACTTGGTTTGAGATTTTGATTGCATGGAACTTTGGTTCGATTTTAAACTGTTCTGTTTGGTTACCTTTTTGTTTTCAACTCTCTTATCATTGACAGCGGAAGACTTAGGACCTGAACCTGTTTTCAGACCAGAGTTAGATTTGATTGGAGAATTGATTGGTTTACCATAAGATTCATTTAAATCAAACGTTCCTGCAGACACAAACTTAATGTTTTTACCTTTTGACACTTTCTTGACAGGTTTGTCAGTTTTAACACTTTGAACTTTGGTTTTATCATTTGTTTTTAAGACACTTTTGTCTTTTGACTGTTTCATTTCAGATTGATTGTTCTTTATTTTCGATTTTTGCTTCTTAGCATTCGAAACTTCAATCTTTTTCACTTCTTGCTTTTTGACCAACTGAGCAGCAACTTGCGCCTTTTGTTCTTTCTTCCACTTGATGTACTCAGGATCATTGTATCCTGAAAATTCACCTTCTTCCTTCACCGTTGTTTCTGGTTCTGGATTAAGTTTTGGATACTCAACAAGTTGGATAAGAACAGGTTCTAATTTGTTGTCAGATTTGTTGCTTGCTTCATCATCTGCTTCAGTTGTCAAACCATCTTCTTCCCTCAAACTTTCAATCAACACCTCAGATCCTTCAGACTCGGATTTACTTCTTTGAATTTCTTTGAATTTTCGTTCATTTTCAGGTGAATGATCAAATTCATTAAAGTTTTCCGGTAAGGTTTGAGTGATTGAATTTGGCATCGGTTCATGAGTAAAACCCAACCCGGTTTTGGTTTTGTTACCTCTTTCTTTGATGAGTTGTTTAACCATGGTTTTACAGCTTTTAACCTTTGTTAATTCAACTTGAGTGACAGCATGTGCGACTTTTTCTTGTTCAAAGTTCTTTGTCATTTCTTCAAGTTGTTTGGTTATCAATTCCAGTTCCTTTAAGGTTTTGTTCCATGATTCTTTAAGTGACAGAATCTTCTCATCAGAAATTTTATGATAAATTTTAAGCTGTTCATGAAGTTTTTCATGTTTACTTAATTTGTCACCAATTTTAAAAGAATGAGTTCGATAATGTTCTACTTGTTGAATGCACTGTTCAGAACACAACCTTTCCTTGACATCAGCAGGTAATGGAACATAGTTAGGGGGTAAGTCAGTACTAACCTTTGGTTGTTCGGTAGATGAAGAAGACTCACTGGCAGTAGCCATCAGCACAAGTTCAGACTCAGATTCTTCAACAGGATCAGATTTTGCACTCCAGTCATAATCTTCAGAATCTTCACTCACATCTTCAATCATCTTACCATCCCCTTCTTCTGACCAGTCTTCTTCAATTTCACATACCAGTGCCAGACTTGATGTAAGATCAGACGTAAATTGTTCTGTATAAGCACTCCAATCATAACCGTCTTTAACACTTACTACCAATGCTTTAGTCTGTTCTTCTGGCTTCTTTCCTTCATCCTTCAACTCAGGCATAGGAAGACTTTGGTATGGTTTCTGAAAGAAACGTTGGTTTCTGCCTTGATAACTCGAAGATTGTTGAGAGCTTTGACCTTGACCTTGATTGCTTGAACTAGCTTGGTCATTAAAATTCTTTGGAGCTTTGCATTCTCTTGAGAAATGACCATACTGGTTACAATTAAAACATCTGGCCTTTGATTTGTCAAATCCAACAGTTTTGTTTGCATGAGGTTTGTAACTTCGGTTAACATATGCATGCTTTTATGTACGATAAGCTACCATAACCATTTGCCAGTTAAGATCCATTTCTTCAACATCAACTGGATCCATTTCAAATAAGTCTTGAAGGAACACGTCCATTTGACTTAAGTGACTTCCTTGATAAGCTTGAAAACTTGCCATAAAAGCAGTAAAGGCAGTTTTAGTTTCGTCATCTTGCAACAGAATATTCACAACGTCTTTCACTTTGGCTTGAACATTTGAACTCTGATTTTCTGGTTGGTTCTTCAAATTCTGACTTGGAACTTGAACTTGAGCTCTTGGTGGAGATTGAGGTTGAGAATAAGTTGGTGAATTTGGAAAGTAAGCTGAATCAGTAAAGAAACTTGCACCAACAAATAAGTCACCCTCATCTTCAAATTTCATTGCATCTTGTGCAAGAAAAGCATTATCCACAGTATTGGCAGGATTTACCACATACTTATACTGAGTTTGTGAGCTTGATCTATCAGTGTTTCTAGATCCTTCATCAATCTCGACTTCTTCAATCTTTCCAATAAGCAAATCAAGTTCCATTGGAAATTTCTCAGTATGTTTCAACAAAGTAACAGTTTGTTTCCATGATGATGGTAAAGCACATAACAATCGATCATTCAAGTCTTGAAGTTCAGTTTTAACTCCGAGGTTTGTCATCTCAGTAGTTAAGTGAACAAACCTGTTCATCATCTGGTGTACTGTCTCTCCATTAATATGTTCAAAAAGTTCTAATTGCCTTTTCAGCTTTGATTTCTTCAAACTTCTCAATTGCTCTCCTCCTTCACATATCGATTTCAATGCCTTGAAGCATGTATAACCAGTCTGATATGCATCCAATCTAGACAGAACTTGGAGTGGCAACCCCTTGCACATTAAAGAATATGCCTTGCTATCATTCTTTACTTTCCTCAAATCTTCTGCTGACAGATTATCCTCTGGATAAGGTGTAGTAGAGTCTTTGGTGTAGGTACTTGCACTATCTGGTGCTGTCTGAGTTGGAATGTGAGGACCCTTCTCAATTGATTTCCACAAGTCATTATCAATAGAACACAAGTGATGTCTCAACCTGATAGTCCAGTTCTTGAAATCTGCACGATTCAAAAGTCTAGGAACACGGTTATCAGAATCATCATTAGGAGCCATTTTAACAATTTTTTAAGAAAAATATTTTTGGTTTTTGTTAATTTTTGAAAAGAAGTGATTAAAATACTAAAATAAAGACAAGAAATTAAAGACAAGATAAGAAACAAGTATTAAAAACAACTAAAATGAGTCACACGACAAAACAGTGAAAATCCTTCTTCAACCGGCTAAACAGTGTCTTTGTTCTTCACCCGGCAGGAAAAAGTCTTTACACGGCTAAACAGTTAGACGGCTCAACAGTTGAAAATACTTTTGTTCTTCACCCGGATGAACAGTTACCCGGCAACAAGAAAAACTTCACACGGCAATAATCTTGACCCGGCAGAATCTTGACACGGCAAAAGTCTTTGTCCGGCTGAACAGTACTCGATCACACGGCAGAGTTGTTAATTACCCGGCAACACAGTTGATGCTTACCCGGCTGTATTTTCTTTATCACCCGGCGTAACAGTGTTTTACCCGGCACAACAGTGTATCACCCGACTGAACAGTAGCACTTTTTCTAAGTCAAATTCTTCACCCGTCAAGCACAAATTCCCTTACACGGCAATACAGGACCTAATTTGTTCTCCAATCTAAGTCCAAGGAAATTGTCTAAGTCAAAATAATCACCCGGCAAGTTAATCTTCAACCAAAACTGAACTGTTCATCATCTTCTTCGTGAGATTTTTCTGGGTTTTGTCTAAAACTTGTCCGATTTGTCCAAAATTCACACACAAGCTGTGAATCAATCCGATTAACAATCCCTTATATCAATCAATCTGAAACATGTCCAATTTTTGATGAATTTGTGAAAAATTCTATCGAACAGTGTTTTCACAATTTCTCAGATCTGATGATGATCTGATGAAATCTGCACAATCGTTGAGTATTAGAGTGATTACGATGATGAATCACACCTAAAAACACCAACAATTCATTCAGATCATTGTATTTGAGCGATTTTTGATGTGTTTTGCTTAAGAACAGCGAAGAACACGGTAATCTAGCTCTGATACCAATTGATAGGTTCAATTGGATCGTAACAATCACTCAAATGATCAGAATAACAAGTACAAACAAAACGATTCAATCACAAACACAATCCATACTAATAATTCTCGATGTATATTGATGATCAAAGCAATTCGTAGTACAAGTGCAGGAGAAACAAAATCACACACAGTTAATTCTCTCTCTAACAGTGTAAAAGTGATCTAGCCTCTCTCCTCACACACACACACTACATGCTTATAACAAACAAAATACAAGTTTAAGGAAAATACATAATAAACCCTAAACTATACAAACATATAAACAAAATACAAAGTAAATCTTAAACAAAGGAAATAACCCTAACATGAATTAACCATCAAAACATGTACTCGTTAATCAACAACGCGATGTTGTCCATAAATTTGTTACCCAAAGCCTAACGAGAACTCACTACACAACTATTCTCGAACTCATAGAACTAAATGTTTCACCTAGACATATGACCACCAATGAAATTCTACGCAACTAGACTTCGTGAACTAATCCAAACCCAATGTGTTTCATTTATAAACTCGTTACTCTAACACCAGGTGTAATCAACGGACTTGTAAAACTACCGGTATTCGACTCTATTCAAAACTATTTCCTTATTTTTTTAAAATAAATATATATATAAAAGTGGGATTTTAATTAAAATAACCTTTGGGTTTTAGTATTTTGTATGTACTTCGTGATAAATAACTTCTTTAAAAAGGAGATTGATTATTCTAACGTTGGTCAAATATTTACACAAGATTTCCCCGTTTTCTCAAATATGATACAAAGACTTGCAACAAACACTGTGTCTTCTGTTTACCAAAACCATGTACTTACAACTTAAATTATGTCATTTAGTTTCAAATCAATCCTCTTATTTATGGAAAGGGTTAAAACCTTCAACTTTTTACTTAGCTTTTAAAACAGCATTAAAAAAACAATATCAACTCTTATAAACTTATTTACCCCTTACATCTGGTTTACCTAAAGCTATCGGTCATATGAATACAAACACCTTAAAAGTTAAATCCAATTGGAACTAAGTAATCTATTCATTCGAACTACAGATTGAATTATCCGCATTATCAAATTTTCTTGAAACTAATTTTTCTAAAGATCCCAATAAACTATATTATTACATGTACATCATCATTTAATTCTTATGAACTGATCAATATCAGAAAACCTAGATAATTACATCTTACACATATAGAGTCGATTTTCACAAACTTAGGTGTTACTATCCTAGTACTCGAATTTGACTATCTATATCGTTGAACAAAGTTATTTATATGAGCAATGTCTACCTAATGGACGTTACTTTCTTCTGAATCCATCAATCTACTTATCATGTTAGCATGATTTTCCCAAGTACTATTTCTATCAAGTATGATATCAATACCTATACGTATCATCATTTTTACCTAAAATTTGTTGTGTACTTCTGACTCGCACGTGATCGAATGAACTGTGGAGTCCATGCAAAAAACTGAAGTAATTACGGGTGCACACGGAATTATGAAAGTTGGTGCTTGGGAACCATAGTAAGTTTTGTCTTGTGTAGCTGAGCCATATTTAATCATCTTATTTTCACTTGACTTGTTTACTCATTTTACTAATTGCATATAAGCCACTCAATTATGTATAAGGTTACTTAATTCGTTTCAAACATTCTATTAATCACGACTACTCTCGATGATCATTTAAATAATTCTAAATCCATATACTTAAAATATTTCATTTGCAAGTTGGTATTCTATTCTATTCCTATATTGAGTAGCAAATAAAATTTATTCGAATCTACATACAAATAGTTCAACCGAACTCTTATAAGTGAAAAGAGTTAAATAAACAATTCTCAATGAGACAAAGCAAATTAACATTAAATAACTTCTTAATCTTGTTATTTAAAATTGTGTCTCAATCCAAATGCTCACCTTTCCATTAATCGAATTTTCAAGAGTTTCTTGCGAGATAGAACCCCCTACGGAAGTGGGCAGTGTTCATCCCGCGTTTCATGTTTCTAATTTGAAGAAGTGCTTATCCTATAAAAATCTCGTTGTGCATATCGATAATGAATCGATGCAATTTATGGAACGGCCATTGGAAATTATGGACCGTGAAGTCAAATAACTCAAGCGTAATCAGATACCAATCGTTAATGATCTTTGAAACTCAAAATGTGAACATGAATTCAAGACCAAATAAAGGTTAAGTATCTGCACCTTTTTGCTACATCTTCTTCTACTTCGGTTTGAGCAAATTTCGGGACGAAATTTCTATAAGGAGGGGAGACTGTGACATCTGCCCCAAACCCGAACCCGAATGCCCGACTCGAACCCGAAGTTGTTATCCTTTTAATCGTATCTAGTTTTCTTCAAAAATGTAACGTTTATTATTAATATTAGGAATAAACGCTTTCGATTCTACGTTATACCCGTCTCAATTTAATAATCTTATTTATGTCGCAAAGCATCCATGCGTATCAAATAATTATTATTCGTGACAATAAAACTCAAAATATATATATAAATATATATATATATATATATATATAGTTCGTAAAAGAAAATTATTGAAAACGTTAAACAAAACGCTTCTAAGTCACAAAATAATCTTTTAATGGCTTAAACGAACTAAAACTATAAAAACGTTACTTATATAGTGGTTATGTTTCAATTTAGTTAAGATAGTTAGTTAAAGTATATATATAATCTAACTTTGGGTCAAAATTGTAACTTTTGAAACCTTAATTAAAAGTTATCAAGTTAAAGAAAACAAAACTGAAAGCGCATGGACCAATTATGTAATTTTAACCCAACCCCCTTCTTTTTCTCTTGAACCCGTGATTCCGGTGAGCTCCACTTCCGGCCAAGTGGCCGGAATACACAGTTTTCCGGCGATCCCACTTTCAGCCGATTCTAACACTAAAAACCAAATTAAAACCCCAGAAATCTTCGTATGTAAGTTTCGAGCACCACACCACTTTCAATTCATTGTTTAATCCACTCAAATTCGTGTGTAATTACAAAATTCATTTCGGTTTCAATACCCACGAAATCAAATCGACCTCTAACGCACCAAATCAGTAAAACTAATTAACTACAACAATCGTTTGCGTGTTTTGAATTCATTACTAGCACCCAATTGAATTAAACAAATCAATTTAACACCCAATTAATCGTTTTCACTTGTAACCTACCTTCAAACCATTCGACTAATTCCTGATCACCAAAACACAATTCCATTCACATACACGATCCTCGTTACCTGCTTTCACTCCCTGTTCATCCAATTTCGAGCAAGAACATCAAAAACTAAGTATTTGATTCTCAAACCTGTCGCCCCTGTTCATCAGTTTCATCACCTCGTTTCTTCACCCATCAAGTAAGTACTATATATCAAAATGATCACGTTTCAATGTAGATTAAAAGCCCTATGGTTAAATTGGTTGAGATTAACAGGTTTGGATCAATTGGATCAATCTTCATTCTAGGGTTTTTATTTGGAAATGGGTTTGATAATATTAACTAATTAAAACAATTTAAAACGAGTTTAATTAACAAAATGCGTACCTGGTCCGGCGGATAGAGTGTTGGATGTGGTGTGTTTGGTCGTGGGTTCAAGTCCCACTAACCACTTTTTCTTTAATTTTTATGTTGTAATCTATTTACGTATAACTTAAGTTATATATATATATTTCTCAAAGTTATGTACAAATATTATTTCAATTATAAACTAGAAATGGTTTATTATAAAAATATATACTATACGAAAACACAACTACATCTCGTACCTAAATTCCCAAATTATATTTTGAAACCCTAATTTTCAATTGATACTTTAAAACCCCAAATTCCCAAATTATACTTTGAAACCCTAACTTTCTATTGATACTTTAAAACCCTAATTTCCCAAATTATATTTTGAAACCCTAAAACCCCAAATCCAAAACCCTAGAAGTTATATTTTCTTGATTCTAGTTATTACGTTACTTGCTTCGTTTCTAAATAAGGTTCCCGCGGTTAATTAGGTGATTTTAATGTCTGGGCGATTCTCGATTCTCTCCAGTTACTTTCTTGCGTTGCTATTATCTTTATTGTTCAGGTGAGTAAACTCACTCCCCTTTTTACTGTTTATGTTTTTGGGGCTGAAATACGTGTTTCTATAATACAACGGTTTCTTTTGAAGTTTCTATTTTCGAAAATGAGATCATTAGATGTGTTAATCGTGTTTGGCCGCATGTAGCAAAATTGTGTGATAGTCAATATTAGTTATATTATCTTGTAATTTCCACCGGTACAATGTTAGCGCTAATGGCTTGACAAGCCCACCTACATTAATGGCCTGATAGGTGATTTTGACCCGGCGATTCTTTGGTTGATTCTATGTTACTAGTTACTACATGTGATGCTTGATGCTACGTTGCTATGTCCCTTAGATGCTTAAACATTTTTGATAACTTGCATATCGAGACGGTTAAATGACGGTTAAACGATGGTTATCAATAAATGTAACATGAGTTGGTTCCTCATGACTTGTTGCTAAAGGTAACCCTACGGGGTCAATGATACTTGTTTCTATGTGTTTCTATGGTCATGGTTGAGATATATGCTGAAATTGCTATGCGCATGAGATTGCGAAACACAATCTATAATGATCTCGGATTTTATACTATGTACGATTAATTGTGTTTTACTCACTAGCTAATTCTTTAGCTAACTTATTTTACACGTTTTTCAGGTGAAGTTTGATACAGTTTTGGTTCAAGACACGTAGGATGCTTCGGACCTAGAATAAAAAGACAATAAACAATATTTATTTGTCGGTTTTTATTACGGTTTTTATGTCTATTGAATGCTTCTTTATGTCACGACATTATTGCTCAATTAATATTAAAATATGCAATTAGTGTGCCATGTGCTTTGTACTTTGATATCCGATTCACTTGACGCGCCCGGTGTTTTCCGCCGCCGGGCGGGGTGTCACATACCACATCACACTTCACGTATTCAACAAATAGAAGTTCAAATTTCACAAAAGTTTCCTTTATAGGAAAGTCGAACCTCTAAAGTGTATTTGCATAATTTAACATTCCTAAGCATGTCAACTAATGCACAAATACCATAGCATGTTACACAAGTCAACAACACTCACCATTACTTTATAGTTTCTAATATAAAACACATTGGCATGCATGGTTATTTCTAGGCAATATATAATGTGTACATGCTTTGTCCAACTAGCAAAGTAGCAACTTTCATCATGGCATCCTAGTTATTAACACACACCATTTAGACTTCAACAAAAACAATTTCAAGCAATCGTTCTACTAACCAACTAACACCTACCAAAGTCCTTTCATGACCAAGGCATGTTTACTAAGTACCACATGCCTACCAACATTCATTTGCAAGTCCAAATCATGTTTATATATCCGAAATTACTAAACATGCTTCCTAGTCAATTTTCATGTCAAAAAGTTTCTACATTTAGCAAGTGTTCCAAACCAAATCGAATTCACACGTTCAATTGCTCAAAATTCGTCTAACACATCTTCTAAACATGCTAGTAAGTCCATAGCAATCATTAGACGTCCATAACATGCGATTTCACACGATCTCTAACACAAAAGTTACTATTTTTAGTAATCTAGCAAAACTAAGTAAACAATCTTCATCCAATTTATCATCTAATCCTATAATCAACCACATTTCATACTAATCATGCATAATCATCAAGTTTCACCACCTTTCTACCAAACCCTAATTCCATAAACACATTTTTTATCTATTTCATCATCTAACCATCCAAATACCAAATAACACATAACACATAACTAATATCCCAATTCCACAACACAAACATCAATAGGCCATTTTGGATGAACTAGGGTTCTCAATACATGTGATTTTCGAAAAATATAATAACAATTAACATAACCACTTACTAGTATTGCGTTTATTCCTTCAATCAACAACCGAAATCACCCAAAATCGAACCAACAAGCAACAAAATGATCTTGTGTATGTGTGTGTAGTGCGACGGCAGCAATAGGGAAGAAGAGGCCAAAAAACGTATTTTTTTATTAGATTAGGTTTAGGTTTTGTTAACTTTTGTTAATTATTGTTAAATGTTGAGTTGGGTTGGGCCTTGGGCTACTTGTGGGTCACATGGGTGGTCCATAGACCACGTTTTCACTTCGGTTTGTAAACACAATGAAAAACTTTATAAAACATAAATTTTTATTTCACCGAGTTTACCGAATTTCGTAAATGGTTAAAACCGATAGAATACGCGGTTACACGAAAATTTAACATTTAAGCACACATAACAGTTAAAATGTCTTATTATTGTATTTGTATTTTTTTAAGATCACCAACGCCCGGGTATTAACTCGTGTGGTTGTTTCGTATGTATATTTGCCTAACAGTTTGCACATTTAATTTGTCAAATTAAATGAAAAGTATAATTGTGTTAACATGACTAACAGAGTTTAATGCAGAACAAGCTTCCACGCGAATTTGTCGGGTGTCACAGTTTCCAATGCAGAACAAGCTTCCACGCGACTTGAAGATGTTCCTGTTCAAGCCTGATTCCAGTCCAAAGATCTCCAAGTCAGATTGCTGAGTGTTAAGAATCCTCCTCTTAATATCTCATACACAGATCCCATTTACCTCTAAAGCAAAAGTTGAGGGGGAGTATTCTAAGTCAAAGAAGTCTTCTCATTCTACTTCAACCGTTGAAGAAGATCCCGTTGCTGATATATAGATTCACCGGAATCTACTCTCTGCTTATTATTTCCATAGCCTCTGATATTACACTAAAGGGAGAGAAGGATGCAGATTGCTTGATGAAAGACAGAGTTTTTACAGCATCATCTTAGGGGGAGTACTCTTTGGTCCTCTTGAACATAATGCATACCAAAACTTTAAGTTGCTCTCTATGCTCGTCACATGCAGATTTAAGCTGATATGTCGGATTTGTAAAGTGTCATCTTAGGGGGAGTACTGTTGGGGTTATTTGAAGATGTCACTTTCCAAATATAAGCGAGTGAAGATATCGAGCATCATCACGAGCAAGCACGAGTGAAGACGTTCATTAATTGTATTTGACGTTAGAATATATGTGTAATTGTTTCGTGCTTAAATGCGCGTTTGTGCTTAATTGCACGTGTTTAGGTTGAAATGTAAGGTGAATGGTATGGACTATAAATACCATAACCTAGGTCATTTGTGTTAAAAAAAAGTTGCCTACATTTCATTCCATATCCCTTGTAACCTCTCCATTGATCTAATATAATTCACCTATTCATATTATCATCATCTTCATCATACTTTACATTGATCTTCATGAACATTCAAGCATCAATACATGATTAGTGAGTTTCCGCATCACTGATCGCAAAAAACATCACCAAACAATCTCAGATCTAGATCCAAGCTTGGTTCGTCTCGAACTATCAAAATTTGTATCATTAATCTTGCGATTTTGTACAGTAATGGAAGGAAGTTTACAATGAATGGACAAATGGATCTTGATCTTTTCATTTTCCTGATGATAATAATCATATAACTAACTCATGACTTCTCAAATTTATCAGATCATCTCTTCATTTGCATAAGCTTGCTATTCATCCTTTTAGACTCGATCTTTTCTTTTTTAAATGGTGTTCGATTGTATTTTAGATTTGTAGTTTGTACCATCAATTTTGAGCAGTGTCAATTTGATTCCTCATGTTCTCATTAAATTATAATAATATTAATCAAATTGGAATCCTTTTTTTAAAAAATCTTTCAAATAATCATATATAAGAAAGTTGCAAACTTCAACAAGTCCAACTCACTATTTTATAAATGAAACATCATATATATATATATATATATATATATATATATATAGTTTAGCAATGTGATTTATTCAAAAACTCTAGAGTTTTCTAAACATCAAATTTACTATTTTCAGCATATTCTAATTGATAAATGTTTTGTTCTATTGCATTCCATTAGTAGCTTTTTCATGTTGAACTATAATTGTCAGCTATGGGGGTGTAATATGGTTATTTTTGTTGGTTTTGAAATGTATATGTGTATGCTATAAATTCGCTTCTAATTATGCTACAGATACAAGCATTTATCTATACATCTCTATTATAATAAAATGGTATCTTTGTCGCCACATGACGCTTTCTCATTCACTTTCATTGTCAAAATCCCGCCTAAAAAGAAATAATCCATTATCACACACGCGGGTCACTAAATGGGTACCCATGACCCATTTATCTCAACCTAAACACAAAACAATACACCCAACACGCCTTTGTTTTGAAACCCTAATATGAATACTCTGGTGCTTCTCTTCTCCTCGCATCCTTCTTCACAGTACCAGCCTTCGTCGACATCTTCTGAGGTAAATCAATCGCATTTGATTCATTTGTTTGTGGTGTTTTTTATTTCGATTTTGTTGTTTTTGATTTCATATACTAGCATCTTCGACTCTATATTCTTTCAATAGCATATTCGTTCAGGTATGACTCTTTGTTTTTTAACTCGATATGCTGTTTGGTGTTGATGTTTAATAGCTGATTTTTCTTTTGCTAACGGTGCAACCCTTTGAAACATTATGTTGTCTAATAGGATGACCTTATAGGCTGCCAAAAATTCCTTGTAATTTTGTTATAGAGTTAATTACACAAATGGTATCTAACGTTTAGCGGAATTCCCAGGTTTGGGTACTAGCTATCTTTTTTCCCTATCTGGATACCTGATGTTTCATTTTTTTACAAGGTTGAGTACTAATACTAACTTCTGTTAAATTTTCTATTAAAGTCAAGTTAAATGACTAAAATATCCTTGAAGGACTAAAAGAGTAAAAGTATTAAAAATACGGACCATTTAAACAATTTTTAAAGTTGATTTATTGAAACCCAAACCTCCACCCACCCCTCTTCCACTTGCTCTCATGATTCTCATCCACCATTTCCATTTCCATTTTCATTTCCATCTCCATCACATAAAATCCACAACTCCATAAGTACCATAATTATTCCTCCCTTCCACCCCCTTTGCCTCGACACGTCAAGCTTCATCGTCGATTAACCAAAACACCTATTTCGTCTTCACTGTCGGCCACCACCAGCATCCGACCATCACCATCACCATTGCCATGAACTTCTTCCTAAAACCTTGAAACTGTAAAATCGTCGTCAACCCAACGACCTTTTACTCCATGTTTGACCTAGGGTTTCTTGTCTGCAACAAAATTGCTTCGCCTCTTCATCTTCGATAATGGTTTTTTGGCTTTGATTTTTTTTCTTCAACTTGCTTGTTTTAGCTTTAATTTTTTTTGAAAACAAGAACATGTACGAAAAGATGGAAATGGGTGAATTTTGTTGACAATTTGAGGAAGTTTTGAGGTGTGACGATGCCAATGGTGTGTTGACCAGTGGCGGTGGTGGCGCTGGCGATGGTGGTGACCAGTTTTTGGAAGGAGACGATGGTGGTTTAATGAAGGGGGTGGTGGTAGGTTTACTGATAGTGAACTGATGATGAGATATATAAATTTTTCCTCTAAAAATTTTATATAAATTGCATAATTAGTCCTAATCTTTTTAAAGTTACAAAGTTTGTCCCTTGGATACATAAAGACCCAAATGCCATTGAGTCTAACTTAAAAACTAACATAAGTTAGCTTTAGTACCCAATAATGTGAAAAAATAAAACTTTAGGTATCTAGGTATGGAAGAAAGATAGCTAGTACCCACACTTGGGAATTACGCTAAACCTTAGGTACCATTTGTGTAATTAACTCTTTGTTATATGATTTCTTATTTGTTGCTAGTTTCTCTAACAATTTATACACAACTTTTTAGTTTGTGATGCTTTACTTATTTTTCAGTTTGAGTTCCATTAATAGTTAGTAAATGTGTGGACTTTGGACAGATATTAAGAGTTCTGTTTCTAGTGTCATCTCATGGTTATTCGTCGACTATCAAATCTTTCAATAGCAAATTTGTTCTAGGTATGATTCTTCGTTTTGATTGCCTAGTGGACTTGAATGTCATTTTTATATACCAGAACACGTTAAACCATTGTTTTTGACTTGCATATAATGACTATTGTTTTGTTTACTTGCAGCAAAGTAAGGACTATTGAAATAGAGGTTGTAATGGACGTGTCACTTGCTCAACCACCTATTGCCATGATAGACTTGCATAAGGTACTATCTTACCCTCAAATTCTTTCTATTGCTGAGTTATGTTCTAAATTGAATGTGTTATGTCACTAATTTGACGAAGTTTGGATTATGTGGCATTGTGGTTAATATATTATTGCTTTTTCCAATATGGACCAAAAAAGTGTTAAATATATCCGTTTTTGAACGAAACATAAAAACGGCCCATTCGACAATTAGTCAAACTTTATTTCAATTTATTGAATTCATATTAATTTTGATACGTTTTGGTTCACAACATTAATTTTGATATGTTTTGCTTCACAGCTTATGCATGCACGATTGGAGTAACTTTTGGACCATGGATTCTCTATGATTCACGTCTTAAGCGGCCAAGTTTAATTTTACATAGTATATATATTAAGAAGTTTTAACTAAAAGATCATTAATGTTAACTTTTAAACAAAAATGATAATATATTCACTCAAATTTCACCCCATGTAAGATCATATATCGGTTACCTACTTAACGAGAAAGTGAGTAGTTTAAAGATTATACTAGAACAAATGGAAAAGAATGAGTATATGCCGCTATATAACTAATTTCCTCATAAAGTCAAGAGTGAAAAACATAAACTTTTATGAGGTCGAGGGTGAGAAACATAAACTTTGACAAAACACTATTATGACAATTTGTTATTTAAGAATACCACTTTGATAAAAAATTATTCCATCGATATTAGTTTCGTAAAAAAACAATTTATTGTTATCATGTCAATTTACTTGTTTTCGTGGCGTTTATTTCGGTTATATTTTTCTTAGCTAAAAGTTATGCTTCTATGTGACCTTTATATGTGACACCCCTTTCAAAGTTCACATATAGCCATTTATATGATCTTTAGTGATAGTATAGCACTAACAATGAGTGGTTTATCTAAAATCTCCTAACAAAATCTTCTTCTAAATTTTTCAAAATAAATAATTTATAAAAAAATTCAAAAATATCAATCTATCTCTCACACTCTGAAACTTACATTCACTTGTTTCTTTCAATCTCTTTCTCATGATTAACGCCTTCAATATACCTGGTTCTGTGCAAAGCTGTTACATTAACCGTGATCTGGCTGAAGACTTGAAGTAAAGGCATCCCTTTCTTATGAAATTTACCTTTCGAACCAGGTTCATTTATGTTTTGTATTGCGTCTTGTTGCCTGTTTTTCTTTGTTTTTTGTCATGTTCTTGTACTCTTTCTTCGGGGTTTTATCTATTTGTTAGCCCCTTATCTATCTAGTATTATTTGCCGACTAAAAACAAAGATTAGTTTGTTAGGTGTTAATATACTCCAAATCATCATCATCACCGCTTGTCAATTTCTATCTTCTTTTTCGTTTGTGCAAATACGTTATCCCCACATTCTTTCCATACATACATATATATATATATATAAAATCATGCTTATGTTTTCTAACATTCTTTTTTTTCCATTTCTAATACAAAAAGACTATTATTGGTAATTACTTTATATTTGTTCCATTTCCATTTTAGGCACACATATTATTTTCCGACTCTTTTACATTGTTAAAGTGTTATTGTGTAGTATTTTCCTTTTACATTCAATGCACTTATTAGATTCTTTGTTAATTTGTTGTACAATAAAACACAACAATACTTTATTTTTCTTTTATTTGCTAAACTAGTTAGCTGAAAAATTAGCTTAGTTGTTACACTAACCCATTTTAAAGGTCTTCAACAAGGCTAGCTTCAAACTCATCAAATAGCTCTGAAACATATTTTGAAAATTGTGGAACTTTAACCTTCCCTTATATAGTAGGAACTCATCGTGTGAAACTTTAACCTTTCACTCCAACAAAAATTCTAATACTTTCAGCCACGACTGAAACCATGTCAACATTATTTTATATATTTTTCATTTTACTAGCCAATAACACGACTTTAGCTCAACCTTTGCCCATAGGCTATGCTTGCCACTAAAGTGGCAACTACTCAAAAGGAAGTATATAAGAAAGAAATTTACCCGATGCGTTGTCCATCCTACCCACCACCAATAATGGACATGCTTTCTTTAACTACTCACAGGGCTTAGATACTGACAAAGTAAGCATAAATGCCTTTAGTCGAAGGGATATAACCAACGATACGTGCCTCATGTGTTTGAATCCGGCCATTACAATCATAACAAAATGGTGTCCCAAAGAAAAAGGGGTTTCCGTCTTCTATGAAAAGTGCGTGTTGATTTATTTCCACAATCAAATAGAGACTGATCATGAGGTTGGTAATTATTCCATCGATACTAGTTTCGTAAAAAAAACTCTATTGTTATCATGTCAATTTACTTGTTTTCGTGGTGTTTATTTCGGTTATATTTTTCTTAGCTAAATGTTATTCTTCTATGTGACCTTTATATGTGACACCCCTTCCAAAGGTCACATATAGCCATTTATGTGATCTTTAGAGATAGTATAGCACTAAAAATAAGTGGTTTATCTAAAATTCTCCTAACAAAATCTTCTTCCAAATTTTTTTAAACAAATCATTTATAAAAAAATAGAAAAATATCAATCTATCTCTCGCTCTCTCAATCTATCACTTGTTTCTTTCAATCTCTTTCTCATGATTTACGCCTTTGATATACCTAGTTCGGTGCGAGGCAGTTACATTGACCGTGATCTGGCTGAAGACTCGAAGTAAAGGCAAAGGCATCCCTTTCTTATGAAATTTAGCTTCCGAACCAGGTTAATTTATGTTTTTTTTGCGTCTCGTTGTCTGTTTTTCTTTGTTTTTTGTCATGTTCTTGTACTCTTTCTTCAGGGTTTTTGCTACTTGTTAGCCCTTATTTTTGTAGTATTATGTGCCGTCCAAAAACAAAGATTAATGTGTTAGGTGATAATATACTACAAATTGTCATCATCACCACTAGTCAATTTCTATCTTCTTTTCCGTTTGTGCAAATACGTTACCCCCTCACTCATTCCATATATATATGTAATCATGCTTAAGTTTGCTAACATTCTTTTTCCCATTTCTAATACAAAAAGACTATTATTGGTAATTACTTTATATTTGTTCCATTTACATTTTAGGCATACATATTATTTTCCGACTCTTTTAAATTGTTAAAGTGTTATTGTGTAGTATTTTCCTTTTACATTCAATGCACTTATTAGATTCTTTGTTAATTTGTTGTGCAGTAAAACGCAATAATACTTTATTTTTCTTTTATTTGCTAAACTAGTTAGCTGAAAAATTGGCTTAGTTGTTACACTAACCCAATATAAAGGTCTTCAACAAGGCTAGCTTCAAACTCATCAAATAGCTCTGAAACAAATTTTGAAAATTGTGGAACTTTAAACTTCCCTCATATAGTAGGAACCCATCGTGTGAAACTTTAACCTTTCACTCCAACAACAATTCTAATACTTTCAGCCACGACTGAAACCATGTCAACATTATTTTATATATTTTTCATTTTACTAGCCAATAACACGACTTTAGCTCAACCTTTGCCCATAGGCTATTCTTTCCACTAAAGTGGCAACTACTCAAAAGGAAGTATATAAGAAAGAAATTTACCCGATGCGTTGTCCATCCTACCCACCACCAATAATGGACATGCTTTCTTTAACTACTCATAGGGCTTAGATACTGACAAAGTAAGCATAAATGCATTTTGTCGAAGGGATATAACCCAAGATACGTGCCTCATGTGTTTGAATCCGGCCATTACAATCATAACAAAATGGTGTCCCGAAGAAAAAGGGGTTTCCGTCTTCTATGAAAAGTGCGTGTTGATTTATTTCCACAATCAAATAGAGGACTGATCATGAGGTTGGTAATTATTCCATCGATACTAGTTTCGTAAAAAAACTCTATTGTTATCATGTCAATTTACTTGTTTTCGTGGCGTTTATTTCGGTTATATTTTTCTTAGCTAAATGTTATTCTTCTATGTGACCTTTATATGTGACACCCCTTCCAAAGGTCACATATAGCCATTTATGTGATCTTTAGAGATAGTATAGCACTAAAAATAAGTGGTTTATCTAAAATTCTCCTAACAAAATCTTCTTCCAAATTTTTGTAAACAAATCATTTATAAAAAAAATAGAAAAATATTAATCTATCTCTCGCTCTCTCAATCTTACTATCACTTGTTTCTTTCAATCTCTTTCTCATTATTAACGCCTTCGATATACCTGGTTCGGTGCAAGGCACTTAAATTGACCGTGATCTGGCTGAAGACTCGAAGTAAAGGCAAAGGCATCCCTTTCTTATGAAATTTACATTCCGAACCAGGTTAATTTATGTTTTGTTTTGCGTCTTGTTGTCTGTATTTCTTTGTTTTTTGTCATGTTCTTGTACTCTTTCTTTGGGGTTTTTGCTACTTGTTAGCCCTATTCAATTTCTATCTTCTTTTCCGTTTGAGCAAATACGTTACCCCCTCACTCTTTCCACACACACACACACACACACACACACATATATATATATATATATATATATATATATATATATATATATATATATATATATATATATATATATAGAATGAAGTTCAAATGAGAAGAGTCAAATATTGCAAGAAGAAAAAGAAATAAAAACAACCAATCATATTTTTTCTTGAATTTTGTTTCTAAATTTACTAGAAGGTTACATTAGTAATTTACATTACAAGCTTTTATTATAATAATTACATGTAACTCCTCTATTAATAACAATGCATCTTGTTTCTTAATCACATATATTCGTTTGTTTAAAAACTGGATCACGGATGTCTATTAAATTAATCACATACACTTAATTCAAAATAACTTACACTAATTTTTAAATCATTATTCATATGATTTCTATTTAAAATCTTCACAACGATCATATATTTCAATTAATTAATTACCTACACTTAACTCACAACCACCTACACATAATAACTCATAACCTACATGTAACCTACACATTACATGTTTTAATCTACTCTTATATCATACACACAAGGTAAAAACAAGCACTTACACTATCTCAAAATAATCTACACAATTCTAATCATTCAATTTATTTTTATAATATATATATTAAAGATACAAAAATGCAGTCACCTACACAAACTCAAAACCACCTACACAACTAATGACATATAAAACCTCCAGTTACAATAACTCAAATTACTTACACAAATAATGACCTTATAAAAACTTGAAGAAATAAAGAACACGAACAAAATTATTGATCATTAAAATTATTGTTTTTTAATAAAATTGTCTTTTGTTAACGGTTATAGATTGAATTGATTGACTACATATTTACTTTTACATTACTACCCTTATACTCATTTATACTCATTAAATACGAATTAAATGTTTTCTAGTAATTACGATGTTGCCATTTAAATTTCATCCATTGATTACATTTCATCTAGGGATGAAAATTGTTCTTTTTCTTCTTGCATTATTTGTTCTTCTTAAAAGAACTCTCCCCTATATATATATATATATATATATAAAGATTATTATTAGTAATTACTTTATATTTGTTCCATTTATATTTTAGGGGTGAAAATTATTTTCAGACTCTTTTAAATTGTTAAAGTGTTATTGTGTAATGCATTTTCCTTTTATATTCAATGCACTTATGAGATTCTTTGTTAATTTATTACGCAAGTAAAAGCAACAGTACTTTATTTTTCTTTTATTTGCTAAACTAGTTAGCTGAAAAGCTAGCTTAGTTTTTATACTAACCCAATATAAAGGTCTTCAACAAGGCTCGTTTCTAACTCATCAAATAACTTTGAAACATATTTTGAATATTGTGGAACTTTAACTTCTCTCATCTAGTAGGAACCCATCGTGTAAAACTTTAACCTTCCAATCCAACAACAATTCTAATACTTTCAGCCACGACTGAAACCATGTCAGTATTCTTTTATATATTTTTCATTTTACTAGCCATTGCCACAACTTTAGCTCAACCTATGCCGATGGGCTATGCTTGCCCCTAAAGTAGCAACTACTCTAAAGGAAGTATATACGAAAGAAATTTACCCGATGCATTGTTATCCTACCCACCACCAATAATGGACATGGTTTCTTTAACTACTCACAGGACTTAGATACTGACACAGTAACCATAAATGCCTTTTGTCGAGGGGATATAACCCAATATATGTGCCTCAAGTGTTTGAATCAGGCTACTATCATCATAACAAAATGGTGTCCCAAAGAAAATGGGCTTCAGTTGTTAGGGTTTATTTCTGTTTAAGATTTACTTTGTACTTTGTTTATACATTTTGTATAGTTTAGGGTTAATTTTGCATTTTCCCTAATGTATTGTTGCATAAAGCATGTAGTAAGAGAATGTTAGTGAGAGAGTCTAGATCACAATTACACGTTAGAGAGAGAGTTAACTGTGTGTGATTTACATTCTCCTGTACTTTTGTACTACAATTTGCTTTTATCATCAATACAAAGAGAATTATTAAGTAATGAATTGTGTTGCTGATTGATTGTGTTTTGTGTACTTGTTTTGTTCTGATCATTGAGCGATATCGATCCAATTGAACCTATCAATTGGTATCAGAGCTGTTGGTATTGTGTTCTTCGCTATTCATCAAGCAAAACACACTAATATTGCTCAAAATCATGATCTGAATGAATTGTTGCTGTTTTTAGTTGTGATTTATCATCGCAATCACTTCTAATTCACATCAATTGTGCAAATTCCATCAGATTATCATCAAATCTGAGGAATTAAGAAGAAGAGAAAATTTACTGTTCGATCAAAATTTTGCTCAAATTCATCGAAATTTGTTAGGGCTATTTCCAGTTTAAGATTTACTTTGTACTTTGTTTTATACATTTTGTATAGTTTAGGGTTTATTTTGTTATTTTTCCTAAAATGTATTGTTGCATAAAGCATGTAGTAAGAGAATGTTAGAGAGAGAGTCTAGATCACATATTCACGTTAGAGAGAGAACTAAGTGTGTGTGATTACATTCTCCTGCATTTTGTACTACAATATTTGCTTTGATCATCAATACAAAGAGAATTATTAAGTAATGAATTGTGTTGCTGATTGAACTGTTTGTTTGTACGAATCATTCTGATCATTTGAGCGATATCGATCCAATTGAACCTATCAATTGGTATCAGAGCTGTTGGTATTGTGTTCTTCGCTATTCATCAAGCAAAACACTACAATATTGCTCAAAAATCATGATCTGAATGAATTGTTGCTGTTTTTAGCTGCGATTTATCATCGCAATCACTTCTAATTCACATCAATTGTGCAAATTCCATCAGATTATCATCAGATCTGAGGAATTAAGAAGAAGAGAAAAGTTACTGTTCGATCGAAATTTTGCTTAAATTCATCAAAATTTGATCATGTTTTGGATTGATTGAGATTAGAGATTGATAATCGGACCATTTCGCTGTTTGTGTGTGATTTTTGAAGAAATTGAACAAGTTTTTGATAAATTCAGAAAAATTCTCATGACGAAGATGATGAACAGTATGAACAGGTTGAAAATTAACTAGCCGGGTGATAAATTTGACTTAGACAATTTCCTTTGGACTTAGATTTGTGAAAAAATTAGGTCCTGTGCAGCCGTGTAAAGGAATTTGTGCTAGACGGGTGAAGAATTGCAAGTAAAATTCAATGTGCTGTTGTGCCGGGTGATATACTGTTTAGCAGTGTGAAGAACTATTCAGACGGGTAAAGTACCGTTCTGCCGGGTGATCAACATAACAGCCGGATCATCTTGTTACTATTTAGCCGGGTGATTAACACTTTCAAGCCGTGTCAAGGTTTTCCGGGTGAAGTGTTGATAACTGTTCAGCCGGGTGAATATTTTCTTATTGCCGGGTCAAGTTGTCTGCCGTGTCAAGTTAATTCTGTTAGCCGTGTAACTGTTCAGCCGGGTAACGTTCTTGCCGGGTGAAGATTTCAAGTTTAAAGACTTACAACTATTGAGCCGTGTGACTGTTTAGACGGGTGAAGATTTTGTCTGCCGGGTGAAGAAGAAAAATCACTGTTCAGCCGGGTGAAAGTCAAAATTTCACTGTTCAGCCGTGTGACTCATTTTTAGTTGTTTTAAACTTTGTTATCTTATCTTGTCATTATTTACTTGTTTTATTTTAAGTAGTTTAACTATTTCTTTTCAAAAATCAACAAAAACCAAAAATATTTTTTTTAAAAATCTTTTAAGATGGCACCTAATGATGATTCTGATAACCGTGTTCCTAGACTTGTTAACTGTGCAGATTTCAAGAATTGGACAATCAGTTTAAGGCATCATCTTTGCTCGATTGACAATGATCTTTGGAAGTCAATTGACAAAGGTCCTCACATTCCAACTCAAACTGCTCCAGATAGTGCAAGTACCTACACCAAAGACTCTACTGAACCTTATCCAGAAGATAATCTTTCAGCTGAAGATTTAAGGAAAGTGAAGAATGATAGCAAAGCCTATTCTTTGATGCGTAAAGGACTGCCACTACAAGTACTATCGAGGTTGGATACTTATCAGACAGGTTATACATTGTTCAAAGCCTTGAAGTCAATCTGTGAAGGAGGTGAACAACTCAGGAGTCTCAAGAAACAAAAGCTGAAGAGACAATTGGAGTTATTTGAACATATTGCTGGAGAATCTGTGCACCAGATGATGAATAGGTTTGTTCATCTGACTACTGAAATGACCAATGTTGGTGCAAAGACAGATCTTCAAGACCTGAATGACAGATTACTATGTGCTCTTCCATCATCTTGGAAACAAACTGTGACACTGCTGAAACATACTGAAAAGTTTCCGATGGATTTAGATCTACTCATTGCAAAGATTGAAGAAGTAGAGATAGATGAAAGTTCTAGAAACACCGATAGAACTGGTTCACATGCACAATACAAATATATTGTGAATCCTGCTAATACTATGGAGAATGCCTTTCTTGCACAAGATGCAACTAAGTTTGAAGATGAGGGTGATTTATTTGTTGGTGCAAGTTTTTACACTGATTCGTCATACATTCCAAATTCACCAACTTATTCTCAACCTCAATCTCCACCAAGAGCTCAAGTTCAAAGTCAGAATCTGAAGAATCAAGCAGAAAATCAAAGTTCGAATGTTCAAACAAAAGTAAAAGATGTGATGAACATCTTGTTACAAGATGATGAGACGAAGACTGCTTTTACTGCGTTCATGGCAAGCTTTCAAGCTTATCAAGGAAGTCATTTGTCTCAGATGGATGTTGTACTTCAAGATCTTTTTGAAATGGATCCTGATGACGTTGAAGAAATGGATCTGAATTGGCAAATGGTTATGGTTGCATATCGAACTCAGAAACATGCATATGTTAACCGTAGTTTCAAGCCACATGCAAACAAGACAGTTGGTTTTGACAAATCGAAGGCCAGATGTTTCAACTGTAATTGTTATGGTCATTTTTCGAGGGAATGCAAAGCTCCTAAGAATCAGAACTACAATGATCAAGCAAGTTCAAGTGGACAAAATCAAGGTCAAGGTCAAAGCTCGCAACAGTCTTCAAGCTATCAACAGAGGAATCAACGTTTTCTACAGAAGCCATATCAAAGTCTTCCCATGCCAAAACTTGAAGATGAAGGCAAGAAGCCAGAAGATCTGACCAAAGCACTAGTAGTAAGTGTGAAAGATGGATATGATTGGAGTGCTTATGCAGAACAGTTTACATCTGATCTTACATCCAGTCTGGCATTAGTTTGTGAAATTGAGTAAGATTGGTCCGAAGAAGGGGATGATAAACTGATTGATAATGTGAGTGAAGATTCTGAGGAATATGACTGGAGTGCAAAGTCAGATCCTGTTGAAGAATCTGAATCAGAAATTGCGCTGATGGCTACATCCAGTGAGTCTTCATCATCCACCGAACAACCAAAGGTTAGCATTGATTTACCCCCTAACTAAGTTCCTTTGCCTATTGATGTGAAAGAAAGGTTATGTTCTGAACAATGCATTCAACAAGTAGAACATTATCGAACTCATTCTTTTAAAATTGGTGATAAATTAAGCAAATATGAAAAAATTCATGAACAACTTAAAATTGATCACAAAATTTCTGATGAGAAGATTTTGTCACTTAAAGAATCATGGAACAAAACCTTAAAGGATTTGGAACTGGTAACAAAACAACTTGAAGAAATGACAAAGAACTTTGAACAAGAAAAAGTTGCTCATGCTGTCACACAAGTTGATTAAACAAAAGTTAAAAGTTGTAAAACAATGGTGAGACAACTTGTGAGTGAAAGAGGCAACAAAAGCAAACTATGATTAGGTTTCACTCATGAACCAATGCCTAACTCAATCACACAAACTTTACCTGAAAACTTCAATGAATTTGATCATTCACCTGAAAATGAACGAAAATTCAAAGAAATTCAAAGAAGTAAATCCGAATCCGAAGGATCTGAAGTGTTGATTGAATGTTTGAAAGAAGAAGATGGCGTGACAACTGAAGCCGATGATGAAGCAAGCAACGAATCTGATAACAAGTTAGAGCCTGTTCTGATTCAACTTGTTGAATATCCTGAACTGAATCCTAAAGAAGAAGTGAAGGAAGAAGGTGAATTTTCAGGATACAATGATCCTAAATACATCAGGTGGAAGAATGAACAGAAGGCGAAAGTTGCTGATCAACTGATCAAGAAGCAAGAAGTGAAAAAAACTGAAGTTTCGAATGCAAAAATGCAGAAATTAAAATTGAAAGTCAATCAATCTGAAACGAAACAGTCGAAAGGTAAAAGTGTCATAAAATCGAATGACAACACCAAAGCTCAAATGGTCAAAACTGTCAAACAGAAAGTGTCAAAAGGTAAAACAATTAAGTTTGTGTCTGCAGGAACTTTTGATTTGAACGGATCTTATGGTAAACCAATCAATTCTTCAATCAAATCTAATTCTGGTCTGAAAACAGGTTTAGGTCCTAAGTCTTCCGCTGTCAATGATAAAAGAATTGAATCAAAAAAGGTAACCAAACAAGATGGGTTAAAATCGAACCAAGAGTCCAAGCAAGCAAAATCACAATCAAAATCTCCACAAAAGAATCAAGTTAATCTAAAACCGAACAAAACTGATAATGAATCACGAGTGGGTTCAACATCAAAAGTTAACAATCGGCCCTTTAGGATTAGCAAGAAACAT
This sequence comes from Tagetes erecta, assembly GCA_030867185.1. Classification (NCBI taxonomy): domain Eukaryota; kingdom Viridiplantae; phylum Streptophyta; class Magnoliopsida; order Asterales; family Asteraceae; genus Tagetes; species Tagetes erecta. The sequence goes on along the minus strand of CM061495.1, from coordinate 26,500,326 downwards.
TGTGAGATTTGTGATCGTTATAATCATGTTACTTCTGAATGTTTCTTTAACAGGTACTACAGTTATTGTGACAAAAGAAATCATTCTTCAGAAGAATGTTTTTATAACAAATTCTGTGATATTTGTGAAAGAAGAAACCATGACACAAAGGATTGTTTCTTTCGAAAAACCTCAACAAGAGAAATGACTCCGTTTCCAAATTTTCAAAGAAATCAATCATTTGGTTTTCAAAATGTTAATCAAAGTCATTCTCCTGTTTTGAGAAATTTCAACCGAAACAATTCTGGTTTTAATAATTTTTTATCAAGAAATGTGCAGGTAAACAGTTTTAAACCAAGAGCTTTGATGGTAAGAAACCAGAAATTTGAAAATAACCTTGTTCCTAAGTTAGAGGAAAGGTTCACTGCTTTGAGAAGAAAGCAAAATCAAGCCAATGGGCGAAACAGTTTTCAACCAAATCTCTCGAATGAAAAGTTACTGTTACAAATAGATTCGGAAAACCCAAGACCATGTGGGTCTGGGTTGACCAAACTAACTAAGTGACTGTTGATATGCAGGTACGCCCTAGAAGACTTATCAACTCATGGTTTGTTGATAGTGGGTGTAGCCGGCATATGTCAGGCAACCATGCCTTGCTTCAAGACTTTAAGCTGAAGAATGGTACACATGTTGCGTTTGGAGGAGATGCTGGTGGCAAAATAACTGGAGAAGGAACCGTATCAAATGGGGTCATTAGTTTTGATAAAGTCAACTACTGTGCACAGTTGAACTTTAATTTGCTAAGTGTATCTCAATTTTGTGATAAATCTTATTCAACTTTATTTGATGATTCTTTCTGTTATATACTCAAACCAGGTTTCAAGATTGACAATGAATGGGTAGTGGTTAAAGCTCCAAGAGATCGTGATGTATACAAGCTGGATATGTCGCAGATTGATGCTGAAACCGAAACTACTTGTCTCATTGCTCATGCATCAAATGATGAGAGTCAGCTTTGGCATAGACGGCTGGGCCATTCAAACTTCAGAAACATGAACCGTTTAGTGACTGGAAATCATGCTGTAGGAATACCGTCAAAGAAGTTCTCTACAACTGATCTCTTTCCAGCGTGTTTGAAAGGAAAACAGCACAGAATGTCTTTTAAGTCCAAGCAAGAAAACTCCATTTCAAAGCCCTTACAGATGCTACATATGGATCTTTTTGGACCGACAAATGTTCAAAGCATCGGAAAGAAGTCTTATTGTTTTGTCATCATTGATGATTTTACTAGATTTTCTTGGGTTTATTTTTTGCATGTTAAATCTGAAACTGCTGAGTTGTTAAAAGAATTTATTGTCAAAGTTGAAAATCAGTTGGAGTGTAAAGTGAAAATCTTGAGAAGTGATAATGGAACAAAGTTTAAGAACGCTAATGTTGATTTGTTTTGTGCAGAAAAAGGAATTGTTCGACAATTTAGTGCTCCAAGAACGCCTCAACAAAACGTGGTTGCGGAACGGAAAAATCGGACACTGATTGAAGCAGCAAGATCCATGCTCGCAGATGCCAAAATCCCTATCACATACAGGGACGAAGCCATTGCTACTGCGTGTTTTGTACAAAACAGGACATTATTGGTTCAGGATAAACAGAAAACATCTTATGAGTTGTTATTTGGAAGAAAACCGAATATTACATCTTATGAGTGCTGGTTTTGACAACTTTCCTTCTGACATCGCATCTCCAATTGTTGCTATTGCAGAGAACAAACCATTCAATATGTCGAAATGGATTATGAATGGGTTTGTATTCAATTTGGTGAAAGGGAAAAGATTCAAGTTTCTCATGTATTCGAGATTCTTGCAACTAATGATTAATGTTGCCTATCCTATTATCAGAGATGAAGGATTTGCTGGAGGGATATTGTATACTGAGGATATGAATGATTTATCATATCGAAAGATGAGTATAGGGAATGTTGCAAGTGTTGAGTTATTTGACTATATGCGGGATATAGCAAATAATGTGGAAGATATTGAGGTAGTATACCATCATATTTCACATGGAGAGATAGTAAATCCACAGGACCTAGTTGATGAGGTGCCTGATAACTTATTGGATGATGACGAGTACTTTGCAAGACATCCAGAAGAAGAAGATGGATCTGAGAATGATGAGAATGAAGAAGATAGTGATAGTGATGATGATAATGGTGATGATGGCAATGGTGAAAATGAGGATATTATGGAAGAAGAAAGTGCTGAATCAGTTCCTGAGGAGGCCGAAATTGTTGAAACTGAACCACTGGTGAGTGAAGAACCTGTTGAGGTTGTTGGTGTTGCAGAAGATGTTGTTGTTGAATCTCCTAGGAATGTTACAATTCAATATATTAGATCTCGAAGATCTAAAACTGTAATTGAGCCTATTTTTGAGGAGCCAAGTATAGATGTGTCTGAACAGATAATGGACATTGTTCAGATTGCTAAAGAAGCTGAAGCAGAAGTAGAGTTTGTGGCACAGACAGACGATGAAACTGATGCTGGTGTAAGTGTTCCTGTTACTACTGATATTGCCACATCCCCCAAAGCTGCTGAAAACATTGAACAACCTTTGGAGTCTTCACCAAAAGTTGATTCAAGTGTTAATGTGAATGAAGATAAAATGAAAATTGCTGAGTTAGAAGAGATGGTAGCAAAACTCTTGGATGCTAATGAACAGTTGAAAGCATCAAATGAAAGAAAGAAAAAGAGATTAGAAGAGTTTTGGGCCACTCATAATCAGAATCTTGAAACGTTCAGAACATTAGATGCTGATTATGTGAAGTTGAAGGCAGATTATGGAAAGTTGAAGGAAGAGCATGAAAATTTGAAAGATGACTATAAAGAGTTAAAAGCGGAATGCAATACTCTTGATGCTGAGAAGGAGATGTTAGAAAAATGGTTAGAAGAAACCAGATCAAAGAAGTCTGGTTCTACATCTGATAGAGATTTTTCGGATGATGTAATGGAAGTGGTTGAGCCTACTCAAGAAGTCAAAGTTTATTATACTAGAGCACGTGGTACGAAGAATGTGGGCGAGAGGATTGAGTCACCAATTACTATTCCCGATGAAGCTGTTGATACTGTCAATCCTGACAAAGCTGAGGGAAAAAGAAAGTTAGATGTTGTTCCTGAGATTACTGGTGAAGAAGGTTGTACTAAAAAGGCAAGAATAGAAGAAACAGTTCAGATTGAGCCGATTCAATCTGAATCTGTAACTGAAACTGAGGTGTTTGAAAAGGCGAAGGTGGATGAAACTGTGAAAGAAGCTGAAACTGATAAAACAGTTCAGATTGAGCCGATTCAATCTGAATCTGTAGTGGTAACTGAAGTACCTGAAGTGGTTGAAGTTGTTCAGAATGCGCCAGAAATTGTGACTGAAGAAGCATTTCAGTTTGAGCCGGTTCAAACTGAAATTGCACCAATGATTGAGGCACTTGATGATCTGGATGATATAGATTTCACAGAGTCTGAACCTGAGGTTGAGCCTGAAGCTAATCCTGAAGATGAGATACCAGCTGATTTGCCTGAACGTTTTGCTTATCTTGAAAGAATGAAGTATAATCCAGTATATCTGAATGGGCTGACAGTGAGTCAAATCAATGAAGAATATGAGAAGTGTTTGACTGCACAAGAAAAGGCAACTGCTGATGAGAAGGAATTTGTTGTTGAGATGGGTGAATGGACACCACTCTAAGAAAGCCTGAATATTGATGATTTACCTCCAACAGAGCTTTATCATTAAAATCCAGAAGAAATGTCTAGCAGAAACATGCGAGAATGGTTGAGTTCGAGGAACTATCCATATAGAACTTTGAAGAAACTGAAACATGAATCGCTGAAGAAGATTGTAGTAAGCTTCATGAAGACTGAGAGGATGTACAACCGCATGTTTTACCTGGATTACAACAACCCTCAATACTATGAGCTGACCAAGAGATACAAAGTACTCGGACCGAAAGAGATACCGGTGATGGCTTTACCAGAAGATGCGCACAAAAAGAGACAAGAGTTGATTGATATGTTTCCAAGTGAGGTCAAGTCATACAATATTCCTATGGACGTACGAGAATCATGGCATAAATCTGCCACAACAGGAGATGTGGTTAGATCTTTGCTGAGCAAAGGACAATCCGTTGCTGAACTGCTTGATTCTATGATCGTACCGGAAAAGTCCAAGAAGGTGAAAATCATTGCATGGAAATATGACGAAGTTTTTGATGCATTTTTGAATAAAAGAGTTAATGGTTTATGCGATGTTTACCATTATTACTCTAGTATTTTCAAGTTGGAAGTGCAAGACTTAAAGGAGTTGCACAAACTGAGATTGATCAATCACACGCATGCTGAGCGTGGTGACAAATGTGCGATGCTACTTGATGCTGGGATAAGCCGTTTACCAAAATACTTGGAGTTTAGAGGACAACAAGAGGACAGTGCATATGTTCAGTCAAAGAAAAAGAGGAAACAAAAGAAGTTGGTGGTGCGTGACATGTATTTAGAAGAGTTTTCTGATGAATACTTTGATAAAGTAACTGATCCAGGATTGAAAGTGATTGATGGTACTCAAGCGACAAAACCAATTCTGAAGTTTTTCTACAATCAGGAAACCTTTGAGCTGAAATTGGTACGAAATTTGGATGACTTGGATAAGGATATGATTACATTATTCAGTACGTTTGAGCTGAAATTGTTACATCCATCCTACATCGATCATTTGCGAAGTTACAGAATGGAGAAGTGCAAAGATAAAATTGCTGAAGCTGATCGGAATTTGTTTATGGTGATGATCGAGGTGATTGCAGCTGCGTCAGAGAAAATTCGTCTAAGGAAGGCATTACTCAATGCTAACCTTGTGAAGGTGGATATTCCAGAGATAGAGTTTATGCGTGTGACTATGAAGGGTACACTAGAAGTGCAAGTCAAAGGGCGAGAATTGCCATATGAATTTTATGCTAATATTGATTTTGCAGGTTTGACTCTTGATTCTCTGAGACGCATGAATGATTGTGCCATCCTTACAAACGAGTCAAAGCCATGACAAGCAAAGATCGCTGAGAAGTTCAAGTCATGCATCGAGGAAGCATTAAAAGAACAAGAAGAATACAAAGGAAAGGAGTTGCTGGACGTTAAAGAAGAGTCAGAAGAATGGTGAGAGATTGGAGCTGAAAAAGCAAAAGATGAAAACTGTTTGAAGATTTTTGAAGTCCAAAGATAAATCTTAGGGGGAGTACTGTTAGGGCTATTTCCAGTTTAAGATTTACTTTGTACTTTGTTTTATACATTTTGTATAGTTTAGGGTTTATTTTGTTATTTTCCCTAAAATGTATTGTTGCATAAAGCATGTAGTAAGAGAATGTTAGAGAGAGAGTCTAGATCACATATTCACGTTAGAGAGAGAACTAAGTGTGTGTGATTACATTCTCCTGCATTTTGTACTACAATATTTGCTTTGATCATCAATACAAAGAGAATTATTAAGTAATGAATTGTGTTGCTGATTGAACTGTTTGTTTGTACGAATCATTCTGATCATTTGAGCGATATCGATCCAATTGAACCTATTAAAATTTGATCATGTTTTGGATTGATTGAGATTGGAGATTGTTAATCGGTATATTTCAGTGATTGTGTGAGAATTTTTAAGAAATTAGACAAGTTTTTGTTAAAACCCAGTAAATTCGTTTGAACAAGATGATGAACAGGATGAACAGGTTGAAGATTAACTAGCCGGGTGATAAAATTGACTTAGACAAAAATTTTTGGACTTAGATTTGTGAACAAATTAGGTCCTGTGCTGCCGTGTGAACGTAATTTTGTCTAGACGGGTGAAGAATTTGCGAGAAAAAGGTTGTACTGTTCAGCCGGATCAAGAACTGTTGTGCCGGGTGATAAACTGTTTAGCCGGGTGAGATACATTGCTGCCGGGTGATTCTTAAAATGTTTAGCCGGGTAAACAACTATTCTGCCGTGTGATCAACCACTGTTCAGCCGGGTCATTATATTTCTGCCGTGTCAAGTCTGCCGGGTGAAATATCTGACTACTGTTCAGCCGTGTAAAGCCTTTTGCCGTGTCAAGTTCTAGCCGGGTCAAGTTATCTGCCGTGTGAAGTGTTACTGTTTAGCCGTGTTACTGATCAGCCGGGTAACGTATTTGCCGGGTGAAGATTACAAGTATTGGGATTTACAACTGTTAAGCCGGGTCACTATTTAGACGGGTGAAGACTTTTCTCAGCCGGGTGAAGAAGTAAAGCTACTGTTCAGCCGGGTGAAGAAGAAATTTTCACTATTCAGCCGTGTGACTCATTTTTAGTTGTTTCAAATCTTGTTATCTTATCTTGTCATTACTTATTTGCTTTTAGTTTTACATTTTAACTGTTTCTTTTCAAAAATTAACAAAAACCAAAAATATTTTCCTTAAAAATTGTTAAAATGGCACCTAATGATGATTCTGATAACCGTGTTCCTAGATTGGTTAATCGTGCAGATTTCAAGAACTGGACAATCAGATTGAAGCGTCATCTATGCTCCACTGACAATGATTTGTGGAAGTCTATTGACAATGGTCCTCATATCCCAACACAAACTGCTCCTGATAGTGCAAGTACCTACACCAAAGACTCTACTGAACCTTATCCAGAAGATAATTTATCAGCTGAAGACTTACGAAAGGTCAAGAATGACAGTAAGGCTTACTCTTTGATGTGTAAGGGATTGCCACTTCAAGTGTTGTCGAGGTTGGATGCTTATCAAACTGGCTACACAATGTTCAAAGCTTTAAAATCAATCTGTGAAGGAGGAGAACAGTTGAGAAGTCTGAAGAAGCAGAAACTAAAGAGACAATTGGAGTTGTTTGAACATATTCCTGGAGAATCTGTGCACCAGATGATGAATAGATTTGTGCATCTAACTACTGAGATGACAAATGTGGGTGCAAAGACGGAACTTCAAGATTTGAATGACAGATTGTTGTGTGCTCTTCCATCTTCTTGGAAACAGACTGTGACTCTTCTAAAGCATACTGAAACGTTTCCAATGGACTTAGATCTTCTTATTGCTAAGATTGAAGAAGTAGAAATTGATGAAAGTTCAAGAAACTCTGATAGAGCTGGTTCTCACGCACAATACAAGTTTGTGGTGAATCCTTCTAATACTGTGGAGAATGCTTTTCTTGCACAAGATGCTGCAAAAACTGATGAAGAGGGTGATTTGTTTGTTGGTGCAAGATTTTATACTGATTCGTCATACATTCCAAACTCGCCAATTTACTCTCAACCTCAATCTCCACCAAGAGCTCAAGTTCAAAGCCAGTCAATGAAATCTCAAGAAAAACAAAGTTTAAGTTCCACTGTTCAAGCTAAAGTGAAAGATGTAATGAACATCTTGTTACAAGATGACGAGACCAAGACTGCATTCACTGCTTTTATGGCAAGCTTTCAAGCTTATAAAGGAAGTCATCTGTCTCAGATGGATGTTGTTTTACAAGATTTGTTCGAAATGGATCCTGATGATGTTGAGGAAATGGATCTGAATTGGCAAATGGTGATGGTTGCATATCGAACTCAGAAACATGCATATGTTAACCGTAGCTTCAAGCCACATGCAAACAAGACCGTTGTTTTTGACAAATCGAAGGCCAGATGTTTCAATTGCAACTGTTATGGTCATTTTTCGAGGGAATGCAAGGCTCCTAAGAATCAGAATTAGAATGATCAAGCAAGTTCAAGTGGACAAAATCAAGGTCAAGGTCAAAGCTCGCAACAGTCTTCAAGCTATCAGAACATGAATCAACATTTCATGCAAAGGCCATATCAAAGTCTTCCAATGCCAGAACTGAAAGATGAAGGCAAGAAGCCAGAAGATCAGACTAAAGCACTGGTGGTTAGTGTAAAGGATGGATATGACTGGAGTGCTTATGCGGAACAGTTTACATCTGATCTCAAATCGAATTTAGCACTGGTATGTGAAATTGAAGAAGATTGGTCTGAAGAAGGGGATGGTAAAGTTTCTGATATTGTTAGTGAAGATTCTGAGGAATATGACTAGAGTGCAAAGGCTGATCCTGTTGAAGAATCTGAACCAGAAGTTGCACTTATGGCTACATCCAGTGAGTCTTCATCATCTGCTGAACAACCAAAGGTTAGTACTGAACTACCGCCTAACTATGTTCCTTTGCCTGATGATGTTAAAGGTAGGTTATGTTCCGAACAATGCATTAAACAAGTAGAACATTATCGAACTCATTCTTTTAAAATTGGTCACAAATTAAGCAAACATGAAAAAATTCATGAACAACTTAAAATTGATCACAAAATTTCTGATGAGAAGATTTTGTCACTTAAAGAATCATGGAACAAAACCTTAAAGGATTTGGAACTAGTAACCAAACAACTTGAAGAAATGACCAAGAACTTTGAACAAGAAAAAGTTGCTCATGCTGTCACACAAGTTGAATTAACAAAGGTTAAAAGTTGTAAAACAATGGTGAGACAACTTGTGAGTGAAAGAGGTAACAAAAGCAAACTAGGATTAGGTTTCACTCATGAACCAATGCCTAACTCAATCACACAAACTTTACCTGAAAACTTCAATGAATTTGATCATTCACCTGAAAATGAACTAAAATTCAAAGAAATTCAAAGAAGTAAATCCGAATCCGAAGGATCTGATGTGCTGATTGAGAGTTTGAAAGAAGATGATTCTGTGACGACTGAAGCTGATGATGAAGCAAGCAACAAATCTGAGCCTGTTCAGATTCAACTTGTTGAATATCCTGAACTGAATCCCAAGCCAGAAGAAAAGGTGAAGGATGAAGCTGAATTTTCAGGATACAATGATCCGAAATATATCAAATGGAAGAATGAACAGAAGGCGAAGGTTGCTGATCAACTGATCAAGAAGCAAGAAGTGAAAAAGATTCAAATGCAAAGATGCAGAAATTGAAATCGAAAACCAATCAATCTGAAACAAAACAGTCGAAAGGTAAAAGTGTCATAAAATCGAATGACAACACCAAAGCTCAAACTGTTAAAACTGACAATGTCAAACCTGTCAAGAAGAAAGTGTCAAAAGGTAAAACAATCAAGTTTGTATCTGCAGGAACGTTTGATATGAACAGATCTTATGGTAACCCAATCAATTCTTCAATCAAATCTAACTCTGGTCTGAAAACAGGTTCATGTCCTAAGTCTTCCGCTGTCAATGATAAAAGAATTGAATCAAAGAAGGTAACCAAACAAGATGGTTTAAAATTGAACCAAGTTCCAAAGCAAGTAAAATCACAATCAAAATCTCCACAAAAGAATCAAGTTAATCTAAAACCGAACAAAACTGATAATGAATCACGAGTGGGTTCAACATCAAAAGTTAACAATCGGCTCTTTAGGATTAGCAAGAAACATTGTGAGATTTGTGATCGTTATAATCATGTTACTGCTGAATGTTTCTTTAACAGGTACTGCAGTTACTGTGACAAAAGAAATCATTCTTCAGAAGAATGTTTTTATAACAAATTTTGTGATATTTGTGAAAGGAGAAACCATGACACAAAAGATTGTTTCTTTCGGAAAAACTCATCAAGAGAAATGACTCCGTTTTCAAACTTTCAAAGAAATCAATCTTTTGGTTTTCAAAAATTTAATCAAAGTCATTCTCCTGGTTTGAGAACTTTCAAACGAAACAATTCTGGTTTTAATGATTTTTCATCAAGAAATGTGCAGGTTAACAGTTTTAAACCAAGAGCTTTGATGGTAAGAAATCAGAAGTTTGAAAATAACCTTTGATAGTCACATGTATAGGTTGGACTCACCGGCTTGTCGGTGTTATATATTTTGTATGTGTTTTGTATGTAATTTGTAAGCTTTTGTACTAGCGCACCTACGGGCGAAGTTTAGTGATTATGAAGGTGTCGACTGGGCGAACCTGTTTGTGCCCAGCGAACCTATGTGGTTCGCTAGATAGATTCGCTACAGCGAACCTAAGACTGATATATATTGTAACCTTATCTTGAAGATAATGTAACTTTTGCACATCTTTGACAAAAACCTGATCTTACTATTTGTGTTGTGTAATTGTTCTCTGGAGGTGCTAGGAACTTATATCACTCATCTTTGTAGCTTTTATACCTCCGGTTGTGTGGTTTATCTCATTATTGGGTTTGTTGTTATTATACACTTTGTTTGTTCAAGTCAAGAGTGTTTGTTGTTAAACAAGTCAATATAGCACTGAAATCACGATCATTATGGACCAACAATATGGTATCAGAGCCTTAGTGCTCTTGATTGTTTGATTCAAGTGATTTTTGTGTTGATTTTGGGGTTTTTGTGTCAAAACACTATTTGATTCTGTTCAGGGCTTGTTTTGGTCTTTTGGAGTTGTATTTTGCTCAAGTATTGTCATATTTAGTCATAGGAAGCTTTTAAAACAAACGTGTCTACAAATGGTCAAGTTTTGAAGCTGTCCGGGTTGTTTTCATACTGTTACTGGTTTGTTCGTAACCCAGCGAAACTATCTGTTCTTCCAGCGAATCTAGGTGTTCATCCAGCGAACCTAATTCAAATTTTTGTACTGTTGGTTTGTGTTGTGGCTAGCGAATCTAACATCTCATTGAACGAAAGTTCACTTGTTTGGCTCATTGTGCAAGCGAAACTGTTGCCAAAATCAGGCGAGCGAAGCTGTGCTTGCTTGTCAGCGAATCTGTTTTGTTTGTCTAGCGAATCTGTCTTCAGCGAATCTACCAGCGAATCTATTTGTCTTCAGCGAATCTATAATCTGTTCAAAATTATGTCTACATCAACACTGAATATGAATGATCTGGATAGTGTTCAACCTAACAGGCCACTGAGGCTTGTTAGTGGTGAAAATTTTGAAGACTGGAAAAGATGTTTGAAAGCCTTCTTCTACTACACTGATTATAACCAATGGGAGTCCATAGTAAATGGTCCGCACGTGCCAAAGACAGTTGAAGGAACTGTCACTTCAATAAACACTGATCCAAGTACTTTTACTGAAGCAGATACCAAGTTACTTGATCGTGACAAAAAGGCACTCGGGGCATTGATACTTTGTTTGCATCAGGATATCTTCAACAGGTTTGCTGAACACACAACTGCAAAAAGCTTGTATGATGCATTGTGCGAGTTCTATGATGGTAATGAGGATTTGAAACTGGATACAAAAGCTCAAGCTGAAAAAGAGTTGAACTCTTTCGTGGGGTATTCGCAAGAGAACCTGACTGATATTACAAATCGATTCCTATCTGTATCAAGTAATCTGAAGAAGTATGATGATAAGCTGGGCAATCATGAACAAGTCACAAAACTGTTAGATTCTCTTCCACCTCAGTAGAGTCTTCAAATCAAGCTGTTCAAACAAGAAAGAAACTTTCATGACTATAAGCTGATGGATGTTATAAACAAGCTGAAGTCATTTGATCTTGATGTGAAGAGAAGAGAATACAATCAGTCTATGATGGTTCCAAACATTCCTTCTCAGAATGCTGCACTTATTTCATCCGCTGCAAACTCTTATATCTACAGTGCTGCACCTGGAGGATCATCAAGTCATGTGTCTGCTAAATCTGTTGGTGCATCTACAAATGTTGGTTCAAGCTCAAATGCATCTGTCACCACTCAGATTCCATCTGACACTATGGCTTTATTTGGAATGTTTGTTCATAGCTATGAAGCTCTTGTTGCTGGTGAGTTGAAGGGAAAGGGGATGACTGTAGAAGATATGTATCAGGTGGATCCTGATGATCTGGAAGAAACCGACATCCAATGGCAAATGGCCATTCTTACTCTTCGTGCTAGACGATTTATGGAAAGAACAGGTAGAAGAAACTTTGGGAATCAGGGACAGAATAGCAAGCTGGGGTATGACAAGGGAAAGCTGAGATGTTATAACTGCAAACAATTGGGTCACTTCAAAAGGGAATGTCCTTTACCAATTGTTACTGAACCAGTAAACTCTGGAAATCCAAGACCTGTTCCAAATCAAGAAAGGCTTGAGGAAGCAAAGTCAAAGAATGAAACTGCACTGCTCACCAACTTTGATTGGAGTGCAGAAATTGAAGAAACCAAGGAGGAAATTAATCATGCCCTTGTTGCTGAGATTGTTGAGATTGATGACAACTATATAAATTGCTTTGATCCTTTCAAAGAATTTTATGGTAAAGATGAGGAAGAGAAAGTGGAGATTGTTGATAAAGATCAATCAGATGCTATTGTTCAAGGGCATCTGAATCACTCAAGATTGGTTTGTGAAGCTGCGGTAAATGAAGTGAAGAATGAAGAGGAGTCAAAGCTTAACTTGGAAGCAATGATTGAGAAGGCGAGGATTGATGCTGTTGATGAATTCAAAAGGAATACTCCCTACTGCCAGTGTGATCGTGCTCTTGCTGCCGAAAAACTGGTAATTGGCCTTCCTTATGATGTTATTGAAGATATGTGTTCATCTGCTTGCAAAATTCGTTTAATTGGCATATACAAAGCTAACAAATTGTTAATGTCAAACGAAAACGAATTAAAGAGAACTAACAAAGAGCTTAAATTGAATGAATCAAAGTATTTTGTCAAATTAAGAGAAGCTTTGAAAGAAAATGAACATTTAAAAAGAACTCTTTTGGAAAAGAACTCTTTTGGAAAAGAACTGTGAAATAAACTACTTAACTGAGCAAGTCACTCTTGCTGAATTTGAAACAAGAAAATTCAAAAACAAACTGCAGCAGTGGACAATATCTAGTATGAAAAGGGAGGAACTCTGCAAGAAACAAAGGGGGGCCAGAGTTAAGACAGGTTTGGGTCTTAGTAACAATGAAACATATGCATATCCTCCACCTAGTACCTTCTGTTACTCTCCTACACCTATTCCTCATCCCTCAAATGAGTTGATACAAGAGATTATACAGAATGATGCTAACAGTAGTGAATGTTCTAGTTATGATTCCAAGAAGTCTTTTGAAGACATTAGTTTAATTAATTCTGTTTCTAGTAATGTGTTATATTCAGACAATTCCATGTTTAATAGTAATTTAGGGTGCACTACTTCAAACCCTAATGTGTTGAATGATGATTTGATTGAAAATGCGTGTGTGAATGACAAAGACAAACTTTCAGGTCATGTCTCTGAAAGTCAAACCAAAACAAACTGTTTTCAAAAGTTCTTCACTCATCAAATTCCATCTTTCACACCAGTGAGAATTTCAAAACCAAAAGACAAGGAATCATCTTTTTCATACATTCTTAAACCTAAATCTGAATCTGAAAAAGTAAAAGTCACAACAGTTAAGTCAAAAGAACCTTATGACTCTTACAGTGACTGCAACTCTCAACTGTCTGAATGTGATGAGGAAATTGAAATGGATAAAATTCCTGTTAACAAAGTTTCCAAAACTGGTTTGAAGTCTCATTGCTTTAAATGTGGAAATACTGGTCATACTGTTAAGCAATGCCCTAAGTTAATCCAAAACAGCTCAAAGCAAAAATCTTTCGAAAAAAGATTAAACACATTTGTAAATAATTTCTTTTGTAATTCTTCATCTGTTCCACCACCCAAGTACACAAAGACTTGGGTGCCAATTTCGAAGGTCTAACTTTTCATTTTTTTTTAATAAATGTCAGGAACATTCTAATGCCGTTGTAAATAGTCATTGGCATATTGACAGCGGATGTTCGAGACATATGACAGGGTTGAAGGACCTACTGACTAACTATCGGATCATCAACGGTGGTTATGTTGCTTTTGCGGGAGACAAGAAAGGTGGCAAGATGATTGGTCAAGGAGAAGTCTCAAATGGTTCACTTACTTTGGAAGACGTCAACTATGTTCCTGAACTGGCATTCAATCTTCTAAGTGTATCACAAATCTGTGATAAGAATATCCCTGTGATGTTTCTCCCAAATGAATGTTTGTTCTTGAAGCCAGAGTTTTCTATTCCTGAAGAATTGGTGATCATGCGAGCTCCGAGACGAAATGATACTTATATGTTGAATATGGGATCAAAGGAATCAACTTCCACCGTGACCTGTCTCCTGTCTAAAGCTTCATCTTTTGAATCGTTTCAGTGGCATAGACGTTTAGGGCACATTAATTTTAAAATTCTGAATAAATTGGTTAAGAACAATTTGGTCAGGGGTTTACCACTCAAAGATTTTTCAGTGGTTGAGAAATGCATGGCTTGTGCTAAAGGAAAACAGCACAAAAAGCCACATAAACTTAAAATTACAAATACCATCTCAGAACCCCTCGAATTGTTACATACTGATTTATTTGGTCCAATAAGTGTCAAATCTATTGCTAAGAAATCTTATTTCTTGGTTGTCACAGATGATTACTCTAGGTACACCTGGGTGAGATTCATGGCATACAAGAGTGAGACTGCCGAAGAGTTGATGAAGCTGATTCCTCAAATCGAGGTTCTTGGAAAGAGAAAGGTTCAAGCCATCAGAAGCGATAACGGAACAGAATTCAGAAACCATATCTTCAACTCTTTCTGTGAACAACGGGGTATTCTCAGACAGTTTAGCGCCGCACGAACACCGCAACAAAATGGTGTTGCTGAAAGGAAGAATCGAACTCTTGTGGAGGCTGCTAGAACTATGCTGATTCAGTCAAAGCTTCCAATTATTTTCTGGGCGGAGGCAGTTAATTGTGCAGCTTATGTTCTGAACAGGGTACTGATTGTCAAAGAAAAGATGAAGACTTCATACCAGCTGTTTCGAGGGATTAAGCGGCTGATTGATTTTCTGCGCCCCTTTGGATGTTCTTGTACTCTTTTGAATACTCAAGATCAGAAGACGAAGTTTGGTGCTGTTTCGGATGAATGCTCCTTTGAAGGATACTCGAACACACAAAAGGCGTATCGTGTTTACAACAAGCGAACGCGGATTGTGCAGGAGTCCTACTATGTTGACTGGCAAGAGTCAAACACAACAAGTATTGGCAGTGAACCAGCATGGTTTTATGATTCCACCACTATTTTCAAATCATTTAATCTTCCTGACTATGACGATGATGACATCATTCCACACACATCAGTTTCTATCCTTAACCATCCATCTACACAATCATAACCACAACCTTCAACTACACAATTACCTCCTACCTCATTTGACATTCCACCACCTCCACCACCTCAAACTGTTCCAACTTCTCCATCAGATATTCCATCCTCATCCACTTCCATTCAATCATCGACCACTAACACAATTCCTCCAACATCACATACACCTTCACAACCATCTAATCAAACACCCTCAACCGAAACCAATCCCCTGCTCCTCAACACAGATTTCAAAACCTTAAAGAATCATCCTCATGATTACATCATAGGATCAATTACTGATGGTGTGCGAACTCGGAGTCAGAGTGGTTTGATTAATGAATGTCTCTATGCTGCCTTTCTATCTCAAGTTGTTCCGAAGAATTATAAACAAGCTCTTGAAGATCCTAGTTGGGTGGATGCCATGCAAATGGAACTGCAGCAATTTAGGAAGCTTAAAGTTTGGGAACTGGTTGATCTTCCTCCTAACAAGTGTCCCATCGGCACTAAATGGGTTTTCCGAAACAAGCCATATGATCGCGGTGTTGTATTCAGAAACAAGGCAAGAC
Organism: Tagetes erecta; assembly: GCA_030867185.1. Classification (NCBI taxonomy): domain Eukaryota; kingdom Viridiplantae; phylum Streptophyta; class Magnoliopsida; order Asterales; family Asteraceae; genus Tagetes; species Tagetes erecta. The sequence goes on along the minus strand of CM061495.1, from coordinate 26,484,703 downwards.
TGGTTGTTCAAGGATTTGCTCAAGAGGAGGGGATTGACTACACTGAAGTTTTTGCTCCAGTCGCTCGCCTTGAAGCCATCAGAATCTTTCTTGCTCATGCTGCGAACAAAAACTTCAAAGTTTATCAGATGGATGTAAAATGTGCATTTCTATATGGAGATATCGATGAGGAGATCTATGTATGTCAACCACCGGGTTTCGAGGACCCAGATTTCCCTTCAAAGGTTTACAAGCTTGATAAATCCTTGTATGGGCTGCATCAAGCTCCACGTATCTGGTATGAAACTCTGACACAGTATCTTCTCAGCAAAGGTTTCTCTCGTGGGACTATAGATATGACATTGTTCAAGAAGGAGGTGAATGGCGAGCTGCTGATCGTTCAAGTGTATGTTGATGATATAATCTTCGGTTCGACTAATGAGGGGCTGTGTAGAGAATTTGAAAAGGTGATGATGGATCGCTTTGAAATGACAATAATGGGGGAGATGTGTTTCTTCTTGGGGCTGCAAGTGGAACAAAAGCCTGATGGAATTCTGATCCACCAAGAGAAATATATCAAGGAGATCCTTACGAAGTTTGGCATGGACGATTCTTCTCCTGAATTGATTCCTTTTACCGCTCAAACATGCCTTACTTCCGATGATAATGGGAATCCTGTGGACGCTCATCGGTACCGCTCGATGATCGGATCTCTCATGTATCTGACTGCAAGCCGACCAGATATTACATTTGCTGTGTGTTACTGTGCTCGTTTCCAAGCTAATCCAAAAGAGTCACATGAGAAAGCTGTTAAACGCATTTTTCGTTACCTTAAGGGTTCCTCTCGTTTGGGACTTTGGTACCCAAAGGGTGGGAACTTTGATTTACATGCTTTTTCTGATAGTCATCATGCTGGTTGCAGGATTAACAGAAAATCAGTCACTGGCGGATGTCAATACCTTGGAGAATGTCTTGTTTCCTGGCAAAGCAAGAAGCAAACAACCATCTCTCTGTCCACATGAAAAGCAGAATACATAGCTGCGTCAAGTTGCTGTTGCCAAGTGCTATGGATTCAGCATCAGATGATGGATTATGGCATCAACTTTCTTCATACGCCACTCTTTTGTGATAATGAAGCTGCTGTTGGAATTGCCAAGAATCATATTCATCACACTCGCACCAAGCACATTGAAACAAGAATTCATGCTATCCGAGATGCACAGGAAAAGGGGTTCATTGATATTATTCCTATTGAAACTCGAAAGCAAAAAGCTGATCTTTTCACAAAAACTTTTGACAAACCACGTTTTTATGAACTGATCTCCATGCTGGGACTTATATCTTTTTGAAAACCTTTTTCTGTGAGAATAAATCTGTAAATATGTTAATAACTTTTTCTTTTTCTTCTTCTTTGAAAATTCCGTGGGTCACTCGTTTTCCTCGCTCCTTTATTATATTTTATCTTCTTTTATTTTCTCTTTTATTCTGTATTTATATTAAGAAAATCTGAAAAACAAAAATTTCCTATTAGATAGCTATAATATAGAAATTTTGGGGGAGATATTAAAAGATCAACTATTTATAGTTTTTCAAATTTTGCTATTTCAGGATCTCCGTTTTGATTGATGTTGAAGAGTCGTTAAAGGAGGTCAGAAGTATTGCGTTTGGGATATGTCAGATAGGCTCAGCCCGAAAACAAAGTAAACAGTGATTGTGCAGCCAAACATAACGTTCAAGATCTCGACAACAAGGATTATCTCCTTGACATGATTGGATTGCACAAAGATAAGGGTTCTGTCAAAAATGGGTTGAGAGCGTCAAATCTTTGCCTTGATTTCCCCAAACATCCCAAATCACCCTCGCCCTATCCCCGAATCGAGTTTCTAGTATGCAAAACAAATAAAAATAAAAAGCTGCTAGTGATGCTCTTCGGAAAAACCTTTGAGTGAGTTACTTGTTAACTCCTCAGAACGTATTGAGTCAAGCGCTTAACTCCTCTGCTATACGGAAGTATTGACCTGGAGTTGGTGGATCTTCTCTGCTATACGGAAGTATTGACCTGAAGATTCACCGAGCATGCTCAAATGTTTGTCTCCTCTGTTATACGTCGGTATAGACCTGGAGCTCTGAACTATTTGAGTTTCCCAAATAATAAGTCGCATTGTGTTCAAAAGAATCAATTGCTGACAAGCTCCACTCACAAAGAAAAGATGCAAAAATTGCACAAGTGTCAAAAGAAGCAAATGCATCGATCAATATTCAAAATTTGATCCTTGAAATTCAAAGCAAAGTCAATCGTATTGCTCAGATATACCCTGATGACAGAACTTGTTCTTTTTACCTAGATGTCTGTGGGGACCGAGTTGTTTGAGCTTCTTCAATCAAACCAAAAACATGATAAAAGAAGCTGTTGATCTCTTGTTGAAAGGACTAAGGCATGGGTTTAAATGGACAAACATATCTGCAATCCCGCCAATCGATGATTCTCCGGATTCTGCTTAAAAACATCATGAAAAATATATATATCCTTCTTTAGCGTTTAAAATTCTTGTCTTTATCTTTCATTTTTTTTATTTTATTTTTTTTTTATTTTTATAATTTCTATCTTGTTATTATTAGTATTTTTAGGATAATATGTTTATTTTTGGAGCGTTGAAATCGTGGGACGTTTTCATGGATTTACAAAGAATTTAAAATTTGAGAAAAACCAAAAATTTTTTATTTTTGTGTGCTAGTGAACCTGCCAGCGAACCTACAGGTTCGCCAGAACCTTAGGTTCGCCAGGAACCTCTTTGTTTCGCCGCCGAGGTTTATCTAACTTTTGGTCTTCTGGCGAATCTAAAGTTCGCTGGTCTGTCTGCCAGCGAACCTGTGTCTGTATATATATGCAGTGACAGCGAAGCATTTCCCACATTCGCTGTCACTTTTACTGTAGCAAGTTTTTCAAAATCCAACGGCCGTTCGTTCGATTCTCACTATTTCACCGGTTTTTCACACTTTAACACTTCTTTTTGGTCTGGTATGTCATCGCCTACATCCTAATCTCTGTTTTAAACCCTCAATCGCACTGTTAAACCCCTTAAATCTGTCGATCTGTGATTGCGTGTATATAAACTGACTGATTCGGTGTTTTTAGTTAGGGTTTTACTTCATAATATCCTCGTTTGATGTTTATATTACTTGATTGTTGCCTTACTTGCTTGATAATGGTGTTTTGACTGTAATTCTGGCCGTTTTTCAAAAACTAGGGTTTCCAGCGAACCTATGTGTTCGTCTGGAGAATCTGAACGAAAGTTCAAAACTTCAAGCGAACCTATGTCGTTATGCTACCCGCGCATCAACATAGATTCGCCCGACTGTTTCTAGCGAACCTATACATTCGCTCGACCAAATGACTGACTTTTCATGTCAGCGAATCTATAGGTTCTGGTGCCAAATCTCAGGTTTGCTCTTCCAGCGAACCTATTATCCAGCGAATCTATTAACTGTTTATGAAAATCTTCTTTTCTGATCAATCTCCATTTATTTTTCAGGCACGATGTCGACATTATTCTTCGAAAGAAAGCACAATATGTGTGCTTTGCTTGACGAGAATCACGAAAAGGCCGGTGGCTATAGAGACTGTATCAAATGGCTGAAGTCGTCTCATATACATCACGCCATTTCTCATTCACCGACCATATACGAGCTGCATGTTCGAGATTTCTGGAGAACTGCAGTGATGAATGTGTCTACACAGCCATCACGTATATGTGCCAAAGTCAGTGGATTTGACTTGGTGTTTACAGAAGCTGATCTTGCTAGGATTTTGAGGCTAGAGGATGATGTTGGGGATGAAGTAATGATGTCGGCTGAAGAGGTTTATGGGGCTTTTAGGACCGCTGGGTATGAGGGTCCGATGCCTGGTGAGAAGAAGATGGAGTTTGTGAAGTCCTATCTGATCCAGGAATGGAGGTATATTGCACACGTATTCATTATGTGCCTGGATCATAGGAAAGGGGGGTACTGACGGACTGAATTTGGACTGGGCTCGAGCTATGATGCTTTTTTGCCGAGGGCAGAAAGCAAATCTTTCGAAGCTGATCTACAATTACTTGCTGGAGAACATTCATGCAACCAAAGCCGCGAAATGGTTGATGTATCCCAGGTTTGTCCAGATGATTCTGAATGACAAGTTGCCTAATCTGCCAGTTGTTGGTAATGAACTGAAGATATGGGAAATGCATTCGAGGATCTTCAAGGACTGTAAGGCGGTGAGATCGGATTGTGTCGGTAGGACGTCGTTTTTGTGGGAAAATATGTACCCGGCTGAAAGATGGGTACAAATTCAGAGGTTGATTGAGACTGAAAGGAAACGGGGCGGTGAGAATATTGAGGAGGTTGAGAAGAAGATAAAGAAAAGGAAGGCGTATGCAAAAGAAAAAGATTATTCGTTTGATCGAGAGGTTGATGAGATTCAGGCTGAAATAGATGCGGGTAGAGAAAAGCGAACGAAGAAAAAATCTGATACATCAACTGAAGCATCAAAGAAGGCAAGGCATGATACTGGGGGTACATCTGCGGAATCTGGTAATGAATTGAAGGGTGAGATTGAGAGTTTGAGGGCAGAATTGGCGGAACTGAAAGGTAAGTATGAGGAACTAGAGACACATGATGCTGAGAAATCGACAGTTATATATGAAATGGGAAGAATGATGAAGGATCAGCAGTGTTTGATGGTTAGAATACTCAAGGAGTTGAACAGCCTGAAGGAAAAGGAGGGGACTGAACCTGCTATGACTGAAGCTGAATTGAATTCCTTAACGGATGCTGCAAGGTATCCGTTAATGGACGTGGTATTTGGGGATTCTGACAAAGGGAAAGGCAAAGCTGTTGAGGAAACGTTTGACGAGGAAATGGGCATTGATTTGGATGTTTTTGAAGGGGATGAAGTGGTTGGAGGATCTGGCGTGAATTTCACTTTGATAGATGAACCAGAGTTAGACGTAAACGTTGATAGTGAGGAGGATCTGGATGATGAGCCGGAGATGTATAAGGTCGAAGAAAAGGGGGTTAGCTATCAGTTCGAGCACGTTGAGTTAGATAAATCTGAGTGGTTCCGAAAAGAAGAAGAAGCTGTCCCAGAGGTGCCCATATTTCAACATCTGGATGAACCCAACACCAAACAGATGGATAGACAGATCATAGCGTGGAAGTACAACAGTCTGGTAGACGGTTATATGCTTAAGCGAAGGGGCGGTGACATTACGTATATCAAGAACAGGAAGCATTTCGCCACCTTGCCTCGGTGGGATTTGCGGAGGTTGGCTGATCTTCCTTTGCTCGGTAAAGAAGATAGTGGCAGGGCCTGTGCGTTCGAGGTAACAATCAGGGAGGCTGCAAAGACAAATTTTGTTGATTTTGGATACCAGAAGCCGAGGAGGATGAGGCAGAAAAGGGATAGGCATTGGGTTTCATGGAAAGGAAAGATCGTTTTGAAGGTTGAAGCACCAAAGGTAATGACTAGAGTTAGGGTTCCGGACACACAGCCACCCAGACTGCAGGATTTCCTTAAATGGTTTTATGACAACAGTACGGGTGAAGCTGTTATCAGATTAGAAGGGGAAGACCGTCCAGAGATTCTCCTGTTTGATCCAATGGAGGTTTTCTCTTTTTGTGATGAGGATCTGAGAGTGTTGTGTGAGAATAGGATTAAGCACGGGGCTGGAGATGATACAAGGATCGAAGCGAACCTGTTTGTGAAGGTCGCAAACAAAGCCAGAGGAATACGTGCTGAATTGAGATCGGTGAATGAAAGACTGAGGAGGACTGATGATCAGCAAATGGACATGGATGACCTATCTAAACAGCTGGATCAATCGATTGAGAAGAGGTTCGAGAAACCAGTGGAGGTTGTAGATCTGGATGTGACTGGCGATGAGCTTATAGAAGAAATTCAGGCGGAAACGATTGACTTGGATGAGCCTGATACTGCTGTCGCTGATGCTGAGTTTGTAGAGTCGATGCTGGTTTTTAGTGAAGATGAGGCCGGATCTGAAAAAGTTACCAATCCGTTGGCCGGAATTGAAGATAGGGCAGGAGCATTCATTGAGAACCTTTGAAGCCGAGAAAAAGACGGAGCTTAATTAGAAGACTTCCCCAGGTGAGGTCCAACCTAGGGGGAGTATTGATAGTCACATGTATAGGTTGGACTCACCGGCTTGTCGGTGTTATATATTTTGTATGTGTTTTGTATGTAATTTGTAAGCTTTTGTACTAGCGAACCTACGGGCGAATCTATAGTGATTATGAAGGTGTCGACTGGCGAACCTGTTTGTGCCCAGCGAACCTATGTGGTTCGCTAGATAGATTCGCTACAGCGAATCTATCAGCGAACCTAAGACTGATATATATTGTAACCTTATCTTGAAGATAATGTAACTTTTGCACATCTTTGACAAAAACCTGATCTTACTATTTGTGTTGTGTAATTGTTCTCTGGAGGTGCTAGGAACTTATATCACTCATCTTTGTAGCTTTTATACCTCCGGTTGTGTGGTTTATCTCATTATTGGGTTTGTTGTTATTATACACTTTGTTTGTTCAAGTCAAGAGTGTTTGTTGTTAAACAAGTCAATATAGCACTGAAATCACGATCATTATGGACCAACAACCTTGATCCTAAGTTAGAGGAAAGGTTCATTGCTTTAAGAAGAAAGCAAACAAATCAAGCCGTTGGGCGAAACAGTTTTCAACCAAATCTCTCGAATGAAACAAGTTTTCAAAATTTACATTATCAACAAGTTACTGTTACAGATAGATTCGGAAAACCCAAGACCATGTGGGCCTGGGTTGACCAAACTAACTAGGTAATTGTTGAAATGCAGGTACGCCCTCGAAGACCTATCAACTCATGGTTTGTTGATAGTAGGTGTAGCCGGCATATGACAGGCAATCATGCCTTCCTTCAAGATTTTAATCTAAAGAATGGTACTCATGTTGCATTTGGAGGAGATGCTGGTGGCAAAATAACTTGAGAAGGAACCGTGTCAAATGGGGTCATTAGCTTTGATAAAGTCAACTACTGTGCACAGTTGAACTTTAATTTGCTAAGTGTATCTCAAATTTGTGATAAATCATATTCAACATTGTTTGATGATTCTTTTTGTTACATACTCAAACCAGGTTTCAAGATCGACAATGAATGGGTGGTGGTTAAAGCTCCAAGAGATCGTGATGTATACAAGCTTGATATGTCACGGATTGATGCTGAAACCGAAACCACTTGTCTCATTGCGCATGCTTCAAATGATGAGAGTCAGCTTTGGCATAGACGGCTGGGCCATTCAAACTTCAGGAACATGAACCGACTCGTGACTGGAAATCATGGTGTGGGAATACCGTCAAAGAAATTCTCAACAACTGATCTCTGTCCAGCATGTTTGAAAGGAAAACAACACCGAATGTCTTTTAAGTCCAAGCAAGAAAACTCCATTTCAAAGCCCCTACAGATGCTACACATGGATCTATTCGGACCAACAAATGTTCAAAGCATCGGAAAGAAGTCTTATTGTTTTGTCATCATTGATGATTTTACTAGATTTTCTTGGGTTTATTTTTGCATGTTAAATCTGAAACTGCTGAATTGCTAAAAGAATTTATTATCAAAGTTGAAAATCAGTTGGATTGCAAAGTGAAAATCTTGAGAAGTGATAATGGAACCGAATTCAAAAATGCTAATGTCGATTTGTTTTGTGCAGAAAAAGGAATTGCGCGTCAATTTAGTGCTCCAAGAATGCCTCAACAAAACGGTGTGGCTGAACGGAAAAATCGAACACTAATTGAAGCAGCAAGATCCATGCTTGCGGATGCCAAAATCCCTATCACTTTCTGGGACGAAGCTATTGCTACTGCTTGCTTTGTACAGAACAGGACATTATTGGTTCAGGATAAACAGAAAACATCTTATGAGTTGTTATTTGGAAGAAAACCGAATATTTCATACTTGAAAGCATTTGGTTGTCCTGTATCGATTCTAAATTTAAGTGATCATCTCGGTAAATTTGAGTCAAAATCTGACGATGGATTTTTTCTTGGTTACTCTTCGGTTTCAAAAGCTTATCGGGTTTTTAATAGCAAAACAAACGTTGTTATTGAAACTATTAACATAAAGTTTTTAGAAAATTCGTTTCCGTCAGTGGCTCATGGTCCCGAATGGTTGTTTGATTTAGATTCGTTATCAAAATCTTTCAATTCTAACTTATTTGATTTTTCAGGAAAATCGAGCAAAGATTCAGGAGACTTGGGATGCTTCAGTGATTATTCTGACAACGACGATGACTATAATCTCAATTCTGAGTATCCATTCATGTCTTTTCATAATCCTGATCATGTGATGTCTAATCAAGCTCCGGGTCCATCTGGTTCTCAAGAAGATCAAGATTCGAACAATCTTGATGATACTACGAATGTGCAAAATTCTCCTAATGATGGTGGATCTGTTCAGACTCAACCATCATCTGATCCGAATGTTGAAGTTGTTCCAGAAACTTTTGACTACTTCATCAATTCACCGGATAAAGTTCCTAATTTCACTCCGCATACTTCTACAATTCTACAAGATCTACCGAATCTGAATCAGTCTAATCTGGAGAGTCAAGTGCAAGGTGATGTTATACCAACTCATCGAATTCATAAGAAACATCCTTTCTTGATAGGTTCAATTGGATCGTTAATATCACTCAAATGATCAGAATAAAACGCACAAACAAAACGATTCAATCACAAACACAATTCATACTAATAATTCTCTTTGTATATTGATGATCAAAGCAATTCGTAGTACAAGTGCAGGAGAAACAAAATCACACACAGTTAATTCTCTCTCTAACAGTGTAAAAGTGATCTAGCTTCCCTCTCACACACACACACACACTACATGCTTATAACAACAAAATACAAGTTTAAGGAAAATACACAATAAACCCTAAACTATACAAACATATAAACAAAATACAAAGTAAATCTTAACTAGGAAATAAACCTAACAGTACTCCCCCTAAGATTTATCTTTGGATCTTCAGCAAAATCTTCTATCTTTTTCTTCTTCATTGATCAGCATCAATCTTTTTCTACCAATCTTACGGTTCATCTTTGATATTCAGCAACTCTCGTCCTTTATACTCTTCTTGTTCCTTCAAAGCTTCTTCAATACAGGACTTGAACTTTTCAGCGATCTTAGCTTGTCGAGGTTTGGACTCGTTTGTCAGAATTGGTAAAGCATTCATTCGTCTAAGTGAATCCAGATTCAAACCTGCAAAGTCAATATTAGCATAAAACTCAAATGGCATCTCCTGGCCTTTGACCTTCACCTCCAAGGTTCCTTTCCTAGATATCCTCATGTACTCTATCTCTGGTAAATCAACCCTCACGAGATTAGAGTTTAGTAATGCTTTTCTGACTCGTATCTTTTCAGTTGCTGCAGCTATAACTTCAATCATCACAACAAATAACTTCCTATCAGCTTCAGCAAGTGCATCTTTACACTTCTCCATTCTATAGCTTTTCAAAAAGTCAATATATGATGGATGTAGCAGCTTCAACTCAAAAGTACTGAATAGTGTAATCATGTCTTTATCCCAGTCATCCAAGTTTCGAACCAGCTTCAACTCAAATGTTTCTTGATTGTAAAACACTCTAAGTATAGGCTTCGTCATCTGACTTCCATCAATCACTTTCAGTCCAGGATCTGTCACTTTGTCAAAGTATTCATCGGAAAACTCTTCCAAATACATATCTTCAGACACAACCAAACGCTTCTTCTTTCTTTCTTTCTTTGCTTGCACATACGCAGTATCTTCTTGTTGTCCTCGAAAATCAAGAAACTTTGGTGATCTACCAATCCCGGCATCAAGAAGCATTACACATTTATCACCACGCTCAGCATGCGTGTGATTTATCAACCTCAGTTTGTGTAACTCCTTTAAGTCCTGAACTTCCAACTTAAAAATGCTCGAGTAGTAATGGTATACGTCACATAAACCATTTACTCTCTTAATCATGAAAGCATCAAATACTTCATCGTATTTCCATGCGATTATCTTCACCTTTTTATTCTTCTCAGGCACTATCATTGAATCAAGCAGCTCAGCAATAGATTGACCTTTACTCAGCAGTGACCTAACGACATCACCTGCTGTTGCTGATTTATGCCAAGATTCACGCACATCCATCGGTATGTTGTACGATTTAACTTCACTTGGGAACATATCCATCAGTTCATGTCGTTTCTTGTGAGCATTTTCAGGTAACGCCATCACCGGAATTTCTTTTGGTCCAAGCACTTTGAATCTCTTTGTCAGCTCGAAGTATTGTGGATTGTTATAGTCCAAATAAAACATTCTGTTGTACATTTTCTCCGTCTTCATGAAACTAACCACAATCTTCCTTAGTGACTCAGACTTCAATCTCTTCAAAGTTTTGTACGGATAGTTTCTCGAACTCAACCAACTACGCATATTTGAAGCAGTCATTTCATCTGGATTTTGGTGATACAGTTCAGTCGGAGGCAAATCTTCTATGTTTAGGCTTTCTTGCATTGGTGTCCATTCTCCCATCTCGATCACAAACTCTTTCTTATCCGCTTCAGCTTTGTCTTGAGCAATCATGCACTTCTCATACTCTTCATTTATCTAACTCACCGTCAAACCATTCAAAAATACAGCATTATACTTCATTTTCTCAAGATATGCAAACCTTTGATCCAAATCATCTGGAATCTCCTCAACAACATTCGTTTCTGGCCCAGTTTCATCTTCAGATTCAGTGAAATCAATATCGTCAAGATCATCCAACGCTTCAATCATAGGTGCATCGTCAGTTTGAACCGGCTCAAACTGACTTGCCACTTCAGCTTCAGTTTCAGGCATATCCACAGCTTCAGATTGAATCGGCTCAATCTGAACTGTTTCCTCAGAATCAACTTCTTTTTCACTATCAGTGACAACAAACACTTCAGTTTCAGCTACAGAATCAGATTGAATCGGCTCAATCTGACCTGATTTAGCAATCTCAGCTTCAGTCACATTCTCAATTTCAACCACAGCTACAGATTGAATCGGCTCAATCTGCACTGTTTCATCTATCTTTGCCTTTTTCGACCTTTCTTCATCACCAAAAATCTAAGGTATCGCATCTATCTTCCTTTTTCCCTCAGCTTTGTCCATATTGACAGTGTCAGCAACAGCTTCATCGGGAATAATGATTGGTGAGTCCACCCTAATGCCAACATTCGTAGTGCCTCGAGCTCTGGTCAAATAAACTTTTGGCACATGCGATTCAGTCACTTCCATTACTTCTTCAGAAAAATCTTTATCTGATGACGAGCCAGCTTTCTTTGGTTTAGTTTCCTCCAACTCTTTTTCTAGCATTTCTTTCTCGGCCTCCAACGTATTGCATTCAGCTTTAAGTTCTGTATAATCATATTTCAGATTCTCATGCTCCTCTTTCAGTTTTTCATAATCATCCTTCAGCTTCACATGTTCATCAACTAGCTTCACATGATCCTCATCTAACTTCTTGAAGGTTTTCAAATTCTGATTATGAATGTCCCAATACTCATCAAACCTTTTCTTTTTCCGTTCATTTGAAGCTTTCAACAAATCATTTGCTTCTATCAACTTCGTCACCATCTCCTCCAACTCAGCAATTCTTTTCTCCTTCTCATTTTCATCTACTTTTGACACAAAGTTTGGTGAAGACTCCAAACCTTGTTCAACATTTTCAGCAATTTGTGGTGATGTGGTGGGAATATCAACAATAATAGGATCAGTAGCGCCAGCATCAGCTTCTTCAACTATCTGTGCCATAGTTTCAGCTTCGGCCACTACCTCCTGAGCAATCTGAAGTATATCAATCTCTTCAGGCTCTATCACTGGTTTTGATCTCTTTCGTCTAACATACTGAACATTTATCTCCTTTGGAATCTCAGTAACAACTTCTTCAACCACAGAAGCAACCTCAGCAGGTTCTTCTATCTCAACAGTCTCAGTTTCCTCTATCTCAGTCTCCATTGGTTCAGCCTCCTCTGAATTAGATTCAGATTCAGCATCATCACCACCATCATCATGTTCATCATTACCATCACTATCTTCATCATTACCATCACTATCTTCATCATTGTCATCATCATCATTATCATCATCTTGATCATCATCACTTTCATCAATCTCTCTATCAACAAGATCCATTGGATTTACAATCTCTCCATTCGAAATATGATGATAGACTACCCCAACTTCTTCTTCATTATTGGCTATATCTCTCATATACTCAAACAACTCCACATCAGGCACATTCCCGATACTCATCTTTCGGTAAGATAGATCGTTCATGTCCTAAGTGTATAAAATACCTCCAGAATAACCTTTATTTCTGATGATAGGATAGGCAATGTTTATCATCAGTTGTAAGAATCTCGGGTACATGAGAAACTTAAACCTCTTCCCTTTCACCAAGTTAAATACAAAGCCGTTCATAATCCATCTCGACATATTAAATGGCTTGTTCTCTGCTATGGCAACAATTGGTGAAGCAATATCTGATGGGAAGTTATCGAATCCTGCACTCCTCCTGGACATGCATTGCTGTACAACATAACACAGCAACTTATACTTCTTTCCCAACTTAGCCCTATAAAACTGTGATTTTGGAAATATAGGTGGATGTCCCATATTAACAAAACACGATTTACATTCCTCCATGGTCAACTCATCCATCATACCAACTTCATCTTCATCAATCCTCAGGGCATGTCTAATGGCTTCTTCAGAAACAGTCAGTACCCAATCTCTAGTTATGTTGCCTCTGACCACAACAACACCATTCTCATCTCTGACAACCTCTGCTGTTCTCCAAAAGCTCTTAATCAGCCTTGCATATATGACCGGTTTGGCACATATAGCATACACATATTTGGTCCTCTTGATGAACTTGATCATATCCCTGTAACCATCTGTTTCAGGAAGTGATTCATCCAAACATGCTACCAAATTGTGTTTAGGCTCAAACTTGAGATTCTCCATCTGTTAAAACACAAACAAACACAAAACAAGACAAATGTGTTACATTCTTCATTAAAACATATCAAAATTTCATAAGTATTTGAATAACAGTTAGAAAGCAAAACATTCATATAATCATTTTAACCCTAAATTGATCTAACAAATTGATTTTCATCATTTTGATTAACACAACTTTGAATTTTAATGATTTATACAACATTTTTCATTTTAACAGTTGTAACAGCCCAGTGTAACCGCACCATGATATTGTCCGCTTTGGCGGTCGGAACACCCTCAGGCGCCGCCCCTCACAGTTTTAAAACGCGTCATGGTAGGGAAGGTTTCCACCCCCTTATAAGGCAGGCTTTGTTCTCCTTCCCAACCGATGTGGGATGTAACATTCCACCCCCCTTGAGGAGTCCAGCGTCCCCGCTGGCACATCGGTCCGGCCCCTAGCTCTGATACCATCTGTAACAGCCCAGTGTAACCGCACCATGATATTGTCCGCTTTGGCGGTCGGAACACCCTCAGGCGCCGCCCCTCACGGTTTTAAAACGCGTCATGGTAGGGAAGGTTTCCACCCCCTTATAAGGCAGGCTTTGTTCTCCTTCCCAACCGATGTGGGATGTAACAACAGTTAATTACTTAAGGCAAAATTTTGACATTTGTATGATGAAGTTGTTTAACATGTTTTAGTTCATTTTTATCATGCATTTGTTACTTTTTAACACACATTTCATCATTTTGAAGTGAAACATTTAAGAACTTTCAAAGTTCATCAATGTCGATTTTAACAGTTATGACAATTTCAATTGATTCAGTTGATTTTAAGGTGTTTTGGTGCAAATGAGTGATTGATTGTTGATGATCGACAGATTTTGTACATAAACCAACATTCGATTTAGGTTTTAACACACAGAATCAAAGTGTCGATTCAATGCACATAACACTATTCATCATCGTTTTTCCTTTTAACAGTTGATTTACAGGTCTATTTAGGTCAAAAACACTTAATCACTACCTTATTCAATCGATCAACCTTGTTACAGAACAAACGATTGAATATGATAACACGGCGATTTTAAGTTCAGAGGATTTGTGTGAAAGTGAGTGTGTGAAATGATAAGTGTTTGTGAAGAGGCGGTATTTTGTATCGTCAAAAATTTAGGTCAAACTTTAAGTGCCGGGTCAACAAAAAGGGACGGGTAAACATAAATAAGCCCAATAAGCCTTGCCGGGTCAAGTACTGTAGTGACGGGTCATGTACTGTAGAGACGGGTCAAGTACATCAGACAAGTCACAAACATGTGAAAAACACTTGACGGGTCAAGCACTGTAGAGACGGGTAAGTCACTGTAGTGACGGGTAAAGGTTAAGGAACAACTACACCTGATGGGTTTTATTCATCACCCGGCAGAATAGTTATCTTCAAAACATCACCCGGCAATATTTCTTCATCACCCGGCAACACAGTTGCTTTCCTTCTTCATCCGGCTTGCTTTCTTCATTACACGGCAACCTTCTTCACACGGCAACCTTCTTCTTCACACGGCAACATAGTTGTCTTCTATATCACCCGGCATGCTTTCTTCTTCATTACCCGGCAACACAGTGTCATACCTTTACACGGCAAGAAGATTTCTCTTTTACCCGGCTGTATAGTAAACACTTGTCACCCGGCAAGATATCTATGACCTTTACCCGGCAGTATTTGACATGATCTTTGCCCGGCTGTACAGTGGTCATAGCATCTTCACGTTTTCCTCAATCACCCGGCATGTATCATACTTACAACTTTACCCGGCTGAACAGTGAGTTCTTTACCCGGCTGTACAGTTGCATCTGATATCTTTGCCCGGCTATAACACTTTGAGCAGTTTCTTCACTTTTTCTCGTCTGTTGACTTTTTCAACATCATTTATTGCACCTGCAAACATTCTCCGACATATTAATTAGACAAGATATCCTTAAAAAGAATGTTTGTCATATTAATTATCAAACAACATTAAACAAGACAATAACATTAATTCCAATTAAAATCATTTTCCTTTTTCTTTTTCAAAAATGTTTTTGCACAACCAATTTTTCTATATCTCGAAGCATTTTCTCAAAACACATTACAAGACCTTGGGTTTGTTTTTAACACATCCAATACTTTTGCTTTTCATACTACATAATCTTGTTCATTCAAAACACACTTATTCAAAAGATATTTTTGGATTTTTGTAGATATTTTTCTTCAATTTATTCTCCCCCTAAACTTGAAATTTCTTGAAATTTTTAAGTTTAACAAGGATGTCGATGTGTCAATAAAAATTCCATATGCCGGCACACACAAAGCACACACATTAAAATTAAGACATATGCAATGCAATGAATCAAAATATCGCAATGAGATCATACCATACATTATCTGAACATGTTTTGCAAGTTTTGAATAGACATTTGACTTATGCTTGATTGAGTGATGATATGAAAACATACCAATTAGCTCGAGTTGACACACTTACTTTTTCAGTATCATGATGATATTTAAGGTTCGATTAGAATGACTCATGTGACCCACATGTATACATATGTCAACATATTTCCTTATCAACCACTACCTGAATGCTTATTGCACAAAAACTGGTCACTTACAGTCATACACAGTGTGGAATCTGGGTTCTATTCGGATTTGGTCCACTTTGGGACTTCTTTTTAATTCCATCTTTGGGAATTTTTCTTTCCTATCGTTCCCTTTGGGAATCTTCTGAATTCCTTTTTGGAATTTTTGTTTGGTGTTGGTCCACATTTGGGACTCTTTTCGTTCCATTTTGGAATCTTTTGCTGCACCTTGAAGCTCAAAAGAGACTTCGTGTGAGACTTCAGGTCTGTGGGTACCACAACAAAGAAGCTCACGATGCGGTTCATCACACTGAATAGATTGCATCGTTACCCGATCATGCACAACTATCATCACAAGCAATGTTTCAAAAGATATATATCTAGACATGTATAACAATGGAACTTAACACAAAGATCATTAAGTTTTATGTTTGTCAACAATCAACTTACTTTTTCAGTCTAATTGCCTGAGCTGTCTAGCACATCAATTAACATTCATCAGTCTTTATTAAAAATGATGTAACAAATAATGTCTAGTGTAACTATCATTTCTCACTTTTTGCAATATAGATTCTTATGACATGATATTTTCTTTTCTTTTTGCTTTTATATTTTGTTTTTGCTTTTCTATTTTCTTTTTCACGCAAGCACACACAATGCAAAATATAAAATAAAAGACAAAGGAATCAATACTTAACATCAACTTATTATATTTTTGGCTTTTATATTTTCTGATTTTTGTTTGTTTTTCGAAAAATAGAATCAATCATAATTGATTAATCCTATGGATTGAATTAAAAATTCAAACCGGCCTGACAAAAATGATTTTGTGAAAAGATCTGCCAGTTGTTTGTCGGTATGAACCTTAATCAAAATTATTAAACCCTTTTCTGAGTTATCTCTTAAAAATGATATCTAATTTCGATGTGTTTGGTTTTAGAATGTTGAACAGGATTAGCAGTTATGAACACAACAGCAGTATTATCTATGTAAATAGGGGTTTTGAGAAAGTTAAACCCGTAGTCAAGCAACTGATTTTGTAACCATAAAACCTGAGAACATCCTGCAGATGCAGCGATATACTCTGCTTCAGCTGTGGATACAGAAACATTGGTCTGCTTCTTGCATTGCCAAGAGACAAGTCTAGGACCCAGAAATTGACAACCACCAGTAGTCGATTTCCTGTCAAGAGCACAACCACCAAAATCACTGTCAGAATAGCTATATAATTCAAAATTTCCTTCATAAGGATACCATAACCCAAGATTTGGTTTCCCTTTAAGATATCTGAATATACGCTTTACAGCAACAAGGTGCGACTCCTTTGGATCAGACTGATATCTTGCGCATACACATACAGCATACATGATGTCTGGCCTTGATGCAGTAAGATACATCAGTGAACCGATCATTGATCTGTATAGTGTTTGATCCACGGATTTGCCTTTCGGATCCGGTTGTATCTTGCAATTCACATCAGATGGAGTTCGAATTGTTTGACAATCTTGCATCTTGAACTTCTTCAACAATTTCTCAACAAATTTTGATTGATTGATGAAAATTCCGTCAGCTGATTGTTTTACTTGTAATCCAAGAAAGAAATTAATCTCCCCCATCGAACTCATCTGAAATCTTGACTTCATGATTTCTTCAAATTCTTTGCACATGGACTCACTGGTTGATCCGAAGATAATATCGTCCACATAAACTTGAACGCACAATAAATCATCATTCTCCCTCTTCATAAACAAAGTTGGATCAATCTGACCTCTTGTAAATCCGTGTTCTAGTAAATGCTTGGATAATGTCTCATACCAGATTCTCGGAGCTTGGTGTAGACCATATAGAGCTTTACTCAACTTGTATACATGATGCGGATAGTCAGGATCTTCAAAACCCGGAGGTTGTCTGACATATACGTCATCTGTAATCGGTCCATACAGAAAAGCACCTTTAACGTCCATTTGGAATACTTTAAACTTCATGAAGGAAGCATATGCAAGAAAAACGCGTATGGCTTCAAGTCTTGCGACCGGAGCAAACACTTCTTCGTAATCAATGCCTTCTTCTTGAGTGTATCCATGTGCAATGAGTCTTGCTTTGTTTCTCACTACAATGCCACGTTCGTCTGGCTTGTTTTTGTACAACCATCTTGTACCTATTGCATTCTCTCCTTCAGGTAAGTCCACAAGTTTCCAAACTTCTTGTTTGCGAAACTGAAGTAATTCTTCTTGCATGGCTTCAATCCAACTGTTATCTTGCAGTGCCTCTGAAATGTTCTTTGGCACCACTTGAGATAGAAAACACGAATAAAGACAAACATTTGCTTGTTCAGTCTGACTTCTTGTAGTTCTCTGATTCAACGGCCCAATAATCTGAGAGACAGGATGTTTCTTGTGAATTCGATGAATTGGTATATCACCTCCTTGCACTTGACTCTCCAGATTAGAAGTATTCAGATTTGGTAGATCTTGTAGTATGGATGAAGTATGCGGTGTGAAATTCGGGACTTGATCCGGTGAATTGATGAAGTAATCAAATGATTCTGGAATAACTTCAGCATTCGGATCCGATGATGGTTGATTTTGAACGGATCCACCATCATTAGGAGAAAATTGCGGATTCACATCTTCTTCAAGATTGTTCGATTCTTGATCTTCTTGCGAACCAGAAGGACCTGGAGCTTGACTAGATTTGACATGATCAGGATTATGAAATGACATGAACGGATATTCAGAGTTGAGATTTCCATCCTCGTCATTATCAAAATCGTCACTAAAGCATCCTAAGTCACCTGATTCTTTCCTTGATTTTCCTGAAAAATCAAATAAGTTAGAATTGAAAGATTTTGATAACGAATCTAAATCAAATAACCATTCGGGACCATGCGCCACTGACGGAAACGAATTTTCTAAAAACTTTACGTTAATAGTTTCAATAACAGTATTTGTTTTGCTATTAAAAACCCGATAAGCTTTAGAAACTGACGAATAACCTAGGAAAAATCCATCGTCAGATTTTGACTCAAATTTCCCGATATGATCACTTAAATTCAGAATCGTTACAGGACAACCAAATGCTTTCAAATAAGAAATATTCGGTTTTCTTCCAAACAACAACTCATAAGATGTTTTCTGTTTATCTTGCACTAATAATGTCCTGTTTTGTACAAAACACGCAGTAGCAATAGCTTCATCCCAGAATGTAATAGGAATTTTGGCATCTGCAAGCATGGATCTTGCTGCTTCAATTAGTGTCCGGTTTTTCCGTTCCGCAACCCCATTCTGTTGAGGTGTTCTTGGCGCACTAAATTGTCTGGCAATCCCCTTTTCTGCATAAAATAAATCAACATTAGCATTCTTAAATTCAGTTCCATTATCACTTCTTAAAACTTTAACTTTGCATTCCAATTGATTTTCAATTTTGATGATAAATTCTTTTAATAATTCAGCTGTTTCAGATTTAGCATGCAAAAAATAAACCCATGAAAATCTAGTAAAGTCATCTATGATAACCAAACAGTATGATTTTCTCCCGATGCTTTGAACGTTTGTCGGTCTAAAAAGATCCATGTGTAGCATCTGCAAGGGTTTTGAAATGGAGTTTTTTTGCTTGGACTTAAAAGACATCCTATGCTGTTTTCCCTTCAAACATGCTGGACAGAGATCATTTGTGGAGAATTTCTTCGATGGGATTCCCACAGCGTGATTTCCAGTTACCAATCGGTTCATGTTTCTGAAGTTTGAATGGCCCAGCCGTCTATGCCATAGCTGACTCTCATCATTTGAAGCATGGGCAATGAGACAGGTTGTTTCGGTTTCGGCATCAATCTGCGACATATCCAATTTGTATACATCACGATCTCTTGGAGCTTTAACCACTACCCACTCATTGTCTATCTTGAAACCTGGTTTAAGAATATAACAGAAAGAATCATCAAAAAGAGTTGAATAAGATTTATCACATATTTGCGAGACACTTAGTAAGTTAAAGTTCAACTGTGCACAGTAGTTGACTTTATCAAAACTAATGACTCCATTCGAAACAGTTCCTTCTCCTGTGATTTTACCACCCGCATCACCTCCAAATGCAACATGTGTACCATTTTTCAGCTTGAAATCCTGAAGCAAGGCATGGTTGCCTGTCATATGCCGGCTACACCCACTATCAACGAACCACGAGTTGATAGGTCTTCTTGGGCGTACCTGCAATTCAACAATCACTTAGTTAGTTTGGTCAACCCAGGCCCACACGGTCTTGGGTTTTCCGAATCTATCTGCAATAGTAACTTGTTGATATTGAACATTTTGAAAATTTATTTCATTTAAGAGATTTTGATGCTGATAACTGTTGTTTCGCCCATTGGCGTTCATTGACTGCTTTCTTCTTAAAGCCCTGAACCTTTCCTCCAACTGAGGATCAAGGTTGTTTTCAAACTTTTGATTTCTTACCATTAAAGCTCTTGGTTTAAAATTGTTAACCTGCACATTTCTTGAAAAATTAGAACCAGAATTGTTTCGATTGAAATTTCTCAAAACCGGAGAATGACTTTGACTTATATTTTGAAAACCAAATGAATGATTTCTGTTAATGTTTGAAAACGGAGTCATTTCTCTAGTTGAGTTTGATCGAAAGAAACAATCCTTTGTGTCATGGTTTCTTCTCTCACAAATATCACAAAATTTGTTATAGTAACATTCTTCTGAAGAATGGTTTCTTTTGTCACAGAAACTGCAGTACCTGTTAAAGAAACATTCAGCAGTTGCATGATTATATCTATCACAAATTTCACAATGTTTCTTGCTAATCCTAAAGATCCGATTGTTAACTTTTGATGTTGAACCAAAACGTGATTCATTATCTTGGTTATTCGGTTTTAGATTAACGATCTTTTGTGGAGACTTGGTTTGAGATTTTGATTGCATGGGACTTTGGTTCGATTTTAAACTGTTCTGTTTGGTTACCTTTTTGTTTTCAATTCTCTTATCATTGACAGCGGAAGACTTAGGACCTGAACCTGTTTTCAGACCAGAGTTAGATTTGATTTGAGCATTGATTTGGTTACCATAAGAACCGTTCATGTCGAAAGTACCTGCAGACACAAACTTAATTGTCTTACCTTTTGACATTTTCTTGACAGGTTTAACTTTGTCAGTTTTCACACTTTGAACTTTTGTGTTATCATTTGATTTTAAGACACTTTTGTCTTTTGACTGTTTCGTTTCAGATTGATTGATTTTCGATTTTAATTTCTGCACTTTTGCATTCGAAACTTCAGTCTTTTTCACTTCTTGCTTCTTGATCAACTGATCAGCAACTTGCGCCTTTTGTTCTTTCTTCCACCTGAGGTATTCAGGATCATTGTATCCTGAAAATTCACCTTCTTCCTTCACCGTTGTTTCTGGTTCGGGATTAAGTTTTGGATACTCAACGAGTTGAATAAGAACAGGCTCCAGTTTGTTATCAGATTTGTTGCTTGCTTCATCATCAGCTTCAGTTGTCAAACCATCTTCTTCCCTCAAACTTTCAATCAAAACCTCAGATCCTTCAGACTCGGATTTACTTCTTTGAATTTCTTTGAATTTTCGTTCATTTTCAGGTGAATGATCAAATTCATTAAAGTTTTCCGGTAAGGTTTGAGTGATTGAATTTGGCATCGGTTCATGAGTAAAACCCAACCCGGTTTTGTTTTTGTTACCTCTTTCATTAATGAGTTGTTCAACCATTGTTTTACAACTTTTAACCTTTTTCAATTCAACTTGTGTGACAGCATGTTCAACTTTTTCTTGTTCAAAGTTCTTTGTCATTTCTTCAAGTTGTTTGGTAACAAGTTCCAATTCTTTTAAAGTTTTGTTCCATGATTCGGTTAGTGACAAAATCTTCTCATCAGAAATTTTGTGATCAATTTTAAGTTGTTCATGAATCTTTTCATGTTTGCTTAATTTGTCACCTATTTTAAATGAATGAGTTCGATAATGTTCTACTTGTTGAATGCATTGATCAGAACACAACCTTTCCTTGACATCAGCAGGTAATGGAACATAATTAGGGGGTAAGTCAGTACTAACCTTTGGTTGTTCGGTAGATGAAGAAGACTCACTGGCAGTAGCCATTAGCACAAGTTCAGACTCAGATTCTTCAACGGGATCAGATTTTGCACTCCAGTCATAATCTTCAGAATCTTCACTCACATCTTCAATCATCTTATCATCCCCTTCTTCTGACCAATCTTCTTCTATTTCACATACCAGTGCCAGACTTGATGTAAGATCAGACGTAAACTGTTCTGCATAAGCACTCCAGTCGTATCCGTCTTGTACACTTACAACCAATGCTTTAGTCTGATCTTCTGGCTTCTTTCCTTCATCCTTCAACTCAGGCATAGGAAGACTTTGGTACGACTTTTGAAAGTAACGTTGATTTCTTTGCTGGTAGCTTGAAGACTGTTGTGAGCTTTGACCTTGACCTTGATTACTTGAACTAGCTTGGTCATTGAAATTTTGATTCTTTGGAGCTTTGCATTCTCTTGAAAAATGACCATACTGGTTACAGTTAAAGCACCTGGCCTTAGATTTGTCAAATCCAACTGTCTTGTTAGCATGAGGTTTGTAATTTCGGTTAACATATGCATGCTTTTGAGTTCGATATGCAACCATAACCATTTGCCAATTCAGATCCATTTCTTCAACATCAACTGGATCCATTTCAAATAAGTCTTGAAGAACCACATCCATTTGACTTAAATGACTTCCTTGGTACGCTTGAAAACTTGCCATGAAAGCAGTAAAGGCAGTTTTAGTCTCGTCATCTTGAAGCAGAATATTCATAACGTCTTTCACTTTGGCTTGAACATTTGAACATTGATTTTCTGATTGATTCTTCAGATTCTGATTTTGAACTTGAGCTCTTGGTGGAGATTGAGGTTGAGAATAAGTTGGTGAATTTGGAAAGTATGCTGAATCAGTAAAGAAACTTGCACCAACAAATAAGTCACCCTCATCTTCAAACTTCGTTGCATCTTGTGCAAGAAAAGCATTATCCACAGTATTGGCAGGATTTACCACATACTTATACTGAGTTTGTGAGCTTGATCTATCAGTATTTCTTGATCCTTCATCAATCTCAACTTCTTCAATTTTTCCAATAAGCAAATCAAGTTCCATTGGAAATTTCTCAGTATGTTTCAACAAGGTAACAGTTTGTTTCCATGATGATGGTAAAGCACATAACAATCGATCATTCAAGTCTTGAAGTTCAGTCTTCACTCCGAGGTTTGACATCTCAGTAGTTAAATGAACAAACCTGTTCATCATTTGGTGTACTGTCTCTCCATTAATGTGTTCAAATAATTCCAGTTGTCTTTTCAGCTTTGATTTCTTCAAACTTCTCAATTGTTCTCCTCCTTCACATATCGACTTTAATGCTTTGAAACATGTATAACCAGTCTGATATGCATCCAATCTAGACAGAACTTGAAGTGGCAACCCCTTACACATTAAAGAATAAGCCTTGCTATCATTCTTTACTTTTCTCAGATCTTCTGCTGACAAATTATCTTCTGGATAAGGTTCAGTAGAGTCTTTGGTGTAGGTACTAGCACTGTCTGGAGCAGTCTGAGTTGGAATATGAGGACCCTTTTCAATGGACTTCCATAAGTCATTGTCAATAGAACACCAGTGATGTCTCAACCTGATGGTCCAGTTCTTGAAATCTGCACGATTCAAAAGTCTAGGAACACGGTTATCAGAATCATCATTAGGAGCCATTTTAACAATTTTTTTTTTTTAAAGAAAATATTTTTGGTTTTTGTTAATTTTTGAAAAGAAATGATCAAAATATTAAAATAAAGACAAGTAATTAAAGACAAGATAAGAAACAAGTATTAAAAACAACTAAAGTGAGTCACACGGCAAAACAGTGAAAAATTCTTCTTCAACCGGCTAAACAGTGTCTTTGTTCTTCACCCGGCAGGAAAAAGTCTTTACACGGCTAAACAGTTACACGGCTCAACAGTTGTAATAATTTTGTTCTTCACCCGGATGAACAGTTACCCAGCAACAAGAATTAAACTTGACACGGCAATAGTCTTGACCCGGCAGAAACTTGACACGGCAAAAGTCTTTGTCCGGCTGAACAGTATACGATCACACGGCAGTTGTTAATCACCCGGCTACACAGTTGATGATTACCCGGCTGAATTTTCTTAATCACCCGGCGTAACAGTGTATCACCCGGCACTACAGTGTTTGATCCGGCTGAACAGTAACACTTTTTCAAGTCAAATTCTTCACCCGTCTAGAACAAATTTCCCTTACACGGCAGCACAGGACCTAATTTCTTCTCAAATCTAAGTCCAAGGAAATTGTCTAAGTCAAAATAATCACCCGGCAAGTTAATCTTCAACCAAGTTCTTAATGTTCATCATTTTCTCCATGAGAATTTTTCAGGGTTTTGTCTAAAACTTGTCCGATTTGTCCAAAATTCACACACAAGTTGTGAAATGGTCCGATTATCAATCCCTTATATCAATCAATCCAAAACATGATCAAATCTGATGAAATTGAGCAAAAATTTGATCGAACAGTAACTTCTTCTATTCTTCTTAATTCCTCAGATCTGATGATAATCTGATGGAATCTGCACAATCGTTGTGTATAGAAGTGATTATGATGATAAATCACAGCTAAAAACACCAACAATTCATTCAGATCATTGTTTTTGAGCAATTTTTGATGTGTTTTTGCTTAAGAACAGCGAATAACACGGTAACAAAGCTCTGATACCAATTGATAGGTTCAATTGGATCGTTAATATCACTCAAATGATCAGAATAAAACGCACAAACAAAACGATTCAATCACAAACACAATTCATACTAATAATTCTCTTTGTATATTGATGATCAAAGCAATTCGTAGTACAAGTGCAGGAGAAACAAAATCACACACAGTTAATTCTCTCTCTAACAGTGTAAAAGTGATCTAGCCTCTCTCCTCACACACACACACTACATGCTTATAACAACAAAATACAAGTTTAAGAAAAATACATAATAAACCCTAAACTATACAAACATATAAACAAAATACAAAGTAAATCTTAACTAGGAAATAACCCTAACATTTCTCTTAGATTATTGGGCCTTTGAATCAGCGAACTACGAGAAGTCAAACTGAGCATGCAATCGTTTGTCTTTATTCATGTTTTTTTCTCAAGTGGTACCAAAGAACATTTCAGAGGCGTTACAAGATAATAGTTGGATTAAAGCCATGCAAGAGGAGTTACTTCAGTTTCACAAACAAGAGGTTTGGAAACTAGTGGACTTACCTGAAGGAGAAAATGCGATTGGTACAAGATGGTTGTACAAGAACAAGCCAGATGAACGTGTCATTGTAGTCAGAAACAAAGCCAGACTTATTGCACAAGGTTACACTCAAGAAGAAGGTATGATTATGAAGAAGTGTTTGCTCCGGTCGCTCGACTTGAAGCTATTCGCGTTTTTCTAGCCTATGCCTCTTTCATGAAGTTCAGAGTGTTTCAAATGGATGTAAAAGGCGCTTTTCTGTATGGACCAATTACCGATGATGTGTACGTCAAGCAACCTCCAGGTTTTGAGGATCCTGAGTATCCACATCGTGTATACAAACTGAGCAAAGCATTGTATGGTCTACATCAAGCTCCAAGGATTTGGTACGAAACATTATCTAAACATTTGCTAGAACATGGTTTTTCAAGAGGTCAGATTGATCCCACATTGTTCATGAAACGGGAAAATGAAGATCTTTTGTGTGTTCAAGTGTATGTGGATGATATTATTTTCGAATCGACAAGTCCATCCATGTGCAAAGAGTTTGAGGAAATTATGAAGTCAAGATTTCAGATGAGTTCGATGGGGGAGATTAATTTCTTTCTCGGATTGCAAGTAAAACAATCAGCAGACGAAATTTTTATCAACCAATCAAAATTTGTTGAGAAGTTGCTGAAAAAGTTCAAGATGCAAGATTGTCAGACCATTCGAACGCCATCTGATGTGAATTGCAAGATACAACCTGATCCAAAAGGCAAATCCGTTGATCAAACACTGTACAGATCGATGATTGGTTCACTAATGTATCTCACTGCATCAAGACAAGACATTATCTATGTTGTATGTGTGTGCGCAAGATACCAGTCTGATCCGAGAGAGTCGCACCTGGTTGCTGTTAAACGTATTTTCAGATACCTTAAAGGGAAACCGAATCTCGGGTTATGGTATCCTTATGAAGGCAAGTTTGAATTATATAGTTATTCTCATAGTGACTTTGGTGGGTGTGCTCTTGACAGGAAATCGACTACGGGTGGATGTCAATTTCTGGGTCCTAGACTTGTTTCTTGGCAATGCAAAAAGCAGACCAACGTTTCTGTATCCACAGCTGAAGCAGAGTATATCGCTGCATCTGCAGGATGTTCTCAAGTTTTGTGGCTACAAAATCAATTGCTTGACTACGGGTTTAACTTTCTCAAAACTCCTATTTACATAGAAAATACTGCTGCTATGTTCATTACTGCTAATCCTGTTCAACACTCAAAAACCAAACATATCGAAATTCGATATCATTTTCTCAGAGACAATTCTGAAAAGGTTTAATAATTTTGATTAAAGTTCATACCGACAAACAACTGGCAGATCTTTTTACAAAATCTTTCTTGTCAGGGCGGTTTGAATTCTTAATTCAATCCATAGGGTTAATCAACCATGATTAATTCTAGTTTTTGAAAAATCAAACAAAAATCAGAAAATATAAAAGTCAAAAATATAATAAGTCGATGTCAAGTATTGATTCCTTTGTCTTTTATTTTGTTGTTTTGCATTGTGTGTGCATGAAAAAGAAAAGCAAACAAAAAGAATATAAAAAGCAAAAAGAAAAGAAAATATCATGTCATAAGAATCTATATTGCAAAAAATGAGAAATGATAGTTACACTAGACATTATTTGGTCATCATTTTTAAATAAAGACTGATGAATGTTAATTGATGTGCGAGACAGCTCAGGCAATTAGACTGAAAAAGTAAGTTCATTGTTGACAAATCTAAATTCAATGATCTTTATGTTAAGTTCATTTGTTATACATGTCTAGATATATCTCTTTTGAAGCTTTTCTTGTGGTGATAGTTGTACATGATCGGGTAATGATGCAGTCTATTCAGTGTGATGAACCGCATCGTGAGCTTCTTTGTTGTGGTATCCACAGACCTGAAGTCTCACATGAAGTCTCTTTTGAGCTTCAAGGTGCAGCAAAAGATTCCCAAAGTTGGAACATAAAGAGTCCCAAATGTGGACCATCACCAAACAAAAATTCCAAAAAGGAATTCAGAAGATTCCCAAGGGGAACGATAGGAAATTAAAATTCCAAAATGGAATCAAAACAAGTCCCAAAGTGGACCAAATTCGAATAGAACCCATATTCCACACTGTTTATGATTGTAAGTGACCAGGTTCTTGTATAATATGCATTCAGGTAGTGGTTGATAAGGAAATATGTTGACATATGTACACATGTGGGTCACATAAGTCATTTTAATCGAACCTTAATCTCATCATGATACTGAAAAAGTAAGTGTGTCAACTCGAGCTAATTGATATGTTTTCATATCATCACTCAATCAAACATAAGTCAAATGTCTATTCAAAACTTGCAAAACATGTTCATATAATGTGTGGTATGATCTCACTGCGATATTTTGATTCATTGCATTGCATATGTCTTTATTTTAATGTGTGTGCTTTGTGTGTGCAGGCATATGGAATCTTTATTGACAAATCGACATCCTTGTTAAACTTAAAAATTTCAAGAAATTTCAAGTTTAGGGGGAGAATAAGTGAAGAAGTAAAATATTTTCAAAAAGCCAAAAATATTTTGAAATAAGTGTGTTGAAGTAAGGATCTTGTGGTTAATGAAAGCAAGTGGTGTATTGGAAGTGTTAAAAACAAACCTAAGGTCTTGTGATTTGTTTTTAGAAAAGTGCTTCGGGATATAGAAATTTTGGTTGTGCAAAAACATTTTTGTGAAAAATATCAAAGAAATTGAAAAAAAGGGATTTTATAAGTATTAAATTTGTTGATTTGTCTTATGTTTTTGATATTTAATGTGACAAACCCTAATAAGGATGTCTTGTCTAATTAATATGTCGAGAATGTTTGCAGGTGCAATAAATGCAGTTGAAAAAGTCAACAGAGAAAAGTGAAAATTCGTCCAAGTGTTTCAGCCGGGTGAAGGTATTTGCCGGATAAAGTTATCAGAAGACACTATATAGCCGGGTAATGAAGTCACTATTTAGCCGGGTAAGTGTGTTGGTTGATATCTACCGGGTGATTGGAAGAAAAGATAGCCGGGTGAAGATATTGACTTCACTGTGTTGCCGGGTAATTCACTATTCTGCCGGGTAATGAAGTGGTGTTGATCTCAGCCGGGTGATTAATTGAAAGAAGATTGTCGGGTGATAGAAGAAAAGGAAGTCGGGTGACAAGTTGTATGTTACTGTACAACCGGGTGAAGAAAAGCTGTTACTGTACAGTAGGGTAAGAATGAAAAGATGCAACTGTGTTGCCGGGTGATGAAGAGAAACTGTCATCACACAGCCGGGTGATGAAGAGTATCACTATGCAGCCGGGTAATGAACAAAAGTCATTGTGCAAGCCGGGTGATGTTGAGAAGACTACTATGCAGCCGGGTGATGAGTAAAACAAAACAGGTGTAGTTGTTCCTAACTCTTACCCGTCTCTACAGTGCTTTACCCGTCTCTACAGTGTTTGACCCGTCCAAGTGATTTTCATGTTTTATGTTGACCCGTCCAAGGTTGTGACCTGTCTCACACACTGTGACCCGTCCCAACAGTGCATGACGCGGCTCAACAGTGCATGACCCGTCAAGACTTTTTGGGCTCAAAGTGTTTACCCGTCCCAAATTGTTGACCCGTCCCAATTCGTTTGACCTAATTTTTTCAACCATATAAATAACTGCCTCTTCATAACACTTATCATTTTTCACAAAGTTTTTCAAGCAAAATCCCCTGTACTTAAAATCGTCATTATCATATTCAATCGATTGTTCTATAACAAGTTAGATTGATTGAATAAGGTATACTTATCATGATTCGACCTTGTTAAACCTGCTAATTGATCGTTAAAACGAAAATTGATGATGAACAATACTTAGACCAATGAATCGACACTTTGATTTTGTGTGTTAAAACTGAAATCGAATGTTGTAATAGGTGTAGTTATTGTCGATTATCAACTTTCATCCATTAATTTGCATCAAAAAGCTCAAAATCAACCTAATCAACTGAAAATTTTCATAATACTGTCGAACCGCCATTGATGAACTTGTGAATGTTCTTAAGTTTTAACATAAAACTGATAAAATGTGTGTTATAAAGTGACAAATCAATGCTAAAACTGAGCTAAAACATGTTATTCAACTTCATCATACAAATTTCAAATTTGTGTTCTTAAGTGTTTAATCTGTTAACTGTAAACTGTTGTATGATCATTGAGTCACAAAGGTTTTTATTAAACAAAATGATGAAAATCAAATTGTTAGATCAACTTAGGTGTTAAAATGATTGTGTGATTATTTTACATTGTAACTTTTGTTTAAACACTTATGCAAATTTGTTATTTATGAATGAAAAAAATCTAACCCATATGTCTTGTCTTTGTCAAAACAGATGGAGAATCTCAAGTTTGAGCCTAAGCACAATCTGGTTGCATGTTTGGATGAAGCTATACTAGAAACAGAGGGGTATAGAGATATGATGAGATTTATCAAGAGAACCAAATATGTTTATGCTATGTGTGCAAAGCCTGTGATATATGCCAGACTCATCAAGAGTTTTTGGAGAACAGCTGAGGTTGTAACTGATGACAATGGAGTGATGGTGGTTAGAGGAAATATTACCAGAGAATTGTAGCTAACTGTATCTGAGGAGTCTATCAGAACAGCATTGAGGATTGATGATGATGAAGTTGGTGCAAATGATGAGCTAACAACTGCCGAGTGTCAGGCATGTTTTGTTAATATGCGTCATCCTCCCATATTTCCAAAGTCGCAGTTTGTTAGAGCTCGGTTGGGAAAGAAATGGAAATTGCTGTGTTATGTGATACAACAATGCATGTCTAGAAAGAGTGCTGGGTTTGATAACTTTCCTTCTGACATTGCATCCCCCATTGTTGCTATTGCTGAGAACAAGCCGTTCAACATGTCAAAATGGATAATGAAGGGATTTGTATTCAATTTGGTGAAAGGCAAAAGGTTCAAGTTTCTCATGTATCCGAGATTCTTGCAACTCATGATCAATGTTGCATATCCCATCATCAGAGAAGAAGGATTTGCTGGAGGAATTTTATATACTGAGGACATGAACGACCTATCATATAGGAAGATGAGTATAGGAACTGTACAAAGTGTTGAATTGTTTGACTATATGCGGGATATAGCCAACAATATTGAGAATATAGAAGTGGTATATCATCATATATCACATGGCGAGATTGTGAATCCAATAGTCTTAATTGATGAAGTACCTGACAATTTATTGGATGATGATGAGTACTTTGCTCGTCATCCGGAAGATGAAGATGAGGATGAGAATGAATCTGAAAGTAGTGATGATGATAGTAAAAGTGGTGATGATAGTGATGATGATGATGGTGATGATGGAAATGAAGATGATAGTGCTGAATCAGTTCCTGAGGAGGCAGAGAATGTTGTGGTTGATGAACCTGTTGAGGTTGAAAATGTAGTAGAAGATGTTGTTGTGAATGCTCGTAAGGATATCACAGTGCAGTATGTCAGATCACGAAGATCGAAAACTGTGATTGATCCTATTGTTGTGGAGGAACCAAGTGTTGTTGAAGATGTATATGTGCCTGAACAGATTGATGTAGTCCAAATTGGGCAAGAAGTTGTAGCAGAAGTGGAGACTGTGGCACAGACAGACGATGATACTGATGTCTATACGATTGATTCTGAACCAGTAGAAGTTGCCACATCCCCCAAAGCTGCTGAGAATATTGAACAACCTTTGGAGTCTTCACCAATTGTTGTGTCAAAAGATTTGTTGAAGGAAAAAGATGATGAAATTGCAAGGCTAAACAAAGTGATAGAAGAGTTGATGAAAGAGAATGAATCTTTGAAAGCTTCGAATGAGAGGAAGAAGGTTAGACTGAATGAATTCAGAGAAACCAATTTGAATAATAAGAAGATTTTTGATGATCTTGATTCGGAGTATGAAAAACTGAAGGAAGATTACAAGGAGTTGTATGCTGAATGCAACACTTTGAATGCGGAAAAGGAGATGTTGGAAAAGTGGTTGGAAGAGGCCAAGCCAAAGAAGTCAAGTTCTTCTTCGGATAAAGATTTTTCTAATGAAGTGATGGAAGTTGCTGAACCTTCACAAGATGTTAAAGTTTATTATACTAGAGCTCGTGGAACGAAGAATGTGGGTGAAAGGGTTGATACACCAATTCTTATTCCCGATGAAGCTGCTGATACTGTCAATCTTGACAAAGCTGAGGGAAAACGTAAACTGGATGCTGTGCCTGATATAGTGAAAGAAGATGAAGTTGCTAAGAAAGCTAGAATGGAAGAGACAGTTCAGATTGAGCCGATTCAATCTGTGTCTGTAACTGAAATTGAAGTATCTGAGGTAGCAAAGGTGGATGAGACTGTGAAGGAAATTGAACAGTTCAGATTGAGCCGATTCAATCTGAGTCTGTAGTGGCAACTGAAGTGCCTGAGGTGATTGAAGTAACTGAGAATGTGCCAGAAGTAGTTACTGATGAAGCATTTCATTTTGAGCCGGTTCAAACTGAAATTGCACCGATGATTGAGGCACTTGATGATTTGGATGACATAGACTTTACTGATTCTGAACCGGAAGCTGCTAATCCTGACGATGAGATACCAGCTGATCTTCCTGAACGATTTGCTTATTTAGAGAAGATGAAGTATAATCCTGTTTATCTAAATGGACTTACAGTTAGTCAGATAAATGAGGAATACGAAAAGTGTTTGAATGCTCAAGATAAGGCAATGGCTGATGATAAAGAGTTTGTTGTAGAAATGGGTGAGTGGAAGCCTTTGCAAGAAAGTTTAAATATTGATGATCTTCCTCCTGAAGAACTTTATCATCAAGATCCGGAGGAGATGACAGCCAGAAATATGCGTGAATGGCTGAGTTCGAGGAACTATCCATACAAAACATTGAAAAGGCTGAAGCGAGAATCTCTGAAAAAAATTGTTGTAAGTTTTATGAAGACTGAGAAGATGCATCACCGGATGTTTCACTTGGATTACAACAATCCGGATTATTATGAGTTGACTAAAAGATATAAAGTGCTTGGACCTAAAGAGATTCCTGTGATGGCATTGCCAGAGGATGCGCATAAGAAAAGGAAAGAGCTGATCGACATGTTTCCAAGTGAGATGAAATCGTATAACATTCCAATGGATGTACGAGAATCATGGCACAAGTCTGCCATAGCAGGTGATATTGTGAGATCACTGCTGAGTAAGGGACAGTCCGTTGCTGAATTACTTGATTCTATGATCGTGCCGGAAAAGTCCAAGGATGTGAAGATCATAGCATGGAAATATGATGAGATATTTGATGCTTTTCTGATTAAAAGGGTGAACGGATTGTGCGATGTCTATCACTACTATTCAAGTATTTTCAAGCTTCCAGTTCAAGATCTTAAAGAGTTACACAAATTGAGATTGATTAATCACACGCGAGCAGAGCGTGGTGATAAATGTGTTATGTTGTTTGATGCCGGAATGAGCCGCATGCCAAAGTACTTAGAGTTCAGAGGTCAGCAAGAGGATACAATCTATCTGAATACAAAGAAGAGGAAACAGAAGAAGTTGATTCTGCGAGACATGTATTTGGACGAGTTCTCAGATGAATATTTTGATAAAGTGACAGATCCGGGGTTGAAGGTGATTGATGGTACGCAAGCGACTAAGCCCATTCTGAGGTTCTTTTACAATCAAGAGACATATGAACTGAAGTTGGTTCGAAATGTGGATGACTGGGATCGAGACATGATCACACTATTCAGCACGTTTGAATTGAAGTTGCTACACCCATCATACATTGATCATCTTCGTAATCATACGATGGAGAAGCTGAAAGATCCGATTGCTGAGAAAGACATGAAATTGTTTGTGGTAATGATCGAAGTGAATGCAGCTGCTTCTGAGAAAATCCGACTAAGGAAGGCATTACTCAATGCTAACCTTGTGAAGGTTGATATTCCGGAGATTGAATTTATGCGTGTGACTGCAAAGGGTACATTAGAAGTGCAAGCCAAAGGGCAAGAAATGCCATATGAATTTTATGCTAACATTGACTTTGCAGGTTTGACTCTTGATACTCTGAAACGCATGAATGCCTGTGCCATCCTTACCAATGAATCAAAGCCGAGACAAGCAAAGATCGCTGAGATGTTCAAGTCATGCATCGAGGAAGCGTTAAAAGAACAGGAAGAATACCAAGGAAAGCAGTTGCTGGATGTTAAAGAAGAGACTGAAGATTGGTGAGAGATTGAAGATGAAAAGCAAAAGTTGAAAACTGTTGAAGATTTTTGAAGTCCAAAGATAAATCTTAGGGGGAGTACTGTTAGGGTTTATTTCTGTTTAAGATTTACTTTGTACTTTGTTTATACATTTTGTATAGTTTAGGGTTAATTTTGTATTTTCCCTAATGTATTGTTGCATAAAGCATGTAGTAAGAGAATGTTAGTGAGAGAGTCTAGATCACAATTACAAGTTAGAGAGAGAGTTAACTGTGTGTGATTTACATTCTCCTGCACTTTTGTACTACAATTTGCTTTGATCATCAATACAAAGAGAATTATTAAGTAATGAATTGTGTTGTTGATTGATTGTGTTTTGTGTACTTGTTTTGTTCTGATCATTGAGCGATATCGATCCAATTGAACCTATCATCCGTCTTCTACGATAAGTGCGTGTTGATTTATTTCCACAATCAAATAGTGACTGTTCATGAGGTTAGTAATTATTCCATTGATACTAGTTTCGTAAAAAAAAACTCTTTATTGTTATCATGTCAATTTACTTGTTTTTGTGGCGTTTATTTCGGTTATATTTTTCTTAGCTAAAAGTTATGCTTCTATGTGACCTTTATAACTGACACCCCTTCCAAAGGTCACATATAGCCATTTATTTGATCTTTAGAGATAGTATAGCACTAAAATTGAGTGGTTTATCTAAAATTCTCTTAACTAATCTACTTCCAAATTTTTGTAAATAAATAATTTATAAAAAAAATCAAAAATATCAATCTATCTCTTGCATTCTCAATCTTAAATTCACTTGTTTCGTTCAATCTCCTTCTCATGATTAACGCCTTCGATATACTTGGTTCTGTGTGAGGCTGTTACATTAACCGTGAACTGCTGAAGACTCGAAGTAAAGGCAAAGACATCCCTTTCTTATGAAATTTACCTTTCGAACTAGGTTAATTTATGTTTTGTTTTGCGTCATGTTGTTCGTTTTTCTTTGTTTTTTTGTCACGTTCTTGTACTCTTTCTTCGGGTTTTAGCTACTTGTTAGCCCCTTATCTATCTAGTATTATTTGCCGTCTAAAAACAAAGGTTAATTTGTTAGGTGTTAATATACTCTAAATCGTCATCATCACCATTAGTCAATTTCTATCTTCTTTTTCGTTTGTGCAAATACGTTATCCCCTCACTCTTTTCATATATATATATATATATATATAATCATTCCTAAGTTTGCTAACATTCTTTTTCTTTCATTTCTAATACAAAAAGACTATTATTTGTAATTACTTTATATTTGTTCCATTTACATTTTAGGCATGCATATTATTTTTCGACTCTTTTAAATTGTTAGAGTGTTATTGTTGTGACACCCCGCCCGGCGGCGGAAACACCGTTCTGTCAAGTAAATTGGATAGCAATAGTAAACAAAGCACATGGTAATTGTTTATTATTTAAATAGAAACGACAGAAACAATAACTGAAATTGTATTTATTATTTAACTAGATCCAAGGCAGCACTAAGTATTGACAAAGCAGCAAAATAATATCAAGCAACACCTGAAATATGTAAAAATATAGTTAGCTATTTTAAATTAGTAAGTAAATCACAAATTGATACATAATTTTATAGAAATCCGAGATCATCATAATATGTTGCAAAATCTTACATGCATAGCTATTTCATATCATTCTCGACCATGACATCTTGAACACACATTGAAAACCATCATTGTACAGCAACTTGTAATCATTTGTCATGAGGAACCAACTCATGTTATTAATTAAAGATAACCTAGCTTTCTGGCAACCATCACGTAACTGTCTCGATATAAGTTATTACTAATTGTTTAAGCATCTAAGGGACGTAACCACATAGCATAACAACCAGTATCATCATATAGCAACTTATAACATTGAATAGCAACTAGAAACATTGAATGGTCGTGTTTAAATCACCTATTTTGAAATACATGTAGGTTGGTTTGTCAAATCGTTAGCGTTAACATTGTACCTGTGGGATTAATAAGTAACAATACTACTTTAAATACCACATAAGGATTGCATCTTGTCCTGAACAAGACTAACATATTTAATGATCTCATTTGAAAAACAAATAGAAAAAACTGAAAACTTTGAGTAATTGAACATATTTCAGCCCCAAAATGTAAAAGTAAAAATGGGAGTGAATTTACTGACCTTGAGATAAAATAGATAACCGAAATAGAAGCGCGGGTATATCGAACCGAGGGTTGCCCAAATATTAGTATCACCTAATTAATTGGCAAAAACCCTAACTTAGAAACGAAACAATAGTAACAAGAATCAAAAGTCCGAGATCTAGGGTTTCGGATTTGGGATTTAGGATTTAAAGTACAATTTAGGAATTAGTGTTTTAACTTACAAATTGAGAATTGGGGTTTTAAACTACAAATTGGAAATTCGGGTTTTAAATTACGAATTGGGATTTTGTACGAAAAGTTATAGTATTTTCGTATGGTAAATATTTTTATACGAATCCATTTTAGGTTTCTACTAAACAAAACATTTGTACAATTTTAAAATACATATAAATATGTAATTTTGTTATTAGTATATATTTGAATTTAGAAGTTTCAAAATCTTTAAAAATGTATTTAGTTTTGAAAGAATGTTATTTAGAAAATATGAACATATACTTTAATGTTTAAATGGGTAAAATATAAGTTTTTACATCCTGAAAATGTATTTAATATAAAAGATGTTACTTGGGTTTATTTAGAAGATATAATAAAGGAAAATTGGATTTAATAATCCAACCTTTTAACTATTGGCCTACAATAATCTCACTTTTAAAAATTCTTCATACTAGTCCCAACTTTTACACTATTTTTCGCTGATGGTCCCTCTGTTAAATTTTATAACATCGTTAGTTATGTAATGACGTGGACATGTGACATGGAATGACTTTAAATGATTTGGCATTTAAACAATTTTATTTAAAAAAAAACAACCCATTTCCTTTGAGCTCATGCATCAAACTATCGTCGATTGCCGTACTCCGATTGATTGCGATTTGTATCACCTCCACCTTACGAATACACTATGGTCGCTTTCCTCATCCAACAATACCTAGTTTTGTTATTGCAGTTAATTAATTAAACAACATGATGATATTCGCTGTTAACGATGCTGGTGTGTTCGGTGATGGCGAACACACGTCTTTGAATTTCAGATTTCATATTGCTTCAATTCTAATCAGAGATTCGCGGGGATTGAGTTGATTTAGCTTCTGGTGGATTCGAATCAATAACGTGATGATCATGAGAACGAATGTAGTGTGTAATGAAGGTATTGTTGTTCATGGCGTAGTTGCAAGTCCTTTTTCGCATGTTCACCGTACTAGCATCGGAAGTTGGCCGGATCAAGTGAAACGGATTACAGGTCCTTTTGTACACATCTAAAACGGAAACAGGGAACGAAACGATGGTACATAAAGATTACGATTTGCATGTGGGCTAATCATATGAATCATGAAATATCATGTCATTTTGATCGAGGGTTCAAAGGGGCTAATTAGATTTGGAGTTTTAGAAAAAATAAAATAATTGAAAATACCAAATCGTTTGAACACCCTTCCATGTTACATGTCCACGTCATCGAATAACTAACGGTGTTAAAAAAAACTTAAAAGAGAGCCCACTAGCGAAAAATAGTTTGAAAGTTGGGACCACTAAAAAGAATTTTGAAAGATTGGATTATTATACGACAATAGTTGAAAGTTTGGATTATTTAAATCCAATTTTCCTATAATAAAATGTTTAAATTAAGATAATTAAAGAAAAGTGACAGTGGGACTCGAACCCACAAACACACCATCCATAACAGTAGCATGAACCACTAGGCCAATGTAGTTTTTTTGCTATACTTCTTGTTTTTAATTTGTTTTAACCCTTTATAACCAACAATACCCATTTCTATATACAAGCCCTAGAAACAAAAGTCAACCAATTCAATCATGTTAATCTCATAAAAAACAAATATAGGGCTTTTGATCCTCATTGAATCACGATCATTTTGATATAAAATACTTACTTGATTATGAAGTTTGGATACGGATTTGAAAAGAATGAAAAAGTCGACTGTTCTTGATTGATTTCGCATGAATTTGGAAAAGATAACATGAAATTGATGGATTGAGAGGATGCAGAAGGTTTAGTGGATTAAAATGAAGACGAAAACTACTTGTGATGATGTGCAAAAGGTAGAAATCACTAAGGTCGCCGGAAAATAATTTTGTTCAATTAATTGGATCTTCACAAGGTTAGCATTAAGCAATGCCTTCCTTAATCGGATTTTCTCTGTGGCAGCTCCAATCACCTCGATCATGATCACGAACAATCTTCTGTCTTCTTCAGCAACAGGATCTTTCAATGTCTCCATCTTGTGGTTGCGAAGATGATCAATATAGGATGGATGTAGCAGCTTTAGCTCAAACGTACTAAACAACGTGATCATATCTTGATCCCAGTCATTCAAATTACGTACCAACTTCAGCTCATAAGTCTCCTGATTATAGAAAAACTTCAGAATGGGCTTAGTTGCTTGAGAACCATCAATCACCTTCAAACCCGGATCTGTCACCTTATCAAAATATTCATCTGAAAACTCTTCCAAGTACATGTCACGAAGTATCAGCTTCTTCTGTTTCCTCTTCTTTGTATCCAAATAGGCTTTATCTTCTTGTTGTCCTCGAAACTTCAGATACTTTGGCATGCGGCTGATCCCGGCATCCAACAACATAACACATTTATCACCACGCTCTGCTCGCGTGTGATTAATCAATCTCAACTTATGCAACTCTTTCAAATCTTGCACCGGCAACTTGAATATACTCGAATAGTAATGACACACATCGCATAACCCATTCACCCTCTTGATTAGAAAAGCATCAAATATCTCATCATATTTCCATGCTAAAATCTTCACATTCTTGGACTTTTCAGGCACGATCATCGAGTCAAGTAATTCAGCAACAGACTGACCCTTACTTAGCAGTGATCTGACAATATCACCTGCTGTGGCAGACTTGTGCCATGACTCTCGTACTTCCATCGGAATGTTACAAGATTTCATCTCACTTGGAAACATGTCAATCAATTCCTTTCTTTTCTTGTCCTCGAAACTCCAGATACTTTGGCATGCGGCTGATCCCGGCATCCAACAACATAACACATTTATCACCACGCTCTGCTCGCGTGTGATTAATCAATCTCAACTTATGCAACTCTTTCAAATCTTGCACCGGCAACTTGAATATACTCGAATAGTAATGATACACATCGCATAACCCATCAAAGGCAATGCCATCAAAGGTATCTCTCTAGGTTCAAGCACTCTGTATCGTTTGGTCAACTCATAATACTGTGGATTATTATAATCGAAGAAGAACATATGGTTATGCATCTTCTCAGTTTTCTGAAAACTCACAACAATTTTCTTCAACGATTCTCGTTTCAACTTCTTCAAAGTCTTGTATGGATAGTTTCTCGAACTAAGCCATTCACGCATGTTTGTAGTAGTCATCTCTTCTGGATTTTGATGATAAAGTTCTTCTGGAGGAAGATCATCAATGTTCAAACTTTCTTGAAGCGGTGTCCATTCACCCATCTCAACCACAAACTCTTTTCCATCACCTTCTACCTTGTCTTGCGCATTTACACATTTCTCATATTCCTCGTTTATTTTACTGACAGTGAGTCCATTCAAATAAACAGGATTGTATTTCATCTTCTCCAAATATGCAAACCTTTCATCAAGATCAGTGGGTATATCATCAACAGGATTAGCTTCTGGTTCAGAATCTGTAAAATCAATATCATCCAAGTCATCAAGTGCCTCAATTGTATGTGCAGTATCAGTTTGAATCGGCTCAAACTGTACTATATCATCTAGAGTTCTTTTCTTCACAGTCTCATCCTCTTTAACAATCTCGGGCACATCAGTTGCCTGTACAGACTCAGATTGAATCGGCTCAATCTGAACTGTTTCTTCAGTTCTAGCTTTCTTAGCAATCACATCTTCTTTCAAAATCTCCGGTACAACATCCAGTTTACGTTTTCCCTCGGCTTTGTCAAGATTGACAAGATCAGCAACTTCATCGGGAATAGGGACAGATTCTACAATTGGTTCTGTCATTGTTTTAGATCGTTGTGATCTAGTTTGATAAACTGTGACGTCCCTAGGAGTCTCAGACACTCCAACGTTCTCTTCAACAACAAAATCTTTATCAGATTCAGAACTTACTGGCTCCTTCTCTTTCAGCCAACTTTCCAATACCTCCTTTTCAGCACGTAAAGTGTTGCACTCTGCTTGCAACTCTTCATAATCGGCTTTCAGCTTCTCATGATCAGCATCTAATTCTTTAAATGTTTCCAAATTCTTCTGATGAATAGCCCAAAACTCTTCCAACCGCTTTTTATTTCTTTCATTTGATGCTTTCAATAACTCATTAGCATCTAAGAGTTTGGCTATCATCCTTTCCAAATGAAAAACTTTGTCTTCTTCTTCATTCAAATTGACACTTGATCCAACTTTTGGTGAAGACTCCAAAGGTTGTTCAATTTGTGTAATTGCAGGAGATGATGTGGTGGGAATATCTACTGGATCAGGGACAGTAACGCCAGCATCAGCATCATCAACTGCCTGTGCAACAGTCTCCACTTCGGTCATTACCTCCTGTGCAATCTGAACAACATCCACTGGTTCAGGCACACTAACATCTTCAAAAATACGCTGCTCCTCAACAATCATAGGATCAATCACAGTGTTAGATCGTCGTGATCTAAAATAGTGAACTGTGATATCCTTAGGAGCATCCATAACAACATCTTCTACTTCTTTTACAACCTCAACAGGTTCATCAATTTCAACAGTTTCAGTCATAACCGGTTCAGCAACTTCAACATTCATCTCTACATCTTCTTGTACTGCTTCCTCAGAAACTGATTCAGCACTTTCTTCTTCTATGACATCATAATTTCCACCATCACCATCATTGTCACTATCATCTTTATCACTTTCAGACTCATCATCCTCATCTTCATTCTCATCACTATCTTCATCTTCTGGATAACGAGCAAGATACTCATCATCATCAAGCATATTATCAGGAATCTCATCAACAAGGTCCAAAGGATCTACAACTTCACCTTGTGATATATGATGATATACTACTTCAATGTCTTCATCATTGTTTGCTATATCTCGCATATAGGCAAACATCTCAGTATTTTCAACATTTCCAATACTCATCTTTCGATAAGATAGAGCATTCATATCTTCAGTGGAAAGTATCCCTCCTTCAAAACCTTCTTCACGAATAATTGGATGAGCAATGTTGATCATTAGTTGCAAGAATCTTGGACACATAAGAAACTTGAATCTCTTCCCTTTAACTAGATTGAAAACAAACCCCTTCATGATCCACTTCGACATATTGAATGGTCTGTTTTCAGCAATTGCAACAATAGGAGATGCAATGTCAGAAGGAAAGTTGTCAAATCCAGCACTTCTCCTTGACACACACTGCTGGATGACATAGCACAACAGTTTCCACTTCTTTCCCAAACGAGCTCTAACAAACTGCTGCTTAGGAAATATGGGAGGATGACCCATATTGATAAAGCAAGTCTGGCATTCAGCAGTTGTTAGCTCGTCAGAAGCACCAATCTCATCATCATCAATCCTCAAAGCAGTTCAGATAGACTCTTCAGACACAATTAATTGTAACTGTCTGGTGATGTTTCCTCTAACCACTGTAACTCCGACTTCATCAGTCAACACCTCAGCAGTCCTCCAGAAACTCTTTATAAGTCTTGCATATACAATGGGCTTTGCACACATTGCATATACATACTTCGTTCTTCTCAGGAATCTGATCATGTCTCTATACCCTTCAGCTTCTGGTATAGATTCATCGAAACTAGCAACAAGATTATGCTTGGGCTCAAATTTCAGATCATTCATCTGTTATAACAAAACAAGACACATGTGTTAGACTTTTCATTCACAAATAACAACATTTGCATAAGAATTTAAACACAAAGTGACAATTTAACAAATCACACAATCATTAATCACCTAAGTTAATCTAACAATCTGATATTCATCATTTTGTTCAACAAAACTTTTGAGAATTAAAGATCAAGTGACATTGTACACTTAACAGTTTAAAGTACTTAAACACAAATCTGAAATTTTGTATGATGAAGGTGTATAACTTGTTTTAGTTCAGTTTTAGCATCAATTTGTCACATAACAACAGATGATTCATCATTCATTATCAAAGACGTGAACATTTCAAATGTTCATCAATGGCGGTTCGACAGTGATATGAAAATTTTTCAGTTGATTTAGTCGATTTTAAGCAATTTGATGCAAATTAATGTATGAAAATTGATGATCGACAGTTATTACACCTATTACAACACTCGATTTAAGTTTTAACATTCAAAATCAAAGTGTCGATTCAATGGTCCAATTACTGTTCATCACAACATTTGATTTTTACGATCTATCAGTTGGTTTATCAAGGTCGAATCATGCAAGATATACCTTATTCAATCAATAAAACTTGTCACAGAATCAATCGATTGAATATGATATGGACGATTTGAGTACAGAGGATTTGCTTGAAAATGTTGGTGAAAAATGATAAGTGTTAGTGAAGAGGCGGGTATTTTATATGCTTTGTTCAACTGATTGAAAAATTAGGTCAAACTTAATGGGACGGGTCAACAATTTGGGACGGGTAAAAAATTTAGCCCAATAAGCCTGGACGGGTCATGTACTGTTGAGCCGCGTCAAGCACTGTTGGGACGGGTCACAGTCTTGGGACGGGACACAACCTTGAGACGGGTCAACATAAAACATGTAAAACACTTAGACGGTTCAATCACTGTAGAGACGGGTCAAGTACTGTAGGGACGGGTCA
Source organism: Tagetes erecta (assembly GCA_030867185.1). Classification (NCBI taxonomy): domain Eukaryota; kingdom Viridiplantae; phylum Streptophyta; class Magnoliopsida; order Asterales; family Asteraceae; genus Tagetes; species Tagetes erecta. The sequence continues at coordinate 26,442,533 of CM061495.1, read as the reverse complement.
GAGTTAGGAACAACTACACCTGTTTTGGTTTTACCCATCACCCGGCTGCATAGTAGTCTTCTAAACATCACCCGGCTTGCATAATAACTTCATGTTCATTACCCGGCTGCATAGTGATACTCTTTCATAACCCGGCTGTATAGTGACAGCTTCTCTTCATCACCCGGCTGCACAGTTGTCATACTTACCCGGCTGCACAGTGTTCTACACTTACACGGCTATATAGAATCTTCATTCTATTACCCGGTTGTACAGTGTCAACACTTCATCACCCGGCTGTATAGTAACATACAACTTGTCACCCGGCATCATTTCTTCTTTCACCCGGCTACCTTCTCATTCAATCACACGACTGATATTAATCAACACTACCTTACCCGGCTAAATAGTGACTTCATTACCCGGCAAAATAGTTACTTCTGATATCTTCACCCGGCAACAACACTTAGACGATTTTTTTCACTTTTCTCCGTCTGTTGACTTTTCAACTGCATTTATTGCACCTGCAAACATTCTCGACATATTAATTAGACAAGACATCCTTATTAGGGTTTGTCACATTAAATATTCAAAAATATAAATCAGGGCAACAAAATTTAATTCTCATAAAAACCTTTTTCATTTTCTTTGATTTTTCTCACAAAAATGGTTTTGCACAAACAATATTTCTATATCCCGAAGCAATTTCTTAAAAAAAAACAAATCACAAGACCTTAGGTTTGTATTTAACACATCCAATACATTTGCTTTTCATACCACATAATCTTGTTCATTCAACACACTCATTTCAAAAATATTTTTGGCTTTTTGTAATTATTTTTCTTCTTCAATTATTCTCCCCCTAAACTTAAAATTTCTTGAAATTTTGAAGTTTAACAAGGATGTCGATGTGTCAATAAAGACTCCATATGCCTGCACACACAAAGCACACACATTAAAATAAATACATATGCAATGCAATGAATCAAAATATCGCAGTGAGATCATACCACACATTATCTGAACATGTTTTGCAAGTTTTGAATAGACATTTGACTTATGCTTGATTGAGTGATGATATGAAAACATACCAATTAGCTCGAGTTGACACACTTACTTTTTCAGTATCATGATGAGATTAAGGTTCGATTAAAATGACTTATGTGACCCTCATGAATACATATGTCAACATATTTCCTCATCAACCATCACTTGAATGCATATTGCACAAAAACCTGGTCACTTACAATCATAATCAGTGTGGAATATGGGTTCTATTCGAATTTGGTCCACTTTGGGACTTCTTTTGAATTCCTTTTTGGAATTTTTCATTTCCTATTGTTCCCCTCGGGAATCTTCTGAATTCCTTTTTGGAATTTTTGTTTGGTGATGGTTCACATTTGGGACTCTTTTTGTTCCAACTTTGGGAATCTTTTGCTGCATCTTGAAGCTCAAAAGAAACTTCATGTGAGACTTCAGGTCTGTGGATACCACAACAAAGAAGCTCACGATGCGGTTCATCACACTGAATAGACTGCATCGTTACCCGATCATGAATAACTATCATCACAAGCAATGCATCAAAAGATATACATCTAGACATGTATAGCAAAGGAACTTAACACAAAGATCATTGAGTTTAGATTTGTCAACAATGAACTTACTTTTTCAGTCTAATTGTCTAAGCTGTCTCGCACATCAATTAACATTCATGAGTCTTTATTATAAAAATGATGAAACAAATAATGTCTAGTGTACTATCATTTCTCATTTTTTGCAATATGGATTATTATGACATGATATTTTCTTTTCTTTTTCTTTTTCTATCTTTTTGTGTTCTTTTTCTTTTTCATGCACACTCACAATGCAAAAATTAAAAACAAAAAGGCAGAGGAATCAATACTTGACATCGACTTATTATATTTTTGGATTTTATATTTTCTGATTTTGTATTGATTTTTGCAAAAATAGAATCAATCATGGTTGATTAACCCTATGGATTGAATTAAGAATTCAAACCGTCCTGACAAGAAAGATTTTGTGAAAAGATCTGCCAGTTGTTTGTCGGTATGAACTTTAATCAAAATTATTAAACCTTTTTCAGAGTTGTCTCTAAGAAAATGATATCGAATTTCGATATGTTTAGTTTTTGAGTGTTGAACAGGATTAGCAGTAATGAACATAGCAGCAGTATTGTCAATGTAAATAGGAGTTTTGAGAAAGTTAAACCCGTAGTCAAGCAATTGGTTTTGTAGCCACAAAACTTGAGAACATCCTGCAGATGCAGCGATATACTCTGTTTCAGCTGTGGATACAGAAACGTTGGTCTGCTTTTTGCATTGCCAAGAAACAAGTCTAGGACCCAGAAATTGACATCCACCCGTAGTCGATTTCCTGTCAAGAGCACACCCACCAAAGTCACTATCAGAATAACTATATAATTCAAAATTTCCTTCATAAGGATACCATAACCCGAGATTCGGTTTCCGTTTAAGGTATCTGAAAATACGTTTAACAGCAACCAGGTGCGACTCTTTTGGATCAGACTGATATCTTGCACACACACATACAGCATACATGATGTCTGGTCTTGATGTAGTAAGATACATCAGTGAACCAATCATTGATCTGTACAGTGTTTGATCAACGGATTTGCCTTTTGGATCTGGCTGTATCTTGCAATTCACATCAGATGGCGTTCGAATAGTCTGACAATCTTGCATCTTGAACTTTTTTAGCAACTTCTCAACAAATTTTGATTGGTTGATAAAAATTCCGTCTGCTGACTGTTTTACTTGTAATCTGAGAAAGAAATTAATCTCCCCCATCGAACTCATCTGAAATCTTGATTTCATAATCTCTTCAAACTCTTTGCACATGGATGGACTTGTTGATCCAAAGATGATATCATCCACATACACTTGAACACATAAAAGATCTTCATTTTCCCTTTTCATGAACAATGTGGGATCAATCTGACCTCTTGAAAAACCATGTTCCAGCAAATGTTTAGATTGCGTCTCGTACCAAATCCTTGGGGCTTGATGTAGACCATATAAAGCATTGCTCAATTTGTATACACAATGTGGATACTCAGGATCCTCAAAACCTGGAGGTTGTCTGACATATACATCATCGGTAATTGGTCCATACAAAAATGCGCCTTTCACATCCATTTGAAACACTTTGAACTTCATGAAAGAGGCATACGCTAGAAAAACGCGAATAGCTTCAATTCGAGCGACCGGAGCAAACACTTCTTCATAGTCAATACCTTCTTCTTGAGTGTAACCTTGTGCAATAAGTCTGGCTTTATTTCTGACCACAACGCCACGTTCATCTGGCTTGTTCTTGTACAACCATCTTGTACCAATCGCATTTTCTCCTTCAGGTAAGTCCACTAATTTCCAAACTTCTTGTTTGCGAAACTGAAGTAACTCCTCTTGCATAGCTTCAATCCAACTGTTATCTTGTAGCGCTTCTGAAATGTTCTTTGGTACCACTTGAGAAAGAAAACATGAATAAAGACAAACATTTGCATGCTCCGTTTGGCTTCTCGTAGTTCGCTGATTCAAAGGTCCAATAATCTGAGAGAGAGGATGTTTCCTATGAATTCGGTGAGTTGGTATAACTTCACCTTGTACTTGACTCTCCAGATTAGACTGATTCAGATTCGGTAGATCTTGTAAAATTGTAGAAGTATGCGGAGTGAAATTAGGAACTTGATCCGGTGAATTAATGAAGTAGTCAAAAGTTTCTGGAACAACTTCAACATTCGGATCTGATGATGGTTGAGTTTGAACAGATCCACCATCATTAGGAGAATTTTGAGGATTCACATCATCATCAAAATTGTTTGATTCTTGATCTTCTTGAGAACCAGATGGACCCGGAGCTTGACTAGATACCACATGATCAGGATTATGAAAAGACATGAACGGATACTCAGAATTGATATTACTATCATCGTCATTGTCAGAATCATTACTGAAACATCCCAAGTCTCCTGATTCTTTGCTCGATTTTCCTGAAAAATCAAATAAGTTAGAATTGAAAGATTTTGATAACGAATCTAAATCAAACAACCATTCGGGACCATGAGCCACTGACGGAAATGAATTTTCTAAAAACTTTACGTTAATAGTTTCAATAACAACGTTTGTTTTGCTATTAAAAACCCGATAAGCTTTTGAAACCGAAGAGTAACCAAGAAAAAATCCATCGTCAGATTTAATTTACCAAGATGATCATTTAAATTTAGAATCGATACAGGACAACCAAATGCTTTCAAGTATGAAATATTCGGTTTTCTTCCAAACAATAACTCATATGATGTTTTATTTTTATCCTGAACCAATAATGTCCTGTTTTGTACAAAGCAGGCAGTAGCAATAGCTTCGTCCCAGAATGTCATAGGGATTTTGGCATCTGCAAGCATGGATCTTGCTGCTTCAATCAGTGTCCGATTTTTCCGTTCTACAACTCCGTTCTGTTGTGGAGTTCTTGGAGCACTAAATTGACGCGCAATTCCTTTTTCTGCACAAAACAAATCGACATTAGAATTTTTAAACTCGGTTCCGTTATCACCTCTCAAGATTTTCACTTTGCAATCTAACTGATTTCAACTTTAATGATGAATTCCTTTAACGACTCAGCAGTTTCAGATTTAACATGCAAGAAATAAACCCAAGAAAATCTTGTAAAATCATCAATGATGACAAAACAATAAGACTTCTTTCCGATGCTTTGAACATTTGTTGGTCCGAATAGATCCATGTGTAGCATCTGTAGGGGCTTTGAAATGGAGTTTTCTTGCTTGGACTTAAAAGACATTCGGTGTTGTTTTCCTTTCAAACATGCTGGACAGAGATAAGTTGTTGAGAATTTCTTTGACGGTATTCCCACACCATGATTTCCAGTCACCAGTCGGTTCATGTTCCTGAAGTTTGAATGGCCCAGCCGTCTATGCCAAAGCTGACTCTCATCATTTGAAGCATGCGCAATGAGACAAGTGGTTTCGGTTTCAGCATCAATCCGTGACATATCAAGCGTGTATACATCACGATCTCTTGGAGCTTTAACCACCACCCATTCATTGTCGATCTTGAAACCTGGTTTGAGTATGTAACAAAAAGAATCATCAAACAATGTTGAATATGATTTATCACAAATTTGAGATACACTTAGCAAATTAAAGTTCAACTGTGCACAGTAGTTGACTTTATCAAAGCTAATGACCCCATTTGACACGGTTCCTTCTCCAGTAATCTTTCCACGAGCATCTCCTCCAAATGCAACATGAGTACCATTCTTTAGCTTAAAATCTTGAAGCAAGGCATGATTGCCTGTCATATGCCGGCTACACCCACTATCAACAAACCATGAGTTGATAGGTCTTCGAGGGCGTACATGCATTTCAATAATTACCTAGTTAGTTTGGTCAACCCAGGCCCACATGGTCTTGGGTTTTCCGAATCTATCTGCAACAGTAACTTGTTGATAGTGTAGATTTTGAAAATTTGTTTCATTTGGGAGATTTGGTTGAAAACTGTTTCGCCCAACGGCTTGATTTGTTTGCTTTCTTCTTAAAGCAATGAACCTTTCCTCTTAGGATCAAGGTTATTTTCAAATTTCTGATGTCTCACCATCAAAGCTCTCGGCTTAAAACTGTTAACCTGCACATTCTTGGATGAAAAGTCATTAAAACCAGAATTGTTTCGTTTGAAAGTTCTCAAATCAGGAGAATGACTTTGGTTAAATTTTTGAAAACCAAAAGATTGATTTCATTGAAAATTCGGAAAAGGAGTCATTTCTCTTGATGAGTTTTTCCGAAAGAAACAATCTACATTGTCATGATTTCTTCTTTCACAAATAACACAGAATTTGTTATAAAAACATTCTTCTGAAGAATGATTTCTTTTGTCGCAGTAATTGCAGTACCTGTTAAAGAAACATTCAGTAGTAACATGATTATAACGATCACAAATCTCACAATGTTTCTTGCTAATCCTAAATAGCCGATTGTTAACTTTTGATGTTGAACCCACTCGTGATTCATTATCAGTTTTGTTCGATTTTAAGTTAACAACATTCTTTTGTGAAGATTTTGTTTGTGATTTTGATTGCTTGGGAACTTGGTTCGATTTTAAACCATCTTGTTTGGTTATCTTCTTTGATTCAAATCTTTTATCATTAACAGCGGAAGTCTTAGGACTTGAACCTGTTTTCAGACCAGAGTTAGATTTGATTGAAGAATTGATTTGGTTACCATAAGACTTGTTCATATCGAATGTTCCTGCAGACACAAACTTGATTGTTTTACCTTTTGACACTTTCTTTTTCACAGGTTTGACATTGTCAGTTTTAACAATTTGAGCTTTGGGTTTGTCATTTGATGTTATGACACTTTTACCTTTCGACTGTTTTGTTTCAGATTGATTGTTTATTACTTTCGATTTCTGCATCTTTGCATTTGAAACTTCAGTCTTCTTCACTGCTTGCTTCTTGATCAGTTGATCAGCAACATTTGCCTTCTGTTCATTCTTCCACTTGATGTATTCTGGATCATTGTATCCTGAAAATTCAGCTTCATCCTTCACCTTTTCTTCTGGCATAGGATTCAGTTCTGGATATTCAACAAGTTGTATTAGAATAGGTTCAGATTTGTTGCTTGCTTCATCATCAGCTTCAACTATCATGGTGTCATCTTCTCTCAAGCTTTCGATCAACACTTCAGATCCTTCCGATTCAGATTTACTTCTTTGAATTTCTTTGAATCTTTGTTCATTTTCAGGTGAATGATCAAATTCATTGAAGTTTTCAGGTAGAGTGTTTGTGATTGACTTAGGCATTGGTTCATGAGTGAAACCCAACCCTTGTTTGTTTTTGTTACCTCTTTCACTCACAAGTTGTCTCACCATTGTTTTACAACTTTTTACCTTTGTTAATTCAACTTGTGTGACAACATGAGCAACTTTTTCTTGTTCAAAGTTCTTTGTCATTTCTGCAAGTTGTTTGGTTACTATTTCCAGTTCCTTCAAGGTTTTGTTCCATGATTCTTTAAGTGACAATATCTTCTCATCAGCAATTTTGTGATCAATTTTAAGTTGTTCATGAATTTTTTCATGTTTGCTTAACTTGTCACCAATTTTAAATGAATGAGTTCGATAATGTTCCACTTGTTTAATGCATTGTTCAGAACATAACCTACCTTTAACATCTTCAGGCAAAGGAACATAGTTAGGGGGTAGTTCAGTACTAACCTTTGGTTGCTTAACAGATGATGAAGATTCGTCAGATGTAGCCATAAGCGCAACTTCTGGTTCAGATTCTTCGACAGAATCTGACTTTGCACTCCAATCATAGTCTTCAGAATCTTCACTCACAGCTTTAATCAGTTGATCAATCTTCTTCAATTTCACATACCAGTGCTAAACTTGATGTAAGATCAGATGTAAACTGTTCCGCATAAGCACTCCAGTCATATCCATCTTTCACACTAACCACCAGTGCTTTGTTCTGATCTTCTGGCTTCTTGCCTTCATCTTTCAGTTCTGGCATTGGAAGACTTTGATATGGCTTCTGCATGAAACGTTGATTCCTGTTTTGATAGCTTGAAGACTGTTGCGAGTTCTGACTTTGACCATGATTCTGTCCACTTGAATCAGCTTGATCATTGTAGTTTTGATTCTTAGGAGCCTTGCATTCCTTAGAAAAATGACCATAGCAGTTACAGTTGAAACATCTGGCCTTTGACTTGTCAAATCCAACTGTCTTGTTTGCATGTGGCTTGAAGCTACGGTTTACATATGCATGTTTCTGAGTTCGATATGCAACCATAACCATCTGCCAATTCAGATCCATTTCTTCAACGTCATCGGGATCCATTTCAAATAAATCTTGTAAAACAACATCCATCTGAGACAGATGACTTCCTTGATAAGCTTGAAAGCTTGCCATGAATGCAGTGAACGCAGTCTTAGTCTCATCATCTTGTAACAAGATGTTCATCACATCTTTTACTTTGGCTTGAACAGTAGAACTTTGATTTTCTGACTGAGATTTCATAGATTGACTTTGAACTTGAGCTCTTGGTGGAGATTGAGGTTGAGAGTAAATTGGTGAGCTTGGTAAATACGAAGAATCAGTGTAAAAGCTAGCACCAACAAACAAATCTCCTTCGTCATCAGTCTTAGCAGCATCTTGAACAAGAAATGCATTTTCCACTGTGTTGGCAGGATTCACAACAAACTTATACTGAGCATGTGAACCTGATCTGTCAGTATTTCTAGAGCTTTCATCAATCTCAACTTCTTCAATCCTTGCAATGAGCAGATCTAGATCCATTGGAAATTTTTCAGTATGCTTCAGTAGAGTCACAGTCTGTTTCCATGAAGATGGAAGAGCACATAACAATCTGTCATTCAGGTCTTGAAGATCTGTCTTAGCACCAACATTTGTCATCTCAGTAGTTAGATGAACAAATCTATTCATCATCTGGTGCACAGATTCTCCAGCAATGTGTTCAAACAACTCCAATTGTCTCTTTAATTTTTGCTTCTTGAGACTTCTCAATTGTTCTCCTCCTTCACATATTGATTTCAATGCCTTGAACAACGTGTAGCCAGTTTGATAAGCATCCAATCTAGACAACACTTGAAGTGGTAGCCCTTTACACATCAAAGAGTAAGCCTTGCTATCATTCTTGACCTTTCGCAAGTCTTCGGCTGAAAGATTATCTTCAGGATAAGGTTCAGTTGAATCTTTGGTGTAGGTACTTGCACTGTCAGGAGCAGTCTGAGTAGGAATGTGAGGACCTTTATCAATTGACTTCCATAGATCATTGTCAATAGAACATAAATGATGCTTCAATCTGATTGTCCAATTCTCGAAATCTGCACGATTAACCAATCTACGAACACGGTTATCAGAATCATCATTAGGTGCCATTTTTAAAAAATTTCAAGAAAATATTTTTTTTTTGTGTTTTTGATGATTTTTGAAAAGAAAAAGTTAAAATTTAAACTAAAAACAAGTAAATAATGACAAGATAAGATAACAAGGTTTGAAACAACTGAAAAACAAGTCACACGGCTGAACAGTGAAATTTTGTTCTTCACCCGGCTGAACAGTGTAAATTCTTCTTCACCCGGCTGTGAAAAACTTCTTCACCCGTCTGAACAGTTACACGGCTAAACAGTTGTCAATCTTCAAAAACTTGAAATCTTCACCCGGCAAGTAGAGTTACCCGGCTGAACAGTGACACTTGACACAGCTGAAAACTTGACCTGGCAAGAAGACAAATATTCACCCGGCTTCACAGTTATCAACACTTCACCCGGTTGAGTTTGACACGGCTAAAAGTGATAATGACCCGGCTAAATAGTAAAAAGTTGATCCGGCTGTAATGTTGATCACCCGGCTGAACAGTGCTTTACCCGTCTGAACAGTTCTTCACACGGCTAATCAGTACACTTACCCGGCTCAACAGTATACAGTTTTTCACTTGCAATTCTTCACCCGTCTAGACAGTTTTGCCTTCACACAGCTGCACAGGACCTATTTGTTCACAAATCTAAGTCCAAATATATTGTCTAAGTCAAAATTATCACCCGGCTAGTTCATCTTCAACCAGTTCATCATGTTCATCATTTTCGTCATATAGATTTTTCAGAATTTTAATGAAACTTGTCCAAATTCTCCAAAATTCACACCCAGTTAGCGAATTATACCGATTATCAATCTCCAATCTCAATCAATCCAAAACATGATCATTTTCTGATGATTTTGAGCAGAAAATTGATCGAACAGTAAACTTCAATTTCTTCTTAATTCCTCAGATCTGATGATAATCTGATAGAATTTGCACACGCGTTGTGAATTAGAAATGATTCTGATGATGAATCACAACTAAAAAACAACAACAATTCATTCAGATCATGATTTTGAGCAGTATTGATGTGTTTTTGCTTGATGAATAGCGAAGAACACAATACCAACAGCTCTGATACCAATTGATAGGTTCAATTGGATCGATATTGCTTGATGATCAGAACGATTCCAGTACACAAAACAACAATTCAATCAACAACACAATCCATTACTAATAATTCACTTGTATTGATGATCAAAGTAATATTGTAGTACAAAATGTGCAGGAAAATATAATCACACACACTTAACTCTCTCTCTAGCGTGTAATTGTGATCTAGACTCTCTCTCTCTAACATTCTCTCACACATGCTTTATGCATCAACACATTAGGAAAAATACAAAATTAACCCTAAACTATACAAATATGTATAAACAAAGTACAAAGTAAATCTTAACTAGAAACGAGCCCTAACAGGTTTTGTGAATTGCAGAGACAAAAAAGAATGTTTGGTGATTGGAATATGTTAATCGAGTGCCAATTGGTGTTTTGGAAAGGTTAATTCATCAATTACAGGTCTTAATTACAGAAATGAGATTTCAATTTGAACCCATAATCAATCCATGCCTAAACAGATGTTAATCAAGCGTTTATGGGGTGTAACGGGTTCGAAAATTGCAAGGAAATGGTTTTGGAAGGTTTTGATTGATTGAAATCTGTTAAAAACGAGTAAATTGAAGTCGCCGGAATAACGCGAGTGGCCGGAAAAGGCTGCCGGAGCAGTGGTCGGATTTATGGGATTCAAAAAAGGGGGGGAGGACTGGGGTATAACAATTTTACACCTTTAGTCCCTACGGTTTTGATTTTGTTTATTTAGTTATTGATAAGTTTTAATCCAAGTTTGCAAATTGATAGTTTTTGCCCAAAATTAATTTATAACTTATACTAATTAACTAACTTAACTATGTTGAGATGAAATGTTGATATACGTGACGTTTTTATAACTTTAGCTCGGTTGGGATGTTAAGTGACTATTTCGAAACTTAGAACCATTTTCTTTTAACAGATTTATTTAAATTACTTTTTATAATCTATATATATATATATATATTTATATCTAGAGATTTAATATTATAAATCGTAATTATTCAATACATTTAGATATCTTGCGAGGCAAAAGCGATCGATTAATTAAGATAAGAAAGACGTACAAATCCGATACATTTATTCATAATAATAATGACGAGCGTTACATCTTTTTGAAATAGTTACGAATACAATTAAAACTAAAAGTCTCGGGTTCGAGTCGGGCGTTCAGATTCGGGTTCGGGGCAGATGTCACAATTGTGTACTGCATTTTCTTTTTACATTCAATGCACTTATGAGATTCTTTGTTAATTTGTTACGCAAGTAAAAGCAACAATACTTTATTATTCTTTTATTTGCTAAACTAGTTAGCAGAAAAGCTAGCTTAGTTGATACACTAACCCAATATAAAGATCATCAACAAGGATCGCTTCTAACACATTAAATAGCTTTGAAACATATTTTGAATAATGTGGAACTTTAACGTTCCCTCATCTAGTAGGAACCCATCGCGTGAAACTTTAACCTTCCACTCCAACAACAATTCTAACACTTTCATCCACGACTGAAACCATGTCAACATTCTTTTATATATTTTTCATTTTACTAGCCAATACCACGACTTTAGCTCAACCTTTGCCCATGGGCTGTGCTTGCCACTGAAGTGGCAACTTCTCAAAAGGAAGTATATACGAAAGAAATTTACCCGATGCATTGTCCATCCTACCCACCATCAATAATGGACATCGTTTCTTTAACTACTCACAAGGCTTAATACTGACATAGTAAGCACAAATGCCTTTTGTCGAGGGGATATAACCCAAGATATGTGCCTCATGTTATTGAATTAGGCCATTACTATCATAACAAAATGGTGTCCCAAGAAAAGGGGCTTCCGTCTTCTACGATAAGTGCATGTTGATTTATTTCCACAATCAAATAAAGACTGTTCATGAGGTTGGTAATTTTCAGAAGGAACGAACATCAAACATAGAAGAAATCAAAGAGGCTTTAAAATCACTTATATAAGAGTTGATATGGCAAGCCTCAGTTAGTGGGTCTTTTATTATGTTTTCTAGCGGTAATGCAACCAGTTGAATGGGGAAACCAATCTATGCTCTTGTGCAGTGTATCCCATTTTTATCACCGACAGAATGCATATACTGCTTGGAGGATTTGATGACCTAGCTTTTTTATAAATATAATGAACTTATAAACCTAGAAACCAGGGGTTGCTTTATTAACCAACTTCTAATCTTATGTACAACAATACCCCCTTTTCTAACATTATTACTTTGGTTACAACTCCAAAGTCACCACCACCGGTTTTGCCATCATCTCTGTCAGAACCACAATATTCAGAAGGTACAAATCTGGTTATTTTAATACAAGCTAAATGACTTTCAAAAACAATACAAGCAAAGCTTATATATGATGATGTTTGGTAGTTGTCTTTTTATAATTTTATCCGTGTCATGTTTGTTTCTATATCCTCCTTTTAAACTTTTTGTCGTTTTTGTTGAGTAAATAGGATATACTTAAAAACCGATAAATTACAAATTACACTTTATTAAAATGTTATTTTTACTTTACTGACAAAAAAGGTTCACTACTAGGAGTGTCCAAAAACATCTTCAAAAACCACGTTTATTAATTTTGTTGTTTAAGATCTTTTATCGTATCCACGTACCATAAGAGTGTCCAAAACTACGACAAAATACCTAAAACCTTCATGATCAAAATTTGCCACCTTTGTTTTACTCTGATGTATCCCTTAAGTTTCCTAGTACCATAAATAATTTAAAATTAAATAAATAAACTAATTAACAAACACACACTGGTTTACTACTAAGACTCCCAGGTCAATGTAGCCTAGGAGCCCAATGACTCCGACTGCCTGAGTGAACTGCACTCCGAATAGGGATGAGATCGATAGCATACTGATACCGGTACTGGTACCGAAAATACCGATACCGATTTCTATGAAATGTGAGTACCGAATACTGTATAGAAAATACCAGTTCGGTACGAGTACCGTATCGGTATCGGTTGCAGTTTTCCGGTATGGTACCAAACTACCAATCTCATAATATCTTTTTGCATTAGTGGTATGGATGGAAAAAAATAGGAAATTTTAAAAGGATAACTGAGTGTTGGCTTGATTATTACGTAAACTGATCAGTTTAATACAAATAACTTATATGCCACTTGTTGCCAATGTTAAAGAAGCTATCAAACAAACATATGATATCTTTCACCTCTATAGGTGTATGTGTAATAACTTAACCGGCATGCAGATAAGAATGTCATGTAGTTAACATTGTGCGTCTTAATATTGGTGCAAATAATTTCACTCCGTTTAGAACTTCAACTACTAATTCTCGATGGTTTAAAAACCAAAACCACATGGGCATCCCATCGTGTTTCAAAATCAAAGCCATACTACAAAATTTTCATTTAAAAATGCAATATCTTGAAGCACATATGTTATAATTTAATGATAAATACTATATAGACCAAAATGGGATAAAGAAATGCATATTGCAAACCGATACCATTTATCGAAAAAACAATACCATACATTACCGTTATGAATTTACCGGTGTAAAAATGACTAAATTCTATTACCGGTACTGGTATTGATTTGGCCTAATTGGTACGGGATCGATAGGGAATCGTTACGGTATCACTATTTAGTACAAAGTCTCATCCCTAGCTCCGGATACACTTACTATTTAGGAACACAAAACATAATTAAATATGCAAGGTACTCTTTTATATACAGCTAAATATTTGAAGTCAAGTGGCCAATGAATTTATTCTGAACATTTTAATCTTACTACCAGTATTTTTTTAAACTTCCTACTACCATTATTAACACTTTTTATTTCAACTAGAAAAAAGTTCAAACAAGCTCATATAACATTAGATGTTATCGTGACACTTTGTGTCATGATAATAGATGTTTCCACTTGTATCATTTTAAGTAAAAAGAAGAAACAAATATCCCTTGCCAAGACTCATGAGAGTAATTTCTTCTCGTCGTTAATTAATATTCACCTTTTTTAAATGGTGTGTTTTTACTCCGCAAGCTATTAATTAGGTTTACCAATTATAAATACATGAGTTGACCCTTGAATTTCAACCGTTCATTATTAGTTTGACACTTCCTATTTTCGAATCTAGGACCATCCGAGCAGGAAATGACCACAAGAGGAGATGAGGCTAGCATCATCGAATCTTTTGTATACGATTTCAATATACAAAAGACGAGCACAAAGGACTTCTCAGATGACAATAAGTTAGGTGCTGGCGGATTCAGAGTAGTTTACAAGGTATGCACAAACAAAAGTTGCTTCATAGATTAAATATCTGTATTGGTCTCACAACTTTTCAATCAATTTTTTCCTACACTTACATGATATATCATTAATTAAACACCTTACCAAACTCTAATAGTTATAAATTTAACTAGTATTATACAGTGGCCCGCGCGTTGCGCATGTCTTTTTTCTCTGTTTATGTTCAGTTTCCTTTTTTTATATTAACTAACGATGTTAGATCATATCGTTTCAGATTATAAACCTGAATAAAAAACGTTTTTTTATTGAAATCATGTTATCAAAACCAAACCATTTGACTTAAACCCAAAACCATCAAAATGTTACACTTAAACCCAAAACCATCAAATAGTTTTACCAAAACCCAAAACCATCAAATGGTTTTACCAAAACACAAAACCATCAAATGGTTTTACAAAAACACAAAACCATCAAACGGTTTACAAAAACACAAAACCAACAAACGGTTTCACCAAAACACAAAAACATTAAACAATTTTACCAAAACACAAACCATCAAACAGTTTCACCTAAAACCAAAACCATGATAGTTATTCATTCCTTCATCCTATCTTCTCTACTTGAGACCACAAACACGGGATTAAACTGAAATACACGAACCAAAAAAATCGAAAATTCATAGTAAATGTATCATCAAAAGGTTTAAACTAAAAATAAAAATCAAGATAGCAGAAAACACAAAACAGGCTTAGAGGGTATCAAATAACATCTCCACATGACTGCAGTGAATGCCACGCCATGGAGACATTGAAACCCCATCATCACAGCCTTTTTCAAGGAAACCCACAACTAAAACATATCAGCCCATGAGGCATATCAATCGCTCCACCACAAATACAACAGCCAACAAAGTGGCCACAAACACAACAAACATATTGGCGATGGAGGTTTTCCTAGCACAACAGCCACCAAAGTGAGCCACATATCCACGGCGGATCTCAGATCCACAACCTCAACACAAGAATCAGTCGCTAAACAACATGCAACTAAAGGATCGATATCTCAATCGACATCTCAGATGAAGAACCACCTTCATCGACGTGTGCGTCTCAGACAACAAATCGTCATCATCGACATGTAGATCGAAAACCCCAAAAGGTTTAACATAGATCTTGATACAGATCCACACCATCATCACGAATCTACAACAACCACCACAAAAGGCTTGATACAGATCTTGTTACAGATCCACATCTCACCATAGATCTATAACAACTACAGATCTACAACAACACCACAATCAATCTCCATACGACACAGTACAACAATCAAACAACATGCATAACAATCGGAGCCATGGCCACCGAAACATCATGGTGAAGTGTAGATAGAACAATGAGAAGAAGAGAGAGAGACACACACCAACATGCGTGTGCAAATATGACTCATCCCCAACAAAAAAAATATATAAACATGCTAATAGCTGTACAAAATACACAACCCATTCACCCCTAAAACTTAACTTAATTACACAAATGCCATTCTACTATTCATTCAGTTTTCCTTTCAATATAGTTAAATTACCATCACACATCCATTACCACTATTTCACTATCACTTATTTACCTTAATTACGTGAACACTTTTTCATTATTACACTTCATATCAGATCACTCAACTACTAATACTCTTATAATGAAACAAAATATTTTAATTTGTAATGTTAGTTTAATATGTGATCATGCGGTATTTAATATAGGATGTGCTTAACGACGGACAAGAGATAGCCATTAAAAGGCTAATGAGAAATTATGATAAAGGTGTTACTGATTTTCAGAATAACATGTCATTGCTTTTAAAACTCGAACATCGCAACTTTGTTTGGCTTCTTGGCTACAACATTGGAGGAGGGAGCACTTGTTAGTTTCAGAGTATATGCCGAACGGAAGTCTTGCTGACTTTTTATCTAGTTAGATTTCCGTTACTTGTCTTTTATTTCACTGCTAATTTAGTGCTACATTTGACACGTCATAACACATAATAATCAATTAGATATTCCACGCTAGGTTATAATTCGTGAGTTGAATGATCTCATCCTCTTAAAACCTTTTGTTTCTATAAGAATTTAGATTTTGTATGTTAAATATTATCAACCACTAGTGTAATAAAAATTAATAAAGATTTAAGAACATTCAATATTAAATTATCAATCTCTACGAAATATCTTCCTATTCTAATAATTAAGTAACTCATTTACAGATCAATATTTAAATATTCTACATAGGATTTTGCTTAGGTGTCAACTCTAAATTAATTTGATGGATTTTAAGTCGGGTCATGAAATGATCCGTATTTAAAATAACCCGATATGTTCAAATAAAAAAATCACTAACTATCATGACTTATCTCCTAACCTATGTTCAAATAAAAAAAATTTACCAATTATCATTAATTATCTCATAACTCGATATGTTTAAATAAAATTTACCAGTTATTATAGATCATCTTCATTATTTAAGCATATGATTTTTTCTAACAAATGTTTTTAAATATCCAAATATATTTAATATGTGATATGTTAAAAATAAATTTGATATCTAAATGTAGTTAAAACCTATAAAATTAAAATCCTGTGTAGTGCACAGGTACTAATTTAGTATAACTACATTTAAAGATATTAAACAATTGAAATATTAGGTGGAATAACAACATGTATCTTTTAAATATATATTTGTTTAATCTATTATTTAAAATTATTATCATTTAAATGGTGTGAAATGAGGAAAAAAAATTATACTTCACCGAAAGTGGCTACATGTCCCTTAGTCATTATTTTATTATATAATATTACTATAGATTTGTGTGTTAGGGTAAAGGAATACATTGTGCTTAATTACACCATTACTTTTGAATTTGGACGGTCATTCAAGATATTTACCCAGTGAGGTTTGCTCCTATGTATGTAAAAGACCTTTTAAATATCTTATCACTAAACTATCTTGTCATTAGTTATTTATTTAATGATGTTGTTTACGATAACAAATGATGTTCAAACATACTCCACCATGGAATTGCATAAGATACTTTACTCATGCATACTCATGCATACTTCGTGAAGGGTCTCCTCTACCTCCACATGGAATCACGTTTAAAAATAATTCATCGCGATATGTAACCTGCAAATATTTTGTTAGACACGGACATGTGCGCGAAAATTAGTGACTTTGGTACTGCAAAACTGTTCAAACCTGGGAGAATTGAACCTTCTACTAGCCAAGTCGCTGGTACCATGTGAGTATACGATCTTAAAGATACTAATAGGGGTAACCTAATTAATTAGCTTTTTAGTTAATTGTAAACTGCAGCTTTCGTTCTATGTTTTGATACCATTTATTTTTTTTAGACAAAACTACACAAATCGTCCTTTATTTATATACCAATTTGCTTGTAATGTCCTTAATGTTGAAAAGTTGCACTGG
Source organism: Tagetes erecta (assembly GCA_030867185.1). Lineage (NCBI taxonomy): Eukaryota > Viridiplantae > Streptophyta > Magnoliopsida > Asterales > Asteraceae > Tagetes > Tagetes erecta. The sequence goes on along the minus strand of CM061495.1, from coordinate 26,424,816 downwards.
TCGTCCTTTATTTATTATGTTTGTTACATCCTACGTCCTTTAGGCTAACTTCCATCCAATTTATCTGTTAAGTGAGGGGCATTTTCATCCTTTTAACTATGAAATTTTAAAGAACCAAATGTGTAACGAAATTGAGGGACGATTTATGTAATTTGTTTTAAAAATAAAACAATGGTGAACAATTGGGTTAAAAGTACATTGAATGAAACTTGATTTAAAACTTTATAACACAAATTGATAACATAAAATACCACAAGGGCCAAACCTATATAGTTTTAAACCCCTTTTTCCAATCACCCTCAACTGGTTTTTCCGGCCAACAACCGGCGAGACCCTAAAACCACATAATAATCCATTTTAATCCCATTATAATTGGTTCTATCATTTTATCTGCTAGATTCAAACGCTACACCTTAAAAACTGAGTTATCTATAGTTTTATCACCAAACTAAATCCATTGCTTTATCAAATCAATGAAACCAAATAAAAAAAATTCAAATCCTGATCTCAACCAGTTAAACCTTAATCATCAAATTCAATCAACAATAAACTCTAATTTAGTCAAATTGCTTACATGTATCATCTAGAAAAACTCGAAACCGCTTACAGCATTTAACCTCAAATTTATCATATATATATATATATATATATATATATATATATATATATATATATATATATATATATATATATATATATATATATATATATATATATATATATATATATCTATACTACATTAATAAACAAATTAGATGGGCAAATCAGTAATTTAACATTTTCCTTAATTTTCAACACTATAAATACAAATAAAACCCTAGATATGAGTTTAACCACCAAACCGCCTCCTTCTTCGCATATTCACTACCTCTCTGCTGAAGCTTTGTATACACAAACGTGAAGCTTTGCATATACAAACCCTAGATCTGAGTTTAACCAACAAAACGCCTCATTCATTCGCATATCCACTACCTCTGCTGAAGCTCTGTATACACAAACGTGAAGCTCTGCATATACAAACCCTAATCGCATATCCACCAGACCTAAACCCTAAATGAAGCTCCGTATATACAAACGATTGCCGCCCAAAATGCGAAGAAATCACCCTAATCGGATTCATCTCAGGTGAGCCCAATAGGTTTTACATATAACCACTTAAAATCGATTCAAGTTACGTTCGTTTTTTTAGTCTGCTATATCGTGTTCAATTGCACTTGCAGGTTGCTTGCTTCCATCGGAGAAAGAAGATGGACTGATGGTACAATAGCCTTCCGACACAATGAGGGATGCAACATCATCGTTTCGTGCAAGTCCTGTTTACGTGGTAGATGTGATAGATCCTTGTCGTAGGATGAGTTGTAAGCAAGCCTTAAAACTGTTTAACGACAGAGACATGGATATAGGATATATAGGCTTTCTTTTAGTGATTTTTAACTGATTGTGAGTTATGTAATTTTTGTTTTACAGGGACATCACAGTTGAACTACAATGAATTATTTAGAGCTAAATAAGCATGAGTAAGTTTCAGTTGATCACTTGTTTTAGGAGTATTTTTTTTTTTTTGCATAAACACATGGTTGGAGTTCATGTTTTCATACAGATAGTTGTATTACATGACTGAATCAGTTGCTTTCATACTGAACCATGTGGTGTGTGTGTTGGGGGGGGGGGGTAAATCTGAATGTGGCGTGTGTGTTGTGTGAATGTATGAAATTTGAATATGGCTTTGGAGGTGATTACTGAAATCTGGGTTAAGGTTTTAAGAAAATGTTAAAAACGATCATATGTTTAGTAAATTTTTTGAAATCAGCTATTTTGTAATTTTTTGGTTTGGTGCATGTTTTTTTTGTTGCTTTCTTTGCTGCATTATTATGTGGTGTGATTTATGCTTCTTGTGGTTTTTGAGCTGCTGCATCTTTTGACACCTTTCCAAACATGCTGAATCATATTGCGTATGAACTTGAGCTTTATAAAATAATCCGATGAATTGTTCTTTTGTCATTACAGCGATGCTCAGTTAGTTGGCACGATTATTGATTCATTGTTGGATTGGAGCCAAATGCAAAGGAAATTTGGTATTGAACAATGTTGCACTGAAAAGAATCTTGAAATCGTTGCTGCTGAACTAGAACCAAATGAAGAAACACACCTTGAGCTAAAAAAGAAAACATATAGAAGGTATACTATGTTTCATAGTTATGGTTTGGGTTGGAACTGTTTATCGAGGTATAATTTGGTTTTACTAAGACCTTTGGGGCTAAGACCATGGTTGAACGAACGTTTGATTTCTTGACTCAATTGTACAAATTTTTTTAAACTTTTTTGTACAATAGAGTTTTTAAAAATAGTTTGGGAATTGAAATTAGTCAGTTTGTACCAATTTAGAAAATCATGGGCCCAAACAAGCCTATAGTTTACGAAAATTGGCTCGGATCAACAGAATTAGCCATGGGCCCAAACTTTTTTTTATCGATTTTCATAGATGTTTGATCAAAGATTTGAGTTGGCAAACGTTTAGTGTACTAACTGTAAGTGAAGATAGAATAGCTTTAATAGTTTATGTTCTGTTGTGTTAACTGCAGAATGACATACACAAGAACCCTGCTTTTAGATCACAGTTTCATGAGATGTGTGCAAAAGTTGGAGTGGATCCGCTAGCATCGAATAAAGGTTTCTGGGCCGAGCTTTTAGGGATTGGTGATTTCTATTATGAAATTGGTGAGTGTTTGTTTTGGTTCTGATGGTTATGTGAGTTATGTGAACATTGACATTTAACGTTTCGGTGTTTCTGTTATGAAGTTGTCAATTCTCATATGGCTCCATTGATCAATAAGTCATTAGAATGCTGTTAAGTTTTATCTAACCTTATTTTTCTCTAATGTTGTAATAACATGATTATTTAGGTGTTAGGAAGTGGTTTTGAAGTGATTACTGTTGGTAAAAGAAAGCTTGTTCGTTCTGTCCCGACTGAATTGAAGAAAGATCACAATGAAATTCTAGAATTATCACAGGTTAATTTATTAGTTTATTACTTTTGAAAGCTGTCAATATGCTTTTTGTATGCAGTTTTTTTTAACTTTTGACTGTTAGTCATATGTTTTAGTAAGAAAGATCTTTGCTGACAAAGTATGTCACTTGTTGCTTCTTAGGCTCAAGGTTTAAATGTGTAGTGTGTGTCTCTGTTGTTGATGCCATCTGATTTGCACTACCGTTTCCGCCCAAAATGTGACAAGAAATTATCCGAATCAGATTAATCTCAGGTGAGCCCAAACCGATTCCTTTGTAACTGCCTGTATGTTGTTTTATTTCGAGATTTCAATATTTTCATTCTGTTGTTTGCTTGTTCAGAAGGGTTTGGATGACGGTGGTGGTTTCATAGCCGACGGTGGCTACGAAGCGGCAAGTAAATATATTGACAGTCCAGTGGTGCGGTACACTTCACCCATGGGATAGATCCGACGATCATAAAACCTCATAGAGCAACATCACTTGAAGGGTATGCTGATTTTTTATTTTATTGAAGTGTTTTTGTTTCAGTTCTAGACTAAACTTTTTTTTAGGTCCCAGCTTTAGTTGGATTTTGTGATGCAATAAAACTGCACTATTTGTACCTGTTTTGTTGCGTTCTAAATATACCACCACCAGCTGTTTTCATCATTGATTAAGGATTCATGAAATCTAATTTGTGTGAATGTGTGTGTTCTGAAAGTGCTGGAAATGATCATACGTTTTTAACAGCTGCACGCCATAACAGCAACAACACATTCTCAACAGATAATAGCAGCATCAACTGTTTTTGACATAAATTAATGAAATATGATGTTTAAGACAGCTGTTGCTGCTATTATCTGCTGAAAATGCGTTTTTTCACTTATTATTGGTTTTCATGTTTTTATATGTTATGAATACTTGAATTTTGAAATCTGGGTCAAAGATTATGTTTAGAATCCTTGAATTTTGAAATTTATGTTTGAAAGTTTGATATATTATGTGTTATTGAGTGAATGTGTGTGTTGTATGAATGTGCGAATTCGTTTTTGATCATTTAGTAATATGTTTCTGCACATCACCTGCTATTTTTTATCAAACAATACATAAAACATCCAAAGGCATATTGAATGTGTGTTTTTTGTGCCGGGGGAGGGGGGGTGAAATCTGATGCAAATGGGTAAAATTGAACTACTTAATCATAGAAATTATAGTCTAACTTTACATGTTTTATATTTCGTGAACTACGTCATAGACTCATAGTTGGCCGTGTGTGTGAAATATGCGTGTGTGTTGTGCAACTTTTGGTCAACATAATGAACTATGCACATACATACACAAATCATAATGAACTATGTTGTGTGTGTGTGGGGGGGGGGGGGGGGTAAATCTGAATGTGGCATGTGTGTTGTATGAATGTATAAAATTTTAACATGGCTCTGGAATTGAAATCTAGGTCAAAGGTTTTAAGAAAGTGTTGGAAATGGTCATGTGTTTAACAGCTGCACATCATAACAGCAGCAATACATTCTCAACAATAACAGCAGCAGTTTCCGATTACATTAATCGATGTGTTTTGTGATTTGATTGTGGGGGGAGGGGGTAATCTGAATGTGGCGTGGGGGTGGGGGTTAAACTGATGTTTTGTGATTTGATTTTGTTGTGTGATTTCATTAATCATATTTTTATCATTTTATCGTGAATGTTTAAAGCAGCAGCTGCTGTTCACCAGGTTGAGCCATCACCAAACTGTCCTGAATATGGCGTGTGGGGTGGGGGGGGAGGGGTGTTAACCTGCTGTTGTAAATCTCTTGCTGTTAACCAGGTTGACCCATTAGATGTTTTGTAGCTGTTTTGCTTTGTTGCATGCTTCCTTTTTTTTTTTTTTGCTTTCCCTACTGCATTCATATCTTATGTGATTTCAGCTTCTTGTGGTTTTTGAGTTGCTGCATCTTGTGACATATCTCCTGACCCGTTGAATCATATTGAATATGAACTTGATCTTTATAAATTAATCTGATTATTTGTTTTTTTTGTCATTACAGCGATGCTAGGTTAGTTGTTGGAAGGGTTATTAATTCATTGTTGGATTGAGAAAAATGCATATGAAATTTGATATGTCAGTCCTTGTGAACTTCAACCTACAACCTCTGTTGCTAAGTTGCTCCGACCATTTAAAACCTGCAGCATTTGAACTGCAGCAACAACTGATTATTCTTTAATGTGGGTCAAGATCAGCATAGTAGCATCTACATAACAGTAAGTAGATCAGCATCATGTATCAGATGTGTAACAACAAGTAGATCAGCAGTATGCATCAATGAACGAGTTACAACAACACTTATGTGTGTGCAGTTGCAGTAAACAGAACGATGCAACAGTATTACCATCACAATGATCATGATTTGCGTGTAACAGTGATTCAGATCAGCAGAAAGGTAATGAACACATATCAGATTGTAACAACAGATTGCAGCAGCATGAACAACATATTATCAGCAGCTGATCTGCTATTACAGAAACAATTGATTTGCTGTGAACAACTGCTGTACTAAAAGATGTGCGCAACAGCAGCAATGTATTAAATGCAAGAATCATGTGGCATATCTAGAGAAAGATATGCAAGCAACTGTAGAAAGAGTATAACACAATCAACTTTGGTCATTATGTGAGTTAGTATTGCATTTTCCACATTTCTGCAGCTTGTTGATTTACTGTTATGTCCAAGTGACTAGGAGAAATGCTTTGTTGCAGGTTTTTTCTGCTTTCGTAATATCAATCTTGTGTTCGTGTCTACAAGTTATGGGTCCTGACCCAGTAGAAGATGTTGAAGGAGCAACTTGAAAGCTATAAAAATTGGTAAGAGATTTAAGTACAATAAAACTCAATTCAATCTTAAGGATTCTAGGCATGTTTTGTCTACATGTTAGTAGTTGAGACAAGTTTGAAAGAGGTCAAAGCATTTGAAAAAGTCTGATTTATAGTGTCTAGCCAGTCCATATGGGGGCTGATTTTGGGTACAAAGTATGCTCCAAACTTGAGTGTATAGTAGGAACAAATTTTTCAGCAATATTATGCATTTATAGATTGTTTTTGCTATTGTTTCAGGTTGATAAAGACTTCAATGCAGCTGTAAACTATCCAAACAGTGCAGTTTTAGATGGTAGAAACCGAAATTTAGAGACAATGGCTGTTACAACGGTAGTTGTATATAGTGGTGCCTATAGTAGTTTCTGGCGAAAGTTTGATTGAGTTTCCTGCAGCAATTTCTCTGTGTTTAGATTCATGGGTTGTGGCTGAATCATAACAATTGCATTCCATACTTCTCGGACTCATTAAGTATTTGATCATCTTCATCTTGTTTTGATTTTGAGGTATTTGGGTTACGCATATAAGGTGCTTTTTCTCTTGATTGTGTGGGTTTTATCCATGTTTTATTTTTTTTATAAAAGAAATAGGTTAATGATAAGGGACTATAAGATGATTATGATTTAATAGGTGAATGCGGTGCAACGGACGTTTGTGGATACATGGGGTTTGATCAGGGAGACTTTGGTTGATCCAACTTTTAATTAAGCCAGTCCAGAAGAGTAGTGAATTTCGTCGTAGAAGTCCTCTTCTGATGTTAGATGCAAGTAGTTCAAACTTGTATTTTTTCTTCATATGATCGGATATTTTTTTAAAGTACTATGTTTACTGTTGATAGGTTCTTTTTTAATTTAGACTACATCGATCGATATGCATTAGAAGCCAGTAGAGTAATAATTACCTAAAAACGAACAACTATCACATTGTAAATTGCCAATCGATGACACATTAGTGCCGCTGCATCGCGCGGGTACACTACTAGTATATATATATATATATATTGAGGATTTTCAAAAAAGGCTAAAAACTCTAAGAAGTGTAGGAAACATTCACAAACAAACACGTGTCCATGAGGGAGAAAAAACACGGAGGGGCGTTATTGTCATTTTACGCGTTTTATGACGCTGTCATATTTAGATCTGTTCTCATGGTGTTTCTTATGTTCAGTTATGACGTTTTTTTGACGTTTATTAATCCTGGTCATCAGTCTCGATGTTCAGTTATGGCGTTTTTTTGACGTTTATTAATTACGAACATCCGATCATGTATGGCGTGCTTTTGACGTTTTTCGTTTTTAATTTTGAATCCATAATCATTCATCTATGACGAATACTAAAAGCGATGATGTTTTTGTTTGTTTTTGACGTTTTCGTTTACTAATTACGAACGTCCGATCAATGTTTTTGACATTTTCGTTTATTAATTACGAACATCCGGTCATCTATGGCGTGTTTTTGACGTATTAATCATTGTTATGAGGTTTTGATTCGACTTCGTTGTTTACTCTATTGCAGGTAAGTTATGACGTTTTTTATTAGTTAATTTTTTCAGCTGCGTGGTGTTATTTTATAGAGCCAGTTTTATGCATGGTGTTTTTTATATGCATGTTGAAAACGCACAATGACTAATCTACCCCAGAACCTTATCGCGTGTCATTAAAAACATCATAATATTTACAATATTGTCACCGCGTTAATCTTGACCATAAACACCCAAAATCAAACGCCCAAGATTGCTTCTTAGTTTTTTAGAGTTTTTGCCCTTTTGTAGAAAATCTCTTCTCTCTCTCTCTCTCTCTCTCTCTCTCTCTCTATATATATATATATATATATATATATATATATATATATATATATATATATATAGAGGATTAGGATCAAATGAAAAGACTTATATATTGCAAGAAGAAAAAGAAGAAACCTAAATCACTAAAAAAACTTATAAACGGTTTAGTTTTTTTAAATATATTCACTTCCTACATACGAATATGTAATGCATAAACTAAAAAAAATCATTAAAATATTTTTTACGTATGTATTTTTAGCGTTTTAATTTACCTACACATGTGTAAGTAACCTAACTTACACATGACTTCCACATGTGTAGGTTTAACAAATAAACGAAATTTACTCAATTTTATTTTTTGTATGTCAAAGTTAATGAATAAATATTGCATTTCTATCATTTTTTTGTATGTTAAAAACGTTTTTGGTTGAAAAAAATGAAGAATTTTTTATATATATATAGGGTTCAATGGGGAACCCATTTTTTATTAGGGAACAAAGGAACACATCTTAGCCATCCATTAAATCTTATGGTGCACCTTCGGTGTTCTATGATCCTATGCATCTCGCTTGAAAACATCTAAACTCATTACCCTCAAAAAACTTAAACCCCCATCCAAAAACCCTAAACCCCCCACCCCACCCCCACCCAAAAACGCTAAACCCCCCACCCACTCACCCCCACCCAAAAACGCTAAACCCCCCACCCCACCTCACCCAAAAACGCTAAACCCCCCACCCCACCCACCCCACCCAAAAACGCTAAACCCCCACCCCACCCCCACCCAAAAACGCTAAACCCCCCACCCCACCCCACCCAAAAACGTTAGATCCCCCACCCCCACCCCCAAACGCTAAACCCCCATCCCTACCCAAAAACGCTAAACCGCCACCCCAACCCAAAACCTCATCCCACCCCACTAAAAAACCTAACCGAAATAAAAAATAAAAACTCAAAAGCTAAAACAAATGATAGAATAAAAATAAAAAAAGTAAAAGTGAAACAGAAAAAAAAATGAACTAGCTAACTGTGAAATGGGATTGAAATTAACGCAGGTAACATTAAATGAAGAAAATACAATATATGGGTCTAAAATGAAAACAAGTAATCAATAGACTGATGCATCGCAGCGTATAAGCAATTAAATTTCAAGTTTCTGGTCGCGTGTTCTAATCCTACGGCAGCATCAGATCCGTAATTTTTTTTGTATGGCTTGGATGTGTTCCTTTGTTCCCTATTAAAAAAGGGGTTTCCCATCGAACTTTTTCATATATATATATATAGTCAGGGGCGTACCCACTAACAGTGGGTAGGGGGCGCCCGCTCCCCGTGCGAATTTTTTCTTTTCTGTTTATACATGTTAAATTCTCGATCGACCCCCGTAAAATTTAACTCTCGATCCCCTGTCCAGTCTTAAAAACTCAGTTTAAAACATTTGGATGAACTCAATGACAAATATATTACATATCCTATCAAATTACTAAATTACACCAAATTACACACATGCTTGAATTTGAACCTAGGACCTCCAACCTAAAAGACAATACCTCTACCAAGTGGGCTACTCCCACATTGGCATGTTTTGATACCTATAAGTTGTATTCTTACCTTAACAGTTTAAGTCCTTGTGATTTTTATTTCTAACAAAATATGGTCTCGAACACTAATCACATACAACTTTCCGTTAATTCTCCCCCATGCGTCACACACGTGAGGGGTAAAACTTACATTTTTACAGCTCTTTTATCTGGTCAACAAGTAGGTTAACATTTTTATTTAATCGCATGTCAAAAGGAGTGAGAAATAAAAATGGTATCAAAACACAAGGACGTAAACTTGGATGGAGTTAGTGTTAAGGACTGTACTTGTTAGAAATAAAAATCACAAGGACGTAACCTATTAAGATTAGACTAAACCTATTAATGGTATCAAAACACAAAGACCAAAACTGCAGTTTACTATCATATTTGAGCAATAACTTTAGAAAGTAACGGTTCCAAGGCTTGTGTAGTTAAATTCGTGTCGATTATCATATCAAGACAAACACTTCTTATATTGTTTTTTTTAAATCGAACAAAATGGCTAAATTTTACTTTGACTTTCTATAAAGAAGACTATTTGTGTGATTACTAATATATTGGACTATTTTCTAAAACCCCATGGAACCTTCGCGTAGTTAACTATTTATTTTATAGTATATATCTATCGATTATTGTTAGGGCTATTTTCGTTTAAGATTTACTTTGTACTTTGTTTTTATACATTTTGTATAGTTTAGGGTTTATTTTGTTATTTTCCCTAAAATGTATTGTTGCATAAAGCATGTAGTAAGAGAATGTTAGTGAGAGTCTAGATCGCATTACACGTTAGAGAGAGAATTAACTGTGTGTGATTACATTCTCCTGCATTTTGTACTACAACCTTGCTTTTGATCATCAATACAAAGAGAATTATTAAGTAATGTGTTAGGGTTATACTGTTAGGGTTATTTCCTAGTTAAGATTTACTTTGTATTTTGTTTATATGTTTGTGTATAGTTTAGGGTCTATTTTGTATATTCCTTAAACTTGTAATTGTTGCTAAAAGCATGTAGTGAGAGTGTGTGAGGAGTGAGGCTAGATCACAATTTCACGTAAGAGAGAGAACTTAGTGTGTGTGATTTATTTTCTCCTGCACTTGTATTACAATACTGCTTTGATCATCAATATACAAAGATAATTATGAGTATGAATTGTGTTTGTGATTGAACTGTGTTTGTGTACATGTTATTCTGATCATTGAGCGATATTCACGATCCAATTGAACTTATCAATTGGTATCAGAGCTGTTGGTACTGTGTTCTTCGCTATTCATCAAGCAAAACACATCAATATTGCTCAAATATCATGATCTGAATGAATTGTTGCTGTTCTTAGTTGTGATTTATCATCGCAATCACTTCTAATTCACGACGATTGTGCAAATTCCATCAGATTATCATCAGATCTGAGGAATTAAGAAGATTGAAAAATTTACTGTTCGATCGAATTTTGCTCAAATTCATCAAAATTTGATCATGTTTTGGATTGATTGAGATTAGGGATTGATAATCGGACTATTTCACAGCTTGTGTGTGAATTTTGAACGAATTAGACAAGTTTTTGACAAAACCCAGAAAATTCTCATGGAGAAGATGATGAACAGTATGAACTTGGTTGAAGATTAACTTGCCGGGTGATTAAATTTGACTTAGACAAATTCCTTTGGACTTAGATTTGTGAACAATTAGGTCCTGTGCAGTCGTGTAAGGGATTTTGTTCTAGACGGGTAAAGAATTTGACGAGGAAAAGTGTTACTGTTCAGCCGGATCAAACACTATTGTGCCGGGTGATACACTGTTACGCCGGGTGATTAAGAGATTTCAGCCGGGTGACCAACTACTGTGTAGCCGGGTAAACAACTGTGCCGTGTGATCGACAACTGTTCAGCCGGGTAAAGCCTTTTGCCGTGTCAAGATTCAAGCCGGGTCAAGTTATTTGCCGTGTGAAGTTATTTCTTATTGCCGGGTAACTGTTCAGCCGGGTGAAGATTACAAGTTTTATAACTGTTGAGCCGTGTGACTGTTTAGCCGTGTAAAGACTTTTTCTCTGCCGGGTGAAGAACAAAGCTACTGTTTAGCCGGGTGAAGAAGGATTTTCACTGTTCAGCCGTGTGACTCATTTTTAGTTGTTTTAATTCTTGTTTTTCTTATCTTGTCTTTAATTACTTGTCTTTATTTTAGTATTTTGATCATTTCTTTTCAAAAATTAACAAAAACCAAAAATATTTTCTTTAAAAATTGTTAAAAATGGCTCCTACTGATGATTCTGATAATCGTGTTCCTAGACTTGTTAATCGTGCAGATTTCAAGAACTGGACAATCAGGTTGAGACATCACTTGTGTTCTATTGACAATGACTTATGGAAGTCCATTGAAAAAGGTCCTCATATTCCAACTCAGACTGCTCCAGACAGTGCAAGTACCTACACCAAAGACTCTACTAAACCTTATCCAGAAGATAATTTGTCAGCAGAAGATTTGAGGAAAGTAAAGAATGATAGCAAGGCTTATTCTTTAATGTGCAAGGGACTGCCACTTCAAGTTTTGTCGAGATTGGATGCATATCAGACTGGTTATACATGTTTCAAGGCATTAAAGTCGATATGTGAAGGAGGAGAACAATTGAGAAGCCTGAAGAAGTCGAAATTAAAAAGGCAATTGGAGTTGTTCGAGCATATTAATGGAGAAACAGTGCATCAGATGATGAACAGGTTTGTTCATTTAACCACTGAGATGTCAAACCTCGGAGTTAAGACTGAACTTCAAGACTTGAATGATCGATTGTTATGTGCTTTGCCATCATCATGGAAGCAAACTGTTACTCTTTTGAAGCATACTGAGAAATTTCCAATGGAGTTAGATCTGCTTATTGGAAAGATTGAAGAAGTTGAGATTGACGAAGGATCAAGAAATACTGATAGATCAAGCTCACAAACTCAATACAAGTATGTGGTAAATCCTGCCAATACTGTGGAGAATGCATTTCTTGCACAAGATGCAATGAAGTTTGAAGAAGAGGGTGATTTATTTGTTGGTGCAAGTTTCTATACTGATTCAACATACTTTCCAAATTCACCAACTTATTCTCAACCTCAATCTCCACCAAGAGCTCAAGTTCAAAGTCAGAATCTGAAGAATCAAGTAGACAGTCAAAGTTCAAATGTTCAAGCTAAGGTGAAAGATGTAATGAACATTCTGTTGCAAGATGACGAAACAAAAACTGCCTTCACAGCTTTTATGGCAAGTTTTCAAGCATATCAAGGAAGTCACTTAAGTCAAATGGACGTGGTCCTTCAAGACTTATTTGAGATGGATCCAGTTGACGTTGAGGAGATGGATTTAAACTGGCAAATGGTAATGGTTGCATATAGAACGCAGAAGCATGCATATGTTAACCGAAGCTACAAGCCTCATGCAAACAAGACGGTTGGTTTTGACAAATCAAAGGCCAGATGCTTTAACTGTAACCAGTATGGTCATTTTTCAAGGGAATGCAAAGCTCCTAAGAATCAGAATTTCAACGATCAAGCTAGTTCAAGTAATCAAGGTCAAGGTCAAAGTTCACAACAGTCTTCAAGCTACCAAAGCAGAAATCAACGTTTCTTTCAGAAACCATACCAAAGTCTTCCCATGCCGGAATTAAAGGATGAAGGAAAGAAACCAGAAGATCAGACAAAGGCACTGGTAGTAAGTGTAAAAGACGGTTATGATTGGAGTGCATATGCAGAACAATTCACTTCTGATCTTACGTCAAATTTGGCACTGGTGTGTGAAATCGAAGAAGACTGGTCTGAAGAAGGGGATGGAAAAATGATTGAAGATGTGAGTGAAGATTCAGAAGATTATGACTGGAGTGCAAAGTCTGATCCTACTGAAGAATCTGAATCTGAAGTTGCGCTAATGGCTACATCCAGTGAGTCTTCATCTTCTACTGAACAACCAAAGGTTAGTAATGACTTACCCCCTAACTATGTTCCATTACCTGTTGATGTGAAAGAAAGGTTGTGTTCAGAACAATGCATTCAACAAGTAGAACATTATCGAACTCATTCATTTAAAATTGGTGATAAATTAAGTAAACATGAAAAACTTCATGAACAACTTAAAATTGATCATAAAATTTCTGATGAGAAGATTTTGTCACTACAAGAATCATGGAACAAAACATTAAAGGAATTGGAACTGGTAACTAAACAACTTGAAGAAATGACAAAGAACTTTGAACAAGAAAAAGTTAATCATGCTGTCACACAAGTTGAATTAACAAAGGTTAAAAGTTGTAAAACAATGGTGAGACAACTTGTGAGTGAAAGAGGTAACAAAACCAAAACCGGGTTGGGTTTTACTCATGAACCAATGCCAAATTCAATAACTCAAACCTTACCGGAAAACTGTAATGAATTTGATCATTCACCTGAAAATGAAAGAAAATTCAAAGAAATTCAAAGAAGTAAATCCGAGTCCGAAGGATCTGAGGTGTTGATTGAAAGCTTGAAAGAAGAAGATGATGTGACAACTGAAGTTGATGATGAAGCTAGCAACAAATCCGAAAACAAACTGGAGCCTGTTCTAATTCAACTCGTTGAATATCCAAAGCTTAATCCCGAACCAGAACAAACGGTGAAGGAAGAAGGTGAATATTCAGGATTTAATGATCCAAATTACATCAAATGGAAAAAGAATGAAGAAAAGGCAAAAGTTGCTGCTGAACTGCTCAAGAAGCAAGAAGTGAAGAAGGCTGAAGTTTCAACTGCAAAGAAGCAGAAATCGAAAGTAATGACCAATCAATCTGAAACAAAAGAATCAAAAGGTAAAAGTGTCATGAAATCAAATGACAATACCAAAGCTCAAAACGTGAAACCTGTCAAAAAGAAAGTGTCTAAAGGAAAGACAATCAAGTTTGTGTCTGCAGGAACGTTTGATTTGAACGGATCTTATGGTAAACCAATTAATTCTCCAATCAAATCTAACTCTGGTCTGAAAACAGGTTCAGGTCCTAAGTCTTCCGCTGTCAATGAAAAGAGAATTGAATCTAAAAAGGTAACCAAACAGAACAGTTTAAAATCGAACCAAAGTCCCATGCAATCAAAATCACAAACAAAGTCTTCACAGAGAAGCGTTAATCTAAAACCGAACAACTATGATAATGAATCACGTTTTGGTTCAACTTCAAAAGTTAACAATCGGCTCTTTAGGATTAGCAAGAAACATTGTGAAATTTGTGATAGATATAATCATGCAACTGCTGAATGTTTCTTTAACAGGTACTGCAGTTTCTGTGACAAAAGAAATCATTCTTCAGAAGAATGTTATTATAACAAATTTTGTGATATTTGTGAAAGAAGGAATCATGACACAAAGGATTGTTTCTTCCGATCAAACTCAACAAGAGAAATGACTTCGTTTTCAAATTTTCAAAGAAACAAATCGTTTGGTTTTCAAAATGGTAATCAAAGTCATTCTCCGGTTTTGAGAAATTTCAATCGAAACAATTCTGTTTCAAATGTGCAGGTTAACAGTTTTAAACCAAGAGCTTTGATGATAAGAAACCAAAAGTTTGAAAATAACCTTGATCCTAAGTTGGAGGAAAGATATAGTGCTTTGAGAAGAAAGCAATCTATGCACGCCAATGGGCGAAACAACAGTTTTCAGCATCAAAATCTCATGAATGAAACAAATTTTCAAAATATTCAATATCAACAAGTTACTATTGTAGATAGATTCGGAAAACCCAAGACCGTGTGGGCCTGGGTTGACCAAACTAACTAAGTGATTGTTGAAATGCAGGTACGCCCAAGAAGACCTATCAACTCATGGTTCGTTGATAGTGGGTGTAGCCGGCATATGACAGGCAACCATGCCTTGCTTCAAGACTTTAAGCAAAAGAATGGTACACACGTTGCATTTGGAGGTGATGCTGGTGGTAAAATAACAGGAGAAGGAACTGTTTCCAATGGGGTCATTAGTTTTGATAAAGTCAACTACTGTGCACAGTTGAACTTTAACTTACTAAGTGTATCTCAAATCTGTGATAAATCATATTCAACTCTTTTTGATGATTCTTTCTGTTATATTCTTAAACCAGGTTTCAAGATTGACAATGAGTGGGTAGTGGTTAAAGCGCCTAGAGATCGTGATGTATACAAGCTTGATATGTCGCAGATTGATGCCGAAACCGAAACTACGTGTCTCATTGCACATGCTTCAAATGATGAGAGTCAGCTTTGGCATAGACGGCTGGGCCATTCAAATTTTAGAAACATGAACCGTCTGGTTACCGGAAATCATGCTGTGGGAATACCGTCAAAGAAATTCTCCACAACTGATCTCTGTCCAGCGTGTTTGAAGGGAAAACAGCATCGGATGTCTTTTAAGTCCAAGCAAGAAAACTCCATTTCAAAACCCTTGCAAATGCTACATATGGATCTTTTCGGACCAACAAATGTGCAAAGCATCGGAAAGAAGTCTTACTGTTTTGTCATTATTGACGATTTCACTAGATTTTCTTGGGTTTATTTTTTGCATGCTAAATCTGAAACAGCTGAATTATTAAAAGAATTTATCATCAAAGTTGAAAATCAATTGGAATGCAAAGTTAAAATTTTAAGAAGTGATAATGGAACTGAATTTAAGAATGCTAATGTTGATTTGTTTTGTGCAGAAAAAGGTATTGCTCGCCAATATAGTGCTCCAAGAACGCCTCAACAAAATGGGGTTGCGGAACGGAAAAACCGGACACTAATTGAAGCAGCAAGATCTATGCTTGCAGATGCCAAAATGCCTATCACTTTTTGGGACGAAGCAATTGCTACTGCATGTTTTGTACAAAACAGAACATTATTGGTTCAGGACAAAAATAAAACATCTTATGAGTTGTTATTTGGAAGAAAACCGAATATTTCTTATTTGAAAGCATTTGGTTGTCCGGTATCGATTCTAAATCTAAATGAACATCTCGGGAAATTTGAGTCAAAATCTGACGATGGATTTTTCCTTGGTTATTCGTCTGTTTCTAAAGCTTATCGGGTTTTTAATAGCAAAACAAATACTGTTATTGAAACTATTAACGTAAAGTTTTTAGAAAATTCGTTTCCGTCAGTGGCGCATGGTCCCGAATGGTTATTTGATTTAGATTCGTTATCAAAATCTTTCAATTCTAACTTATTCGATTTTTCAGTAAAAACAAGGAAAGAATCAGGCGACTTAGGAAGTTTTAGTGACGATTCTGATAATGACGAGGATGGAAATCTCAACTCTGAATATCCATTCATGTCGTTTCATAATCCTGATCATGTCAAATCCAGTCATGCTCCGGGTCCTTCTGGTTCTCAAAAAGATCAAGAATCAAATATTCTTGAAGATGAGGTTAATTCGCAAAGTTCTCCTAATGATGGTGGATCCGTTCAAAATCAACCATCATCAGATCCGAATGTTGAAGTTACTCCAGAATCTTTTGATTACTTCATCAATTCACCGGATCAAGTCCCGAATTTTACTCCGCATACTTCTACCATTCTACAAGATCTACCAAATCTGAATACTTCTAATCTGGAGAGTCAAGTGCAAGGAGGTGACATACCAATTCATCGAATTCACAAGAAACATCCTGTCTCTCAGATTATTGGGCCGTTGAATCAGAGAACTACAAGAAGTCAGACAGAGCAAGCAAATGTTTGTCTTTACTCGTGTTTTCTATCTCAAGTGGTGCCAAAGAATATTTCAGAGGCGTTGCAAGATAATAGTTGGATTGAAGCCATGCAAGAGGAGTTACTTCAATTTCGCAAACAGGAAGTTTGGAAATTAGTGGACTTACCTGAAGGAGAGAATGCGATTGGTACAAGATGGTTGTACAAAAACAAGTCAGACGAACGTGGCATTGTTGTGAGAAACAAAGCAAGACTCATTGCACAGGGATATACTCAGGAAGAAGGCATTGATTATGAAGAAGTGTTCGCTCCGGTCGCAAGACTTGAAGCCATACGCGTTTTTCTTGCATATGCTTCCTTCATGAAGTTTAAAGTATTCCAAATGGACGTTAAAGGCGCTTTTCTGTATGGACCGATTACAGATGATGTTTATGTCAGACAACCTCCGGGTTTTGAAGATCCTGACTATCCTCATCGGGTATACAAGTTGAGTAAAGCTCTTTATGGTCTACACCAAGCTCCAAGAATCTGGTATGAGACATTATCCAAGCATTTACTAGAACATGGATTTACAAGAGGTCAGATTGATCCAACTTTGTTTATGAAGAGGGAGAATGACGATTTATTGTGTGTTCAAGTTTATGTGGACGATATTATCTTCGGATCGACCAGTGCGTCAATGTGCAAAGAATTTGAAGAAATCATGAAGTCAAGATTTCAGATGAGTTCGATGGGGGAGATTAATTTCTTTCTTGGATTGCAAGTTAAACAGTCTGCTGATGGAATTTTTATCAACCAATCAAAGTTTGTTGAGAAGTTGCTGAAAAAGTTCAAGATGCAAGATTGTCAGACTATCCGAACTCCATCTGATGTGAATTGCAAGATACAACCGGATCCAAAGGGCAAAGCAGTTGATCAAACACTATACAGATCAATGATCGGTTCTCTGATGTATCTTACTGCATCAAGACCAGACATCATGTACGCTGTTTGTGTGTGCGCCAGATATCAGTCTGATCCGAAAGAGTCGCATCTTGTTGCTGTGAAGCGTATATTCAGATACCTTAAAGAGAAACCGAATCTTGGGTTATGGTATCCTTATGAAGGCAATTTTGAATTATATAGTTATTCTGACAGTGATTTTGGTGGTTGTGCTCTTGACAGGAAATCGACTACTGGTGGATGTCAATTTCTTGGTCCTAGGCTTGTCTCTTGGCAATGCAAGAAGCAGACCAATGTTTCTGTATCCACAGCTGAAGCAGAGTATATCGCTGCATCTGCAGGATGTTCTCAAGTTTTGTGGTTACAAAATCAGTTGCTTGACTACGGGTTTAACTTTCTAAAAACACCTATTTACATAGACAATACTGCTGCTATGTTTATTACTGCTAATCCTGTTCAACACTCAAAAACCAAACATATCGAAATTCGATATCACTTTTTAAGAGACAACTCTGAAAAGGGTTTAATAATTTTGATTAAGGTTCATACCGACAAACAACTGGCAGATCTTTTCACAAAATCTTTTTTGTCAGGCCGGTTTGAATTCTTAATTCAATCCATAGGATTAATCAATCATGATTGATTCTATTTTTCGAAAAAAAACAAACAAAAATCAGAAAATACAAAAGCCAAAAATATAATAAGTTGATGTTAAGTATTGATTCCTTTGTCTTTTATTTTATGTTTTGCATTGTGTGTGCTTGCATGAAAAAGAAACTAGAAAAGCAAAAACAAAATATAAAAGCAAAAAGAAAAGAAAAGAAAATATCATGTCATAAGAATCTATATTGCAAAAAGTGAGAAATGATAGTTATACTAGACATTATTTGTTACATCATTTTTAAATAAAGACTGATGAATGTTAATTGATGTGCTAGACAGCTCAGGCAATTAGACTGAACAAGTAAGTTGATTGTTGACAAACATAAACTTAATGATCTTTGTGTTAAGTTCCATTGTTATACATGTCTAGATATATATCTTTTGATACATTGCTTGTGATGATAGTTGTGCATGATCGGGTAACGATGCAGTCTATTCAGTGTGATGAACCGCATCGTGAGCTTCTTTGTTGTGGTATCCACAGACCTGAAGTCTCACACGAAGTCTCTTTTGAGCTTCAAGGTGCAGCAAAAGATTCCCAAAGATGGAACGAAAAGAGTCCCAAATGTGGACCAACACCAAACAAAAATTCCAAAAAGGAATTCAGAAGATTCCCAAAGGGAACAATAGGAAAGAAAAATTCCCAAAGATGGAATTAAAAAGAAGTCCCAAAGTGGACCAAATCCGAATAGAACCCAGATTCCACACTGTTTATGACTGTAAGTGACCATGTTTTGTGCAATATGCATTCAGGTAGTGATTGATAAGGAAATATGTTGACATATGTATACATGTGGGTCACATAAGTCATTCTAATCGAACCTTAATTATCATCATGATACTGAAAAAGTAAGTGTGTCAACTCGAGCTAATTGGTATGTTTTCATATCATCACTCAATCAAGCATAAGTCAAATGTCTATTCAAAACTTGCAAAACATGTTCAGATAATGTGTGGTATGATCTCACTGCGATATTTTGATTCATTGCATTGCATATGTCTTTATTTTAATGTGTGTGCAGGCATATGGAATCTTTATTGACACATCGACAACCTTGTTAAACTTAAAAATTTCAAGAAATTTCAAGTTTAGGGGGAGAATAAATTTGAAGAAAAATATCTACAAAAATCCAAAAACATTTTGTTTTGAATAAGTGTGTTTTGAATGAACAAGATTATGTGGTATGAAAAGCAAAGGTTTTGGATGTGTTAAAAACAAACCCAAGGTCTTGTAAATTGTTTTTTTTAAGAAATTGCTTCGGGATATAGAAAAATTGGTTGTGCAAAAACATTTTTGAAAAAGAAAAAGAAAAATGAATTTAAATTGAAGTTTTAATGTTATTGACTTGTTTTAATGTTGTTGATAATTAATGTGACAAATTCTTTTTAAGGATATCTTGTCTAATTAATATGTCGAGAATGTTTGCAGGTGCAATATATGCCGTTGAAAAAGTCAACAGACGAGAAAAGTGAAGAAAAATCGCAAAGTGTTATAGCCGGGCAAAGATATCAGATACAACTGTTCTGCCGGGTAATGAACATACTATTCAGCCGGGTAATGTTGTGAATTTGATACAAGCCGGGTGATTGAGAAAAAGAAGATATTATGACTACTGTACAGCCGGGCAATGAACATGTCAAATACAGCCGGGTGAAGGTCATAGATATCTGCCGGGTGACAAGTGTTTACTATACAGCCGGGTAAATGAGAAATCTTCTTGCCGTGTAAGAGTATAACACTGTGTTGCCGGGTGATGAAGAAAAGCATGCCGGGTAATATAGAAGACAACTATGTTGCCGTGTAAAGAACTATGTTGCCGTGTAAAGAAGAATGTTGTCGTGTAAAGAAGAATGCTGCCGTGTGAAGAAGGCATGCCGGGTGATGAAGAAAAGCAAGCCGGATGAAAGAAAAGCAACTGTGTTGCCGGGTGATGAAGAAAGGTTGCCGGGTGATGTTTTGAAGACTACTATTCTGCCGGGTGATGAATAAAACCCATCAGGTGTAGTTGTTCCTAACCTTTACCCGTCACTACAGTGATTTACCCGTCTCTACAGTGCTTGACCCGTAAAGTGTGTTTCACATGTTGTGACTTGTCTCAACTATACATGACCCGTCGCTACAGTGCATGACACAGATCAACAGTGCTTGACCCGGCAAGGCTTATTGGGCTTTTTAAGTTTGCCCGTCCCATTTTGTTGACCCGGCACCTCATGTTTGACCTAATTTTTAACGATATAAAAACCCGCCTCTTCACAAACACTTATCATTTTTCACATTCACTTTCAAGCAAATCCCCTGTACCTAAAATCGTTTTGATTATCATATTCAGTCATTGTCCTGTAACAAGTGTAATCAACTGAATAAGGTATTGTCCTTGTGATTTGTTCTTGATAAACCTGCAAATCAACCGATAAAATGAAAAACGATGATGAACAGTGTTTTTGATCATTGAATCGACACTTTGATAGTGTGTGTTAAAACCAAAATCAAATGCTGTTTTAAGTGAAAAACCTGTCGATCATTAAGAATCAATCATTCATTTGCACCAAAACACCTTAAAACCAACTGAATCGATCAAAATTGTCATAACTGTTAAAACCGCCATTGATGACCTGTTTGATATTCTTAAGTGTTAACTTCAAACTGAAAAAATCTGTGTTGAACATTAACAAATCATTGTTAAAACTAAGATTAACATGTTAAACAACTTCATCATACAAATGTCAAAATTATGCCTTAAGTGATTAACTGTTAAAATTAAAACATGCTGTATAATCATTAAAATTCAAAGTTGTTTGATTAAAATGATGAAAATCAGGTTATTAGAACAATTTAGGATTTAAAATGATTATGTGAATGTTTTGCTTTCTAACTTTTGTTCAAACACTTATGAAAATTTTGATATGTATTAATGAAGAATCTAACACATTTGTCTTGTTTGTGTTTGTTTTTTGTTTTAACAGATGGAGAATCTCAAGTTTGAACCTAAGCACAATCTTGTGGCATGTTTGGATGAATCTATCCCTGAAACTAATGGTTACAGAGATATGATCAAGTTTATCAAGAGGACCAAATATGTGTATGCTATGTGTGCCAAACCGGTCATATATGCAAGATTGATAAAGAGTTTTTGGAGGACAACAGAGGTTATTAGAGATGACAATGGTGTTGCTGTTGTTAGAGGAAGTATTTCTGGAGATATGGTATTGACAGTTTCTGAAGAAGCAATCAGAAATGCCTTAAGGATTGATGTAGATGAAGTGGGATCTAATGATGAATTGACCATGACAGAGTGTCAATCGTGTTTTGTTAATATGGGGCATCCACCTGTATTTCCAAAGTCACAGTTTTATAGAGCAAAGTTGGGAAAGAAGTTTAAGTTGTTGTGCTATGTTGTCCAACAGTGCATGTCCAGGAGGAGTGCAGGTTTTGACAATTTCCCATCAGATATAGCATCTCCAATTGTTGCTATAGCTGAAAACAAACCATTCAATATGTCAAGGTGGATAATGAATGGGTTTGTATTTAATTTGGTAAAGGGCAAGAGGTTTAAGTTTCTCATGTACCCGAGATTCTTACAACTGATGATTAATGTTGCCTATCCTATCATCAGAACTGAAGGTTATGCTGGAGGTATATTATATACTGAGGACATGAACGATCTATCTTACAGAAAGATGAGTATCGGGAATGTGCCTAATGTGGATTTATTTGACTATATGAGAGATATAGCAAATAATGAAGAAGATGTTGAAGGTGTTTATTATCATATTTCTCATGGTGAGATTGTAAATCCTCATGATTTGGTGGATGAGATGCCTGATAATTTGTTAGATGATGATGAGTACTTTGCTCATCATCCAGAGGATGAAAATGAGTCTGAGAATGAAGAAGAAGATGATAGTGATGATGGTGAAAATGGTGATAGTGACAGTGGTGATGGTCAAGATGATGATAATGATGATGGTGGTAATGAAGGTGCTGAATCTGAATCTAATTCAGAGGAGGCAGAGATTGTTGAAACAACTGAACCGATGGAATTGGAGACTGAGAATTTTGAAGTCATTGAGCCTGTTGTGATAGAAGAACCTGTTGAGGTTGCTTCTGTTGAAAAAGAAGTAGTTGCTGAAATTCCAAAGGATATTACTGTTCAGTATGTTAGAAGAAAAAGATCGAAACCAGTAATAGAGTCTGTGATTGTAGAGGAACCGAATGTGATTGAGACTGAAGAGATAGATGTAATTCAGATAGCTCAGGAGGTAATGGCCGAAGCTGAAACTATTGCACAGATGGTTGAAGAAGCTGATGCTGGCATTACTGATCCTGTCTCTGTTGATTTACCCACCACATCATCACCTATTGTACAAAACATTGAACAAGGTTTGGAGTCTTCACCAAATTTTGTGTCAAGTGTGGAAGAAAATGAGGATAAGAAAAAGATTGCTGAGTCAGAGGAAATGGTGACAAAGTTGGTTGAGGCAAATGATTTGTTGAAAGCTTCGAATGAGAGGAAAAAGAAAAGACTGGCAGAATATTGGGCTATTTACAATCAAAATCCAGAAACTTTCAAAGCATTGGATGCAGATCACCTTAAACTGAAGATTGAGCATGATGAGCTGAAGGATAAATATGATAGATTGAAGGAGGAGCATGAGAATCTGAAGTATGATTACAAGGAGTTAAAAGCTGAATGTAATACACTTGAAGATGAAAAAGAGATGTTAGAAAAATGGCTGGAAGAAACTAAACCGAAGAAATCTGGTTCAACATCTGATAAAGATTTTTCAGATGAAGTAGTTGAAATGACTGAAGCTCAAGCACCAAAAGTTTATCTGACTAGAGCTCGAGGTACTACAAATGTTGGCATAAGAGTGGAATCACCAATCATCATTCCCGATGAAGCTGTTGCTGAAACTGTCATCTCTGACAAAGCTAAGGGAAAAAGGAAATTAGATGCAGTTCCAGAAATAATGGGTGATGAAGGTAGTTCGAAAAAGGCAAGGATTGATGAGACAGTGCAGATTGAGCCGATTCAATCTGTAGCTATTGTTGGAACTGAGGCAGTTGAATTGGAAAAGGCAGAAGAGATTGTGACTAGTGCTGAAATTGATAAATCAGTTCAGATTGAGCCGATTCAATCTGAAACTGAAATTGTTGAAAAAGTGCCTGAAGTTGTTGAAGTTATGGAGAATGTGCCTGAAATTGTACCTGAAGTTGCAAGTCAGTTTGAGCCGGTTCAAACTGACAATGCACCTATGATTGAAGCTTTGGATGATTTGGATGATATAGACTTTACTGAATCTGAAAATGAAGCTGAGCCAGAAACTAATGTTGTTGAAGAGATTCCAGATGATTTAGATCAAAGATTTGCTTATCTTGAGAGGATGAAGTATAATTCTGTGTTTTTGAATGGGTTGACTGTGAGCCAGATAAATGAAGAATATGAAAAGTGTTTGATTGCCCAAGACAAAACCAAAGCTGATAAAAAGGAATTTATTATTGAGATGGGTGAATGGACACCATTGCAAGAAAGTTTGAATATAGAAGATTTGCCTCCAACTGAATTGTATCACCAAAATCCGGAAGAAATGTCAAGTACAGATATGCGTAGTTGCCTGAGCTCAAGAAATTATCCGTATAGGACTCTGAAGAGGTTGAAATCTGAGTCACTGAGGAAGATTGTTGTTAGCTTTATGAAGACCGAAAAAATGTACAATCGTATGTTTTATTTGGACTACAACAATCCTCAATACTTCGAGCTGACAAAGAGATATAAAGTTCTTGGACCGAAGGAGATACCGGTGATGGCTTTACCTGAAAATGCTCACAAGAAAAGGCACGAATTGATGGATATGTTTCCAAGTGAAGTCAAATCTTATAACATACCAATGGATGTTCGTGAATCATGGCATAAATCAGCCACAGCAGGTGATGTGGTGAGGTCACTGCTGAGTAAAGGTCAGTCAATCGCTGAATTACTTGATTCAATGATTGTGCCGGAAAAGAACAAGAAGGTGAAGATAATTGCATGGAAATACGATGAAGTGTTCGATGCGTTTATGATAAAGAGAGTTAATGGTTTATGTGACGTATATCATTACTACTCTAGCATTTTTAAGTTGGAAGTTCAAGATCTGAAAGAATTGCACAAACTCAGGTTGATAAATCACACGCATGCTGAGCGTGGTGATAAATGTGCAATGCTGCTTGATGCCGGGATAGCCAGACCACCAAAGTATCTTGATTTCAGAGGCCAACAAGAAGATACAGCGTATGTACAATCGAAGAAAGAAAGAAAGAAAAAGAGATTGGTTGTCAGTGAAGATATGTATTTGGAAGAATTTTCGGATGAGTACTTTGATAAGGTGACGAATCCAGGATTGAAAGTGATTGATGGTTCGCAAATGACAAAGCCTATACTTAGAGTCTTCTATAATCAAGAAACCTTTGAGTTGAAGCTTGTTCGGAATTTGGAAGATTGGGATAAAGACATGATTACTCTATTCAGTACTTTTGAGTTGAAGCTGCTTCATCCATCCTATATTGATTATCTAAGAAGTTGCAGAATGGAGAAGTGTAAAGATAAACTTGCTGAAGCTGATAGGAAGTTGTTCGTAGTAATGATAGAAGTGATAGCTGCTGCAACTGAAAAGATTCGTGTACGAAAGGCATTGCTGAACTCTAATCTTGTGAGGGTCGACATACCAGAGATAGAGTTTATGAGAATATCTGGAAGAGGAACGCTGGAAGTGCAAGTCAAGGGGAAGGAAATGCCGTTTGAATTTTATGCTAACATTGACTTTGCAGGTTTAAATCTGGATTCTCTAAGACGCATGAATGCCTGCCCAATTCTGACTAACGAGTCCAAGCCGAGACAAGCAAAGATTGCCGAAAAGTTCAAGTCTTGCATAGAAGAAGCATTGAAGGAACAAGAAGAATTTAAAGGAAAAGAGCTGCTGAATGTCAAAGACGAACCAGAAGATTGGTAGAAAGAGATTGATGCTGAACAAGATGAAAAAGATATGAAGATTTTGCTGAAGATTCAAAGATAAATCTTAGGGGGAGTACTGTTAGGGTTATTTCCTAGTTAAGATTTACTTTGTATTTTGTTTATATGTTTGTGTATAGTTTAGGGTCTATTTTGTATATTCCTTAAACTTGTAATTGTTGCTAAAAGCATGTAGTGAGAGTGTGTGAGGAGTGAGGCTAGATCACAATTTCACGTAAGAGAGAGAACTTAGTGTGTGTGATTTATTTTCTCCTGCACTTGTATTACAATACTGCTTTGATCATCAATATACAAAGATAATTATGAGTATGAATTGTGTTTGTGATTGAACTGTGTTTGTGTACATGTTATTCTGATCATTGAGCGATATTCACGATCCAATTGAACCTATCATAATGAATTGTGTTGCTGATTGAACTGTGTTTGTGTATGAATCATTCTGATCATTGAGAGATATCGATCCAATTGAACCTATCAATTGGTATCAGAGCTGTTGGTATTGTGTTCTTCGCTATTCATCAAGCAAAAACACTGTAATATTGCTCAAAAATCATGATCTGAATGAATTGTTGTTGTTTTTAGCTGTGATTTATCATCGCAATCACTTCTAATTCACAACAATTGTGCAAATTCCATCAGATTATCATCAGATCTGAGGAATTAAGAAGAAAGCAAAAGTTACTGTTCGATCGAAATTTTGCTCAAATTCATCAAAATTTGATCATGTTTTGGATTGATTGAGATTAGGGATTGATAATCGGTGTATTTCGCTGCTTGTGTGTGATTTTTGAAGGAATTGGACAAGTTTTTGATAAACCCAGAAAAATTCTCATGATGAAGATGATGAACAGGATGAACTGGTTGATGATTAACTAGCCGGGTGATAATTTTGACTTAGACAATTTCCTTTGGACTTAGATTTGTGAACAAATTAGGTCATGTGCAGCCGTGTAAAGGATTTTGTGCTAGACGGGTAAAGAATTTGACGAGAAAAAGGTTGTACTGTTCAGCCGGATCAAGAACTGTTCAGCAGGGTGATCAACTGTTCAGCCGGGTGATCAACTGTTCAGCCGGGTGATTAACATTCTAGCCGGGTGACTTACTACTGTTCAGACGGGTGATCAACTGTTCATCCGGGTAAACAACTTTGCTGCCGCGTGATCTACAACTGTTCAGCCGTGTAAAGCCTTCTTGCCGTGTCAAGTTCTAGCCGGGTCAAGTTTGTTGCCGTGTCAAGTTATTTCTCTACAGCCGGGTAACTGTTCTGCCGGGTGAAGATTATCAAGGTTACAACTGTTCAGCCGGGTCAACTGTTTAGACGTGTGAAGACTTTTCTCAGCCGGGTGAAGAAGAAAAATCACTATTCAGCTGGGTGAAGAAGAATTTTTCACTGTTCAGCCGTGTGACTCAATTTTAGTTGTTTCAAACCTTGTTTTCTTATCTTGTCATTAATTACTTGTCTTTATTTTAGTAGTTTAACTATTTCTTTTCAAAAATCAACAAAAACCAAAAATATTTTCTTTAAAATCTTTTAAAATAGCACCTAATGATGATTCTGATAATCGTGTTCCTAGACTTGTTAACCGTGCAGATTTCAAGAATTGGACTATTAGACTGAAGCATCATCTTTGTTCGATAGACAATGATCTTTGGAAGTCAATTGATAAGGGTCCTCACATACCTACACAGACAGCTCCAGATAGTGCAAGTACCTACACCAAAGACTCTACCGAACCTTATCCAGAAGATAATTTATCAGCTGAAGATTTAAGGAAAGTGAAGAATGATAGCAAAGCCTACTCTTTGATGTGTAAAGGACTGCCACTACAAGTATTGTCGAGGTTGGATACTTATCAGACGGGTTATACATTGTTCAAAGCCTTGAAGTCAATCTGTGAAGGAGGTGAACAACTCAGGAGTCTCAAGAAACAAAAGCTGAAGAGACAATTGGAGTTATTTGAACACATTGCTGGAGAATCTGTGCACCAGATGATGAATAGGTTTGTTCATCTGACTACTGAAATGACCAATGTTGGTGCAAAGACAGATCTTCAAGACCTGAATGACAGATTACTATGTGCTCTTCCATCATCTTGGAAACAAACTGTGACACTATTGAAACATACTGAAAAGTTTCCGATGGATTTGGATCTTCTCATTGCAAAGATAGAGGAAGTAGAGATTGATGAAAGTTCTAGAAACACTGATAGAACTGGTTCACATGCACAATACAAATATATTGTGAATCCTGCTAATACTATGGAGAATGCCTTTCTTGCACAAGATGCAACTAAGTTTGAAGATGAGGGTGATTTATTTGTTGGTGCAAGTTTTTACACTGATTCATCATACATTCCAAATTCACCAATTTATTCTCAACCTCAATCTCCACCAAGAGCTCAAGTTCAAAGTCAGAATCTGAAGAATCAAGCAGAAAATCAAAGTTCGAATGTTCAAACAAAAGTAAAAGATGTGATGAACATCTTGTTACAAGATGATGAGACGAAGACTGCTTTTACTGCGTTCATGGCAAACTTTCAAGCTTATCAAGGAAGTCATTTGTCTCAGATGGATGTTGTTCTTCAAGATCTTTTTGAAATGGATCCTGATGATGTTGAGGAAATGGATTTGAATTGTCAAATGGTAATGGTTGCATATCGAACACAGAAACATGCATATGTTAACCGAAGCTTCAAGCCTCATGCAAACAAAACAGTTGGTTTTGACAAATCGAAGGCCAGATGTTTCAACTGTAACTGCTATGGTCATTTTTCTCGGGAATGCAAAGCTCCTAAGAATCAGAATTACAATGATCAAGCGAGTTCAAGTGGACAGAATCAAGGTCAAGGTCAAAGCTCGCAACAGTCTTCAAGCTATCAACAAAGGAATCAACGTTTCATACAGAAGCCATATCAAAGTCTTCCCATGCCAAAACTGGAAGATGAAGGAAAGAAGCCAGAAGATCAGACCAAAGCACTTGTAGTAAGTGTGAAAGATGGATATGATTAGAGTGCTTATGCAGAACAGTTTACATCTGATCTTACATCCAGTCTGGCATTAGTTTGTGAAATTGAGGAAGATTGGTCTGAAGAAGGGGATGGTAAACTGATTGATGCTGTGAGTGAAGATTCTGAGGAATATGACTGGAGTGCAAAGTCAGACCCTGTTGAAGAATCTGAATCAGAAATTGTGCTGATGGCTACATCCAGTGAGTCTTCATCATCCACCGAACAACCAAAGGTTAGTACTGATTTACCTCCTAACTATGTTCCTTTGCCTGATGATGTGAAAGAAAGGTTATGTTCTGAACAATGCATTAAACAAGTGGAACATTATCGAACTCATTCATTTAAAATTGGTGATAAATTAAGCAAACATGAAAAACTTCATGAACAACTTAAAATTGATCACAAAATTTCTGATGAGAAGATTTTGTCACTTAAAGAATCATGGAACAAAACCTTAAAGGATTTGGAACTGGTAACCAAACAACTTGAAGAAATGACCAAGAACTTTGAACAAGAAAAAGTTGCTCATGCTGTCACACAAGTTGAATTAACAAAGGTTAAAAGTTGTAAAACAATGGTGAGACAACTTGTGAGTGAAAGAGGTAACAAAAGCAAACTAGGATTAGGTTTCACTCATGAACCAATGCCTAACTCAATCACACAAACTTTACCTGAAAACTTCAATGAATTTGATCATTCACCTGAAAATGAACGAAAATTCAAAGAAATTCAACGAAGTAAATCCGAATCCGAAGGATCTGAGGTGCTGATTGAGAGTTTGAAAGAAGAAGATGATTTGACAGTTGAAGCTGATGATGAAGCAAGCAACAAATCGGATAACAAATTAGAGCCTGTTCTGATTCAACTTGTTGAATATCCGGAACTGAATCCTAAAGAAGAAGTGAAGGATGAAGGTGAATTTTCAGGATACAACGATCCTGAATACATCAGGTGGAAGAATGAACAGAAGGCGAAAGTTGCTGATCAACTGATCAAGAAGAAAGAAGTGAAACAGGCTGAAGTTTCAAAAGTGAAGGTGCATAAATCGAATTTAAGAGACAATCAATCTGAAACAAAATCTTTGAAAGGTAAAAGTGTCATAAAATCGAATGACAACACCAAAGCTCAAATGGTTAAAACTGACAAAGTCAAACCTGTAAAAAAGAAATTGTCAAAAGGAAAAACAATTAAGTTTGTGTCTGCAGAAACTTTTGATTTGAACGGATCTTATGGTAAACCAATCAATTCTTCAATCAAATCTAACTCTGGTCTGAAAACAGGTTCAGGTCCTAAGTCTTCCGCTGTCAATGACAAAAGAATTGAACCAAAGAAGGTAACCAAACAAGATGGTTTAAAATCGAACCAAGTTCCCAAGCAAGCAAAGTCACAATCAAAATCTCCACAAAAAAATCAAGTTAATCTAAAACCGAAACAAACTGATAATGAATCACGAGTGGGTTCAACATCAAAAGTTAACAATCGGCTCTTTAGGATTAACAAGAAACATTGTGAGATTTGTGATCGTTATAATCATGTTACTGCTGAATGTTTCTTTAACAGGTACTGCAGTTACTGTGACAAAAGAAATCATTCTTCAGAAGAATGTTTTTATAACAAATTCTGTGATATTTGTGAAAGGAGAAACCATGACACAAAGGATTGTTTCTTTCGAAAAACCTCAACAAGAGAAATGACTCCGTTTCCAAATTTTCAAAGGAATCAATCATTTGGTTTTCAAAATGTTAATCAAAGTCATTCTCCTGTTTTGAAAAATTTTAATCGAAACAATTCTGGTTTTAATCATGTTTCATCAAGAAATGTGCAGGTAAACAGTTTTAAACCAAGAGCTTTGATGGTAAGAAATCAGAAGTTTGAAAATAACCTTGATCTTAAGTTAGAGGAAAGGTTCATTGCTTTAAGAAGAAAGCAAACCAATCCAGCCATTGGGCGAAACAGTTTTCAACCAAATCTCTCAAATGAAACAAATTTTGAAAATCTTCATTATCAACAAGTTACTGTTACAGATAGATTCGGAAAACCCAAGACCATGTGGGCCTGGGTTGACCAAACTAACTAAGTGATTGTTGAAATGCAGGTACGCCCTAGAAGACCTATCAACTCATGGTTTGTTGATAGTGGGTGTAGCCGGCATATGACAGGCAACATGCCTTGCTTCAAGATTTTAAGCTAAAGAATGGTACACATGTTGCGTTTGGAGGAGATGCAGGTGGCAAAATAACTGGAGAAGGCACTGTGTCAAATGGGGTCATTAGCTTTGATAAAGTCAACTACTGTGCACAGTTGAACTTTAATTTGCTAAGTGTATCTCAAATCTGTGATAAATCTTATTCAACTTTATTTGATGATTCTTTCTGTTATATTCTCAAACTAGGTTTCAAGATTGCCAATGAATGGGTAGCGGTTAAAGCTCCAAGAGATCGTGATGTATACAAGCTTGATATGTCACAGATTGATGTTGAAACCGAAACTACTTGTCTCATTGCTCATGCATCAAATGATGAGAGTCAGCTTTGGCATAGACGGCTGGGCCATTCAAACTTCAGAAACATGAATCGTTTAGTGACTGGAAATCATGCTGTGGGAATACCATCAAAGAAGTTCTCTACAACTGATCTCTGTCCAGCGTGTTTGAAAGGAAAACAGCACAGAATGTCTTTTAAGTCCAAGCCAGAAAACTCCATTTCAAAACCGTTGCAGATGCTACATATGGATCTTTTTGGACCGACAAATGTTCAAAGCATCGGAAAGAAGTCTTATTGTTTTGTCATCATTGATGATTTTACTAGATTTTCTTGGGTTTATTTTTTGCATGTTAAATCTGAAACTGCTGAGTTACTAAAAGAATTTATTATCAAAGTTGAAAATCAGTTGGATTGTAAAGTGAAAATCTTGAGAAGTGATAATGGAACCGAGTTTAAGAACACTAATGTTGATTTGTTTTGTGCAGAAAAAGGAATTGCGAGACAATTTAGTGCTCCAAGAACGCCTCAACAAAACGGGGTTGCGGAACGGAAAAATCGGACACTGATTGAAGCAGCAAGATCCATGCTCGCAGATGCCAAAATCCCTATCACATTCTGGGATGAAGCTATTGCTACTGCGTGTTTTGTACAAAACAGGACATTATTGGTTCAGGATAAACAGAAAACATCTTATGAGTTGTTATTTGGAAGAAAACCAAATATTTCTTATTTGAAAGCATTTGGTTGTCCTGTATCGATTCTAAATTTAAGTGATCATCTCGGTAAATTTGAGTCAAAATCTGACGATGGATTTTTCCTTGGTTATTCGTCTGTTTCTAAAGCTTATCGGGTTTTTAATAGCAAAACAAATACTGTTATTGAAACTTTTAACGTAAAGTTTTTAGAAAATGCGTTTCCGTCAGTGGCTCATGGTCCCGAATGGTTATTTGATTTAGATTCGTTATCAAAATCTTTCAATTCTAACTTGTTTGATTTTTCAGGAAAATTGAGGAATGAATTAGGAGACTTGGGATGCTTCAGTGATGATTCTGACAATGACGATGGCTGTAATCTCAATTCTGAGTATCCATTTATGTCATTTCATAATCCTGATCATGGAATATCTGATCAAGCTCCGGGTCCATCTGGTTCTCAAGAAGATCAAGAATCAAACATTCTTGATGATGCTGCAAATGTGCAAATTTCTCCTAATGATGGTAAATCTGTTCAGACTCAACTATCATCTGATCCGAATGTTGAAGTTGTTCCAGAATCATTTGACTACTTCATCAATTTACCGGATCAAGTTCCTAATTTCACTCTGCATACGTCTACAATTCTACAAGATCTACCGAATCTGAATCAGTCTAATTTGGAGACGCAAGTTCAAGGTGACGTTATACCAACTCATCGAATTCACAAGAAACATCCTGTCTCTCAGATTATTGGGCCTTTGAATCAGCGAACTATGAGAAGTCAAACTGAGCATGCAAACTTTTGTCTTTATTCCTGTTTTCTTTCTCAAGTGGTACCAAAGAACATTTCAGAGGCGTTACAAGATAATGGTTGGATTGAAGCTATGCAAGAGGAGCTACTTCAGTTTCGCAAACAAGAGGTTTGGAAATTAGTGGACTTACCTGAAGGAGAAAATGCGATTGGTACAAGATGGTTGTACAAGAACAAGCCAGATGAACGTGGCATTGTTGTGAGAAACAAAGCCAGACTTATTGCACAAGGTTACACTCAAGAAGAAGGTATTGATTATGAAGAAGTGTTTGCTCCGGTCGCTCGACTTGAAGCTATTCGCGTTTTTCTAGCCTATGCCTCTTTCATGAAGTTCAGAGTGTTTCAAATGGATGTAAAAGGCGCTTTTCTATATGGACCAATTACCGATGATGTGTACGTCAAGCAACCTCCTGGTTTTGAGGATCCTGAGTATCCACATCGTGTATACAAATTGAGCAAAGCATTATACGGTCTACATCAAGCTCCAAGGATTTGGTACGAAACATTATCTAAACATTTGCTAGAACATGGTTTTTCAAGAGGTCAGATTGATCCTACATTGTTCATGAAACGGGAAAATGAAGATATTTTGTGTGTTCAAGTGTAAGTTGATGATATTATTTTAGGATCAACAAGTTCATCCATGTGCAAAGAGTTTGAGGAAATTATGAAGTCAAGATTTCAGATGAGTTCGATGGGGGAGATTAATTTCTTTCTTGGATTGCAAGTAAAACAGTCAGCAGACGGAATTTTTACCAACCAATCAAAGTTTGTTGAGAAGTTGCCTGAAAAGTTCAAGATGCAAGATTGTCAGACTATTCGAACGCCATCTGATGTGAATTGCAAGATACAGCCGGATCCGAAAGGGAAATCCGTTGATCAAACACTGTACAGATCAACGATTGGTTCACTAATGTATCTTACTGCATCAAGACCAGACATTATGTATGCTGTATGTGTGTGCGCAAGATATCAGTCTGATCCGAAGGAGTCGCACCTGGTTGCTGTTAAACGTATTTTCAAATACCTTAAAGGGAAACCGAATCTCGGGTTATGGTATCCTTATGAAGGAAATTTTGAATTATATAGTCATTCTGATAGTGACTTTGGTGGGTGTGCTCTTGACAGGAAATCGACTACGGGTGGATGTCAATTTCTGGGTCCTAGACTTGTTTCTTGGCAATGCAAAAAGCAGACCAACGTTTCTGTATCCACATCTAAAGCAGAGTATATCGCTGCATCTGCAGGATGTTCTCAAGTTTTGTGGCTACAAAATTAATTGCTTGACTACGGGTTTAACTTTCTCAAAACTCCTATTTACATAGACAATACTGCTGCTATGTTCATTACTGCTAATCCTGTTCAACACTCAAAAACCAAACATATCGAAATTCGATATCATTTTCTCAGAGACAACTCTGAAAAAGGTTTAATAATTTTGATTAAAGTTCATACCGACAAACAACTGGCAGATCTTTTCACAAAATCTTTCTTGTCAGGGCGGTTTGAATTCTTAATTCAATCCATAGGGTTAATCAATCAAGGTTAATTCTAATTTTTTGAAAAATCTAACAAAAATCAGAAAATATAAAAGCCAAAAATAAAATAAGTCGATGTCAAGTATTGATTCCTTGTCTTTTATTTTATTGTTTTTGCATTGTGTGTGTGCATGAAAAAGAAAAACAAAAACAAAATATAAAAGCAAAAAAAAAAAGAAAAAGAAAATATCATGTCATAAGAATCTATATTGCAAAAAGTGAGAAATGATAGTACACTAGACATTATTTGTTTCATCATTTTTAATAAAGACTGATGAATGTTAATTGATGTGCGAGACACCTCAGGCAATTAGACTGAAAAAGTAAGTTCATTGTTGACAAATCTAAACTTAATGATCTTTGTGTTAAGTTCCATTGTTATACATGTCTAGATATATATCTTTTGATGCTTTGCTTGTGATGATAGTTGTGCATGATCGGGTAACGATGCAGTCTATTCAGTGTGATGAACCGCATCGTGAGCTTCTTTGTTGTGGTATCCACAGACCTGAAGTCTCACACGAAGTCTCTTTTGAGCTTCAAGGTGCAGCAAAAGATTCCCAAAGTTGGAACAAAAAGAGTCCCAAATGTGGACCATCACCAAACAAAAATTCCAAAAAGGAATTCAGAAGATTCCCAAGGGGAACGATAGGAAATTAAAATTCCAAAATGGAATCAAAAGAAGTCCCAAAGTGGACCAAATCCGAATAGAACCCAGATTCCACACTGTTTATGATTGTAAGTGACCAGGTTTTTGTGCAATATGCATCCTGGTAGTGTTTGATAAGGAAATATGTTGACACATGTATACATGTGGGTCACATAAGTCATTTTAATCGAACCTTAATCTCATCATGATACTGAAAAAGTAAGTGTGTCAACTCGAGCTAATTGGTATGTTTTCATATCATCACTCAATCAAACATAAGTCAAATGTCTATTCAAAACTTGCAAAACATGTTCAGATAATGTGTGGTATGATCTCACTGCGATATTTTGATTCATTGCATAGTCTTTATTTTAATGTGTGTGCTTTGTGTGTGCAGGCATATGGAATCTTTATTGACACATCGACATCCTTGTTAAACTTAAAATTTCAAGAAATTTCAAGTTTAGGGGGAGAATAAGTGAAGAAGAAAAGAAGAAAATTATTTACAAAAAAATCAAAAAATATTTTCAAATAAGTGTGTTTTGAATGAACAAGATTATGTGGTATGAAAAGCAAATGTATTGGATGTGTTAAAAACAAACCCAAGGTCTTGTGATATGTTTTTAAGAAATTGCTTCGGGATATAGAAATTTTGGTTGTGCAAAAACATTTTTACAAGAAAAATCAAGAAAAAGAAAAAGGGTTTTAATGAGAATTAATTTGTTGCCTTGTCTTATGTTGTTGATATTTAATGTGACAAACCCTAATAAGGATGTCTTGTCTAATTAATATGTTGAGAATGTTTGCAGGTGCAATAAATGCTGTTGAAAAGTCAACAGACGAGAAAATTGGAAAAATCGTTCAAGTGTTGTCGCCGGGTGAAGATATCAGAAACAACTGTTTAGCCGGGTAATGAAGACACTATTCAGCCGGGTAAAGTTGTTGTGTCTGATATGAGCCGGGTGATTGAGTGAAAAGAAGTGAAGCCGGGTAAAGATATTATGGCTACTGTGCTGCCGGGTAATGAACAAGTCATTATACAGCCGGGTGAAGGAGTCTGATATCTGCCGGGTGACAAGTTGTGTTACTATACAGCCGGGTGAAGAAATGTTATCAATGTACAGCCGGGTAAAAGAAAGAAGTCGTTATCTTGCCGTGTAAGTGAAGAACTTTGTATAGCCGGGTGAAAGTATAACAACTGTGTTGCCGGGTGATGAAGAAAAGCAAGCCGGGTGATGAAGTAAATCACTATGTAGCCGGGTAATGAACAATAAGTCATTATGCAAGCCGGGTGATGAAGAAGACTACTATGTAGCCGGGTGATGAGTAAAATCAAAACAGGTGTAGTTGTTCCTAACCTTTACTCGTCTCTACAGTGTCTTACCCGTTTCAACAGTGACTTACCCGTCTCTACAGTGAATGACCCGTCCAAGTGTTTTTACATGTTTTCATGTTGACCCGTCCATGTTGTGACCCGTCACAAGTACTTGACCCGTCCCAACAGTGTTTGACACGGCTCAACAGTACATGACCCGTCAAGGCTTATTGGGCTTTTTATGCTTACTCGTCCCAAATTGTTGACCCGCCCCAATTTGTTTGACCTAATTCTTAAACGATATAAAAACCCGCCTCTTCACAACACTTATCATTTTTCACAAAGTTTTTCAAGCAAAATCCCCTGTACCTCAAATCGTTCGTACTTTTGTTCAATCGATTGTCTTGTAACAAGTTCGATTGATTGAATAAGGTATATGTTTAAGTGATTCGACCTTGATAAACCTGCAAATCGATCGTTAAAACGAAAAATGATGATGAACAGTACTTTGATCACTGAATCGACACGTTGATTTTGGATGTTAAAACTGAAATCGAATGTTGTTTTAAGTGTAAAAACTGACGATTATCAACTTTCATCCATTAATTTGCATCAAATTGCTTAAAATCAACTAAATCAACTCAAAATTGCTCATAACTGTTGAACCGCCATTGATGACCTGTTGAAAGTTCTTAAGTGTTAACTTCAAAATGATAAATTGTGTGTTAAACATTGACAAATCATTGTTAAAACTGAGCTTAAACATGTTAAACAACTTCACTATATCAATTTCAGATTTATGATCTTAAGTGAATAAACTGTTAAGTGTAATGTGTTGTATGATCATTGTTTCACAAAGGTTTTTATTAAAAAAAATGATGAAAATCAGATTGTTAGATTAACTTAGGTGTTAAAATGATTATGTGATTGTTTTACATTATAACTTTTTGTTCAAACACTTATGTAAATTTGAAATTTATTAATGAAGAATCTAACTCATTTGTCTTGTTTTTGTTAAACAGATGGAGAATTTAAAGTTTGAGCCTAAGCACAATCTAGTGGCATGTTTGGATGAATCTATTCCTGAGACTGAGGGTTATAGAGATATGTTGAGATTTATCAAGAGAACCAAGTATGTATATGCCATGTGTGCTAAGCCTGTCATATATGCAAGACTGATCAAGAGTTTTTGGAGGACGGCTGAGGTGGTTACTGATGAAGCAGGTGTGATAGTTGTTAGAGGAAATATCACAAGAGATTTAGAGTTGACTGTTTCTGAAGAAGCTATCAGAACAACCTTAAGGATTGATGATGATGAAGCTGGTGCAAATGATGAGCTGACAACTGCGGAATGTCAGGCATGTTTTGTGAATATGGGTCATCCTCCCGTATTTCCAAAATCGCAGTTTGTTAGAGCTCGGTTGGGGAAGAAGTGGAAGTTGCTATGTTATGTGATTCAGCAGTGCATGTCAAGAAGGAGTGCTGGTTTTGATAATTTCCCTTCTGACATTGCATCCCCCATCGTAGCTATTGCAGAGAACAAACCGTTCAATATGTCGAAATGGATTATGAACGGGTTTGTATTCAATTTAGTGAAAGGCAAAAGGTTCAAGTTTCTCATGTATCCGAGATTCTTGCAACTGATGATCAATGTGGCTCATCCCATTATTAGAGAAGAAGGTTTTGCTGGAGGGATTTTATATACAGAAGACATGAATGACTTATCTTATAGGAAGATGAGTATAGGAAATGTTGCAAGTGTTGAATTGTTTGACTATATGCGAGATATAGCCAACAATGTTGAGGATATAGAAGTTGTTTATCATCACATATCACATGGAGAGATTGTGAATCCACAGGACCTAGTTGATGAGGTGCCTGATAAC
Organism: Tagetes erecta; assembly: GCA_030867185.1. Taxonomy (NCBI): domain Eukaryota; kingdom Viridiplantae; phylum Streptophyta; class Magnoliopsida; order Asterales; family Asteraceae; genus Tagetes; species Tagetes erecta. The sequence goes on along the minus strand of CM061495.1, from coordinate 26,386,950 downwards.
TTGTTGGATGATGATGAGTATTTTGCTCGACATCAAGAAGAGGAAGATGAGTCTGAGGATGATGAAAACGATAGTGATGATAGTGAAAGTGAGGATGATAGTGATGATGATAGTGGAAATGATGATATTATAGAAGAAGATGATGCTGAATCTGTTTCAGAGGAGGCTGAAAATGTTGAGATAGTGACTGATGAACCAGTTGAAGTGGAGGAAGCAGTTGAAGAAATTGTTGCTGATGTTCCAAAGGATATCACAGTACAGTATGTTAGATCACGAAGATCGAAACATGTGATTGATCCTATCACTGTGGAGGAGCCGAATGTGTTTGAAAGTGTAGATGTTCCTGAACAGATCGACATTGTTCAGATTGCACAGGAAGTAATTGCTGAAGTGGAGACTACTGCACAGGTAGTTGATGATGCTGATGCTGGCGTTACTATTTCTGTTCCAGTTGATATCCCCACCACATCATTTCCAGCAACTATCCAGATTGAACAACCTTTGGAGTCTTCACCAAATGTTGTGTCAAAAGATGTGTTAAACGAAAAGGATGCTGAAATTGCAAGGCTAAACAAAGTGATAGAAGAGTTGATGAAAGAGAATGAATCTTTGAAAGCTTCAAATGAAAGAAGGAAGGTTAGACTGAACGAATTCAGAGAAACTAATTTGAATAATAAGAAGATTTTTGATGAGCTTGATTCGGAATATGAAAAATTGAAGGAAGATTACAAGGAGTTGTACGCTGAATGCAACACTTTGAATGCGGAAAAGGAGATGTTGGAAAAATGGTTGGAAGAGGCCAAGCCAAAGAAGTCAAGTTCATCTTCTGATAAAGATTTTTCTGATGAAGTGATGGAAGTTGCTGAACCTTCAAAAGATGTTAAAGTTTATTATACTAGAGCACGTGGCACGAAGAATGTGGGCGAGAGGATTGAGTCACCAATCACTATTCCCGATGAAGCTGATGATTCTGTCAATCCTGACAAAGCTGAGGGAAAAAGAAAGTTAGATGCTGTACCTGAGATTACTGGTAAAGAAGCTTGTGCTAAGAAAGCAAGACTGGAAGAAACAGTTCAGATTGAGCCGATTCAATCTGAATCTGTAACTGAAGCTGAAGTATCTGAGGTGGCGAAGGTAGATGAGACTATAAAAGAAACTGAAACTGATAAAACAGTTCAGATTGAGCCGATTCAATGTGAATCTGTATTGGTAGCGAAAGTGCCTGAAGTAGTTGAAGTTGTTGAAAATGTGCCAGAAACAGTTGCTGAAGAAGCATTTCAGTTTGAGCCGGTTCAAACTGAAACTGCACCGATGATAGAGGCACTGGATGATTTAGATGACATAGATTTCACAGAGTCTGAACCTGAAGTTGAACCTGAAGTTAATCCAGATGATGAGATACCAACTGATCTGCCTGAACGTTTTGCTTATTTAGAAAAGATGAAGTATAATCCAGTGTATTTGAATGGACTGACTGTGAGTCAAATCAATGAAGAGTATGAGAAGTGCTTAAATGCTCAAGACAAAGCAACTGCCGATGAGAAAGAGTTTGTTGTTGAGATGGGTGAATGGACACCACTCCAAGAGAGCCTGAACATTGATGATTTACCTCCTGAGGAACTTTATCATCATAATCCAGAAGAAATGTCGTCGAGAAACATGCGTGAATGGTTGAGTTCGAGGAACTATCCATACAAGACATTGAAAAGACTGAAGCAGGAATCATTGAAGAAGATTGTGATAAGTTTTATGAAGACGGAAAAGATGTACAATAGAATGTTTTACCTGGATTACAACAACCCTCAATACTATGAGCTGACAAAGAGATACAAAGTACTCGGACCGAAAGAGATACCGGTGATGGCTTTACCAGAAGATGCACACAAGAAGAGAAAAGAGTTGATAGACATGTTTCCGAGTGAGCTGAAATCATACAATATTCCTATGGATGTACGAGAATCATGGCATAAATCTGCCACAGCAGGAGATGTTGTTAGATCTCTGCTGAGTAAAGGACAGTCCGTTGCTGAACTGCTTGATTCTATGATCGTACCGGAAAAATCCAAGAAGGTGAAAATCATAGCGTGGAAATATGATGAAGTGTTCGATGCTTTTCTGATTAAACGAGTTAATGGTTTATGCGATGTTTACCATTATTACTCAAGTATTTTCAAGCTGGAAGTGCAAGATTTGAGGGAGTTGCACAAACTGAGGTTAATTAATCACACGCATGCTGAGCGTGGTGATAAATGTGCAATGCTGTTAGATGCTGGAATAAGTCGTTTGCCGAAATACTTGGAGTTTAGAGGACAACAAGAGGACAGTGCATATGTTCAGTCAAAGAAAAAGAGGAAACAAAAGAAGTTGGTGGTGCGTGACATGTATTTAGAAGAGTTTTCGGATGAATACTTTGATAAAGTGACAGATCCAGGGTTGAAAGTGATTGATGGTACACAAGCGACGAAACCAATTCTGAATTTTTTCTACAACCAGGAAACTTATGAACTGAAACTGGTGCGTAACTTAGATGACTGGGATAAGGATATGATTACATTATTTAGCACGTTCGAGCTGAAATTGTTACATCCATCCTACATCGATCATTTGAGAAATTACACAATGGAGAAATGCAAAGATAAAGTTGCTGAAGCTGATCGGAAATTGTTTATGGTAATGATCGAAGTGATTGTTGTTGCTTCTGAGAAAATTCGTCTAAGGAAGGCATTACTCAATGCTAACCTTGTGAAGGTGGATATTCCGGATATAGAGTTTATGCGCGTAACTGCGAAGGGTACACTAGAAGTGCAAGCCAAAGGTCAAGAAATGCCATATGAATTTTATGCTAACATTGACTTTGCAGGTTTGACTCTTGAAACACTGAAACGCATGAATGACTGCGCCATCCTTACAAATGAATCAAAGCCAAGACAAGGAAAGATCGCTGAGAAGTTCAAGTCATGCATCGAGGAAGCATTAAAAGAACAAGAAGAATACAAAGGAAAGGAGTTGCTGGATGTCAAAGAAGAGTCAGGAGAATGGTGAGAGATTGGAGCTGAAAAAGCAAAAGATGAAAACTGTTGAAGATTTTGTTAAAGTCCAAAGATAAATCTTAGGGGGAGTACTATTAGGGCTATTTTCGTTTAAGATTTACTTTGTACTTTGTTTTTATACATTTTGTATAGTTTAGGGTTTATTTTGTTATTTTCCCTAAAATGTATTGTTGCATAAAGCATGTAGTAAGAGAATGTTAGTGAGAGTCTAGATCGCATTACACGTTAGAGAGAGAATTAACTGTGTGTGATTACATTCTCCTGCATTTGTACTACAACCTTGCTTTTGATCATCAATACAAAGAGAATTATTAAGTAATGAATTGTGTTGCTGATTGAACTGTGTTTGTGTATGAATCATTCTGATCATTGAGCGATATCGATCCAATTGAACCTATCAATTATAGTGAGAATGCTGACATGTTGATGTTTTATGTTTTTAAAGCGGTTTCATGCCTCCATAGTATTAGTATAAACACACTTACTCTGAAGATCTGACATATTTAGTTTTTGCTTAATAATCCTCGAGTTAGTAGCGGGTAGGTGTTATGGAGATGGATCCACTCCAACCTGCGTCTGCAGCAAACAGTGACACTACTCCATTAGTGAGGGCACTCTCTATGCCCCAAAATCAATTAGAAAGTATTTTAAAAGGAGCAAGACTACTGATTCTCACACGTCAAGTGAAGTTTAAACTAAGTTATTTCTAGATAGGAATTTGTCGCCTAGTGTATAACTTTAGATTTCATACTTAGGTAATATCCGTTTGTTCGTAATTGATTACAACTATGTTTGAACCGATGTGTTTTACGATGGGTTTTTTTTTGTTTAATTCGTTTCTCCGACTTTTTTGTGACTTTTGCCCCGAACCCGAACCGCCCGACTCGAACCCGAATCTATCTATCTTTGAAGTATTTTTATTAAATTTGTGAAAATGAAGCGTTCGTTATGGATATGAATAAATATGTCGGATCTTATGTATTCCCGTCCTTAATAAAAAGGACTAATTGTTATCTAAAGTTTACTATTTAATTACTATTTACAATAATTAAATCTAAAAAATACATAAATTGTGATTTATAAAAGAGATTTTATAAATATTATCAAGTTAATTATTATTAAGTCTAAAAATAACCACGCAATATCAAGAACGAGATAAAGATATAAAAACGTCAATCCTATAAACGTTACAAGTTAATGTGGTTAGTTAGTTAGTTGAAATAATGCATTACTTAACTTTGGGTAAGAATAGTCAAGTTTTAAAGTTAAATTAGAAGTTATATATCAAATATTAACAACACGAATCTAAAGGGGCTAGTATTGTAAATTTCAAAGATGAAAAACCCAACCCAGCCGTCCACCCGTGTTTCCGGCATTTCAGCCTCCGACCACTTTAGCCGGTATATCCCATCTCCAGCGAGTGTTTAAAACTATTTTTTTGTAACTTTTTAACCAAAATAAATCATGTAAATTATTCTTAGACACTAATCGAACCCGTAGCCACCCTCTAATCGTCAAATAAGCAACCGTATCCATGTTACAGTCGGCTTCAAAAACCGTTTCATAAACCCCAAATAATAAATCATTGGATGAACGCGTAATAACTCAAAATGTGTGAAACTAATCGTTAAGTTAGTGAATTCGAGTGTAATAATGCATTCAATTCAAATGTAATTACTGTGAATTCGTCGAATCAATACCAATCATTATCAAAACTGAAACCAAACCCGTTCTAACAATTTCAGATCAAATTGCAATTGCATTATGAAATCAATGCACTCTCAATCGAACGTTTGACCTCTCTGTCTAAAGAATTTTTACTTTATATCATCAAAAACTCATAAATTGATTCATATTTGGCTCGAACATGCAACTCCAAAATCCATCATCCTTACGTGTTCATTATCGGCAACTGGCAATTGGGTTTCATTCATCTTATCGCGTTGAAGAAATCTGGAAGTTTAATTGGATTATAACTGCTTCTAGATATCATTTTGATTCTTCAAAAGCGCTAATTTGTTCTTCATCTCCTTTGATCCAATTCGTTCAATATCAAGTATGTTTAATATGTTAAAATACACATTATCATGTCCTGATCAAAAGCCGTACGTTTAATTGTTGTTTAAATATCGAATTCGTGTTCAATTGGATGATTTTAGTTTCTAGGGTTTATGTGATTTAGGGATTTTGTGTTGAAAATGCTAAAACAAATTCTATAGTGATTTTAAACAACAACAAAAGATAGCGTGGCTGGTCTAAGTTGTTTCTGGTAACTGTGAGGTTCGTGGTTTGAAACCAGGGACATGTATATGTTATTATCTTTTGTTGTAACAACATTGTTAACTTTTTTTACTAATTAACCTAATCTAATTTTAATACTAAATCCTATATGTTGTAACAATGTTAAAAATATTATATATTTCTATTACTTGAATTGTTATTCGTTAACAAAATTATTGAATTGTTATTGGTCATCAAAATTAATGTTATTTCTATTACTATTTTTTAGTCGCTACGACTAAATAAATTTTATATATTTTAATCATTTATCGAAAAACCCACCAAATCTCAATTGGAAACCTAGAATCCAAAATTACCTTAGATTCCTATTGTTTCTATTTTAGTTTTCTATACAATATATTTTACTAAGTTAGGATTCTCATTTACTTTGGTGATTCTAGTATTTGGGCAAGCCTGGATTCTATCTAAGTTGTTTGCTATACTATTTCGGGCTAGTATTGAAGGTGAGTAAACTCACTTTTCTTTTTACTTTTACGTTTTGGGGCTGAAATATGTGTTACGTTTTCTATTTACTATTTTCCAAAAAAGATCATACAAATATGTTAATCTAGTTCGCGGCTTGATGCAACCTTATGTGGTAGCTTAAAGTAGTTTATTTCTTGGTAGTCCCACTACTATAATATTAGTGCTAATGGTTTGACAAGCCCACCTGCCTAGACAACATCAATAGGTGATTTGTCCCTAAGTTGCTAATTGATTATTGATAACTTATAGATCGAGATGCTTAAATGACGGTTGGTTAAAAGTTATCTTTAATCGATACTTGGGTGGTTTCTCATGTTAAATTGGCTAAACGAAAGGTTGTGGATTTCTAGGTGGTAGTGTTCTATTCTAGGGGTCATGGTTAATATTTACGAAATGGCTATACATTTAAGATTGCACAGTATATCTTGTTGATCTCATATTTCAATAATATTATTTACCAAATTGTGCTTTTACTCACTAGCTTGTGTAGCTAACTTTAGTTTTCACATATTTCAGGTGGTGCTTGATTGAGATTTAATGCTTTGCCAAGGCATATGGATGCCTTGGATTTAGATTAATAATAAAGACTCTATTCCATTTACTTTTTTGTTTATGACTTTCGTCTTTTTCCATTTAAGTATTCTGTTCCAATTTTATGATTACCGTTATTAAAATTTAACAAAATGATGCCATGTGCTTTGTTTACTGGTTAAGGAGTCAACTGAGCATCTCAGCGGCGGGATTTGAATACCCGGATCGAATCAGAGTTCACGCCGCCCGCCCTGAACAAATAAGAGGCGTGGGCCACGGGTCGCACATAAGCCGCCGGGTCGCACGACAGAAGAACACCCAATATAAAGATGCACACTCCTCCATGTGAAATATGCATCTTCATTGGAGCTTTTTTGTAGTAGTCGTGACCAACAGCCATCAGCTGTCGGCTCGTTGGTAAGGTGAGAGCTTCAAGCCCGATTTTTGGTGGCGCACTCCCCACACAAGCACCACCCGACGAAGGGTTTTACCCAGGGGTAGCCTTCCTTGTCGCCAAAGAAGAATGAGAATTGATAAAGTTTTCATTCTTGGCTTCACTCTAGAGTCCAGGGGGACGTCGAAGACGGATACGTATGTTTCTCCTCCAGATCCAGTATTCATTTCTATGACAACCTAGTGTTTCCGGCATCGGGTGGGGTGTCACAGTTTGCTACCAGAGTCATGGTTATAGGGAACTAGGATTATGTATAAGAAACACACTGACCTAGTCTATAACCTAAGAGTCCTTAGTTCAAGTTGCTTGTGCTTTGAAAACTCTTCTAGAACTTATTCTTTCTAAGAACCTTTCTATGTCTTTTTTAATCTTATTTCTTATGCGATATTGCGAAGGATCTTCAAGAGACTCGTCTACGTGATTAGGATCTTTTCTCTTTGTGGGATCTCGTCATAATCTTAAGTAAGTTTGAAACGTTAGAAACGTGTGCAATCTGGAAGGGGAAACGCCTGTATCAAGAACATTCTGTCTAAGACAAAGCATTTCGTATAAATCCCTTAAAGGGACAGTATGCTAACCTGGGGATGGACGAGATCAGTGTGACCGTATAGGCTAAAGCACGTCGGCTTCCTTGATACGTTAATACGAACTTAACACTTTGATATGCCATAAGTGTCCAAAACCAAGACACCTTCCTCTGCCTTCAAATTCTATATATATTTTTTTGTCAATGATTCTATGATTATCATTTTACTAAAGATATGTAAATATTTCCATGTGTTTTCTATGTTATTTTAAATGTTTGCAATAATTTCAATTTGATTTATTCATATTTCTATGATTTAAATGAAGTGTCTATGATTTATAAGTGTTTACTATACTATATTTTCTAAAGATTCTATGATATTCTAAGTAGAACGAGGTGCTATCATCATTTCTACCGGATGTTCCATTTGATCAAAGATTTTGTTCCAAATCGTGTTATCATGCGTTATACCATTTGTTTCCATGCTCCAATAATACTTATGATATATACTCAGTGTTTACTCATTTAACACCATTACGCAACTGTAAAGTAGATGTCTCAAATCAAAACTAAGACATATTGACTAACCTCAATCGAATTATCCAAAACTTCAAATCAAATATCAATTACCAAATCTAAGGCATGCTTCTATGCCCAAATTTACTATTCTGATAAACCAGCGTATTCGTTTGGTTGCGCATCGAAAGTCACCCTCAAAATATTTCAACTTGACTTCTATACTCAATGGTTACAAAACTACCCATCTAATCATAAGAATCTAATCCAATTTCTAATACAATTAAACTATAGATCCAACATCAAATTATAAACGTATCATCCCATTAATCAAATTTGTTACATTATTCATAAACCCATTTGCCAAATCTCAATATGAACTGGTTACACAACAATTCCTAAACTTATTGAACTAACATGTTCCACATATACAATGGTTCCTAATGAAATTCTATACGTATAGTTTTGATAAACCCATCCAAATCCAACGTGTCTTACGTATAAACTCTCTACCTAAAACATCATGTTTTATCTGCGGTTTTTGTAAAGTTATCAACCAATAGATATTTCCATTAAAAACAAAAACGATTTTCTTATTTCTCACATAAAATAAAATGACATATTGGTTTTAGTAGTTTCAAGAGTAAAAAAAAGTAATTTCATGATAAATGAATTCTTTAAAAAGGGATTGGTTATTCTAACGTTTGTCAAATATTTACATAACATTTCTACGTTTTCTCAAATATTATACAAAGACTTGCAACAAACACCAAGATTTATGTTCTCCAATATTGAATACTCGCAACTTAGATAGTGTCATTTATTTATTTTCAAACAATCCCCCTATCTATGGTAAAGACTTAAAACTTTCAACTTTTTATAAAATTATTATTTAATTAATTAATTTTTTTAAACCGCATTATAGAGAAATAACATCACTCTTATAACCTTGTTTACTTTTATAATCAATACACCTGGTTTACCCAAAATCTTTTGGCATAAGAACTCAAACGCCTTAAAAATCGAATTCAATAGAAATCTAGTGGTCTATGCATTTGAACTATAAACTGGAACAAACACGTTATCAAATACTCATGAAACTAATTTTTCTATAATTCTAATAAACTGGATTATTTCATGTACATCATCATCTAATTCTTATGATCTTGGCAATACCATGATTAATTGACATCTACATTTTACACACTTGAAGTTGGTTTTCACAAACTTAAGTTGTTACAATTCTAGTACTCGCACTTGACTATCTTTATCGATGAACAAAACTATCAATATGAGCAATGACTACCTAATCAACTTAATTCCCTTGAAACATCAATTTGTTATTATCTTAAACTATACTAATCAAGAACTAATTGCTATTGATTATATTTTCAGAACCTGTGTGTATCAACAACTTAACTTAGAAAAAAAAATTTATGTGTAATTTGACTCGTGCGTGATCGAATGAACTGTGTGGTGCATGCAAAAGCTGAAGTAATTATAGGGGCACACAGAATTATGAAAGTTGATGCATGGAAACCATAGTAATTTTTTTCAAGTGTTTGAGGGCAATGCGACAAATGTGGTATGATAAGGGCATGGTGGATACGCCGCTGGTACATCCTATATATAAGCGTTTGTCATACTGTCAAATAAAGCGTTGTCTGTGACTAGTGATTTTGTGTTGTCTTAAGTAATCTATTCATATAATAAAACCTATCATATATCATCGAGTAGATAAACTATATATATATATATATATATATATTCTAAGTTGATCAAAAATAACAAACCAATTACTATTTGAACCTATGCATAAATCAGAAATAATTTCTTATCATATACAAATCAAAATTTAACAATGGTTTTCACATAATTTTCTTTGTCATCATCATTTTGTGCTCAAGTGGGTGTATTCTTATTCAACTTCTTGAAATTGAAATATTCTTACTAAATTCGAGGAAGCTAAATAACATTAGTACATTTATGAGGGAAAGCTAAATAACTTGTATTTGAATCTCCATTCAATTAATCCACCAGAACTCTTAAAACTCGAAAATAGTTAAATAAGATGACACTCAATCATTCAAAACAAATTAAAATAAATAACTTTTTCATCTCGTTTATTTAAAATCATGTTTTCAATCAAAATACCCATTCTCCAATGATCGAATTTTCGAATAATAACAAGTATCATGACGTATTGATATGGCATTGTTTAAAGTTCTGGAAAAGATTGGGAAAGTTTCCTATAAACTGGAATTACCCGAGGAATTAGGTAGTGTTCATCCCGTGTCCTACGTGTAATCGTAAGAAGTTTCTAGCTGATTAATATCTCCATGTGCCTCTTGATGTGGTGCAAACTGATCCATGCAGTTTATCGAATGACCATTAGAAATCATAGACCATGAAGTTAAGTAACTCAAGCGTAATCGGATACCAATCGTTAAAGTTTGTTGAGACTCAACAAGGACCAAATGGCTAAGTATCTGCATCTCTTCGGTCCATCATCTTCTTCGGTTTGAGCAAATTTCGGGACGAAATTTCGATAAGGAGGGGAGACTGTGACATTTGCCCAGAATCCGAACTCTAATGCCCGACTAAAACCGAATCTATCTATCTTTGATGTATTTGTGTTAAATTCGTGAAGATGTAACGTTCGTTATGAATATGAATAAATATATCGGATCTTATGTATTCTCGTCCTTAATAAAATGGTCAAATTATTATCCAAAGTTTACTATTTACAATAATTATATCTCAAAAATATATAAATTGTGATTTATAAAAGAGATTTTATTAATATTATCAAAGTTAATTATTATTAAGTCTAAAAATAACCAGACAATATCAAGAACGAGATAAAGATATAAAAACATCAATAATGATGAGGCAGGGTTTGGATCTACAATCTGCAATAGGTTAATGATCACAACGAGAAAATTCCAACAACAATATGATTAAATCAAAACACAATATTAAATACTAATGTTTCACGGTTGTATATTGATAAAAGCAAATTGCGATTACAATGTGTTTGGAAAAGCTCTCCTCCAATTGGGGATACAATCACTATTTATAGACAATAACAACCTACTAGAAACAATTACAGAACGATACAAATATGAAATATTAAACCAAAACATGCTAATCTATATAAAATGTTCTAACAATACTGCCCCTTAGATTTGCATCTTTAGTTTGATCTTCAATATTCTTCTAGTTCTTTTTTGATGTCAAAAAGTGGCTTCAGTTATTCTTGATCTTGAATAGCATTAAGAATGCATGATTTAAATTTTTCTGCTGTTCTTGCTTGAGCTGGTTTTGACTCATTCACTAATATTGGAGTATCTGACATTCTTTTCAGAGTAGCAAGGGATAAACCTGCAAGATCAACAGTTGCATTGAACATGTACGGTTTCTTTATCCCTTTTGCTCTTACTTCCAATGTGCCTTTGGAAGTTATCCTCATAAAATCGATATCTTTTATCTCGATGTTTACAAGATTTGCATATAACAATGTTTTTCTCAATATTATTTCCTCCATTGCAGCACCAATTACATCAAACATGATTGCAAACAGTCTTCTATCAACATCAACAACTTCAGACTTTATCTTTTCCAACTTTTGTTTTGTGAGATAGTCGTTGTATCTTGTTTGAAGTAATTTCAACTCAAATGCTCCAAAAAGGGTGATCATCTCATTATCCCAATCGTTTAGATCATGAGCCAATTTCAGTTCAAATGTTTCTTCATCATAGAAAGCTTTGAGAATGGGTTTTGAGCTTTTTGATCCATCAAAGACTTTAACTCCTGGATTAGTGATATTGTCAAAGTACTCATCACTAAATTGATCCATATATTTTTCTTGACTCGACATAGTCTTTTTCTTCTTTCTTTTTAAATCAAGATAAGCATTATCTTCTTGGTGAACACAAGTTTGCATAAATTGTGGCATGTGATTGATTCCAACATGTAACAGCATCAAATATCTTTGACCTCATTCTGATTTGGAATGGTTTATCAGATGCAACTTATGAAGTTCTTTAAAATATTGTACTGGAAGCTTCAAAATTCTAGAGGAATAATGATATACATCACATATACCATTAACTCTTTTGATCAAGAAAGCATCAAACACATCATCATACTTCCATGCAACAATCTTTACATCTTTTATTTTCTTAGGTACAATCATAGCAGCCAACAAATCAGCTACTAATTGCCCTTTGCTCAATAATGATCTCACAATGTCTCCTGTTGTACTTACGTTGTTCCACAACTCTCTATTATCCATTGGAACATTGTACACTTTCATTTCACTAGGATACATTTCTATGAAGTTTCTCCTCTTCTTGTGAGCGTCTTCAACTCTTGCCATAGAAGGAATTTCCCTTGGATCTAGCACTCTAAATCTTTTTGATATTTCCAGATATTAAGGATTATAAAAATCCCGAATAATCATTTTGTTTTGCATCTTTTCTAAGGCTTGAAAGGTCTTCACTAGCTTCCTTATAGACTCAGACTTAAGTCTTGTCAGACTTCTGTATGAATAATTTATGGATTGTAGCCATGATCTCATATCACTTGCAGACATATGCTAAGGATCAGGATAATGGAGTTCTTCTGGTGCAAGATATGCAAATTTGATTATAGTGAGTCACAGTGAGTCCATTCAGGTAAACTTGATTATACTTTATTCTTTTAAGTTATGCAAATTTCTTCTTTAAGTCCAATGGAATGTCATCAGTAAAATCCATGACTTTCTCAGATTCAACAATTTTTACCATCTCAGATTCTCCATCTTTACCATTTTCTGCATCATTATCCAGAACATCATTGTACCAGTCATCAGCCATGGTTAGAGCGTCTATCATCACTCCCTCATGAATCTCAGCTTGAGCAGGATTATTTTCATTGGTTTTTGCCTTTTTCGAGGATTTGGCTTCTTCAGTGATGGGAATGATTTCATCAATCTTCATTTTTCTAGTTGCTTTCTCCTTAGCATATGCATCAATCTCAACTTCTTTAGTTATAGACTCATCTTGAGTTCTAGTAACTATTTGAAATACTAGAATAACATACACACTTTAAGTTTCTGGTACAAAATCTTTATCACTTGAAGAACTGTGAGACTTAGTTTCTTGTTGTTCTATTAGATCTATGTTAGCTTGAAGGTTTACATTCTCATCCTTCACCGATTCATAGTCTTCTGATAATTTCTCATACTCCTCATTTAGCCTTTTAAACACTTTTGTATTCTTGATGTGTTCTGTTTGAACTTTTCAAGTTCTGCATCCTTTTCAGCCGATTTCTTCTCAAGTAACTCATTCTTCATTTGTAGATTATTGATCATTAATAGATAATGAGAAAGCTCTTCATCCTTTGATGTACAATCAACATCTTCGGCCACTTTATCAACATTTGAAGACTCTTCTTCAATGTTTATGACATCAATTTTTTTTGTAATCTCTAGGAAAGACTCCTTGCATACATTTTCTTCAACAGATAATCTGATGACCTCAGTATCAATAGATTGTATCTCTTCTGTATCTCCAGATAATGCTATTTCAGTATCACAGACTCTCACCACTTCTATATTGTTAGACACTATAACTTCAGTATTATCAGTGTTTACAGATTCTGATTCATCAAGATCCACAATCTCTGTATCATCTGATGCATTTAGAGATTCACTAACAGACACAAGGATAGCTTATTCTGTGACCGTGCCTCAGAATTATCTATTTTTGTTAGTACTTGATGAGCAATGTTTACAACATTCACTTCTTGATCATGCTGAAGTTGCACAACAGACTCTGTAGCTTCAATAACTTCTGTATCAAGGATACTTGAGTCAAAATACATTGAATCATCATATTCAGCTTCAACATTTTCCTGAAGATTTTCAATATGATCAGTAACTTGCACATTTACTTCTTTTGTCCATCTGAACCTATTCCTTCATCCCCATTTTCGCTTTCAGATTCATTTTCATTATGCTCTGATTCACTCTCAGGTTCCTATTGAACTAAATCTTCAGGATTTAAAGGTTCTTCATCAGTAAGATGATAGTGTGCAACATTCATATTCACATCAACATTTACTTACATCCACTATATATCAAAATAAAGGAATATTTTATGCTTGAGTGATCATTGACAGCCTTTGATAGACATCTTTTGTCATATCCTCTAGAATAATTCTCTCAGCCTCCAAACCATAAGAAACAGTATCAGGGTATTTTTCATTTTTGATCATATGTAGAAATCTTGGATACATCAGAAATTTGTTCTTTATCCCTTTTGTTAGATTAAAAACAAACCAATTAATTATCCACTTAGCCATGTTGTAAGGTTGATTCATGACTAGAGCAACAATTTGAGAAGCTAACTCATTTGAGAAAGACTTAAAACTAACACTTCTCTTGGATAGACAATGTTGGAATACATAGCACACCAACTTCCAATGGTCACAAAGTCTTGCACGAAAGAACTGATGTCTAGGAAATTCTAAGGGATTACCCATAGATACAAACACTTCCTTGCAAATGTTGATTGGATAATCAATAGGATCTCCTTATTCATTTTGACCCAACTTCAATGCACTACGGATTGAGTTCTCTTATACTTCAATCATCCTTTCTTTTGATATAAACATTTGAACCACTTCATTTCCATTCTCATCTTGCTCAACTTTAGCTGGTCTCCAAAACCTTTGAATGAGATTTTTGTAGATGATGGGTTTTGAGCACATAGCATATACATACTTGGTTCTCAACAAGTATCTAATCATATTTTCATATCCTACAGATTCTGCACATTCTTCATTCAACTAAGCAACTACATTGTGCTTTGGTTCGAGCTTCATCTGTGCCATACCTGAATGAAATTTTTGATCATAATGAGAATCAGTGATCATAAAACTTTTTATAAGATTAATGGATTAGAGTAATGAAATCAGGTTTTTTGAAGATATGATCAAGTTTTAATGATTGATTTTAACATATAAAAGGTTGATTTTAACAAACTGAATGATGGATTAGAGTTTTGTTATCAAACGCTTATTCAATTGAACAACCAGCTACAATTAAATTTACTTGATTTTGAGGTCAGATCTAAGTTTTGGACATGATTTTACCTTAGAATCGATCGACAATAGTTCCAAGATCAATCTAAGTTAAAATGGTGTAATCGGGTGTTCAGAGACAATGAAATGGCAGTAAAAAGGGTATCAGGTGTAAAATGATGAAAAATTGATAAGGATTAGCGTTTTATAGCAAAACGGATAAGTTGTTGTCCGTATGAGACTTGTTTGTCCGTATTGGCACTGTTTTTCTGCATGCGCAAAATACTTAGAAATTATCATTATTTTAAGACATATGGAGATACATTGTCCGCATGGCATTGTTTTTCCGTATGAGGATGTCAGTATGACCATATACTTAGAAATATGACAATTTTATGTATGTATGAGCACTGTTTGTGATGATCACGTATAGGGTGGTATTTACCTAGCCGTTATTGTTTTAGCTTTTGGTTTATTGAAATAGACTAGTTCGTATTTTTGTTTATTGTAATAGGCTAGTTTTGTTTTTCGTTTGTTTAAGTTGTAGGCTAAGTCTTGCGAAACTGCATGCGAACCTATACTGTCGCATGCATCTAGCCTTAACTCAGCGATCAGCCAGTTTATGAAACGACTACACATTCACTTTGATTTCACTGTTTTTCCGTATCAGATGTCTGAATTTCACACTTGTGCATATTTTGCATTTGAAGTCACATTACACTCATCTGATCCACATGAATAATTTCAAACTGTTGTCTGTTTGAGCTTGGATTAAGCTTTTCAAACTTCAACACTTAGAACAATTTCATCAAAATGAGACTTATGAGAACTTTTTGTCCGTTTGGACACTGTTTGTCCACATGACGATCAAAAATATCTGACGTAGACAAAATTTGAACTTTTGATAATGATGCACTATTGATCATTGACTTTCCATATGTGATGTGACATATATTCTTGACTCCATTGATTGATTTAATACCTGTCATCTAGGGATGGCAATGGGTCGGGTTTGGGACGGGTCTAAGTAATCCTAACCCTAGACCCGATTAGAAATTGGTGTCCTAGACCCGAACCAAAACATGTTGGGTCTATGTCGGGTATATACCCGTCGGGTTTCGTCTACACATGGGTACTCGGGTATACCTGTTTATGACATAAAACTTACTCGTTGGGTATGCCCGTCGAGTTTGCTCGTCGGTAGTTTTATAAAATACATTATACTATATAATTAAAAGGATATTTCAAATTAACTTTATATCATAAATTCACAATGTCCAAATGTGCTTGAGCCATCATAAAATCTTACTAAAAAGGAATGGTTTGGATGTTTGGTGGAAGCTTAAAAGTTAAAAAAGTGAATGGATTATAGGAAACATATATATTTTAATTTACATAATATAAAAAACAATTAAACATATATATGAAAAATTTTAAACTACTTTTAGGTATGCTAACAAGACTATGGGTCTGTGTTATCGGGTAATCGGGTCGGGTAATAGGGTCTAACAGTTAATCCCAGACCCACGAAAGTTTTTTCTTTAAGCCCAAACCCGACCCTATACCCATGGCCCCGACCCCAGACCCGTCCCAGATGTCTTGGGTTTTGGGTTTTCCCATCGGGTTTGGGTCAGACTGGCATCCCTACTGCTATCATTAATTCTACTCATGTTAGAACCAATAATCAAGTAATAATCATTTGTTGCATTAATTTAGAATATAAATTCTCATTTTAATTTAATTTTTTATTTGTCACAATTTTGTACATTTTTTATCATCAACAAATATAACACATATCGGTAAGCAAAAATCCTTTCCAAGTTCCATTTTCTTTCAAAATAATCATGTGACATATTCAACACTTATGCTAAATCATTTTAGCATCGTCCGACACATACATTCAAACCACATTATTATTTTCAATCACTTTCAAGATACTCGATTGTTTGATTTTTTATTGATATTTTCTTCTTTACTCTCCCCTAAACTTATGAATTTTGAAGACATTTATAAGTTTTAAGAGAGTAAGAAAATCATAAATGATTCCACATGCCTGCACATAACACACAGAATTAAGATGAATACAATATGTAATGCAACGAATCCTTTGACACTGCAGTGAGCCATACTAGCAGTTTATCCAATTCATGTTTTTATGATCTTTTAAAATAGACATATGAGTTGTGATTTAATTGGGTGATGAAATGTTTGACAAAAATCAATTAGCTCGATGTGACATACTTACTTTTTCTATTCAAGATGATCAATTAGATTGATTAAGAATGAACTTGTGCGACCCACACTTAGAACAATTGCAAGTTTTACAATTCATCAAAACAACAGGAAGCACTTTAACAAACCCGGTAATTTACAATATAATCAATGGAGCTTTTAGGGCTTGAAGAGATCCATTTCTGGACAGTCTTATGGAGGTGTTCCCTTGTGGAATCGTCTTTTGTATTCCATTTTGGAATTTTTCATTTGGTTATGTTCCGCATTGGGAATCTATTATACATCTTGAGGTGTTCCAGGTCTGTAGCTCACTACAACAAAGAAGACCTCGTGTGAAACTTCAGGTCTGTGGGCACCACAACAAAGAAGTTCATAGATGTTTTACTCAACACTGTTTTATTGCGTCATTACCTAGTATGTGTAAGTAACATCACGAGAAGTTTATCTGAATATTAAAATTTAGCACATGTACTTCGATGTTTCATGACACAAAGATCATGAATATTTAGTTAAATCATCGTGAATGTACTTTTTCAGTCTAATTGTCTAAGTTGTCTCTCACATCATCTATCACGCATCAGACTTCATTGGTTTTAAAGAATGTTTCAGATAAATCTAATAGATCTATCACTTCTCACTTTTTGCAAGTCGAATTCTGTTTATTTTGTTTTTGACTTTTTCTTAATGAAGCATACACACACATGCAAAATTACATATAACTAAGGCATGCAAATCAAAGAAAGATTTACTTATTCTATATTCTTTGGTTGGTTTTTGATTTTTTTGTTTTTGTTTTTTAATGGACATGATTTAATCATGGTTGATTAAAATAATAGATTGAATTAAAAATTCAAAACGACCTGGGAAAAGTGATTTAGTGAATAAATCTGCCAATTGATTATCGGTGTGAACTTTATCAATATAATTAAGCCTTTTACAGAATTATCTCGAAGAAAGTGATAGCGAATTTCGATATGTTTGGTTTTAGAATGTTGAACCGGATTAGCAGTTATGAACATAGTAGTAGTATTGTATATGTGGATAGGAGTTTTTCAGAAAACTGAACCCATAGTACAAGAGTTTATTTTGCAACAATAGAACTTGAGAACATCTTGCTCAAGCAGCTATGTACTCAGCTTCTGCTGTTGATACCGATACATATGTCTGTTTCTTGCATTGCCATGAGACAAGACGTGGTCCTATAAATTGACAACCACCAATGTTGATTTACGATCAAGACCACATCCACTATAATCAATATCCGAGTAGCCATGTAGCTCAATATTTCCTTCGTATGGATACCAAAGACCAAGAGCTGGCTTTCCTTTCAGATAATAGAAAATCCTTTTGACAACGATTAAGTTAGATTCTTTAGGATCTGCTTGATATCGAGCACAAACACATACCGCATACATGATATCTAGCCTTGCGGGGGTTAGATACATCAATGAACCAGTCATTGAACGGTATAGAGTTTGATCCACAGACTTTCCTTTTGGATCCGACCCAATTTTTGAATTCACAGCAGATGGAGTTCTGATTGTTTGACAATCTTGCATTTTGACTTTCTTGAGAAGTTTGTCAACAAATTTCTCTTGGTTGATGAAAATACCATCTTCAAATTGTTTAACTGGAAGACCAAAAAAGAAATTTATTTCACCCATTGAACTCATTTGAAATCTTGCTTTCATTATTTCCTCAAACTCTTGCACTTGGTCTGACTTGTTGATCCGAAGATAATGTCATCAACATACACTTATACACATAAAAAGAATCAACACTAGGATTCTTAAACTCCATTATCACTTCTGATAATTTTTACTTTGCTTTCCAATTGATTTTCAATTCGATTGATAAAGTCTTTTAAGATTTAACCCGTTTTAGATTTAAAATGAAGAAAGAAAACCAAAGTGAATCTTGTAAAATCATCAATGATGACAAAATAACATGACTTATTCCCGATACTTTGCACATTTAATGGACAAAAAAATCCATATGCAACATTTGTAAAGGCTTGAAGTTTGATTTTATCAACTTGGACTTATAA
This sequence comes from Tagetes erecta, assembly GCA_030867185.1. NCBI lineage: Eukaryota > Viridiplantae > Streptophyta > Magnoliopsida > Asterales > Asteraceae > Tagetes > Tagetes erecta. The sequence continues at coordinate 26,367,760 of CM061495.1, read as the reverse complement.
GATGCTCGATGTTGCTTTCCCTTCAAACATGCAGAGCAATAATCAGTGGTAGTAAGTTTCTTTGAAGAAATTTCAATCACATGATGTCCTACTGCTAGCTTATTCATGTTCCTGAAATTTGTATGACCAGGGCGCCTATGCCAAAGTTGGCTTTCATCATTTGATACTTTTGCAATCAGGGATGTTGTTTCTACAGTTTGATCAACTTGAGACATGTCGAGTTTGTACACATCTCGATCTCGATTTGCTTTAAAAACAATCCAATCTTCACTAAACTAAAAACCTAGTTTTAAAATATAACAGTGACAGTCATCAAACAATGTTAAAAATTATTTAATACAGATTTACGAAACACTTAGTAAGTTAAGTTCAACTGTGCACAGTAGTTGACTTTATCAAAACTAACTACTCCATTGGATAATGTTCCTTCGCATGTGATTTTTCCTCCTGCATCTCCTCCAAATGCAACATGTGTTCTGTCTTTTTCCTTGAAATCTTTCAACAAGGCATGATTGCCTATCATATGTCGGCTACACCCACTATCAGCATACCATGCGTTGATAGGTCTTCTTGGGCGTACCTGCATTTTTTAGCACATATAGTTTGAGAGATCATTGGGTTAGTCTCTGTGATAGTACGTTTTTGGTATTTCACATGAATCATTAACTACAATATTGTTCTTTCAGAAAGATCTCAATCCATTTGACGGTAATATTTTTTAGTTTAGAAATCCGACTTATTGATTTCTTTGAAATTCACGGTATTTTGGAGAGGTGTTTCGGAAATAACACTCTGATGTGTTATGATTTTGTTCATCACAAATTGCACAATATTTGTTAAAATAACAATGTTCTGTTGAACGATTCCTCATATCACAAATATGACAATACTTATTAAAGAAACATTCCTTTGTTTGATGATTGTACATGTCACAAATGTCACAATACTTTTTTTGTGCCTTGAAAAACTAACGCTTAACCATTGATTTGGATTCAAATCTAGAATTTGATCTTGATTCAATTTTAGGAGATTTCTGGTTAATGTGTTGTTTTGATAGTTGTGATTTAGTTGTTTGGGATTTGTTGATGGTTTTTGATTTGGACAAATTTGGTGAAACCCTCATAGAATCAAGCTTGTTATGTACAGCGGAAGACTTCGGTCCTGAACATGCTTTTGGACCAGAGATTGGTTTGATCTTTGAGTTTAGTTAGTTATTTTCAGATTTGTTCATATGAAATTTACCAGTAGACACAAATTTTAGCGATTTTAAAAATTTGTTACTTCGCTTTTGATTCTGCTTTGATTTTGACTTTGGGTTTCTTGTCGAATTTTTTGATACCGAAGGACTTAGATTAATGCTTTGACTTTGAACTTCAGAGTGCTCCTTTTGCTTCAGCATTTCTTTCTGCCATTTGATGAACTCGGGATTATTGAATCCATATGATGACGAGTCATCACTTGTTGATCCTCCAGATTTCGATGGATTCTTCTTGCTTGAACTTTCTTTGTCAATCACTTGTGGTCCTTTAGCAATGTACACATGCTTCATTTTGTTCTCTGAATGATAGGATTTAATATTCACAAGAAGACCATTCTTAATTTTTTCTTTGTCAGTTTCATCAAACACTTCAACTTCACTTTCATCATCATTACTTTCAGAATCAAACTTCTTCTTGAGAAACTTTTTAACCTTGCCTTATTTTCAGGAGAGTGGTCATTGGCATTGAAGTTGTCAGGTAGAGTGTTTGAGATTGATTCTAGCATGGGTTCATGAGTGAAACCAAGTCCATATTTTTTCTTGTTTCCTCTCTCACTCACCATTTGTTTAACTCTTGTTTTAAAACTTTTTTATTTTAGCCAATTCTGCCTTAGTTGAAGCATGAGCAATTTTCTCAAGTTTAAAGTTCTTTGAAAGTTCAGAAAGTTGATTTCTTCCAAGCTCTTGTATTAACAAGATCTTTACACCTAAAACTTTATGATCCTCCTTGAGTTTATTATGCCACTTTTCTTCTTTCGCAAGTTTATAACAAATTCTAAATGAGTATGCTCTATAATGTTCAATTTTTTCAACACATTCAGGTCAACACAATTTTTCTTTTCCAGCTTCAGGTAATGAAACATAGTTCGATGGTTTATCTGACTCAGAAGATGAAGATTCAACCTTTGATTGTTCTAATTGTGCCATAAGTGCCACTTCTTTAGCTTTAGTGCCTTCAACTTACAGATTAACTTCTTCAGTTTGAATAACTTCTTTAGCTTGAATATCAACAATAGGATCTGATTTATCACGCCAATCATATTCATCATCATCTTCTTCGATACCATTACCTTTAGGATCACTTTCTTCTGACCAATATTCTTCACTAACCTCAGCAACTAATGCCGGATTCGACATAACATCAATTGTAAGTTGTTCAGCATATACACTCCAGTCATATCCATCTTTGATACTTACGACCAATGCCTTGTTTGGATTATCTACGTTCTTAGAATCTTCTTTGACTTCAGACATAGGTAGACTCTGATAATGTCTTTCTAATTTGTTCGCATGATCTTTGAAGTTTCTATTCACATATGCATGCTTCTGAGTTCTGTATGCCACCATAACCATTTGCCAATTGAGATCCATTTCTTCAACATCATTAGGATCCATTTCAAATAAATCCTGCAAAATGAGTTCAAGATTAGTCAGATGACTACCTTGATATGCTTGAAAACTTGCCAAAAATGCAGCACATGCATTCTTTGTTTCATCATCCTATAACAAAATGTTAATAACATCATTAACTTTGCATGATTTAACAGGGTTTTGAGTAGGATTCTCAGACTGATTATTGGTTAGTTTCACAGATTGAGTAGACTGAGGTTGAGTAGAATGAGATTGAGTTACTGATTGCGTAGATTGTGCAATTGAATACAGTGATTCAGCTAAGAAACCAGCTCCTACAAATAAATCTCCATCTTCACTCATTTCCTCCTTTGAAGAACAAAAGCAATATCACTGGTATTTGCTAGTGATGTCACAAATTTATATTGTGAGGATGATGCGACATGATCATTATTTCTTGAGCTTTCATCTATCTTAACTAATTCGATTTTGGTAATGAGTATGTCCATATCCATCGGAAATTTCTCAGTGTGCTTCAACAAGGTGACAGTGTGCTACCAGCTCGATGTTAATGCATTCAACAAATCGGTCGTTCAAGTCTTTCAAATCATGTTTTTATTCCAACAATTGATATTTCTTGAGTTAACTGCATGAAATGATTCATCATTTTATGCACAGACTCACCAAACATATGTTCAAAGAATTAAAGTTGTATTTTCAGCTTTTGTTTCTTCAATGATGGAAGTTCTTCCACTCCATCACAAATAACTTTTAAAGCTTTGTAAAGAGTATGTCCTATTATAAAATTTTCTAGTCGAGTCAAAACTTGAAGAGGTAAGGCTTTGCACAGCAATGAGTATGCTTTGATATCATTTTTCACTTTCTTCAAATATTCACCTTCCAAATCATTTTCAGGATATGGTTCAGTAGACTCTTTAGTATAAGCAATTCCATTAGTATCTGGACCAACTGATTGAGTAAGAATGAATGGACCTTTTTCTATAGACTTCCATAGATCGGAATCTATTGAGTTTAAATGAAGTTTTAGTCTGATTGTCCAGATTTTGAAATCTGATCGATTCTTCTGCTTAGGAACACTCTTCTTAGAATCATTAAGTGCCATGATGTGATTGAATTAGAACAATCTTTTTGGTATTTTTGATTTTTGAAAAGAGCAAGTACTTAAACGAAAACAATTTCTATGACAAAATGAACGAAAAGCCTAAACTTAGAAAGTTCTTGAAATAAAAATGGACGAAATTTGAATGAAACGGAAAAAATAGGATTTAGAAAAATATATGAATTCTTGAAACGGACGAATAGTAACCAAACGCCTGAACAGTAGTTGTATGAATCACTATTTTTCACTAAGTACTAATTGCGATATGCCTCAACAGTACTCAAGCGGATGAACAATGATTTCTGATTTCATGATTTTGATGTTGTTTTTAATAAAATTTCTTCTGAATAGATGAACAATGATTAGATCTACAATCCTGAATCATAATTTCAACCAATTATCATCATATTAGTTGCTGATGAAGAATTTTTTAGTCCGATAGATTTTGAACACAAAAAAACCCTTTAGATCTGATGAATTTTAACTTTTTGCTTGATTTTCCTTACAATTGAGCTTCGATCTGTCTATATGTTGATGAAACACAACTTTGATTTCAATTATTTTGATCAAAAACTTCAATTTGAAGCAGATTTTTGTTCAAATAGTAGTGTTCGTTGGTGATGAACATGGTTCAGATCTGAACCAAAGCTCTGATACCAATTGATGAGGCAGGTTTTGGATCTACAAACTGCAACAGGTTTATGATCACAATGAGGCAATTCCAACAGCAATATTATTCAATCAAAACACAATATCAAATACTAATAATTCACGGTTGTATATTGATAAAAGCAAATAGCAATTAGAATGTGTTTGAAAAAGCTCTCCTGATTTTAAACATCAACAAAAGATAGTGTGGCTGGTCTAAGTTGTTTCCGGAGACTGTGAGGTCCCTGGTTTGAAACCAGGGACATGTATATGTTATTATCTTTTGTTTTGACAACATTGACAACTTTTTTCTTACCAATTCACCTAATCTAATACTAATACTAAATCCTATATGTTGTAAAAATGTTAAAAATCTTGTAAATGATATAAATACATGATTCTTATACAAATCAAACTTTATGAATTTTACTTCTACAAATACTTTCAAAATAATTTTAATACTATAAATACATACATGTTTATAAATAATAGTTTATAAGAAAATAGACTTTTGTATGGACTTGGTATACTTTGGGAATTATAGTACATTTTTAAAGCATTTCAAAATATATGATATATTTTTTACGTTAAAAAATACTTTTCGTTAAAGAAATATATATTACTTGACTTGTTATTGGTTATCAAAATTATTGTTATTTCTATAAATATTTTTCCGTCACTAAGACTAAACAAATTTTATATAGCTTAATCATTTACTAAAAAACCCACCAAATCTCAATTGAAACCCTAGTATCCCAAATTCCCTTAGATTCCTATTGCTTTTATTCTAGTTTTCTATACAATATGTAATACTAAGTTAGGATTCTCAATTACTTAGGTGATTCTAGTATTTGGGCCATCATCAATTCTATCTAAGTTGTTTGGTATACTATTTCAGGCTCGTATTGAAGGCGAGTAAACTCACTCCCCTTTTTACTGTTATGTTTTGGGGCTGAAATATGTGTTACGTTTTCTATTAACTATTTTCCAAAAGAGATCATACAAATATGCTAATCTAGTTCGCGGCTTGATGCAACCTTATAAGGTAGTTTAAAGTAGTTTATTGCTTGGTAATCCCACTGGTACAATGTTAAGCTAATGATTTGACAAAACCAGCTACCTGGAAAACATTGATAGGTGATTTAAACCCGAGCATTCTAATTCCATGTTTACTATGTTGCTATACTATGATGCTAGTTGTTATGCCGTATCCCTAAGTTGCTAATTGATTATTGATAATTTATAGATCGAGACGGTTAAATGACGATTGGTTAAAAGTTATATTTAATCGATACATGGGTGGTTCCATATGTTAAAATGTGATGACCACATGTAGGGTGGTACATCACCTTGTCTGTTAGGGTTATTTCCTGTTAAGATTTACTTTGTATTTTTGTTATTGTGTATATGTTTGTATAGTTTAGGGTTTATTATGTATTTTCCTTAAACGTGCATTTTGTTTGATATAGGCATGTAGTGTGCGTGTGTTAGGTGAGCGACTTTTACACTGTTAGAGAGAGAATTAACTGTGTGTAATTTGTTTCTCCTGCACTTTTGTACTACGAATTGCTTGATCATCAAATACAAAGAGAATTTATGAGTATGAATTGTGTTTGTGATTGAATCGTTTGTTTGTACTTGTTGTTCTGATCATTTGAGTGATATTATCGATCCAATTGAACCTATCAATTGGTATCAGAGCTTTCGGTTTGTGTTCTTCGCTGTTTCTAAGCAAAACACATCAATATTGCTCAAAATATCATGATCTGAATGAATTGTTGGTGTTTTTAGTTGTGATTTATCATCATAATCACTTCTATACACAGCGATTGTGCAGATTCTATCAGATCATCATCAGATCTGAAGAATTAAGAAGAATAGAAAAAGTACTGTTCGATCAATTTTTGTTCAAAATTCATCGAAGAATGAAGATGTTTTGGATTGATTGATATAAGGGTTTGATAATCGGACTATTTCACAGCTTTTGTGTGATTTTTGGACAATTTGGACAAGTTTTAGACAAAACCCAGAAAATCTTCATGAAGAAGATGATGAACAGTTGAGTTTGGTTGAAGATTAACTTGCCGGGTGACATATTTGACTTAGACATTTTCCTTGGACTTAGATTTTGTGAAGAAATTAGGTCCTGTACTGCCGTGTAAAGGAATTTGTTTTAGACGGGTGAAGAATTTGACTTGAAAAGTTGCTACTGTTCAGCCGGATCAGACACTGTTGTGCCGGGTAATACACTGTTACGCCGGGTGATAGAGAAAATACAGCCGGGTAAGCTCAACTGTGTAGCCGGGTAATTAACAAAGTGCCGTGTGACCAAGTACTGTTCAGCCGGGCAAAGACTTTTGCCGTGTCAAGATTCTGCCGTGTCAAGACTTGTTGCCGTGTGAAGTTTTTCTTGCTGCCGGGTAACTGTTCATCCGGGTGAAGAACAAAGTGTTTTTCAACTGTTTAGCCGGGTAACTATTTAGCCGTGTGAAGACTTATTTCTGCCGGGTGAAGAACAAATACACTGTTTTGCCGGTTGAAGAAGGATTTTCACTGTGTTGCCGTGTGACTTTATTTAGTTGTTTTTAATACTTGTTTCTTATCTTGTCTTTAATTTCTTGTCTTTTTATTAGTATTCTAATCACTTCTTTTCAAAAATTAACAAAAACCAAAAATATTTTCTTTAAAAATTGTTAAAAATGGCTCCTAATGATGATTCTGATAACCGTGTTCCTAGACTTTTGAATCGTGCAGATTTCAAGAACTGGACCATCAGGCTGAGACATCATTTGTGTTCTATTGACAATGACTTATGGAAATCCATTGAGAAGGGTCCTCACATTCCAACTCAGACACAACCAGATAGTGCCAGTACCTATACTAAGGATTCTACTACACCTTATCCAGAGGATAATCTGTCAGCTGAAGACTTGAGAAAGGTAAAGAATGATAGCAAGGCCTATTCATTAATGTGCAAGGGGTTGCCATTACAAGTTTTGTCTAGATTGGATGCATATCAGACTGGTTATACATGCTTCAAGGCATTGAAGTCTATATGTGAAGGAGGAGAGCAGTTAAGAAGTTTGAAGAAATCTAAGTTGAAGAGACAATTGGAACTATTTGAACACATCAATGGAGAGACAGTTCACCAGATGATGAACAGGTTTGTTCACTTAACTACTGAGATGTCAAATCTCGGAGTGAAGACAGAACTTCAAGACCTAAATGATCGATTGTTATGTGCTTTACCATCATCATGGAAGCAGACTGTTACTCTTTTGAAGCATACTGAGAAATTCCCAATGGAATTAGATCTGCTGATTGGGAAAATTGAAGAAGTTGAGATTGATGAAGGATCAAGAAATTCTGATAGATCAACATCACAAACTCAATACAAGTATGTGGTAAATCCTGCCAATACTGTGGATAATGCTTTTCTTGTGCAAAATACAACAAAGTTTGAAGATGAGGATGATTTATTCGTTGGTGCAAGTTTCTATACTGATTCAGCATACTTTCCAAATTCACCAACTTATTCTCAACCTCAATCTCCGCCAAGAGCTCAAGTTCAAGTTCCAAGTCAGAATCAGAAGAATCAGTCAGAAAATCAAATTCCAAATGTTCAAGCCAAGGTGAAAGACGTCATGAATATTCTGCTGCAAGATGACGAAACAAAAACTGCCTTCACTGCTTTTATGGCAAGTTTTCAAGCGTATCAAGGTAGTCATTTAAGTCAAATGGACGTTGTTCTTCAAGACTTATTTGAAATGGATCCAGTGGATGTTGAGGAAATGGATCTTAATTGGCAAATGGTTATGGTAGCTTATCGTACTCAAAAGCATGCATATGTCAACCGAAGCTACAAACCTCATGCAAACAAAACCGTTGGATTTGATAAATCTAAGGCCAGATGTTTTAACTGTAACCAGTATGGTCATTTCTCAAGAGAATGTAAAGCTCCAAAGAATTTCAATGACCAAGCTAGTTCAAGTAATCAAGGTCAAGGTCAAAGTTCTCAACAATCAACAAGTTATCAAGGCAGAAATCAACGTTTCTTTCAGAAACCATACCAAAGTCTTCCTATGCCTGAATTGAAGGATGAAGGAAAGAAGCCAGAAGACCAAACAAAGGCGTTGGTTGTAAGTGTGAAAGACGGGTATGATTGGAGCGCTTATGCAGAACAATTCACGTCTGATCTTACATCAAGTCTGGCATTGGTTTGTGAAGTAGAAGAAGATTGGTCAGAAGAAGGGGATTGTAAAATGATTGAAGATGTGAGTGAAGATTCAGAAGATTATGACTGGAGTGCAAAATCTGATCCTACTGAAGAATCTGAGTCTGAACTTGTGCTGATGGCTACTGCCAGTGAATCTTCGTCATCTACAGAACAACCAAAGGTTAATACTGACCTACCCCCTAACTATGTTCCATTACCTGCTGATGTCAAGGAAAGACTATGTTCTGAACAGTGCATTCAACAAGTAGAACATTATCGGACTCATTCATTTAAAATCGGTGACAAATTAAGTAAACATGAAAAACTTCATGAACAACTTAAAATCGATCATAAAATTGCTGATGAGAAGATTTTGTCACTTAAAGAATCATGGAACAAAACCTTAAAGGAACTGGAATTGATAACCAAACAACTTGAAGAAATGACAAAGAACTTTGAACAAGAAAAAGTCGCACATGCTGTCACTCAAGTTGAATTAACAAAAGTTAAAAGCTGTAAAACAATGGTTAAACAACTTATCAAAGAAAGAGGTAACAAAACCAAAACCGGGTTGGGTTTTACACATGAACCGATGCCAAATTCAATCACTCAAACCTTACCGGAAAACTTTAATGAATTTGATCATTCACCTGAAAATGAACGAAAATTTAAAGAAATTCAAAGAAGTAAATCCGAGTCTGAAGGATCTGAGGTGTTGATTGAAAGTTTGAGAGAAGAAGAAGGAATGACAACTGAAGCTGATGATGAAGCAAGCAACAAATCTGAAAACAAATTAGAACCTGTTCTTATCCAACTTGTTGATTATCCAAAGCTTAATCCAGAACCAGAAACACCGGTGAAGGAAGAAGGAGAATTTTCAGGATACAATGATCCTGAGTACATCAAGTGGAAGAAAGAACAAAAGGCGCAAGTTGCTGCTCAGTTGGTCAAAAAGCCAGAAGTGAAAAAGGCTGAAGTTTCGAATGTTAAGAAGCAAAAATCGAAAACAATGAACAATCAATCTGAAACAAAACAGTCAAAAGGCAAAAATGTCTTAAAATCGAATGATAACACAAAAGTTCAAAGTGTTAAAACTGACAAAGTTAAACCTGTCAAGAAAGTGTCAAAAGAAAAGAAAATCAAGTTTGTGTCTGCAGGAACGTTTGATTTGAACGGATCTTATGGTAAACCAATCAATTCTCCAATCAAATCTAACTCTGGTCTGAAAACAGGTTCAGGTCCTAAGTCTTCCGCTGTCAATGAAAAGAGAATTGAAAACAAAAAGGTGACCAAACAGAACAGTTTAAAATCGAACCAAAGTCCCATGCAATCAAAAGCACAAACAATGACTCCACAAAGGAACGTTAATCTAAAACCGAACAACTATGATAATGAATCACGTTTTGGTTCAACATCTAGAGTTAACAATCGGCTCTTTAGGATTAGCAAGAAATATTGTGAAATTTGTGATAGATATAATCATGCAACTGCTGAATGTTTCTTTAACAGGTACTGCAGTTTCTGTGATAAAAGAAATCATTCTTCAGAAGAATGTTATTTTAACAAATTTTGTGATATTTGTGAGAGGAGAAACCATGACACAAAGGATTGTTTCTTTCGATCAAACTCGACTAGAGAAATGACTCCATATTCAAACTTTCAAAGAAATAATTCATATGGTTTTCAAAATATGAGTCAAAGTCATTCTCCGGTTTTGAGAAACTTCAATCGAAACAATTCTGTTTCTAACTTTTCAAGGAATGTGCAGGTTAACAGTTTTAAACCAAGAGCTTTAATGGTTAAGAATCAAAAGTTTGAAAATAACCTTGATCCTAAGCTAGAGGAAAGGTTTATTGCTTTGAGGAGAAAGCAATCGTTGAACGCCAATGGGCGAAGTTATCAGCATCAAAATCTTTTAAACGAAACAAATTTTCAAAATGTTCAATACCAACAAGTTACTATTGCAGATAGATTCGGAAAACCCAAGACCGTGTGGGCCTGGGTTGACCAAACTAACTGAATGTTTTTGTTGAAATGCAGGTACGCCCAAGAAGACCTATCAACTCGTGGTTCGTTGATAGTGGGTGTAGCCGGCATATGACAGGCAACCATGCCTTACTTCAAGACTTTAAGTTGAAAAATGGTACACACGTAGCGTTTGGAGGTGATGCGGGTGGAAAGATAACAGGAGAAGGAACAGTATCCAATGGGATCATTAGTTTTGATAAAGTCAACTACTGTGCACAGTTGAACTTTAACTTACTAAGTGTATCTCAAATTTGTGATAAATCTTATTCAACTTTATTTGATGATTCTTTCTGTTATATTCTTAAACCAGGTTTCAAGATTGACAATGAGTGGGTAGTGGTAAAAGCTCCAAGAGATCGTGATGTATACAAGTTGGATATGTCACAGATTGATGCTGATACCGAAACAACCTGTCTCATTGCCCATGCTTCAAATGATGAGAGTCAGCTTTGGCATAGACGGCTGGGCCACTCCAATTTCAGAAACATGAACCGTTTGGTAACTGGAAATCACGCTGTGGGAATCCCATCGAAGAAATTCTCCACAACTGATCTCTGTCCAGCATGTTTGAAGGGCAAACAACATCGGATGTCTTTTAAGTCCAAGCTCGAGAACTCCATTTCAAAACCTTTGCAGATGCTACATATGGATCTTTTTGGACCGACAAATGTTCAAAGCATCGGCAGAAAATCATATTGTCTAGTTATCATAGATGACTTCACTAGATTTTCATGGGTTTATTTTTTGCATGCAAAATCTGAAACAGCTGAATTATTGAAAGAATTTATCATTAAAATTGAAAATCAATTGGAATGCAAAGTTAAAACTTTAAGAAGTGATAATGGAACTGAATTTAAGAATGCTAATGTTGATTTATTTTGTGCAGAAAAGGGGATTGCTCGTCAGTATAGTGCTCCAAGAACGCCTCAGCAAAATGGGGTTGCGGAACGGAAAAACCGGACACTAATTGAAGCTGCAAGATCCATGCTCGCAGATGCTAAAATCCCTATCACTTTTTGGGATGAAGCTATTGCTACTGCGTGCTTTGTACAAAATAGAACATTATTAGTTCATGATAAACAGAAACTTCTTATGAGTTGTTGTTTGGAAGAAAACCAAATATTTCTTACTTGAAAGCATTTGGTTGTCCAGTTTCGATCCTTAATCTAAATGAACATCTCGGGAAGTTTGAGTCAAAATCTGACGATGGATTTTTCCTAGGATATTCGTCTGTTTCTAAAGCTTATCGAGTTTTTAATAGCAAAACAAATACTGTTATTGAAACTATCAACGTCAAGTTTTTAGAAAATTCGTTTCCGTTAGTGGCTCATGGTCCCGAATGGTTATTTGATTTGGATTCGTTATCTAGATCTTTCAATTCTAACTTATTTGATTTTTCAGGAAAAACAAGGAAGGAATCAGGTGACTTAGGAAGCTTTAGTGACGATTCTGATAATGACGAAGATGGAAATCTCAACTCTGAATATCCATTTATGTCTTTTCACAATCCTGATCATGTCAAATCCAGTCAAGCTCCGGGTCCTTCTGGTTCGCAAGAAGATCAAGAATCAAACAATCATGAAGAAAATGTGAATTCGCAAATGTCTCCTAATGATGGTGGATCCGTTCAAAATCAACCATCATCGGATCCGAATGTTGAAGTTACTCCTGAATCATTTGATTACTTCATCAATTCACCGGATCAAGTCCCGAATTTCACACCGCATACTTCAACTATACTACAAGATCTACCAAATCTGAATACTTCTAATCTAGAGACTCACGTGCAAGGAGGTGATATTCCTATTCATCGAATTCACAAGAAACATCCTGTCTCTCAGATTATTGGGCCGTTGAATCAGAGAACTACAAGAAGTCAGACAGAGCAAGCAAATGTTTGTCTTTACTCGTGTTTTCTATCTCAAGTGGTGCCAAAGAATATTTCAGAGGCGTTGCAAGACAACAGTTGGATTGAAGCCATGCAAGAGGAATTGCTTCAGTTTCGCAAACAGGAAGTTTGGAAACTTGTGGACTTACCTGAAGGAGAGAATGCGATAGGTACAAGATGGTTGTACAAAAACAAGCCAGACGAACGTGGCATTGTTGTGAGAAATAAAGCAAGATTGATTGCACAGGGATACACTCAGGAAGAAGGCATTGATTATGAAGAGGTGTTTGCTCCAGTCGCAAGACTTGAAGCCATACGCGTTTTTCTTGCATATGCGTCTTTCATGAAGTTTAAGGTATTCCAGATGGACGTCAAAGGTGCTTTTCTTTATGGACCGATTACAGATGATGTATATGTCAGACAACCTCCGGGTTTCGAAGATCCAGACTATCCTCATCGAGTATACAAGTTGAGTAAAGCTCTTTACGGTCTACATCAAGCTCCTAGAATCTGGTATGAGACATTATCCAAGCATTTACTAGAACACGGATTTACAAGAGGTCAGATTGATCCAACTTTGTTCATGAAGAGGGATAATGATGATCTATTATGTGTTCAAGTTTATGTGGACGATATTATCTTCGGATCAACTAGTGAGTCAATGTGCAAAGAATTTGAAGAAATCATGAAGTGCAGATTCCAGATGAGTTCGATGGGAGAGATTAATTTCTTTCTGGGATTACAAGTGAAACAGTCTGCTGACGGAATTTTTATCAACCAATCAAAATTTGTTGAGAAGTTGCTGAAGAAGTTCAAGATGCAAGATTGTCAGACTATCCGAACTCCTTCTGACGTAAATTGCAAGATACAACCTGATCCAAAGGGCAAAGCAGTTGATCAGACACTATACAGATCAATGATCGGTTCTCTGATGTATCTTACTGCATCAAGACCAGACATCATGTACGCTGTGTGTGTATGCGCCAGATATCAGTCAGATCCGAAAGAGTCGCATCTCATTGCTGTGAAGCGTATATTCAGATATCTCAAAGGGAAACCGAATCTTGGGTTATGGTATCCTTATGAAGGAAATTTTGAATTATATAGCTATTCTGACAGTGATTTTGGTGGTTGTGCTCTTGACAGGAAATCGACTACTGGTGGTTGTCAATTTCTGGGTCCTAGGCTTGTCTCTTGGCAATGCAAGAAGCAAACCAATGTTTCTGTATCCACAGCTGAAGCAGAGTATATCGCTGCATCTGCAGGATGTTCTCAGGTTTTATGGTTACAAAATCAGTTGCTGGACTACGGGTTTAACTTTCTGAAAACTCCTATTTACATAGACAATACTGCTGCTATGTTTATAACTGCTAATCCTGTTCAACATTCTAAAACCAAACACATCGAAATTAGATATCACTTTTTAAGAGACAACTCTGAAAAAGGTTTAATAATCTTGATTAAAGTTAATACCGACAAACAACTGGCAGATCTTTTCACAAAATCATTTTTGTCAGGCCGGTTTGAATTTTTAATCCAATCCATAGGATTAATCAATCATGATTGATTCTATTTTTCGAAAATCAAAAGAAAAATCAGAAAATATAAAAGCCAAAAATATAATAAGTTGATGTTAAATTTTGTTTCCTTTGCCTTTTATTTTATGTTTTGCATTGTGTGTGTGCATGAAAAAGAAAAGCAAATACAAAATATAAAATCAAAAAGAAAAGAAAATATCATGTCATAAGAATCTATATTGCAAAAAGTGAGAAATGATAGATACACTAGACATTATTTGGTACATCATTTTTAATAAAGACTGATGAATGTTAATTGATGTGCTAGACAGCTCAGGCAATTAGACTGAACAAGTAAGTTGATTGTTGACAAATATAAACTTAATGATCTTTGTGTTAAGTTCCATTGTTATACATGTCTAGATATATCTCATTTGAAACATTACTTGTGATGATAGTTGTGCATGATCGGGTAACGATGCAGTGTATTCAGTGTGATGAACCGCATCGTGAGCTTCTTTGTTGTGGTATCCACAGACCTGAAGTCTCACACGAAGTCTCTTCTGAGCTTCAAGATGCAGCAAAAGATTCCAAAATGGAACAAAAAGAGTCCCAAATGTGGACCAATACCAAACAAAAATTCCAAAATGGAATTCAGAAGATTCCCAAGGGGAACGATAGGAGAGAAAAATTCCCAAAGTTGGAATTAAAAGAAGTCCCAAAGTGGACCAAATCCGAATAGAACCCAGATTCCACACTGTGTATGACTGTAAGTGACCAGGTCTTGTGCAATATGCATTCAGGTAGTGATTGATAAGGAAATATGTTGACATATGTATACAAGTGGGTCACATAAGTCATTCTAATCGAACCTTAAATATCATCATGATACTGAAAAAGTAAGTGTGTCAATTCGAGCTAATTGGTATGTTTTCATATCATCACTCAATTAAGCATAAGTCAAATGTCTATTCAAAACTTGCAAAACATGTTCAGATAATGTGTGGTATGATCTCACTGCGATATTTTGATTCATTGCATTGCATATGTATTTACTTTAATGTGTGTGCTTTGTGTGTGCAGGCATATGGAATCATTATTGACACATCAACATCCTTGTTAAACTTAAAAATTTCAAGAAATTTCAAGTTTAGGGGGAGAATAAATTGAAGAAAAATATCTACAAAAATCCAAAAATATTTTGTTTTTGAATAAGTGTGTTTTGAATGAACAAGATTATAAGTTATGAAAAGCAAAAGTATTGGATGTGTTAAAAACAAACCCAAGGTCTTGTAATTTGTTTTTAAGAAATTGCTTCGGGATATAGAAAAATTGGTTGTGCAAAAACATATTTTTTTTGAAAAAGAAAAATTGATTTTTAATTGAAAATTAATTTGTTGCAATGTTTAATGTTGTTTGATAATTAATATGACAAACATTCTTTAAGGATATCTTGTCTAATTAATATGTCGGAGAATGTTGCAGGTGCAATAAATGACCGTTGAAAAAGTCAACAGAAGAGAAAAAGTGAAGAAAATTGCTTAAGTGTTGTAGCCGGGTAAAGATATCAGATACAACTGTTCAGCCGGGTAAAGAACTGTTCAGCCGGGTAAAGTTGTAAGTCTGATACTTGCCGGGTGATTGAGGAAAATGGTGAAGATATTATGACCACTGTACAGCCGGGCAATGATCATGTCAAATTCAGCCGGGTAAAGGTCATAGATATCTTGCCGGGTGACAAGTGTATACTATACAGCCGGGTAATGAAGAAGTCTTATTGCCGTGTAAAGTTATGACACTATGTTGCCGGGTAATGAAGAAGTGTGTATGCCGTGTGAAGAAGGTTGTCAAAGGTTGCCGTGTAAAGAAGAAAGCAAGCCGGATGATGAAGGAAAGCAACTGTGTTGCCGGGTGATGAAGAAAAGTTGCCGGGTGATGTTTTAAAGTCAACTATTCCGCCGGGTGATGAAGAAAAACTCATCAGGTGTAGTTGTTCCTTAACCCTTACCCGTCACTACAGTGACTTACCCGTATCTACAGTGCTTGACCCGTCAAGTGATTTTCACGTGTTGGTGACTTGTTTTTATGTACTTGACCCGTATCTACAGTACATGACCCGTCACTACAGTACTTGACCCGGCAAGGTTATTGGGCCTATTTTGCTTTTGTTGACCCGGCACTTAAAGTTTGACCTAAAAATTTTTGACGATACAAATACCGCCTCTTCACAAACACTTATCATTTCACACACTTTCACTTTCACCAAACACTCTGAACTTCAAATCGCCATTGTTATCATAGTCAATCTGTTGCTCTATAACAAGATTAATAGATTGATTAAGGTAGAGATTATGTGTTTTTGACCTAAATCGAACTGCAAATCAACTGTTAAAAGGAAAAACGATGATGAACAGTGTTTTGAACTTGAATCGACACTTTGATTTTGAGCTTTAAAACTGAAATCGAATGTTGTTTTAGGGTTAATATCTGTCGATCATCAACATTCACTCATTCATTTGCACTAAAACACCTTAAAATCAACTGAACAAGTGAAATGGACTTAACTGTTAAAATCGCCATTGATGAACTTTGAAGCTTTTAAAAGTTAAACATCAAAACGATGAAATGTCTGTTTTAAAAGTGATTAAACTTGCTAAAACTGAACCAAAACATGTTAACTTTTTTTTATCATAAAATTTATCAAAAATTTTGCTTAAAGTGAGTAACTGTTAGAAGCCTAAACATGATGTATCATCTTTAAAATTCAATATTGTTTGATTAAAATGATGAAAATCAGGTTATTAGAACAATTTAGGATTTAAAATGATTATGTTAATGTTTTTGCTTTCTAACTTCTAGTTAAACACTTGTTAAAATTTTGATATGTTTTAATGAAGAAGCTAATACATTTGCCTTGTTTTGTGTTTTTGTTTATGTTTAACAGATGGAGATTCTCAAATTTGAGCCTAAGCATAATCTGGTAGCATGCTTAGATGAATCACTGCCTGAGACAGAAGGTTATAGAGATATGATTCAGTTTATCAAGAGGACTAAGTATGTGTATGCTATATGTGCCAAACCGGTCATATATGCAAGGCTGATTAAGAGTTTTTGGAGATCAGCAGAGGTTGTGAGGAATGAGAATGGTGATGTTATGATTAGAGGACATATCACAAGGGATTGGGTACTGAATGTGACTGAAGAAGCTATTAGACAAGCTCTGAGAATAGATGAGGATGAGGTAGGCATGATGGATGAACTGACAATGGAGGAATGCAAAACGTGTTTTGTGAACATGGGACATCCACCTGTGTTTCCAAAATCACAGTTTTTCAGAGCTAAGTTGGGGAAGAAGTATAAGCTGCTGTGTTATGTTGTGCAGCAATGCATGTCTAGAAGGAGTGCAGGGTTTGATAACTTTCCTTCAGACATTGCATCACCAATCGTGGCAATAGCAGAAAACAAGCCATTTAACATGTCAAGGTGGATTATGAATGGCTTTGTTTTCAATTTGGTGAAAGGAAAGAGATTTAAGTTCCTCATGTACCCGAGGTTCTTACAGCTGATGATAAACATTGCTTATCCTATCATCAGATCTGAGGGTTATGCTGGAGGGATGCTGTATACTGAGGACATGAACGATCTCTCTTACAAAAAGATGAGCATCGGGAATGTGCCTGACATTGCTTTGTTTGACTATATGAGAGATATAGTAAACAATGAAGAAGATGTAGATGGAGTATATTATCACATATCTCACGGTGAGATTGTGAATCCATTGGACCTTGTGGATGAGGTGCCAGATAATTTATTGGATGATGACGAGTACTTTGCTCGTCATCCAGAAGAGGAAGAAGACGATGGTAATGATGATGATAACAATGATGAAGATAGTAATGATGATGGTGGTGATGATGCTGAATCTGAATCTGATTCAGAGGAGGCTGAACCCATGGAAGTAGAAAATGTGGTAATAGAAGAACCTGCTGAGGTTGCTTCTGAGATTGAGGAGGTTGCTGTTAAGATTCCAAGAGATGTATCTGTGCAGTATGTTCGAAAGAAGAAGAAAACAGTAGAAAAACCTGAGGAGATTGATGTGCTACAGATTGCTGAGACAGTAATGGCCGAAGCTGAATCTATTGCACAGATAGAGGAAGTGGATGCTGGCGTTACTGATCCCATTACTGATGATGTTCCCACCGCATTACCACAAACTGATGAAAACATTGGACAAGGTTTGGAGTCTTCACCAAACATTGGGCCAAATGTTGATGAGATTTATGAGGAAAAGGAGAAACGGATTGCAGAGTTGGAGGAGATTGTGGAAAAATTGATTAAATCAAATGAGTTGCTGAGAGCATCAAAAGAACGTAAAAAGAAGAGATTTGATGAATACTGGGATATTCACAATCAGAACTTGAAGATTTTCAAAGAGTTGGATTCTGACTATCTGGATTTGAAAATTGAGCATGCTAAGTTGAAAGATGAGCATAAGAAATTGAAGGAAGAGTATGAAAACCTGAAGTATGATTATACTGAGGTTAAGGCTGAGTGTAACACTTTGGAGGCTGAGAAAGAGATGTTAGAAAAGGAGTTGGAAGATATGAAACCAAAGAAGGCTGGCTCATCAATATCAGACAAAGATTTTTCTGATGATATAGTTGAAGTGACTGGAGCTGAAGTACCAAAAGTTTACTTAACTAGAGCTCGAGGTGTTGCAAACGCTGGTATTTTAGTCGAATCACCAATTATTATTCCCGATGAAGCTGAAGCTGAAACTGTCAAGATGGACAAGGCTGAGGGAAAGAGGAAACTAGATGCAATACCGGAGATATTTGGTGATGAAGGAAGTTCTAAAAGGGCGAAGATTGATAAATCAGTGCAGATTGAGCCGATTCAATCTGTAGCTGAAGTAGAGGCAGAAAAGAGTGCAGAAACTGAGAATGTATCTGAAGCTGAAACCGAAGTATTTGAAACAACAGATAGTGAAAAAGAAGTAAACTCTGGAGATACAGTTCAGCTTGAGCCGATTCAAGCTGAAGCTGTTGAAGTTGTTGACAAGCCTGAAACTGAAACAGAAGCTGAAGTGGCTAGTCAGTTTGAGCCGGTTCAAACTGATGATGCACCTATGATAGAGGCATTGGATGATTTAGACATTGATTGGACTGAGTCTGAGGATGAAGCTGAGCCAGAGCCTGTACAGAATACGGTTGAAGAAGTGCCAGATGATTTAGATCAGAGATTTGCCTATCTTGAACGAATGAAGTACAATTCGGTGTTTTTGAATGGGTTGACGGTAACTCAGATTAATGAAGAGTACGAGAAATGCATGATTCATCAAGATAAGGCTGAAGCAGATAAGAAAGAGTTTGTTACTGAGATGGGCGAATGGACTCCAATGCAGGAAAGTCTAAACATAGAAGATCTGCCACCAACTGAGCTACATCATCCAAATCCGGACGAAATGACTGCTTATGAGATGCGGAGTTGGTTGAGTTCGAGGAACTATCCGTATAAAACCTTGCAAAGGTTGAAATCTGGATCTTTGAAGAAGATAGTGGTCAGTTTCATGAAAACAGAGAAAATGTACAATAAAATGTTTTATTTGGATTATAATAATCCTCAGTACTTTGAGCTGACGAAGAAATTTAAAGTACTTGGTCCAAAAGAAATTCCTGTGATGGCGCTTCCTGAAGATGCTCATAAAAAACGACACGAACTGATGGATATGTTTCCAAGCGAGGTTAAATCGTACAATATACCGATGGAAGTGCGTGAAACTTGGCATAAGGCAACAACACCAGGTGATGTAGTGAGGTCGCTGATGAGCAAAGGACAATCAATAGCTGAGTTGTTAGATTCTATGATTGTGCCTGAGAAGAACAAGAAAGTAAAAATCATAGCATGGAAATACGACGAAGTATTTGATGCATTTATGATCAAGAGAGTAAATGGTTTGTGTGACGTTTACCATTACTACTCGAGTATATTCAAGTTGGAAGTACAGGATCTGAAAGAGCTGCACAAGCTGAGGTTAATTAATCACACGCGTGCTGAGCGTGGTGAGAAATGCGTGATACTTCTTGATGCTGGAATGAGTAGAACAGCTAAGTTTCTTGACTTTAGAGGTCAACAAGAAGACACGGCATATGTGCAAGCAAAGAAACAGAGAAAGAAGAAGAGATTAGTGGTGACCGAGGATATGTACTTAGAAGAATTCTCGGATGAATATTTTGACAAGGTGACAGATCCTGGTTTAAAAGTGATAGATGGTTCACAATTGACAAAACCTATACTCAAAGCTTTCTACAATCAGGAAACATTTGAACTGAAGCTTGTTCGCAATTTGGAGGATTGGGATAAGGACATGATCACACTCTTTAGTACTTTTGAGTTGAAATTGCTGCATCCGTCGTATATTGATTTTTTGAGAAGTTATAGGATTGAGAAGTGCAAAGATGCTCTTGCTGAAGCTGATCGAAAATTATTTACAGTGATGATTGAAGTAATTGCTGCGGCTTCAGAGAAGATTCGTGTGAGAAAGGCACTACTAAATTCTAATCTCGTGATGGTTGATATACCAGAGATAGAATATATGCGGATCAGTAGAAAGGGTACTTTGGAAGTGAAAGTTCAAGGCCAAGAGTTGCCGTTTGAGTTTTATGCTAATATCGATTTTGCAGGTTTAAATCTGGATTCGCTTAGACGCATGAATGCTTTGCCAATTCTGACGAATGAATCCAAGCCTCGACAAGCTAAGATCGCTGAGAAGTTCAAATCCTGCATTGAAGAAGCTCTGAAAGAAAAAGAAGAGTATAAAGGCCGAGAATTGCTGGATGTGAAAGAGGAACCAGAAGAATGGTAAGAAAAAGATTGAAGATTGATGCTGATAAACGAAGAAAAAGATTGAAGTTTTTGAAGATCCAAAGATAAATCTTAGGGGGAGTACTGTTAGGGTTATTTCCTGTTAAGATTTACTTTGTATTTTTGTTATTGTGTATATGTTTGTATAGTTTAGGGTTTATTATGTATTTTCCTTAAACTTGCATTTTGTTTGATATAGGCATGTAGTGTGCGTGTGTTAGGTGAGCGACTTTTACACTGTTAGAGAGAGAATTAACTGTGTGTAATTTGTTTCTCCTGCACTTTTGTACTACGAATTGCTTGATCATCAAATACAAAGAGAATTTATGAGTATGAATTGTGTTTGTGATTGAATCGTTTGTTTGTACTTGTTGTTCTGATCATTTGAGTGATATTATCGATCCAATTGAACCTATCATTGTCGTTATTGTATTTTGTTTACTTTGTAATAGATTAGTCGTATTTGTGTTTCGTTGTAATAGTTAGGTTAGTTTACTTTTTGCTTATGTTTAGTGCTTGTTTATGCGACACTGCATGCGACACTATAGTGTCGC
The DNA here is from genome assembly GCA_030867185.1 of Tagetes erecta. Classification (NCBI taxonomy): domain Eukaryota; kingdom Viridiplantae; phylum Streptophyta; class Magnoliopsida; order Asterales; family Asteraceae; genus Tagetes; species Tagetes erecta. The sequence continues at coordinate 26,346,317 of CM061495.1, read as the reverse complement.
ATGCAGCTTGTCTATGTCTAGAGAGCAGGCAGTGTCGTGGTTGCGACACTGCCTGCGACACTAGCTACTATAAAAATAGTTGTTTAGGGCTATTTTGTAAAAAACACTTTGGAAATTATTGAATACATTTTGTGCTTTGATCTAGTGTTCGAATCTGATTGTTTATTACAAATAATTGACTGGATTATATCATTGTTGCTTCAATCTTATTCTTCTTCATCTAATTACCTTCTTAATTAATCAATTGTTATTGGGTTATAATGGTTTATTTGAGTTTTGGTCATTAATTACAATCAATTGTTGCTAGATCTAGTGGTATCAATTGATTGTGATCAGATCTAAATCATCATAGCACTGATCTACTGATTACCTGGACCAACAATATGGTATCAGAGCCATTGTGCTCATGATTTGTGGTTTTTGAGGGTTTTTAGACAATATTCACTTTTCATCAATTCTGGATCTGATCTGTTGATAATTAGTATGGAATTGGATTGAGAATTGTGTGGTTTTAGTTTTAGAATCAATCTAAATCTTCAGATCTATCATCATCATATAGATTTGAGATCTTGGAGTGATTTTGGTGTATTTTCATAAGTTTTGGACAAAAAGCATTTTCAATCAAATTGGATCTAAATTGTTGTTGTTATGGATTGAATTTGGATTGGGATTGACCTATTTTTGATTGTGAATCAATCGGAATCATCAGATCATCAATCAGACCTGATTTGTGTTTTCTGTGGAGAATTTTGTGTTTTTTTATCGTGTAGAAGGGGTTTTCTTCAGATTCAACTTACGACACTAGTGTTCATCTTGCAATGCTAGTTTTGTCTGCGACACTACTGGTTTACTGTTGTTGATCATAGTTTGTGGCTGGTTTGCGACTTTGCTTGAACGAAAGTTCATGTTGCGAAACTAATCGCTTGATTGTATTTGACATTGTTCTCGACATTGTCATCGACATTATACTCGACACTGTCTAGTTACTTGTTCCTCGACATTACACCCGACATTACCCTGAATGAAAGTTCAAAGTTACCTTTGCGACAGTGTCTGAAGCATTACTTGCGACACTGTTCTGCGACACTATTCACTTTGCGACACTATTACTTTTGTGACACTGTTGTCTGAACAAGATGTCTGTGTCTTTTACCCTTGCTGACTTGGAGAGTGGATCACCAAATACACCACCTAAATTCATCAATGGTGATAACTTTGAGGATTGGAAAAGGAGGTTAATTGAAAAGGGCCCACATCTTCCTGTTACAACTGTTGGTGATGCAACTGTTAGGAATACAAACCCCGATACTTACAATGAAAGAGATAAAAAGTTGATAGACCGTGACAACAAAGCTTTTAGTGCCTTAATTCTATGTCAAGGCTCTGAGATTCACAACCGTTTTGGGGAACAGAAAAATGCCAAGGATTTGTACGATGCTTTATGTGAGCTCTATGATGGAAACGCTGATCTTCAGAAAGATAAGGGGGTTCAAGCGCAAAAGGAGTTCAATTCATTTATGGGGCTTAGAAATGAGAAAATTTCAGATCTCACAAACCGTTTCCTGACTGTGACTAGCAACTTAAAGAAATATGATGATGAGTTGACTACTGTGAAACAAGTGACAAAGTTACTGGACTCACTCCCTCCCGAGTGGAGTTTGCAGGTCAGAATGTTAAAGCATGAATGGAAATTTACTGAATACAAGCTCATGGATGTGATCAACAAACTGAAGTCGTTTGAGCTCGACAATCAAGCTGTGTAACCTCCAATGCAAACCCAGAATGCTGCATTACTCTCATCCACATCTGAAACGTCAATGAACAACTCTGGCTTCTCATATATCTCTGGAAACGTTCCATCTGAAAGAAAGAATGTCGGAAAGGATCAAGTTGCACCTCAGGTTCCAAATGATATGATGGCTTTGTTTGGAATGTTTGTAAACAGCTATGAAGCTTTGATTGCTGGAGATATCAAGGGAAAAGGAATTACAATGGAGGATATGTTGCAAGTTGACCCAGATGACCTTGAGGAAGCTGATATTCAGTGGCAAATGGCAATGTTGATTGTTAGGGCCAGACGTTTTATGGAAAGAACTGGAAAGAGAAACTTTGGGAATCAGAATGCTAAGGTTGGATTTGACAAATCTAAGCTTAGATGTTTCAATTTCAAACAGCTCGGACACTTTAAGAGAGATTGTCCATCCCCAACTGTCTTTGAACCACCGTCTCCCAACACAAGAAATGTTGCTGTTATTGAGAGGGAAAACAACAGCAACACAAGAAGTGCTGATGTTTCAAGAGAGACTGCTTTGTTGACAAATTTTGATTGTAGTGTTGAGATCGCTGAAGTTCAAGAAGAAATTAATCATGCTCTTGTTGCTGAAATGTTGGACCTGAATTGTAGTCTAATATTATCAACACAGTCAAAGTCAATAAAAGTCAACGTCTACAGTCAAAGTCAACGCAAAAGTCAAGACGACGCGTTCGGGACGAAGATTAGAGACAAGACGTTGAAGGCGGCGGAGTTTTATTGTTAATAAATATATTTTGTGTCAACAAAATATATTTAATCGTTTCGTCATTTTAAGTAATTTATGTAATATATATATTTTGTCTTTATGACAAAATATATATTAGACTAAACATTAGGGGTTTATTTGTATTAATTTCCATTTGTCATGTTTTAGTCTAAGTCTAGGGTCCTAATTGTCATTAGTCCAAAGTGTCATTAGGCTATAAATAGTAAATGACAATTAGGGTTTTAGAGGGGGCTTGAATGAGCTAGTGATTGGGGTTTCCATTGTAACATCTTTTGCAATCCAGATTCAAAGATCAAATCTAGTGTTTTATAGTGTGTTCATCCAAAGTTCATCATATTTTATGTCATTTGATCTAAATCTTCAACAAATTACTGATTCAAAAGTGTTTTGGGACCAACAATTGGTATCAGAGCCTAAGAGAGATCCAATTCAGTCATATTTTTTGAAGATTTGTTACTGATTATTGAAGATTGTTGAAGAATGTTAGTGAGAGAAAGTTAGGTTTTAAGAGAGAGAAAGTAGATCTGAGTTTGAATCTTTATATTTTCATCAGATCTACTTCTACAATCATCAGATCTATTGTTTTTAGCAACATATTTGTGATCTACAAGCTGAGATCTACAAAAAAAGAAGAAATCATCAGATCTGAGATTTTCTCTCACACACAGTGTGTGTGTGTTCTTGGTGTTCTTCAAATCTTCAAATCTGCAAGATCAGCGAATCTAGTTAATATCTGAACGAAAGTTCAAAATTTTGAGCGAATCTATACCAAGCATTTGCATAGATTCGCCCGTTGTTCATAGCGAACCTATAAGTTCGCCCGACACTTTGAAGCCAGCGAACCTACAAGTTCTTGCAACACTACCTTGCAAAACCATCCAGATCTGAGCGAACTTACCATTTCTTGACACTTTTTTTGACAACTATTCCTGCACCAACAAGTAAAACCATATACAACCATATCCATACCCGTTTTCAAATCAAACAAACAAAACCAACCCAAAACCAACAAACTTTAACCCCCACTTTAACCATACCATAACACATAACCATAACCACTCTATAACCATCTGATCTAAACAAACCCCTCCCACTTTAACTACAACTAAAACACAACTCACTTGCCATTATCACCATCATTCACCTCTGCACGCTGCCATACAACCATACCACCGTCTCCATCCACCACCAAAACAGATTCGTCACAGATCCGTCAACCACCACCATAAAACTCGAACCAGAACAGATCTAGGTTCGCTTACAATAACAACAACCATAATCAAAATCCTCCTCTACCTTACCAACTTCTTGATTATTTTACACAAAAAAAAGAGAACAAGAAGAAGTAGATATTGTGTGTGCTGTTGTTGTTGTCTGTGACGCGACAAAAAAAAGGGGGGAGGCGGCTGTGTTTATGAACAACAAAAACAGCAGATCGAGTTCGAAGATTTTGTTATTGTGATGTTGTCGTGGTTTATTGTTGACTACAAATGAAGAAGCAGCCGGCACTCGATGTTGTGTATGTTGTTGTGATGTTGTTGTTTGTTTAAACAAAAAAAGGCGAAAATCAAGAAGGAGCAGCAGCTTGTTTCGAACCAGGAAGAAAAAGAAGCAGCAACAGTATGTTACCGTTCGTTTGTGTGACTCAACAGATCGTAAAAAAGGACCGGACAGCAGCAGATTACTTGTTGATGTTATTGATAGTCATGTATAGGTTGGACTCACCGGCATGTCGGTGTTATCTCTTTTGTATGTACTTTGTATTGTTTTGTATTAGCGAACCTACGGGCGAATCTATAGATTCGCCCGTAGCACAGTATAGTTTTTGTGATTAGTATCGACCGGGCGAACCTGATTGTGCCCGGCGAAACTACATGGTTCGCTAGATAGATTCGCTGTCAGCGAATCTATCAGCGAACCTAAGTCTGTTATATATTGTAACCTTATCTTCATGAAATGCAACTTTGGCAACTTTGACAAAAATCTTATCCGAACCCTTGTATCATTTGTGTGTTACCAGGAGGTGCTAGGAGCATATATTATTCATCTTTGTAGCGTATTTACCTCCGGTTGTGTGGTTTAATCGCGTCTTTGGTTGTTGGGTTATATTGAACTTGGTCTTGTTTGAGTCAAGTGTGTTTTGTTGTAATACATATCATTATAGCACTGAAATCACGATCTTTATGGACCAACAATATGGTATCAGAGCGGGATTTCAAAAGTCAGGAACATTCAAGTGCCAATTTCAAAAGTCTAACTTCTATATATTTCAATAAATGTCAGGAACATTCAAGTGCCGTTGTAAATAGTCATTGGCATATTGACAGCGGATGTTCTAGACATATGTCAGGGTTGAAGGGCCTGCTGACTAAGTATCGGATTATAAATGGTGGATATGTTGCTTTTGCGGGAGACAAGAAAGGTGGTAAAATGATTGGTCAAGGAGAAGTCTCTAATGGTTCACTAACTTTGGAAGACGTCAACTATGTTCCTGAACTAGCATTCAATCTTCTCAGTGTATCACAAATCTGTGATAAGAATATCCCAGTGATGTTTCTTCCAAATGAATGTTTGTTCTTGAAGCCAGAGTTTTCTATTCCTGAAGAATTGATGATCATGCGAGCTCCGAGAAGAAATGATACATATATGCTAAATATGGGATCAAAAGAATCAACTTCCACCGTGTCCTGTCTCCTATCTAAAGCTTCATCTTTTGAATCTTTTCAATGGCATAGACCTTTAGGGCACATTAATTTTAAAATCCTAAATAAATTGGTTAAGAACAATTTGGTCAGAGGTTTACCACTTAAAGACTTTTCTGTGGTTGAGAAATGCATAGCTTGTGCTAAAGGAAAGCAGCACAAAAGGCCACATAAACTTAAAATTGAAATTCTATCTCAGAACCCCTCGAATTGTTACATACTGATTTATTTGGTCCAATAAGTGTCAAATCTATTGCTAAGAAATCTTATTGCTTGGTTGTCACAGATGATTACTCTAGGTACACCTGGGTGAGAATTCTGGCATTAAAGAGTGAGACTGCTGAAGAGCTAATGAAGCTGATTCCTCAAATCGAGGTTCTTGGAAAGCGAAAAGTTCAAGCCATCAGAAGCGATAACGGAACGGAATTCAGAAACCATATCTTCAACTCTTTCTGTGAACAACGGGGTATTCTCAGACAGTTTAGCGCCGCACGAACACCACAACAAAATGGTGTTGCTGAAAGGAAGAATCGTGCAGCTTATGTTCTGAATAGGGTACTGATTGTCAAAGAAAAGATGAAGACATCATACCAGCTGTTTCGAGGGATTAAGCCGTTGATTGATTTTCTGCGCCCCTTTGGATGTTCTTGTACTCTGTTGAATACTCAAGATCAGAAAACGAAGCTTGGTGCTGTTTCAGATGAGTGCTTCTTTGTAGGATACTCGAACACACAAAAAGCATATCGTGTTTACAACAAGCGAACGCGGATTGTGCAAGAGTCCTATTATGTTGACTGGCAAGAGTCAAACACCACAAGCATTGGCAGTGAACCTGCATGGTTTTATGATTCCACCACTATTTTCAAATCATTCAATCTTCCTGACTCCGACGATGATGACATCATTCCTCACACATCAGTTTCTATCTTTAACCATCCACCTACACAACCGCAACCACAACCTTCATCTACACAATTACCCCCCACTTCATTTGACATTCCTCCACCTCCACCATCTCAAACTGTTCCAATTTCTCCATCAGATATTCCATCATCATCCACTTCCATTCCTACATCTACCACTAATACAATTCCTCCAACTTCCACAAATATACCTCCACAACCATCTAATCAAACACCCTCATCCCAAACCAATCCTTTGCTCCTCAACACAGACTTCAAAACCTTAAAAAATCATCCTCATGATTATATCATAGGATCAATTACTGATGGTGTGCGAACTCGGAGTCAGAGTGGTTTGATTAATGAATGTCTCTATGCTGTCTTTCTATCTCAAGTTGTTCCGAAGAATTATAAACAAGCACTTGAAGATCCTAGTTGGGTTGATGCCATGCAAATGGAACTGCAGCAATTTAGGAAGCTTAAAGTTTGGGAACTTGTTGATCTTCCTCCTAATAAGTGTCCCATCGACACTAAGTGGGTTTTCCGAAAGAAGCCAGATGATCGCGGTGTTGTTATCAGAAACAAGGCAAGATTGGTTGTTCAAGGATTTGCTCAAGAGGAGGGGATTGACTACACTGAAGTTTTTGCTCCAGTCGCTCGCCTTGAAGCCATTAGAATCTTTCTTGCTCATGCTGCGAACAAAAACTTTAAATTTTATCAGATGGATGTGAAATGTACATTTCTATATGGAGATATCGATGAGGAGATCTACATATGTCAACCACCGGGTTTCGAGGATCCAGATTTTCCTTCAAAGGTGTATAAGCTTGATAAATCCTTGTATGGGTTGCATCAAGTTCCACGTATCTGGTATGAAACTCTGACACAGTATCTTCTCAGCAAAGGTTTCTCTCGTGGGACTATAGATATGACATTGTTCAAGAAGGAGGTGAATGGTGAGTTGCTGATCGTTCAAGTGTATGTTGATGATATAATCTTCGGTTCGACTAATGAGGGGCTGTGTATAGAGTTTGAAAAAGTGATGATGGATCGCTTTGAAATGACAATTATGGTGGAGATGTGTTTCTTCTTGGGGCTGCAAGTGGAACAAAAGCCTGATGGAATTCTTATCCACCAAGAGAAATATATCAAAGAGATCCTCACAAAGTTTGGCATGGATGATTCTTCTCCTGAATTGATTCCATTCACCGCTCAGACATGCCTTACTTCTGATGATAATGGGAATCCTGTGGATGCTCATCGGTATCGCTCGATGATCGGATCTCTCATGTATCTGACTGCCAGCCGACCAGATATTACATGATGTGTGCTACTGTGCTCGCTTCCAAGCCAATCCAAAAGAATCACATGAGAAAGCTGTTAAACGCATTTTTCGTTACCTTAAGGGTTCCTCTCGTTTGGGACTTTGGTACCCAAAAGGTGGGAACTTTGATTTACATGCTTTTTCTGATAGTGATCATGCTGGTTGCAGGATTAACCGAAAATCAGTCACTGGCGGATGTCAATATCTTGGAGAATGTCTTGTTTCATGGCAAAGCAAAAAGCAAACAACCGTCTCTTTGTCCACAGGAGAAGCTTGAATATATTGCTGCTTCAAGCTGCTGTTGCCAAGTGCTCTGGATCCAACATCAGATGATGGATTACGGCATCAACTTCCTTCATACGCCACTATTTTGTGATAATGAAGCTGCTGTTGGAATTGCCAAGAATCCTATTCATCACACTCGCACCAAGCACATCAAAACAAGAATTCATGCCATCAGAGATGCACAGGAAAAGGGGTTCATTGATATTATTCCTATTGAAACTAGAAAGCAAAAAAGCTGATCTTTTCACAAAAACTTTTGACAAACCACGTTTTTATGAACTGATCTCTATGCTGGGACTGATATCTTTTTGAAAACCTTTATCCATGTGAATCAATTTGTAAATATGTAAATAACTATTTCATTTTCTTCTTTGAAAATTCCGTGGGTCACTCATTTCTTCGCTCCTTTATTTTAATTTATTTCCTTTCATTTTCTTTTTTATTCTGTATATATATTTTAAGAAAATTTGAAAAACAAAAATTTCTTATTAGATAGCTATAATATAGAAATTTTGGGGGAGATATTAAAGATTAACTATTTATAGTTTTTCAAATTTTGCTATTTCAGGATCTCCGTTTTGATTGATGTTGAAGAGATGTTGAAGGAGGTCAGAAGTATTGTGTTTGGGATATGTCAGATAGGCTCAGCCCGAAAACAAAGTAAACAGTGATTGTGCAGCCAAACATAACGTTCAAGATCTCGGCCACAAGGATTATCCCCTTGACATGATTGGATTGCACAAAGATACGGGTTCTGTCAAAAATGGGTTGAGAGCGTCAAATCTTTGCCTTGATTTCCCTAAACATCCCAAATCACCCTCACCCTATCCCCGAATCGAGTTTCTAGTTTGCAAAACAAATAAAAAGCTGCTAGTGATGCTCTTCGGAAAAACCTCTGAGTGAGTTATTTGTTAACTCCTCAGATAGTATTGAGTCAAAGTGCTTAACTCCTCTGTTATACGGAAGTATTGACCTGGAGTTGGTGGATCTTCTCTGCTATACGGAAGTATTGACCTGAAGATTCACCAAGCATGCTCAAATGTTTATCTCCTCTGTTATACGTCGGTATAGACCTGGAACTCTGAACTATTTGAGTTTCCCAAATAATAAGTCGCATTGTGTTCAAAAGAATCAATTGCTGACAAGCTTCACTCACAAAAAGATGCAAAAATTGCACAGTGTCAAAAGAAGCTAATGCATCGATCAATATTCAAAGTTTGATCCTCGAAATTCAAGCAAAGTCAATCGTATTGCTCAGATATATCCTAATGACAGAACTTGTTCTTTTTACCTAGATGTCTGTGGGGACCGAGTTGTCTGAGCTTCTTCAATCAAACCAAAAACATGAAAAAAGAAGCTGCTGATCTCTAGTTGAAAGGACTAAGGCATGGGTTTAAATGGACAAACATATCTGCAATCCCGCCAATCAATGATTCTCCGGATTCTGCTCAAAACGTCATGAAAAATATTTATATCCTTTTTTAGCTTTTACTTCTTGCTTTTTCTTTCCTTTTATTTTATTTTAATTTTCTCTTGTTATTTTTATTATTTAGGTTAATGTGTTTATTTTCGGAGCGTTGAAATTGTGGGACGTTCTCGTGGATTTACAAAGAATTTAAAATTTGAGAAAAACCAAAAACATTTTTAATTTCTCTTGTTTTGTGTCCCAGCGAATCTACTAGCGAACCTACAGGTTCGACAGAACCTCAGGTTCGCCCGGAACCTCTTTACATCGCCGCCGTGGTTTCTCTTGACTTTTGGTCTTCCGGCGAACCTGAAGTTCGCTAGTGTTTTGGTCAGCGAACCTGTGACTGTATATATATGTAGTGACAGCGAAATCTTTCACAATTTCGCTGTCACTATTACTGTAGCTGGGTTTTTTATTTTTGTACTGCCGATCTTTCGATTCTCATCCACCACCGAATTTTTCACACTAAATCTCCTTTACTTTTGTCTGGTATGTCATCGTCTTCATCTTAATCTATGTTTCAACCCATCAATCGCACATTAATCCTCTTAAATCCGTCGATCTGTGATATTATGTAAATCAAATGACCGATTTGTGTTATTAGTTAGGAATTTACTTCATAATATCCTCGTTTGATGATTATATTGCTTGACTGTTGCTTTGTTTGCTTGATTATGGTGTTTTGACTGAGATTTCGGCCGTTTTTCAAAAACTAGGGTTTCCAGCGAACCTATGTGTTCGTCTGGCGAATCTGAACGAAAGTTCAAAACTTCGAGCGAACCTATGCTGTTATGCCGCCCGTGCATCAACATAGATTCGCCCGACTGTTTCTAGCGAACCTATACATTCGCTCGACCAAATGACTGATTTTTCATGTCAGCGAATCTATAGGTTCTGGTGCCAAATCTCAGGTTCGCCCTTTTAGCGAACCTATTTATCCCAGCGAATCTATTAACTGTCTTCAAAACTTACGTTTCTGATCAATTTCCGCTTATTTTTCAGGCACGATGTCTACATTATTCTTTGAAAGGAAGCACAATATGTGTGCTTTGCTTGACGAGAATCATGAGAAGGCAGCGGGATATAAAGATTGCATCAGGTGGTTGAAGTCGTCTCACATTCATCACGCCGTTTCTCATTCACCGCCTATATACGAGCTACATGTTCGAGATTTCTGGAGAACAGCAGTAATGAACGTGTCTGTACAGCCATCGCGTATATGTGCCAAGGTTAATGGGTACGATGTAGAGTTCACTGAAGCCGATGTGGCAAGGGTGTTAAGGATTGAGGATGATGTCGGAGATGAAGTTAATATGACCGCTGAGGAGGTCTATGGGGCGTTTAGGACTGCGGGTTATGAGGGTCCAATGCCAGGTGAAAAGAAGATGGAATTTGTTAAATCCTATCTGATCCAAGAATGGAGATATATTGCACACGTCTTTATTATGTGCTTGCATGGATCATAGGAAAGGGGGCACTGATGGTTTGAATCTTGATTGGGCTCGGGCAATGGTTTTATTCTGTCGAGAGCAGAAGGCAAATCTAGCAAAGCTCATCTACAACTACATGCTAGAAAACATTCATGCTACGAAGGCGAACAAGTGGCTGATGTACCCCAGATTTATCCAAATGATTTTGAATGACAAGCTGCCCAATCTACCTGTTGTCGGTGAAGTGCTGAAGATCTGGGAAATGCACTCTAGGATTTTTGGGGACTGCAAATCTGTACGTTCTGATAGTGTTGGAAGAACTTCATACTTGTGGGAAAACATGTACCCTGCCGATAGATGGGTACAGATACAGAGGTTAATGGAAAATGAGAGGAAACGGGGCGGTGAGAACATAGAGGTTGTTGAGAAGAGGATAAAGAAAAGAAAGCCATACGCTAAGGAAAAGGACTATTCTTTTGATCGAGAGGTTGATGAGATTCAAGCTAAGATTGATGCGGGAAGGGAAAACAGAACCAAGAGGAAATCTGATGTACGCTCTGAAGCTGCAAAGAAAGCGAAGCATGATATTCCGGGTACATCTACTGAATCAGTTAGTGAGTTGAAGGGAGAAATTGATAGTTTGAAGGCTGAATTGGTGGATCTGAAGAGTAAGTATGCTGATTTGGAGACGCTGGATGCTGAAAAGTCGACGGTTATTTTTGAAATGGGGAGAATGATGAAGGATCAACAGTGCCTGATTGTCAGAATATTCAAGGAGCTGAATAGCCTGAAGGAAAAGGATGGGTCAGATCCAGCCATGTCTGAGGCAGAACTGAAAAGCTTAACGGATGCTGCAAAGTATCCGTTAATGCAATGTGAATTTGGGGATAAAGGTAAAGGGAAAGCTACTGAAGAGTAGTTTGATGAAGATATGGGTATAGATTTAGATATTTTTGAAGGTGCTGAGGTTGTTGGAGGTTCAAGCGTGAATTTCAGTTTGATAGATGAACCGGAGGTTGATGTAAATGCTGACAGTGAGGAAGACTTGGATGATGAGCCGGAGAAATACAAAGTCGAAGAAAAGGGGGTGTGCTATCAGTTTGATCACATAGAATTGGACAAATCCGAATGGTTCAGAAAAGATGAAGAGGTGGTTCCTGAAGTGCCTATATTCCAGAATATTGATGAGCCAAACACCTCGTAGTTGGATAGGCAAGTTATAACATGGAAATACAATTCCCTTGTGGATGCGTATATGATTAAGCAAAGGGGTGGTGACATTTGCTATATCAAGAATAGGAAACATTTCGCCACTTTGCCTAGGTGGGATTTGCGAAGGTTGGCTGATCTGCCCCTGTTAGGAAAGGAAGATAGCGGGAGAGCATGTGCTTTTGAGGTTACGATTAGAAGGGCTGCGGAGAATAATTTTGTAGATTTTGGATATCAGAAGCTGAAGCGAATGAGGCAAAAGAGGGACAGACACTGGGTTTCGTGGAAGGGTAAAGTGGTTCTGAAGATCGAAGCTCCAAAGATTATGACACGGGTCAGGGTTCCTGATACTCAGCCTGCTCGTCTACATGAATTCTCGAAGTGGTTCTACGACAATGGTACGGGTGAAGCTGTTATTAGACAAAAAGGAGAAGACCCTCCGGAAATACGTCTGTTTGATCCTATGGAGGTCTTCTCATTCTGTGAAGAGGACTTGAAGGTTTTATGCGAGAACCGTATCAAGCACGGGGCTGGAGATGACACTAGGATTGAAGCAAACCTGTTTGTGAAGGTTGCAAACAAAGCCCGGGGTATTCGTGCTGAGCTGAGAAGTGTTAATGAAAGGTTGAGAGCGACAGATGAACAAAGAATGGATGTTGATGACTTGTCCAAACAGCTTGATCAAACGATTGAAAGGAGGTTTGTGAAACCGGTTGAGGTGGTTGATTTGGATGTGACTGGTGAGGAGCCTACAGAAAACATTCAGGCGGAAACGATTGTTATTGACATGCCTGATACTGATGTCGCCGAAGCTGAGTTTGTAGAGTCGATGCTGGTATTTACTGAAGATGAAGAGGCAGGATCTGAAGATGTTACAAATCCACGGGCCGGGATTGAATCAAGGGCAGGAGCATACGTTGAAGATATTTGAAGCCGAAAATGACGGAGCTTAACTGAAGACTTCCCCGGATGAGGTCCAACCTAGGAGGAGTATTGATAGTCATGTATAGGTTGGATTCACCGGCATGTTGGTGTTATGTCTTTTGTATGTACTTTGTATTGTTTTGTATTAGCGAACCTACGGGCGAATCTATAGATTCGCCCGTAGCACAATATAGTTTTTGTGATTAGTATCGACCGGGCGAACCTGATTATGCTCGGCGAAACTACATGGTTCGCTAGATAGATTCGCTGTTAGCGAATCTATCAGCGAACCTAAGTCTGTTATATATTGTAACCTTATCTTCATGAAATGCAACTTTGGCAACTTTGACAAAAATCTTATCCGAACCCTTGTATCATTTGTGTGTTTCCAGTAGGTGCTAGGAGCATATATTATTCATCTTTTTAGCGTATTTACCTCCGGTTGTGTGGTTTAATCGCGTCTTTGGTTGTTGGGTTATATTGAACTTGGTCTTGTTTGAGTCAAGTGTGTTTTGTTGTAATACATATCATTATAGCACTGAAATCACGATCTTTATGGACCAACATTTATGTTTGTGTTGTTGCGCTGTGTTGTGCTGTTAACAAGAAGAACATGAACGTAAACAGCTGCAGATCTACGTTGATGTTGTTGTTCGTTGTTAAATCAAACCGTGAAGAGAGAGACTGTAGCAGTAGATTGCGTTTGTGTGTGTTGTTTACAGGAGATAGAGAGAGTTTATGTAGAGAGAGAGAGTGACGAGAGAGAGAGAGATTGTGTTTTCTTTTGTGATGTGTGTTTGAACCGAGAGAGAGATAGGGTAGAGAAGCATTTGATGTTGTGTGTTGATGTGTTCATGTATGTGTTGATGTGTATGTTAAAGATAGGATAGAGAGAGAATTAATAGTGAGAGAGAGAGAAGAGGGAGCCGTTTGATATTGTGTTGATGTGTGTGATATTATGAAGTGTTGATCTTGTGTTGAGTTGTTGTTGAAGTGTGTGTGTTTATATGTGTGGGTGTAGGTTTGAAGATAAGGTTGAGAGAGAGTTTGAAGAGAAAGTTGGTGTGTGTATGAGTGTATGTGTTCTTGTGTATGTTAGATTTGAGAGAGAGTGAAGTGAGTTTGTTGTTGTTTAAGAGAAAAGAGAGACGAGAGATGTTGTTGATGTGTGCATAAGAGATAGAACAAAAGATGTTCATGTTATGTGTGTGTGTGCAAATTTAAATTGTGTTGAAGTATTAGTGTTTGGTTTTTTAGTTAGTGGGTGGGCCGAAAATTAGGGTTGGGTTTGGTGGTTTTGGGCCGTGTTAGTGTTTGGTTTGTTTTATTCTTATCGCCGGGTTTTTTTTAAGTTCAAATTTTATGGGCGTTTTCGTTAAACTCGTCATTAAATTTTGAAAAGTGACGTCTTTGGCCGGATGTTTATTTTGTCAATCTTTAGGCCAAAGTTTTTCATTTAAGTTGAAAAAGGTTTGACAGTGGCCGGGACTTTTTAAAATTTATTTTTAGGCCAAATTTTAAAAGGGTTATCGATTAAAAAAGATGACTTATGCAAAACTTTTTAAATCTTTCAAATCTGATGATCTCACAATGGCACAAAGCCGGTTTGATAATTTTTCAGTTTTAAAGAATGAAGAGATGCTGAAAGAAAAGGAAGAAATCAATCATGCTTTAATTGCTGAAATTGTTGAGGAGTCTCCTCATGACGATAACTATATTGATTGCTTCGATCATTTCAAAGAATTTTATGGTGACGATGGTGAAAATTCTGATGAGGTTGTTGATGAGTTAAAACTGGTAAGGGATGAAGAATGATAGTCATGTATAGGTTGGACTCACCGGTATGTCGGTGTTATATCTTTTGTATGTATTTTGTATTGTTCTGTACTAGCGAACCTACGGGCGAATCTATAGTCTTTTGTGTTTGTGTCGACCCGGCGAACCAGATTGTGCCCGGCGAACCTACTTGGTTCGCTAGATAGATTCGCTGTCAGCGAATCTATCAGCGAACCTAAATCTGCTATATATTGTAACCTTATCTTCATGAATGACAACTTTTGCAACTTTGACAAAAATCTTATCCAAACTCTTGTAATCGTGTGTGTGTTTCCAAGAGGTGCTAGGAGCTTATATTAACTATCTTTGTAGCTTAATTACCTCTTGTTGTGTGGTTTTAATCTTGTTCTTGGTTGTTGGGTTATATGAGACTTTGTTTGTTTGAGTTAAGAGTGTTTTGTTGTTATACAAGTCATTATAGCACTGGAATCACGATCGTTATGGACCAACAATTGGTATCAGAGCCTAACTGAGATCCATTTTTGAATCATTTGTTGAAGATAGCTGCTGATTTTAAAGAATTGTGTAGAGGTTTTAGAGAGAGAAACCAGATCTAATGGGGTTTTAGAGAGAGGAAACCAGATCTGGGTTTAAAATCATCAGATCTTCATCAACAATCATCAGATCTGTTGATTATAACAACACATTTGAAATCTACAAGCGCAGATCTGCAAGAAAATAGAAGAAAATTTCCAGATCTGAGTGTTTTCTCTCACACACAGTGTGTGTGTGTTCTTGGTGTTCTTCAAATCTTCAGAGCTGCAAGACCAGCGAATCTAGTTAATATCTGAACGGAAGTTCAAAACTATTGAGAGAATCTATACCAAGCATTTGCATAAATTCGCCCGTTGTTCTTAGCGAACCTATAAGTTCGCCCGACACTTTGTAAGCCAGCGAATCTATAGGTTCTTGCAACATCCCTTACGAAACCATCCAGATCTAAGCGAACCTATAGATTCTTGACACTTTCCTACACCAACAATCAATCAGACACAACCATTTCTTTTAGATCTATACCAGAACCCTTCCCACTACCAAATCCACACCATAGTTTTTAACCATACCCATACCCATACCCATACCCATACCCATACGCATACCCATACCCATACCCATACCCATACCCATACCCATACCCATACCCATAATCATAACCACAACCATTACCCATACCTGATCTAAACATCAAACACAACCATTACCCATTTACCCATACCTTATTACCTGTTAGATCTTCACCTCATTACCAAACACTTCAGTCAACCAAAACCATCATAACCATAACCATACCTGGTTTCAAACCAAACAAACATAAACCAAACCAGATCCATCATCATAACCACATCATCATCGTTGTCTAACACCGCCACAAACCTTGAAACTCACAACTTTGACCAAACTCGTAGATCTCAACCATAATTACCGATCTAAAACCAAAGACTGAAAAACCTGAAAAGTTGAAACAAGAGAAAGAACAAGTGGTTGTTATTTGTGTCTCCGACAGAAACAAGAAGAAGAAGTTGTGTGTACGGTTGTTGTTGTGGTTACCACGAACAGAAACAAGAGCAAGAGAAAGCCACAGCAGATCGATTTTGTTGTGATGTTGTTGTTGTTGTCATCTGTCGAGTAAACAAGAAGAAGAAGAAGCAGCTGGTCGAGTTTTGTTGCTTGTTGTTCTAGCTCAACAACGAACAAGAATGAGCAGCAGTAGCAGATCGAGATTCTTTTATATGTGACGTTGAAAAAGCAGCAGATCGACTTGTGTTTGTGTGTGTTTATGTTGAATATGCTGCTGTTATGTTGATGTTCATGTGAGAAGAAGAGATGAAATTTGTTCATGTGTGTGTACGTTAGAGAGAGAACAAGAGAGAGAGACCATTGTTGTGTTTGAGTTTGCTGAACTGTTGATACTGTTGTGTGTGTGTGTGTTTATGTGTGTGTTGTTGGATAGAGTAGAGAGAGAGAATCTTAGAGAGAGTGAACCGTAGAAAGTAAAGTTGTGAGTGTTGAGTTGTGTGTGTTGTGTTTATGTGTGGTTGATTGTTTAACAAAGAAGAAGAAAGCGAACAGTATGTTAATGTTGTTATGATTATTTGTGTTTTTCAAAATAGAAGAGAGAGTTAAAAAGAAGATGGAGCATGATAACGGTTGGATTGTTTCAAAGTAAAAGTTTAGGTTTTGAGATGTTAACAAATTTTTGGTGGGCCAGTTCTTTTTAAACGTGAGAATAGAATGAAAGAAATTGTTGTCATCATATTTGCAAATTAGGCTTAAAACTCTTTAAAATCTTTTGGGCCATATTCGTTTGAGTGAACGTCAAGTTTTTTTAAAAAGAAACGTAAATTCGCCGGGTGTTAAATTTAAAATTTTATGGGCGTTTTTGTTCAAGTCGTCATTAAAATTTGAAAAAGTGACGTCTTGTGGCCGGGAGTTCAAGTTTTAAATTTTGGGCCGTATTGTTTTGGGCCATAGTCGTTTGAGTGGACTTTAAAATTTTTTAAAAGAAACGTCTTTTTGGCCGGGTATTACTAGTGTCACACTTTGGGCCCAAATTTTGTCAATTGAGACCAAAATATTTTGTCAATGGCCCGGTATTATTATTGTTATTCGTTGGGCTTAATTTTAGTCAGTTGAGAGGAAAATATTTTTGTTTGTCGGCCGTGTCTTTCTTAAATTTATTTTTAGGCCAAATTTTAAACGAGTTATCGATTAAAAAAAATGGCTTATGCAGAACTTTTTAAATCTTTCGAATCTGATGATCTCACAATTGCACAAAGCCGGTTTGATAATTTTGCAGTTTTAAAGAATGAAAAGATGCCTGAGTTTCTCGATCGATTTGTGATGGTGGCGAATAACCTGAAGAAGCATGATCCATAACTTGGAAATCATGAACGGGTTAAGAGATTGCTTGATTCTCTCCCACCAGAGTGGAGTTCACATGGAAAATCGATTAGAAGAGAAAGAGGATTTACTGATTACAAACTGGTGGAGGTGATGGACATATTAAAATCTGTTGATGATAAAGATGAGAAAAATGATGAAGGAAAGAAGGAAGCAGAGGATGAAGAGATGCTGAAAGCAAAGGAAGAAATCAATCATGCTTTAATTGCTGAAATTGTTGAGGAGTCTGCTCATGATGATAACTATATTGATTGCTTCAATCCTTTCAAAGAATTCTATTGTGAAGATGGTAAAAATTCTGATGAGGTTGTTAATGAGTTGAAAGTGGTAAGGGATGAAGAAGTTCGAGATGGTATTGATGGGGAAGCTGGTGTCAAAATTGAAGTTAAAACAGATGTTATTGTTCAAGGATATCTGGGTCAGGAAGAAATAATTCAGTCTGGGTTGATTTGTGAAGCTGATGACAAGAAAGAAATGAGGGTTTTTGCTACTGTTGATCATGAGAAGAAGAATGCTGAAGAACAAAAGCTTAACATGGAAGCTGTGATTGAAAGAGCCAAGCTTGAAGCTGTGGATGAGTACAAAAGGAACACTCCTTATTGCCAGTGTGAACGTGCCCTTGCTGCTGAAAAACTGGTAATTGGTCTTCCTTATGAAGTTGTAGAAGATATGTGTTCATCTGCATGCAAAATTCGTTTAATTGGCATATACAAAGCTAATAAATTGTTAATGTCAAATGAAAACGAATTAAAGAGAACTAACAAAGAGCTTAAAGTGAATGAATCAAAATATTTTGTCAAATTAAGAGAAGCTTTGAAAGAAAATGAACATTTAAAAAGAACTCTTTTGGAAAAGAACTGTGAAATAAATTATTTGACTGAACAAGTCACGCTTGCTGAATTTGAAACAAGAAAGCTCAAAAATAAAATGGAACAATGGAAAATTGCAAGCATGAAAAGGGAGGAGTTATGGAAGAAACAAAGGGGGGCTAGAATTAAGACTGGGTTGGGTCATGAGGATAAGGCTTTTGTATATCCTCCTCCCAGCACTTACTGTTACTCTCCTACACCAAATCCACACCCGACCAATGAGTTGATTCATGAAATAATTCGGAAAGATACTGATAGTTTGTATGCAGGATTGGAGAATGTGAATCTTAAAGAGGTGCGAGATGATTATGATTCTTCGACTGGTATGGGATATAGTAAAATGGGTACTGACAGTCAAGCTAATGATTGCTCAGTTCCTGTTGTTTCTAATCCTGTAACGGTTGTTACTTCTAATTTTTTTGATAAGTTTAAAGCAGGTGAAATTCCTACGTTTGAGCCCGTCAGGAATGAGAAGGAAGAGTTAATTCAGGAATCACCTAATCATCAAGCTCCGATCACATCAACACACTCAATTCCTATCAATCAAGATCCGTTGGAAGCAGAGGTACTTATTGAAGACTGGACAAGTTCAGATGATGAATCAAAGACAAAGGAGTGTCATGGAGATTCAAAGATCAAAATGTCATATGCAACTGTCAAATCTGAAATGCTTCCAAAACCCAAATCAAGACAAATACGGATCTCAGTTCCAGCTGCAAAACAAGTCAGTCATCCATCAAAAGCTCAAAAGAAGAAGCCTTCACCTCTGTCCATCCTATCTCAAGTTTGTAAAAGACTTGAGAACAAGCAAGTGAAGATCTCATCTCCCATCCGACAAACCACAACTCAACAAAAGAATCCACAAGTTTGTTCCTCTTTCACTACTCAACATAAGAAGCCACAAGCCTCTCAACAAGTTGCATCAAGTTCAAAGAAAGCCCCACCCCCAGCTGCTTCACACGGGCCAGTCAAGCATCAAAAGCCATTCAAGGCTTGCTTCAAGTGTGGAAAGGATGATCATGTGCTCAAGAAATGCCCAAAAGGACATGCTTCGGACGGTAAAGGCAAACAGGTTTGCTTCTCCGGATTAGAGTCTAGAAAGAATCCTCCACATGGTAAAGGTAAACAGGTTTGTTTCTCTGAATTTCAAGGTAAGAATCATACATCTTTGAAAGGTCGGATGACGAACATTCCATCCCTACCGTCTCATGTGAAGCCAGTTTCACATGATTCAAAGATGAATGTGACAAAATCATCAAAACCAAATTCTTTTTCCTCGGGGCTTAAACAGAAAATGATTTCCAAATTTAACTTTTTCAAATCGAAAATGTTTGAACCTAAACAAATTTGGCAAATTAAAAAGAAAGAGGAAAAGATAAGTGATACAAGAACAGGTTGTGTGCATAGACAGGTGTCTTACACTGATGAAAATGGAACGCCCAGGACTACGATGGCCTGGTTCCCCTTTCTAACTAATTTGTTGATGAGTGCAGGAACATTTCAGGAGAACAGTTAGTAATCCGGTTTACTGACAGAGAATGTTCCTTATTCAAATTTGAGGCGGAACAAACAGGTCATGGTTCTGGTATCTTATCCACATTCTGGATCTTTCTTTGATTTTCACAGTCACTGCATTTTTCTTGATATCTCATTTATAATATTATGATAGGGTAATATGGAAAGCGTTTCTTTCGTAATTTCTATTTTATATATTGTAAATAGTTAAAAAAAATTAAAAAAAAATTAAAGTAAAAAAATTTAAAAAAAGGGGGGGGAGTTTAACATTTTTACTTGTATTTTTTATCAAGTTTTCTCATCCCTTTGAGGTCGCTTTTTGAGTCTTTTGAAAATTTCAGTTTTGTGCTGAAATAGAAATTTTGGGGGAGTAAAATCTCAAATGAAAATGAACTGAAAATCATTAGTCCAAAATTATTTTCTGTGTAAATATTTTGTGTCTTTTGAAGGTTTCAGGTTTGTATGGAAAGCATCTGAAGAAGGATATTGATTTGGGATATGATGTGTCAATAGGCTCAGCCCGAATACAATTAGACAGCAATTCTGTGATCAAATTAAATTAAAAAAAGAGCTCGGTGATGAGGAGTACTTTCACAGACTTTTGGCCTGCACAAAGTAATAAGTTTTGACAAAAATGGGTTGAGAGCGTCAAATCTTTGCCTTGATTTCCCCAAATATCCCAAATCACCCACACCCTAGCCCTGGATTGAGCTTCTAGTTAGCAAAACAAAATAAAAAGCTGCTAGTGTTGCTCTTCAGAAAAACCTCTGAGTGAGTTACTTGTTAACTCCTCAGAATGTATTGAGTCAAAGTGCTTAACTCCTCTGCTATACGGAAGTATTGACCTGGAGTTGGTGGATCTTCTCTACTATACGGAAGTATTGACCTGAAGATTCACCGAGCATGCTCAAATGTTTATCTCCTCTGTTATACGTCGGTATAGACCTGGAGCTCTAAACCATTTGAGTTTCCCAAATAATAAGTCGCAATGTGTTCAAAAGAATCATTGTTGACAAGCTCCACTCCAAAAAATGCAAAATGCAGTAAGTCAAATGTGGCTCATGAATCGATCAATATTCAAGATTTGATCCAAGAAATTCAAGCAAAGTCAATCATATTGCTCAATAAACCTGATGTTAGGACAAGTTACTTTGCTGAATGTCTGTGAAAACCAAGTCGCTTGAGTTTCTTCAAATCGAACCAAAACATGATAAGATCGTCACAGGTTGCTTGTTGAAAGGAACAAGGCATGGGTTTAAATGGACAAACATATTGACAATCTAGCCAAGTCTTTGTTTCTCCGGATGGTCGCTCGAAACGCATTATTTGATATCCTTCATGAAAATTTCTTTTATTATCCTTATTTTATGTTTGGGTTCTTGAGTCTTGTTGGTCGTGTGTACCTTATGGGATGTGTTCTCTTTGTCAAAAATATTTGTGATCTTGTCAGACTCGTCCTCTCATTTTCGAATTTTTAATTTTTAATTAAAAAAAAATCCAAAAAGATTTTCATTTCAAATTATTTTCAAGTCTTCCATATTATGCTATTAAAATGTTATCATTTTCACATGCATTTCACGGGAAATTGCACGCACAAATGGACACGGGTTCGTTTGTTTTCATACACAAGTAAACACGGGTTTATTTTGTTTAATGAAATGATCTAATAAGAAATCTCGAGTTTTTCTTTGTGACTGTGTTACAGATATTTGCTGCAAGTGATGGCCGATCATCAGTTGAGCAAAACACCTGACCAAAGAACCCGTTCCTCAAAGTTTGCAGAAGATACCGATCTAGGAATCCTCCTCCTACATCTTCTGAAGCGCTCAAGAAAAGATTGTTGGAAAGCATTTCCAGATTTTACGAAATGATGCACGCAAAATGGGGGAGCACATTAAATGAGGGAGCATACAATATGGGGGAGATTGTAAGATAAAGGATCTTTAGCAACATAATTTCACAAGCATCAGTCTTGGGGGAGTATTGTTGGAGTTGAAATTAAGACTGAAGCTTACCAAATTGAAGATCCTACAGTATTGACTTATCGGTGCTAAACACGATGCAAGACGTTGATAATAATAGACTATGGGGGAGTATTGTTGGACCTGAATTGTAGTCTAATATTATCAACACAGTCAAAGTCAACAAAAGTCAACGTCCGGTCAAAGTCCACGTAAAAAGTCAAATGGCGCGTTAGAGACGAAGAACCGAGTCAAGACGTTGAAGTTGTTTTATGTCTAGAATCGTTAATGTAATAAATATATTTTGTGTCAACAAAATATATTTAATCTAGCTTTAGACATGTTTTAGCCTTTTAACTTGTTATTTTCTAATTAGTCTAAGTGTAGGGACTATTAGTGTAATTAGCATGTTAAGCACTCACTATAAATAGTAAAGTGCACTTAGGGTTTTAGGGGGCTTGAATGAGTCATTGATTGGGGTCTTTCCATGTAACAATATCTTATGCAATCAAATTAAGATCAAATTAAGGATTTTCATTGTGTTCTTGAGTGTTCATCATATATTCATCCATTTTATGTCCTTTTGATTCAAAATCTTCATAAATTACTGATTCAAGGTGTTAATGGGACCAACATCTACCACTAATACTAGAATTTTCAATTCATACTAGATATTGTCCACTGCTGCAGTTTGAGTTCCTCCCTGTTCCAATTGCTGACAAGCTCCACTCACAAAAAGATGAAAAAAAATGCACAGTGTCAAAAAGGCTAATGCATCGATCAATATTCAAAATTTGATCTTCGAAATTCAAGCAAAGTCAATCGTATTGCTCAGATATATCCTGATGACAGAACCTGTTCTTTTTACCTAGATATCGGTGGGGACCGAGTTGTCTGAGCTTCTTCAATCAAACCAAAAAACATGATAAAAGAAGCTGTTGATTTCTTGTTGAAAGGACTAAGGCATGGGATAAGTGGACAAACATATCTGCAATCCCGCCAATCAATGATTCTCCGGATTCTGCTCAAAACGTCATGAAAAATATATATATATCCTTCTTTAGCTTTAACTTTTTAATTTTTCTTTCATTTTATTCTATTATATTTTTCTCTTGTTATTATTATTATTTTAGGTTAATGTGTTTATTTTCGGAGCGTTGATATCGTGGGACATTTTCGTGGATTTACAAAGAATTTAAAATTTGAGAAAAACCAAAAACATTTTTAATTTTTTCTTGTTTTGTGTCCCAGCGAATCTAGTAGCAAACCTAAAGGATCGCCAGAACCTCAGGTTCGCCCGGAACCTCATTACATCGCCGCCGTAGTTTCTCATGTCTTTTGGTCTTTGGGCGAATCTAAACTTCGCTAGTGGTTTGGTCAGCGAATCTGTAACTGTATATATATGTAGTGACAGCGAAACCTTTCACACATTCGCTGTCACTATTACTGTAGCTGGGTTTTTCAAATTCTAACTGCCGAACTTTCGATTCTCACTCACCAACCGATCTTTTTCACAATAATCTGACCTAATTCTGTCTGGTATGTCATCGTCTTCATCTTAATCTATGTTTCAACCCATCCATCGCACATTAACTCTCTTAAATCCGTAGATCTGTGACATTGTGTAAATCAAATGACTGATTTTGTGTTATTAGTTAGGAATTTACTTCATAATATCCTCGTTTGATGATTATATTGCCTGATTGTTGCTTTGTTTGCTTGATTATGGTGTTTTGACTGAGATTTCGGCCGTTTTTAAAAAACTAGGGTTTCCAGCGAACCTATGTGTTCGTCTGGCGAATCTGAACGAAAGTTCAAACTTCGAGCGAACCTATGTCGTTATGCCGCCCGTGCATCAACATAGATTCGCCCGACTGTTTCTAGCGAACCTATACATTCGCTCGACCAAATGACTGATTTTTCATGTCAGCGAATTTATAGGTTTTGTTGCCAAATCTCAGGTTCGCCCCATCAGCGAACCTATTTATCCCAGCGAATTTATTAACTGTTTCAAAAATTTTTGTGTCTGATCAATTTCCGTTTATTTTTCAGGCACGATGTCTACATTATTTTTTGAAAGAAAGCACAACATGTGTGCTTTACTGGACGAGAATCACGAGAAAGCTGGTGGGTATAGAGACTGTATCAGATGGTTGAAGTCGTCTCACATTCATCATGCCATTTCTCATTCACCAACTATATGCGAGCTGCATGTTCGAGATTTCTGGAGAACAGCAGTGATGAATGTATCCGTGCAGCCATCACGTATCTGTGCCAAAGTCAGTGGGTTTGACTTGGAATTTACTGAAGCCGATGTGGCAAGGATTTTGAGATTGGAAGATGATGTCGGTGAGGAGGTTAGCATGACGGCAGAGGAGGTTTACGGGGCATTCAGGACAGCTGGTTATGAAGGTCCTATGCCGGGGGAGAAGAAGATGGAGTTCGTGAAATCCTATCTGATCCAAGAATGGAGATATATTGCACACGTATTCATTATGTGCTTGGATCATAGGAAAGGGGGTACCGACGGGTTAAACTTGGATTGGGCTCGGGCTATGACGCTGTTTTGCCGAGGGCAGAAGGCAAATCTTGCGAAGCTTATCTACAACTATATGCTCGAGAACATCCATGCTACTAAGGCGGGTAAATGGTTGATGTACCCCAGATTTATTCAGATGATCTTGAATGACAAATTGCCAAATCTGCCGGTTGTTGGTGATGAGCTGAAGATATGGGAAATGCATTCGAGGATATTCAGAGACTGTAAATCGGTGAGATCTGATTGTGTCGGTAGGACTTCTTATTTGTGGGAGAACATGTACCCTGCTGATAGATGGGTACAAATTCAGAGATTAATGGAGACTGAGAGGAAACGGGGTGGTGAGAACGTAGAGGTTGTTGAGAAAAGGTTGAAGAAGAGAAAGCCATATGCTAAGGAAAAGGATTATTCTTTTGATCGAGAGGTTGATGAGATTCAGGCTGACATAGATGCGGGAAGGGAAAAAAGGACAAAGAGGAGATCTGATGCACCGACCGAAACGGCAAAGAAAGCAAAGTTTGATGAATCGGGTAAATCTGCTGAGACCGTTAGCGAGATGAGGAGTGAGATTGACAGTCTGAAGACTGAATTGGTGGATCTGAAAAGTAAGTATGCAGATTTAGAGACCCAGGATGCTGAGAAGTCAACTGTTATCTTTGAAATGGGGAGAATAATGAAGGATCAACAGTGCCTAATTGTCAGAATATTCAAGGAACTGAATAGCCTGAAAGAAAAAGATGGGTCAGAACCTGCTATGTCTGAAGGTGAACTGAAAAACTTAACGGATGCTGCAAAGTATCCGCTAATGGACTGTGTGTTTGGGGATCAGGATAAAGGTAAAGGTAAAGCTGCTGAGGAGCTGTTCGATGAGGATATGGGTATAGATCTGGATGTATTTGAGGGGGCTGAGGTTGTTGGAGGCTCAAGCGTAAATTTTAGTCTGATAGATGAACCGGAGGATGATGTAAATGCTGACAGTGAGGAAGACTTAGAGGATGAGCCAGAGAAGTATAAGGTTGAAGAAAAGGGGGTCAGTTATCAGTTCGAGCACGTTGACTTGGATAAATCCGAATGGTTCAGAAAGGAAGAAGAGGTTGTTCCTGAAGTGCCTATCTTCCAACATCTTGACGAACCAAACACCTCCCAACTGGATAGACAGGTTATAGCATGGAAATACAATTCCCTTGTGGATGCGTATATGATCAAAAGGAGGGGAGGTGATATTTGTTATATCAGAAACAGGAAGCATTTCGCCACCCTGCCTCGATGGGACTTACGTAGGCTGGCTGAGCTACCGTTGTTGCGAAAAGAGGATAGTGGAAGGGCATGTGCGTTTGAGGTGACGATCAGAGAGGCTGCTATGACTAATTTCGTAGATTTTGGATATCAGAAGCCAAAGCGAATGAGGCAAAAGAGGGACAGACACTGGGTTTCGTGGAAGGGAAAGGTTGTATTGAAGATCGAAGCGCCAAAGATTATGACAAGGGTCAGGGTTCCGGACACACAGCCACCGAGACTGCAAGATTTTCATAAATTGTTCTATGATAAGAGTTCGGGTGAGGCAATTATCAGACTGAAAGGAGAAGACCGTCCGGAAATACGTCTGTTTGATCCTATGGAGGTCTTCTCATTTTGTGATGAGGATTTGAAAGTTTTGTGTGAGAACCGCATTAAGCACGGGGCTGGAGATGACACTAGGATTGAAGCAAACCTGTTTGTCAAGGTTGCAAACAAAGCCCGGGGTATTCGTGCTGAGATAAGAAGTGTGAATGAAAGACTGAGAGCGACAGATGATCAGAATATGGAAATAGACGACTTGTCCAGACAGCTTGACAGAACTATTGAGCAGAGGTTCGAGAAACCGGTTGAGGTGGTTGATTTGGATGTGGGAGGCGAGGAGCATACTGAAGAAGTACATGCGGAAACGATTGTTAATGATATGCCTGATACTGATGTCGCCGAAGCTGAGTTCGTAGAGTCGATGCTAGTATTTAGTGAAGATGAAGAGGCAGGATCTGAAGATATTACAAATCCACGGGCCGGGATTGAATCAAGGGCAGGAGCATACATTGAAAATATTTGAAGCCGACAAAGACGGAGCTTAACTGAAGACTTCCCCGGGTGAGGTCCAACCTAGGGGGAGTATTGATAGTCATGTATAGGTTGGACTCACCGGTATGTCGGTGTTATATATTTTATATGTATTTTGTATTGTTCTGTACTAGCGAACCTAAGGGCGAATCTATAGATTCGCCCGTAGCACAGTATAGTCTTTTGTGTTTGTGTCGACCGGGTGAACCAGATTGTGCCCGGCGAACCTACTTGGTTCGCTAGATAGATTCGCTGTCAGCGAATCTATCAGCGAACCTAAGTCTGCTATATATTGTAACCTTATCTTCATGAATGACAACTTTTGCAACTTTGACAAAAATCTTATCCAAACTCTTGTAATCGTGTGTGTGTTTCCAGGAGGTGCTAGGAGCTTATATTAACTATCTTTGTAGCTTAATTACCTCTTGTTGTGTGGTTTTAATCTTGTTCTTGGTTGTTGGGTTATATGAGACTTTGTTTGTTTGAGTCAAGAGTGTTTTGTTGTTATACAAGTCATTATAGCACTGGAATCACGATCGTTATGGACCAACAAAGAAGTTCGAGATGGTATGGATTGTGAAGCTGGTGTAAAAACTGAAGTTCAAACAGATGTTATTGTTCAAGGACATCTGGGACAGGAAGAGATAGTTCATTCTGGGTTTGTGTGTGAAGCTGCTGTTAATGAGATGAAGAATGATGAAGAGTCAAAGCTAAACTTGGAAGCCATGATTGAGAAGGCAAGGCTTGATGCTGTGGATGAGTTCAAGTGGAGGACTCCTTATTGCCAGTGTGATCGCGCTCTTGCTGCCGAAAAACTGGTAATTGGTCTTCCTTACGATGTTATTGAGGATATGTGTTCATCTGCATGCAAAATTCGTTTGATTGGCATATACAAAGCTAATAAATTATTAATGTCAAATGAAAACTAATTGAAGAAAATTAACAAAGAGCTAAAAGAGAACGAATCAAAATTTTTTGTTAAATTAAGAGAGGCTTTAAAATAAAACGAACATTTGAAAAGATCTCTTTTGGAAAAGAATTGTGAGATAAACTATTTAACTGAGCAAGTCACTCTTGCTGAATTTGAGACCAGAAAAGTTAAAAACAAACTGGAACAATGGACAATTTCCGGTATGAAAAGGGAGGAACTCTGTAAGAAACAACGGGGGCCAGAGTTAAGACAGGTTTGGGTTATAACAACGATGCATATGCGTATCCCCCACCTAGTACCTTCTGTTATTCTCCAACACCAATTCCTCATCCATCAAATGAGTTGATTCAAGAGATTATACAGAATGAATCTAACAGTTTGCATGCAGGTCTAAAGGGAGTTAATTCGAAGGAGGTGCGAGATGATTATGATTCTTCGACTGGTATGGGATATAGTAAAACGGGTACTGACAGTCAAGCTAATGATTGCTCAGTTCCTGTTGTTTCTAATCCTGTAACAGTTGTTACTTCTAATTTCTTTGATAAGTTTAAAGCAGGTGAAATTCCTACGTTTGAGCCTGCCAGGAATGAGAAGGAAGAGTTAATCCAGGAATCACCTAATCATCAAGCTCCGATCACATCAACACACTCAATTCCCATCAATCAAGATCCGTTGGAAGCAGAGGTAATCATTGAAGACTGGAGAAGTTCAGATGATGAATCAAAGACAAAAGAGAGTCATGGAGATTCAAAGATCAAGATGTCATCTGCAACTCTCAAATCTGAAATGCTTCCAAAATCTGAATCAAGACAAATCCGGATCTCAGTCCCAGCTGCAAAACAGGCAAGCCATCGATCAAAAGCTCAAAAGAAAAAGCCTTCACCTCTGTCCATCCTATCTCAAGTTTGTAAAAGACTTGAGAACAAGCAAGTGAAGATCTCATCTCTCATCCGACAAACCATAACTCAACAAAAGAAGCCACAAGTTTGTTCCTCTTTCACTGCTCAACATAAGAAGCCACAAGTCTTCCAACAAGTTGCATCAAGCTCGAAAAAAGCTCCACCCCCAACTGCTTCACACGAGCCAGTCAAGCATCAAAAGCCATTCAAGGCTTGTTTCAAGTGTGGAAAAGGTGATCCCGTGCTCAAGAAATGCCCAAAAGGACATGTTTCAGACGGTAAAGGCAAACAGGTTTGCTTCTCCGGATCAGTTTCTAGAAAGAATCCTCCACGTGGTAAAGGTAAACAGGTTTGTTTATTTGAATTTCAAGTTAATAATCATACATCTTTGAATGGTCGGATGACGAACATTCCATCCCTACCTTCTCATGTGAAGCCGGTTTCACATGATTCAAAGATGAATGTGATAACATCACCAAAACAAAATTCTTTTTCCTCGGGGCTTAAACAGAAAATGATTTCCAAATTTAACTCTTTCAAATCGAAAATGTTTGAATCTAAACAAATTTGGCAAATAAAAAGAAAAAAGGAAATAGAAATAGATACAAGAACAGGTTGTGTGCATAGACAGGTGTCTTACACTGATGAAAAAGGAACACCCAAGACTACGATGGCCTGGGTTCCCCTTTCTAACTAATTTGTTGATGAGCGTAGGAACATTTCAGGAGGATTGTTAGTAATCCGGTTTACTGACAGAGAATGTTCCTTATTTAAATTTGAGGCAGAATAAACAGGTTATGGTTCTGGTATCTTATCCACAGTCTGGATTTTTCTCTGTTCTTCACATATATATTTTCACAAGCACTGCATTTTTCTTGATAACTCATTTATAATCTTATGATAGAGTAGTATGGAAGACGTTTCTTTGGTTATTCCTATTTTATATTTTGTAAATATTTAAAAATATATATATATATATATATATTAAAAAAAAGGGGGGAGTCTAACATTTTTACGTGTATTTTTTATCAAGTTTTCACAACCCTTTGAGGTCGCTCTTGAGTCTTTTGAAAATTTCAATTTTTTGCTGAAATAGAAATTTTGGGGGAGTAATATCTCAAATGAATGTACTGAATATCAATTGTCCAAAATTTTCTATATGTGTAAATATTTTGTGTCCTTTTACAGGTTTCAGATATGTGTGGAAAACATCTGAAGGAGGATATTGATTTGTGTAATGATGTGTCAATAGGCTCAGCCCGAATACAATTAGACAGCAATTCTGTGATCAAACTAAATTCAAAAAGAGCTCGGTGATGAGGAGTACTTTCACAGACATTTGGCCTGCACAAAGTAATAAGTTTTGACTAAAACGGGTTGAGAGCTTCAAATCTTTGCCTTGATTTCCCCAAATATCCCAAATCACCCTCACCCTAGCCCTGAATTGAGTTTCTAGTTAGCAAAACAAAATAAAAAGCTGCTAGTGTTGCTCTTAAGAAAAACCTCTGAGTGAGTTACTTGTTAACTCCTCAGAATGTATTGAGTCAAAGTGCTTAACTCATCTACTATACGGAAGTATTGACCTGAAGTTGGTGGATCTTCTCTGCTATACGGAAGTATTGACCTGAAGATTCACCGAGCATGCTCAAATGTTTATGTCCTCTGTTATACGTCGGTATAGACCTGGAGCTCTAATCATTTGAGTTTCCCAAATAATAAGTCGCAATGTGTTCAAAAGAATCATTGTTGACAAGCTCCACTCCCAAAAATGCAAAAATGCAGAAAGTCAAAAGAAGCTCATGAATTGATCAATATTCTAGATTTGATCCAAGAAATTCAAGCAAAGTCAATCATATTGCTCAATAAACCCTGACGATAGGACAAGTTTCTTTACCAAGATGACTGTGGGGACCAAGTTGCCTGAGTTTCTTCAAATCGAACCTAAAACATGATAAGACCATCACAGATTGTCTGTTAAAAGGAACAAGGCATGGGTTTAAATGGACAAACATACTGACAATCTAGCCAAGTCTTTGTTTCTCTGGATGGTTGCTCGAAACGCATTATCTGATATCCTTTCATGAAGTTTTTATTTTATTTTATTTTGTGTTTGGGTTCTTGAGTCTTGTTGGTCGTGTGTACCTTTTGGGATGTGTTCACTTTGTCTAAAATATTTGTGATCTTGTCAGACTCGTCCTCTTATTTCCGAATTTTTAAATTTTATTAGTTAAAAAAAAATCCAAAAACATTTTCATTTCAATTTTTTTTAAGTCTTCCATATTATGCTATTAATATGCTATCATTTTCACATGCATTTCACGGGAAATTGCACACACAAACGAACACGGGTTCGCTTGTTTTTCATACACAGATAAACACGAGTTTAAGTTGTTAAATGAAATGATCTAATGAGAAATCTCGAGATGTTGTTTGTGATTGTGTTATATATATTTGCTGCAAATGATGGCCGATCATCAGTTGAGCAAAGCACCTGACCAGAGAACCTGTTCCTCAAAGTTTGCAGAAGATACCGAGCTAGGAATCCTCATCCTACATCTTCTGAAGCACTCAAGAAAAGTTTGTTGGAAAGCAGTTCCAGTTTTTAAGAAATATGCATACAATATGGGGGAGCTTGTGAGATAAAAGATCTTCAACAACAAAATTTGGCAAGCATCAGTTTTGGGGGAGTTTTGTTGGAGCTGAAATTAAAACTGAAGCTTACAAAATTGAAGATCCAACTGTATTGACTTATCGGTGCTGAACACGATGCAAGACGTTGATAATAACAGACTATGGGGGAGTATTGTTGGACCTGAATTGTAGTCTAATATTATCAACAAAGTCAAAGTCAATAAAAGTCAACGTCTACAGTCAAAGTCAACGCAAAAGTCAAGACGACGCGTTCGGGACGAAGATTAGAGACAAGACGTTGAAGGCGACGGAGTTTTATTGTTAATAAATATATTTTGTGTCAACAAAATATATTTAATCGTTTCGTCATTTTAAGTAATTTATGTAATATATATATTTTGTCTTTATGACAAAATATATATTAGACTAAACATTAGGGGTTTATTTGTATTAATTTCCATTTGTCATGTTTTAGTCTAAGTCTAGGGTCCTAATTGTCATTAGTCCAAAGTGTCATTAGGCTATAAATAGTAAATGGCAATTAGGGTTTTAAAGGGGGCTTGAATAAGCTAGTGATTGGGGTTTCCATTGTAACATCTTTTGCAATCCAGATTCAAATATCAAATTTAGTGTTTTATAGTGTGTTCATCCAAAGTTCATCATATTTTATGTCATTTGATCCAAATCTTCAACAAATTACTGATTCAAAAGTGTTTTGGGACCAACATGAAACCATATTGAATACTGGGAATGAATCTGAGAAAGTTACAAATGAGGCAACTAAACAGATCAAAAAGGAAGAAGTTGTGAAGGTTGAGAGAGAAAGCAAAGAGATTGAAGATGAAAAGGAAGAGAAAAGGAAGAAAAATACATCAGCATGTAACTGTGATAAGGCACTTGCAACCGAGAAGATCATCATGGGTCTTCTTTATGAGGTAATACAGGATATGTGCTCATCCGCTTGTCGGGTCCCTCTCTTTGGTATATACAAAAATCGATTGTTATTAACAAATCAAGCTGAACTAAATACTATTAACTCGGATCTTAAAAGGAACGAAGTGAACTATTATGTGAAACTTAACGAAGCTTTACAAGAAATAGATCACTTAAATAGAAAACTTCTTGAAAAGAATGTTGAGGTTAACTTGCTTGATGAATGTTAGGGCTCGTTCCTGTTAGAAGATTTACTTTGTTCTTTGTTTATACAAGTTTGTATAGTGTATGGTTAATTTTGTATTTTCCCTAAATGTTGATGCATAAAGCATGTTGCTAGTGAATGTTAGAGAGAGAGTCTAGATCACAAATTTACACGTTAGAGAGAGAACTGTGTGTGTGATTGTATTCTCCTGCACCATTGTACTGCAACTATTGCTTTGATCATCAATACAAGAGAATTATTTAGTAATTGATTGTGTTGCTGTTTGAATTGTTGTGTTTGTACTTTGATCATTCTGATTTGGAGCAGTATCGATCCAATTGAACCTATCAATTGGTATCAGAGCTGTTGGTATTGTGTGTGTTCTTCGCTATTCATCAAGCAAAAACACATCAATATTGCTCAAATCATGATCTGAATGATCTGTTGCTGTTTTTAGATCTGATTCATCATCGGAATCATTTCTAATTCACAACAATTGTGCAAATTCCATCAGATTTTCACCAGATTTGAGGAATTAAGAAGAAATTAAAAGTTACTGTTCGATCGAATTTGTGCTCAAAATCATCCAAAATTGATCATGTTTTGGATTGATTGATATAGGAGATTGATAATCGGTATCAAACACTGCTTGTGTGTGATTTTTGGACAAATTGGACAAGTTTTGTTAAAATTCTGAAAAATCTGTATGAAGATGTTGATGAACATGATGAACTGGTTGAAGATGAACTAGCCGGGTGATAAAATTTGACTTAGACAATTTTTTATACTTAGTTTTTGAACAAAATTAGGTCATGTGCAGCCGTGTAAAGAAATTTGTCTAGACGGGTGAAGAATTTGCAAGTAAAAGTTGTGTACTGTTGAGCCGGGTGAAGCAACTATTTAGCCGGGTGATAACTTTACAGCCGAATCAACTTGTTACTATTTAGCCGGGTCAATTATCTCTTTTGCCGTGTCAAAGTGCAGCCGGGTGAAAGTATTGATAACTGTGCAGCCGGGTGATTGATTCTTTCAGCCGTGTCAAGTTTTGTCGTGTCAAGTTTCTACTTTTCAGCCGGGTAATACATTTAGCCGGGTGAAGATATAAGTGTTGAAGATTTGCAACTGATAAAGCCGTGTGACTGTTCAGACGGGTGAAGAAGTTTTCAGCCGGGTGAAGTACAAAAATTCACTGTTCAGCCGGGTGAAGAACAAAAATTCACTGTTAAGCGGGGTGAAGAACAAAAATTCACTGTTAAGCCGGGTGAAGAACAAAATTTCACTGTTCAGCCGCGTGACTTAATTTAGTTGTTTCAAACCTTGTTCTCTTACTTTGTTATTGTTTTACTCGCATTTATTTTTCAAATTTTAACTGTTTCTTTTCAAAAATCAACAAAAACACAAACAAATATTTTCTTTGAATTTTAAAATGGCACCTATTGATGATTCTGATAATCGTGTACCAAGATTGGTTAATCGTGCAGATTTCAAGAACTGGACAATCAGATTGAAACACCATCTATGCTCTATTGACAATGATTTGTGGAAGTCGATTGTTAAAGGTCCTCATATTCCTACTCAGACTGCTCCTGACAGTGTAAGCACGTATACAAAAGATTCAACTGAACCTTATCCTGAAGATAATTTACAAGGTGAAGACTTACGAAAGGTCAAGAATGACAGTAAGGCTTATTCCTTAATGTGTAAAGGGCTGGCACTTCAAGTGTTGTCGATACTGGATGCATATCAAACTGGCTACACATTGTTCAAAGCATTAAAATCAATCTATGAAGGAGGAGAACAGTTAAGAAGTCTCAAGAAGCAGAAACTAAAGAGACAATTAGAACTGTTTGAGCATATTGCTGGAGAATCTGTACACCAAATGATGAACAGATTTGTGCATCTAACAACTGAGATGACGAATGTTGGTGCAAAGACAGATCTTCAAGATCTGAATGATAGACTATTGTGTGCTCTTCCATCTTCATAGAAACAAACAGTGACTTTGTTGAAGCATACAGAAAAGTTTCCAATGGACTTAGATCTTCTTATAGCAAAGATTGAAGAAGTTGAAATTGATGAAAGTTCAAGAAAAACTGACAGACCAGGTTCTCATGCTCAGTATAAGTTTGTGGTGAATCCCTCTAATACAGTTGAGAATGCCTTTCTTGCTCAAGATGCTGTTAAAACTGATGATGAGGGTGATTTGTTTGTTGGTGCTAGCTTTTACACTGATTCATCATATCAACCAAGCTCACCAATTTACTCTCAACCTCAATCTCCACCAAGATCTCAAGTTCAACCAATCAAATCTCAAGCAGAAAACCAAAGTTCAAGTTCTACAGTTCAAGCAAAAGTAAAAGATGTCATGAACATCTTGTTACAAGATGATGAGACTAAGAATGCTTTTACTGCATTCATGGCAAGCTTCCAAGCTTATCAAGGGAGTCATTTGACTAAATTAGATGTTATCCTTCAAGACTTGTTTGAAATGGATCCTGATGATGTTGAAGAGATGGACTTAAACTGGCAAATGGTTATGGTTGCATATCGAACTCAGAAACACGCATATTTGAACCGTAGTTACAAACCAAATGCAAACAAGACCGTTGGTTTTGACAAGTCAAAGGCCAGATGTTTCAACTGTAACTGCTATGGTCATTTTTCAAGGGAATGTAAAGCTCCTAAGAATCAGAATTATAATGTTCAAGCTAGTTCAAGTGGACAGAATCAAGGTCAAAGTCAGAACTCACAACAGTCTTCAAGTTATCAGAACAGGAATCAACGTTTCATTCAAAAGTCATATCAGAGTCTTCCAATGCCAGAACTGAAAGATGAAGGTAAAAAGCCTGAAGATCAGAACAAAGCGCTAGTGGTCAGTGTCAAAGATGGATATGACTGGAGTGCTTATGCGGAACAGTTTACATCTGATCTTACTTCTAGTTTGGCACTAGTTTGTGAAATTGAGGAAGAAGACTAGTCAGAAGAAGGAGACTACCAAATGGTTAATGATGTCAGTGAAGATTCAAAAGAGTATGATTGGAGTGCAAAGTCAGATCCAACTGAAGATTCTAAATCAGAGATTGCTCTTATGGCTACATCTGAAGAGTCTTTCTCATCTGCTGACACAAATCAACCAAAGGTTAGTAACGAATTACCCCTAACTATGTTCCTTTACCTGATGATATGAAAGGTAGGTTATGTTCTGATCAATGCATTAAACAAGTGGAACATTATCGAACTCATTCATTTAAAATTGGTGACAAATTAAGCAAATATGAACAAGTTCATGAACAACTTAAACTTGATCACAAAATTGCTAATGAGAAGATATTGTCACTTAAAGAATCATGGAACAAAACCTTGAAGGAACTGGAATTTTCAAATAAACAATTGGAAGAAATGACCAAAAACATTGAATTAGAAAAGATTGCTCATGCAGCAACTGAGGTTGATTTGACAAAAATGAAAAGTTCAAAAGCAATTCTAGAAAAGTTGATAAGTGATAGAAAAGAAAACAGAACAGGGTTGGGTTTCACACATGAACCAATGCC
Organism: Tagetes erecta; assembly: GCA_030867185.1. NCBI lineage: Eukaryota > Viridiplantae > Streptophyta > Magnoliopsida > Asterales > Asteraceae > Tagetes > Tagetes erecta. Next base: position 26,310,671 of record CM061495.1, on the reverse strand, counting down.
TAAATCAATAACTAACTGTTAGGGCTATTTCTTAGTTAAGATTTACTTTGTATTTGTTTATATGTTTGTGTATAGTTTAGGGTCTATTTTGTTATATTCCTTAAACTTGTAATTGTTGCTTTAAAGCATGTAGTGAGAGAGTGTGAGGAGAGAGGCTAGATCACTATTCACGTTAGAGAGAGAACTAAGTGTGTGTGATTTATTTTCTCCTGCATTCTTGTACTACAAATCTGCTTTGATCATCAATATACAAAAGAGAATTATTAGTATGAATTGTGTTTATGATTGAACTGTGTTTGTGTATGATTTGTTCTGATCATTGAGTGATATTAACGATCCAATTGAACCTATCAATTGGTATCAGAGCTGTTGGTATTGTGTTCTTCGCTATTCATCAAGCAAAAACACTGAAATATTGCTCAAAATCATGATCTGAATGAATTGTTGCTGTTTTTAGTTGTGATTTATCATCGCAATCACTCCTAATTCACAACGATTGTGCAAATTCCATCAGATTATCATCAGATCTGAGGAATTAAGAAGAAAGAAAAAGTTACTGTTCGATCGAAATTTTGCATAAATTCATCAAAATTTGATCATGTTTTGGATTGATTGAGATTAGGGATTGATAATCGGACTATTTCACTGCTTGTGTGTGAATTTTGAACGAATTGGACAAGTTTTTGACAAAACCCAGAAAAATTCTCATGAAGATGATGAACAGTATGAACTTGGTTGAAGATTAACTTGCCGGGTGACAAATTTGACTTAGACAATTCCTTTGGACTTAGATTTGTGAAAAATTAGGTCCTGTGCAGCCGTGTAAAGGATTTTGTGCTAGACGGGTAAAGAATCTGACTAGGAAAAAGTGTTACTGTTCAGCCGGATCAACAACTGTTGTGCCGGGTAATACACTGTTACGCCGGGTGATTAAGAAATCTTAGTCGGGTGACCAACTACTGTGTAGCCGGGTAAACAACTGTGCCGTGTGATCAACAACTGTTCAGCCGGGTAAAGCCTTTTGCCGTGTCAAGATTCAAGCCGGGTCCAGTTATCTGCCGTGTGAAGTTTTTCTTGTTGCCGGGTAACTGTTCTGCCGGGTGAAGATTACAAGTGTTGCAACTGTTGAGCCGTGTGACTGTTTAGCCGTGTAAAGACTTTTCTCTGCCGGGTGAAGAACAAAGTGACTGTTTAGCCGGGTGAAGAAGGATTTTCACTGTTCAGCCGTGTGACTCATTTTTAGTTGTTTTTAATTCTTGTTTTCTTATCTTGTCATTAATTTCTTGTCTTTATTTTAGTATTTTAATTGTTTCTTTTCAAAATTAACAAAAACCAAAAATATTTTCTTTAAAATTTTAAAAAAATAATTTGTTAGCAGAAGATTTGAACCTTATCCAGAGGATAATTTGTCAGCAGAAGATTTGAGAAAAGTGAAGAATGATAGCAAGGCTTATTCTTTAATGTGCAAGGGATTGCCACTTCAAGTTCTGTCGAGATTGGATGCATATCAAACTGGCTATACATGCTTCAAGGCATTAAAGTCAATATGCGAAGGAGGAGAACAATTGAGAAGTCTGAAGAAGTCAAAGTTGAAAAGGCAATTGGAATTGTTTGAGCATATTGATGGAGAAACAGTGCACCAGATGATGAACAGGTTTGTTCACTTAACTACTGAGATGTCAAACCTCGGAGTTAAGACTGAACTTCAAGACTTGAATGATCGATTGTTATGTGCTTTGCCATCATCATGGAAGCAGACTGTTACTCTTTTGAAGCATACTGAGAAATTTCCAACGGATTTAGATCTGCTTATTGGAAAGATTGAAGAAGTTGAGATTGACGAAGGATCGAGAAATACTGATAGATCAAGCTCACAAGCTCAATATAAGTATGTGGTAAATCCTGTCAATACTGTGGAAAATGCATTTCTTGCACAAGATGCAATCAAATTTGAAGAAGAGGGTGATTTATTTGTTGGTGCAAGTTTCTATACTGATTCAGCATACTTTCCAAATTCACCAACTTATTCTCAACCTCAATCTCCACCAAGAGCTCAAAGTCAAAGTCAGAATCTGAAGAATCAGTCAGAAAATCAAAGTTCGAATGTTCAAGCAAAGGTAAAAGATGTGATGAACATCTTGTTACAAGATGACGAGACAAAAACTGCCTTCACAGCTTTTATGGCAAGCTTTCAAGCATACCAAGGAAGTCACTTAAGTCAAATGGACGTTGTTCTTCAAGACTTATTTGAGATGGATCCTGATGACGTTGAGGAAATGGACTTAAACTGGCAGATGGTAATGGTTGCATATAGAACGCAGAAGCATGCATATGTTAACCGAAGCTACAAGCCTCATGCAAACAAGAAGGTTGGTTTTGACAAATCAAAGGCCAGATGTTTTAACTGTAACTGTTATGGTCATTTTTCAAGGGAATGCAAAGCTCCTAAGAGTCAGAATTTCAACGACCAAGCAAGTTCAAGCAATCAAGGTCAAGGTCAAAGCTCACAACCGTCTTCGAGCTACCAAAGCAGAAATCAACGTTTCTTTCAGAAACCATATCAAAGTCTTCCCATGCCAGAACTAAAAGACGAAGGAAAGAAACCAGAAGATCAAACTAAGGCACTGGTGGTTAGTGTAAAAGACGGATATGATTGGAGTGCGTATGCAGAACAATTCACATCTGATCTTACATCAAGTTTGGCACTGGTATGTGAGATAGAAGAAGATTGGTCAGAAGAAGGAGATATCAAGGTGGTTGATAATGTAAGTGAAGATTCAGAGGAATATGATTGGAGTGCAAAGTCTGATCCTACTGAAGAATCTGAATCTAAAATTGCGCTGATGGCTACATCCAGTGAGTCTTCATCATCTACCGAACAACCAAAGGTTAGTAATGACTTACCCCCTAACTATGTTCCTTTGCCTATTGATGTGAAAGAAAGGTTGTGTTCCGAACAATGCATTCAACAGGTAGAACATTATCGAACTCATTCATTTAAAATTGGTGATAAATTAAGTAAACATGAAAAACTTCATGAACAACTTAGAATTGATCATAAAATTTCTGATGAGAAGATTTTGTCACTACAAGAATCATGGAACAAAACATTAAAGGAATTGGAACTGGTAACTAAACAACTTGAAGAAATGACAAAGAACTTTGAACAAGAGAAAGTTAATCATGCTGTCACGCAAGTTGAATTAACAAAAGTTAAAAGTTGTAAGAACATGGTGAGACAACTTGTGAGTGAAAGAGGTAACAAAACCAAAACCGGGTTGGGTTTCACTCATGAACCTATGCCAAATTCAATCACACAAACTTTACCTGAAAACTTCAATGAATTTGATCATTCACCTGAAAATGAACGTAAATTCAAAGAAATTCAAAGAAGTAAATCTGAATCCGAAGGATCGGAAGTGTTGATTGAAAGTTTGAAAGAAGAAGATGATGTGACAACTGAAGCTGATGATGAAGCAAGCAACGAAACTGATAACAAGTTAGAGCCTGTTCTGATTCAACTGGTTGAGTATCCGGAACTGAATCCGAAGTCGAAAGAAAAAGTGAAGGATGAAGGTGAATTTTCAGGATACAATGATCCTGAATACATCAGGTGGAAGAAAGAACAAAAGGCGCAAGTTGCTGATCAGGTGGAAGAATGCAGTGAAGAAGGATGAAGTTTCAACTGCGAAGAAGCAGAAATCGAAAGCAATAATCAATCAATCTGAAACAAAACCTTCAAAAGGTAAAAGTATCATAAAATCAAATGACAACACCAAAGCTCAAATTGTTAAAACTGAAAATGTTAAACCTGTCAAGAAGAAAGTGACAAAAGGAAAAACAATCAAGTTTGTGTCTGCAAGAACGTTTGAGTTGAACGAATCTTATGGTAAACCAATCAATTCTCCAATCAAATCTAACTCTGGTCTGAAAACAGGTTCAGGTCCTAAGTCTTCCGCTGTCAATGATAAGAGAATTGAATCTAAAAAGGTAACCAAACAGAACAGTTTAAAATCGAACCAAAGTCCCATGCAAGCAAATTCACAAACAAAAACTCCACAAAAGAATGTTGTTAATCTAAAACCGAACAGAATTGATAATGAATCACGAGTGGGTTCAACTTCAAAAGTTAACAATCGGCTCTTTAGGATTAGCAAGAGGCATTGTGAGATATGTGATCGTTATAACCATACTACTGCTGAATGTTTCTTTAACAGGTACTGCAGTTACTGTGACAAAAGAAATCATTCTTCAGAAGAATGTTTTTATAACAAATTCTGTGAAATTTGTGAAAGGAGAAATCACGACACAAAGGATTGTTTCTTTCGAACAAACTCATCAAGAGAAATGACGCCATTTACAAATTTTCAAAGAAATCAATCATTTGGTTTTCAAAATGTTAATCAAAGTCATTCTCCTGTTGTGAGAAAGTTTAATCGAAACAATTCAGTTCTAATCTGCAGGTTAACAGTTTTAAACCAAGAGCTTTAATGGTAAGGAATCAAAAGTTTGAAAATAACCTTGATCCTAAGTTAGAGGAAAGGTTTAGTGCTTTGAGAAGAAAGCAATCAATGCACGCCAATGGGCGAAACAGTTTTCAGCATCAAAATCTCTTAAATGAAACAAATTTTCAAAACGTTCAATATCAACAAGTTACTATCGTAGATAGATTCGGAAAACCCAAGACCGTGTGGGCCTGGGTTGACCAAACTAACTAAGTGATTGTTGAAATGCAGGTACGCCCAAGAAGACCTATCAACTCATGGTTTGTTGATAGTGGGTGTAGCCGGCATATGACAGGCAACCATGCCTTGCTTCAAGACTTTAAGCAAAAGAATGGTACTCACGTTGCATTTGGAGGTGATGCTGGTGGTAAAATAACAGGAGAAGGAACTGTTTCAAATGGGGTCATTAGTTTTGATAAAGTCAACTACTGTGCACAGTTGAACTTTAATTTACTAAGTGTATCTCAAATCTGTGATAAATCATATTCAACTCTTTTTGATGATTCTTTCTGTTATATTCTTAAACCAGGTTTCAAGATTGACAATGAGTGGGTAGTGGTTAAAGCACCTAGAGATCGTGATGTATACAAACTTGATATGTCGCAGATTGATGCTGAAACCGAAACTACGTGTCTCATTGCACATGCTTCAAATGATGAGAGTCAGCTTTGGCATAGACGGCTGGGCCATTCAAATTTCAGAAACATGAACCGTCTGGTAACCGGAAATCATGCTGTGGGAATACCGTCAAAGAAATTCTCCACAACTGATCTCTGTCTAGCGTGTTTGAAGGGAAAACAGCATCGGATGTCTTTTAAGTCCAAACAAGAAAACTCTATTTCAAAACCCTTACAGATGCTACACATGGATCTTTTTGGACCAACAAATGTTCAAAGCATCGGGAGAAAATCATACTGTTTGGTTATCATAGATGACTTTACTAGATTTTCGTGGGTTTATTTTTTGCATGCTAAATCTGAAACAGCTGAATTATTAAAAGAATTTATCATCAAAGTTGAAAATCAATTGGAATGCAAAGTTAAAGTTTTAAGAAGTGATAATGGAACTGAATTTAAGAAAGCTAATGTTGATTTATTTTGTGCAGAAAAGGGGATTGCCAGACAATTTAGTGCGCCAAGAACACCTCAACAGAATGGGGTTGCGGAACGGAAAAACCGGACACTAATTGAAGCAGCAAGATCCATGCTCGCAGATGCCAAAATCCCTATCACTTTTTGGGACGAAGCTATTGCTACTGCGTGTTTTGTACAAAATAGAACATTATTGGTTCAAGATATACAGAAAACTTCTTATGAGTTGTTATTTGGAAGAAAACCAAATATTTCTTATTTGAAAGCATTTGGTTGTCCTGTATCGATTTTAAATTTAAATGATCATCTCGGGAAGTTTGAGTCAAAATCTGACGATGGATTTTTCCTAGGTTATTCGTCTGTTTCTAAAGCTTATCGGGTTTTTAATAGCAAAACAAATACTGTTATTGAAACTATTAACGTCAAGTTTTTAGAAAATGTGTTTCCGTTAGTGGCTCATGGTCCCGAATGGTTATTTGATTTAGATTCGTTATCAAGATCTTTCAATTCTAACTTGTTTGATTTTTCAGGAAAAGCAAGAAAAGAATCAGGCGACTTGGGATGCTTTAGTGACGATTCTGATAATGACGAGGATGGAAATCTCAACTCAGAATATCCGTTCATGTCATTTCACAATCCTGATCATGTTAAATCCAGTCAAGATCCGGGTCCTTCTGATTCTCATGAAGATCAAGAATCGAACAATCATGAAGAAGATGTGATTTCTCCTAATGATGGTGGATCCGTTCAAAATCAACCATCATCGGATCCGAATGTTGAAGTTATTCCAGAATCTTTTGATTACTTCATCAATTCACGGGATCAAGTCCCAAATTTCACACCGCATACTTCGACCATACTACAAGATCTACCAAATCTGAATACTTCTAATCTAGAGACTCAAGTGCAAGGAGGTGATATTCCTATTCATCGAATTCACAAGAAACATCCTGTCTCTCAGATTATTGGGCCGTTGAATCAGAGAACTACAAGAAGTCAGACTGAGCAAGCAAATGTCTATCTATATTCGTGTTTTCTATCTCAAGTGGTGCCAAAGAACATTTCAGAGGCGTTGCAAGATAACAGTTGGATTGAAGCCATGCAAGAGGAATTGCTTCAGTTTCGCAAACAAGAAGTTTGGAAACTTGTGGACTTACCTGAAGGAGAGAATGCAATTGGTACAAGATGGTTGTACAAAAACAAGCCAGACGAACGTGGCATTGTTGCGAGAAACAAAGCAAGACTCATTGCACAGGGATACACTCAGGAAGAAGGCATTGATTACGAAGAGGTGTTTGCTCCGGTCGCAAGACTTGAAGCCATACGCGTTTTCCTTGCATATGCTTCCTTCATGAAGTTTAAAGTATTCCAAATGGACGTGAAAGGTGCTTTTCTGTATGGACCAATTACAGATGACGTATATGTCAGACAACCTCCGGGTTTTGAAGATCCTGACTATCCGCATCGTGTATACAAGTTGAGTAAAGCTCTATATGGTCTACACCAAGCTCCGAGAATCTGGTATGAGACATTATCCAAGCATTTACTAGAACACGGATTTACAACAGGTCAGATTGATCCAACTTTGTTTATGAAGAGGGAGAATGATGATTTATTGTGCGTTCAAGTTTATGTGGACGATATTATCTTCGGATCAACCAGTGAGTCAATGTGCAAAGAATTTGAAGAAATCATGAAGTCTAGATTCCAGATGAGTTCAATGGGGGGGATTAACTTCTTTCTTGGATTACAAGTGAAACAATCAGCTGACGGAATTTTCATCAATCAATCAAAATTTGTTGAGAAATTGTTGAAGAAGTTCAAGATGCAAGATTGTCAAACAATTCGAACTCCATCTGATGTGAATTGCAAAATTCAACCTGATCCAAAGGGCAAAGCAGTTGATCAAACACTATACAGATCAATGATCGGTTCTCTGATGTATCTTACTGCATCAAGACCAGACATCATGTACGCTGTGTGTGTATGCGCCAGATATCAGTCAGATCCGAAAAGAGTCGCATCTTGTTGCTGTGAAGCGTATATTCAGATATCTTAAAGGGAAACCAAATCTTGGGTTATGGTATCCTTACGAAGGAAATTTTGAATTATATAGCTATTCTGACAGTGATTTTGGTGGTTGTGCTCTTGACAGGAAATCGACTACTGGTGGTTGTCAATTTCTGGGTCCTAGGCTTGTGTCTTGGCAATGCAAGAAGCAGACCAATGTTTCTGTATCCACAGCTGAAGCAGAGTATATCGCTGCATCTGCAGGATGTTCTCAGGTTTTATGGTTACAAAATCAGTTGCTTGACTACGGGTTTAACTTTCTAAAAACTCCTATTTACATAGACAATACTGCTACTATGTTTATTACTGCTAATCCTGTTCAACATTCTAAAACCAAACACATCGAAATTAGATATCACTTTTTAAGAGACAACTCTGAAAAAGGTTTAATAATTTTGATTAAGGTTCATACCGACAAACAACTGGCAGATCTTTTCACAAAATCATTTTTGTCAGGCCGGTTTGAATTTTTAATTCAATCCATAGGATTAATCAATCATGATTGATTCTATTTTTCGAAAAACAAAACAAAAATCAGAAAATATAAAAATCAAAAATATAATAAGTTGATGTTAAATATTGATTCCTTTGTCTTTTATTTTATATTTTGCATTGTGTGTGCTTGCATGAAAAAGAAAATAGAAAAGCAAAAACAAAATATAAAAGCAAAAAGAAAAGAAAATATCATGTCATAAGAATCTATATTGCACAAAGTGAGAAATGATAGTTACACTAGACATTATTTGTTACATTATTTTTAATAAAGACTGATGAATGTTAATTGATGTGCTAGACAGCTCAGGCAATTAGACTGAAAAAGTAAGTTGATTGTTGACAAACATAAACTTAATGATCTTTGTGTTAAGTTCCATTGTTATACATGTCTAGATATATATCTTTTGATACATTGCTTGTGATGATAGTTGTGCATGATCGGGTAACGATGTAGTCTATTCAGTGTGATGAACCGCATCGTGAGCTTCTTTGTTGTGGTACCCACAGACCTGAAGTCTCACACGAAGTCTCTTTTGAGCTTCAAGGTGCAGCAAAAGATTCCAAAATGGAACAAAAAGAGTCCCAAATGTGGACCAACACCAAACAAAAATTCCAAAAAGGAATTCAGAAGATTCCCAAGGGGAACGATAGGAAAGAAAAATTCCCAAAGATGGAATTAAAAAGAAGTCCCAAAGTGGACCAAATCCGAATAGAACCCAGATTCCACACTGTGTATGACTGTAAGTGACCAGGTTTTGTGCAATATGCATTCAGGAAGTGTTTGATAAGGAAATATGTTGACATATGTATACATGTGGGTCACATGAGTCATTCTAATCGAACCTTAAATATCATCATGATACTGAAAAAGTAAGTGTGTCAACTCGAGCTAATTGGTATGTTTTCATATCATCACTCAATCAAACATAAGTCAAATGTCTATTCAAAACTTGCAAAACATGTTCAGATAATGTGTGGTATGATCTCACTGCGATATTTTGATTCATTGCATTGCATATGTCTTTATTTTAATGTGTGTGCTTTGTGTGTGCAGGCATATGGAATCTTTATTGACACATCGACATCCTTGTTAAACTTAAAAATCTCAAGAAATTTCAAGTTTAGGGGGAGAATAAAATTGAAGAAAAATATCTACAAAAATCCAAAAACATTTTGTTTTGAATAAGTGTGTTTTGAATGAACAAGATTATGTAGTATGAAAAGCAAAAGTATTGGATGTGTTAAAAACAAACCCAAGGTCTTGTAATTTGTTTTTAAGAAATTGCTTCGGGATATAGAAAAATTGGTTGTGCAAAAACATTTTTGAAAAAGAAAAAGAAAAATGAATTTAAGTGGAATTAATGAATATTGACTTGTTTTAATATTGTTTGATAATTAATGTGACAAAATTCTTTTTAAGGATATCTTGTCTAATTAATATGTCGGAGAATGTTTGCAGGTGCAATAAATGACGTTGAAAAAGTCAACAGACGAGAAAAATGAAGAAAATTGCTCAAGTGTTATAGCCGGGCAAAGATATCAGATGCAACTATTCTGCCGGGTAAAGAACTGTTTAGCCGGGTAATAGTGTAAGTTTGATACATGTCGGGTGATTGAGGAAAAGGTGAAGATGTTATGACCACTGTACAGCCGGGCAATGATCATGTCAAATACAGCCGGGTGAAGGTCATAAATATCAAGCCGGGTGACAAGTGTTCACTATACAGCCGGGTAAAAAGTCTTTTATCTTGCCGTGTAAATGAGTCACTATGTTGCCGTGTGATGAAGAAAGCAAGCCGGATGAAGAAGGAAAGCAACTGTGTTGCCGGGTGATGAAGAAAAGTTGCCGGGTGATGTTTGAAGACTACTATTCTGCCGGGCGATTGATAAAACCCATCAGGTGTAGTTGTTCCTAATCTTTACCCGTCACTACAGTGACTTACCCGTCTCTACAGTGTTTGACCCGTCAAGTGTTTTTCACATGTTTGCGACTTGTCTTATGTACTTGACCCGTCACTACAGTACATGACCCGTCACTACAGTACATGACCCGTCACTACAGTACTTGACCCGTCAAAGCTTATTGGGCCTATTTTGTTTACCCGTCCCTTTTGTTGACCCGGCACCTTAAGTTTGACCTAAATTTTTGACGATACAAAAGACCGCCTCTTCACAAACACTTATCATTTCACACATTCACTTTCAAGCAAACACTCTGTACTAAAATCGCCTGTTATCATATTCAATCGTTTTGCTCTATAACAAGATTGATCGATTGAATAAGGTAGTGATTAAGTGTTTTTGACCTAAATAGATCTGCAAATCAACCGTTAAAAAGAAAAACGATGATGAACAGTGTTTTGGACTTTGAATCGACACTTTGATTTTGTGTATTAAAACTTAAATCGAAGGTTGCTTTAAGGTTAAAAACTGTCGATCATCAACATTAAATCACTCATTTGCACCAAAACACCTTAAAATCAACTGAATCAACCAAAATTGTCACTACAGTTAAAATCGCCATTGATGGACTTTGAAAGTTCTTAAATGTGTCACTTCAAAATGATGAAATATGTGTTAAAAGTAACAAATGCATGATAAAACTGAACTAAAACATGTTAAACAACTTCATCATACAAATGTCAAAATTTTGCCTTAAGTGATTAACTGTTAAAATGAAAAATGTTGTATAAATCATTAAAATTCAAAGTTGTGTTAATCAAAGTGATGAAAATCAATTTGTTAGATCAATTTAGGGTTAAAATGATTATATGAATGTTTTTGCTTTCTAACTTTTATTCAAACACTTATGAAATTTTGATATGTTTTAATGAAGAATCTAACACATTTGTCTTGTTTTGTATTTGTTTGTGTTTTAACAGATGGAAAATCTCAAGTTCGAGCCTAAACACAATTTGGTAGCAGTTCTAGATGAATCTATCCCTGAAACAGAAGGTTACAGAGATATGATTAAGTTTCTCAAAAGGACCAAATATGTGTATGCTATGTGTGCCAAACCGGTCATATATGCAAGGCTGATTAAGAATTTTTGGAGGACTGCAGAAGTCATTAGAGATGATAATGGGGTTGCTGTGGTCAGAGGGAATATTGCCAGAGAGATGGTACTGACTGTTTCTGAAGAAGTCATTAGACATGCCCTGAGGATTGATGAAGATGAAGTTGGTATGATGAATGAGTTGACTATGGATGAATGCAAATCGTGTTTTGTTAATATGGGACATCCACCTATATTTCCAAAATCACAGTTTTATAGGGCGAAGTTGGGAAAGAAGTACAAGTTGTTATGCTATGTGGTGCAACAATGCATGTCCAGGAGGAGTGCAGGATTCGATAATTTCCCATCAGATATTGCATCACCGATTGTTGCCATAGCAGAGAACAAGCCATTCAACATGTCGAGATGGATTATGAATGGTTTTGTATTTAACTTAGTGAAAGGCAAGAGGTTTAAGTTTCTCATGTACCCGAGATTCTTACAACTGATGATCAACATTGCTTATCCTATCATCAGAACTGAAGGTTATGCTGGAGGTATGCTATACACTGAGGACATGAACGATCTATCTTACCGAAAGATGAGTATCGGGAATGTGCCTGATGTTGAATTGTTTGACTATATGAGAGATATAGTCAACAATGAAGAAGATGTAGAAGGTGTTTATTATCATATTTCGAATGGTGAGATAGTTAATCCACAGGACCTAGTGGATGAGGTGCCTGATAACCTGTTGGATGATGACGAGTACTTTGCTCGTCATCCAGAAGATGAAGAAGAAGGTGAGAATGGTGATAGTGATGATGAACATGGTGATGGTGATAATGATGAAGATAGTGATAGTGATGATGAACATGATGATGGTGGTAATGAAGGTGCTGAATCTGAATCTAATTCAGAGGAGGCAGAGATTGTAGAAACTGTTGAACCTTTGGAGATAGAGAATATTGAAGTTATTGAGCCTATGGTAATAGAAGAACCTGTTGAGGTTGCTTCTGTTGTTGAAGAAATAGTTGCTGAAGTTCCAAAGGACATCTCTGTTCAGTATGTCAGAAGAAAGAGGTCGAAATCAGTTAAAAAGCATGTGATTGTTGAGCCTGAAGAGATTGATGTACTTCAGATTGCTCAGGAGGCAATGGCCGAAGCTGAGACTATGGCACAGATAGTTGAAGAAGCTGATGCTGGCGTTGCTGATCCTACTACTGTTGATATTCCCACCACATCATCCCAGTTTGCTGAAAATATTGAACAAGGTTTGGAGTCTTCACCAAACTTTGTGTCAAAGATTGATGAAAAAGAGAATGAAAAGGAGAAACGAATTGCTGAGTTAGAAGATATGGTTGCAAAACTGATAGAAGCAAATGATTTGTTAAAAGCTTCAAATGAACGTAAAAAGAAAAGATTTGATGAGTACTGGGATATACATAATCAGAATTTGAAAACCTTCAAGAAATTGGATGAAGATCATGTCAAATTGGTTGATGAACATGTGAAGTTGAAGGATGATTATGATAAACTGAAAGAGGAGCATGAGAATCTGAAATATGATTATACAGAACTGAAAGCTGAATGTAATACGTTGGAGGCCGAGAAAGAAATGCTAGAAAAAGAGTTGGAGGAGTCTAAACCGAAGAAAGCTGGCTCATCATCAGATAAAGATTTTTCTGAAGAAGTAGTTGAAGTGGCTGAATCTCAAGTACAGAAGGTTTATTTGACTAGAGCACGAGGTACTACGAATGTTGGTATTATGGTAGAATCACCAATCATTGTTCCCGATGAAGCTGTTGCTGAAACTGTCAATATGGACAAAGCTGAGGGAAAAAGGAAGATAGATGCGATACCTGAGATTTTTGGTGATGAAGGAAGTGCGAAAAAGGCTAAAATTGATGAAACAGTGCAGATTGAGCCGATTCAATCTGTAGCTGTAGCTGAAACTGGGAAAATTGATGAAAATGTGACAGAATCTGGAGCTGAAACTGAAGTATTTGCAGTCACAGATAGTGAGAAAGAAGTTGGTTCAGAAGAAACAGTTCAGGTTGAGCCGATTCAATCTGAAGCTGTGGATATGCCTGAAACTGAAGCTGAAGTTGCAAGTCAATTTGAGCCGATTCAAACTGACAATGCACCCATGATTGAAGCTTTGGATGACTTAGATGATATAGATTTTACTGAATCTGAGGATGAAGCTGAGCCAGTACTGAATGTTGTTGAAGAGATTCCGGATGATTTGGATCAAAGATTTGCATATCTTGAAAGGATAAAATACAATTCAGTATTTTTGAATGGTTTGACTGTGAGCCAGATAAATGAAGAGTACGAGAAATGCATGATTCATCAAGACAAAGCCGAAGCCGATAAAAAGGAGTTTGTTACGGAAATGGGCGAATGGACTCCAATGCAAGAAAGTTTGAATATAGAAGATTTGCCACCGACTGAGCTTTATCATCCGAATCCGGAGGAAATGACAAGCAGAGAGATGCGTGATTGGTTAAGTTCAAGGAACTATCCGTACAAAACTTTGCAGAGATTGAAGTCTGTATCACTGAAGAAGATTGTAGTCAGTTTTATGAAGACAGAGAAACTGTACAACCGGATGTTTTATTTGGACTATAACAATCCGCAATACTTCGAGCTGACAAAGAAATACAAAATTCTTGGACCAAAAGAACTTCCAGTTATGGCTTTACCTGAAAATGCTCACAAGAAACGACATGAACTGATGGATATGTTTCCAAGTGAAGTTAAATCGTACAACATACCGATGGATGTGCGTGAAACATGGCATAAGTCAGCAACAGCAGGTGACGTGGTTAGGTCACTGTTGAGTAAAGGTCAATCTATTGCTGAGCTGCTTGATTCGATGATAGTGCCTGAGAAGAATAAGAAGGTAAAGATAATTGCATGGAAATACGATGAAGTATTTGATGCTTTCATGATTAAGAGAGTAAATGGTCTATGTGACGTATATCATTACTACTCGAGCATTTTTAAGTTGGAAGTTCAAGATTTAAAGGAGCTGCACAAACTAAGGTTGATAAATCACACGCATGCTGAGCGTGGTGATAAATGTGTCATGCTGTTAGATGCCGGGATTGGTAGATCATCAAAGTATCTTGATTTCCGAGGCCAACAGGAAGATACTGCGTATGTGCAAGCAAAGAAAGAAAGAAAGAAGAAGCGTTTGGTTGTGACTGAAGATATGTATTTGGAAGAGTTTTCGGATGAATACTTTGACAAGGTGACAGATCCTGGACTAAAAGTGATTGATGGAAGTCAAATGACAAAGCCCATACTCAGAGTGTTTTATAATCAAGAAACGTTTGAATTGAAGCTTGTTCGAAACTTAGAGAATTGGGACAAAGACATGATTACGCTTTTTAGTACTTTTGAGTTGAAGCTGTTACATCCGTCATACATAGATTTCTTGAGAAGCTGTAGAATGGAGAAGTGTAAAGATGTACTTGCTGAAGCTGATAGGAAGTTATTTGTTGTGATGATTGAAGTAATAGTAGCTGCAACTGAGAAGATACGAGTAAGAAAGGCATTGCTGAACTCTAATCTCGTGAGGGTTGATTTACCAGAGATAGAGTATATGAGGATATCCAGAAGAGGAACGCTTGAAGTGCAAGTCAAAGGTCAAGAGATGCCGTTCGAATTTTATGCTAATATTGATTTTGCAGGTTTAAATCTGGATTCACTAAGACGCATGAATGCCTTTGAGCTGCTGAATGTCAAAGATGAACCAGAAGATTGGTAGAATGAGATTGATGCTGAACAAAGAAGAAAAAGATAAGAGATTTTGCTGAAGATTCAAAGATAAATCTTAGGGGGAGTACTGTTAGGGTTATTTCCTAGTTAAGATTTACTTTGTATTTTGTTTATATGTTTGTAAATAGTTTAGGGTCTATTTTGTTATATTCCTTAAACTTGTATTTTGTTGTTATAAGCATGTAGTGTGTGTGTGTGAGGAGAGAGGCTAGATCACTTTTACACGTTAGAGAGAGAATTAACTGTGTGTGATTTTGTTTCTCCTGCACTTGTACTACGAATTGCTTTGATCATCAATATACAAAGAGAATTATTAGTATGAATTGTGTTAATGATTAAACTGTGTTTGTGCTTGTGTTATTCTGATCATTGAGCGATTTTCACGATCCAATTGAACCTATCACATCAACATCCATGTTAAACTTAAAAATTTCAAGAAATTTCAAGTTTAGGGGGAGAATAATTTGAAGAAGAAAAATACTTGCAAAAATCCAAAAATATCTTGAATAAGTGTGTTTTGAATGAACAAGATTTGTGGTATGAAAAGCAAAAGTATTGAATGTGTTAAAAACAAACCCAAGGTCTTGCAATTTGTTTTTCAGAAATTGCTTCGGGATATAAAAATGTTGGTTGTGCAAAAACATTTTTGAAAAAGAAAAAGAAAAATGAATTTAATTGAAATTAATGTTATTGACTTGTTTAATGTTGTTGATAATTAATATGACAAATTCTTTTTAAGGATATCTTGTCTAATTAATATGTCGAGAATGTTTGCAGGTGCAATAAATGCAGTTGAAAAAGTCAACAGACGAGAAAAATTGAAGAAAATTGATCCAAGTGTTGTAGCCGGGCAAAGAATATCATAACACTATTTAGCCGGGTAATGAATACACTGTTCAGCCGGGCAAAGTTGTGTGTCAGATATGAGCCGGGTGATTGAGAAAAGGAAGTGAAGCCGGGTGAAGATATTATGACTACTGTTTAAGCCGGGCAACGAACATGTCAAATACATGCCGGGTGAAGAAGTCATAGATATCTGCTTGCCGGGTGACAAGTTATTTTACTACACAGCCGGGTGAAGAAATGTTGTCACTATACAGCCGGGTAAAAGAGAAGTTATCTTGCCGTGTAAGTGTATAACACTGTGATGCCGGGTGATGAAGTAAATTACTGTGTTGCCGGGTAATGAAGAAAGCATGCCGGGTGATATAGAAGACAACTGTGTTGCCGGGTAATGAAGAAAGCATGCCGGGTGATATAGAAGACAACTGTGTTGCCGGGTAATGAAGAAAGCATGCCGGTTGAAGAAGAAAGCATGCCGGGTGAAAGAAAAGCAACTGTGTTGCCGGGTGATGAAGAAAGGTTGCCGGGTGATGTTTTAAATGCTACTATACTGCCGGGTGATGAATAAAACCAATCAGGTGTAGTTGTTCCTAACCTTTACCCGTCACTACAGTGACTTACCCGTCTCTACAGTGTTTGACCCGTCAAGTGTTTTTCACATGTTATATGTTGACCCGTCACTTGTTGCGACCTGTTTCATGTACTTGACCCGTCCCAACAGTAGATGACCCGTCTCAACAGTGCATGACCCGTCAAGGCTTATTGGGCTTTTGTGCTTGCCCGTCCCAAAGTGTTGACCCGGCACATCAAAGTTTGACCTAATTTTTAACCTTATAACAACCCGCCTCTTCACAAACACTTATCATTTTTCACGCACATTTTCAAGCAAATCCTCTGCACACTAAATCGTTTGATTATCATATTCAATCGTTTGTTCTGTAACTAGTGTGATCGATTGAATAAGGTATTGTCCTTGTGATTTGTTCTTGATAAACCTGCAAATCGACCGATAAAATGAAAAACGATGATGAACAGTGTTTTTGATCACTGAATCGACACTTTGATTGTGTGTGTTAAAACCAAAATCGAATGTTGTTTTAAGTGTAAAACCTGTTGATCATTAACAATCAAACACTCATTTGCATCAATCCACCTTAAAACCAACCGAATCAATCAAATTGTTCATAACTGTTAAAACCGCCATTGATGAACTTTGAATGTTCTTAAGTGTTAACATCAAACTGATATAATATGTGTTGAACATTAACAAATCATTGTTAAAACTAAGATTAACATGTTAAACAACTTCATCTTATAAATATCAAATTTATGCTTAAGTGTTAAACTGTTAAAATTGAAAAATGTTGTATAATCATTAAAATTCAAAATTGTTTGATCAAAATGATGAAAATCAGTTTGATAGATCAATTTAGGGTTAATATGATTATGGGAATGTTTTTCTTCTTAATGTTTGTTCAATCACTTATATAAAATTTGATATGTTTTAATGAAGAATCTAACATATTTGTCTTGTTTGTGTTTGTTTTTGTTTTAACAGATGGAGAATCTAAAGTTTGAACCTAAGCACAATCTGGTGGCTTGTTTAGATGAATCTATCCCTGAAACTGAAGGTTACAGAGATATGATCAGATTCATAAAAAGGACAAAGTATGTATATGCTATGTGTGCCAAACCGGTCATATATGCAAGGTTGATAAAGAGTTTCTGGAGGATAGCTGAAGTTATTAGAGGTGATAATGGTGTTGCTGTTGTTAGAGGAAATATTACAAGAGAGTTGGTGTTGACAGTTTCTGAAGAAGCAATCAGAACTGCTTTAAGGATTGATGAAGATGAAGTGGGAATGAATGATGAATTGACCATGGCTGAGTGTCAATCGTGCTTTGTTAATATGGGACATCCTCCTGCATTTCCAAAGTCACAATTCTATAGAGCCAGATTGGGAAAGAAATGGAAGCTGTTATGCTATGTCTAGGAGGAGTGCAGGTTTTGACAACTTCCCGTCTGATATAGCATCTCCAATTGTTGCCATTGCTGAAAACAAACCATTTAACATGTCAAGGTGGATCATGAATGGGTTTGTGTTTAATCTGGTTAAAGGGAAAAGATTCAAGTTTCTCATGTACCCGAGATTCTTGCAGCTGATGATAAATGTTGCTTATCCAATCATCAGAGAAGAAGGTGTGGTTGGAGGTATATTATATACTGAGGACATGAACGATCTATCTTACAGAAAGATGAGTATCGGGAATGTGCCTTGTGTAGACTTATTTGACTATATGAGAGATATAGCAAATAATGAAGAAGATGTTGAAGGTGTTTATCATCATATCTCTCACGGTGAGATAGTGAATCCTCAGGACCTGGTTGATGAGGTGCCTGATAATCTTTTAGATGATGATGAGTATAATGCTCGTCATGCAGAAGATGAAGAGATTGATGGTGATGGTAATGATGGTCAAGATGACGATAATGATGATGATGATGGAGTTGAGGAAGATAGTGATAGTGAAAGTGGTAATGATGATGGTGGTGATAATGCTGAATCTGTTTCAGAGGAGGCAGAGATTAGTGAAGCAGCTGAACCGATGGAATTGGAGACTGAAAATGTAGAAGTTATTGAACAAGTTGTGATAGAAGAACCTGTTGAGGTTGTTTCTGTTGAAAAAGAAGTAGAAATTGAAGTTGCTAAGCCTATCACTAAACAGTATGTTAGATCTCGAAGATCTAAATCTGTTGTTGAGAAAGTGATGAGTGAGCCTGAAGAGATAGATATTGTTCAGATAGCTTAGGAGGTAATGGCCGAGGCTGAATCTATTGCACAGATAGGTGATGAAGCTGATGCTGGCATTACTAATCCTATTCCTGTTGATATACCCACCATATCATCCCCAGTTGCAGAAAATATTGAACAAGTTTTGGAGTCTTCGCCAAAAGTTGTGTCAAATATTGATGAGAATGAAGATAAGAAGAAGATTGTCGAATTGGAAGAGATGGTGACAAAGTTGTTAGAGGCAAATGAACAGTTGAAAGCTTCAAATGATCGAAAGAAGAAAAGATTGGATGAATTTTGGATTATTTATAATCAGAATCTTAAAACTTTTAAGGAGTTAGATTCTGATCATGTCAAGCTGAAAGTTGAGCATGACGAGTTGAAAGCTAAATATGATAGTTTGAAGGAGGAACATGAAAACTTGAAGTTTGATTATACTGAGTTGAAGGCTGAATGCAATACTCTTGAGGATGAAAAAGAGATGTTGGAGAAATTGTGACATCTGCCCCAAACCCGAACCCGAATGCCCAACTCGAACCCGAGATCTTATACTTTCATTTGTATTTGTATCTATTTCTCTAAAATGTAACGTTTATTATTATTATTATTGTTAATAAATGCATTGGATTGTACATTATTCCTATCTTAATTAACCGACCGTATTTAGGTCGCGAAATAACTACGTTAAACTAAATAATTACTATTTGCAATAATAAATCTCAAAATATACATATGTGTAATGTATAAAAAGTAATCTTATAAAAGAGTGTTTATAAAGATTATTAAAAATAGAACTATCAAAGTCTCGAAATAATTATATCAAACGCAATACAAACGTTCAAAAACGTCATTTATATAAACGTTACGTTTCGGCTCGGTTAAGTTAATTAGCCAATGTAATTTATAAATTAAGTTTGGGCCATTGTTGTAAACTTTGAAACACAAAGTAAAAGATAAAACTCAAAATAATACTAATTGAAACTTGAAGGGCCATTTTGTAAATATTGCATTAGATCACCCAACCCCCCAGCCTCATCCCGTGTTTTCGACCAACATAACTCCGGCCACTTTGGCCGGAAAATGCCGAGGTCCGGCGAAGCTCTTCCCACTCGATTTTAACACTTAAAAATCAAGTAAAACCACAGAAATGTTCATATGCAAGTTTCGAACTCGGATCCATCTCCATTTTACCGTTTAAACGATTCGAATCCATCCTTTATTGCAAATCTAAAACGGGTTCAAAACCCACTTAAACAAAGTCGTTCGAAACGGCAATTTTAATCAAATTGAAATCAAAGGGAACGATCCTTGAAATGAATGAAGTATTTTAATACCAGTTAATTGAGTGTTAATCAACAAATTAATCGCTAATTAATCCCGTATACGTTCGACACAAAATCAAACGGGTTCGTCGTTTTCTATACCAAATGAAACACAATTAACACACACCAAATACTCCTAATCGATCAATCAAACTCCTGCAACATCAAATTTCAAGCAAAAACATCTAAAACTCAGTTTTGATTCTCAAACCCGTCACATCTGTTCATCAGTCTCATCGACTCGTTTCTTCATCAATCAAGTAAGTATTTTATATCAAAATGACCGTGAGTTCGTGTAGATTAAAAGCCCTCTCTTTGTTTGGGATTTGATTCTCTGGTTTGAACGAATTGGATCGATCTTGAATCTAGGGCTTGTATTGAGAAAGTTGTTCTTGGTAAACAAAATACAAAACAATTAAAAACCAATTTGATTAACAAAAGTTGCGCCTGGTCCAGCGGATTGGTTGTGTATTTGTTAAAGCTGTGACCTGGGTTCGAGTCCCTTTGCCACCACTTTCTGCCTATTTTAATTTTGAACCCTTTTTACCTATTTTATAACAATAAATTATAATTACGGGATACCCAAATGGATTTTCAATAAATAAAATATATACAATTACGTTTCGTATCAAAATCCCCAATTTGTGATTCAAAACCCTATTTCCCAAATTGTATTTCAAAATCCTAATTCCTAAATTGTATTTCAAAACCCTAAATCCCCAATTTGTGATTCAAAACCCTATTTCCCAAATTGTATTTCAAAATCCTAATTCCTAAATTGTATTTCAAAACCCTAAATCCCCAATTTGTGATTTAAAACCCTAGATCCCAAATCTGAAACCCTAGATCTCGGACTTTTGATTCTTGTTACTATTGTTTCGTTTCTGAGTTAGGGTTTTTCCCAATAAATTAGGTGGTACTAATGTTTGGGCAACCCTCGGTGCTTTTTAGCTGCGTTTCTAACGGTTCGATTGTAATTACTTTTCAAGGTGAGTAAACTCACTCCCCTTTTTACTGTTTACGTTTTTGGGGCTGAAATACGTGTTTCTATAATACAACGGTTTCTTTTGATGTTTCTATTTTCGAAAATGAGATCATTCCTTCCTGGTGACGTGGCGGGTGACGTGGCGGGTGATGTGGCGGGTGACATGGACCATAATGATGACGTCAAGAAAAGTGTTCTTGACACGTGTCATAATCAAATGTGTGGGTAAAAGAAATAATATGTGTGGGTAAAAGTAATACTTTGTGTAGTTAAAAGTGAAATATGTGTAAGCATTCATTTCAATATGTGTAGAAATAACTATAGAGTTGTTGGTGATAGTTATATAATGTGTAGGTAAAAGTGTACGATGTGTAGACATTTGATATGAATAATGTGTAGAAACACCTACAAATGTGTGGGCAAAAGTTATACAATGTGTAGTTAAAAGTAATTGATGTGTAGACATTCAAACTGAATATGTGTAGAAAGAGATATATATGTGTTGGTAAGATTAAATTTATGTGTGGACATTTTACCAGCTTATATGTAGGTAATAATCCTCAAATGCATACAAACAATAACAAATATATATAAACGCATTTAACCAAGATTGTCATTCTAAAATTAAAAGTTGAAACATCATCTTTCAAACCATAAAAAATACAGTACTAGTTATACAATTCAAACACTTAGATTGACGTCTCGACGAGATAATAAAAATACAACTATTTCACTCGCTAATATTTTCACTACTCTAAAGTGTCACCTTGAAATGCACATGATGTATCAGCTTGATAAGTTCCTGTTGTGCTCCATTCTTGCATTTCTTGAGTCATATTCATCAAAATGATGGGTTCATAATTCTCCAAGTTATCTAGTCTGGTTACCATAGAATATTGCAAGCAAAATATGTATTTGTGAAATAATCCAAGCATGTCAAAATATATTAACTTATGTCTTTTTCAAAGAGGTGACGATTTTGACGCACTTACTTGCAAATAGATCAACACGGGTCAAATGAGTAAAATACCAAATAAAAGTATAAAAAAAACTTCTCAAATGAGTTGAAATGAAGCCAACGTGTACTTTTATTGCATAAAACCTTCTAAAGCTTTTTTTTTAATTAAAAATTAGACTAGTATAAACACATATTTTTTGTAATCACATTAAGATGGCAACGGGTAAAAAAATAAGGACTTTTTGACAAAACGGTCAACCCTACACATGACTCGAATTGACTTGCACAATAAACACTCATTCTAACCCAATACCAACCAACCCACCGTACTTTATAACTGTAGAGTTTACCTTGAGATTGAAACTTCCTATAATTCCATCAACATTTAGCACCTACAAATGACAAAAATTCCTCATATTTTGCTTAATCATACATGATCACAAACTAACTTATAAGTTGAACATAGAACATTTTTAAGAAGGAAACACAATTAAATTAATTGTAAGAAGTGAAAAGTAATCAATTTAAGTATGTTGTATTAACTAAACCATATTGAAACAAATATAAAGATTGACATGAATGCATGGGATACTTGAACTAACCTTATCACAAGAGATCGGTTGGCTTCATCTACAAAATGGAAAAAGATGCATTTAAGAGAAAGACAAACACAAATCAAACTTGATATTCAAAGTAAAATGCAGCAAGTGATAGTCAAACAAGTGCATTCCCATGAGATGCATCTCAAAGTCAAATGCACCAACTAGTATTAATATTTTCATAATTGTGCATGCCTATCTTGCATCATCAAAGTAAAATGCACCAACTTGATATTCAAAGTAAAATGCTGCAAGTGATAGTCAAACAAGTGCATTCCCATGAGATGCATCTCAAAGTCAAATGCACCAACTAGTATTAATATTTTCACAATTATGCATGCCTATCTTGCATCATCAAAGTAAAATGCATAACTGTCGTGTAACCATCTGAGAATATATATACAGTGGCCCCTTTCCAACAAATGAACAACCTTATGAGCTAGAAGAAACAATTGAAATATAAGTTGTTGGGAGTACCTTTTCATAATAAATTCCTAAATCCTAAATGCACATCACAATTCACAAGGTGGACTCACTTCTTCACTTCTATTTTATCTATGTTCAAGAATTATGTGATTTGAATATAAGCTTCAGAACTAACAGTTAGATTAACCTCATATCAAATGCATAGCAAAATACATATGATTTTGTTCTAAAAAATATCTTTTAATTAAAAAGTACACTAATAAAGAAATATGGAAAACCTTGGTGTCTAGTTGAATTGCAACACCCAATTCTTCGAATACATTAGCACTTTCACATGCCGATGAGCTTGACCTTAACCTTGCTGCAACATTTAATTTGAGCCATCATAACCTCAATGTAACATAGTCTTTCAAGAACAATCTTAAAACATAAAACACTGAAGAAACTGAAAAATAGGCAACTATTTAAATGTTAACCAATACTTGAAGTGCAAGAAATTAATGCGCAAATTGTAGTCGAGACTTGAAATGTATACTTTACCTCTTTACCATCCTAGCTTGTTGGCATCCATCCTAACCTTAATGTTAAGTAGTGAGTACTGAAAATGAAACATATGGATTATTTTAACATAATTAAAAAACAAATTAATAAAATGATTCATCACTAAACAAATAGGAATTTTAGAAAACTTGGTTCACATAGTTCCATCTAGGTTAAGTATGAACCTGCATAATTTGAAAAAAGATTGTTACCATCAGCAACATTTCTAAAGAGTGCTTTACCTTAATGTGATCATTTGATAAAGCAAGCATACACATTGCAATCCATGGTGTGAATCCACCTGCAAGTCAAAATAAAAAAATACATCTATCTATAGTAAATGAGTCACACTTAATCCATATTGTAAATTTAGAGCATAAGACCATGTCTAATTAATTTCCCTTGTACTTGGAGAACATTACACTGATGTACCGTATGCAATGATGAACAATAAAAAAATATCATTTCATAATAGATTTACACTATGAAAAAAAAGTAGAAGGTGAAACACCTTCATCTCATTTGGTAATTATATATATAATCAAAACATATACACACACATTTGTTGAATACGTACACATACCCATTCTTGATAATTCTTGATATGAGAACAAATCCAATCTGTATAAATTCACAACATTAATGGAACGTATTAGTGATCATTGTCTAAAAACAAATTCGATGCTATCAAACATATATACACACACACTTTATCAAACACACTTACATGCTATTAAACAATGTGAAACTTGAAGTGTTACATTTAAAAAAGAAATAAGAAATCAAATACTAATTTGCATTAGATAAGACCAAATCAAATACATAAAATAGGGAATGAAAAAGCTTAATTTCACAAATTCTAACTACTGAGACCTAATTAAGAAATCAAGTACATAAATAAGAGATTAATAATCATAATATCACAACACTTAATCAAGTTAAGGAAAACTTTATTTAAAAACTTTCCAAAGCATGTTTATTGCTTCAAACAATTAAAGAAAACATATAAAAACTCCTATTGTCTCATGACATTCCTTGTTAAGGCTAAGTGATGAAAGTATAAAAAAACGTCACCAACTAGATTGAAAGTTAAAAGTTAGCATCTTTATATTATGAATAACAACTCAGATCGGTTAATCATACATGATACAAACTAACTTAATCATATGCTGCTTAATCATACATGATACAAACTAACTTATAGGTTGAACATGAAACTTTTTTAAGAAAAAAATGCACAGCTAGATAAATTGTAATAAATGGCAAAGTAAACAAATTATGTATGTGGTATTAAGTGAACCACATTGAATGACATGTATGCAACCAATCTGTCTAGGGTTGTGACCATGTGTGATTAAGGTTCACAAATGTTAGTACAATAATAACTAACGAAGTCAATTCCTAAACTACTAAGTGAGCCTAAAAAATACCAAGTATATTAGTGCAATTCACATTGTATAATATAAGAAATTGAGAACCTACAAAAACAAACAATATTAATGTTGTGGATATCTATTATTCTATTTTTACAAGATCAGCAAAAGGGTTCTATATGCAACCAAGTTGTCTAGGTTTCTGACCATGTGTGATTTAGTTTCAATAATGTTAGCGCAATAGAAACTAGATAATGATTGCCAATGGCCAAACAAGATAATCTATGTTCTCAAAACACATATAGTCACAATTAATAATAACAGCATAATAGCACAACGTGCTTCTTAAGTGAGCGTAAGAGCATTATACCTGGTGTAAAGAATCCCCCACCAAGGATGACCATTCTTTTAACAGAGTCTTTTTTAGTTGTCTACTTGTCTACAATAAGATAAAAATCAATTAGCATTGCAGATAGCTACATGGGAACACAATGAAGAAAAAATGACCTGAAGTAAAATGGCATGTAACTAGGAGATTGACCATGCACATTGCGTCAAGACCATTAAATACGTCTCTATATTGTTGTTGGAGGTGGGTTCATGCTAAACATACAAATATAACAGTAACACAATAGGTTGTGTGATTGTAATATCGAGCAATTATAGCGCAAATATGATAAAATAGCTATAAGTTTTCAAGTCAAAGTCAGGCCCATCCTAAGGTTGCTAAAATTCATACTATTTGAACACGTTACATGATTTAGACCCAAATAAAAAATATTATAAGTAGCAATTATCAACCTTTTTCATACCTCAATATGGCCTTACATCGGTTAATAAAAAACAACCACCAAAATGTATGATTCCAATCCCAAATTCACACTTTGACGCCGCAACTTGTACAACTCTAAGCCTTGTTTACTGACCGCAACTATAATAAACAACAACCCAAAAGGTTTAAGAACCACCATCTTAATGCATTTGTAAGTCAAATTATTACCTTTTGAGAGTTGGGATATACAAAGAAGCAATAGTAGTGCATTAACCAAAATATTGCAAAACTCGTCTTAATTGAACAATATTTGACTATTATTATAAAGTAACATTTTTTAAGCATGAGAGCAAAACCAAATACACTATAATGCTAGTTTATTAGTTTTGTTACACACCTTAATATGTTAAATTGAAAGATTGAAAAAAAGACATGTACAATAAATTAGTTATTTACCACTAGTTGTAATCCTTTCACGCGTACGGGTCTAGTTTTGACATTTATACAAACTCATATAAAATTCAATTTCACATAAGCACTAACCACTTGTAACATAAGCAGTCTAACTCGATGCAAGCCGACCCATGAGACCTGCATTTTAAAAACACATGCGTTTAGGTAGAGGTCAGTCATACTCAATGGGTCTTTTAACCAACTGTCTTGTTGTGTTTTGAACATAAGCAGTAATGGATCATTGGATAATATACTCCTTTAGGTGGTATTTAGGTGTTTAAATATCATTCAACCTACATTTTCTAGATCTTAAACTCTCCATCAGATCAGGGTTATTAGCTGTAACTGTTAAAAGAAAACACACATCAGTAGATTACAATCTAAACAAATGATATGCACAATAAGTATTGTGGACTTTAAGATCAGCTTAACTTATCTACCTGGAACAAAATAGTGAAAATCTGCTAATGGAGATACAAAACTCAATTCATGGTGCCTATAGATACAACGCGTAATGAAGAAGTCTAATTCAATTCATACAAAGATTCAAATGCATTTTGGCATGTTATCATATGGCATATACATAATACTTGGCTGTACAACTCAAATGAACCAGTTACAAAACCAATAAATTGCAATGTTAGGAATTAAGTTTTGCATACGTGTACATCAACTGATGTATATCATGGTTTCGAATTCATATAATGCGTTAACGGGTCAAAATACAAAACATGTCCTCTAAACATTATTTGGAATTAAGTTAGTAAATGGTAGTATCAGATAGCTACAAGCACATATTAATTAATGTATAGCATGGATTCAAATGCATAAAACACATTAACGGGTCGTAATCTGTCTGGCATGTAAGATTGATAGCACTACTACGATAATTGCATGGTTTTGTCTGGCAACAACATATCACCTATCAAAGTTATTATATTATGCTCATATTCTGGTTTCAATTTAACAAACAAAACTTGTCTTTTGAACATCAGTTTGAGATTAGATTAAAAATATTTATATTTTCATCAACTAACGTATAACAAGGTTTCAAATTCATATACTAACGGGTCATAATGAATCTGGTGCGCAAGATTCACAGTAATATTGAAATATTCAGATTTATGCGCTAGCAGGTCATAATATATCTGGCATGTAAGAGTTACAATACTACTAAATGGTAATATCAAGTATTAGTGTTTGCATACTCGCACATCAACTAATATATAGCATATGGTTTCAGATGCAGACAACGCACTAATGAGGCGTATTGTGACATGGCTTCCGATTCATATATTAACATGTCATAATGTATCTGGCACGCAAGATTCACAATAATACAAATATATTCGGATTTATGCACTAACGGGTCGTAATGGGTCTAGAAAAGTAATCAATTTAAGTATGTTGTGTTAACTAAAGCATATAGAATCAAGATTGTGTTAACACGCATACAAAACCACAAGCATAAGAACTAAATGGGCGTCCTTTTGCTTCTTTCTGATTTTTTTTTCATTCTCTTTTCAATACAACAAGTAACAATAATCTATGTATGGGACAGAAATGAAATTCATACCATCCTGTTGCGTATATCTTAGACACAATTATCACTCAAACAATAATAGAAAAGTAATTAAGCACAAAATTGAAAATAAACAGATGCAAGCATGATCCATCATTCCTGGTATTTTCACTAATAAACTCAAATGCGGTCCCCAAAGTCCTAACAATCTCAAGATTAACAAAGGGGACTTACTTTTGTAATAATAAACAACTTTCTCCCTATTTTTATATTAAACTTAAGTTGCAATGAAGGATATAGTTTAAAACAGTTATCTATCATGTCAGTGACAAATAAGAAAACAATAAGTTCGAACATTAGCATATAAGCTTTTAACGATACCTCCCAAGGATATGAAATGACTTCTATGTATGAGAAAGGATACAAAGTTTACCTTTGAAGTGATAATCTTGACCCAGACACCGTAGCCGAGGCCTTGGTAATATATCTAGTCGAAAGTAATAAACAAGCTGATGATTCAAGCTTCATGGTTATTTTGTGAAATATCCTTAATGTTCATAACAAGTAATCACATAATCATAAACAAATTAAAAAACTCACATCTAAAAATTAAAAAGGAATCAATTAACATTAGCAGTGGATCTATAATTGTGAATCAAACAACAATTGACAATGAATCAGTTACCAAAAGAGTTACCAAAAGACAGTGAATCAAATAACAACTAAAATTCAAAACTGAAAATATATCTAGACTTGATTAGGCGTAAGGCAGAGGGAAAATGGACAATGGTGGTCACAAGTCGAACAATTTATTGAAACCCTAATTGGAAAGTAACATTTCTCGCATATTAGTGTCTGCAAATTTGAAGACATACTGTTCTAAATACTGATAAGATTGAAACAAATTAAAGCAAAAAATTCGCATCACTTATAAAGAGAATGAGTGTCCACGTACCAATCTTGAATTCTAGAAAAACGATTTGAGACACTATCAGGAAACAAATTCCGATTTGTTGAATGAGAGAGACGAGTGTATGTGTGAAGTTCAGTAACCATCAACCATCGAACTAATTCCTTAAGCAGAGAGAGGTGTGAATAAGAACTGTCTGATGGTTATATCATTGTTTTAGTGATGTTAGAGGGAAAGAAAAATTCAGCGGGAAGTTTCAATTTTTTAAGGACTAGATTTAGCCATTTAGGGGGTATAAAGTTATGTTTATAAAATAATTATATTTTATAAAAATAATCACTAAATATGTATAAATTCATCACTTAATGATAAGATCGTATGTTATTGATAACACTATTATATTTAGAGTATTAGATCTTTGATTCATATATCACAAGTAAGATTTATCGTGTAATTTAGGTATAATATGTACTACTTGTTAAACAACATAAAGGAACAAATGGAAACAATTTTGTTCGATTAGGGTAAATGATGCCCAAAAAATTCTAACGATGGTCACTAGGGGTTAGTAACAACCAATTATTGTTATTCATGACAATTTAGATTTAATCCGGTCATTAGTTGTCAACTAGGGTTAATGTTGTTCATTTAGCGTCTGTCAACGAGATTTTCGAGTTTGCAATAATGAGAAATTAATGTTAAAATGGAAACCGAAAGTAACTAATAACCAATTAGGATTATTAATAGGCGGTTAAGGTTAACGATGATCACATAGGGTCATTGTCAACGACACATTTAGGGAGATTTATAACCTACAAAGATTATTTGCATTAAAAATGAAACGTTGACCCGTTGTGTGAAATATACAAATGTAAATGGGTCAAAACAACCCATTTGAATCTAACAACCATATAATAATCCAATTTTGTTCTAAGAGGGTCAAAACGACCCATCTGAACCAAACACGCCTATAATCTTTCAATTTTAATCTTGATGGGTCAAAGCAAAGCATTTGAACCAAATGAGGTTATATAATAATCTGTTGCATAAAGTGGGTTTGGTCAATTGTTTTTGACCCGTTTGGTTAATTCATAGCATCTATGTTTATGGAGTAAATGTGACCGGTTGACCCATTTGCAACATTCGTCAATTAACTAACTTTGGCAAGTTGACACACTAATAGATTTCAAGTGTGAAATATACAAATGTAAATACTATTTAAACGGATAAAAACGACCCATTTTTAACCAAATGAGCGCTTAATCTTTTCATTTTAATCTAAATGGGTCAAAACAACCCATTTGAACCTAACAAGGTTATAAAAATCCAATTTTAATCAAAATAGGTCTAAACAACCCATTTAAATTTAATGACCTTATAATAATCCAATTTTAATCAATATGGGTTAACACAACCCTTTTGAATTTAACTAGCTTATAATAATACAAATTTTATCTAAATTCATCAAAACAACACATTTGAACCTAACAACCATATAATAATCCAAATTTGTTCTAAGTGGGTCAAAACGGCCCATTTGAACCAAACACGCTTATAATCTTACAATTTTAATCTTGATGGGTCAAAGCAACGCATTTGAACCAAATGATGTTATAAAATAAAGTGTTGCATCAAGTGAGTTTGGTCAATTGTTTTTGACCCGTTTGGTTAATTCATAGCATATGTGTTTATAGAGTAAATGTGACCGCTTGACCCATTTGCAACATTCGTCAAATAAACTAACTTTGACAAGTTGACACACTAATAGATTTCAAGTGTGAAATATATAAATGTAAATACTATTTAAATGGATCAAAACGACCCATGTTAACCAAATGAGCGCTTAATCTTTTAATTTTAATCTAAATGGGTCAAAACAACTCATTTGAACCTTACGAGCTTATAATAATCTAATTTTAATCTAAATGGGTCAAAACAACCCATTTAAATCTAACGACCTTATAATAATTCAACTTTAATCTAAATGGGTCAAAACAATCCATTTGAATATAACAAGCTTATAATAATCCAATTTTAATTGAAATGGGTCAAAACAACCCATTTAAATCTAACGACCTTATAATAATCCAATTTTAATCTAAATGGGTCAAAACAACCCATTTGAATCTAACGAGCTTATAATAATCCAATTTTAATCAAAATGGGTCAAAACAACCCATTTGAATCTAACGAGCTCATATACACAAGTTGCTTCTTACATTAGTAGGTAAATAGTCTTATAACTTTTTTTGGTTCATATATTACTTTAGGCTGCAGTCTTCAAAAGCTTTAGGCTGCAGTCTTTAAAAACTTTGGCCAGTCTTTAAAAACTTTGGCCAGTAACTTTAAAGACGTAAAGATCAGCACCTATGTTAATCTCAATATCTCAATCAACAAATGCTAGTTAATCAATATTAGCCATGGGTAGACAAAACCAAATATACGCCAATAGGATACAATCCAGTCAACTATGACAGGTTATTCCCCATTACTAATGATGCGGACTGTCAAGCCACTGGTCAAATGTGAACCTGCCATGTTGTTACATTAATCAAAATGGGTCAAAACGACCCATTTGAATCCAATAAGATTATAATAATCTAATTTTAATCTAAACAGGTCAATACGACCCATTTTAAACCAAACGAGTGATAAAATTTCAATTTCAATCTATATGGGTCAAAATGATCCATTTGAACCAAATGAGCTTATAATAATCAAACTTGACCCACTTGACACGCTATTAGCAGCAGTTATTAGTAGCAGTAATTTTGACACAGCTACCCGCTATTGATTTTCACAAATATTACCAGCTGCTATTTTGACCCATGACCGATGAAGCAGATTATCGAGCCTTCAATTCTGTTGTGGGGAGCTGCAAGCTGAAAATAGCATCAGATAGTTTTCAATCCAATCAACTACAACATCAGACAATAATAACGGAACGTCTTGTCAAACAGAAAAAGTCAACTGCATAATGTATAAGTTAAAGAAAAAGATACAATCTGAAACATGAGTCCATTCAGCCCCATTATCAAATGATTAAGCAAGAAATCATCATGTATAAAAGATATCATGAAAAATAACAAATTCACTCAATTGTGTTTGAAGAAGTGAAGCCAAATTTGAAACATTTATAACATGTTCCTTGCTTCTAAACCACATTTGAAGAAAGAAACATATGTGAGGGTACCATTCGAAAACTAAAAGTTGAAACATCATCCTTCAAAGTTCAAACCACCAAAATAAAGTACTACTTGTAGATTCAAACAGTTAAAACATTAATGTCACTACAACTTAATAAAAATACTAAAATACTTCATTCACCAGTATTTGCACTACACTCAAATGTATCACCTTGTGATGCTCATGATGTATCAACTTGGGATGCTCCTGCAATGCTTGGTGGAGGCATGATATTTTTCTCAATTAATGCTTGCTCCATAATTGCACATCTACCATTCACTTTTATAACTGTATCCACTAGCTCGTCATAGGTTGGACGCTTTGAATTCTGAGTCATACCCGGTGTGTTACTAGCAATAACCGGATCACGTTCCCACCCATTCAAACGAACTGAATTTCGTCCAAGCACCTTCTCTATAATTGACTTGTCACTCATTGCTTCCACTGAATGCTCATTTCTCAGCTTCATCATCTCTTCCTTTTAGTGGGAAAAAACAAAAACGTACAACAAAATAATTAGTGGCCAGATAATGAATATTTGGCAGCAGACATAAGCTTAGTAAACTTACGTATTTTGCAGCAAGATCCGGAGTTTCCCAACCTTTTTCAGCATCGTAGTGTGTAAGACGCCAAGTTTCAAGTTGACCTGATGAAGAATCCAAACTCAGTCCACGCTCAACGTGATAGCGTATTGTGCTCTTTGAACCATTTTTACTGTTGACTTTTCGCTTTGCACGTGCCATAACCCTCTTTTTTGCGGTTTCCTTCACATACATAAACCAAATAAAACATGCACTTCAAGAATGATTAATAATATAATACTTAAATTAAAAGTATTGTCAACACGTTACCAGATATTCAGGGTCACACCACATATCACAAAGGTATTCCCAATCTTCTTTGCTAACATTACGAGGGGGTGTGCTTTTTGCTTTTGCTAGTTCTTCGGGCCCTCCCATATCTTTGAAGTCAACATGCGATTCAGCTCGGTAACCTCTCCATGCCCTTGCCATGTAGCTATCGATCACTTTGCAAACATCCGAATTCTCCACACCAATATCAAAAAGTGTCTTCAAGCAGCACGCATAATTAAACATTAAGTCATTTAGATATATGTTTAAATCATACTAAATTATAAATAGAGACTCACAGTTAGCTTGTGGCGTAGTGGAGACTTCTCTTTGTTTGGTACATGCCTCCACTCTTTATATTGTAAGCTACAATTGTTACGCAAAATGTAGCCACACTCGTGCATGAAGGATGAGTCATTTACATTAATCACTCGCCTCGATTGAAAGTTAAAGTCCACTGGAAATCTCTTCTTAGACGCTTTCATCACTTTACGAGCTCCCTTTCCACACGTGTTGCCACGTTTTCAACTTGTCATATCATTGCCATTTGCTTGCCCTGTCTCACCAAGTGCATCTACAAACAAGTATAAAAACATTTACAGTGATGAGATTACTCACAAAAATATACTCACAAGTAAAGTTAAACAGAATTTTGTTTGTCGTACCATTACCAATTTCTTGCTCATCTTCTTGAAATTGCTCCGTATTACTATCCTGGTTTGCTGCATTACTAACCTGGTTTGCTGGAGATGTTTCTGTTTACAAAGTAGAATAATTAGTAGGTATAAATACACATGCAAAAATTAGTAAACTAGCACCTAATGTTGGAGATATTGGATCAGGCTCATGGCTTGTGAGTGAAGTTATTGGATCTCCTGCATTAGTATACATATGCAAAAAATTACTGAACTGTTTATATGGTATTAAGGTAGTTGTCAATATAATGTGGTTGGTATTAAAGTTCAACAAAAAAGAAAGGAGTATGGACATACCAGCACGTCGCCCATATTCAGTACGTAGCCCACCTCGTCTTGTTTGCCCACCTCGTCTTGTCATTATGCCCTTGGAAAATAGAAAAAATAGTTAGCATTTTTATAGGTAAAATAGATAATACTAAATTAAACATAAAACAATTAACTTTATAGTAAAACATTTTTTAACATGAGTTACTATAGGTTGATGTGGAAACTCAACAACAATGATGGATGATACAACCCTCTTAAACTAAAATTACATATATAAGTCTACCTTATGACTGTTTTTATTGGCCAGGCGAGAGGAATTAACTACAAAATAAATAGACATAAAAACATGCATATTTGTTGTTTGAAATGGGTCAAATAGGTCAGCTCAAAAAGTCAAGTTATGTAACATAAGTGAAGTTTCAATTACTATTTTGAACTATGTAACATTAACTTTGAACTTTGTGTTACCAAGTTATGGTCTTGCAGCATTTTAAACATCATTTAAACAGCCTCTGAATTAGGACAACAACAATTACTACAAGTTTCAACACCATATATCAGATATTTTCAGCAATATATATATATCAAATTTTGTTCTTGCAACATTTTAAACATTATTTAAACAACCACTGAATTAGGACAGCAACAATTAATAAGTTTCAGCAACATATCAGATAGTTTCAGCAACATATATATCAAATTTTGGTCTCCAACATTTTAAACATCATTTATATTTCAGCAACATATATATCAAATTTTGGTCTTACAAGTAATGTGATCAGTGAACCAATCTAATATATGAAATTATGATGTACATAAACACATATGAATTAGGGTAATTATAAATCCAGTTTAGCATCGAACAACAAACTTCTCAATACATCAAGTGAGTCAGATTTCATTACCTGGTCGACTGTTTTCTCCCCGCCAAAAAATCTTCGCAGTAAAGCATCAAGCATGGTGTGGGATACTGGTTCTTTTATCAAAGAAGAGAACGTGGGATTGACATCCCGAATTCGATGTGAATGTGTTACATCATGGATGGTATTAAAGTTTCATGTTAAAATTCGCATAAAGTTTCAAGTAAAAAAAGGTTCTTCTGAGCTTGAACACCCTTGTCCTTTTGTAAATCGGCATTTCCGTCATAAAATTCGCATAAAGCGTCATACAATTCCTTTGCATTATTCTGTTCCCCAAAGCGATTATGAATCTCAGAGCTTAAACACAGAATCAGTGCACCGAATGCTTTGTTGTCCCGATCAACAAGTTTCCTGTCACGTTCATTGAATGTTTCTGGATTTGTGTTTTTAACTGTTGCCTCTCCTATAATTGTAACCAGAACATGAGGACCTTTCTCGATTGATTCCCACTGAGTATGATAAGTATATAAGAAAAATGCCTTAAGTCTCCGTTTCCAATCTTCAAAATTGTCTCCGTTAATAAGTTTCGGTGGTCTATTCGGTGCACCACTCTCCAAATCCGCAAGAGTAAAAGACATTGACATTTTGAACATACAATAATGTCGCAAAGAACTTAGTGTCGCAAGGAGGTAGTGTCGCAAATTAGCTAGTGTCGCAGACAGGCACAAGCTTTGAACTTTCGTTCAGTCTAATGTCGGGTGTAATGTCGAGAACAGTGTCAGGCACAATGTCAGTCACAGTGTCGGACACAATGTCGGGTATAGTGTCAGGGACAATGTCGAGTACAATGTCAGTGACAGTGTCGTGAACTTTCGTTCAATCAGAATGCAAGCAAGCCAAACAACGATCAACAACAAAAACCAGTAGTGTCGCAAGCACACTAGTGTCGCAACAAGAACACTAGTGTCGCAAGATGAACAGAAACATCTTCTTCTCCACGTAAAATACACACAAATCACCACAGAAAACTCCAATCAGATCCAATTGATGATGTGATGATTCCGATTGATTCACAATACAAAATAAACCAATTCCAATCCAAATTCAGTCCATAATAACAACAAATAAAATCCAATTTGATTGAGAAAGTCTTTTGTCCAAAACCTATGAAAATGTACTAAAATCACTCCAAACACTCAGATCTATATGATGATGATAGATCTGTAGATGTAGATTGATTCTAAAACGAAAATCACACAATTCTCAATTCACTTCCATACTAATTCACACAGATCAGATCCAGAATTGATGAAAAGTGAATATTATCTAAAAATGCTCAAAAAACCACAAATCATTAGCACAATGGCTCTGATACCATATTGTTGGTCCAGTAAATCGCTAATCCTTGCTATATATGATATAGATCAGATCACAATCAATTGATACCACTAGATCTAGCAACAATTGATTCTGATTTGTGACCAAAACCCACACAAACCATTATAACCCATTAAGAATAGTATAATTAAGAAGATTAATAGAAGAAGATGGATCAAATTAATGCAACAATGATATAACAGATTCAATTCGTTGCAAACAATCAATAAGATTCGTACTTAGTATCAAAAGATGAATTGTATTCAATAAGTTCCAAAGAGTTGTGTACAAAATGCCCTAACACAACTATATATACAGATCATAGTGTCACAGGCAGTGTCGCATACCCGACACTGCCTGATCGCTAAACATAGACAAGCTGCATGCGACACTATAGTGTCGCATGCAGTGTCGCATAAACATGTAATAAAGACACTAAAACTAAGGCTAAACTAACTATTACATCGGAAACAAAATACGACTAAACTATTACAAGATAAACGAAATACAAATAACAACAAGGTGAAGTACCACCCTATAGTGTCGCATGCAGCTTGTCTATGTTTAGCGATCAGGCAGTGTCGGGTCTGCGACACTGCCTGCAACACTATGATCTGTATATATAGTTGTGTTAGGGCATATTGTACACAACTCTTTGGAACTTATCGAATATAATTCATCTTTTGATACTGAGTTCGAATCTTATTGATTGTTTGCAAGGAATTGAATCTGTTACATCATTGTTGCATTAATCTGATCCATCTTCTTCTATTAATCTTCTTAATTATACTATTCTTAATGGGTTATAATGGTTTGTGTGGGTTTTGGTCACAAATCACTATCAATTGTTGCTAGATCTAGTGGTATCAGTTGATTGTGATCTGATCTATATCATATATAGCACGGATTAACGATTTACTGGACCAACAGTTCATGAAGTTGGTAATTATTCCATCGATACTAGTTTCGTAAAAAAACACTCTTTGTTGTTATCATGTCAATTTACTTGTTTTCGTGGCGTTTATTTTGGTTATATTTTTCTTAGCTAAATGTTATGCTTCTATGTGACATTTATATGTGACACCCCTTCCAAAGGTCACATATAGCCATTTATGTGATCTTCAGAGATAGTATAACACTAAAAATGAGTGGTTTATCTAAAATTCTCCTAACAAAATCTTCTTCCAAATTTTTGTAAATAAATCATTTATTAAAAACATACAAAAACATCAATCTATCTCTCACACTCTCAATCTTACATTCACTTGTTTCTTTATATCTCTTTCTCATTATTAACCCGTTCGATATACCTGGTTCTGTGCGAGGCTGTTTTATTGACCGTGATCTGGCTGAAGACTCGAAGAATAGGCAAAGTCATCCCTTTCTTATGAAATTTACCTTTTGAACCAGATTAATTTATGTTTTGTTTTGCGTCTTGTTATTTGTGTTTCTTTGTTTTTTTGTCATGTTCTTGTACTCTTTCTTGGGGTTTTAGCTACTTGTTATCTATCTAGTATTATTTGCCGTCTAAAAACAAAGATTAGTTTGTTAGGTGTTAATTTCAATCTTCTTTTTCGTTTGGGCAAATATGTTACCCCTTCACTCTTTCCATTTAAATATATATATATAATCATGCTTAAGTTTGCTAACATTCTTTTTCTTTAATTTCTAATATAAAAAGACCGTTATTAGTAATTACATTATATTTGTTCCATTCACATTTTAGGCATGCATATTATTTTCCGACTCTTTTAAATTGTTAAAGGGTTATTTTGAACTGCATTTTCCTTTTACATTCAATGCACTTATGAGATTCTTTGTTAACTTGTCACGCAAGTAAAAGCAACAATACTTAATATTTCTTTTATTTGCTAAACTAGTTAGCTGAAAAGCTAGCTTAGTTGTTACACTAACCAAATATAAAAGTCTTCAACAAGGCTCGCTTCAAACACATCAAATAGCTTTGAACCATATTTTGAATATTGTGGAACTTTAACCTTCTCTCATCTAGTAGGAACCCATCGCGTGAATATTTAACCTTCCACTCCAACAAAAATTCTAATACTTTCAGCCACGATTGAAACCATGTCAGCATTGTTTTATAAATTTTTCATTTTCCTATCCAATACCACGACTTTAGCTCAACCTATGCCCATGGGTTATGCTTGCCAATGAAGTGGCAAATACTCAAAAGGAAGTATATATGAAAGAAATCTACCCGATGCATTGTCCATCCTACCCACAACCAATAATGGACATGGTTTCTTTAACTTCTCACAAGGCTTAGATACTGACACAGTAAGTAAAAATGCATTTTGTCGAGGGGATATAACCCAAGATATGTGCCTCTTGTGTTTGAATCAGGCCACTACAATCGTAACAAAATGGTGTCCCCAAGAAAAAAAGGGGCTTCCGTCTTCTACGATAAGTGCGTGTTGATTTATTTCCACATCAAATAGAGACTGTTCATGAGGTTGGTAATTAATCCATCGATACTAGTTTCGTAAAAGAAAAACTCTTTATTGTTATCATGTCAATTTACTTGTTTTCGTGGCGTTTATTTCGGTTATATTTTTCTTAGCTAAAAGTTATGCTTCTATGTAACCTTTATATGTGATACCCCTTCCAAAGTTCACATATAGCCATCTATGTGATCTTTAGTGATAGTATAGCACTAAAAATGAGTGGTTTATCTAAAATCTCCTAACAAAATCTTCTTCCAAATTTTTGTAAATAAATAATTTATAAAAAAAAATTCAAAAATATCAATCTATCTCTCGCACTCTCAAACTTACACTCACTTGTTTCTTTCAATCTCTTTCTCATGATTAACGCCTTCGATATACCTGGTTCTGTGCAAAGCTGTTACATTGACCGTGATCTGGCTGAAGACTTGAAGTAAAGGCAGAGGCATCCCTTTCTTATGAAATTTACCTTTCGAACCAGGTTAATTTATGTTTTGTTTTGCTTCTTGTTGTCTGTTTTTCTTAGTTTTTTTCATGTTCTTGTACTCTTTCTTCGGGGTTTTAACTACTTGTTAGTGTCACAACCCCAACAAGACGGGCGGTCCCAGGATGGATGGTTGGATCCCGGGTGTTTACACACGTGACGAATGGATATCAGGAGCAACGCAGAGGAATCAACAACATACATACACACACAGCTTAAAACTTGAAGTTGTTCATACATTAAACTTCAAAACAACAATTACATAGTTCTCAAAACGTCAAATGATTGTTTGATACATAACATTAATAAACTAAAGCTAGCAACTATTCTAGGTCCAGAGCGTCTATCTTCTAAGCCCGCAAGCCCTCTACCTGCTCTAGCCTCAACAGTGCTTTCCTGCATCACCCGACACCTAAAATGTGTGCCAAAAAGTTTTAAAAGAAAAGGGTCAGCTTACGCTGGTGAGTTCATAATAACACATTTTACAAAACTTTCAAAACATTCAACCAAATACTTGTAAAAACCTTGATCAACGAGTTACCAAGCTCCATTGATCAAAGAGTTACCACTAACTCCATCACTTACAAGCATTTCATAAACATACTAGCATCATCAGATAAATATACCCAAGCAATACGAATAAAACCCCTCAACAACTCCGTCTGGCACGTCTGCGCTGGAGCAGAATATATGCATAGACCCTTCTAAGTTTTACCCGCGACACCCCTATAATCTGGAGTGGTATTGCCCGATATTTACCATAGAATGCTAGCCAACCGTTCAAAAACAACAGTTTAAGAACACAACCAATCCAAAAGAGTTTATACAAAAACTCACAATCATTTCCAACCAAAACAGGTTTAAGCATCACATCCAGTTTTGTAAAAACATACCATCGTTTCAAAACCAAAACAGTTACACAAAAGTTTGGGTATATGAACTCACCTCAACAAGATCACAACAAGCTCACAACTAGCTTCGTTCCTTGATCTAATCCCGACAATCAATCCAAATGGATATGTTTGCAATCACACAAATAGCTATACTGACAATCAACTTTAATAGATGTAATCCACCTATAACGTGATATCACAACGTTATAAATAACGATTCCTAAGACTATGTAAGTCCTAGGACATAACTACCGAAGCATACGACTAGATACGAAACGTTGCCACCTACGCTTACCAAATCCCGAACCTTGGAAATCTAAACGAATCCTATAGAGATATGTTACCCGTTCACAACGGATATCATACCCCTAAGGTACGGATATTCAACCTGCACCCTCCCCGGGGAATCTACCCGTTAGTTGCGGGTGTTTAATCCCACAACTATTTCCCCTAGCACGCCCCTCCTGCTATGCGGGTATCTTCACCCCGCATTCCCATCGGGTTCCCAACCCGATTCCCGTCCTAAACTAATCGAGAATGAAAGACCATTTACCTCGTCGATCACCAATCTTCAATTGCGCAACACCTTGATGATCACCGTTCTTCACTCGGACAGAACCTCGACGCACGCCAAGCGATCTAAACGCGCCCGAGACTTGAAGGAACGTCACGATGCAGGGTAGCGCACTCGAGGCGCGATTCCGCAAGATAACTAGTGGTCTCTCTCTCTAAAACGTTCTAGAGAGAGAAATGGAAGTGAGCAAGTGTGAAGGGGGGTTGCACCCCTTTAAATAGGTTGTCTGGGCTATTCCAGGCGATACGTGCAGCCCACATGCACCATCTGCGCGTATCGCGTAGATGGTGAGTGGTTGCCAGCTGTTTTCCACCTGACTACTGCTAGGCGATACGCGCAGGGCTATACCCTATGATGCGCGTATCGTGTAGACCACATATTCAGATTCCTCTCGTTGAAACACGTGGAATTCATATATTATGGGCTCCGTAACTCTTTTTCTAAGTCAAGATATGCTCGAAAGAAGTTTTCAGGCTTTCCTCGAGTGTTTTCGCATTTCCCGCTTCGTTATAACTCCGATTTGAGTTCCGTTTTCGCTCACGTTCTTCATTTTCAGTCCTCTAACACCCCTAGGGTTTATCACTATACATTAGGACTTTTATTCAATGTGCTATTTACATGAACACCTGACCATTATCGACGTATACTTTCCTCTAGATTTAGGGTTTTACAGTTAGCCCCTTATCTATCTAGTATTATTTGCCGACTAAAAACAATGATTAGTTTGTTAGGTGTTAATATACTCCAAATCGTCATCATCACCGCTTGTCAATTCCTATCTTCTTTTTTGTTTGTGCAAATATATATATGCTTATGTTTTCTAACATTCTTTTTTTTCATTTCTAATACAAAAAGACTATTATTAGTAATTACTTTATATTTGTTCCATTTACATTTTAGGCATACATATTATTTTCCGACTCTTTTAAATTGTTAAAGTGTTATTGTGTACTGCATTTTCCATTTACATTCAATGCACTTATTAGATTCTTTGTTAACTTTTTGTGCAATAAAACGCAACAATACTATATTTTTCTTTTATTTGGTAAACTAGTTAGCTGAAAAACTAGCTTAGTTGTTACACTAACCCAATATAAAGGTCTTCAACAAGGCTAGCTTCTAACTCATCAAACAGCTCTGAAACATATTTTTAATATTGTGGAACTTTAACCTTCCCTCAATTAGTAGGAACTCATCGTGTGAAACTTTAACCTTTCACTCGAACAACAATTCTAACACTTTCAGCCTCGACGACTGAAACCATGTCAACATTCTTTTATATATTTTTCATTTTACTAGCCACCAACATGACTTTAGCTCAACCTTTGCCCATGGGCTATGCTTGCCACTGAAGTGGCAACTACTCAAAAGGAAGTATA
The DNA here is from genome assembly GCA_030867185.1 of Tagetes erecta. Lineage (NCBI taxonomy): Eukaryota > Viridiplantae > Streptophyta > Magnoliopsida > Asterales > Asteraceae > Tagetes > Tagetes erecta. The sequence continues at coordinate 26,269,198 of CM061495.1, read as the reverse complement.
TACGAAAGAAATTTACCCGTGCGTTGTCCTTCCTACACACCACCAATAATGGACATGCTGTCTTTAACTACTCACATGGCTTAGTTACTGACAAAGTAAGCATAAATGCGTTTTATCGAAGGGATATAACCCAAGATATGTGCCTCATGTGTTTGAATCAGGCCATTACAATCATAACAAAACGGTGTCCCCAAGAAAAAGGGGCTTCCGTCTTCTACGAAAAGTGCGTGTTGATTTATTTCCACATTCAAATAGAGGCTGATCATGAGGTTGGTAATTATTCCATCGATACTAGTTTCGTAAAAAAAACTTTGTATTGTTATCATGTCAATTTACTTGTTTTCGTGGCGTTTATTTTGGTTCTATTTTTCTTAGCTAAATGTTATGCTTCTATGTTACATTTATATGTGACACCCCTTCCAAAGGTCACATATAGCCATTTATGTGATCTTTAGAGATAGTATAGCACTAAAAATGAGTGGTTTATCTAAAATTCTCCCAACAAAATCTTCTTTCAAATTTTTGTAAACAAATCATTTATAAAAAAATAGAAAAATGTCAATCTATCTCTCGCTCTCTCAATCTTACTATCACTTGTTTCTTTCAATCTCTTTCTCATGACTAATGCCTTCGATATACCTGGTTCGGTGCGAGGTAGTTACATTGACCATGAACTGGTTGAAGACTCGAAGTAAAGGCAAAGGCATCCCTTTCTTATGAAATATACCTTACGAACCATGTTAATTTATGTTTTGTTTTGCGTCTTGTTGTATGTTTTTCTTTGTTTTTTGTCATGTTCTTGTACTCTTTCTTCTGGGTTTTAGTAACTTGTTAGCCCTTATCTATCTAGTATTATTTGCCTTCCAAAAACAAAGATTAGTTTGTTAGGTGATAATCTACTACAAATCGTCATCATCACCACTTGTCAATTTCTATCTTCTTTTTCGTTTGGGAAAATATGTTACCCCTTCACTCTTTCCATTTAAATATATACTAGTAAGATACCTGCGCGATGCAGCGGCGACGACAATTTAAGATTCTGTGACACTTTTGTAGGGACGAATGATACCGCAACCACTAATAACAATAAAGCACTCGTACGATACATAAGATTGCCCAAGCATATACATAAAGCATCCCATAAGGTGCTAAAATGTGTCATCCTTTTGTAAAATATGGCCAAGGTTGCATTAAAAAAACGTACATTACATATTGTAACATGATATACATATAAGAAATATAAAACATTCAAGTTCACTATAGACATAAAGCTAGACACATATTTACCAAGCAATAACATGACCCGGTAGAAAGAATTGCATGGCAAACATGTCATTTCTAAATCCGGCACTTATAAAGGCTCCTCTAAATTGCATTAACCGGGGACCAAAATGATTGTGGTGTCTATGCAAATAAAAGTTCCATTTTGTAAACATCCCGGACAATTACATAGTACTCAAGCTACCACAAAAATTATGTGCATTTACATCTTTTTAATTTTATCATACATTTTCTTACAACAAATATGTCGCTTCAAGTTTTAAAAAATTAATATATATTGTGAAGGAATGTCCACAATGCTTGTAGCCCCTATTAGTCCAGAAACCAAAGAAAAATTAATTCTCACATAAAACAGGTGTTAGAAGACAAAGATGATTGTAGAAATTTTGATTTTACCAATGATAATATATTTAAACAAAGAGAGTCCAATAATAAAAAGAACACTTCTTTTATAACATTGCTTTTGATATTATAATTTAATATTTGGAACGGATTAAAATCCTCAACTGAAATGTAACAAAATGTCTCTATGGTTATGTTAAACTAAATTAATCAACAAAAACTAAAGAGCCATTCTATCCCATCAATCCTTTGTTTTTAGTTTTATACAAACTTCAAAACAAATTAAATTTTAGGTTACCTGAAATCAAACATAAAGTCTAAACTCTATTGGGTAGAGAGTTGTATCATTGTTTGTTTGGTGCAAATGATTTTTTATATTGCTTTTAATTGTATTTTGTCTCTATAGTTGATCAAAGACTATTTTACTATTTTCGATAGTTTTTTTGTTCCTTTCTATGCGATGATAAACAACTTTCAGAAGCAAAAGAAAATAGTGTTGTATATACTTTAGGTAACCTGCAACCTTCAGTTTGTATAAAGTTTCTTGGACAAAGAGTTAAATACTTTATTTGTGTTTTTCCTTATCTTGTATAACTTTGACTATACACTAAGCTATCCAACCCATTTCAATTTTAACTTTGACTATACACAAAGCAATTTAGAAGCATAAGATGCTCCATTTCAACTATTCAACCCATTTCTACTTAAATTTAAAATTTGATTATACAATAAGATATTTGCTTAAATCACGTAAAAATGAACATAGTAGTTCTAGAATTCTTACCGAATCAAAAAAGTCCCTCTTAAAGTGGATTCGTCTTGCAATGTGGTGATATACTTATGAACACAAAACCTCAAATAGATCTCCGAGGAGGCGAGGCTGAAATGTATATACTTGTCGTCCTGCGCTTGAACTCCATTCAATAAAACACCAGCACATCCGCCTTTAAGTTAAACACCTTTAAGTTAAACACGCTCCACTAATTCTTTAAGGGAGCTACACTGTTAAAATATGAAAATAATAGCAAAATGAAAAGGCGTACATGTATAAATTCTGGTCAAAAGTGCCTATCAAGTATCTTGATGGTACAATGTAAAAAACTTAAAACATGATGAACAATTACAATTTTCTACCATTTACACACAACTTACTTTAAAATTAACTCAAAACTTCAATCTTTAACATATAACTAGATAGATCCGTTTCGCTCGGCGCGAGCGTTTTTTTTTTTTGCTGTTTGATTTATGAAAACTTCGATCTCATATCGGGCTTTATTAAATGTGAACATTTTTCGGTTTGGGTCAGCTTGATCTCATAAACATGTTTAAAATTTTCACATATATTATACACTCAGTTTAGACTTTCCTTTTCAAGAAAGCATCTCCATAAAATTAATCTTAAATGCAATAAACGCTGATTCATTTGCCATGTATGCATCATCGGTCATTCTACCTTCGACCACCTACAACATGGTATTTGATGAAGTTGTACTGCTTTTAGTCTTTCAACTAATAAATTACCATTTTCCCACCGTCGTCACACACAATCACAGAGCCACCATCTTCAAGGGTCCTCACATATATACACAGGGTTTTTATCTTCATCGTTTCTTTAGAGATACCACATTCACCATCGATTCTTCAGCCGCGGAAATGGGGACATGTTACATATCGTTGAACAACTGGCGTGTTTCTCTTGAAACCACCTTTTTGGCCGAGTTCTATCATCACCTTCTTCATTGCTGCTCATCCGGACTTCCTATTTTTAGCCCTAACAAAGCTGATCGAGTTCTATATCACCTTCTTCATTGCTAAAGGACCACCATTGCCGGGGATGCCTTTAGGATTTCCCAGCCATCGGAAAGTAGACAGTGGGGAGAAGTAGCAATAAAATGAGTTTTAATAGAGTAACATTCTTCAAATGGCATGAGTCATGTACCTGTGGGTTACAAAACAAATTCTGGGTTACAAAAGATGAGGACTTATTGTGCAACTTTCTTTTTCAGTCTTCCAATCTGCATGTCGTCCTTCCTTCCTATCTATTGGCCGTACTTCAAAAGCTGCCTGGTCGCGCTAGCCTTTCGACAAAAGCCATGGTTCGGTATTCTGGCTGTGTTGTCAGCTGGGATACATGGCAGGTCTTTGCATCACATATTTCATCTCGTGCGGTTAAATGTGAATTTTATTAATTTGTTGTTAAAAGGTACATTTTAGATCATATGTTGAAAGGGCAAATGGAATGATAGCATACATTACATTAGAAATTTAGCTGCAGTCTGAATAGCATGTTTTAATCATTTTTAGCATCAACTGATTTTATTCTCAGAAATCAGTTATAAATATTACAGCATGATGATTAATAATACTAATAATCTTTAACGATCTCGGTTTTGAGGCATGAGGGATCATTAAAAATTAAAATCTAAAGAAAACACAGAAGATTACCCAAAATTCCATTCTGCACAAACATACATCCCACCTGCTTTCTGCACCGTCTTCAAGAACCTCAACGAAATTAAAATTAAACTTATACTGCAACTTCACTCATAAACCGTATCAGTTCAACACCTGTAATTTGTATCATAAATCATCTAAACAACTTACAAACCAACTAATAATTAAAAATTGATATACATTTCCATGAGAAGGCTAATGGACATTTCAAAAAGTATATATAATAGTCTACATCTTTAGCCTTCATGACCAGATCCTCAAACAATTCTAGCTACAAATTTCATCAACACACAAATTCAAATTACTTGAATAAGAACATAAAGCTTTAAACAAATTGTGATTAATAAGAACAACAAAAGTTTGATCTTACTCAAACATCACTTCCCGCAAACTGAAGTTATGTTGATGAAAAATTTGTGTTCAACAAAATATTTGGTCTGCAATCATTAGACAGAAACACACAGTAAGTAAACGTTCATACAAAGGGTTACCAAGGGATATACGTGGCGGTCTTGGATCTAATCGACGACCTCTCCACCACCTATCCCATTGGCCATTGTAGCAATAGACAGTCGTCGGCGCCTCATCCGTTTGTGGATTAGTTTCGGGGAAGAGAGTGGATGCCAAGGGGATTTCAATGCTTGTCGTTCTCTTTGTGATGACACGAAGACATACGTGTGAAACAGATAGTAAGTCACGTGGCCCAACAAAAGAGTGCCACACAACAGCTCCCATTTTTACTGTTCATTTCATTTGGTTATTCAATAGAGGAGAACAAGGACCATATATAACATCATAACACATGCAGTATATTCTAGGGATTATGATCACACATGATTGTACCATGAGTTCATGACTTCAAAACTATGTTCAAGTGAAATGGGAAAATATACCTTGTACACATCACTCACAACCTCGAGTTTCTATGAACAAACCTAAATCTGTCACAAGGGTTAATGAAATAAATATTAAGATTAACAAGTATCATATGCTAAATTAGAATTAGAAACAAATGCTAAAGAACAAACATGTACCCATAACAATGTTTAGCGTATTAAAAAGTGTATTTGAAAAAAAAGGATAAATAATATAGATATGAAAATAAAAGACAAAATTAGCTTTGGGAGGTTATGCAACTATGACTTATAGTCAAATTTTCAGTCTAAACACTAAATTAAAGCTGCAAATCAGAATTTACGCACAACAACAGAAAAGGGAATTGCAGATTAAATATGCATCATATGCCTATAACTAACCTGAAGAGTTGTGTGTATCTGTTTTCAACAATGACCATAGCACAAATGTAAAACTGCAAGTATCAACATTTGAATTCTTACCTAAGGTTGAAGCACCATTTGATATGAAAGTTCTCCACAAATTCATTTGAGGAAGCTGTATAAATAGACACACATGCTCGAACAATTACCTTGACAAAACAAAAGGGAATTGAGTATGTGTACATAAATATAAAGGAGATCTCTATTACTCCAATTACAGATAAGAAAATTTAATAAATCCAAATCAATTATAAATTTAAAAATCAAATACATTCAAACAACTCACGAATTATAAAAGTTAGAGCATTTTAAAAGTTAACACTATTTATAGAAATCACTTTTGATTATAATATTTTGAATTTAAAGACTTTAACCAATTATTCAGTAATCAAAATCAACATGTAAGCTATAGAATGAAATTACCTTTTGCCCCTTCGGATAGTAACTCTGTCTCAAACAGTAAATTAACAACAAATCTGTAAACTACAAAAGGGATTAAAAGTTAGATCATTCCTTTGAATTACATTCATAATGTAAAATTTTGATCAATCCATTGATGAGACATAAATAAATGTGAGAACAGATTAAATGGGGCAAACGGGTTATCGTCCAAATCACCCAAATTGTATTACCAATGCATCAAGTCACAACATAAATAGAGGTGTCAAGAATTATATCCAGCAATTATATACCTACAAAGTATGCTAATCCAAATGATATGCCTTCTTATCTATAATTGTTCACATATTCACAAAATAACGTGATTCAGACCCATATACCAAATCAAGCTATTCCAATATATGATGAATAAAAGCACCACATAACTAATCGAAACCGGCATATGTCATATGATTTAGCACCTAGACAACAAACATAACATGTATTCTTCCAATTAATAACATAAAATAAATTAAAAAACTAATTACCAATGAAAGTGTTACTGATTAAAACAACATTAACATACATTTTGCCGTGATCTTGCTTTTCTACAAGTAAGACATCAGAATTAAGCCTAACCATGAAGACTCTTTTGATGAGTCCATCTTTTGAAACTCTTTAAGATATCTCACATGACGGATCGTATAAAAAAAGTTCTTATTTTCACCTTTAAAATGAATATAACAAATCGAGCTTAAATAACAATGCAGCAGGTATATGTAAGGTCTAATCAAAACACCTTAGCTTTTTATAAGATCAAACAAGAATAATATAAAAACAGAAAACGATTATAAGATCAAATAAGAATTCATTTTAAAACAGGAAAACAATAGACATAGATACTTTGAAATATTTGTTATATATTTTAGAAAGGCTGAAAAGGTGAAATATGTGTAAAGTCTTTTGGGTAGAGAGTTTGATACCTTTTTAGTGTAAAGTCCTCAAACAGAGTTTGATACCTTTTTGCAGATGACTTGAAACCTAGCAAGATTAATAAATATAAATAAATTAAGATATAATAAAGATAAGTGAATTAAGGTGTAACTACTTTTTAACTTTTAAGCAAATATAAACCAGCACTTAAATATTTGGATCTGTTGATTTATCCATAACTATTATTTAATCAGATTATATGGTTTTAAAGCCGGCAAGATGTGTATTTCATAGTTTTTAGATAATAAAACCCATGAGAATGATGAAGTATTTCCTCAATTTTTTACATCATCTTTATTGACATCTTTACGTATAAGTCTACAGATTAGACATGGTGTTATGCCTGCTGCTGTATTGAAATTTATACTTTTGCATACCTATTTAACTATTCTATTAAGCACTAAAAATAATAAACAACTTTGTAGCACTTGGATTTTATTGAACTTTAAGCATGTGAAATTCGAACACCTAATTCGTGGATAAAAAATAAAAACAATATATTAAAATCAAATGTGAAAAAAATAAACAGAAGATGTGGATATAGAACATTACCTGAACAGAAAAAACTTAGGGTTTTATCTTAAGATGGAGATACAGCTTATGGAGGATGAGGATGAAACTGATATAAAAGAAATCGACATTAGGGATTGCAGATAGATTTGTAGTTCACATTTGCTTTAGATCTGAATTCATAGCTGACTGAACAAACAACATCCACAAAAGCTCGTAGTCTCCAACGAAGTGTCAGTCTCCATGGCCGAAAACACTGGTGTGGTCTCGTCAGGCGAGTGTAACCCAAGGAGTTCTGAAATTAGGGTTTCATCATCCATAAATAGATCTTATTTTTGTGTATCCAAGCAACCATGAAGTGAAACTTTGCTCTAAAAAGCCCCTCATGTACTGTAGAAAAACGGATTTCAACATTTATCAGATAATTAATATTCCCTACACACGTCAAAGTAACATAGACTTAGATGAAGGAAAACAGGCGTCGTTGTGTACCTGAGTGGTGGATGAAGAAGATGAAGGTACGCAATCGCCAAGGGGGATTCATGTATAACTTTGATTCAAGCTTCAATTACTGTTGCTTCATCTCATCTTTTGAACATGAAGGCAGTTGAGCGAGAGAGAGATTCCGAATGATGGTTTAATACTTTAATTGACAAGTTCAAAATAAAGATGTCTCACTCTCACATGGTGTTTGAATTTTGAAATTTGAAATTGGGTTATGTACCGGGTAAATAGAAAGCAAATGGATCTAACTTCTAAGCTGAGAATGCTCCACGTTCATATCCTTAGAAGATGTAGTTGTTGAAATTACCAAACTACCCATCTAAGATGCTTATTAAAGTATTATAGATATAATCATGCTTAAGTTTGCTAACATTCTTTTTCTTTAATTTCTAATACAAAAAGACCATTATTAGTAATTACTTTATATTTGTTCCATTCACATTTTAGGCATGCATATTATTTTCCGACTCTTTTAAATTGTTAAAGTGTTATTTTGAACTGCATTTTCCTTTTACATTCAATGTACTTATGAGATTCTATGTTAACTTGTCACGCAAGTAAAAGCAACAATACTTAATATTTCTTTTATTTGCTAAACTAGTTAGCTGAAAAGCTAGCTTAGTTGTTACACTAACCCAATATAAAGGTCTTCAACAAGGCTCGCTTCTAACTCATCAAATAGCTTTGAAACATATTTTGAATATTGTGAAACTTTAACCTTCTCTCATATAGTAGGACCCATCGCGTGAATCTTTAAACTTCCACTCCAACAACAATTCTAATACTTTCAGCCACAACTGAAACCATGTCAGCATTCTTTTATATATTTTTCATTTTCCTATCCAATACCACGACTTTAGCTCAACCTATGCCCATGGGTGATGCTTGCCAATGAAGTGACAAATACTCAAAAGGAAGTATATACGAAAGAAATTTAACCGATGCATTGTCCATCCTACCCACAACCAATAATGGACATGGTTTCTTTAACTACTCACAAGGCTTAGATACTGACACAGTAAGTAAAAATGCCTTTTGTCGAGGGGATATAACCCAAGGTATGTGCCTCTTGTGTTTAAATCAGGCCACTACAATCATATCGAAATGGTGTCCCCAGGAAAAAATGGGCTTCCGTCTTCTATGATAAGTGCGTGTTGATTTATTTCCACATCAAATAGAGACTGATCATGAGGTTGGTAATTATTCCATCGATACTAGTTTCGTAAAAAAAAACTCATTATTGTTATCATGTCAATTTACTTGTTTTCATGGCGTTTATTTCGGTTATATTTTTCTTAGCTAAATGTTATGCTTCTATGTGACATTTATATGTGACACCCCTTCCAAAGGTCACATATAGCCATTTATGTGATCTTTAGAGATAGTATAGCACTAAAAATGAGTGGTTTATCTAAAATTCTCCCAACAAAATCTTCTTCCAAATTTTTGTAAACAAATCATTTATAAAAAAATAGAAAAATGTCAATCTATCTCTCGCTCTCTCAATCTTACTATCACTTGTTTCTTTCAATCTCTTTCTCATGACTAATGCCTTCGATATACCAGGTTCGGTGCGAGGCAGTTACATTGACCGTGATCTGGCTGAAGACTCGAAGTAAAGGCAAAGGCATCCTTTTCTTATGAAATTTACCTTCCGAACAATGTTAATTTATGTTTTGTTTTGCGTCTTGTTGTCTGTTTTTCTTTGTTTTTTGTCATGTTCTTGTACTCTTTCTTCGGAGTTTTAGCTACTTGTTAGCCCTTATCTATCTAGTATTATTTGCCGTCCAAATACAAAGATTAGTTTGTTAGGTGATAATCTACTACAAATCGTCATCATCACCACTTGTCAATTTCTATCTTCTTTTTAGTTTGGGCAAATATGTTACCCCTTCACTCTTTCCATTTAAATATATATATATAATCATTCTTAAGTTTGCTAACAATCTTTTTCTTTAATTTCTAATACAAAAAGACCATTATTAGTAATTACTTTATATTTGTTCCATTCACATTTTAGGCATGCATATTATTTTCCGACTCTTTTAAATTGTTAAAGTGTTATTTTGAACTGCATTTTCCTTTTACATTCAATGCACTTATGAGATTCTTTGTTAACTTGTCACGCAAGTAAAAGCAACAATACTTAATATTTCTTTTATTTGCTAAACTAGTTAGCTGAAAAGCAAGCTTAGTTGTCACACTAACCCAATATAAAGGTCTTCAACAAGGCTCGCTTCTAACTCATCAAATAGCTTTGAAACATATTTTGAATATTGTGGAACTTTAACCTTCTCTCATCTAGTAGGAACTCATCGCGTGAATCTTTAAACTTCCACTCCAACAACAATTCTAATACTTTCAGCCACGACTGAAACCATGTCAGCATTCATTTATATATTTTTCATTTTCCTATCCGATACCACGACTTTAGCTCAACCTATGCCCATGGGTGATGCTTTCCAATGAAGTGACAAATACTCAAAAGGAAGTATATACGAAAGAAATTTAACCGATGCATTGTCCATCCTACCCACAACCAATAATGGACATGGTTTCTTTAACTACTCACAAGGCTTAGATACTGACATAGTAAGTAAAAATGCCTTTTGTCGAGGGGATATAACCCAAGATATGTGCCTCTTGTGTTGGAATCAGGCCACTACAATCATAACAAAATGGTGTCCCCAAGAAAAAAATGGGCTTCCGTCTTTGATAGGTTCAATTGGATCGATAATATCACTCAAATGATCAGAACAACAAGTACAAACAAACGATTCAATCACAAACACAATTCATACTCATAAATTCTCTTTGTATTTGATGATCAAGCAATTCGTAGTACAAAAGTGCAGGAGAAACAAATTACACACAGTTAATTCTCTCTCTAACAGTGTAAAAGTCGCTCTCCTAACACACGCACACTACATGCCTATATCAAACAAAATGCAAGTTTAAGGAAAATACATAATAAACCCTAAACTATACAAACATATACATAATAACAAAAATACAAAGTAAATCTTAACAGGAAATAACCCTAACAGTACTCCCCCTAAGATTTATCTTTGGATCTTCAAAAACTTCAATCTTTTTCTCCGTTTATCAGCATCAATCTTCAATCTTTTTCTTACCATTCTTCTGGTTCCTCTTTCACATCCAGCAATTCTCGGCCTTTATACTCTTCTTTTTCTTTCAGAGCTTCTTCAATGCAGGATTTGAACTTCTCAGCGATCTTAGCTTGTCGAGGCTTGGATTCATTCGTCAGAATTGGCAAAGCATTCATGCGTCTAAGCGAATCCAGATTTAAACCTGCAAAATCGATATTAGCATAAAACTCAAACGGCAACTCTTGGCCTTGAACTTTCACTTCCAAAGTACCCTTTCTACTGATCCGCATATATTCTATCTCTGGTATATCAACCATCACGAGATTAGAATTTAGTAGTGCCTTCCTCACACGAATCTTTTCTGAAGCTGCAGCAATTACTTCTATCATCACAGTAAACAATTTCCTGTCAGCTTCTGCAAGTTTATCTTTACACTTCTCAATTCTATAACTTCTCAAAAAATCAATATACGACGGATGCAGCAATTTCAACTCAAAAGTACTAAATAGTGTGATCATGTCCTTATCTCAATCCTCCAAATTGCGAACAAGCTTCAGTTCAAACGTTTCCTGATTGTAGAAAGCTTTGAGTATAGGTTTTGTCAATTGTGAACCATCTATCACTTTTAAACCAGGATCTGTCACCTTGTCAAAATATTCATCCGAGAACTCTTCTAAGTACATATCCTCGGTCACCACTAATCTCTTCTTCTTTCTCTGTTTCTTTGCTTGCACATATGCCGTGTCTTCTTGTTGACCTCTAAAGTCAAGAAACTTAGCTGTTCTACTCATTCCAGCATCAAGAAGTATCACGCATTTCTCACCACGCTCAGCACGCGTGAGATTAATTAACCTCAGCTTGTGCAGCTCTTTCAGATCCTGTACTTCCAACTTGAATATACTCGAGTAGTAATGGTAAACGTCACACAAACCATTTACTCTCTTGATCATAAACGCATCAAATACTTCGTCGTATTTCCATGCTATGATTTTTACTTTCTTGTTCTTCTCAGGCACAATCATAGAATCTAATAACTCAGCTATTGATTGTCCTTTGCTCATCAGCGACCTCACTACATCACCTGGTGTTGTTGCCTTATGCCAAGTTTCACGCACTTCCATCGGTATGTTGTACGATTTAACCTCGCTTGGAAACATATCCATCAGTTCGTGTCGTTTTTTATGAGCATCTTCAGGAAGCGCCATCACAGGAATTTCTTTTGGACCAAGTACTTTAAATTTCTTCGTCAGCTCAAAGTACTGAGGATTATTATAATCCAAATAAAACATTTTATTGTACATTTTCTCTGTTTTCATGAAACTGACCACTATCTTCTTCAAAGATCCAGATTTCAACCTCTGCAAAGTTTTATACGGATAGTTCCTCGAACTCAACCAACTCCGCATCTCATAAGAAGTCATTTCGTCCGGATTTGGATGATGTAGCTCAGTTGGTGGCAGATCTTCTATGTTTAGACTTTCCTGCATTGGAGTCCATTCGCCCATCTCAGTAACAAACTCTTTCTTATCTGCTTCAGCCTTATCTTGATGAATCATGCATTTCTCGTACTCTTCATTAATCTGAGTTACCGTTAACCCATTCAAAAACACCGAATTATACTTCATTCGTTCAAGATAGGCAAACCTCTGATCTAAATCATCTGGCACTTCTTCAACAGTATTCTGTACAGGCTCTGGCTCAGCTTCATCCTCAGACTCAGTCCAATCAATGTCTAAATCATCCAATGCCTCTATCATAGGTGCATCATCAGTTTGAACCGGCTCAAACTGACTAGCCACTTCAGCTTCTGTTTCAGTTTCAGGCTTGTCAACAACTTCAACAGCTTCAGCTTGAATCGGCTCAAGCTGAACTGTATCTCCAGAGTTTACTTCTTTTTCACTATCTGTTGTTTCAAATACTTCGGTTTCAGCTTCAGATACATTCCCAGTTTCTGCACTCTTTTCTGCCTCTACTTCAGCTACAGATTGAATCGGCTCAATCTGCACTGGTTTATCAATCTTCGCCCTTTTAGAACTTTCTTCATCACCAAATATCTCTGGTATTGCATCTATTTTCCTCTTTCCCTCAGCCTTGTCCATCTTGACAGTTTCAGCTTCAGCTTCATCGGGAATAATAATTGGTGATTCGACTAAAACACCAGCGTTTGCAACACCTCGAGCTCTAGTTAAGTAAACTTTTGGTACTTCAGCTCCAGTCACTTCAACTATATCATCAGAAAAATCTTTGTCTGATAGTGATGAGCCAGCCTTCTTTGGTTTCATATCTTCCAACTCCTTTTCTAATATCTCTTTCTCAGCCTCCAAAGTGTTACACTCAGCCTTAACCTCAGTATAATCATACTTCAGGTTTTCATACTCTTCCTTCAATTTCTCATGCTCATCTTTCAACTTAGCATGCTCAATTTTCAAATTTAGATAGTCAGAATCCAACTCTTTGAAAATCTTCAAGTTCTGATTGTGAATTTCCCAGTATTCATCAAATCTCTTCTTTTTACGTTCTTTTGATGCTCTCAGCAAATCATTTGATTTAATCAATTTTTCCACAATCTCCTCCAACTCTGCAATCCGTTTCTCCTTTTCCTCATAAATCTCATCAACATTTGGCCCAATGTTTGGTGAAGACTCCAAACCTTGTCCAATGTTTTCATCAGTTTGTGGTAATGCGGTGGGAACATCATCAGTAATGAGATCAGTAACGCCAGCATCCACTTCCTCTATCTGTGCAATAGATTCAGCTTCGGCCATTACTGTCTGAGCAATCTGCAGCACATCAATCTCCTCAGGTTTTTCTACTGTTTTCTTCTTCTTTCGAACATACTGCACAGATACATCTCTTGGAATCTCAACAGCAACCTCCTCAATCTCAGAAGCAACCTCAGCAGGTTCTTCTATTACCACATTTTCTACTTCCATGGGTTCAGCCTCCTCTGAATCAGATTCAGATTCAGCATCATCACCACCATCATCATTACTATCGTCTTCTTCCTCTTCTGGATGACGAGCAAAGTACTCGTCATCATCCAATAAATTATCTGGCACCTCATCCATAAGGTCCAATGGATTCACAATCTCACCGTGAGATATGTGATAATATACTCCATCTACATCTTCTTCATTGTTTACTATATCTCTCATATAGTCAAACAAAGCAATGTCAGGCACATTCCCGATACTCATCTTTTTGTAAGAGAGATCGTTCATGTCCTCAGTATACAACATCCCTCCAGCATAACCCTCAGATCTGATGATAGGATAAGCAATGTTTATCATCAGCTGTAAGAACCTCGGGTACATGAGGAACTTAAATCTCTTTCCTTTCACCAAATTGAAAACAAAGCCATTCATAATCCACCTTGACATGTTAAATGGCTTGTTTTCTGCTATTGCCACGATTGGTGATGCAATGTCTGAAGGAAAGTTATCAAACCCTGCACTCCTTCTAGACATGCATTGCTGCACAACATAACACAGCAGCTTATACTTCTTCCCCAACTTAGCTATGAAAAACTGTGATTTTGGAAACACAGGTGGATGTCCCATGTTCACAAAACACGTTTTGCATTCCTCCATTGTCAGTTCATCCATCATGCCTACCTCATCCTCATCTATTCTCAGAGCTTGTCTAATAGCTTCTTCAGTCACATTTAGTACCCAATCCCTAGTGATATGTCCTCTAACCATAGCATCACCATTCTCATTCCTCACAACCTCTGCTGTCCTCCAGAAGCTTTTAATCAGCCTTGCATATATGACCGGTTTGGCACATATAGCATACACATACTTAGTCCTCTTGATAAACTGAATCATATCTCTATAACCTTCTGTCTCAGGCAGTGATTCATCTAAGCATGCTACCAGATTATGCTTAGGCTCGAATTTGAGAGTCTCCATCTGTTAAACATAAACAAAAACACAAAACAAGGCAAATGTATTAGCTTCTTCATTAAACATATCAAAATTTTAACAAGTGTTTAACTAGAAGTTAGAAAGCAAAAACATTAACATAATCATTTTAAATCCTAAATTGTTCTAATAACCTGATTTTCATCATTTTAATCAAACAATATTGAATTTTAAAGATGATACATCATGTTTAGGCTTTTAACAGTTACTCACTTTAAGCAAAATTTTTGATAAATTTTATGATGAAAAAAGTTAACATGTTTTGGTTCAGTTTTAGCAAGTTTAATCACTTTTAAAACAGACATTTCATCGTTTTGATGTTTAACTTTTAAAAGCTTCAAAGTTCATCAATGGCGATTTTAACAGTTAAGTCCATTTCACTTGTTCAGTTGATTTTAAGGTGTTTTAGTGCAAATGAATGAGTGAATGTTGATGATCGACAGATATTAACCCTAAAACAACATTCGATTTAAGTTTTAATGCTCAAAATCAAAGTGTCGATTCAAGTTCAAAACACTGTTCATCATCGTTTTTCTTTTTAATAGTTGATTTGCAGGTCGATTTAGGTCAAAAACACTTAGTCTCTACCTTAATCAATCTATTAATCTTGTTATAGAGCAACAGATTGCCTATGATAACAATGGCGATTTGGAAGTTCAGAGTGTTTGGTGAAAGTGAATTTGTGTGAAATGATAAGTGTTTGTGAAGAGGCGGTATTTGTATCGTCAAAAATTAGGTCAAACTTTTAAGTGCCGGGTCAACAAAAGTGACGGGTAAGTAAAATAGGCCCAATAAGCCTTGCCGGGTCAAGTACTGTAGTGACGGGTCATGTACTGTAGTGACGGATCAAGTACAAAAATAAGTCACCAACACGTGAAAATCACTTGACGGGTCAAGCACTGTAGATACGGGTAAGTCACTGTAGTGACGGGTAAAGGTTAAGGAACAACTACACCTGATGGATTTTATTCATCACCCGGCAGAATAGTTGTATCAAAACATCACCCGGCAACTTTTCTTCATCACCCGGCAACACAGTTGCTTTCCTTCATCATCCGGCTTGCTTTCTTCTTTACACGGCAACCTTTGACAACCTTCTTCACACGGCATACACACTTCTTCATTACCCGGCAACATAGGGTCATAACTTTGCACGGCAATAAGACTTCTTCATTACCCGGCTGTATAGTATACACTTGTCACCCGGCAAGATATCTATGACCTTTACCCGGC
Source organism: Tagetes erecta (assembly GCA_030867185.1). NCBI lineage: Eukaryota > Viridiplantae > Streptophyta > Magnoliopsida > Asterales > Asteraceae > Tagetes > Tagetes erecta. The sequence continues at coordinate 26,253,193 of CM061495.1, read as the reverse complement.
TGAATTTGACATGATCATTGCCCGGCTGTACAGTAGTCATAACATCTTCACCTTTTTCCTCAATCACCCGGCAAGTATCAGACATACAACATTACCCGGCTGAACAGTTCTTTACCCGGCTGCACAGTTGTATCTGATATCTTTACCCGGCTACAACACTTAAGCAATTTTCTTCACTTTTTCTCTTCTGTTGACTTTTTCAACGGTCATTTATTGCACCTGCAACATTCTCCGACATATTAATTAGACAAGATATCCTTAAAGAATGTTTGTCATATTAATTATCAAACAACATTAAACATTGCAACAATTAATTTTCAATTAAAAATCAATTTTTCTTTTTCTTTTTCAAAAAAAAATGTTTTTGCACAACCAATTTTTCTATATCCCGAAGCAATTTCTTAAAAACAAATTACAAGACCTTGGGTTTGTTTTTAACACATCCAATACCTTTGCTTTTCATAACTTATAATCTTGTTCATTCAAAACACACTTATTCAAAAACAAAATATTTTTGGATTTTTGTAGATATTTTTCTTCAATTTATTCTCCCCCTAAACTTGAAATTTCTTGAAATTTTTAAGTTTAACAAGGATGTTGATGTGTCAATAATGATTCCATATGCCTGCACACACAAAGCACACACATTAAAGTAAATACATATGCAATGCAATGAATCAAAATATCGCAGTGAGATTATACCACACATTATCTGAACATGCTTTGCAAGTTTTGAATAGACATTTGACTTATGCTTAATTGAGTGATGATATGAAAACATACCAATTAGCTCGAATTGACACACTTACTTTTTCAGTATCATGATGATATTTAAAGTTCGATTAGAATGACTTATGTGACCCACAAGTATACATATGTCAACATATTTCATTATCAATCACTACCTGAATGCATATTGCACAAGACCTGGTCACTTACAGTCATACACAGTGTGGAATCTGGGTTCTATTCGGATTTGGTCCACTTTGGGACTTCTTTTAATTCCAACTTTGGGAATTTTTCTTTCCTATCGTTCCCCTTGGGAATCTTCTGAATTCCATTTTGGAATTTTTGTTTGGTATTGGTCCACATTTGGGACTCTTTTTGTTCCATTTTGGAATCTTTTGCTGCATCTTGAAGCTCAGAAGAGACTTCGTGTGAGACTTCAGGTCTGTGGGTACCACAACAAAGAAGCTCACGATGTGGTTCATCACACTGAATACACTGCATCGTTACCCGATCATGCACAACTATCATCACAAGCAATGTTTCAAAAGATATATATCTAGACATGTATAACAATGGAACTTAACACAAAGATCATTAAGTTTATGTTTGTCAACAATCAACTTACTTGTTCAGTCTAATTGCCTGAGCTGTCTAGCACATCAATTAACATTCATCAGTCTTTATTAAAAATGATGTACCAAAAAATGTCTAGTGTATCTATCATTTCTCACTTTTCGCAATATAGATTCTTATGACATGATATTTTCTTTTCTTTTTGATTTTATATTTTGTATTTGCTTTTCTTTTTCATGCACACACACAATGCAAAACATAAAATAAAAGGCAAAGGAAACAAAATTTAACATCAACTTATTATATTTTTGGCTTTTATATTTTCTGATTTTTCTTTTGATTTTCGAAAAATAGAATCAATCATGATTGATTAATCCTATGGATTGGATTAAAAATTCAAACCGGCCTGACAAAAATGATTTTGTGAAAAGATCTGCCAGTTGTTTGTCGGTATGAACTTTAATCAAGATTATTAAACCTTTTTCAGAGTTGTCTCTTAAAAAGTGATATCTAATTTCGATGTGTTTGGTTTTAGAATGTTGAACAGGATTAGCAGTTATAAACATAGCAGCAGTATTGTCTATGTAAATAGGAGTTTTTAGAAAGTTAAACCTGTAGTCCAGCAACTGATTTTGTAACCATAAAACCTGAGAACATCCTGCAGATGCAGCGATATACTCTGCTTCAGCTGTGGATACAGAAACATTGGTTTGCTTCTTGCATTGACAAGAGACAAGCCTAGGACCCAGAAATTGACAACCACCAGTAGTCGATTTCCTGTCAAGAGCACAACCACCAAAATCACTGTCAGAATAGCTATATAATTCAAAATTTCCTTCATAAGGATACCATAACCCAAGATTCGGTTTCCCTTTGAGATATCTGAATATACGCTTCACAGCAATGAGATGCGACTCTTTCGGATCTGACTGATATCTGGCGCATACACACACAGCGTACATGATGTCTGGTCTTGATGCAGTAAGATACATCAGAGAACCGATCATTGATCTGTATAGTGTCTGATCAACTGCTTTGCCCTTTGGATCAGGTTGTATCTTGCAATTTACGTCAGAAGGAGTTCGGATAGTCTGACAATCTTGCATTTTGAACTTCTTCAGCAACTTCTCAACAAATTTTGATTGGTTGATAAAAATTCCGTCAGCAGACTGTTTCACTTTTAATCCCAGAAAGAAATTAATCTCTCCCATCGAACTCATCTGAAATCTTGACTTCATGATTTCTTCAAATTCTTTGCACATTGACTCACTAGTTGATCCGAAGATAATATCGTCCACATAAACTTGAACACATAAGAGATCGTCATTCTCCCTCTTCATAAACAAAGTTGGATCAATCTGTCCTCTTGTGAATCCATGTTCTAGTAAATGCTTGGATAACGTCTCATACCAGATTCTAGGAGCTTGATGTAGACCGTAAAGAGCTTTACTCAACTTGTATACTCGATGAGGATAGTCTGGATCTTCGAAACCCGGAGGTTGTCTGACATATACATCATCTGTAATTGGTCCATAAAGAAAAGCACCTTTGACGTCCATCTGGAATACCTTAAACTTCATGAAAGACGCATATGCAAGAAAAACGCGTATGGCTTCAAGTCTTGCGACAGGAGCAAACACCTCTTCATAATCAATGCCTTCTTCCTGAGTGTATCCCTGTGCAATCAGTCTTGCTTTGTTTCTCACAACAATGCCACGTTCGTCTGGCTTGTTTTTGTACAACCATCTTGTACCTATCGCATTCTCTCCTTCAGGTAAGTCCACAAGTTTCCAAACTTCCTGTTTGCGAAACTGAAGCAATTCCTCTTGCATGGCTTCAATCCAACTGTTGTCTTGCAACGCCTCTGAAATATTCTTTGGCACCACTTGAGATAGAAAACACGAGTAAAGACAAACATTTGCTTGCTCTGTCTGACTTCTTGTAGTTCTCTGATTCAACGGCCCAATAATCTGAGAGACAGGATGTTTCTTGTGAATTCGATGAATAGGAATATCACCTCCTTGCACTTGAGTCTCTAGATTAGAAGTATTCAGATTTGGTAGATCTTGTAGTATAGTTGAAGTATGCGGTGTGAAATTCGGGACTTGATCCGGTGAATTGATGAAGTAATCAAATGATTCAGGAGTAACTTCAACATTAGGAGACATTTGCGAATTCACATTTTCTTCATGATTGTTTGATTCTTGATCTTCTTGCGAACCAGAAGGACCCGGAGCTTGACTGGATTTGACATGATCAGGATTGTGAAAAGACATAAATGGATATTCAGAGTTGAGATTTCCATCTTCGTCATTATCAGAATCGTCACTAAAGCTTCCTAAGTCACCTGATTCCTTCCTTGTTTTTCCTGAAAAATCAAATAAGTTAGAATTGAAAGATCTAGATAACGAATCCAAATCAAATAACCATTCGGGACCATGAGCCACTAACGGAAACGAATTTTCTAAAAACTTGACGTTGATAGTTTCAATAACAGTATTTGTTTTGCTATTAAAAACACGATAAGCTTTAGAAACAGACGAATATATCCTAGGAAAAATCCATCGTCAGATTTTGACTCAAACTTCCCGAGATGTTCATTTAGATTAAGGATCGAAACTGGACAACCAAATGCTTTCAAGTAAGAAATATTTGGTTTTCTTCCAAACAACAACTCATAAGAAGTTTTCTGTTTGTCTTGAACTAATAATGTTCTATTTTGTACAAAACACGCAGTAGCAATAGCTTCATCCCAAAAAGTGATAGGGATTTTAGCATCTGCGAGCATGGATCTTGCAACTTCAATTAGTGTCCGGTTTTTCCGTTCCGCAACCCCATTTTGCTGAGGCGTTCTTGGAGCACTATACTGACGAGCAATCCCCTTTTCTGCACAAAATAAATCAACATTAGCATTCTTAAATTCAGTTCCATTATCACTTCTTAAAGTTTTAACTTTGCATTCTAATTGATTTTCAATTTTAATGATAAATTCTTTCAATAATTCAGCTGTTTCAGATTTTGCATGCAAAAAATAAACCCATGAAAATCTAGTGAAGTCATCTATGATAACTAAACAATATGATTTTCTGCCGATGCTTTGAACATTTGTCGGTCCAAAAAGATCCATATGTAGCATCTGCAAAGGTTTTGAAATGGAGTTCTCGAGCTTGGACTTAAAAGACATCCGATGCTGTTTCCCCTTCAAACATGCTGGACAGAGATCAGTTGTGGAGAATTTCTTCGATGGGATTCCCACAGCGTGATTTCCAGTTACCAAACGGTTCATGTTTCTGAAATTGGAGTGGCCCAGCCGTCTATGCCAAAGCTGACTCTCATCATTTGAAGCATGGGCAATGAGACAGGTTGTTTCGGTATCAGCGTCAATCTGCGACATATCCAACTTGTATACATCACGATCTCTTGGAGCTTTTACCACTACCCACTCATTGTCAATCTTGAAACCTGGTTTAAGAATATAACAGAAAGAATCATCAAATAAAGTTGAATAAGATTTATCACAAATTTGAGATACACTTAGTAAGTTAAAGTTCAACTGTGCACAGTAGTTGACTTTATCAAAACTAATGACCCCATTGGATACTGTTCCTTCTCCTGTTATCTTTCCACCCGCATCACCTCCAAACGCTACGTGAGTACCATTTTTCAACTTAAAGTCTTGAAGTAAGGCATGGTTGCCTGTCATATGCCGGCTACACCCACTATCAACGAACCACGAGTTGATAGGTCTTCTTGGGCGTACCTGCATTTCAACAAAAACATTCAGTTAGTTTGGTCAACCCAGGCCCACACGGTCTTGGGTTTTCCGAATCTATCTGCAATAGTAACTTGTTGGTATTGAACATTTTGAAAATTTGTTTCGTTTAAAAGATTTTAATGCTGATAACTTCGCCCATTGGCGTTCAATGATTGCTTTCTCCTCAAAGCAATAAACCTTTCCTCTAGCTTAGGATCAAGGTTATTTTCAAACTTTTGATTCTTAACCATTAAAGCTCTTGGCTTAAAACTGTTAACCTGCACATTCCTTGAAAAGTTAGAAACAGAATTGTTTCGATTGAAATTTCTCAAGACCGGAGAATGACTTTGACTCATATTTTGAAAATCATATGAATTATTTCTTTGAAAGTTTGAATATGGAGTCATTTCTCTAGTCGAGTTTGATCGAAAGAAACAATCCTTTGTGTCATGGTTTCTTCTCTCACAGATATCACAAAATTTGTTAAAATAACATTCTTCTGAAGAATGATTTCTTTTGTCACAGAAACTGCAGTACCTGTTAAAGAAACATTCAGCAGTTGCATGATTATATCTATCACAAATTTCACAATGTTTCTTGCTAATCCTAAAGAGCCGATTGTTAACTCTTGATGTTGAACCAAAATGTGATTCGTTATCATAGTTGTTCGGTTTTAGATTAACGTTTTTCTGTGGAGTCATTGTTTGTGCTTTTGATTGCATGGGACTTTGGTTCGATTTTAAACTGTTCTGTTTGGTCACCTTTTTGTTTTCAATTCTCTTTTCATTGACAGCGGAAGACTTAGGACCTGAACCTGTTTTCAGACCAGAGTTAGATTTGATTGGAGAATTGATTGGTTTACCATAAGATCCGTTCAAATCAAACGTTCCTGCAGACACAAACTTGATTTTCTTTTCTTTTGATACTTTCTTGACAGGTTTAACTTTGTCAGTTTTAACACTTTGAACTTTTGTGTTATCATTCGATTTTAAGACATTTTTGCCTTTTGACTGTTTCGTTTCAGATTGATTGTTCATTGTTTTCGATTTTTGCTTCTTAACATTCGAAACTTCAGCCTTTTTCACTTCTGGCTTTTTGACCAACTGAGCAGCAACTTGCGCCTTTTGTTCTTTCTTCCACTTGATGTACTCAGGATCATTGTATCCTGAAAATTCTCCTTCTTCCTTCACCGGTGTTTCTGGTTCTGGATTAAGCTTTGGATACTCAACAAGTTGGATAAGAACAGGTTCTAATTTGTTTTCAGATTTGTTGCTTGCTTCATCATCAGCTTCAGTTGTCATTCCTTCTTCTTCTCTCAAACTTTCAATCAACACCTCAGATCCTTCAGACTCGGATTTACTTCTTTGAATTTCTTTAAATTTTCGTTCATTTTCAGGTGAATGATCAAATTCATTAAAGTTTTCCGGTAAGGTTTGAGTGATTGAATTTGGCATCGGTTCATGTGTAAAACCCAACCCGGTTTTGGTTTTGTTACCTCTTTCTTTGATAAGTTGTTTAACCATTGTTTTACAACTTTTAACCTTTGTTAATTCAACTTGAGTGACAGCATGTGCAACTTTTTCTTGTTCAAAGTTCTTTGTCATTTCTTCAAGTTGTTTGGTTATCAATTCCAGTTCCTTTAAGGTTTTGTTCCATGATTCTTTAAGTGACAAAATCTTCTCATCAGCAATTTTGTGATCAATTTTAAGTTGTTCATGAATTTTCTCATGTTTGCTTAATTTGTCACTGATTTTAAATGAATGAGTCCGATAATGTTCTACTTGTTGAATGCACTGTTCAGAACATAGCCTTTCCTTGACATCAGCAGGTAATGGAACATAGTTAGGGGGTAGGTCAGTATTAACCTTTGGTTGTTCTGTAGATGACGAAGATTCACTGGCAGTAGCCATCAGCACGAGTTCAGACTCAGATTCTTCAGTAGGATCAGATTTTGCACTCCAGTCATAATCTTCTGAATCTTCACTCACATCTTCAATCATTTTACAATCCCCTTCTTCTGACCAATCTTCTTCTACTTCACATACCAATGCCAGACTTGATGTAAGATCAGACGTGAATTGTTCTGCATAAGCGCTCCAATCATACCCGTCTTTCACACTTACAACCAACGCCTTTGTTTGGTCTTCTGGCTTCTTTCCTTCATCCTTCAATTCAGGCATAGGAAGACTTTGGTATGGTTTCTGAAAGAAACGTTGATTTCTGCCTTGATAACTTGTTGATTGTTGAGAATTTTGACCTTGACCTTGATTGCTTGAACTAGCTTGGTCATTGAAATTCTTTGGAGCTTTACATTCTCTTGAGAAATGACCATACTGGTTACAGTTAAAGCATCTGGCCTTAGATTTATCAAATCCAACGGTTTTGTTTGCATGAGGTTTGTAGCTTCGGTTGACATATGCATGCTTTTGAGTACGATAAGCTACCATAACCATTTGCCAATTAAGATCCATTTCCTCAACATCTACTGGATCCATTTCAAATAAGTCTTGAAGAACAACGTCCATTTGACTTAAATGACTACCTTGATATGCTTGAAAACTTGCCATAAAAGCAGTGAAGGCAGTTTTTGTTTCGTCATCTTGCAGCAGAATATTCATGACGTCTTTCACCTTGGCTTGAACATTTGGAATTTGATTTTCTGACTGATTCTTCTGATTCTGACTTGGAACTTGAACTTGAGCTCTTGGCGGAGATTGAGGTTGAGAATAAGTTGGTGAATTTGGAAAGTATGCTGAATCAGTGTAGAAACTTGCACCAACGAATAAATCATCCTCATCTTCAAACTTTGTTGTATTTTGCACAAGAAAAGCATTATCCACAGTATTGGCAGGATTTACCACATACTTGTATTGAGTTTGTGATGTTGATCTATCAGAATTTCTTGATCCTTCATCAATCTCAACTTCTTCAATTTTCCCAATCAGCAGATCTAATTCCATTGGGAATTTCTCAGTATGCTTCAAAAGAGTAACAGTCTGTTTCCAGGATGATGGTAAAGCACATAACAATCGATCATTTAGGTCTTGAAGTTCAGTCTTCACTCCGAGATTTGACATCTCAGTAGTTAAGTGAACAAACCTGTTCATCATCTGGTGAACTGTCTCTCCATTGATGTGTTCAAATAGTTCCAATTGTCTCTTCAACTTAGATTTCTTCAAACTTCTTAACTGCTCTCCTCCTTCACATATAGACTTCAATGCCTTGAAGCATGTATAACCAGTCTGATATGCATCCAATCTAGACAAAACTTGTAATGGCAACCCCTTGCACATCAACGAATAGGCCTTGCTATCATTCTTTACCTTCCTCAAGTCTTCAGCCGACAGATTATCCTCTGGATAAGGTGTAGTAGAATCCTTAGTATAGGTACTGGCACTATCTGGTTGTGTCTGAGTTGGAATGTGAGGACCCTTCTCAATGGATTTCCATAAGTCATTGTCAATAGAACACAAATGATGTCTCAGCCTAATGGTCCAGTTCTTGAAATCTGCACGATTCAAAAGTCTAGGAACACGGTTATCAGAATCATCATTAGGAGCCATTTTAACAATTTTTTTTTTTTTTTTAAAAAAAATATTTTTGGTTTTTGTTAATTTTTGAAAAGAAGTGATTAAAATACTAAAATAAAGACAAGAAATTAAAGACAAGATAAGAAACAAGTATTAAAAACAACTAAAATAAGTCACACGGCAACACAGTGAAAAATCCTTCTTCAACCGGCTAAACAGTGTATTTGTTCTTCACCCGGCAGGAAAAAGTCTTCACCCGTCTAAATAGTTACCCGGCTAAACAGTTGAAAAATACTTTGTTCTTCACCCGGATGAACAGTTACCCGGCAGCAAGAAAAACTTCACACGGCAATAAGTCTTAACACGGCAGAATCTTGACACGACAAAAAGTTCTTTGTCCGGCTGAACAGTACTTTGATCACACGGCAGAGTTGTTTACCCGGCAACACAGTTGATGCTTACCCGGCTGTATTTTCTCTATCACCCGGCGTAACAGTGTTTTACACGGCACAACAGTGTATCACCCGTCTGAACAGTAGCACTTTTTCAAGTCAATTTCTTCACCCGTCTAGAACAAATTCCTTTACACGGCTGCACAGGACCTAATTTCTTCACAAATTCTAAGTCCAAGGAAATTGTCTAAGTCAAATATGTCACCCGGCAAGTTAAACTTCAACCAAACTCAACTGTTCATCATCTTCTTCATGAAGATTTTCTGGGTTTTGTCTAAAACTTGTCCAAATTGTCCAAAAATCACACACAAGCTGTGAAATAGTCCGATTATCAAACCCTTATATCAATCAATCCAAAACATCTTCATTCTTCGATGAATTTTGAGCAAAAATTGATCGAACAGTACTTTTTCTATTCTTCTTAATTCTTCAGATCTGATGATGATCTGATAGAATCTGCACAATCGCTGTGTATAGAAGTGATTATGATGATAAATCACAACTAAAAACACCAACAATTCATTCAGATCATGATATTTTGAGCAATATTGATGTGTTTTGCTTAGAAACAGCGAAGAACACAAACCGAAAGCTCTGATACCAATTGATAGGTTCAATTGGATCGATAATATCACTCAAATGATCAGAACAACAAGTACAAACAAACGATTCAATCACAAACACAATTCATACTCATAAATTCTCTTTGTATTTGATGATCAAGCAATTCGTAGTACAAAAGTGCAGGAGAAACAAATTACACACAGTTAATTCTCTCTCTAACAGTGTAAAAGTCGCTCTCCTAACACACGCACACTACATGCCTATATCAAACAAAATGCAAGTTTAAGGAAAATACATAATAAACCCTAAACTATACAAACATATACACAATAACAAAAATACAAAGTAAATCTTAACAGGAAATAACCCTAACAGTCTTCTACGATAAGTGCGTATTGATTTATTTCCACATCAAATAGAGACTGTTCATGAGGTTGGTAATTATTCCATCGATACTAGTTTCGTAAAAGAAAAACTCTTTATTGTTATCATGTCAATTTACTTGTTTTCGTGGCGTTTATTTCCGCTATATTTTTCTTTGCTAAAAGTTATGATTCTATGTGACCTTTATATGTGACACCCCTTCCAAAGTTCACATATAGCCATCTATGTGATCTTTAGTGATTGTATAGCACTAAAAATGAGTAGTTTATCTAAAATCTCATAACTTAATCTTCTTCCAAATTTTTTTAAATAAATAATTTATAAAAAAATTCAAAAATATCAATCTATCTCTCGCACTCTCAAACTTACATTCACTTGTTTCTTTCAATCTCTTTCTCATGATTAACGCCTTCGATATACCTGGTTCTCTGCAAAGCTGTTACATTGACCGTGATCTGGCTGAAGACTTGAAGTAAAGGAAAAGGTATCTCTTTCTTATGAAATTTACCTTTCGAACCAGGTTAATTTATGTTTTGTTTTGCGTCTTGTTGTCTGTTTTTCTTAGTTTTTTTTCATGTTCTTGTACTCTTTCTTCGGGGTTTTAACTACTTGTTAGCCCCTTATCTATCTAGTATTATTTGCCGACTAAAAACAAAGATTAGTTTGTTAGGTGTTAGTATACTCCAAATTGTCATCATCACCGCTAGTCAATTTCTATCTTCTTTTTCGTGTTTGCAAATACGTTACCCCATCATTCTTTCCATATATATATATATATATATATATATATATATAAAATCATGCTTATGTTTTCTAACATTCTTTTTTTTTCCATTTCTAATACAAAAAGACTATTATTAGTAATTACTTTATATTTGTTCCATTTACATTTTAGGCATGTTATTAGATTCTTTGTAAATTTGTTGTGCTATAAAATACAACAATACTTTATTTTTCTTTTATTTGCTAAACTAGTTAGCTGAAAAACTAGCTTAGTTGTTACACTAACCCAATATAAAGGTCTTCAACAAGGCTAAATTCTAACTCATCAAATAGCTCTGAAACATATTTTGAATATTGTGGAACTTTAACATTCCCTCATATAGTAGGAACGCATCGTGTGAAACTTTAACCTTTCACTCCAACAACAATTTTAACACTTTATGCCACGACTGAAACCATGTCAACATTCTTTTATATATTTTTCATTTAACTATCCAATAACATGACTTTAGCTCAACCGTTGCCCATGGGCTATGCTTGCCACTGAAGTGGCAACTACTCAAAAGGAAGTATATACGAAAGAAATTTACCCGATGCGTTGTCCATCCTACACACCACCAATAATTGACATGCTTTCTTTAACTACTCACAGGGCTTAGTTACTGACAAAGTAAGCATAAATGTGTTTTATCGAAGGGATATAACCCAAGATATGTGCCTCATGTGTTTGAATCAGGCCATTACAATCATAACAAAATGGTGTCCCCAAGAAAAAGGGGCTTCCGTCTTCTACGAAAAGTGTGTGTTGATTTATTTCCACAATCAAATAGAGACTGATCATGAGGTTGGTAATTATTCCATCGATACTAGTTTCGTAAAAAAAACTCTTTATTGTTATCATGTCAATTTACTTGTTTTCGTGGCGTTTATTTCGGTTATATTTTTCTTAGCTAAATGTTATGCTTCTATGTGACACCCCTTCCAAAGGTCACATATAGCCATTTATGTGATCTTTAGAGATAGTATAGCACTAAAAATGAGTGGTTTATCTAAATTTCTCCCAACAAAATCTTCTTCCAAATTTTTGTAAACAAATCATTTATAAAAAAAATAGAAAAATGTCAATCTATCTCTCGCTCTCTCAATCTTACTATCACTTGTTTCTTTCAATCTCTTTCTCATGACTAATGCCTTCGATATACCAGGTTCGGTGCGAGGCAGTTATATTGACCGTGATCTAGCTGAAGACTCGAAGTAAAGGCAAAGGCATCCCTTTCTTATGAAATTTACCTTCCGAACCATGTTAATTTATGTTTTGTTTTGCGTCTTGTTGTCTGTTTTTCTTTGTTTTGTCATGTTCTTGTACTCTTTCTTCGGGGTTTAAGCTACTTGTTAGCCCTTATCTATCTAGTACTATTTGCCGTCCAAATACAAAGATTAGTTTGTTAGGTGATAAACTACTACAAATTGTCATCATCACCACTTGTAAATTTCTATATATCTTCTTTTTCGTTTGGGCAAATATGTTACCACTTCACTCTTTCCATTTAAATATATATATAATCATGCTTACGTTTGCTAACATATTCTTTTTCTTTAATTTCTAATACAAAAAGACCATTATTAGTAATTACTTTATATTTGTTCCATTCACATTTTAGGCATGCATATTATTTTCCGACTCTTTTAAATTGTTAAAGTGTTATTTTGAACTGCATTTTCCTTTTACATTCAATGCACTTATGAGATTCTTTGTTAACTTTTCTTGCAAGTAAAAGCAACAATACTTAATATTTCTTTTATTTGCTAAACTAGTTAGCTGAAAAGCTAGCTTAGTTGTTACACTAACCGAATATAAAGGTCTTCAACAAGCCTCGCTTCTAACTCATCAAATAGCTTTGAAACATATTTTGAATATTGTGGAACTTTAACCTTCTCTCATCTAGTAGGAACCCATCGTGTGAATCTTTTAACTTCCACTCCAACAACAATTCTAATACTTTCAGCCACGACTGAAACCATGTCAGCATTCTTTTATATGTTTTTCATTTTCCTATCCAATACCACGACTTTAGCTCAACCTATGCCCATGGGTGATGCTTGCCAATGAAGTGACAAATACTCAAAAGAAAGTATATACGAAAGAAATTTAACCGATGCATTGTCCATCCTACCCACAACCAATAATGGACATGGTTTCTTTAACTACTCACAAGGCTTAGATACTGACACAGTAAGTAAAAATGCCTTTTGTCGAGGGTATATAACCCAAGATATGTGCCTCTTGAGTTTGAATCAGGCCACTACAATCATAAAAAATGGTGTCCCCAAGAAAAAAATGGGCTTCCGTCTTCTACGATAAGTGCGTGTTGATTTATTTCCACATCAAATAGAGACTGTTCATGAGGTTGTAATTTTTCCATCGATACTAATTTCGTAAAAGAAAAAACTCTTTATTGTTATCATGTCAATTTACTTGTTTCGTGGCATTTATTTCGGTTATATTTTTTTTAGCTAAATGTTATGCTTCTATGTGACATTTATATGTGATATTTATATGTGACACCCCTTCCAAAGGTCACATATAGCCATTTATGTGATCTTTAGAGATAGTATTGCACTAAAAATGAATGGTTTATCTAAAATTCTCCCAACAAAATCTTCTTCCAAATTTTTGTAAACAAATCATTTATAAAAAAATAGAAAAATGTCAATCTATCTCTCGCTCTCTCAATCTTACTATCACTTGTTTCTTTCAATCTCTTTCTCATGACTAATGCCTTCAATATACCTGGTTCGGTGCGAGGCAGTTGCATTGACCGTGATCTGGCTGAAGACTCGAAGTAAAGGCAAAGGCATCCCTTTCTTATGAAATTTACCTTCCGAACCATGTTAATTTATGTTTTGTTTTGCGTCTTGTTGTCTGTTTTTCTTTGTTTTTTGTCATGTTCTTGTACTCTTTCTTCGGGGTTTTAGCTACTTGTTAGCCCTTATCTAGCTATCTAGTATTATTTGCCGTCCAAATACAAAGATTAGCTTGTTAGGTGATAATCTACTTCAAATCGTCATCATCACCACTTGTCTATTTCTATCTTCTTTTTCGTTTGGGCAAATATGTTACCCCTTCACTCTTTCCATTTAAATATATATATAATCATGCTTAAGTTTGCTAACATTCTTTTTCTTTAATTTCTAATACAAAAGACCATTATTAGTAATTACTTTATGTTTTTTCCATTCACATTTTAGGCATGCGTATTATTTTCCGACTCTTTTAAATTGTTAAAGTGGTTTTTGAACTGCATTTTCGTTTTACATTCAATGCACTTATGAGATTCTTTGTTAACTTGTCACGCAAGTAAAAGCAACAATACTTAATATTTCTTTTATTTGCTAAACTAGTTAGCTGAAAAGCTAGCTTAGTTGTTACACTAACCCAATATAAAGGTCTTCAACAAGGCTCGTTTCTAACTCATCAAATAGCTTTGAAACATATTTTGAATATTGTGGAACTTTAACCTTCTCTCATCTAGTAGGAACCCATCGTGTGAATCTTTAAACTTTCACTCCAACAACAATTCTAATACTTTCAGCCACGACTGAAACCATGTCAGCATTATTTTTTTATATTTTTCATTTTCCTATCCAATACCACGTCTTTAGCTCAACCTATGCCCATGGGTGATGATTGCCAATGAAGTGACAAATACTCAAAAGGAAGTATCACCACAACAAAATTGGGTTTTTAGTACGCCTAAAAATGTCCTATAATGGTACTTTATAGGACCTTTCATTTAATAGGACTAATAGTAAAAGCGTTTCATGTAAAGGGGTTGTAATAAGTCCCGGAACTTAAAAAGCGTCATAATATCGCAAATAAGATTATGAAACCAATTTTATGGTCGCATAATATGTCTATGAACAACTTAAAAAGCGTCCTAATAAAAACATATAAGGACACTTTTACAATGTTACAATATTTGGCTACTTACTTTTAATTTTATGATACACGTACAAGCGTCCTTAAAAATTAATTTATAGGACCCTTATAATGTAACAGTATAGACACTTTAGTACTAAGAAAAGGGTCCTAATATCCTAAATAAGATTATAAAACCAATTTTATGGTCGCATAATATGTCTATGAACAACTCAAAAAGCGTCCTAATAAAAACATATAAGGACACTTTTACAATGTTACAATTTATGGCTACTTACTTTTAATCTTATGATACACGTACAAGCGTCCTTAAAAACTAATTTATAGGACCCTTATAATGTAACAGTATAGGTACTTTAGTAAGAAAAGGGTCCTAACAAGTCATATGTTACAACGCTTTCTTAAACATCCATACACACAATTTTACGATATGGTTATGGACATTAAATTGAACAATAAAATGACCATCTATATATAAAACCCCGATAGTTATTGTGTATATAAAATCAACCAATGCAATAAATAAAACCTTATTATATTTCAAATAAGCTTGTTCATAACGAAACCACTAAACAAATATAAATAAGTTAAAACATTATCCAACATAAAGTCTTGTAACATTTAACAAAGAAATTAAAAGCAATGAAAGAAACGATCAACATAAAACTCAAGTCATCAATGCGTCCTCAATCCTCACAGACTACCTACAAATAAACCATGCACCCATGTATAAGCGTTAAGTTTCGTGTTATTAGAATTATTTGTATCTCATATTTTACAAATACATACCGAGATTACAAGACAAGGCCATGCAATTGATGCACCAACACAATCTTGAATTGTGGAAAATAACCCATATGGTCTCACCAAATTTTCATCTTTTTTTATTGATACTTGAACGTTTACTTCACACCATTCTTGTCCAAGTTCTGTACTACCAACAAGCTCATTTGGGTCCAAGCTCTTCACCCATCCTCTTGCTACAATCTCGGTAGAGTTTAAAATGCTTTTAAGGAAAACTTCATTTCCGACCTAGATTTTTGTGTTCAACAAACATTTATCAAACTCTAGTCACATGTACTTTAGGAATCCAAATCGTATCAGCTGATCATGTCCTTTTGATAATCCGTTAAACAGAAACGTATAAAGTTATCATTCATTCTATATTGCTACAGTTATAACAAATTAAAGTTGATATTGCTACAGTTCATGTACAAATTTACCACTTTTAGTTATTAACCAAACTAGTTTTAGTCACCATGATTCAAGTCAATAAACACCATAATCCATCAAAATGCATGTATGCTAGAACCATTCTAAATCCTCAAAAATATCATTGACTCAATCTAAAACAAGACTATTTCCAAAAAGTTTCCATTAATGGTAAGCTATGCAACACAATTCTGATTTTCACCAACTTTTTGCATCTGCGTTTTTAAAGTCAAATTATAAGGTGTCTTTATGAATGTTTGTAAATTAGTACATATCCAAATAAAATTAGAAAATTCTTATGATCTGATCCTATATGTTACAGCAACCCAAAAGTGGTTTTATTATACTTCAAAAGTTTATAAAAAAATCATGAACAATATCGGATCATTGAAAGGTAGATTTCAGTGACGTATAAGCGACAGTTTACGCCAAGATTCATTAAAAATTGTACATTTACGATATTACCGCAAGATCACTTGGCATAATGGCGTCAAATCAATTATCAGTTAAAATAGAACGATGTTGTAAACTCAATTTGTGTGTATCCTAAATCATAATTTTGAACCCAACTCAGAAATGAAAGAAATCCAAAGATTCAGATACCGCTCCTCAAATCAAGATAAAAGTATAATTAGTGTATTGTTTTAACAAAAAGCTAACACCTTGGAACTTCTTGATTAAATATTTCAGATAATTGTACTAAAACAAATTGATCCAATGAAATGAAAATTGAAGCAACAATTTTTTACTTTACTAAAATTGAAAACAACCTATTGTGTTGGTAAAATAATCAAACAACAAAAAAGATAGTAAAGAAACAAACTGAAAACTATACTTGCAGTCAAACCAAAGCATCAATTTTTACTAAACAGAAATAGTTGACATCGGCAACATAAAGGTTCAGTTGACCCTGACGATGTACTTCACCATGTTTGGCCTTAATCTCTTTCAATGTGCAATATAGCATCCTATGTTATAGTTTAAAAAAACATCACAAATACAATTTGCTTTTATTAGGTATAAACAATAGTCCAAGATGTAGAAACTGGTCTTTTACGGGAGAAGATAAATCATGATTCATGGTGTACCAAATAAGCAATACAATACCAAAATGGGTAGTGAAAGTGAAGAGGCCACAAACACCAAAATGGAACTCTCTATTTACATTACATCAAGAACGCGTACATGAACATTAAACAGATGAAGATTCAGTCGGTGGTAGCAGACTCGCCAGAGAAATGAAGGAAAATCGGATAAAAAATGTCAACCTAAAATCGTAATAGACATACGAACCTGGAGATTCGAAGATTAAAGATTCAGTCTGTGGTTTAATTGGTAGAATCAATTACAACTAACCTATTCTTGGGATGCAAGCAGCGATGTCGATCAGAAAACAGAGCAAAACTAAGCTAAAATCTAAAGAAAATGTAGGATTTGTAAAATCAAATAAAAGAAACAATCAAAACAAACATCCGCCGTTCAAAAAAAAACAAACCTGTTTGTGAGAATTGTATAATCGCGATGAAGATGCCTGTAAGAGGAGTAGGATATACGATTAGGGTCTAGGGTTCAAATATAGGTACACGTCATGTGTAATTCGGGTAAAAAAGTGAAGATCCGTGTGTAAAAAATGTTATTAGAACTATGAGAAAAGAGAGCCATATATTGTCGTAACGAATGACACATGGCATCTAAAATTTTTTTTATTAAAAAGTATAAATATTAATTGTTAACGGTCTCATCTTTTATAACTTTGGTAACTACTTGTCTGTCGTTAATTTTTTTTAACGCCGTTAAGTTTTTTCCAAATTCAAGATCGATGTTTTAAGCCTTTTGAGCGGAAGGATGTAAAAATTTTATCGTTCAGAGAGCTTTTTCGAGAAAACTTTTACATCAATCGACTCGTATTATCCTTCTGATCAAAAAGATAAAATACCAGTCTTGAATTGAAAAAAACATAACGGCGTTAAAAAAAATTAACGTCGGACCATTGGTTGCCAAAGTGATAAAAGTTGGGACCGTTGATAGTCAATTCAATAGTTAGGACAGATAGAAGACAAAATGTGACATTTGAGACCAGTGAAAACCAATATACCTTTTATTAACACACATTTTTACACGTTACAAAATTAATGTATGTCATTCACATGTCATAAAGTGTATTTCCTATAATGAATAGATGTATCTTTAGCTACATTACAACCCCACATTCATCCACATAAACTAACATCATTATTTAAACTTACGCTTTAATGGCAGATAAATATTCATTTAAATTAATGGCTAGATCAAAATCAGTTAGTATACTAAAAAGTTGTTGAACTTTATAGTTCAATACAATCTTTAGCATGCCCAAAGGCCAAACCAAGAGTTACAAGTACAAGACAGTCAAAAACAGGCTCAAACTATTGCATTAGTATAAGATTGTCTGTGACTTGCCTTAAACCAATATTTCATGCGGCTAGAACAACTTATGCATTGATGGTAAAAACCATAACAAGCTATATGTCAATAAGAGGTCCAAAATATCAAAGAACTTGATTATGTTATTGACAAAATCATATCTCTTATTGACAAAATCATATTTCTAACCAGTTTAAGTTGTGATTGTAATAACTTAATTAAAAAAAAATCAAAGAACTTGATTAAAATGTTGAAACAAATTGCAAGTCTTCAATGGAGAGCTAGATAGACCTTGGTTTGATCTTGTTAAGTTCATGCTTTTGAGAACTTACCATATAACAGGACATCTCATAAAATCCAAGTGTTAAGTGTCCTATTAAGTTATGTTATATTAAAACTCTAGCAAATAAGCGTCCTACAAAAATGATGTTTTATGACTCAAATATCAAGTGTCCTATTACGATGTGTTATTATAAAACCAAAATGATTAAGCGTCCTATAAAGGTTAAAGTTAAAATACCAAAGAGTCAAGTGTCCTATTAACTTATGTTTTAATATGACTTCAACTAGAAAGGGTCCTGTAATACTGAACATTTAAGACTAAACTACAAAGTGTCCTATTAAGTATTGTTATAATAGGACCTCCTTTGATCCGGTGTCCTATTACATTACCACATAATGGGACACCAACAACTTAATGTATTATGAATTACTTTAATAGGATCAACATTCTAAGTGTCTTATTAAGTTACATGATAATAGGACCCCAAATAATCATCCATCCTATTAAATAGCTTTTTAGGACACTTGTTTAGAAGCGTATATAATAAAAGGACCCTAAAAGTTCATTCGTCCTATTAAATAGTTTTTTAGGACCATATTTTACAAGCGTCCTATACAAAAGGTCCTAAAAACCCATTTTTGTTGTAGTGTATATACGAAAGAAATTTAACCGATGCATTGTACATCCTATCCACAACCAATAATGGAGATGGTTTCTTTAACTACTCACAAGGCTTAGATACTGACACAGTAAGTAAAAATGCATTTTGTCGAGGGGATATAACCCAAGATATGTGCCTCTTGTGTTTAAATCAGGCCACTACAATCATAACAAAATGGTGTCCCCAAGAAAAAAATGGGCTTCCGTCTTCTACGATAAGTGCGTGTTGATTTATTTCCACATCAAATAGAGACTGTTCATGAGGTTGGTTGTGACACCAGTCAATTTCGGGTTAACGCCGTTAACCTAACCTAACCGAATTCCATTAGTCTCTTTCAACTTGAAAGCCTATGTGGTATATTTCCACACTAATTAATTTGAAAGTGTTAATTTAGCTAAATAATTTGATAAATAACTATTACAAAAATATATATATAGTAATTCAAGCAGTTATTGGATCACAACGAGCAACGTTTAAACATTAGTAATTAGAGAAATAATTAATTCATGTGACTCGAATACTAAAAGGCATAATTCTATATACATAGTAAAAAGTACGGAGTTTAACTAGTAATTAATTAACTTTGGAAACAAGTTAAATATTTAATTATGTGAAAGGCCCATTGTGTAACTTTCAATTTAATTCAAAACCTTATAACCCTACCCTCCCCTCATTATTCCCGTCTTCATCTTTATCAAAACGCAACAAACACAAACTCAATCCAAAATCGTAAAAACAGTCGCCGAGCACCTCATCTTCACCACTATCATCTACACTTGCCGTCTTTCCCATCCATAACCACCAACTATCGTCGTTGCAAGGGATCGCAACCACCACCCCGTCGTATCAACCATCATCTCCAACTAACACGATAGCCGTAGTTGTCGCCTGCTACTCCGACGATCACCGTTGGCACCGTCACCTTCACTATTTCCCTCGTTGTCGATCACCGCAACATCCGGTACGTTCCAAGTCCATAATTGTTTCGTGTAATCGCTTTCCTTTTTGTTACGGTTCCAGTTTCGCGGGTACGAATTGGGGGTAAGGGTTACAACAGTGAACAATTATATATATGTACGATTCAGTATGGGTATTTAGTTGTGTATGTATGTCTTACAGTTAGTTATGTACAAATGGGTGTAGATATATTGTACGTGAATATATAAGTGGATACTGTAGCCATATGTGGAAAAATCATGAATGTGATGAGTGTGTGAAAATGCATATGATTGAGATGCGTACATGGCTAACTAGCATGCATGTGTAGATATGTATATGTTTAAGTTGTAAACAAATAATCCAAATGATTTAAAGTTAAATAATATACTTATATGGGTATTTGTATGAAACCGAAACGGGAACGTGAAACTGAATGTAAACTCTATTAGAGTTATTTGTATCTAACTAGTAGAATTCAAACAGGTTATTGGTCGAACTTGGAAATTATAAGTTTTGCTAACTATTAGAAGCTGCGCAACCTAAGGTGAGTTTCACGGACCTTTTTACTATTTTCCTGTTGGGGGAGAAAACATGCACGGAACTAAATTTGATAACTGTATTTGCATTATATCTCTTGATTATTAAGCGTAAACATAACAAGTTGTTAAAGTCCTCACTAAATCTTCGAGCCGTTAATATACGGGGTATTGCGAGGAAATTCGGGTAGTACTACTGGGTTTGACAAACCCCACCCTCGGCTGGGAGCCGGGAAGGTGTGAATTGTCCTATGTTGTTGGTCCATTTTTGTTGTTAGCAATGGTGTCGAGGCACATATACATCTCAGTCAGCTCGGTATCGAAACGTTTAAATAATAAGAAACTGGGTTCGCTACGCAATGATATAATTGTATTTTACATTATCGGCTGTTGTTGTATTTTTTTATGATTATCTAAACCTGTGAACTCACCAACCTAGTGTTGACACGATTTAGCATGTCTTTCTCAGGTATTGTGCACGGATTAGGAGCATGTTTGGTTGAGTCTTAGCTGTTCTTTTATTAAACTTGTGACATCTGCCCCAAACTCGAATCCGAATGCCCGACTCGAACCCGAGATTAGCTACTTATAATTTTTATTCGTAATTGTTTCCTTAAACTGTAACATTTGTATTATGATCATTAATAAACATGGCGGATTCTACGTTATTCCTACCTTGATTAACCGCTCGTATTTATGTCGCGAAAATATCTACGTACATTAAATGAATACTATTTGTAATAATAAAACTCAAAAGTATATTTATAGTTCGTAAAAAGAAAACTATTGAAAACGCTAACCAAATTGCCTCAAAATCTCGCAGTAGTCTCTTAATAACTTAAACAAACTAAAACTATGAAAACGTCACTTATATAAACATTATGTTTCAATTTAGTTAAGGTTGATAGTTAATATAAGTTTAAAACTAACTTGGGCCAAAAGTGTATATTTTGAAACTTGTAATTAAAGTTATTAAACTAAAAATGAACAAAGCATAAAGCACAAGGGACCAATGTGTAACAATTATATTTACCCAACCCCCCTGCACCTTCTGTTTTCACGCATTTCCGGCGAGCAGCGCCGGCCAGTTTTCCGGTCATATGCGTTTTTCCGGCGATCCCTTATACGCGCGTTTTATCACTCCCAAATTAACCCAAAATCATCTCTAATCTATTTTCGACCCATATTGAGTGCCAACAACGAGTTTATACCGCAAATAACTCGATTTAATTTGTGACAAAAAAATCAAAAATCTCATTACCAAATTTAAACCCGTAAATCACCGATAAATCTTTCCAATACATTCCAAAATACTCGATTATCAATTCCTTAACACCAAAAATCTTCTATTCTCTCTACAAGTAACCCAAACCGTCGACCAAAACCGTAACTCCGGCAACTTTGTCGTTTTCAACTTTCCGGTCATCATCACAGGTAAATTTCATATTGGTTTTAATCTCCTTGACCACCTACATCTATCTATATCATCAATTTGATCTCATTACTGTTCCAGATCCACTAAAATCTTCAAGAACCG
Source organism: Tagetes erecta (assembly GCA_030867185.1). NCBI lineage: Eukaryota > Viridiplantae > Streptophyta > Magnoliopsida > Asterales > Asteraceae > Tagetes > Tagetes erecta. The sequence goes on along the minus strand of CM061495.1, from coordinate 26,230,973 downwards.
CGACTTTGTTCATCACATTCGAACCCGTATCAAACGTACACCATCAAGTAAGTTTATTATGTCAAAACGCTCGTAAATCAATGTAGAACAAAAGCCCTAACACGAATTGGGATTTGATTATCATCTTCAGATTCAATTTAATGGTTCTTTGATTTAGGGCTTGTAATGTTCATATGGGTATGGAGGGTTATATTAGGTTAAAACGTTTAAAACACTAACATAATCAATAAACGCGCGCCTGGTGCAGCGGATACACTGTGTTGGTTTGTCGCTGTGGCCGTGGGTTCGAGTCCCGTCTCCTGCAACCTGTTAATTTTTAATATAAGTCCTTTTTACATACTAGTTAACACTACACTTTAATTACAAATCAACCAATAAATAATATTAATTATATTAAATACATTTTAATGTTTATAAAACTTCTAAATTCTATAACAATATATTTTTTTATAAGTGTTTGATTTATACAAATATTTAAAGTAAAATATAAAAATACTTATGAAATATAAATATTTTTCCAAATACGAAAATACGACTACGTTTCGTATCAAAAATCACAATTCGTAATTTTAAACCCTAATTCCCAATTTTAATCTAAAACCCTAAATTCTAAGTCCCAAATCCGAAATCCTAGACCTCGGATTTGTGAATGTTGTTTCTATTGGTTCGCTTCTAAGTTAGGGTTTTCCCAATTGATTAGGTGGTACTAATATTTGGGAGACTCTCGGTTCGTTATAGTGACGTTTCTTTTCCGGTTATCTTTGCTTGATAAGGTGAGTAAACTCACTTTCCCCTTTTTCCGTTTTACTTTTTGGGGCTGAAACATGTGCTTATTACGATGCTATGGTTTCTTTTTGTTTCTTGTTTCTTTTTCAAAATGAGATCATTTAATATGTTAATCTAGTTTGGCCGCTCGATGCAACTTTATGTGTTAGGAATAGAAATTGTATTATTTGTAATTTCCACCGGTACGATATTAGCGCTAATGGCCTGACAAGCCCACCTACACTAATGGCCTGATAGGTGATTAGACCCGGCGATTCTTTTGTTGATTCTATAGGTTAGATTTTGGTTGCTAAACGAGATGCTTGTTACTGAGTTGCTATGACCCTTGAGATGCTAAAAATATTTATTGATAACTTATACAACGAGATGGTTCAATGACGGTTACTTGTCGGTTCAATAAATGTTATCAATAAATGTAACACGGTTGATTCTATGTTGATTCTATGTTGATTCTATGTTGATTCTATGGTCATGGTTGAATGATATAATGATATTGCTATACACATAAACTTGCGTGACATATTCATATTGATCTCGGATTTCATATTATGTATTATCAAATGTGTTTTTACTCACTAGCTAATTCTTTAGCTAACTTATTTTACACATGTTTCAGGTGGCGTTTGAATCGTTTATGCTTTACAAGACACGTAGGATTGCTTTTGGACCTAGATTAAAAGTTACTTAAATAGCCTTAATTATTGGTTTTTGCTTTCGTATTTAAGACTATTTACTTTTTCCTTGTCATGACATTGAGGCTTAATTAAATATTAAAATATGCTTTTAGTGTGCCATGTGCTTTGTACTAATGATATCCAATTCACTTGACAACCCGGTGTTTTCCGCCACCGGGCGGGGTGTCACAGTTTGGTATCAGAGCCATGGTTATAGGGAACTAGGATAGGGTATTAGAAACACACCGACCTAGACTATAACCTAAGAGTCCTTAGTGCAAATAGATGTACTTAGGAATTCTTCTAGACTTAATTGTTTTTTTTTTCTACGAACCTTTCTATGCTTTTCTTTATTCATTTCTTATCCGATTTTGCGAAAGAGCTACAAGAGACTCGTCTGTATGATTAGGATCTTCTCTTTGTGGAATCTCGTCATCGTCTTAAGTAAGTTTGAAAACGTGAGAACGCGTGCAATCTGGAAGGGGGAACGCCTGTATCACGGACATCCTGTCTAAGGCAAAGCATTTCGTATAAATCTCTTTAAGAGACCTGTATGCTTACCTGGGGATGTTCGAGATGAGTGTGAACCTATAGGCTAAAGCACGCCTTCTCGGATACGTTGAAAAACGAGCTTAACACTTTGATAAGTCATTAGTGTCCAAAACCAAGACACACTCCTAAGTCGTCGAAATTTCATTTTTTATGATTCTATGATTTTCATTCCTACGATTTATAATTATTTCTATGAATTTTTATGGAGATTCAAATAATATTCCAACTTCGTTTACTAATGTTTCTAAAGTTTCTAAGTGATTTTCTATGATATGTTCAAAGGATTCTATGATGTTCTAAGTACTATCACTATTTCAGTTAATCGAAATTTCTAAAGTTTCTACGTGATTATCTATGTTATGATTCAAAAGATTCTATGATATTCTAAATGCAACGAGGTGCTATTATTACACCGGATGTTTTTATCTGTCAAAGATTTTGCTACAAAACCGTGTTATTCTACGTTTCATCATCCCATTTGTTTCTAAGTTACAATAATTCTTATGCGATATACTCGCTAGTTTATCCATATAACATAAATACACCGTTGTAAACCAAACATTTCAAATCAAAACTAAGACATGTCTCAATCGAGTATCCAAAACTTCAAATCATATATCAATTACCAAATCTAAATCAATTATTGACTCTCCAATCCAAGGGTTTGTCACGATTTCTGAATTCTAGTCAAGGATAAATTCCATAACTAAATAAAAGTTAACGGATTTTGCTATTCTTATAAGCTAACGTATTTGAATCGAACGTTACCCTCAAAATATTTCAACTTGACTTCTATACTCAAATAGGTTCAAAACTACTCATCTAACTATAAGATTTTAATCCAATTTCTAATCCATCATTAAAACTATGAAACTACTACCAAATTATGAACTAACCATCAAAACATTTACTCGATTAATCAACTATGTGATGCTATCCTCAAATTCGTTATCCAGAACCTAACGAGAACTCAATAATACATAACCATTCTCGACCTCATTAAACTAAATGTTTCATCTATACATAAGAGCACTAATGAAATTTTACGCAACTAATTTTCATGCACTTATCTAAACCCAATGTACTTCATCTATAAACTCGTTACTCTAACGGAATGTATAATCAGTGGATTTTGTAAAACTACCGAAATTCAATTCTATTAAAATAATTTCCTTATTTTATTTATTTATTTATTTTTTTTTTTTATAAAAATATATATTTTAAAATAATAAATTTTTTTTATAGAATGAAATAATTAAAAATAACCTTTGGGTGCTACTATTTGTAAGATAAAATATATGCATTTCACGATAAATAACTTCTTTATTCTAATGTTGGTTAAATATTTACACAAGATTTTCTCGTTTTCTCAAATTTGACACAAAGACGTGCAACAAACACTATATCTTCTGTTTTCCAATACTTACAACTTAAATTGTGTCATTTATTTTCAAATCAATCCTATTATCCATGGTAAAGATTAAAACTTCCAAATTTTTACTTAGCTTTTAAAACATGCATTATAGAAAAATAACATCATCTCTTGTAAACTTATTTACCTCCATAGTTAATACATCTGATTCATCTAAAGCTGTTGGTCATATAAATTCAAACATCTTAAAATCGAATCCAATAGGAACTAAGTGATATATTCATGCGAACTATAAATTGGATTATCCGCATTGTCAAACTTTCATGAAGTTAATTTTTCTGAAAATCCTAATAAACTATGTTATTACATATACACCACCAACTAATGATTATGAACCGGTCAATATCAGAAGACTCAGATAACTACATCGTACACAAATAAAGTCGGTTTTCACAAACTTAAATGTTACTATTCTAGTACTTGAATTTGATTATCTATATCGATGAACAAAACTATTTATATGAGCAATGTTTACCTAATGAACTTTAGTTCTTCTGAATCATCAACTTACTTATCATCTTAAACTGATCTTGCCAAGTACTATTTCTATTGAGTATGATATCGGAACCTAAGCGTAACGTCACTTTAACCTAAAATTTATGTGTCTTTTGACTCACACACGATCTAATAAACTGTGGGGTCCATGCAAAAAAACTAAAATAATTACGGGTGCACACGGAATTATGAAAGTTAGTGCATGGAAACCATAGTAAGTTTTGTCTTGTGTTGAAGGGCAATGCGACAAATATGGTATGACAAGGGGCATGGTGGATACGCCGCTGGTACATCCTATATATAAATGTTTCTGTCATACTGTCAAATGAAGCGTTGTTTCGATCCGTGAATTTTGTATTGTCCTAAGTATTATATCCATATAACAATACCTATCGTATCTCATCGAGTAAGATAACTATGTTCTATGTTGACCTATCATAATAAACAATTACCATTTGAACCTATGCAGAAATCAGAAACTAAATCTTATCTTATAGAAATCAAAATCTGACAATTGTTTTCGCACATTACCATTTGTCATCATCATCGTCCAATTCTTAAGTTGGCAAATTCTAATTCTACTCATCGAGACTAACATATTCTTGTTCAAACCATAATTGCTAAATAACACAAGTACGATTAGAATGGAAAGGTACAATACTATGGACAACTCGCATAGTTGAGCCACATTTAATCATTTTGTTTTTACTTAACTATTTATAAAGTTACTTTATCAGTTTCATCCGTTCTATCAATCATGATTATTCTCGATGATCATTTAAATAATTCTAAATCCATATACCTAAATACTATTCTATTCCTATACTTAGTAACAAATAATACCCATTCGAATCTCCAGATTATTAGTTCAACCAAACTTTTATAAGTGAAAAGAGTTAAATAAACAACTCTCAATAAGTCAAAACAAATTAAGAATAAAGAATTTCTTAATCTCGCCTCATTCAAGATGCTCATCTTTCCATTGATTGAATTCTCATATAATAAAGTTTCTTGCGAAATGAAACTTCCCACGGAATTGGGTAGTGTTCATCATGCGTTTCTTGTTTCTAATTTAAAGAAGTGTTTATCCGATGAAAATCGCACTATGCCTTTCGGTGATATCTAAATTTATCCGCGTCTTTTTGTTTCCTTTTCTTCTACTTCGGTTTGAACAAATTTCGGGACGAAATTTCTATAAGGAGGGGAGACTGTGACATCTGCCCCAAACTCGAATCCGAATGCCCGACTCGAACCCGAGATTAGCTACTTATAATTTTTATTCGTAATTGTCTCCTTAAACTGTAACATTTGTATTATGATCATTAATAAACATGGCGGATTCTACGTTATTCCTACCTTGTTTAACCGCTCGTATTTATGTCGCGAAAATATCTACGTACATTAAATGAATACTATTTGTAATAATAAAACTCAAAAGTATATTTATAGTTCGTAAAAAGAAAACTATTGAAAACGCTAACCAAATTGCCTCAAAATCTCGCAGTAGTCTCTTAATAACTTAAACAAACTAAAACTATGAAAACGTCACTTATATAAACGTTATGTTTCAATTTAGTTAAGGTTGATAGTTAATATAAGTTTAAAACTAACTTGGGCCAAAAGTGTATATTTTGAAACTTGTAATTAAAGTTATTAAACTAAAAATGAACAAAGCATAAAGCACAAGGGACCAATGTGTAACAATTATATTTACCCAACCCCCCTGCACCTTCTGTTTTCACGCATTTCCGGCGAGCAGCGCCGACCAGTTTTCCGGTCATATGCGTTTTTCCGGCGATCCCTTATACGCGCGTTTTATCACTCCCAAATTAACCCAAAATCATATCTAATCTATTTTCGACCCATATTGAGTGCCAACAACGAGTTTATACCGCAAATAACTCGATTTAATTTGTGACAAAAAAATCAAAAATCTCATTACCAAATTTAAACCCGTAAATCACCGATAAATCTTTCCAATACATTCCAAAATACTCGATTATCAATTCCTTAACACCAAAAATCTTCTATTCTCTCTACAAGTAACCCAAACCGTCGACCAAAACCGTAACTCCGGCAACTTTGTCGTTTTCAACTTTCCGGTCATCATCACAGGTAAATTTCATATTGGTTTTAATCTCCTTGACCACCTACATCTATCTATATCATCAATTTGATCTCATTACTGTTCCAGATCCACTAAAATCTTCAAGAACCGCGACTTTGTTCATCACATTCGAACCCGTATCAAACGTACACCATCAAGTAAGTTTATTATGTCAAAACGCTCGTAAATCAATGTAGAACAAAAGCCCTAACACGAATTGGGATTTGATTATCATCTTCAGATTCAATTTAATGGTTCTTTGATTTAGGGCTTGTAATGTTCATATGGGTATGGAGGGTTATATTAGGTTAAAACGTTTAAAACACTAACATAATCAATAAACGCGCGCCTGGTGCAGCGGATACACTGTGTTGGTTTGTCGCTGTGGCCGTGGGTTCGAGTCCCGTCTCCTGCAACCTGTTAATTTTTAATATAAGTCCTTTTTACATACTAGTTAACACTACACTTTAATTACAAATCAACCAATAAATAATATTAATTATATTAAATACATTTTAATGTTTATAAAACTTCTAAATTCTATAACAATATATTTTTTTATAAGTGTTTGATTTATACAAATATTTAAAGTAAAATATAAAAATACTTATGAAATATAAATATTTTTCCAAATACGAAAATACGACTACGTTTCGTATCAAAAATCACAATTCGTAATTTTAAACCCTAATTCCCAATTTTAATCTAAAACCCTAAATTCTAAGTCCCAAATCCGAAATCCTAGACCTCGGATTTGTGAATGTTGTTTCTATTGGTTCGCTTCTAAGTTAGGGTTTTCCCAATTGATTAGGTGGTACTAATATTTGGGAGACTCTCGGTTCGTTATAGTGACGTTTCTTTTCCGGTTATCTTTGCTTGATAAGGTGAGTAAACTCACTTTCCCCTTTTTCCGTTTTACTTTTTGGGGCTGAAACATGTGCTTATTACGATGCTATGGTTTCTTTTTGTTTCTTGTTTCTTTTTCAAAATGAGATCATTTAATATGTTAATCTAGTTTGGCCGCTCGATGCAACTTTATGTGTTAGGAATAGAAATTGTATTATTTGTAATTTCCACCGGTACGATATTAGCGCTAATGGCCTGACAAGCCCACCTACACTAATGGCCTGATAGGTGATTAGACCCGGCGATTCTTTTGTTGATTCTATAGGTTAGATTTTGGTTGCTAAACGAGATGCTTGTTACTGAGTTGCTATGACCCTTGAGATGCTAAAAATATTTATTGATAACTTATACAACGAGATGGTTCAATGACGGTTACTTGTCGGTTCAATAAATGTTATCAATAAATGTAACACGGTTGATTCTATGTTGATTCTATGTTGATTCTATGGTCATGGTTGAATGATATAATGATATTGCTATACACATAAACTTGCGTGACATATTCATATTGATCTCGGATTTCATATTATGTATTATCAAATGTGTTTTTACTCACTAGCTAATTCTTTAGCTAACTTATTTTACACATGTTTCAGGTGGCGTTTGAATCGTTTATGCTTTACAAGACACGTAGGATTGCTTTTGGACCTAGATTAAAAGTTACTTAAATAGCCTTAATTATTGGTTTTTGCTTTCGTATTTAAGACTATTTACTTTTTCCTTGTCATGACATTGAGGCTTAATTAAATATTAAAATATGCTTTTAGTGTGCCATGTGCTTTGTACTAATGATATCCAATTCACTTGACAACCCGGTGTTTTCCGCCACCGGGCGGGGTGTCACAGTTTGGTATCAGAGCCATGGTTATAGGGAACTAGGATAGGGTATTAGAAACACACCGACCTAGACTATAACCTAAGAGTCCTTAGTGCAAATAGATGTACTTAGGAATTCTTCTAGACTTAATTGTTTTTTTTTTCTACGAACCTTTCTATGCTTTTCTTTATTCATTTCTTATCCGATTTTGCGAAAGAGCTACAAGAGACTCGTCTGTATGATTAGGATCTTCTCTTTGTGGAATCTCGTCATCGTCTTAAGTAAGTTTGAAAACGTGAGAACGCGTGCAATCTGGAAGGGGGAACGCCTGTATCACGGACATCCTGTCTAAGGCAAAGCATTTCGTATAAATCTCTTTAAGAGACCTGTATGCTTACCTGGGGATGTTCGAGATGAGTGTGAACCTATAGGCTAAAGCACGCCTTCTCGGATACGTTGAAAAACGAGCTTAACACTTTGATAAGTCATTAGTGTCCAAAACCAAGACACACTCCTAAGTCGTCGAAATTTCATTTTTTATGATTCTATGATTTTCATTCCTACGATTTATAATTATTTCTATGAATTTTTATGGAGATTCAAATAATATTCCAACTTCGTTTACTAATGTTTCTAAAGTTTCTAAGTGATTTTCTATGATATGTTCAAAGGATTCTATGATGTTCTAAGTACTATCACTATTTCAGTTAATCGAAATTTCTAAAGTTTCTACGTGATTATCTATGTTATGATTCAAAAGATTCTATGATATTCTAAATGCAACGAGGTGCTATTATTACACCGGATGTTTTTATCTGTCAAAGATTTTGCTACAAAACCGTGTTATTCTACGTTTCATCATCCCATTTGTTTCTAAGTTACAATAATTCTTATGCGATATACTCGCTAGTTTATCCATATAACATAAATACACCGTTGTAAACCAAACATTTCAAATCAAAACTAAGACATGTCTCAATCGAGTATCCAAAACTTCAAATCATATATCAATTACCAAATCTAAATCAATTATTGACTCTCCAATCCAAGGGTTTGTCACGATTTCTGAATTCTAGTCAAGGATAAATTCCATAACTAAATAAAAGTTAACGGATTTTGCTATTCTTATAAGCTAACGTATTTGAATCGAACGTTACCCTCAAAATATTTCAACTTGACTTCTATACTCAAATAGGTTCAAAACTACTCATCTAACTATAAGATTTTAATCCAATTTCTAATCCATCATTAAAACTATGAAACTACTACCAAATTATGAACTAACCATCAAAACATTTACTCGATTAATCAACTACGTGATGCTATCCTCAAATTCGTTATCCAGAACCTAACGAGAACTCAATAATACATAACCATTCTCGACCTCATTAAACTAAATGTTTCATCTATACATAAGAGCACTAATGAAATTTTACGCAACTAATTTTCATGCACTTATCTAAACCCAATGTACTTCATCTATAAACTCGTTACTCTAACGGAATGTATAATCAGTGGATTTTGTAAAACTACCGAAATTCAATTCTATTAAAATAATTTCCTTATTTTATTTATTTATTTATTTTTTTTTTTATAAAAATATATATTTTAAAATAATAAATTTTTTTTATAGAATGAAATAATTAAAAATAACCTTTGGGTGCTACTATTTGTAAGATAAAATATATGCATTTCACGATAAATAACTTCTTTATTCTAATGTTGGTTAAATATTTACACAAGATTTTCTCGTTTTCTCAAATTTGACACAAAGACGTGCAACAAACACTATATCTTCTGTTTTCCAATACTTACAACTTAAATTGTGTCATTTATTTTCAAATCAATCCTATTATCCATGGTAAAGATTAAAACTTCCAAATTTTTACTTAGCTTTTAAAACATGCATTATAGAAAAATAACATCATCTCTTGTAAACTTATTTACCTCCATAGTTAATACATCTGATTCATCTAAAGCTGTTGGTCATATAAATTCAAACATCTTAAAATCGAATCCAATAGGAACTAAGTGATATATTCATGCGAACTATAAATTGGATTATCCGCATTGTCAAACTTTCATGAAGTTAATTTTTCTGAAAATCCTAATAAACTATGTTATTACATATACACCACCAACTAATGATTATGAACCGGTCAATATCAGAAGACTCAGATAACTACATCGTACACAAATAAAGTCGGTTTTCACAAACTTAAATGTTACTATTCTAGTACTTGAATTTGATTATCTATATCGATGAACAAAACTATTTATATGAGCAATGTTTACCTAATGAACTTTAGTTCTTCTGAATCATCAACTTACTTATCATCTTAAACTGATCTTGCCAAGTACTATTTCTATTGAGTATGATATCGGAACCTAAGCGTAACGTCACTTTAACCTAAAATTTATGTGTCTTTTGACTCACACACGATCTAATAAACTGTGGGGTCCATGCAAAAAAACTAAAATAATTACGGGTGCACACGGAATTATGAAAGTTAGTGCATGGAAACCATAGTAAGTTTTGTCTTGTGTTGAAGGGCAATGCGACAAATATGGTATGACAAGGGGCATGGTGGATACGCCGCTGGTACATCCTATATATAAATGTTTCTGTCATACTGTCAAATGAAGCGTTGTTTCGATCCGTGAATTTTGTATTGTCCTAAGTATTATATCCATATAACAATACCTATCGTATCTCATCGAGTAAGATAACTATGTTCTATGTTGACCTATCATAATAAACAATTACCATTTGAACCTATGCAGAAATCAGAAACTAAATCTTATCTTATAGAAATCAAAATCTGACAATTGTTTTCGCACATTACCATTTGTCATCATCATCGTCCAATTCTTAAGTTGGCAAATTCTAATTCTACTCATCGAGACTAACATATTCTTGTTCAAACCATAATTGCTAAATAACACAAGTACGATTAGAATGGAAAGGTACAATACTATGGACAACTCGCATAGTTGAGCCACATTTAATCATTTTGTTTTTACTTAACTATTTATAAAGTTACTTTATCAGTTTCATCCGTTCTATCAATCATGATTATTCTCGATGATCATTTAAATAATTCTAAATCCATATACCTAAATACTATTCTATTCCTATACTTAGTAACAAATAATACCCATTCGAATCTCCAGATTATTAGTTCAACCAAACTTTTATAAGTGAAAAGAGTTAAATAAACAACTCTCAATAAGTCAAAACAAATTAAGAATAAAGAATTTCTTAATCTCGCCTCATTCAAGATGCTCATCTTTCCATTGATTGAATTCTCATATAATAAAGTTTCTTGCGAAATGAAACTTCCCACGGAATTGGGTAGTGTTCATCATGCGTTTCTTGTTTCTAATTTAAAGAAGTGTTTATCCGATGAAAATCGCACTATGCCTTTCGGTGATATCTAAATTTATCCGCGTCTTTTTGTTTCCTTTTCTTCTACTTCGGTTTGAACAAATTTCGGGACGAAATTTCTATAAGGAGGGGAGACTGTGACATCTGCCCCAAACTCGAATCCGAATGCCCGACTCGAACCCGAGATTAGCTACTTATAATTTTTATTCGTAATTGTTTCCTTAAACTGTAACATTTGTATTATGATCATTAATAAACATGGCGGATTCTACGTTATTCTTACCTTGATTAACCGCTCGTATTTATGTCGCGAAAATATCTACGTACATTAAATGAATACTATTTGTAATAATAAAACTCAAAAGTATATTTATAGTTCGTAAAAAGAAAACTATTGAAAACGCTAACCAAATTGCCTCAAAATCTCGCAGTAGTCTCTTAATAACTTAAACAAACTAAAACTATGAAAACGTCACTTATATAAACGTTATGTTTCAATTTAGTTAAGGTTGATAGTTAATATAAGTTTAAAACTAACTTGGGCCAAAAGTGTATATTTTGAAACTTGTAATTAAAGTTATTAAACTAAAAATGAACAAAGCATAAAGCACAAGGGACCAATGTGTAACAATTATATTTACCCAACCCCCCTGCACCTTCTGTTTTCACGCATTTCCGGCGAGCAGCGCCGGCCAGTTTTCCGGTCATATGCGTTTTTCCGGCGATCCCTTATACGCGCGTTTTATCACTCCCAAATTAACCCAAAATCATCTCTAATCTATTTTCGACCCATATTGAGTGCCAACAACGAGTTTATACCGCAAATAACTCGATTTAATTTGTGACAAAAAAATCAAAAATCTCATTACCAAATTTAAACCCGTAAATCACCGATAAATCTTTCCAATACATTCCAAAATACTCGATTATCAATTCCTTAACACCAAAAATCTTCTATTCTCTCTACAAGTAACCCAAACCGTCGACCAAAACCGTAACTCCGGCAACTTTGTCGTTTTCAACTTTCCGGTCATCATCACAGGTAAATTTCATATTGGTTTTAATCTCCTTGACCACCTACATCTATCTATATCATCAATTTGATCTCATTACTGTTCCAGATCCACTAAAATCTTCAAGAACCGCGACTTTGTTCATCACATTCGAACCCGTATCAAACGTACACCATCAAGTAAGTTTATTATGTCAAAACGCTCGTAAATCAATGTAGAACAAAAGCCCTAACACGAATTGGGATTTGATTATCATCTTCAGATTCAATTTAATGGTTCTTCGATTTAGGGCTTGTAATGTTCATATGGGTATGGAGGGTTATATTAGGTTAAAACGTTTAAAACACTAACATAATCAATAAACGCGCGCCTGGTGCAGCGGATACACTGTGTTGGTTTGTCGCTGTGGCCGTGGGTTCGAGTCCCGTCTCCTGCAACCTGTTAATTTTTAATATAAGTCCTTTTTACATACTAGTTAACACTACACTTTAATTACAAATCAACCAATAAATAATATTAATTATATTAAATACATTTTAATGTTTATAAAACTTCTAAATTCTATAACAATATATTTTTTTATAAGTGTTTGATTTATACAAATATTTAAAGTAAAATATAAAAATACTTATAAAATATAAATATTTTTCCAAATACGAAAATACGACTACGTTTCGTATCAAAAATCACAATTCGTAATTTTAAACCCTAATTCCCAATTTTAATCTAAAACCCTAAATTCTAAGTCCCAAATCCGAAATCCTAGACCTCGGATTTGTGAATGTTGTTTCTATTGGTTCGCTTCTAAGTTAGGGTTTTCCCAATTGATTAGGTGGTACTAATATTTGGGAGACTCTCGGTTCGTTATAGTGACGTTTCTTTTCCGGTTATCTTTGCTTGATAAGGTGAGTAAACTCACTTTCCCCTTTTTCCGTTTTACTTTTTGGGGCTGAAACATGTGCTTATTACGATGCTATGGTTTCTTTTTGTTTCTTGTTTCTTTTTCAAAATGAGATCATTTAATATGTTAATCTAGTTTGGCCGCTCGATGCAACTTTATGTGTTAGGAATAGAAATTGTATTATTTGTAATTTCCACCGGTACGATATTAGCGCTAATGGCCTGACAAGCCCACCTACACTAATGGCCTGATAGGTGATTAGACCCGGCGATTCTTTTGTTGATTCTATAGGTTAGATTTTGGTTGCTAAACGAGATGCTTGTTACTGAGTTGCTATGACCCTTGAGATGCTAAAAATATTTATTGATAACTTATACAACGAGATGGTTCAATGACGGTTACTTGTCGGTTCAATAAATGTTATCAATAAATGTAACACGGTTGATTCTATGTTGATTCTATGTTGATTCTATGGTCATGGTTTAATGATATAATGATATTGCTATACACATAAACTTGCGTGACATATTCATATTGATCTCGGATTTCATATTATGTATTATCAAATGTGTTTTTACTCACTAGCTAATTCTTTAGCTAACTTATTTTACACATGTTTCAGGTGGCGTTTGAATCGTTTATGCTTTACAAGACACGTAGGATTGCTTTTGGACCTAGATTAAAAGTTACTTAAATAGCCTTAATTATTGGTTTTTGCTTTCGTATTTAAGACTATTTACTTTTTCCTTGTCATGACATTGAGGCTTAATTAAATATTAAAATATGCTTTTAGTGTGCCATGTGCTTTGTACTAATGATATCCAATTCACTTGACAACCCGGTGTTTTCCGCCACCGGGCGGGGTGTCACAAAACTATGCATTGAATTGTAGGAATTTTTATTTATGCTTCCGCACTAAAACATATTTTAAACGTAATTTTTGTTAATGTTGGTTTTTAAATTCATATAAAGGTTGTTCAATGTAACTAATGGCAATGAGATCCTGGCATGTCACGCCCTAAACGGTAGAACTCCATTAGTGGAAATTGAGGGTGTGACATTGGTAATTATTCCATCGATACTAGTTTCGTAAAAGAAAAACTCTTTATTGTTATCATGTCAATTTACTTGTTTTCGTGGCTTTTATTTCGGTTATATTTTTCTTAGCTAAATGTTATGCTTCTATGTGACATTTATATGTGACACCCCTTCCAAAGGTCACATATAGCCATTTATGTGATCTTTAGAGATAGTATAGCACTAAAAATGAGTGGTTTATCTAAAATTCTCCCAACAAAATCTTCTTCCAAATTTTTGTAAACAAATCATTTATAAAAAAATAGAAAAATGTCAATCTATCTCTCGCTCTCTCAATCTTACAATCACTTGTTTCTTTCAATCTCTTTCTCATGACTAATTCCTTCGATATACCTGGTTTGGTGCGAGGCAGTTACATTGACCGTGATCTGGCTGAAGACTCGAAGTAAAGGCAAAGGCATCACTTTCTTATGAAATTTACCTTCCGAACCATGTTAATTTATGTTTTGTTTTGCATCTTGTTGTCTGTTTTTCTTTGTTTTTTGTCATGTTCTTGTACTCTTTCTTCGGGGTTTAGCTACTTGTTAGCCCTTATCTATCTAGTATTATTTGCCGTTCAAATACAAAGATTAGTTTGTTAGGTGATAATCTACTACAAATCGTCATCATCACCACTTGTCAATTTCTATCTTCTTTTTCGTTTGGGCAAATATGTTACCCCTTCACTCTTTCCATTTAAATATATATATAATCATGCTTAAGTTTGCTAGCATTCTTTTTCTTTAATTTCTAATACAAAAAGACCATTATTAGTAATTACTTTATATTTGCTCCATTCACATTTTAGGCATGCATATTATTTTCCGACTCTTTTAAATTGTTAAAGTGTTATTTTCAATTGCATTTTCCTTTTACATTCAATGCACGAGATTCTTTGTTAACTTGTCACGCAAGTAAAAGCAACAATACTTAATATTTCTTTTATTTACTAAACTAGTTAGCTGAAAAGCTAGCTTAGTTGTTACACTAACCCAATATAAAGGTCTTCAACAAGGCTCGCTTCTAACTCATCAAATAGCTTTGAAACATATTTTGAATATTGTGGAACTTTAACCTTCTCTCATCTAGTAGGAACCCATCGCGTGAATCTTTAAACTTCCACTCCAACAACAATTCTAATACTTTCAGCCACGACTGAAACCATGTCAGCATTCTTTTATATATTTTTCATTTTCCCATCCAATACCACGACTTTAGATCAACCTATGCCCATGGGTGATGCTTGCCAATAAAGTGACAAATACTCAAAAGGAAGTATATACGAAAGAAATTTAACCGATGCATTATCCATCCTACCCACAACCAATAATGGACAAGGTTTCTTTAACTACTCGCAAGGCTTAGATACTGACACAGTAAGTAAAAATCCCTTTTGTCGAGGGGATATAACCCAAGAATTGTGCCTCTTGTTTTTGAATCAGGCCACTACAATCATAACAAAATGGTGTCCCCAAGAAAAAAATGGGCTTCCATCTTCTACGATAAGTGCGTGTTGATTTGTTTCCACATCAAATAGAGACTGTTCATGAGGTTGGTAATTATTCCATCGATACTAGTTTCGTAAAAGAAAAACTCTTTATTGCTATCATGTCAATTTACTTGTTTTCGTGGCGTTTGTTTTGGTTATATTTTTCTTAGCTAAAAGTTATGCTTCTATGTGACCTTTATATGTGACACCCTTTCCAAAGTTCACATATAGCCATCTATGTGATCTTTAGTGATAGTATAGCACTAAAAATGAGTGGTTTATCTAAAATCTCCTAACAAAATCTTCTTCCAAATTTTTTAAATAAATAATTTATAAAAAAAATTAAAAAATATCCATCTATATCTCGCACTCTCAAACTTACATTCACTTGTTTCTTTCAATCTCTTTCTCATGATTAACGCCTTCGATATACCTGGTTCTGTGCAAAGCTGTTACATTGACCGTTATCTGGCTGAAGACTTGAAGTAAAGTCAAAGGTATCCCTTTCTTATGAAATTTACCTTTCGAACCAGATAATTTATGTTTTGTTTTGCGTCTTGTTGTCTGTTTTTCTTAGTTTTTTTTCATGTTCTTGTACTCTTTCTTCGGAGTTTTAACTACTTGTTAGCCCCTTATCTATCTAGTATTATTTGCCGACTAAAAACAAAGATTAGTTTGTTAGGTGTTAATATACTCCAACTTGTCATCATCACCGCTTGTCAATTTCTATCTTCTTTTTCGTTTGTGCAAATACGTTACCCCATCATTCTTTCCAAATATATATATATAAATCATGCTTAAGTTTGCTAATATTCTTTTTCTTTCATTTCTAATACAAAAAGACTATTATTAGTAATTACTTTATATTTGTTCCATTTACATTTTAGGCGTTCAAATTATTTTCCGACTCTTATAAATTGTTAAAGTGTTATTGTGTACTGCATTTTCCTTTTATATTCAATGCACTTATGAGTTTCTTTGTTAATTTGTTACGCAAGTAAACACAACAATACTTTATTTTTCTTTTATTTGCGAAACTAGTTAGCTGAAAAGCTAGCTGAGTTGTTATAGTAACCCAATATAAAGGTTTTCAACAAGGCTTGCTTCAAACTCATCAAATAGCTTTAAAACACATTTTGAATATTGTGGAACTTTTACTTCCCTCATCTAATAGGAACCCAACAAGTGAAACATTAACCTTCCACTCCAACAACAATGCTAATACTTTCAGCCATGACAAACCATGTCAACATTCTTTTATATATTTTTCATTTTACTAGCCAATACCACGACTTTAGCTCAACCTTTGCCCATGGGCTGTGCTTGCCACTAAAGTAGCAACTACTCAAAAGGAGGTATATACGATACAAATTTACCCGATGCGTTGTCCATCCTACCCACCACCAATAACGGACATGGTTTCTTTAACTACTCACAAGGCTTAGATACTGACATAGTAAGCATAAAAGCCTTTTTGTCGAGGGGATATATATAGCCCAAGAGATGTACCTAATGTGTTTAAATCAGGCCATTACAATTATAACAAAATGGTGTCCATAAGAAAAAAGGGACTTCCGTCAACAACGATAAGTGCGTGTTGATTTATTTCCACAATCAAATAGAGACTGTTCATGAGGTTGGTAATTATTCAATCTAGTTTCGTAAAAAAAAAACCCTTTATTGTTATCATGTCACCTTACTTGTTTTCGTGGCGTTTATTTCAGTTATATTTTTCTTAGCTATAAGTTATGCTTCTATGTGACCTTTATATTTGACACCCCTTCCAAAGGTCACATATAGCCATTTATGTGATCTTTAGAGATAGTATAGCACTAAAAATGAGTGGTTTATCTAAAATTCTCCGAACCAAATCTTCTTCCAAATTTTTGTAAATAAATCATTTATAAAAAAATAAAAAATGTCAATCTATCTCTCGCACTCTCTATCTACATTCATGTTTCTTTCGATCTCTTTCTCATAATTAACGCCTTCGATATACCTAATTCTGTGAAAGGCAGTTACATAAACCGTGATTTGGCTGAAGACTCGAAGTAAAGGCAAAGGCATCCCTTTCTTAAGAAATTTACCTTTCGAACAAGGTTAATTTATGTTTTGTTTTGCGTCTTGTTGTATGTTTTTTTGTCATGTTCTTGTACTCTTTCTTCACGCTTTTAGCTACTTGTTAGCCCCTTATCTATCTAGTATTATTTTCCGTCTAAAAACAAAGATTAGTTTGTTAGGTGTTAATATACTCCAAATCATCATCATCACCACTAGTCAATTTCTATCTTCTTTTTTTTGTGCAAAAACGTACCCCATATATATATATATATATATATATATATATATATATATATATATATATATATATATATATATATATATATAGAAATGGGATATTTTGAGAACACCCTCTAGCTTTGAGAACTCGTGAGAACCTTACTTCCCGAGTTTTTTTATATAATTTTTTTTGCTCAAATGTTGCGTATATTAAAAACTAGAACTTGGAAAAAAGGAAATTAAAAAAAAAACGTTTTCGTCGTTAAAAAACATATATGTAACTAAAAAATATTTACAGCGAAAAAACGCTGGTGTAACTTATTACACCCATGTAATATGACGTAAATATTTCTTATTAACATATACGTTTTTTAACGACGAAAAAGTTTATTTTTAATTTCCTTTTTCCCAGGTTCTAGTTTTTAATATACGCAACATTTGAGCAAAAAAAATACTATGAAAAAACTCGGGAAGTAAGGTTCTCACGAGTTCTCAAAACTAGAGGGTGTTCTCAAATTACCCCTTCCCTATATATATATATATATATATATATATATAGGGGCACCTTCATTTGAGAACTCATTTTTTGGAAAGAACTAAGTGAGAACCGCTTTAACTGTTATATTTTTTATTATCTAAATTGACAAAAATCCTTGTAAACCTACTAATTTTAAGATTTGATTATAAAAAATATGATTTGTAAAGTTTTTTGTTGAAATGCATATATGCACCCACATTATATGTGCAAATATGCATACTTTTAGTTTTTAATAAAAAACCGAGGAGAGAGGTGATAAAATTCAAGAAACATAGATACAATAGTAATAAATCATCTTCTTTTTACTTTACCATTGTTTTTGAAGCGATATGTACACGACTTATATAGTTCTCACTGGTTCTTTCCAAATTTATGGTTCTCATTTGAAGGTAACACTATATATATATATATATATATATATATATATATATATATATATATATATATATATATATATATATATATATATAGGGCGAGGATCATTACAGAACAATGTTTTGTCTCGAGAACAAGAAGAACAGATCTCAACCCTTGATTTATATTTTATTTTTTTAATATATTTTATAGAAAAAGGGTAAATATGTAAATTGCCATTTACATGACTTTTAATTATTCCTAATTTAATTCCTTTTAATTAGGAAACTACCATTAAAAATTCAAGTCACATAATACAGATTATTACGATCAAATCTATTAATTAGAAAACTACCATGACAAGAACTAGCATCTTTTATCAAATCCATGTGTATTTATTTACACGTGTAAAATACTCATATTTATATAATTTTTTCTTTGATGTTATACGTGTGTAAAATACTAAGATTTACACATATGTTAATCTCGTAAATGGTTAATTTACATATATGTAAATCAGACATATAGTTAATTACATTTATGTAAATATTTAATGTAACTTGAGCATATATATATATAAATACTTAATTCACAAATAGGTAAACAGTAAACTTACACATAGTCATATAATTTTTTAGACTAAACTAATTTACACATATATAAATAATTAATTTAAATAAATCTAAAACAATTAACAACCCAAGTTTACATTTATATAAATTTTCATATATGTAAATCTATAATAGCCGAGAGATTACATGATAGATAAGGTGGAGAGGAGAGATAATAAAATTCAGGTTCCATATGTTTATATCATTGTTTTTTTTAGAAAAGTTTCAACTAAAATAATGCCTAAAAAGATGGAATACGAATTCAATTATGGTAAACTTTCAACCATCCGTAATTAATATGTAAAATCATTTTACCAAAATACCCTAATGTTTCATCTTACCTCCTTGTAACATAACTCTAATTTACATTATCTCCTCTTTCAAATCTCAACCATTAAATACTAACATGAATGGTTAGGATGAGTTCTTTTTATTCTGTAATTAAAATAGGTTCTGTAAGGATCCTAACCCTATATATATATATATATATATATATATATATATATATATATATATATATATATATATATATATATATATATATATATATATATATATATATATATATATAGAGGAGGGATTTTCTAAAAAGGCTTAAAACTCTAAAAAAGCTAAGAAGTAATCTGGGTCGTCGGATTATGGTGTTTTACGGCCTAGATGGATGCGGTGGCATTTTTGTAATTATTTTGATGTTTTGGTCACGCGCAAGATGGATTTGGGGGTATATTTCTCATTGTACGTTTTTAACACAAAATTCAGACGCCATGGTGTTTCTTAGATCTGTGCGTTTTTAACACAAAAATCAAACGCCATGGTGTTTCTTAGATCTGTGTCTTCTGAATCATGGTGTTTTTTACGTTTGAACTTCGTAATTAGTAAACGAAAACGTAAAAAACAAACAAAAACATCATCGCTTATAAAAAACACCATGAATAAACTGGCTTTATAAAATAACACCACTCTGATGAAAAAATTAACTAATAAAAAACGTCATACATGATCGGATGTGCGTAATTAATAGACGTAAAAAAAACGTCATAAATGAACATCGAGAGTGATGGCCGGGATTCGCAAATCAACGTCATATGTATAAAGACGACGCTGCCCCTCCGCGTTTTTTCACCCTCATGGACACGTGTTTGTTTGTGAATGCTTCCTACACTTCTTAGAGTTTTAACCTTTTTTAGAAAAACCTCAATCTATATATATATATATATATATATATATAGGGTGAGGATCATTACATATATATATATAATGATGCTTAAGTTTGCTAACATTCTTTTTCTTTCATTTCTAATTCAAAAAAACTATTATTAGTGATTACTTTATATTTGTTCCATTTACATTTTAGGCGTGCATATTATTTCCGACTCTTTTAAATTTTTAATGTGTTATTGTGTATTGCATTTTCCTTTTACATTCAATGCACTTATGAGATTCTTTGTTAATTTGTTACGCAAGTAAAAGCAATAGTACTTTATTTTTCTTTTATTTGCTAAACTAGTTAGCTGAAAAGCTAGCTTAGTTGTTACAATAACCCAATATAAAGGTGTTCAACAAGGCTCGCTTCTAACTCATCATATAGCTTTGAAACATATTTTGAATATTTTGAAACTTTAACATTCTCTCATCTAGTAGGAACCCATCATGTGAAACTTTAACCTTCCACTCAAACAACAATTCTAATACTTTCAGCCATGACTGAAACCATGTCAACATTCTTTTATATATTTTTCATTTCACTAACCATTACTACGACTTTAGCTCAACATTTGCCCATGGATTGTGCTTGCTGCTGAAGTGCAACTACTCAAAATGAAATATACGAAAGAAATTTACCCGATGCATTGTCCATCCAACCCACCACCAATAATGGACATGGTTTCTTTAACTACTCACAGGGCTTAGAGACTGACATAGTCATTGTCCATCCAACCCACCACCAATAATGGACAAGGTTTCTTTAACTACTCACAGGGCTTAGAGACTGACATAGTAAGCATAAATGCCTTTTGTCGAGGGGATATAACCCAAGATATGTGCCTCATATGTTTGAATCAGGCCATTACAATCATAACAAAATGGTGTCCCCAAGAAAAAGGGGTTTTCGTCTTCTACGATAAGTGCGTGTTGATTTATTTCCCCAATCAAATAGAGACTGTTCATGAGGTTGGTAATTATTCCATCGATACTAGTTTCGTAAAAAAAACTCTTTATTGTTATCCTGTCTATTTACTTGTTTTCGTGGCGTTTATTTCAGTTATATTTTTCTTAGCTAAAAGATATGCTTTTATGTGACCTTTATAAGTGACACCCCTTCCAAAGTTCACATATAGCCATTTATCTCTCGCATTCTCAATCTTACATTCACTTGTTTCGTTCAATCTCTTTCTCATAATTAACGACTTCGATATACTTGGTTTTGTGTGAGGTTGTTACATTAACCGTGAACTGGCTGAAGACTCGAAGTAAAGGCAAAGGCATCCCTTTCTTATGAAATTTACCTTTCGAACCAGGTTAATTTATGTTTTGTTTTGCGTCTTGTATCTGTTTTTCTTTGTTTTTTTCTCATGTTCTTGTACTCTTTCTTCGGGGTTTTTGCTACTTGTTAGCCCCTTATCTATCTAGTATTATTTGTCTTCTAAAAACATAGGTTAGTTTGTTAAGTGTTAATATACCCTAAATCGTCATCATCACCACTAGTCACTTTCTATCTTCTTTTTCGTTCGTGCAAATACGTTATCCCCTCACTCTTTGCATATATATATATATATACAATCATTCTTAAGTTTGCTAACATTATTTTTCTTTCATTTTTAATACAAAAAGACTATTATTAGTAATTACTTTATATTTGTTCCATTTACATTTTAGGCGTGCATATTATTTTCTGACTCTTTTAAATTGTTAAAGTGTTATTGTTGTGACACCCCACTCGGCGGCGGAAACACCGGGCTGTCAAGTAAATTGGATATCAATAGTAAACAAAGCACATGGTAGTTGTTTATCAAGCCTAATAATGATTAATACCTTTGGAACATGAGTCTTAAATAGAAACGACAGAAACAATAATTGCAATTGTATTTATGATTTAACTAGATCCAAGACAACACTAAGTATTAGCAAAAGCAGCAAAATAATATCAACCATCACCTAAAATATGTAAAAATAAAGTTAGCTATTTAAAGTTAGTAAGTAAAACACAAATTGATACATAATATTATAGAAATCCAAGATCAACATAATATGTTGCACAATCTTATATGCATAGCTATTTCATATCATTCTCAACCATGACACCTTGAACACACATTGAAAACCATCATTGTACAGCAACTTGTAATCATTTGTCATGAGGAACCAACTCATGTTATTAATTAAAGATAACCTTTCTAGCAATCGTCACGTAACCGTCTTGATATAAGTTATCAATAATTGTTTAAGCATCCAAGGGACGTAAACACATAGCATAACAACCAGTATCATCGTATAGCAACTTGTAACATTGAATAGCAAGTAGAAACATTGAATGGTCATGTTTATATCACCTATTTTGAAGTACATGTAGGTGGGTTTGTCAAACCGTTAGCGTTAACATTGTACCTGTGGGATTAATAAGTAACAATACTACTTTAAATATCCGTTGGTCCATAAAGATCGTGATTTCAGTGCTATGTTGACTTGTTTAACAACGAAACACACTTGACTTGAACAAACAAAGTGTATAATAACCAAACAAACCCAATAACAAGATTAAACCATACAACCAGAGGTATACAAGCTACAAAGATGAATGATATAAGTTCCTAGCACCTCAGGTGAACAATTACACGACACAATCAGTTGGATAAGAGTTTTGTCAAAGTTGTGCAAAAGTTCCATTATCTTCAAGATAAGGTTACAATATATATCAGTCTTAGGTTCGCTGGGCACAAACAGGTTCGCCGAGTCGACACCTTCATAATCACTAAACTATGCTACGGGCGAATCTATAGATTCGCCCGTAGGTTCGCTAGTACAAAACCATACAAATAACATACAAAATACATACAAAATGCAACACCGACATACCGGTGAGTCCAACCTATACATGTGACTATCAATACTCCCCCTAGGTTGGACCTCACCTGGGGAAGTCTTCTAATTAAGCTCCGTCTTTTTCTCGGCTTCAAAGGTTCTCAATGAATGCTCCTGCCCTATCTTCAATTCCGGCCAACGGATTGGTAACGTCTTCAGATCCGGCCTCATCTTCACTAAAAATCAGCATCGACTCTACGAACTCATCATCAGCGACATCAGAATCAGGCATTTGTTGAACAATCGTTTCCGCCTGTATTTCTGCAGTATGCTCCTCGCCAGTCACATCCAAATCTACAACCTCCACCGGTTTCTCAAACCTCCTTTCAATAGTTTGATCCAGCTGTCTAGATAAATCATCCATGTCCAATTGCTGATCATCAGTCTTCCTCAGTCTTTCATTCACCGATCTCAATTCAGCACGGATTCCACGGGCTTTGTTTGCGACCTTCACAAACAGGTTCGCTTCAGTTCTAGTATCGTCTCCAGCCCCGTGCTTGATCCTATTCTCACACAACACTCTCAGATCCTCATCACAAAAAGAGAAAACCTCCATTGGGTCAAACAGGCGAATCTCTAGACGGTCTTCCCCTTTTAATCTGATAACAGCTTCACCCGTACTGTTATCATAAAACCATTTAAGGAAATCTTGCAGTCTGGGTGGCTGTGTGTCCGGAACCCTAACCCTGGTCATTACTTTCGGCGCTTCGATCTTCAGAACTATCTTTCCCTTCCACGAGATCCAATGCCTATCCCTTTTCTGCCTCATCCTTCTCGGCTTCTGGTATCCAAAATCAACAAAATTTGTCTTTGCAGCTTCCCTGATAGTAACCTCGAACGCACAAGCCCTGCCGCTATCTTCTTTACCCAATAACGGTAGCTTTGCCAGCCTACGCAAATCCCACCTTGGTAGAGTGGCGAAATGCTTTCTATTCTTGATGTACGTAATGTCACCGCCTCTTCGCTTAATCATGTACGCGTCTACCAGACTATTGTACTTCCACGCTATGATCTGTCTATCCATCTGTTTGGTGTTGGGTTCATCCAGATGTTGAAATATGGGCACTTCTGGGACAGCTTCTTCTTCTTTTCGGAACCACTCAGATTTATCTAACTCAACATGCTCAAACTGATAGCTGACCCCCTTTTCTTCAACCTTATACGTCTCCGGCTCATCATCCAGATCCTCCTCACTATCAATATCTATATCAACCTCTGGTTCATCTATCAAAGTGAAATTCACACCAGATCCTCCAACCACTTCTTCCCCTTCAAAAACATCCAAGTCAATACCCATTTCCTCGTCAAACTGCTCCTCAACTGCCTTGCCCTTTCCTTTGTCTCGATCTCCAAATACAACATCCATTAACGGATACCTTGCAGCATCCGTTAAGGAGTTCAGTTCAGCTTCAGTCATAGCAGGCTCTGTCCCCTCTTTTTCTTTCAGACTGTTCAACTCTTTGAAGATTCTAACCATCAAACACTGCTGATCCTTCATCATTCTTCCCATTTCATAAATAACTGTCGATTTCTCAGCATCCTGTGTTTCTAGTTCCTCATACTTGCCTTTCAGTTCCACCAGTTCTGCCCTCAAACTCTCAATCTGACCCCTTAATTCATCAACTGATTCAGAAGATGTACCCCTAGTATCGTGCCTTGCCTTCTTTGATGTTTCTGTTGGAGCATCAGACTTCCTCTTCGTTCGTTTTTCCCTACCCGCATCTATTTCAGCCTGAATTTCATCAACCTCTCGATCGAATGAATAATCTTTTTCTTTTGCGTATGCCTTCCTTTTCTTAATCTTCTTCTCAACCTCCTCAATATTTTCACTGCCCCGTTTCCTCTCAGACTCCTTCAATCTCTGAATTTGTACCCATCTATCAGCTGGGTACATGTTCTCCCACAAGAACGAAGGCCTCCCCACACAATCAGCCTTTACCGACTTACAGTCACGGAATATCCTTGAATGCATCTCCCATATTTTCAGGACATCTCCAACTACTTGCAGATTCGGCAATTTGTCATTCAGCACCATCTGAATGAATCTCGGATACATCAACCATTTAGCGGATTTGCTAGCATGGATGTTCTCGAGCAGATAATTGTAGATCAGCTTCGAAAGATTTGCTTTCTGCCCTCGGCAAAACAGCATCATAGCCCGTGCCCAGTCCAAATTCAGTCCGTCTGTACCCCCTTTCCTATGATCCAGGCACATAATAAATACGTGTGCAATATACCTCCATTCCTGGATCAGATAGGACTTCACAAACTCCATCTTCTTTTCACCAGGCATCGGACCCTCATACCCAGCGGTCCTAAAAGCCCCATAAACCTCTTCAGCCGACATCATTAGTTCATCCCCAACATCATCCTCTAGCCTTAAAATCCTAGCAAGATCAGCTTCTGTAAACTCCAAGTCAAATCCACTGACTTTGGCACATATTCGTGATGGTTGTGTAGACACATTCATCACTGCAGTTCTCCAGAAGTCTCGAACATGCAGCTCGTATATGACTGGAGAATGAGAAATGGCGTGATGTATATGAGACGACTTCAGCCATTTGATACAATCTCTATAGCCGCCGGCCTTTTCGTGATTCTCGTCAAGCAAAGCACACATATTGTGCTTTCTCTCGAAGAATAATGTCGACATAGTGCCTGAAAAATAAACGGAGATTGATCAGAAACGAAGATTTAAAAAAAAACAGTTAATAGGTTCGCTGGAAATTAGGTTCGCTAAACGAGCGAACCTGAGATTTGGCACCAGAACCTATAGATTCGCTGACATAAAAATCAGTCATGTTGGTCGAGCGAATGTATAGGTTCGCTAGAAACAGTCGGGCGAATCTATGTTGATGCGCGGGCGGCATAACGACATAGGTTCGCTCAAAGTTTGGAACTTTCGTTCAGATTCGCCAGACGAACACATAGGTTCGCTGGAAACCCTAGTTTTTTGAAAAACTGTCAAATCTCAGTCATAACACCATAAACAAGCAATCAAAGCAACAGTCATGCAATATAATCATCAAACGAGCATATTATGAAGTAAAATCCTAACAGAAAACATCAACTCAGACATTTGATTTACACATAATCACAGAACGACGGATTTAACAGGTTTAAGATGCGATTAAGGGTTTAAAACAGAGATTAAGATGAAGGCGATCACATACCAGACAATATTAGTGATGTTTAAGTGTGAAAAAGCCGGTTGAAAGTGAGAATCGAACGTTCGTGAGTGGATTTTGAAAAACTTGCTACAGTAGCAGTGACAGCGAATGTGTGAAATGCTTCGCTGTCACTGCATATATATACAGACAAAGGTTCGCTGGCAGACATACTAGCGAACTTTAGATTCGCCAGAAGACCAAAAGTCAAGTAAACCACGGCGGCGAAACAAGGAGGTTCCTGGCGAACCTGAGGTTCGGGCGAACCTGTAGGTTCGCTAGCAGGTTCGCTAGCACAAAAATGAAAAAAAATATTTTTGGTTTTTCTCAAATTTTAAATTCTTTGTAAATCCACGAAAACGTCCCACGACATCAACGCTCCAAAAATAAACATATTATCCTAAAAATACTAATAAAAACAAGATAGAATGTAGAAAAATAAAAATAAAATGAAAGAAAAAGACAAGAATATTAAACGCTAAAGAAGGATATATATATTTTTCATGATGTTTTGAGCAGAATCCGGAGAATCATCGATTGGCGGGATTGCAGATATGTTTGTCCATTTAAACCCATGCCTTAGTCCTTTCAACAAGAGATCAGCAGCTTCTTTTATCATGTTTTTGGTTTGATTGAAGAAGCTCAGACAACTCGGTCCCCACAGACATCTAGGGAAAAAGAACAAGTTCTGTCATCAGGGTATATCTGAGCAATACGATTGACTTTGCTTGAATTTCAAGGATCAAATTTTGAATATTGATCGATGCGTTTGCTTCTTTTGACACTTGTGCAATTTTTGCATCTTTTCATTGTGAGTGGAGCTTGTCAGCAATTGATTCATTTGAACACAATGCGACTTATTATTTGGGAAACTCAAATAGTTCAGAGCTCCAGGTCTATACCGACGTATAACAGAGGAGATAAACATTTGAGCATGCTCGGTGAATCTTCAGGTCAATACTTCCGTATAGCAGAGAAGATTCACCAACTCCAGGTCAATACTTCCGTATAGCATAGGAGTTAAGCACTTTGACTCAATACGTTCTGAGGAGTTAACAAGTAACTCACTCAGAGGCTTTTCCGAAGAGCATCACTAGCAGCTTTTTATTTTTATTTGTTTTGCATACTAGAAACTCGATTCGGGGATAGGGCGAGGGTGATTTGGGATGTTTGGGGAAATCAAGGCAAAGATTTGATGCTCTCAACCCATTTTTGACAGAACCCTTATCTTTGTGCAATCCAATCATGTCAAGGAGATAATCCTTGTTGTCGAGATCTTGAACGTTATGTTTGGCTGCACAATCACTGTTTACTTTGTTTTCGGGCTGAACCTATCTGACATATCCCAAACGCAATACTTCTGACCTCCTTTAACGACTCTTCAACATCAATCAAAACGGAGATCCTGAAATAGCAAAATTTGAAAAACTATAAATAGTTGATCTTTTAATATCTCCCCCAAAATTTCTATATTATAGCTATCTAATAGGAAATTTTTGTTTTTCAGATTTTCTTAATATAAATACAGAATAAAAGAGAAAATTAAAGAAGATAAAATATAATAAAGGAGCGAGGAAAACGAGTGACCCACGGAATTTTTCAAAGAAGAAGAAAAAGAAAAAGTTATTTACATATTTACAGATTAAGACTAATTAAACTTTAGAAATTGGGACCCAAGCCTTAGTGTACTTAGGTCTTTGAATTGTCGATGATTTAAAGAAAAAATTATTTACAAAAAAATTCAATCTCTTTCCAAAAGATTTCTGCTTTGAACTATTTTCAACAGTCACAGGGCAGTGTTTGACAGTATGACCAGTATTTCCACATTGAAAGCAATGAGATTTTAAACTTCGTTTAGAACATTTAGCAGTCTCTTCATTACTATTAGATGTTTGTGAGTTACAATCACTGCAAGAGTCGTAAGACTCTTTTAACTTACCTGTTGTGACTTTTACCTTGGAGGGTGCAGATTTAGGTTTAAGAATGTATGAAAAAGATGATTCCTTGTCTTTCGGTTTTGAAATTCTTATAGGTGTGAAAGATGGAATTTGATGAGACAAGAATTTTTGAAAACAATTTGTTTTGGTTTGACTTTCAGAGACTTGACCTGAAAGTTTTGCTTTGTTGTTCACACAAACATTTTCAATAAAATCATCATTCAAATTTCTTGAGTTTGAAATTGAGCATTCAGAATTAATATCACACATAATGTCCTCTGAAGTTAAAACTTGACTAGAAATAAAGACATTCAAACCACTGTCTTCAATAATCCTTTTTGAATCAAGGCTAGAGTTACTAGAACTTCCAAGACCACTGCTTAAGATTCACCATAAGCATATTCCTCTCTCACCTCCTTAAGATTCACTTCACTTAAACCTGCAATAGAGCTGTTAGTATCGTTTTTTATAATCTCTTGAATCAACTCATTTGAGGGATGAGGAATGGGTGTAGGGGAATAACAGTAGGTACTCGGTGGAGGATATACTTGTGCATCACTTTTATGACCCAACCCGGTCTTAGATCTAGCCCCCTTTTGTTTCTTCCATAACTCCTCCCTTTTCATACTGGCAATAGTCCATTGTTCCAGTTTATTTTTGAGTTTTCTTGTTTCAAATTCAGCAAGGGTGACTTGCTCAGTCAAATAATTTATTTCACAATTCTTTTCCAAAAGAGATCTTTTCAAATGTTCATTTTCTTTTAAAGCCTCTCTCAATTTAACAAAAAATTTTGATTCGTTCTGTTTAAGCTCTTTGTTAATTGTTTTCAATTCGTTTTCATTTGTCATTAACAGTTTATTTGCCTTATAAATACCAATCAAGCGAATTTTGCATGCGGATGAACACATATCCTCAACGACATCATAAGGGAGACCCACTATCAGTTTTTCGGCCTCAAGAGCACGATCACACTGGCAGTAAGGGGTGTTCCTCTTGTATTCATTCACAGCTTCAAGCTTTGCCTGTTCAATCATGGCTTCCATGTCAAGCTTTGATTCCATAACATTATCAGCATCGGTACCAGCATTTTCTGCCCCATTACCGACGTTGACAGTGACCTTCTCTTTCCTTCCAGTAACAGCTTCACACAACAATCCAGAATGAACAACTTCTTCCTGATTCTTTCCCTCTTCAGTCAAACCATAATCCGCAACCTCTTCAATCAAACTATCCTCAGCAACCTTTCCAGTGTTTGTTTCCTCTTCGACCTCATCAATCACTCTAACATTCTCAACCTCTTCACTGTAAAATTCTTTAAAAGGATCAAAACAAACAATGTAATCGTTATTGAGAACAGATTCTTCAATAACTTCACCAATTAAAGCTTCATGATTTCGAACACGCTTCCCAGATAAGGCAGTAGTGTCAGATGATATCTGAGTGGTGATGGATGCATTTGAGTCGGCACCTACACTTATGGAACCACCACTGGATGTAACAGATTCATAACTTGATAATCCTCCAGAGACTGCACTAGGTGAGTTTGCAGCGGATGTAATCAGTGCAGAATTCTGAGGAGAGACGGTTGCAAACATCATGGCTTGAGTGTATTCTTTTCTCTTTTCATTCAGATCAAGTGACTTTAACTTGTTTATCACTTCTATTAGTTTAAGGTCAAAGAAGTTTCTTTCTCGTTTCAGCACCTTGATCTGAAGACTCCATTTGGAAGGAAGGGAATCCAACAGCTTTGTCACTTGCTCATGATTTCCCAATTGTTCATCATAGGTTTTGAGATTGCTTGACACAAGTAAAAATCGATTCGTTATTTCAGTCAGATTTTCATGCTTCAATCCAACGAATGAGTTGAATTCATTTTCAGCCTGGGCTTTTCCATCCAGTTTAAGCATGTTCATTGTTGATGTAGACATAATTACAAACAACAGATTTTAGGTTCGCCCAAAATAGATTCGCTGGATTAGATTCGCCCAAAGAACAAAACAGTTTCGCTAGATAGATTCGCTGAAACAGATTCGCTAACCAGCAAACACAGATTCGCTCGCCTGATTTTGGCAGCAGTTTCGCTCGCACGATGAGCCAAATAGTTGAACTTTCGTTCGATAAAATGTCAGATTCGCTAGCCACAACACAAACCAAGAGAACACAAAAATTTGAATTAGGTTCGCTGGATGAACACCTAGATTCGCTGGAAGAACAGATAGGTTCGCTGGGTTACGAACAAACCAGTAACAGTACGAAAACAACCCGGACAGCTTCAAAACTTGACCATTTGTAGAACAGTTTGTTTCAGAAGCTTCCTATGACCAAATATGGCAATACTTGAGCAAAATACAACTCCAAAACACCAAAACAAGCCCTGAACAGAAACAAATAGTGTTTTGACACAAAAACCCCAAAATCAACACAAAAATCACTTGAATCAAACAATCAAGAGCACTAAGGCTCTGATACCATATTGTTGGTCCATAAAGATCGTGATTTCAGTGCTATGTTGACTTGTTTAACAACGAAACACACTTGACTTGAACAAACAAAGTGTATAATAACCAAACAAACCCAATAACAAGATGAAACCATACAACCAGAGGTATTCAAGCTACAAAGATGAATGATATAAGTTCCTTGCACCTCAGGTGAACAATTACACGACACAATCAGTTGGATAAGAGTTTTGTCAAAGTTGTGCAAAAGTTCCATTATCTTCAAGATAAGGTTACAATATATATCAGTCTTAGGTTCGCTGATAGATTCGCTGCAGCGAATCTATCTAGCGAACCACATAGGTTCGCTGGGCACAAACAGGTTCGCCCAGTCGACACCTTCATAATCACTAAACTATGCTACGGGCGAATCTATAAATAACATACAAAATACATACAAAATGCAACACCGACATACCGGTGAGTCCAACCTATACATGTGACTATCAATATCACATAAGGATTGCATCTTGCCTTGAACAAGACTAACATATTTAATGATCTCATTTGAAAAACAAATAGAAAACTGAAAACATTGAGTAATAGAACATATTTCAGCCCCAAAATGTAAAAGTAAAAATGGGAGTGAATTTACTCACCTTGAGATACAATAGATAACCGAAATAGAAGCGCATGTATAACGAACTGAGAGTTGTCCAAATATTAGTATCACCTAATTAATTGGAAAAAACCCTAACTTAAAAACGAAACAATAGTAACAATTATCAAAAATACGAGATCTAGGATTTTGGATTTGGGATTTAGGGTTTTAAAGTACAATTTGAGAATTAGGGTTTTAAAGTACAAATTGGGAATTAAGGTTTTAAAGTACAAATTGGAAATTAGGGTTTTAAATTACAAATTGGGATTTTGTACGAAATGTTATAGTATTTTAATATGGTAAATATTTTATACGAATCCATTTTAGGTTTCTACTAAACAAAACATTTGTACAATTTTAAAATACATATAAATATATAATTTTGTTATTAGTATATATTTGAATTTAAAAGTTTTGAAATCTTTAAAAATGTATTTAGTTTTCAAAGAATGTTATTTAGAAAATATGAACATATACTTTAAAGTTTAAATGGGTAAAATATAAGTTTTTACATCCTGAAAATGTATTTAATATAAAAGATGTTACTTGGATTTATTTAGAAGATATAATAAAGGAAAATTGGATTTTAATAATCCAACCTTTTAACTATTGGCCTACAATAATCCCACTTTTCAAAATTCTTCATACTAGTCCCAACTTTTACACTATTTTTCGCTGATGGTCCCTCTGTTAAACTTTATAACATCTTTATTATGTAATGACGTGGACATGTGACATGGAATGACTTTAAATGATTTGGCATTTAAACAATTTTATTTAAAAAAATAGCCCGTTTCCTTTGAGCTCATGCATCAAACTATCGTCGATTGCCGTACTCCGATTGATTGCGATATGTGTCACCTCCTCCTTACGAATACACTATGGTCGCTTTCCTCATCCAACAATACCTAGTTTTGTTATTGCAGTTAAATAATTAAACAACATGACGATATTCGCTATTAACGATGCTGGTGTGTTCGGTGATGGAGAACACACGTCTTTATTGAATTTCAGATTTCATATTGCTTCAATTCTAATCAGAGATTCGTGGGGATTTAGTTGATTTAGCTTCCGGTGGATTCGAATCAATAACGTGATGATCATGAGAACGAATGTAGTGTGTAATGAAGGTATTGTTGTTCATGGAGTAGTTGCAAGTCCTTTTTCGCAAGTTCAACGTACTAGCATCGGATGTTGGCCGAATCAAGTGAAACGGATTCATTAGAAAGGTGATTTTTAGTGGGCTAATTAGGAATTGCAGGTCCTTTTGTGCACATCTAAAACGGAATCAGGGAACGAAACGGTGGAACATAAAGATTACGATTTGCATGTGGGCTAATCATATGAATCATGAAATATCATGTCATTTTGATCGAGGGTTCAAAGGGGCTAATTAGATTTGGAGTTTTAGAAAAAATAAAATAATTGAAAATACCAAATCGTTTGAACACCATTCCATGTTACATGTCCACGTCATCGAATAACTAACGGTGTTAAAAAACTAAAAAGTGAGCCCACTAGTGAAAAATAGTTTGAAAGTTGGGACCAATAAAAAGAATTTTGAAAGATGGGATTATTATACGCCAATAGTTAAAAGTTTGGATTATTTAAATCCAATTTTCCTATAATAAAATGTTTAAATTGTGTAAAATAAGAAAATAAAAGAAAAGTGACAGTGGGACTCGAACCCACAAACACACCATCCATAACAGTAGCATTAACCACCAGACCAATGCAGTTTTTTTGCTATACTTCTTGTTTTTAATTTGTTTTAACCCTTTATAACCAACAATACCCATTTCTATATACAAGCCCTAGAAACAAAAGTCAACCAATTCAATCCTGTTAATCTCATAAAAAACGAATATAGGGCTTTCGATCCTCATTGAATCACGATCATTTTGATATAAAATACTTACTTGATTATGAAGTTTGGATACGGATTTGAAAAGGATGAAAAAGTCGACTGTTCTTGATTGATTTCGCACGAATCTGGAAAAGATAACATGAAATTGATGGATTGAGAGGATGCAGGAGGTTTAGAGGATTAAAACGAACACGAAAACTACCTGTGATGATGTCCAAAAGGTAGAAATCACTAAGGTCGTCGGAAAATAATTTTGTTCGATTGGTTTTGTGAATTGCAGAGACAAAGAAGAATGTTTGGTGATTGGAATATGTTAATCGAGTGCTAGTTGGTGTTTAGGAATGGTTAATTCATCAATTACATGTCTAAATTACAGAAATGAGATTTCAATTTGAACCCATAATCAATGCGCGCCTAAACAGCTGTTAATCACACGTTTTTGGGGTGTAACGGGTTCGAAATTTGCAAGGGAATGGTTTTGGAAGGTTTTGATTGATTGAAATCTGTTAAAACGAGTAAATTGAAGTCGCCGGAAAAACACGAGTGGCGGAAAAGGCTACCGGAGCAGTGGTCGGATTTACGGGATTCAAAAGGGGGGGTGCTTTTGGGGTTTACAATTTTACACCTTTAGTCCCTGTGGTTTTGAATTTGTTTATTTAGTTATTGATAAGTTTTAATCCAAGTTTGCAAATTGATAGTTTTTGCCCAAAATTAATTTATAACTTATACTAATTAACTAACTTAACTATGTTGAGATGAAATGTTGATATACGTGACGTTTTTATAACTTTAGCTCGGTTGGGACGTTAAGTGACTATTTCGACACTTAGAACTATTTCCTTTTAATAGATTTTTTTAATTACTATTTATAACCTATATATATATATATATATATATTTATATCTAGACATTTAATATTAGAAATCGTAATTATTGAATACATATAGATATTTTGCGATGCAAAAGCGATCGATTAATTAAGATAAGAATGACGTACAAATCCGATACATTTATTCATAATAATAATGACAAGCGTTACATTTTTTTGAAATAGTTACGAATACAATTAAAACTAAAAGTCTCGGGTTCGAGTCGGGCGTTTGGATTCGGGTTCGGGGCAGATGTCACAATTGTGTACTGCATTTTCCTTTTACATTCAATACATTATTATTACGCAAGTAAAAGCAACAATACTTTATTATTCTTTTATTTGCTAAACTAGTTAGCAGAAAAGCTAGCTTAGTTGTTACACTAACCCAATATAAAGGTCTTCAACAAGGCTCGCTTCTAACTCATCAAATAGCTTTGAAACATATTTTGAATACTGTGGAACTTTAACATTCCCACATCTAGTAGGGACCCATCGCGTGAAACTTTAACCTTCCACTCCAACAACAATTCTAATACTTTCATCCACGACTGAAACCATCTCAACATTCTTTTATATATTTTTCATTTTACTAGCCAATACCACGAATTTAGCTCAACCTTTGCTCATGGGCTGTGCTGAAGTGGCAACTGCTCAAAAGGAAGTATATACGAAAGAAATTTACCCGATGCATTGTCCATTCTAACCACCACCAATAATGGACATGGTTTCTTTAACTACTCACATGGCTTAGATACTGACATAGTAAGCACAAATGCCTTTTGTCGTGGGGATATAACCCAAGATATGTGCCTCATGTGATTGAATCAGGCCATAACTATCATAACAAAATGGTGTCCCCAAGAAAAAGGGGCTTCTGTCTTCTACGATAAGTGCGTGTTGATTTATTTCCACAATCAAATAAAGACTGTTCATGAGGTTGCTAATTTTCAGAGGGAACGAACATCAAACATAAAAGAAATCAAAGAGGCTTTAAAATCACTTATATAAGACTTGATATGGTAAGCCTCAGTTAGTGGGTCTTTTATTATGTTTTCTAGCGATAATGCAACCGGTTCAATGGGGAAACCAATCTATGCTCTTGTGCAATGTATCCCATTTTTATCACCGACATAATGCGTATACTGCTTAGAGGATTTGATGACCTAGCTTTTTTATAAATATAGTGTACTTATAAACCTAGAAAATCAGGGGTTGCTTTATTAACCAACTTGTAATATTATGTACAATACCCCATTTTCTAACATTACTACTTTGGTTACAACTCCAAAGTCACCACCACCGGTTTTGCCATCATCTCTGTCAGACCACAATATTCAGAAGGTACAAATTTGGTTATTTTAATACAAGCTAAATGAATTTCAAAAACAATACAAGCAAAGCTTATATATGTTGATGTTTGGTGGTTGTCATTTTATAATTTTATCCGTGTCATGTTTATTTCTGTATCCTCCTTTTAAACTTTTTGTCGTTTTTGTTGAGTAAATAGAATATACTTAAAAAACGATAAATTACAAATTACACTTTGTTAATATGTTATTTTTACTTTGCTGACAAAAAAGGTTCACTACTAGGAGTGTCCAAAAACATCTTCAAAAACCACGTTTATTAATTTTGTTGTTTAAGATTTTTTATCGTATCCACGTACCATAAGAGTGTCCAAAACTACGACAAAATACCTTAAACCTTCATGATCAAAATTTGCCACCTCGGTTTTACTCTAATGTATCCCTTAAGTAACCTAGGGCTGTAGGGCAACCACTTCACAAACTAAACCTACCATAAATAATTTAAAATTAAATAAATAAACTAATTAACAAACACACACTGGTTTACTACTAAGACTCCCAGGTCAATGTAGCCTAGGAGCCCAATGACTCCGATTGGCTGAGTGAACTGCACTCCGGATAGGGATGAAATCGGTAGCATACTGATAACGGTACTAGTATCGAAAATACCGATACCGATTTCTATGAAATGTGAGTACCGAATACTGTATAGAAAATACCAGTTCGGTACGAGTACCGTATCGGTATCGGTTGCAGTTTTCCGGTATGGTACCAAACTACCAATCTCATAATATCTTTTTGCATTAGTGGTATGGATAAAAAAATAGGAAATTATATGCTTGATTATTACCTAAACTGATCAGTTTAATACAAATAACTTATATGCCACTTGTTGCCAGTGTTAAAGAAACTATCAAACAAACATATGATATCTTTCACCTTTATAGATGTATGTGTAATAACTTAACCGGCATGCAGATAAGAATGTCATGTAGTTAACATTGTTCGTCTTAATATTGGTGCAAATAATTTCACTCTGTTTTGAACTTCAACTACTGATTCTCGATGGTTTAAAAACCAAAACCACATGGGCATCCCATCGTGTTTCAAAATCAAAGCCATACTACAAAATTTTCATTTAGAACTGCAATATCTTGAAGTACATATGTTATAATTTAATGAAAAATACTATATAGAACAAAATAGGATAAGGAAATGCATATTGCAAACCGGTACCATTTATCGAAAAAACGATACCATACATTACTATTATGAATTTACCGGTGTAAAAAATGACTAAAATCTATTACCGGTACTGCTATTGATTTGGCCTAATTGGTACGGGATCGATAGGGAATCGTTACGGTATCACTATTTAGTAAAAAGTCTCATCCCTAGTTCCGGATACACTTACTATTTAGGAACACAAAACATAATTAAATATGCAAGGTACTCTTTTATATACAACTAAATATTTGAAGTCAAGTGGCCAATGAATTTATTATGAACATTTTAATCTTACTACCATTATTTTTTTGAACTTCCTACTACCATTATTAACACTTTCTATTTCAACTAGAAAAAAGTTCAAACAAGCTCATAATAACATTAGATGTTATTGTGACACTTTGTGTCATGATAATAGATGTTTCCACTTGTATCATTTTAAGTAAAAAGAAGAAACAAATATCCCTTGCCAACACTCATGAGAGTAATTTCTTCTCGCCGTTAATTAATATTCACCTTTTTTAATGGTGTGTTTTTACTCCGCAAGCTATTAATTAGGTTTACCAATTATAAATACATGAGTTGACCCTTGAATTTCAACCGTTCATTATTAGTTTGACACTTCCTATTTTCGAATCTAAGACCATCCTAGCAGGAAATGACCACAAGAGGAGATGAGGCTAGCATCATCGAATCTTTTGTATACGATTTCAATATACAAGACGACCACAAAGGACTTCTCAGATGACAATAAGTTAGGTGCTGGCGGATTCAGAGTAGTTTACAAGGTATGCACAAACAAAAGTTGCTTCTTAGATTAAATATCCGTATTGCATGGCCTCACAACTTTACAATCAATTTTTTCCTACACTTACATTATATCTCATTAATTAAACACCTTACCAAACTCTAATAGTTATAAATTTAATTACCATCACACATCCATTACCACTATTTCACTATCACTTATTTACCTTAATTATGTGAACACTTTTTCATTATTACACTTCATATCAGATCACTCAACTACTAATACTCTTATAATGAAACAAAATATTGTAATTTGTGATGTTAGTTTAATATGTTATCATGTGGTATTTAATATAGGATGTGCTCAACGACGGACAAGAGATAGCCATTAAGAGGCTAATGAGAAATTATGATAAAGGTGTTTCTGATTTTCAGAATAACATGTCATTGCTTTTAAAACTCGAACATCGCAACTTTGTTTGGCTTCTTAGCTACAACATTGAAGGAGGGAGCACTTGTTAGTTTCTGAGTATATGCCGAACGGAAGTCTTGCTGACTTTTTATCTAGTTAGGTTTCCGTTACTTGTGTTTTATTTCACTGCTAATTTAGTGCTACATTTGACACGTCATAACACATAATAATCAATTAGATATTCCACGCTAGGTTATAATTCGTGAGTTGAATGATCTCATCCTCTTAAAACCTTTTGTTTCTATAAGAATTTAGATTTTGTATGTTAAATATTATCAACCACTAGTGTAATAAAAAATAATAAAGATTAAGAACATTAAATACTAAATTATCAATCTCTAGAAAATATCTTCCTATTTTAATAATTAAGTAACTCATTTACATGTCAATATTTTAACTATTCTACATAGGATTTTGCTTAGGTGTCAGCTCTAAATTAATTTGATGGATTAAAGTCGGGTCATGAAATGATCCGTATTCAAAATAACCTGATATGTTCAAATAAAAAATTCACCAACTATCATGACTTATCTCCTAACCTATGTTCAAATAAAAAATATTTACCAATTATTATTAATTATCTCATAACTCGATATGTTTATATAAAATTTACCAGTTATTATAGATCATCTTTATTATTTAAGCATATGATTTTTTCTAACAAATGTTTTTAAATATCCAAATATATTTAATATATGATATGTTAAAAATAAATTTGATATCTAAATTTAGTTAATACCTATAAAATTAAAATCCTGTGTAGTGCACATGTACTAATTTAGTATAACTACATTTAAAGATAACAAACAATTGAAATATTAGGTGGAATAACAAAATTTATCTTTTAAATATATATTTGTTTAATTTATTATTTAAAATTATTATCATTTAAATGGTGTGAAATGAGGAAAAAAATTATACTTCACCGAAAGTGGCTACATGTCCCTTAGTGTCATTATTTTATAATATAATATAACTATAGATTTGTGTGTTAGGGTGAAGGAATACATTATGCTTAATTGCACCATTACTTTTGAATTTGGACGGTCATTCAAGATATTTACCCAGTAAGGTTTGCTCCTATGTATGTAGAAGACCTTTTAAATATCTTATCACTAAACTATCTTGTCATTAGTTATTTATTTAATGATGCTGTTTACGATAACAAATGATGTTCAAACATATTCCACCATGAAATTGCATAAGATACTTTACTCATGCATACTTCTTGATGATTGTGCAGATCGAGCTAAGTGTGAATCACTTGACTAGGCCACAAAATTTAAGATACTTAACTCATGCATACTTCGTGAAGGGTCTCCTCTACCTCCACATGGACTCACGTTTAAAAATAATTCATCGTGATATGTAACCTGCAAAGAGTTTGTTAGACACGGACATGTACGCGAAAATTAGTGACTTTGGTACTGCAAAACTGTTCAAACCTGAGAGAATTGAACCTTCTAGTAGCCAAGTCGCTGGTACCAGGTGAGTATACGATCTTAAAGATACTAATAGGGGTACTCTAATTAATTAGCTTTTAGTTAAGTGTAAACTGCAGCTTTCGTTCTATGTTTTGATACCATTTATTTTTTTAGACAAAATTACACAAATCGTCCTTTATTTATATACCAATTTGCTTGTAATGTCCTTAATGTTGAAAAGTTGCACTGGTCGTCCTTTATTTATTATGTTTGTTACATCCTACGTCGTTTAGGCTAACTTCCATCCAATTTGATAGGTTCAATTGGATCGTTAATATCACTCACAATGATCAGAATAATTCGCACAAACAAACAGTTCAATCACAAACACAATTCATACTAATAATTCTCTCTGTATATTGATGATCAAAGCAAATTTGTAGTACAAGTGCAGGAGAAATAAATCACACACAGTTAACTCTCTCTCTAACGTGTAATAGTGATCTAGCCTCTCTCCTCACACTCTCTCACTACATGCTTTAAAGCAACAAAATACAAGTTTAAGGAATATAACAAAATAGACCCTAAACTATATACAAACATATAAACAAAATACAAAGTAAATCTTAATCTAGGAAATAACCCTAACAGTACTCCCCCTAAGATTTATCTTTGAATCTTCAGCAAAATCTTCATATCTTTTTCATCTTGTTCAGCATCAATCTCTTTCTACCAATCTTCTGGTTCGTCTTTAATATCCAGCAGCTCTTTTCCTTTAAACTCTTCTTGTTCTTTTAGTGCTTCTTCAATACAAGACTTAAATTTCTCTGCAATCTTGGCTTGACGAGGTTTGGACTCATTTGTCAGAATTGGGCAGGCATTCATGCGTCTTAGTGAATCCAGATTTAAACTGCAAAGTCAATATTAGCATAAAATTCAAATGGCATCTCCTGTCCTTTGACTTGCACCTCCAAAGTACCCTTCGCACTAATTCGCATAAATTCTATCTCTGGTATGTCAACCCTCACGAGATTAGAATTTAGCAGTGCCTTCCTCACTCTAATTTTCTCAGATGCAGCAGCTATCACCTCAATCATCACCACAAATAATTTTCTGTCTGCTTCAGCCAATTTATCTTTACATTTCTCCATTCGGTAACTTCTCAAAAAATCGATATATGATGGATGCAACAGTTTTAGCTCAAAAGTACTGAACAAAGTAATCATATCTTTGTCCCAATCTTCCAAGTTTCGAACAAGCTTCAACTCAAAAGTTTCTTGATTATAGAAAACTCTAAGTATAGGCTTCGTCATTTGCGAACCATCTATCACTTTCAGTCCAGGATTGGTCACTTTATCAAAGTACTCGTCCGAAAATTCCTCCAAATACATATCTTCACTAACAACCAATCTCTTCTTCTTTCTCTCTTTCTTCGCTTGCACATAAGCTGAATCTTCTTGTTGGCCTCTGAAATCAAGATACTTCGGTGGTCTGGCTATCCCGGCATCTAACAGCATTACACATTTATCACCACGCTCAGCATGCGTGTGATTTATCAACCTGAGTTTGTGCAGCTCTTTTAAATCCTGAACTTCCAACTTGAAAATGCTAGAGTAGTAATGATATACGTCACATAAACCATTAACTCTCTTTATCATAAAAGCATCAAACACTTCATCGTATTTCCATGCAATAATCTTTACCTTCTTATTCTTCTCTGGCACAATCATTGAATCTAGCAGTTCAGCAATTGACTGACCCTTGCTCAGCAGTGACCTCACCACGTCACCTGCTGTGGCTGATTTATGCCAAGATTCACGTACCTCCATCGGTATGTTATAAGATTTGACTTCGCTTGGAAACATATCCATCAATTCATGCCTTTTCTTGTGAGCATTTTCAGGTAAAGCCATCACCGGTAATTCTTTTGGTCCAAGAACTTTATATCTCTTTGTCAGCTCGAAGTATTGCGGATTGTTGTAGTCCAAATAAAACATACGATTGTACATTTTTTCGGTCTTCATAAAGCTAACAACAATCTTCCTCAGTGACTCAGATTTCAACCTCTTCAGAGTCTTGTACGGATAATTTCTTGAGCTTAACCAATCACGCATCTCTCTACTGGACATTTCTTCAGGATTCTGATGATAAAGCTCAGTCGGAGGTATATCTTCGA
The DNA here is from genome assembly GCA_030867185.1 of Tagetes erecta. NCBI lineage: Eukaryota > Viridiplantae > Streptophyta > Magnoliopsida > Asterales > Asteraceae > Tagetes > Tagetes erecta. The sequence goes on along the minus strand of CM061495.1, from coordinate 26,189,176 downwards.
TGTTCAAACTTTCTTGAAGCGGTGTCCATTCACCCATCTCAGTAACAAACTCTTTTTCATCAGCAGCAGCTTTGTCTTGAGCAATTAGACACTTTTCATATTCTTCATTTATCTGGCTCACAGTCAACCCATTCAAAAATACAGCATTATACTTCATTTTCTCAAGGTAGGCAAATCTTTGATCCAAATCATCTGGAATCTCTTCAACAACATTGGTTTCTGGCTCAGCTTCATTTTCAGATTCAGTAAAGTCTATATCATCCAAATCATCCAAAGCTTCAATCATAGGTGCATTGTCAGTTTGAACCGGCTCAAACTGACTTGCAACTTCAGGTACAGTTTCAGGCATATCAACAGCTTCAGATTGAATCGGCTCAATCTGAACTGTTTCTTCATAAGCAACCTCCTTCTCTCTATCTGTGACCTCAAATAATTCAGTTTCAGCTACAGATTCAGATTGAATCGGCTCAACCTGAACTGTTTTAGCAATTTCAGCTTCAGTCACATTCTCATCAACATCCTTAGCCATTTCAACTACAGCTACAGATTGAATCGGATCAATCTGCACTGACTCATCAATCCTTGCCTTTTTCGAACATTCTTCATCACCCATTATCTCTGGAACTGCGTCTAATTTCCTTTTTCCCTCAGCTTTGTCTTAAGTGACAGTTTCAGCAACAGCTTCATCGGGAATGATGATTGGAGATTCTACCCTTATGCCAACATTCGTAGTACCTCGAGCTCTGGTCAGATAAACTTTTGGTACTTGATTTGCTTCAGTTGTTTCAACCACTTCATCTGAAAAATCTTTATCAGATGATGAACCAGAACCAGCTTTCTTCGGTTTCGTTTCCTCCAGCAATTTCTCCAACATTTCTTTCTCATCTTCAAGCGTATTACATTCAGCTTTCAACTCAGTATAATCATACTTCAAATTATCATGTTCCTCCTTCAATTTATCATATTTATCCTTCAGCTCATCATGCTCAATCTTCAGTTTAAGGTGATCTGCATCCAACTCTTTGAAAGTTTTCAAGTTCTGATTATGAATCATCCAAAATTCTTCAAATCTTTTCTTTTTCCTCTCATTAGAAGCTTTCAACAGTTCATTTGCTTCCATCAACTTTTGTACTATCTCTTCTAACTCAACAATCTTTTTCTCATTCTCTGTTTCATCAACACTTGATACAAATTTTGGTGAAGACTCCAAAACTTGATCAATCTTTTCTGCAACTTGGGATGATGTGGTGGGTATATCAACAGAGACAGGATCAGTAATGCCAGCATCAGCTTCCTCAACTATCTGTGCAATAGTTTCAGCTTCGGCCATTACCTCCTGAGCTATCTGAATTACATCTATCTCTTCAGTCTCAATCACATTCGATTCCTCTACAATCACAGACTCTATTACTGGTTTCGATCTTTTTCTTCTAACATACTGAACAGTCATATCCTTTGGAATTTCAGCAACTACTTCTTCTTCAACAGAAGCAACCTCAACAGGTTCTTCTATTACAATAGGCTCAATGACTTCAACATTCTCAGTCTCCAATTCCATCGGTTCAGCTGTTTCAACAATCTCTGCCTCCTCTGAATTAGATTCAGATTCAGCACCTTCATTACCACCATCATCATTATCATCATTACTATCATTACTATCACTATCTTCCTCATCTCCTTCATCATCATTCTCAGGTTCATCCTCTTCATCTCCTGCATGACGAGTATCATACTCATCATCATCAAGTAGATTATCAGGCACCTCATCAATAAGGTCCTGTGGATTCACAATCTCACCATGAGAAATGTGATGATAAATACCTTCAACATCTTCTTCATTATTGACTATATCTCTCATATAATCAAATAAATCCACATTAGGCACATTCCCGATACTCATCTTTCTGTAAGATAGATCGTTCATGTCCTCAGTGTATAAGATACCTCCACTATAACCTTCATTTCTGATGATAGGATAGGCAATATTGATCATCAGTTGTAAGAATCTCGGGTACATGAGAAACTTAAACCTCTTGCCCTTTACCAAATTAAACACAAACCCATTCATTATCCATCTCGACATATTAAATGGTTTGTTCTCAGCTATAGCAACAATTGAGGATGCTATGTCTGCTGGGAAATTGTCAAAACCTGCACTCCTCCTGGACATGCACTGTTGGACAACATAGCATAGCAACTTGAACTTCTTTCCCAACTTTGCCCGATAGAATTGTGACTTTGGAAATACAGGTGGATGACCCATATTAACAAAACACGATTGACACTCAGCCATGGTCAATTCATCATTCATTCCAACCTCATCTTCATCTATTCTCAGGGCATTTCTGATGGCTTCTTCAGAAACATTCAACACCATATCTCTAGTTATGTTGCCTCGAACAACAGTAACACCATTATCTTCTCTAATGACCTCTGCTGTCCTCCAAAAACTTTTAATCAACCTTGCATATATGACCGGTTTGGCACACATAGCATACACATATTTGGTCCTCTTTATAAACTTGATCATATCTCTGTAACCATCTGTTTCAGGGATAGATTCATCTAGACATTCTACCAAATTGTGTTTAGGCTCAAACTTGAGATTCTCCATCTGTTAAAACAAAAACAAACACAAACAAGACAAATGTGTTAGATTCTTCATTAATACATATCAAAATTTTCATAAGTGTTTGAACAAATGTTAGATAGAAAAACATTCACATAATCATTTTAAATCCTAAATTGTTCTAATAACCTGATTTTCATCATTTTAATCAAACAACTTTGAATTTTAAAGATTATACAGCATGTTTTAATTTTAACAGTTAATCACTTAAGGCATAATTTTGACATTTGTATGATGAAGTTGTTTAACATGTTTTTAGTTCAGTTTATCATGGATTTGTCACTTTTAACACACATTTCATCATTTTGAAGTGTAACATTTAAGAACTTTCAAAGTTCATCAATGGCGATTTTAACAGTTGTGACAATTTTGATTGATTCAGTTGGTTTTAAGGTGTTTTGGTGCAAATGAGTGATTGATTGTTGATGATCGACAGATTTTATACATAAAACAACATTCGATTTAGGTTTTAACACACACAATCAAAGTGTCGATTCAATGGTCAAAACACTGTTCATCATCGTTTTTCATTTTATCGGTCGATTTGCAGGTTTATCAAGAACAAATCACAAGGACAATACCTTATTCAGTCGATTACACTTGTTACAGAACAATGACTGAATATGATAATCAAAAACAATTTTAGGTACAGGGGATTTGCTTGAAAGTGAATGTGAAAAATGATAAGTGTTTGTGAAGAGGCGGGTTTTTATATCGTTAAGGATTAGGTCAAACTTGGGGTGCCGGGTCAACAAAATGGGACGGGCAAGCTTAAAAAGCCCAATAAGCCTTGCCGGGTCAAGCACTGTTGATCCGTGTCATACACTATAGTGACGGGTCATGTACTGTTGGGACAAGTCACAAACATGTGAAATACACTTGACGGGTCAAACACTGTAGAGACGGGTAAGTCACTGTAGTGACGGGTAAAGGTTAGGAACAACTACACCTGATGGGTTTTATACATCACCCGGCAGAATAGTAGTCTTCAAAACATCACCCGGCAACGTTTCTTCATCACCCGGCAACACAGTTGCTTTTCCTTCATCCGGCTTGCTTTCTTCATCACCCGGCAACATAGTTGCTTTCACTTTCACCCGGCATGCTTTTCTTCATTACACGGCAACATAGTTGTCTTCTACATTACCCGGCATGCTTTTCTTCATTACCCGGCAACACAGTGTTATACTCTTACACGGCAAGAAGATTTCTCTTTTACCCGGCTGTATAGTAAACACTTGTCACCCGGCAGATATCTATGACCTTCACCCGGCTGTATTTGACATGATCATTGCCCGGCTGTACAGTAGTCATAATATCTTCAACTTTTTCTCAATCACCCGGCTTGTATCAAATTCACAACATCACCCGGCTGAACAGTGTTTTCATTACCCGACAGAACAGTTGTATCTGATATCTTTGCCCGGCTATAACACTTTGCGATACAATTCCTCCTCCAACTTCAACATCATCTTCCATCCCAATCCCTCCTACCGATACAATTCCTCCTCCAACTTCAACCGTTCCATCTCAACCATCTAATCAAGCATCCTCATCACAATCAAACCCAATGTTGCTTAACACAAACTTCAAGACCTTAAAAGATCATCCTCATGATTATATCATTGGATCAATTACTGATGGTGTGAGGACTCTGAGTCAGAGTGGATTGATAAATGAGTGTCTCTATGCTGCTTTCTTATCACAGGTCATTCCGAAGAATTATAAACAAGCACTTAAAGATCCTAGTTGGGTTGATGCCATGCTAATGGAATTACAACAATTTATGAAGCTAAAAGTTTGGGAGCTAGTTGATCTTCCTCCTAATAAGTGCCCCATTGGTACAAAGTGGGTATTCATGAACAAGCAAGACGATCGTGGTGTAGTTATCAGAAACAAAGCCAGATTGGTTGTTCAAGGATTTTCTCAAGAGGAAGGGATTGACTACACTGAAGTTTTTGCTCCTGTCGCTCGTCTCGAAGCCATTAGTCTTTCTTGCACATGCCGCTAACAAGGACTTTAAAGTCTATCAGATAGATGTGAAGAGTGCATTTCTATATGGAGATATTGATGAGGACATCTACGTATGTCAACCACTGGGTTTCGAGGATCTAGATTTTCCTTCAAAGGTGTACAAGCTCGATAAATCCCTATATGGGTTGCATCAAGCTCCACGAATCTGGTATGAAACTCTGACACAGTATCTGCTCAGCAAAGGTTTCTCTCGTGGGACTATAGATATGACGCTGTTCAAGAAGGAGGTTAATGGTGAGTTGCTGATAGTTCAAGTGTACGTGGATGATATTATCTTCGGTTCGAAAAATGAGGAGCTGTGTAGAGAATTTGAGAAAGTAATAATGGATCGATTTGAAATGACTATTATGGGAGAAATGTGCTTCTTCTTAAGGTTGCAGGTGGAACAGAAGCCTGATGGAATTCTTATTCACCAAGAGAAGTACATCAAAGAAATTCTTACAAAGTTTGGCATGGACGACTCTTCTCCTGAACTGATTCCCTTCACTGCTCAAACATCCCTAACTTCTGATGATAATGGGAATCCTGTGGATGCTCATCGTTATCGCTCGATGATCGGATCTCTCATGTATCTGACTGCAAGCCGTCCAGATATTACATTTGATGTGTGCTACTGTGCTCGTTTCCAGGCCAACCCTAAAGAATCGCATGAAAAAGCTGTTAAACGCATTTTTCGTTACCTTAAGGGTTCCTCTCGTTTGGGGCTTTGGTACCCAAAAGGTGGGAACTTTGATTTACATGCTTTTTCTGACAGTGATCATGCTGGTTGCAGGATAAACAGAAAATCAGTAACTGGCGGATGTCAATATCTCGGTGAATGTCTTGTTTCCTAGCAAAGCAAAAAAAGCAAACAACAGCCTCCTTGTCCAAAGGAGAAGCTGAATACATTGCTGCTTCAAGCTGTTGCTGCCAAGTACTCTAGATTCAGCACCAGATGATGTATTACGACATCAACTTCCTTCATACACCACTTTTCTGTGACAATGAAGCTGCTATTGGAATTGCCAAGAATCCAATCCATCACACACGGACCAAGCACATTGAAACAAGAATTCATGCCATTCGTGATGCACAGGAAAAGGGGTTCATTAATATCATTCCAATTGAAACAAGAAAGCAAAAAGTAGATCTTTTCACAAAAACGTTTGATAAACCACGTTTTTATGAACTGATTTCCATGTTGGGTTTGATATCATTTTGAAAACCTTTTTCTAAGAAAAATGGCTTTGTAAATGTGTAAATATTCATTTTTCATTTTCTACCTTGAGAATACGGGTGTCACATATTTCTTCGCTCATTCTTTTTATTTTATTTTATTTTATTTCTTCTCTTTATCATGTATATATATTAAGAAAATCATAAAAGCAGAAATTTACTATTAGATAGCTATCATATAGAAATTTTAGGGGAGATTAAAGATTAACTATTCATAGTTTTTCAAATTTTGCTATTTCAGGATCCCCGTTAAAATTGATGTTGAAGAAACGTTGAAGGAAGGTCAGAAGTGTTGTGTTTGGGATATGCAAGATAGGCTCAGCCCGATAACCAAGTAAACAGTGATTGTGTAGCCAAACATAAAGTTCAAGAACTCGGCAATGAGGATTATCTCCTTGTCATGATTGGTCTGCATAAAGTTACAAGTCCTTGTCAGAAATGGGTTGAGAGCGTCAAATCTTTGCCTTGATTTCCCCAAAACATCCCATATCACCCTCACCCTAGCCCTGAATTAAGTTTCTAGTTAGCAAATAAAATAAAAAGCTGCTAGTGTTGCTCTTCAGAAAAGCCTCTGAGTGAGTTACTTGTTAGCTCCTCAGAATGTATTGAGTCAAAGTGCTTAACTCCTCTGCTTTGTGTGAACAATGACCTGGAGTTGGTGAATCTTCTTTGTTATACGTCGGTATAGACCTGAAGATTCACCGAGCATACACAAATGATTATCTCCTCTTTTATACGTCGGTATAGACCTGGAGCTCCAATCATTTGGGTTTCCCAAATAATAAAGTCACAATGTGTTCAAAAAAAATCATAGAACCATTGTCGTAAAGCTCCACTCCCAAAATGTCAAATGCCACTCATAATGTTTCACAAAATTGATCATTGTCTTTGCCTGCTCATAAACTCAAAAGAGCACCATGAATTGATCAATATTCAAGATTTGATCCAAAGAAATTCAAGCAAAGTCAATCATATTGCTCAAATAAACCCTGATGATAGGACAAGTTACTTTACCAAAATGTCTGTGGGGACCGAGTTGCCTGAGTTTCTTTAATCAAACCTAAAACATGATAAAAGAAGCTACAGATCTCTTGTTGAAAAGAATAAGGCTTGGGTTTAAATGAACAAACATATCTGCAATCCCGCCAATTTTGTTTCTCCGGATTCTGCTCGAAAAACGTCAAGAGAAAAATATATATATGCTTCTTTAGTTTATTTTTAGTTTTAGTTATTTTTATTTTTATTTTTATTTTCCTTTTCGTCTATCTTTTCTTTTAAATTTTGTTTTTGAGCGTTGAAATTGTGGGGTGTTTTCAAGGATCCTTAAAGGAAATCAAACTTAAGAAAAAACAAAAATATTTTATTTTTTTTTTAATTTTCAAACCAGCGAACCTGCAGTGAATCTACATGTTCGCCCGGACTAAGGTTAACTCTTAATCGACAAAGTTTTTACCTAGGTTCCGAGCGAACCAGAGGTTCGTCAGGTCATGTCCCAGCGAACCTAGGTATTGTATATATATGTTTTCTGCGAATTCATTCATCAAATTCGCTGTCACTGTGTCCGGTTCGTTTCAAATATACTCAAGTTCGATTCTCACTTAAAGTGTTTCATTATCGATTGATCGTTTTGATTTCACCAGGTAAGTAAATACAAGTGCTTTTAATCCAAATCATCCTATTATTAATCAAGTTCTAACCCATTTTGATCCGTTCGAACCAAACAACTTGTTCTTTGATTGATTAGGCTGAATTAAGGTTGTCTACTTGATTAAAATATGTCCTAATGTATTCTTTATGTGCAAATATATGTTTGGTGTGTTTCTATTGGATTATCCTTATGATTCTGCCCGTTTTTCAAATTCTAGGGTTCGGGCGAACCTAGTGTTCGTCCAGCGAACCTGAACGAAAGTTCAATTTTTATGGGCGAATCTATGCCGTTATGCTGCCCAAGCATCTTCATAGCTTCGCCCGATGGTCTGAGCGAAACTACAAGTTCGCCCGACACTTGTGTCAGGTTTGAAGACGGCGAATCAATAGGTTCTGCCGTCTTTCTATAGGTTCGCCAATCAGCGAACCTGTTACTTTCAGCGAAACTAAGTATTTTTTTAGAAATTTTATTTTTACTGATCAACTTCCGTTTCCGTTTCAGGTATTATGTCGACCTTATACTTTGTGAAGAAGCACAATATGTGCGCTCTTCTGGACGAGAACCAGGAGAAAGCGGCTGCATATAAAGATTGTATCAGTTGGCTCAAGTCCTCGCACATACATTATGCCATATCATATGCTCCGAACGTGTACGACTTACACGATCGTGATTTCTGGAGGAACGCAGTGCTGAACGTGTCTGAACAAGCGTCAAAAATTTGTTCAAGGGTGCAAGGTCAAGAAATCTCATTCACTGAAGCTAATCTGGCCAGAATTCTGAAGCTTGAAGGTGATGTAGGAGATGAGGTGAACATGTCTGCTGAGGAAGTTTACAGAAAATTAAGAACAGCGGGGTATGAGGGGCCGATGCCCGGGGAGAAGAAAATGGAATTTGTGAAGTCTTACTTGATTAGTGAATGGAGATATATAGCCCATGTGTTCATTATGTGCTTGGATCATAGAAAAAGGGGCACAGACGGTTTAAATCTAGATTGGGCCAGGGCGATGGTGCTGTTCTGCAACGGGTAGAAAGCAAACTTGGCGAAGCTTATCTTTAACTATATGATTGAGAATATACATGCTGTGAAGAATGATAAGTGGCTGTTGTATCCACGATTCGTGCAAATGATCTTGAACAACAAGAAGCATGATCTACCTGTTGTTGGTGATACTCTAAGTATATGGCCGATGCATTCAAGGATCTTCGGCGATTGCAAGTCAGTTAGATACAATTGTGTGGGGAGGATATCATACTTATGGGAGAACATGTATCCGGCTAATAGATGGGTATACATACAAAGATTGAAGGAGATTGAGAAGAAAAGGGTGGGTGAGAATGTTAAAGGAATCCAAAAGAAACTGAAGAAAAGAAAAGCCTACATCAGAGAAAAGGATTACTCGCTGAACAAAGAAATTGATGAAGTTCAGGAAGAGTTAGATGCTGAAAGAGAGAGGAGATCCAAGAGAAAAACTGATGTCTCTACAGCTGAAAAAGAAAATAGATTGAAACAGCAACACGGGATCCCTGAGTTGGAGAATCTGAAAGTTAAGTATGCTGATTTGGAGATGAAAGATAGGGAGAAAGAGGTTGTCATTAAGGAAATGGGCAGAATGATCAAAGACCAACAATGCCTGATTGTTCGGATCTTCAAATAACTGAATAGTTTGAAGGAAAAGGATGGGTCTTATCCTGCAATGTCTAAGCAAGAGCTAATCAGCTTAACGGATGCTGCAAAGTATCCGTTAATGCATTCTGGGGGTAGGGTTGAAACAGAAGAGAAGGTTGGTGAAGATGTATTTGATAAAGATATGGGAATGGACTTTGATGCATTCACTGGCCCCGAGGTTGTTGTTGGTTCGAACATAAATTTCACTTTGATTGATGAACCAAAGGGGGATGTGAATATTGAAAATGAAGAAGAGATAGAGGATGATCCTGAAGATGAACCTGAGCTGTACAATGTTGAAGATAGGGCGGTCACATACTTATTTGAACACATCGATCTTGACAAATCAGAATGGTTCAAGAAAGATGAAGAAATTATCCCTGAAGTCCCGATATTCCAACACCTGGATGAACCAAACACGATGCAGATGGATAGACAGATTATTGCATGGAAATACAACACTCAGGTCAAAGCGTATATGATAAAGAAAAGAGAGGGAGACATATGCTACATAAAGAATAGAAAACATTTCGCTACTCTGCCGAGATGGGATCTAAGAAGACTTGCTGAACTCCCTCTTCTTAACAAAGAAAACAGTGGCAGGGCTACTGCATATGAGGTTGCTCTTCTAAGGGCTGCCAAAGACAACTTCACTGCTTTTGGGTACCAGAAGCCGATCAGAAGAAGGTCATAGAAAGATAAGCACTAGGTGTCGTGGAAGGGAAAGGTTGTGCTGAAACTGGCTGCTCCAAAGATTTTGAGCAGAGTCAGAGTTCCCGACACTCAGCCTGAACGACTGAGTTTGTTTGAGAAATGGTTTTATGATAACAACACGGGGGAGGCGATAATAAGATTGGAAGGGGAGGATCATCCGGAAATTAGAATATTTGATCCTATGGAAATCTTCTCCTTCTGTGATGAAGATTTGAAGGTGCTGTGTGAGAATGAGATCAAGCACGGGGCTGGAGATGACACCAAAACTGAAGCCAACTTGTTTGTGAGAGTTGCGAATAAATCCCGGGGGTGCGTGCTGAGTTGAGAAGGGTGAATGAGAGGATAAGGAGGACTGATGATCAGAACTTGGAAATGGATGATCTATCCAGACAATTAGATTAGTCAATCGAAAGAAGATTTGAGAAGCCTGGTGAGGAGCAGACTGAAGATGTTCAGGAGGAAACTACAGTTACTGATATGCCGAAACAGTTATCACCGAAGCACAGTTTATTGAATCACTTCTGGATCTGAGTGAAAGTGAAGAGGCCGGATCTGAAGATGTTACTAATCCATTTGCCGGAATTAAATCGAGAGCTGGAGCATTCATTGAGAACCTTTAAAGCTGGAAAGAGACGAAGCTTAAACAGAAGACTTCCCCAGGTGAGGTCCAACCTAGGGGGAGTATTGATAGTACATGTAGGTTGGACTCACCGGCATGTCGTGTTACTTTTGATTGCTACGTATTTTGCTCTTATTATAACTAGCAAACCTATGGGAGAACCTATAGGTTCGCCCGGAAGTCCAGATTAGAGTGGACTATAGATTACTTCAGTCGTCGAGAGAACCTGTTTAGTGCCCGACGAAGCTGATAGGTTTGCATGACAGATTCGCTGTCAGTGAATCTGTCAGCGAAACTAGGTCTGTTCTATATAATGTAATGTTTTCTCATTTGAATGTAATTTTTTGCAAGCTTATTCAAACCCTAATTGTGTGTGTCTGACGGCTGAGGTGCTAGGAGCTTATTATTATCATATTTGTAGCTTGATTACCTCTGTTTGTGTTGATTTGGTCTTTGTTGTTGAGTGTTAAGGGTATTTGGACAATATTTCATTGAATTCAAGTGGGTTTTGTTGTTTACTAATCATTATAACACTGAAATCTCGATTTGATGGACCAACAGTATATGTTCGGTTTGGGTATTCTCACTTGTATAACCGACACGAAATCAACACTATCGGTTTTTGTTCGGTTTGATTTTTCAGTTCTGATTCGGTTAATTTCGTTTTCTGATCACCCTTAATTTGCGATGAGGATTTTTGCTACTAAGTTTTTTTGTCACAAATGTAAGTTTGCTACACATTTGCGACAAAGTGTGTAGGCCACAAAATTATGTGGACCTCCACATGCTTAGGTATTGAGCTCATAGGAAGCTCTAGTCCTTTTAAGTTTCGATTTTGTTTCAAGTTTGGTTTAACAATGACTTAACGATGAATTGATTAGGACATTGGTGGTAATTTGATGAAGCGAGTTATAGTGATTACGTACATGATAGAGCCGTTAAAAATTTAAAAGTTTGATGAAGTAGGAGGTTAAAGTGATTACGTCTAGTTTATGGTAAGAAGTTTTAATATAAGCTTATGCAAGAATGTTTTAATCTTCATATGATTTATTAGGTTTTAATCTTCATGGTTTAAGCCAGAAATCTATAAGAGAAGATGTAAGACAAATTACGTCAAGAAACTATAGTTCTTTTAGGCCTTATAAAGTGAGGTCTAAAACGATTATTTGGTTGGACGATAGAACACAATTCTGTTATCACCAGGGCGGTTCTTTGGAGACTCATTTTAAGGCTTCAATTGGACAGGTGAAAGGTTATAATAGAATTTTTTTAAATTCCTTTTGAATGTAGTATATCTAATGAAATCTTGAATAAGATAAAAACCAAATGATGAGGTTAAATGTGAACTAGTTATCAACAAACAAATAAAACACAATATTTTACTAAGTGAACAAGTAAAACTTAAACAGAGAGATCACTAAAGTAATATATGACTTAGGTGAACCAAAGTATTAAAAAACGTTACTAACATTACATCTTATTAATCTTATATTAGTTATCAGACCGACAAGTGCATACAAATTATGGGTGCAGAACATTCTTGCACTCGCACTTATCGGTATATGTACATCGGCCGACCAATGCGAGGTTGCAACTCGTACAAAGGGCGGCACAAATATCCACTTTTCAATCAGGAAGAATGTAACAGCCACATGCTTGTGTCGCTGGAATGTCTCTGGCATTACAATTTGCAGCTAGGGAACAATCTGGAGCTCCCATTATGAAAAAGAATAGTGCGATTAGAAGTATTTGTTTATTCATTGTGTTTGTGAGATATATTTGATATGACAACTACTCTATATATACAAGCAAACAAGGGAAATTTTTAATAGGAGGAACAAACTTTCATGAGTACTCGTTTATATCCCTCGAAAATTTCAATACAAGGAACAAACTTTGAGTGTCTCATTCATTTGCGCTTAAATGTGATCACTAGTTAGATAACAAATGAGGTAAATGTGTTACTTTTATGGTTAACTGATAGAGTATAAAATATACATAAACCCCGTGTTACATTTATTTACGTTTTGTGTCGTTTCGGTAACGTTTTTATATCATTTTTGACACAACTGACGTTTTTATGTTTCGTAGGTCCCATGTTGATAAAGAAACGGATAGATCGTGAAAAATCGAATCCGTAGGCGAAAACGGGGCGCGAAACGAAGTTACAAGCGAGCCGGTACGCGAAAACGAATAAAGTTTGGGCTTTTCTTGGCCCGGTTCGCTATATAAACACTCCTTATGAAACCCTAGCCTCCTAGAAACCCTAGGGGGCGAATTAGAGAGGGAAAACAGCAGCTCGGAGGCGTTTTTAGAGGTTACGAAGGCGAAACAACGTGTTAGAAGCTCGTGGGATTGAAGATTGCATCTTGGATCACTCGGGTTACTTCGTTCTTTCGTTTTTATTTATTTTTATCATGCTTAATACTTTTGAATTTGCGTTCGTTGGTATGACTATGATTGGCTAAACTTTTTTTAGAATCACCTAGGCTTTGCGATGATTCGTTAACGTATTTTTGAACTCATGTTTGGATTGTTGGTTATGGTTTATGTTTGATTAAAGTTTGAACCTTTGTGATTGTTTAATGTGTTATATATGTTTGAATTGGTAGAATTGATATTATTAATCCATGTGTTCTTGGTGATTGTCTATGTCACGTAATAGGACTCGTTTAGTCATTAACGTGAGTTATGATTATTATGGTTTAACTGCAGTATAGCCATAGGATTAATTATATTAATGAAACCGGTAAATAATGTGTAGCCAACCTAGATATCCGTGAGGTGATAGGTTGTTAACAAGTCTTGGTTAGTCAATTTGCTAGGTTTAGGTTTTTGTGAAAATTTCGGCTTAGTGTTAATTATTAATCTTGCTTGTTAAATTAAATAATTGGGTTTAAATGGCTTTAAGGGTCGTATCGTGAGATAGATCTTTAGCGTGAGTCAATTAGGCATAATTTGATTAGATAACCGTGAGGAAATTTAATCCCGTAACCGGTGCGCTAATAACTTAATAGTTATCCTTTAGGTTTCTTCTCGAGAAGGGTCGAGGGTCTTAATTAGGAAAGCTTTTAAGTGAATAGATTTAGATCCCGGTTCCATAACCATTGGTCCAACGTGAGCGATAATTGAAGTTAACGATGATTCTAGCCTAGGTGGTTTGTTTTCTCTAATCTGTTTTAAATCCGTCTTTAAATCGTCAGTTTCCATTTTTAGTAACTTTCCATTTTTAGTAAGTTTCTATTTTTAGCAAAAACCCCCCCTTTTCAAATAAATCTTTTTATTTAATTCGTGTTTAGTTTAGTTGAGTCTTGTCTAGTTATTTAACGTAGTATATAGAGTCTGTGGGTCGACACCCGGACTTACTTAAGCTATATTACATTCGACCGGTCCACTGCCGGTTGTGTGTGATTTAGTTAGTCTGTCTAGGTTTTATAAATTTAAAACTAGGTGTTTTTTAGTTATTTATTTTATATATATATTACACGCATCAAGTTTTTGGCGCCGTTGCCGGGGACTCTTGGTAATTGCGTTATTTAACTTTTTGAGTCTTAACTGCTTTTCACGTGCTTTTCGTTTTGTTTATTTGAGTCGTAGGATTAGTTTTTATTTTTCTGTTTTTCTCCCCCTTGAGTCTTTCTTGTTATTTAAATATGTGTGAAATTTGCGGAGGACCTCACTTTACTTGTCTATGTCCATAATACACGAGGTCCTCTGCCTTACCTCATTTTGATAACTCTTTTGGACATGTACAGACATATTATTCACAGGAGTGTCCAACGTCTCAAGATTTCGGGCAGTTGAGTAGAATAGAGGGTTTGTTGACGGAACTGGTGTCTAACAATGTCAACTATAATCCTCAACCGCGGGATTCTGGGAAGGTGAGCAGAATAGAGGACTTGCTAACCCAGTTAGTTTCTAATGATTTTAATGCTCAAAAGAGGTTAGCATAGCAGGAAATCCGAGTACAGCAAAACCAGTTGATGCTGGAAGAATCTTATAAAGCTGCAAAGGAAAGCAGGAGGTGTTTGGAAGAGGTTCAGCGTCAGAGGCTACAACAAGAATCAGGTAATGATCCTTATCCTTATCCTAAATTCAATACTTTTTATGATGATTCGGATGAGATCATGCACGCACAGCCCACTCCTTGGTTGCCAGGTAACGATACATCTAATTCTACTGGTGCTTTTGATTCTTGTGATATTTTAAATGAGCCACAAGATAGTTTACACTTGTCTTGTGAGGATGAGATTTTGCAGGAGTCACAAGTACAGTCGGAGACTACAATGGACATTTTAGTCCCACCTCTGGTTTGTCAGGTAGAAGCAGTAGAAAAGAAGGGTCGATCGGTTATTGATTATTCATTGAGTAAGGAGGAAACAGACGCTCAGTTGAAGGACTACATGCGGATAAAGCTTGAGGAGTACAACCAGATGATGCAGGCAGAGGATGACCCGATTAGCCCAAACTTGGAGACGAAAATGGACGATGAAGTCCCACCTCCAGGTAACTTAAATGTTATTTATTCTTTTGATAGTGATTCTGATGATGAACTAGATGAAGCAAAATGGGCCGAGTATAGGGAATCCTTAGTTAGGGATGTAGTGCCTGAGGAAGAAGTTGAGTTAGGAGACTCCTTAGGCTGGATGTTTGGTATAGATGATGATGAGTTAGAGGTTCATTTGTCTGAGGAGGATGAGTTCTTGAATCTAGAGTTAGATATACCCGATTATAGTGATTTAAGTGTGATTGATGCCGAGGGTAACTTAACTTACTTAGATAGCCTCCTGGAAGATGAATCAGTAGAGATGATCAACCCTACAACATATGAAAACACTAAGTGTGGGGATCATCAAGTAAGTGTGATGATAGAAGATGAACACTACAGCTGGCCCGTGATGAATGAAGAGGATGAAACGTTACCTAGTCTACCTAAATCACGGAAGAAGGCAAGTAAGAGAAAGATGAAGAGTTGGGTACAGGCTAGGATAAAGAATAAAAAATTAGAAGCTAAGCATGATCGGTCTTCTAGTTACATGACCCGAATCCGATTCTTTCCAGGTAAGTTTAAATGTTGGTGGTCCGACCCGTTTAGAGCTTTACAATCAATTGTCCAAATTGTTCTCAATTTCACTTGCACGTTTTTAAGTGTTTATTTGGATCGGGTGGAATTGAACGGGTTGGAAAGAGTTCAGATCAAGGAGAAACCTCCTGATTAAGTTCAAGTGTGGGGAGGTTTCTTACTAGTTTGTAGAATTTGCATAAGTTTCGTTTGTCGAGTCAGTTTTATTTTTATATTATTTTATTTTATTTTTTTCGAGTCAGTGTTATGCTCGGGTATCTTTTGGTTGTTTTTGCAGGTTTAAATCATTCTCACCCGTACTCAATCTCCATTCGGGTGAGTTTGTATTTGTGAAGACGAAGGAAGATCTCGAGAGTGTCGGTGAAGCTCGATCGCGACCGAAATGCTATACGATCGAAGCTGCAGTTGGAATGAAGACTTGGAGCATACGCGTTTGGCATATTACCAGCTAAGTCTTTTCCAATTCATTTTTTTTTATTTTGTTTATTTTTGCATTTTATTTTTAGATGTTTTCGATTTCTACATTAGGGACAATGTAGAACTTAAGTGTGGGGATGGGAAATAGTCATTTCTGAGTCTTAGGTTTGTTTAGTTGTTTGTTTTGAGTTATATAGAGTCTTAAAAAAATCCAAAAAAAATTGAAAAATTGAAAAATGTCTTTATTTAAGTTGTGCACTTTAATAGAAAATGATAGTAAACTGAGTCTAGTTTTCAAATGAGTTGTGGTTTGTAAACAAAGATGAATTTGGATAAACTTCTGGTAACCCAATTAGCTGAGATGGTTTCCCTAAGTGTTTTTAATAGAAAGTTAATTGTCGTGAATCTCGTGGGTTGTCATCTTAGGAGAATTAGGAAGGCCTTAACTAAATTAAATTAGGCACCATTTTAGGCTTTAGAACTTACATAGGTTAAGGGGTAGTGCCATTTTGGGATTATAACACACTTCTTGTGAAAGAAGTGGCGCATCCGTAAATAAAATGTCCACCGGGTATAGTACTGAAAAGCGCTCAAAGTAGCTGCTAAATAAAAGAGCTCAAAGAGCCAATTCAAAAAAAATAAATAAAAAAAGAAAAAAAAATGAAAAATATAAGGCAAGTGATCCAAAACCTCATGTGCTCTACCTCCGGGATAGCGACTTGGATACGACACCCCTGGGTGAGGTGATCTTGTTTTATGAAAAAACAAGAATAACAGTCTATACCCACAAAATTCATCCATCAAAATCCACCCTAATATGGCACTAGTTCTTAGCTTAGTTAAGTTCCTTAGGTTACTTTGGTAGGAAAACCTTTGTGGTTTATCCGGTGCCTCGTCAAGCAACAATAATCGGGCTGACTTGTTCTTCCTCTGTGTGAGACCTTGTAGATAAATGATTTAATTAAATTTAAATTAAACATAAGGGGAAACTTAATTAGCTAGTGTTAGGGTGTTTATGTAAACGCACCACTATTTATCAGAATTCGGTTCTTGTTTGAAAACTGTGATGAAATTTGAAGCCTTGATTAGTTGTGATTCTATGTGCATGCTTTTTCAGGGACGAAAAAGGTTAAGTGTGGGGATGTTTGATAGAGTATAAAATATACATAAACCCCGTGTTACATTTATTTACGTTTTGTGTCGTTTCGGTAACGTTTTTATATCATTTTTGACACAACTGACGTTTTTATGTTTCGTAGGTCCCATGTTGATAAAGAAACGGATAGATCGTGAAAAATCGAATCCGTAGGCGAAAACGGGGCGCGAAACGGAGTTACAAGCGAGCCGGTACGCGAAAACGAATAAAGTTTGGGCTTTTCTTGGCCCGGTTCGCTATATAAACACTCCTTATGAAACCCTAGCCTCCTAGAAACCCTAGGGGACGAATTAGAGTGGGAAAACAGCAGCTCGGAGGCGTTTTTAGAGGTTACGAAGGCGAAACAACGTGTTAGAAGCTCGTGGGATTGAAGATTGCATCTTGGATCACTCGGGTTACTTCGTTCTTTCGTTTTTATTTATTTTTATCATGCTTAATACTTTTGAATTTGCGTTCGTTGGTATGACTATGATTGGCTAAACTTTTTTTAGAATCACCTAGGCTTTGCGATGATTTGTTAACGTATTTTTGAACTCATGTTTGGATTGTTGGTTATGGTTTATGTTTGATTAAAGTTTGAACCTTTGTGATTGTTTAATGTGTTATATATGTTTGAATCGGTAGAATTGATATTATTAATCCATGTGTTCTTGGTGATTGTCTATGTCACGTAATAGGACTCGTTTAGTCATTAACGTGAGTTATGATTATTATGGTTTAACTGCAGTATAGCCATAGGATTAATTATATTAATGAAACTGGTAAATAATGTGTAGCCAACCTAGATATCCGTGAGGTGATAGGTTGTTAACAAGTCTTGGTTAGTCAATTTGCTAGGTTTAGGTTTTTGTGAAAATTCCGGCTTAGTGTTAATTATTAATCTTGCTTGTTAAATTAAATAATTGGGTTTAAATGGCTTTAAGGGTCGTATCGTGAGATAGATCTTTAGCGTGAGTCAATTAGGCATAATTTGATTAGATAACCGTGAGGAAATTTAATCCCGTAACCGGTGCGCTAATAACTTAATAGTTATCCTTTAGGTTTCTTCTCGAGAAGGGTCGAGGGTCTTAATTAGGAAAGCTTTTAAGTGAATAGATTTAGATCCCGGTTCCATAACCATTGGTCCAACGTGAGCGATAATTGAAGTTAACGATGATTCTAGCCTAGGTGGTTTGTTTTCTCTAATCTATTTTAAATCCGTCTTTAAATCGTCAGTTTCCATTTTTAGTAACTTTCCATTTTTAGTAAGTTTCTATTTTTAGCAAACCCCCCCCCCTTTTCAAATAAATCTTTTTATTTAATTCGTGTTTAGTTTAGTTGAGTCTTGTCTAGTTATTTAACGTAGTATATAGAGTCTGTGGGTCGACACCCGGACTTACTTAAGCTACATTACATTCGACCGGTCCACTGCCGGTTGTGTGTGATTTAGTTAGTCTGTCTAGGTTTTATAAATTTAAAACTAGGTGTTTTTTAGTTATTTATTTTATATATATATTACACGCGTCATTAACCTTTATGTGGATATAAATAACTTTAGAAGTAAACTGCAATTTTGGTCCCTGTGTTTTGATACCATTAACAGTTTCAGTACCATTTTAACAGTTTTGGTCCTTATGTTTTTATTTTCTAACAGAAATGGTAAATGAAATTTCTGTGTGGGACAAGAAGAAGAAGAAAGAGAAGGTTATGATGTTTAAACTAGATTTTGAAAAGGCATACGACATGATTAATTGGGATTTCCTAGAAGTTGTTATGTGTCATTTGAGTTTCCCGGGTTTATGAAGAAGATGGATAAGGAGTTGTGTTTCCTAGGATAGAACGTCAATTTTTATCAACGGGTCTCCTACCGGTGAATTTCAACCTACAATGGACTTGAGGCAAGGTGACCCATTATCTCATTTCTTGCACACTTTAGTTATGGAGGCTCTTAGTGTTTTGGTTCTTTTGGCGTGATAATGGTTTATATAGTGGGATCAAATTACCGGATGGGGGTCCGAGTCTCTCCCATTTCCTTTACGCGGATGATGTGTTCTTTATTTAGTCTTGGTCTATGGAAAATGCTAGGAACCTTTCAAGAAGCGTCAAATGTTTTCATCTGGCGTCTGGTCTTAGAATTAACTTCTATAAGAGTATGTTGTTTGTAATTGGTACTATGGAGGCAGAGGAAGATTTAGTGGTTAATATTGTCAGATGCAAGAAAGGTAATACTCCTTTCAAGCATCTTAGGATCCCCATGGGTGACAAGTTAAATAGAGCCTCTAGTTTGGAGTTCACTGTGGAAAATTTTAGAAGCAAACTTACGGGTACCCATTGATTTGAATCCTGTAAAGTGGTTAAATATGATGCCTTTGAAGATGAGTTGTTTTATTTAGAAGACGAGATAGTATAAAATCCCCTGCAAAACGGCGCAAGTCAGTCGTGAAGTTTTGTTGAATACCAACGATTGTTCCTTGTGCTTTACTAAACCTGAACCGGTCGATCACTTGCTGTTGCGTTGTCACTATGCGTCTAAATTGTGGGAGATGATTGTGCATGGTGTGGGTGGCATGATGACAAGGGGTTGCTATTAGAGATTGGATTGATAGAACGAGTTTGATGCATGGTACGGAGAAAGATAAATGCAAGACTGCTTTGGTTATCATGGGTGGCTCGCTCTAAACGATCTTATATTTAATTTGACACCTTTATCGGTGTATGGAGTGGTAGAAAAGATTATGGTTAATGCATTCATTTGGCACAAGTATCGTAGTAGTGAGGCTGATGTTATGTGACATAACTGGTGTAATAGTCCTTGGATGTAGGGGTTGTTCTGTTTGATATGTGCAGGCTAAACTTCTTGCTATTGCTCGGGTTTAGTTTCTAATAAAATTTATGTCAAAAAAATGTATATAAAAATAATATACATATGTTAATATTTGGGAGAAAACATTATACAAAAACATACATAAAAAGTATATGTTCTGTTTGGGTATTCTTGTATAACCGACACGAAATCGACACTATCGGTTTTTGTTCGGTTCGATTTTTTCAGTTCCGATTCGGTTAATTTCGTTTTCTGATCACCCTTAATTTGCGACAAGGATTTTTGCTACTAAGTTTTTTTGTCATAAATGTATGTTTGCTACACATTTGCGACAAAGTGTGTAGGCCACAAAATTATGTGGACCTCCATATGCTTAGGTATTGAGCTCAGAGGAAGCTCTAGTCCTTCTCAGTTTCGATTTTGATTCAAGTTTGGTTTAACAATGACATAACGAGGAATTGATCAGGACATCAGTGGTAATTTGATGAAGTGAGTTATAGTGATTATGTAGATGATAGAGCCGTTAAATAATTAAAAGATTGATGAAGTAGGAGGTTAAAGTGATTACGTCTAGTTTATGGTAAGAAGTTTTAATATAAGCTTATGCATGAATGTTTTAATCTTCATATGATTTATTAGGTTTTAATCTTTATGGTTTAAGCCAGAAATCTATAAGAGAAGATGTAATACAAATTACGTCAAGAAACTATAGTTCTTTTCGGCCTTATAAAGTGAGGTCTAAAACGATTATTTGGTTGCACGGTAGAACACAATTCTGTTATCACCAGGACGGTTCTTTGGAGACTCATTTTAAGTCTTCAATTGGACTGGTGAAAGGTTATAATAGAATTTTTTTACAATCCTTTTGAATGTACTATATATAATGAAATCTTGGATAAGATAAAAACCAAGTGATGACGTTAAATGTGAACTAGTTATCAACAAACAAATAAAAGACAATATTTTACTACAGTGAACAAGTAAAACTTAAACAGAGAGATCACTAAAGTTATATATGACTTAGGTGAACCAAAGTACTAAAACTTTAAAAACATTAGTTACATTACATCTTATTAATCTTATATTAGTTATCAGACCGACAAGTGCATACAAATTGTGGGTGCAGAACATTTTCATGCACTCACACTTATCGGTATATGAACATCGGCCAACCAATGCGGGGTTGCAACTCGTACAAAGTGCGGCAAAAATATCCACTTTGCAATTAGGAAGAATGTAACAGCCACATGCTTGTTTCGCCGGAGTGTCTCCGGCAACACAATTTGCAGCTAGGGTACAATCTGGAGCTCCAATTATGAAAAAGAATAGTACGATTAGAAGTATTTGTTTATTCATTATGTTTGAGCGATATATTTGATATGACAACTACTTTATATATACATGCAAACAAGGAAAATTTTCCATAGGAGGAACAAACTTTCATGAGTACTCGTTTAAATCTCTCTAAAATTTCAATAGAAGGAACAAACTTTGAGTGTATCGTTTATTTGCGCTTAAATGCGATCACTAATTAGATAACAAAAGAGGTAAATGTGTTACTTTTAATGTTAACTTTTATGTGGATATAAATTAATTTCGAAGTAAACTGCAATTTTGTGATACCATTAACAGATTCAGTACCATTTTAATAGTTTTGGTCCTTGTATTTTTATTTTTTAACAGAAACGGTAAATGAAATTTCTGCGTGGGAGAAGAAGAAGAAGAAAGAGAAGGTTATGATGTTAAAGTAGATTTTGAAAAGGCATACAACATGGTTAATTGGGATTTCCTAGAAGTTGTTACGTGTCATTTGAGTTTTCCGGGTTTATGAAGAAGATGGATAAAGAATTGGGTTTCCTCAGCTAGAGCGTCAATTTTTGTCAACGGGTCTCCCACCGGTGAATTTCAACCTACAAGAGACTTGAGGCAAGGTGACCCGGTATCTCATTTCTTGCTCACTTTAGTTATGGAGGCTCTTACTGTTTTGGTTCTTTTGGCGTGATGGAATGGTTTATATAGTGGGATCAAATTACCGGATGGGGGTCCGAGTCTCTCCCATTTCCTTTACACGGATGATGTTTTGTTTATTTTGTCTTGGTCTATGAAAAATGCTAGGAACCTTTCAAGAATCCTCAAATGTTTTCATCTGGCGTCTGGTCTTAGAATTAACTTCTATAAGAGTATGTTGTTTGTAATTGGTACTATAGAGGCAGAGGAAGATTTAGTGGTTAACATTGTCAGATGCAAGAAAGGTAAAACTCCTTTCAAGCATCTTAGGATCCTCATGGGTGACAAGTTAAATAGAGCCTCTAGTTGGGAGTTCATTGTGGAAAAGTTTAAAAGCAAACTTTTCGGTACCCATTGATTTGAATCCAGTAAAGCGGTTAAATATGGTGCCTTTAAAGGTGAGACGTTTTATTTAGAAGACGAGATAGTATAAAATCCCCTGCAAAATGGCGCTAGTTAGTCGTGAAGTTCCGCTGAATACCAAAGATTTTTCCTTGTGCTTTAATGAACCTGAAACGGTCGATCACTTGCTGTTGCGTTGTGACTTTGCGTCTAAATTGTGGGAGATGATTGTGTGTGGTGTGGGTGGCATGATGACAAGGGGTTTCTATTAGAGATTGGATTGATAGATCAAGTTTGATGCATGGTACGGAGAAAGACAAATGCATGACTATTTTGGTTATCATGGGTGGCTCGCTCGAAACGATCTTATATTTAACTTGACACATCTATCGGTGTATGGAGTGGTAGAGTAGATTATGGTTAATGCATTCATTTGGCACAAGTATCGTAGTAGTGAGGCTGATGTTATGTGACATAATAGGCGTAATAGTCCTTGGATGTAGGGGTTTATTCTGTATGTTTGGTGCATGCTTAGCTTCTTGCTATTGCCCGGGTTTAGTTTCTAATAAAATTTATGTTCAAAAAAATATATATAAAAATAATATACATATGTTAATATTTAGGAGAAAACATTATATAAAAACTTACATAAAAAGTATCTGTTCGGTTCGAGTATTCTCACTTGTATAACCGACACGAAATCTACATTATCGGATTCGGTTTTTTTCGGTTCAGATTTGCTTTCTTTTTTGTTCGATTCGATTTTTTCAGTTCCGATTCGGTTAATTTTGTTTTCTGTTCACCCTTAATTTGCGACAAGGATTTTTGCTACTATGTTTTTTTGTCGCAAATGTATGTTTGCTACGCATTTGCGACAAAGTGTGTAAGCCACAAAATTATATGGACCTCCATATGTTTAGGTATTAAGCTCAGAGGAAGCTCTAGTCCTTTTCAGTTTCCATTTTGTTTCTAGTTTGGTTTAACAATGACTTAACGAGGAATTGATCAGGACATTGGTGGTAATTTGATGAAGCTTGTTATAGTGATTATTTAGATGATAGAGCCGTTAAAAAATTAAAAGTTTGATGAAGTAGGAGGTTAAAGTGATTACGTCCAATTTATGATAAGAAGTTTTAATATGAGCTTATGCATGAATGTTTTAATCTTCATATGATTTATTAGGTTTTAATCTTCATGGTTTAAGCCAGAAATCTATAAGAGAAGATGTAAGACAAATTAAGTCAAGAAACTATAGTTCTTTTCGGCCTTATAAAGTTAGGTCTAAAACGATTATTTGGTTGGACGGTTGAACACAATTTTGTTATCACCAGGACGGTTCTTTGGAGACTCATTTTAAGGCTTCAATTGGACAGGTGAAAGTTAATAATAGAATTTTTTTACATTCCTTTTGAATGTAGTATATGTAAATGAAATCTTGAATAAGATAAAAACCAAATGATGACGTTAAATGTGAACTAGTTATCAATAAACAAATAAAAGACAATATTTTACTACAGTGAACAAGTAAAACTTAAACAAACAGATCACTAAAGTAACACATGACTTAGGTGAACCAAAGTATTTAAAAACGTTACTGACATTACATCTTATTAACCTTATATTAGTTATCAGACCGACAAGTGCATACAAATTATGGGTGCAGAACATTCTTGCACTCGCACTTATCGGTATATGTACATCGGCCGACCAATGCGAGGTTGCAACTCGTACAAAGGGCGGTACAAATATCCACTTTGTGTTTGTGAGATATATTTGATATGACAACTACTCTATATATACAAGCAAACAAGGGAAATATTCAATAGGAGGAAAAACTTTCATGAGTACTCGTTCATATCCCTTGAAAATTTCAATAGAAGGAACAAACGTTGAGTGTCTCATTCATTTGCGCTTAAATGTGATCACTAGTTAGATAAAAAATGAGGTAAATGTGTTACTTTTATGGTTAACTTTTATGTGGAGATAAATAAGTTTAGAAGTAAACTGCAATTTTGGTCCCTGTGTTTTAATACTATTAACAGTTTCAGTACCATTTTAACAGTTTTGGTCCTTGTGTTTTTATTTTCTAACAGAAATGGTAAATGAAATTTCTGCGTGGGAGAAGAAGAAGAAAGAGAAGGTTATGATGTTTAAAATAGATTTTGAAAAGGCATATGACATGGTTAATTGGGATTTCCTAGAAGTTGTTATGTGTCATTTGAGTTTTCCGGGTTTATGAAGAAGATGGATAAGGAGTTGTGTTTCCTAGGATAGAGCGTCAATTTTTATCAACGGGTCTCCCACCGGTGAATTTCAACCTACAATGGACTTGAGGCAAGGTGACCCATTATCTCATTTCTTGCACACTTTAGTTATGGAGGCTCTTAGTGTTTTGGTTCTTTTGGCGTGATGTAATGGTTTATATAGTGGGATCAAATTACCGGATGGGGGTCTGAGTCTCTCCCATTTCCTTTACGCGGATGATGTGTTCTTTATTTAGTCTTGGTTTATGGAAAATGCTAGGAACCTTTCAAGAATCCTCAAATGTTTTCATCTGGCGTCTGGTCTTAGAATTAACTTCTATAAGAGTATGTTGTTTGTAATTGGTACTATGGAGGCAGAGGAAGATTTAGTGGTTAATATTGTCAGATGCAAGAAAGGTAATACTCCTTTCAAGCATCTTAGGATCCCCATAGGTGACAAGTTAAATAGAGCCTCTAGTTTGGAGTTCACTGTGGAAAATTTTAGAAGCAAACTTACGGGTACCCATTGATTTGAATCCTGTAAAGTGGTTAAATATGGTTCCTTTGAAGGTGAGTTGTTTTATTTAGAAGACGAGATAGTTTAAAATCCCCTGCAAAACGACGCTAGTCAGTCGTGAAGTTCCGTTGAATACCAACGATTGTTCCTTGTGCTTTACTATACCTGAAACGGTCGATCACTTGCTGTTGCGTTGTCACTATGCGTCTAAATTATGGGAGATGATTGTGCGTGGTGTGGGTGGCATGATGACAAGGGGTTTCTATTAGAGATTGGATTGATAGAACGAGTTTGATACATGGTACGGAGAAAGATAAATGCAAGACTGCTTTGGTTATCATGGGTGGCTCGCTCGAAACGATCTTATCACTACTAAAAAATGAACCTATTGTAACCTTTTTATAACATTTTTGCAACCTTTTTTTTCAAAACATTTGCATTAGAAGAAGTTGCATTAGATCTAATGCAACTTTTTTGTTACCTATTGCAACTCTTATTTAAAGAGTTGCATTAAAAAAAGGTTGCATTTGAATAAAAATTACATTATGTAAAAAAAACAGTTGCATTATGTAAAAAAACAGTTGCATTATGTAATAAAAAAGGTTGCAATTGATCTAATGCAACTTCACCTAATGCAACCTTTTTTTACCAAAAAAAGTTGCAATAGGCTTATTTTCTTGTAGTGTATATTTAATTTGACACCTTTATCGGTGTATGGAGTGGTAGAAAATATTATGGTTAATGCATTCATTTGGCACAAGTATCGTAGTAGTGAGGCTGATGTTATGTGACATAACTGGTGTAATACTCCTTGGATGTAGGGGTTGTTCTGTTTGATAGGTGCAGGCTAAACTTCTTGCTATTGTTCGAGTTTAGTTTCTAATAAAATTTATGTCAAAAAAATGTATATAAAAATAATATACATATGTTAATATTTGGGAGAAAACATTATACAAAAACATACATAAAAAATATATGTTCGGTTCGGGTATTCTTGTATAACCGACACGAAATCGACACTATCGGTTTTTGTTCGGTTCGATTTTTTCAGTTCCAATTCGGTTAATTTCGTTTTCTAATCACACTTAATTTGCGACAAGGAGTTTTGCTACTAAGTTTTTTTGTCATAAATGTATGTTTGCTACACATTTGCGACAAAGTGTGTAGGCCACAAAATTATGTGGACCTCCATATGCTTAGGTATTGAGCTCAGAGGAAGCTCTAGTCCTTCTCAGTTTCGATTTTGATTCAAGTTTGGTTTAACAATGACATAACGAGGAATTGATCAGGACATCAGTGGTAATTTGATGAAGTGAGTTATAGTGATTATGTAGATGATAGAGCCGTTAAATAATTAAAAGATTGATGAAGTAGGAGGTTAAAGTGATTACGTCTAGTTTATGGTAAGAAGTTTTAATATAAGCTTATGCATGAACGTTTTAATCTTCAAATGATTTATTAGGTTTTAATCTTTATGGTTTAAGCCAGAAATCTATAAGAGAAGATGTAATACAAATTAAGTCAAGAAACTATAGTTCTTTTCGGCCTTATAAAGTGAGGTCTAAAACGATTATTTGGTTGCACGGTAGAACACAATTCTGTCATCACCAGGACGGTTCTTTGGAGACTCATTTTAAGGCTTCAATTGGACTGGTGAAAGGTTATATTAGAATTTTTTTACATTCCTTTTGAATGTAGTATATATAATGAAATCTTGAATAAGATAAAAACCAAGTGATGACGTTAAATGTGAACTAGTTATCAACAAACAAATAAAAGACAATATTTTACTACAGTGAACCAGTAAAACTTAAACAGAGAGATCACTAAAGTTATATATGACTTAGGTGAACCAAAGTACTAAAAACTTTAAAAACGTTACTTACATTACATCTTATTAATCTTATATTAGTTATCAGACCGACAAGTGCATACAAATTATGGGTGCAGAAGATTTTCATGCACTCGCACTTATCGGTATATGAACATCGGCCAACCAATGCGGGTTGCAACTCGTACAAAGGGCGGCAAAAATATCCACTTTGCAATTAGGAAGAATGTAACAGCCACATGCTTGTTTCACCGGAGTGTCTCCGGCAACACAATTTGCAGCTAGGGTACAATCTGGAGCTCCAATTATGAAAAAGAATAGTGCGATTAGAAGAATTTGTTTATTCATTATGTTTGAGCGGTATATTTGATATGACAACTACTTTATATATACATGCAAACAAGGAAAATTTTCCATAGGAGTAACAAACTTTCATGAGTACTCGTTTAAATCTCTCTAAAATTTCAATAGAAGGAACAAACTTTGAGTGTATCGTTTATTTGCGCTTAAATGTGATCACTAATTAGATAACAAATGAGGTAAATGTGTTACTTTTAATGTTAACTTTTATGTGGATATAAATTAATTTAGAAGTAAACTGCAATTTTGCTACCTGTGGTTTGATACCATTAACAGATTCAGTACCATCTTAACAGTTTTGGTCCTTGTACTTTTATTTTTTAACAGAAACGGTAAATGAAATTTCTACGTGGGAGAAGAAGAAGAAGAAAGAGAAGGTTATGATGTTAAAGTAGATTTTGAAAAGGCATACGACATGGTTAATTGGGATTTCCTAGAAGTTGTTACGTGTCATTTGAGTTTTCCGGGTTTATGAAGAAGATGGATAAGGAATTGGGTTTCCTCGGCTAGAGCGTCAATTTTTGTCAACGGGTCTCCCACCGGTGAATTTCAACCTACAAGAGACTTGAGGCAAGGTGACCCGTAATCTCATTTCTTGCTCACTTTAGTTATGGAGGCTCTTACAGTTTTGGTTCTTTTGGCGTGATGGAATGGTTTATATAGTAGGATCAAATTACCGGATGGGGGTCCGAGTCTCTCCCATTTCCTTTACACAGATGATGTTTTGTTTATTTTGTCTTGGTCTATGAAAAATGCTAGGAACCTTTCAAGAATCCTCAAATGTTTTCATCTGGCGTCTGGTCTTAGAATTAACTTCTATAAGAGTATGTTGTTTGTAATTGGTACTATAGAGGCAGAGGAAGATTTAGTGGTTAATATTGTCAGATGCAAGAAAGGTAAAACTCCTTTCAAGCATCTTAGGATCCTCATGGGTGACAAGTTAAATAGAGCCTCTAGTTGGGAGTTCATTGTGGAAAAGTTTAAAAGCAAACTTTTCGGTACCCATTGATTTGAATCCAGTAAAGCGGTTAAATATGGTGCCTTTAAAGGTGAGACGTTTTATTTAGAAGACGAGATAGTATAAAATCCCCTGCAAAATGGCGCTAGTTAGTCGTGAAGTTCCGCTGAATACCAAAGATTTTTCCTTGTGCTTTAATGAACCTGAAACGGTCGATCACTTGCTGTTGCGTTGTGACTTTGCGTCTAAATTGTGGGAGATGATTGTGTGTGGTGTGGGTGGCATGATGACAAGGGGTTTCTATTAGAGATTGGATTGATAGATCAAGTTTGATGCATGGTACGGAGAAAGACAAATGCATGACTATTTTGGTTATCATGGGTGGCTCGCTCGAAACGATCTTATATTTAACTTGACACATCTATCGGTGTATGGAGTGGTAGAGTAGATTATGGTTAATGCATTCATTTGGCACAAGTATCGTAGTAGTGAGGCTGATGTTATGTGACATAATAGGTGTAATAGTCCTTGGATGTAGGGGTTTATTCTGTATGTTTGGTGCATGCTTAGCTTCTTGCTATTGCCCGGGTTTAGTTTCTAATAAAATTTATGTTCAAAAAAATATATATAAAAATAATATACATATGTTAATATTTAGGAGAAAACATTATATAAAACTTACATAAAAAGTATCTGTTCGGTTCGAGTATTCTCACTTGTATAACCCACACGAAATCGACATTATCGGATTCGTTTTTTTTCGGTTCAGATTTGCTTTCTTTTTTGTTCGATTCTATTTTTTCAGTTCCGATTCGGTTAATTTCGTTTTCTGTTCACCCTTAATTTGCGACAAGGATTTTTGCTACTATGTTTTTTGTCGCAAATGTATGCTTGCTACGCATTTGTGACAAAGTGTGTAGGCCACAAAATTATGTGGACCTCCATATGTTTAGGTATTGAGCTCAGAGGAAGCTCTAGTCCTTTTCAGTTTCCATTTTGTTTCTAGTTTGGTTTAACAATGACTTAACGAGGAATTGATCAGGACATTGGTGGTAATTTGATGAAGCGAGTTATAGTGATTATTTAGATGATAGAGCCGTTAAAAAATTAAAAGTTTGATGAAGTAGGAGGTTAAAGTGATTACGTCCAATTTATGATAAGAAGTTTTAATATGAGCTTATGCATGAATGTTTCAATCTTTATATGATTTATTAGGTTTTAATCTTCATGGTTTAAGTCAGAAATCTATAAGAGAAGATGTAAGACAAATTAAGTCAAGAAACTATAGTTCTTTTCGGCCTTATAAAGTGAGGTCTAAAACGATTATTTGGTTGGACGGTTGAACATAATTTTGTTATCACTAGGACCGTTCTTTGGAGACTCATTTTAAGGCTTCAATTGGACAGGTGAAAGGTTATAATAGAATTTTTTTACATTCCTTTTGAATGTAGTATATGTAAATGAAATCTTGAATAAGATAAAAACCAAATGATGACGTTAAATGTGAACTAGTTATCAACAAACAAATAAAAGACAATATTTTGCTTCAGTGAGCAAGTAAAACTTAAACAAAGAGATCACTAAAGTAATATATGACTTAGGTGAACCAAAGCACTAAAAACTTTAAAAACGTTACTGACATTACATCTTATTAATCTTATATTAGTTATCAGGCCCACAAGCGCGTACAAATTATGGGTGCAGAACATTCTTGCACTCGCACTTCTCGGTATATGAACATCGGCCGACCAATGCGGGGTTGCAACTCGTACAAAGGGCGGCACAAATATCCACTTTGCAATCAGGAAGAAAGTAACAGCCACATGCTTGTTTCGCCGGAGTGTCTCCGGCAACACAATTTGCAGCTAGGGTACAATCTGGAGCTCCCATTATGAAAAAGAATGGTGCGATTAGAAGTATTTGTTTATTCTTTGTGTTTGTGCAGTATATTTGATATGAAAACTACTCTATATATACAAGCAAACAAGGGAAATTTTCAATAGGAGGAAGAAACTTTCATGAGTACTCGTTTATATCCCTCTAAAATTTCCTTAGAAGGAACAAACTTTGAGTGTCTCGTTCATTTGCGCTTAAATGCGATCACTAGTTAGATAACAAATGAGGTAAATGTGTTACTTTTATGGTTAACTTTTATGCGGATGTAAATAACTTTAGAAGTAAACTGCAATTTTGGTCCCTGTGTTTTGATAACATTAACAGTTTCAGTATCATTTTAACAGTTTTGATCCTTGTGTTTTTATTTTCTAACAGAAATGGTAAATGAAATTTCTGCGTGGGAGAAGAAGAAGAAGAAACATAAGCTTACGATGTTTAAAGTAGATTTTGAAAAGGCATACGACAAGGTTAATTGGGATTTCCTAGAAGTTGTTATGTGTCATTTGAGTTTTCCGGTTGTATGAAGAAGATGGATAAGGAGTTGTGTTTCCTCAGCTAAAGCGTCAATTTTTGTCAACGAGTCTCCCACCGGTGAATTTCAAACTACAAGGGACTTAAGGCAAGGTGACCCGTTATCTCATTTCTTGCTCACTTTAGTTATGGAGTCTCTTAGTGTTTTGGTTCTTTTGGCGTGATGTAATGGTTTTTATAGTGGGATCAAATTACCGAATGAGGGTCCGACTCTCTCCCATTTCGTTTACGCGGATGATGTGTTGTTTATGGAGTCTTGGTCTATGGAAAATGATAGGAACCTTTCAAGAATCCTCAAATGTTTTCATCTGGTGTCAGGTCTTAGAATTAACTTCTATAAGAGTATGTTGTTTGGAATTGGTAGTATGGAGGCTGAGGAAGATTTAGTGGTTAATTTTTTCAAATACAAGAAAGTTAAAACTCCTTTCAAGCATCTTAGGATCCCCATGGGTGACAAGTTAAATAGAGCCTCTAGTTGGGAGTTCATTGTGGAAAAGTTTAGAAGCAAACTTTCGGGTACTCGTTGATTTGAATCCAGTAAAGCGTTTAAATATGGTGCCTTTTAAGGTGAGATGTTTTATTTTGAAGTCGAGATAGTATAAAATCCCCTGCAAAACGGCGCTAGTCGGTCGTGAAGTTCCATTTAATACCAAAGATTGTTCCTCGTGCTTTAATGAACCTAAAACGATAGATCACTTGCTATTGCGTTGTCACTTTGCGTCTAAAGTGTGGGAGAAGATTGTGTGTGGTGTCGGTGGCATGATGACAAGAGGTTTCTATTAGAGATTAGATTGATAGATCGAGTTAGATGCATGGTACGGAGAAAGACAAATGCAAGACAGCTTTGGTTATCATGCGTGGCTCCCTCGAAACGATCTTATATTTAATTTGACACCTTTATCGGTGGATGGAGTGATAGAGAAGATTATGGTTAATGCATTCATGTGGCTCAAGTATCGTAGTAGTGAGGCTGATGTTATGTGACATAACTGGTGTAATAGTCCTTGGATATAGGGGTTTGTTCTGTATGTTTGGTGCAGGCTTAGCTTCTTGCTATTGCTCGGGTTTAGTTTCTAAAAAAATTTATGTTCAAAAATATATATAAAAAAATAATATACATATGTTAATATTTGGGAGAAAACATTATACAAAAACTTACATAAAATGTATCTGTTCGGTTCGAGTATTCTCACTTGTATAACCGACACGAAATCGACATTATCGGATTCGGTTTTTTTCGGTTCAGATTTGCTTTCTTTTTTGTTCGATTCGATTTTTTCAGTTCCGATTCGGTTAATTTCGTTTTCTGTTCACCCTTAATTTGCGACAAGGATTTTTGCTACTATGTTTTTTTGTCGCAAATGTATGTTTGCTACGCATTTGCGACAAAGTGTGTAGGCCACAAAAATATGTGGACCTCCATATGTTTAGGTATTGAGCTCAGAGGAAGCTCTAGTCCTTTTCAGTTTTCATTTTGTTTCTAGTTTGGTTTAACAATTACTTAACGAGGAATTGATCAGGACATTGGTGGTAATTTGATGAAGCGAGTTACAGTGATTATTTAGATGATAGAGCCGTTAAAAAATTAAAAGTTTGATGAAGTAGGAGGTTAATGTGATTACGTCCAATTTATGATAAGAAGTTTTAATATGAGCTTATGCATGAATGTTTCAATCTTTATATGATTTATTAGGTTTTAATCTTCATGGTTTAAGCCAGAAATCTATAAGAGAAGATGTAAGACAAATTAAGTCAAGAAACTATAGTTCTTTTCGGCCTTATAAAGTGAGGTCTAAAACGATTATTTGGTTGGACGGTTGAACATAATTCTGTTATCACTAGGACCGTTCTTTGGAGACTCATTTTAAGGCTTCAATTGGACAGGTGAAAGGTTATAATAGAATTTAGAGTAAACTACTATTTTGGTCCTTGAGGTTTGCTTAAATTCACGGTTTTAGTCCAATAGTTTGTGAACTAGTTAAATGAAATCATGAATAAGATAAAAACCAAATGATGACGTTAAATGTGAACTAGTTACCAACAAAAAAGGACAATATTTTACTATAGTGAACAAGTAAAACTTAAACAAAGAGATCACTAAAGTAATATATGACTTAGGTGAACCAAAGTACTAAAAACTTTAAAAAAGTTACTGACATTACATCTTATTAATCTTATATTAGTTATCAGACCGACAAGTGCATACAAACTATGGGCGCAGAACATTCTTGCACTCGCACTTATCGGTATATGAACATCGGCCGACCAATGCGGGGTTGCAACTCGTACAATGGGCGGCACAAATATCCACTTTGCAATCAGGAAGAATGTAACAGTCACATGCTTGTTTCGTTGGAGTGTCTCCGGCAACACAATTTGCAGCTAGGGTACAATCTGGAGCTCCCGTTATGAAAAAGAATAGTGTGATTAGAAGTAGTTGTTTATTCATTGTGATTGTGCGATATATTTGATATGACAACTGCTCTATATATACATGCAAACAATGGAAATTTTCAATAGGAGGAACAAACTTTCATGAAGACTCGTTTATATCCCTCTAAAATTTCAATAAAAGGAACAAACTTTTGAGTGTCTCGTTCATTTGCGCTTAACTACGATCATTAATTAAATAACAAATGAGGTAAATGTGTTACTTTTAGTGTTACTTTTAATGTTACTTTTATGTGGATATAAATTTTTTGAACAGCATGTGGATATAAATAACTTAAGTTTTTAGTTTTCAACAACAACCCTTAAACGGCTCAAAACAATCCCAACAAACAATGAATTTTTAGTAAAAAATGTTTTTTAAGGAGTTATAACAAGCGTGTGATTGGTGTAATTGTTATGTTTTAGTCATTAGTTAAACTTTTTTATACAAAATGTTTGCAATTTTTTAGCAACATTCGCGACTCTTTGAATTGCAACATTTCTTTTACTATTCATGTATTTATTTAAATTCATTTAAAAAATGATATTGGTTATGGTGATTTTGATATTTAATTGGTATGTCAATTTTAATTCACATGTCGTTTTTTAACCTCGTTTTTTTAACTTTGAATCATACTATCTTATGACAATATTATTTAAATATCAAAATTACCATAACATATACAAAATATTACAAGAATATTTAGCATCTAACTCCTATTGAGCGATATGACCTAGGAGCTCAACCCTTTACATGAAGAGGTGTAGTTCCAAACCTCATAGAGTCTTGTTAGGAAGAGCTCACCCTTTAATGGAATAATTAAAACAAATGTTCCAAAAAATTTCCTATTTCATTCATAATTGACATTATCATTACAAACTTGTGTGATTCAACACATCATAATGGACTAAACATAGTTTGAGATGATTCCCATATCGTTTGGAACCATCTTCCCATCCATATCAAAGAGCTTGTATGAGCCACCCTCAATACGCGAAGAGACTCATGAGATGTTTTATTTTTTCTAATGAACAAGGAATAGAATTCAAATTCTAACAAATAGGATGGCTTTAGAACATGAAATGTGAAACAACAGATAGTTGTATACAGATAGAGTTTAGTGCTATATATAGATTAAAAAAAGTTATAGCCAGGTGAACTGTTAGACACGGTAGATAACAAAGAAGCCGATGGTATTGCAAGAATTGGAGCAAACAGATATGATAACAATCAAGCTTCCTCCTCCCCAACTAAAGCCTGCTTTGATTCTTCCGCGCTATAATTCCAAAGCTCATTCAACTCGTTTCTGAACAATCCCAATATGATACAAGTCCCTGCAATAAAGTCAGACCACGCGAAAAAAAGGGAAACATTAGAATTATATATACCAACAATATACTTCTAACACGGACTCGTGAGAGTAAATGAGTACCTAGTGTACAAGGAACAAGATAGAGCAGAGCAGGTTGTCCATGCCCGTTCATCAAGTACAATGCTAAGTATGTAAACAAGAGGCCTGCAGAAACGAGAGGGCGTGTGCCCCCATTCTGATTAGTTCCATGTAATTTTATGCATTGGTTTTAAAGTTCATGCATCATGAGTGCATAATGTGACGATGCGTTGATGAGATCACATCGCTGTAGTTGATGCGACGCGATTGCATGATGTGATGTGTTGTATCATGCAGTTGACCAGTATTTGAATAAATTAGACCATTGATAGCAGTGAGTATGAGTTCTTCAGTTATTCTTTGAACAAATCTGACCATTAAGCAGGCCTGGCAGTCATTTAAAAAACAGGTCAAAACGGGTCAGGGTCAGAACGGGTCATGTTCAGGGTCAGGGTCAGGGTCAGAACAGGTCAAGACGGGTTGGTTCTAAAAATTCAGTTTTATAAAGAAAAAAACTGAGATACTACTTAAAGGTTTCAATGTATGCACACCAAGAACTGTTTGTGATCTCCCAAATTCAAAACCTTGTTTCTTCTTTTCTAAACAAAACTACCAAGAGATCATTCACCACCCTGCAAAACCCCATTGATTTCCTGTACAACATTCCATCTCAATTTGAAGTTCTTCACTCTTTAATTTAAGCCATTTCAGAGTTTTTACATCGCTTTTAACTCGAGATCTAACCACGTCGCCCCAGAGTGATTCACTATTGTTGTCATCGATATATTCCAAATCCATCATCGTTATCTTCGATCTCATTCTGATGTATCATCGTTGTCGATCTCGCTCAAATCCACCATCGTTATCGTCAATCTCGTTCAGATCCGTCATCGATATCGATCTCGTTCAAATCCGTCATCGTTATCATCGATCTCGTTTAGATCCGTCATCGATATCGTCGATCTCATTCACTTCCGTCATTGTTATCGTCAATCTCATTCAGCTTCGTCATCGGTATCGTTGTTCCCGTTCAGATCTGTAATCGCTTTCAGATTTACATTATCATTGTTGTTATCAAACCACCTGTTAGTCTAAATTAAGGATTGATTGAAAAGGATCAAGCTTGCAAAGAAGACACTGGTTTCCATTTGGGTGAAAACT
Organism: Tagetes erecta; assembly: GCA_030867185.1. Taxonomy (NCBI): domain Eukaryota; kingdom Viridiplantae; phylum Streptophyta; class Magnoliopsida; order Asterales; family Asteraceae; genus Tagetes; species Tagetes erecta. The sequence continues at coordinate 26,153,525 of CM061495.1, read as the reverse complement.
TACCCATTTGCATAAATGACTGTGCCCATTTGAACCCGTTGGATATAAGACATAAGAATAATTCGACCCATTCTGACCCGTGGATAAAAAGGGAGGAACCCAAGTTGACCCAGCTCATTTTAAAATTGACCCAAACTAACCCAGTTTCTTGAGTACGAGTCATAATTGTCAGGCCTACTGGCATTAAGTGAACAAATCTGACAATTAAGTGAACAAAGCTAACCATTGATTGAGCATGAGTTTGAGTAATTGAACACATTAGACCATAAACCAACCTAATCTGACCAAATTGTCTTATATTTTAGTCTGTAAAAGTTAAAAATATTATCTATAAGTAATTTTGATGTATTTTTTAATAAAAAACACCTCGCGAAGTGCGCACATCACACATTGGCTTTTGGGATCAAAACACATCAGAGCTCCAAACGCTTTATAAAACAAATATAGGTGTGTGTGTGGAAGTTTATCAAACTGTAAGAATACCAACCGCATGCATAGCCAATTGCCAACCACACAAAATATCCATCCTGCCATGTTCTCTTCTTTGCTTTGTCATACCTAAAATATAAATCGTTAATATATCACATCAAAAAATATTTAAGCCACATTTTTAAGGTAAAGTGATATGGATTGCTTTAAGCGTTTGAGATCACTTTGGGCGCTTTCGACCCATTCGACTTGTTTCCCTATAGCTAAGTTTTAATATCTTACCAATTGGAAACAAAATACAGGTCATATCGACCCATTTGTAAGTAAACACGTGAAAAATTCCCGCCACTAGTAGAATACATACCTAACAGTAAATGAAAGAAGCAGGCCTGGAAAAAGTATATCACCAAAGCCCAACACACTATATCCACCCCATGGATCAAATAGTCGTGGAAACCTTAGAACCATAGGAATTGATTCTCCACTACTGCTATCACCTTGAGCAACCTGCATAGATTAAAAAAATAAACACTTTTAACCACAATATTTATAACAAACAACTCCTTAGCTTGGTCTGATTTAGGTTAAGACATAAAAGAGAGTGAATTTTATATGATTTGTCACTTACTGAAATCATAACACTGTCATGGAAGAAAAGAGGAGATATGAAAACCCAGAATATGTCATACATAAATGCACAACAAAGAAGCACTGTAGCAACCTGGAGTAACAACACCATGAGTAAAACCTAATACAAAAGAAAACATTTTTCTATTATTGTAATAGTAATAATAGTGTGTACCTTAATATTGGGGAGTTGTGCTAACTGTAACACTGCTATTATCAAACAGATTCCCTGTTGAAAGAAAAATAATGTTTTCAAGAGCCGAAAAACATATGTGAAAAAAGAAAATATCAGTAAAAATGTTAAAATGTTGTGGAATTTGCTTACTAGAATGTCTTGACCGACCCAAGCATATGATTCCTTCCGAGTCCATACCCAGAAAATTGCAAATGCCATACAAAACAGAAGCACCGAAAGGGACATGACAGTTGTTGTCCCAAAAAGTGGAACATCGACTGTCTTTTGATCACACCCTCTACATTTGCTGTGCAGGAAAAGAGAACAGAGAAATAAAATGAGAAACGAGTTGAGCATCATGGAATATTAAGCAACCACAAAAAGAATCAGTTTCAGTTACCTTTTTACCAGTGCCACTATACAAGAATGCATCCCCTGATGATAAACAAGATATAAAAAAAGTATGTCTGTTTGTAGAATTTGCATTACACGTGTAAAACCAATTAAAAAAAATGTATACCTCAACAGCTCCAAGGCAGAAAAATACAATCAGCACCCAGATAAACCAAGATGACATAAAAAAATAGAGCAGCACCAAAAAGGTTGATGCTGAAATGACAAATACCACAGCACTCGTTGTACTCATCTCAATAATTTCATTCTCCTCATCATCAAGCTGCCCAATTAACGCAATTTCAAGTCAGGCATGTGTCTATATGTAATTATGTGTGTGTCTTGTGTGTGTATTCAGAAAGTGCTACATTTAAAACCTTTGGTGAAAGCTCATCATAATTCCCATTGGTCTCTCCACTTTTGGTGATCTCAGACCAAAGTGAAGCACAGACTACAGTTGCAACTGCCATTAACCATAGAAAGGCCGCTCCAGGGTCAATGATTGGGCTTTCTGGGGCATAAAGTAGGAGTTCCACTGTATTTACAACAATAATAACAATCAACATCAACGTATATGAGAAATAAACGAGGCATAGACTATTGAGAGACGGGTAACAAACTATACCAGTATACCACTGTGTATAAACTTATTAATAAAAGTACGTTAATTAACGGTTACCTTTGCCTCCTGCTGATAGAGATTTAACTAAAGCATCTCCTCCAAGCTTTGAGATCATGACAACAGGAATATTTATGTCCAAGGCAGTCTTTTCAGAGCAACTCATCTCAACAATATCTGCAAAAAAAGTACATTAAGAATTATGTAAGAAGAAAACTGAAATGAAATATGGCAGTTGACAATAACGTGGCACCTTCGCTGTCATTTATGACCACCAGGCCTGCTGCACCTGCGGCTTGTGCCAATTTTGCTTTGAGTAGGTAGTCACAATCACCACGCCGGGCCAAGGCGGTAAAGCCAGATAACTGCTAAACAAAATGAAAATCCACAATTGGTACACTTTTATTTCGAAAAGTCAAAAAAGTTTGAATATCGAATGGATTATACCTCTGAGGATAAATTTGAACAGCAATTTAAAGGATTTGGTAAAACAACAGTCTGTTTGGCAAGTCCATTAGCCGTATTGGGAATTTTTGCACTAAATGTTGCACTTTGACCCTCTAATGTTTGGCCTTCAACACCATCGACCCAAATTTTGATCTTTACCTGCGATATTTCAACATGAAAAGCATACTGAAATCTTCAGAGTGCATGTAATTTATACGAACGAAGATATGGATACTGACGCCAAAGTAAAATCTGAATTGCATATCACTGGTTCATCAATCAACAATAACAAATCATACACACACTTATTTGTGTTTGTGCTCGTACTAAAGTAAAGATCAGAAAAAACATCTATCTTTAGGGATCTGTTCACTACCAGAAACTAAAAATCAACTTTATTTTCTTCTATTGTTCCTTTTTGGACATCAATCTTACTATAACAAACTAACATAATGACAAATAAAAGATGAATTAATCATTCAGACGTATGTACTAAAATAAAATCAGAACAGAATCAAATCATAAACCCCTCAAATCTTTCCAATTACATAATCGCAATTCGCATTTGTCAATAAACTCACAGGCATAGACAAAACATAATCAGAAACGAAATTGAGCAATAAAAACAACAAATCTGACCTAATTTCGAAACGAAATCTTACTGATACAGATGTGTTATCGCAGAAGATGAGAGATCCATCAGCAGTTGCTGTTGGAGACAAAATGAAGAAGAGGATCAGTGTTAATGTCGGAAATATAGATGATCTACGATTAGCCCTCTTCATATCCTTCATTTCGAAGCTTGTTCGCCGTTGTTGTGGTTGTTTTCAACCCCTGAATTGAAATTGATGGTTAATTGATTGATTTTGTGTCTTTAATCGATAGAGAAAAGAAGTTAATGTTCTTCCCTCTTTTCGCCTTGCAGGAGTTGGACTCCGATTGCAGTTTGGAAATTCACACTTCACACGCACCCGTTGACATCCGTTATTAGGTCTTAGACATGTGTAGTGGAATAAGTCTTTTAATTACATTAAGAGGCTATTTGTTCAAATGAGATGTAATGAAAAAAACCTCTTTTCGCCTTAGGGGTGAACAATCATCATCTTATTATTTGTTTTATTAAATATAAATAAATTATAAAATAATTAAAAATCTAAAACTTTATTAAACATAAGAAACAATACATTTATTTATTAAAAAAACAATACATAGAGTTTGAAATAAAATCAAATATCCGTAAACTCATATTTTTCTTTGATTTTTTCGATGCACTTCATGTAATTGTAAAGTGCTAGTTGTAACCCGTTCATGCCGTTGGTTGGTTTGTTGAAGAGTTCGATATCTTTATGCATTTGTTCGGTTTCACGAAGTTGTAGTTCCCCTTGACGAATTTCTAGTTCTTTTTCTTTTTTTAGTTGTCGTTGTTTGAGCACTTCCCTCTCTTCCGCCTTCTCCTTGAGTTGTTGTGATTTTAACTCTAGACGTTTTAACCCTTGTTCACCAATTTTTTCTAGTCTAGCGTTCACATCGCTAAACTGGATGTTTGAACCCTTCATCGATGACTCCGTCCTCTTTTCTTTTTTCCCGCTTCTCCTACCGGGTGGACGTGGTGGCTCTTCAAAGACTCGTTCCTCTTCATCATCAAATTCGTCATCATTTATGTTCAAGTCGATAAACGTGCGAGCGTTGGAAGATTCGTTTTCGGTACCTTGAGAAGACGATGTTTTTTTACTTTTTTGAACGTGTAGTCCTGACATTCATGCCGAGGCTACTTAACCATTTCGGGCTATCCTTTAGTAACAACCAACAATTCATGTATAGGAAGTTTCCTCTTGTTTGTGTGAACTCTTCCAACGCTCGGTTTTGTATGTCGTTGTCGTTACGACCACTACCCCAGTTAGAACAAAGACGTTTGTAAAGGCCATGAATTGATTGCACTTTGCGTTTATGTCCGATCATTTTCCGGATATTGAGTCAGCCGTACGCTCCTTACCCGATGACTCGGCGTAAGCGGCTCTTACACGGCTCCAAAAAGTATTGTTATCTTGATAATTCGCTGCAAAAAAACAAATTATTTATAAGAAGTTTAAAAAAATAACATCCATTAAACTATTATTTAAATACTTACAACGAATCGGATACTCGAACGTATCTAGCCAACATCTCGCCAAAAGCTTGTAGTCGTCTGGCGTCCATGGTATCATAACCTTTTTAGTCCATGGCACATCGCTAGGCTTCTTTTTGTGTTGGCGTCTCCTAGGTTGCGATGACTCGGGTACATTTGATGGTTGTTGTTCGGATACATTTGATGTAGTGGTCCAGGGGGCGCTATGGGGCGCATCCGGGCGTTTTAAATGGGCAAAAACGCCCCACTACACATGGTCTTATATTTCACTTTCTTTTTTTCGGTCTATTAAACCATGTTTTTTTTTAACAACCTATTATACCATGTTTTTTTAACAACCTATTATACCATGTTTTTTTTAACAACCTATTAAACCATGTTTTCTAGTCGGAAAGGTAAAACCGAATTTAGAAACGAGATGATACAATAATAAGTAGTATTTTAAATATAAATAAATCAAATATTAAAAAAATGGTTGGACCATTTGGTTTTTCTAATTCAATCACTCATTTTTGGTCTAAGTGGTCAGTCTCAAAACAACTCAAGTCTCTTGAACTGAACCGTCGAAATCTCTGAACTTGATCTGACTGTCTGATCCGATTTGAAAACAATACTTTTTGAATAACTATAAAAATTCGTCTTCTAGTCCAATGACATGTAGGAAAGCTAATACCAACACCATGCATGTGACATTCGTCCAAATCCGGATTGTAAACCCGGACCCGAACTCCATATGATAGTCACTTCTAATTATCATTAAATCAGAATTATCTATTTAATCAATATGTTCAATCTAAATTATTATCTATATGTTATTTATGTAACATTCGCCCCTAACCAAACCAAATCCAAATTATATACTCAACCCATTCGAATGTTTTAGGCAATCATCCCATCAGCTATTGCATGCTATTTAAATTACTACGTTTACATCTTTGGATAGAGAAACTAAATAAATAGTAAAATGGTAGTTTGGGTATTTTATTATGTGATGGGGGTATTTTAGGAATTTAACACATGGGGCTTTATAATCTCACGTTCTCTCTCTATTAGAGCTAAAGTTAAGACTGAAGCTTACCACATTGAAGATTCAACAGTATTGACTTATCGGTGCTGATCACGATCCAAAACGTTGATAATATTAGACTACAATTCAGGTCCAACAATACTCCCCCATGGTCTATTATTATCAACGTTTTGAATCGTGATCAGTACCGATAAGTCAATACTGTTGAATCTTCAATGTGGTAAGCTTCAGTCTTAACTTTAGCTCTAACAAAACTCCCCCAAGACTGATGCTTGCCAAATTTTGTTACTTAAGATCTGTTATCTCATAAGCTCCCCCATATTGTATGCTCATGCATGTTGCGTGCTCCCCCATTTTCTATGCATCCTTTCGTAAAATCTGGAACGGCTTTCCAACAATTTTTCTTGAGTGCTTCAGAAGATGTAGGAGGAGGATTCCTAGCTCGGTATCTTCTGCAAACTTTGAGGAACAGGTTCTCTGGTCAGGTGCTTTGCTCAACTGATGATCGACCATCATTTGCAACAAATATCTGTAACACAATCACAAACAAAATCTCAAGATTTCTCATTAGATCATTTCATTAAAGAAAATAAACCCGTGTTTATTTGTGTATGAAAACAAGCGAACCCGTGTCCGTTTGTGTGTGCAATTTCCCGTGAATGCATGTGAAAATGATAGCATAAAATCTAACGATTTTTTTTACTTTTTTTGAAATGAAAATGCCTTTTTTTGATTTTTTTTAATATAAACTATTAAAATCTAACGAACACTTTTTTTTTTACTTTTTTTTTTGAAAACTAAAAAATTTGAAAATGAGAGGAAGAGTCCGACAGGATCACAAATATTTTAGACAAAGAGAACACATCCCATAAGGTACACATGACCAACAAGACTCAAGAACCCAAACATAAAATAAGGATAATAAACGAAATTTTCATGAAGGATATCAGATAATGCGTTTCGAGCAACCATCCGGAGAAACAAAGACTTGGCTAGATTGTCAATATGTTTGTCCATTTAAACCTATGCCTTGTTCCTTTCAACAGACAATCTGTGATGATCTTATCATGTTTTAGGTTCGATTTGAAGAAACTCGGGCGACTTGGTTTCCACAGACATTCAGCAAAGTGACTTGTTTTGGCCTCATGACTTATTGAGTTTAGATGATTCAGCCAGATTTTTTTTATGATTTGGAAGGACATAAACCCAGATCAAGTGATCAAGGTGAATGTATTTTTGGAGGTGAAATGGAGTTTGAGTTTAATGAATGAAGCGTCAAACAATGAACTTGATGTAGAAACATTGTGAGCTTAGCTTTATATGGGTTTTACAGATGATCAGCGCTCCAGGTCTATACTGACGTATAACAGAGGAGATGATTATCTGTACGTGCTGATGAGAGCTTCAGGTCTATATTTACATATAACAGAGAAGATCATCACTCCAGGTCAATGCTTCCACATAGCAGAGGAGATTAACACGAGAACAAAAAATTCTGAAGAGCTAACGAGAAGCGTCATTCAGGGCTGCAGCTAAGGGTTATTTGGGAAAAATCAAGCACGAAACAAATACTCTCAGTCCATTTTTGTCAAAACTTATCACTTTGTGCAAGCCAAATGTCTGTAAAAGTTCTCCTTATCACCGAGCTCTTTTTGAATTTAGTTTGATCACAGAATTGTTGTTTACTTGTATTCTAGCTGAGCATATTGACATATCGTCACACAAATCAATGTCCTCATTCAGATGCTTTCCATACAAACCTGCAACCTTCAAAATACACAAAATATTTACACAAAAAAAGAATTTTGCACTCATGATATTCACTATATTTTCAATTGAGATATTACTCCCCCAAAATTTCTATTTCAGCACAAAATTGAAATTTTCAAAAGACTCAAGAGCGACCTCAAAGAGATGTGAAAACTTGATCAAAAATACAAGTAAACAAGTTAGACTCTCCCACTTTTTTTTTTACTATCTACAATATATAAAATAGAAATTACCAAAGAAACGCGTTCCATATTACCCTATCAAAAGATTATAAATGAGTTATCAAGAAAAATGCAGTGGTGGTGAAACTAGATATGCAAAAAATATAGAAAGATCCAGAATGTGGATAAGATACCAGAACCATAACCTGTTTGTTCCGCCTCAAATTTGAATAAGGAACATTCTCTGTCAGTAAACCGGATTACTAATAGTCCTCCTAAAATGTTCCTGCACTCATCAACAAATTAGTTAGAAAGAGGAACCCAGGCCATCGTAGTCCTGGGCGTTCCATTTTCATCTGTCACACCCCCAATTTTCCACTAACGGAGTTCTACCGTTTGGGGCGTGACATGCCAGGATCTCATTGCCATTAGTTACATTGAACGACCTCTATATGAATTTAAAAACCAACATTTATATAAAAAAACAAATTTTAAAATAAGTTTCAGTGCGGAAGCATAAATAAAAATCCTAAACACTTCAATGCGCAAACCGCGCGTTCCAAAAACCAAGTCTAACAAAAATAAAATAAAAAGAATTTTGAATGCAACTAAGACTTAACCAAAGCATGCTCCTAATCCGTGCATAGTACCTGAGAAAGACATGCTAAATCGTGTCAACACTAGGTTGGTGAGCTCACAGGTTTAAGTAAATAAAAATACAACAACAGCCGATAATGTAAAATACAATTATATCATTGGGTAACGAACCCAGTTTCTTATTATTTAAGCGTTTCGATACCGAGCTGACTGAGATTTATATGCGCCTCTACACCATTGCTAACAACAACAATGGACCAACAACATAGGACAATTCACACCTGCCCGGCTCCCAGCCGAGGGTGGGGTTTGTCAAACCCAGTAGTACTACCCGAACTTCCTCGCTATACCCCGTATATTAACGGCTCGAAGATTTAGTGAGGACTTTAACAACTTGTTATGATTCACGCTTAATAATCAAGAGATATAAAGTAAATACCATTATCAAATTTAGTTTCATGCATGCTTTCTCCCCAAACAGGAAAATAGTAAAAAGGGGCCGTGAAACTCACCTTATAGTGCGTAGCTACTACCAACAGCAAAAATAGAAATTCCTAAGTCAACCATTGACCTGATTAAGCTCCACTAATTAGGTACAGATTACTCTAATGGAATTTACGTTTGGTTTCGCGTTCCCGGCTCGGTTTAGTATCAATACCCATATATAAATACGCCATTCAGTACCAATATACCCAATGACTATACATGTAACATTACATACCCCCACACACACTCCACATGCAATATATACAAGTTTATATCATCTTCATCCCTGTTGACCATTTGTTTTACATAAATACACACATATTCTGATGATCACTTCACACACACACATATATGCATGTACACCAATGTTAATGTGAACACGTACTCTTTATATATTTTTTACCGGTTCATAAATGACACTCACCTATTGTTTGGTTTGAATGATTTCATCTCAATACTAATAGATACATTATCATGGACGTATACATATGTATATGCTTTTAAAAACATATAAACACACCCAAGCATATATACACATTGTTATTAAATTACACACACACAAATATATATTTGTTTACTGAAATCGACACGAAACCAATCCCCGCCTCAAATTTATATATATACATACACCGTCGGTATATACACACGCTAAAATAAACCGATCCAACACCTAATCGTGCCCGCGAAACCGAAACCGTAACGGAATGAGATAAGTAAAACGAGTCATTGGTGACATACCGAAACACGTAAGAGATGGGAGGTGCTCGCCGTTGACTTATAGAGATTGTAGCAGGTTTGCCGGAGACGATAGAGGCCCCCGGAACAACAAAAATAACAGTGGTGATGATTTCCGGCGACTCCGAACAGCTGCGCTAGGCAGCGACGATTTGCCAGGCGGTTGTTGGAGATGACAAGGGATGATGACGGTGATCGTAGAGGGTGATGCGACAAAGATTAGGGTTTTGTGTTAGTTGTGTTATGCAAGGTGAAGATGACGACGGGGTGTGGGAGGGGTTTGGGTTATATAACTTTTAATTAATTAAATTTTTACACATAGGCCACTCAAGTTTCAATTATCATTAAGTTGTTCCTAAAGTTATATATTTTAACATTCGTTAGTTACGAATTGAACCTCGTACGTTTTACGTCTTATTTATTTTATGAAGTTATCCTGTTTATTCTTTGTTATATTTTTGAGTCATGCGTATTAGTTATTCCCAAATTACTAATGTTTAAACGTCACTCATTATGATCTGAAAATTGATGGAATTACTACTTTTTTATAATTATTTATTTTGTTGTTTGTTTAAATTAATGACTTTAATTAATTATAAAGGTAATGTGCTTGATGGGTTTCACGTTAGAAGAGACTAACAGAATTTAGTTAAGTTGGGTTAACGACGTTCACCTGGTATTGTCGGGTGTCACATCATCAGTGTAAGACACCTGTCTACACACAACCTGTTGTTGTATCACTTATCTTTTCCTCTTTCGTTTTAATTTGCCAAATTTGTTTAGGTTCAAACATGTTCCATTTGAAGTAATTAAATTGGGAAATCATTTTCTGTTTAAGTCCCGATGAGAAAGATTTTAGTTTTGGTTCTTTTGTCACATTCATCTTTGAGTCATGTGAAACCGGCTTCACATGAGAAGGTAGGGATGAAATGTTCGTCATCCGACCACTCAAAGATGTATGATTATTAACTTGAAAATCAAAGATACAAACCTATTTACCTTTACCATGTGGAGGATTTTTTCTAGACTCTGATCCGGAGAAGCAATTTGTTTTGCCTTTACCGTCCGAAGCATGTCCTTTTGGGCATTTCTTGAGCACATGATCATCCTTTCCACATTTGAAGCAGGCCTTGAATGGCTTTTGATGCTTGAGTGGCTCATGTGGAGTAGCTGGGGATTGAGCTTTCTTTGAGCTTGATGCAACTTGTTGAGAGACTTGTGGCTTCTTATGTTGAGCAGTGAAAGAGGAACAAACTTGTGACTTCTTTTGTTGAGTTGTGGGTTGTTGGATGGGAGATGAGATCTTCACTTGCTTGTTCTCAAGTCTTTTACAAACTTGAGATATGATGGACAGAGGTGAAGTCTTCTTCTTTTGAGCTCTGGGTGGAAGATTAACTTGTCTTGCAGTTGGAAATGAGATCCTGATTTGACTTGATTCAGGTTTTGGAAGCATTTTAGATTTGACGGTTACAGGTGACATCTTGATCTTTAAATCTCCGAGACTCTCCTTTGTCTTTGATTCATCATCTGAACTTGTCCAGTCTTCAATAAGTACCTCTGCTTCCAACAGATCTTGATTGATGGGAATTGAGTGTGTTGATGTAGTTGCAGCTTGATGATTAAGTGATTCCTGAATTATCTCTTCCTTCTCACTCTTGACAGGCTTAAACGTAGGAATTTCACATGCTTTAAACTTATCAAAGAAGTTAGAAGTAACAACCGTTACTGGATTAGAAACAACAGGAACCGAGCAATCATTAGCTTGACTGTTAGTACCCGTTTTACTATATCCCATACCAGTCGAAGAATCATAATCATCTCGCACCTCCTTCAGATTAACTCCCTCTAAACCTGCATGCAAACTGTTAGATTCTTGTTCAAACAAATCATTTTTAGGATGAGGTTTAGGTGTTGGTGAATAACACACAGTGAATGGAGGCGGAATAATCGTCTGAACCTCTATGTCATACCCAACCCCATCTTTTACCCTAGCCCCCCTTTGTTTTGAAGCAAACTCATTCATTTTCATACTAGCAACAGTCCACTTATCAAGTTTTGTTTGAAGTTTTGTGGATTCATACTGTGCTAATATGAGTCTTTCACTTAAAAGATTTAGTTCAACATTTCGTTCATAAAGATTTCTTCTCAAAAGATCAATTTCAGTCAAAGCTTCATTGAGTTTTATCGAAAAAGAAACTTTATTCTTTTTAAGTTCTGTATTTAAGGTGGTTAATTCAGCTTGATTTGTTAACAACAATTTATTAGCTTTATAAACATCAAAAAGACGAACTCTGCATGCAGATGAACACATGTCTTGAACTGTCTCATAAGGAAGTCCCATGATGATTTTTTTCAACAGCAAGGGCTTTATCGCAGTTGCAGACCCTTGTGTTTCTTTTGCGTTCCTCTTCCTTTGCCTTCAGCATCTCTTCATCCTCAGCTTCCTTCTCCCCTTCATCATTTTCCTCATCTTTATGATCAACGATCGACTCACAATCAAATTTACTCTCACAATCAGCTATCGAAGCAACACAACTTTCTATGAGGTTCTCCCTTATTTCCTCAGTTGATTTCGAATCAGATTTCATTGACTTCAGTCTTTCAGTCAATTCAGTTTTGTAGTCAAGTATGCTTGTAACCAATGAGATGAGGTCAGTATTTATTGTGTTGGTTTGTGGTTGAGTCACTACTTGATAAAACTCTTTTCTTTTGACATCCAACTCCAAAGATTTCAACTTGTTGATCACATCCAACAGCTTGTAATCTGAAAACTTTCTCTCTTTCTCTCTTTTTTAAGATTTTTAACATGAAGATTCCATTCTTGTGGAAGAGATTCACGAAGCCTTTGAATTTGTTCATGATTTGTGAGTTCAGGATCATGCTTCTTTAGATTACTTGCAACCATCACAAATCGATCGAGAAACATGAGCATCCTTTCATTCTTTAAAACTGCAAAACTATCAAACCGGCTTTGTGGCATTGTGAGATCATCAGATTCAAATGAGTTAAAAAGTTCTGCATAAGCCATTTTTTTTAATTTTAAAAATTTTGCAATTAAAACCCCAACGAACTTTCGGTTCAAACAACTCGGCCCAAAGAAAAAAAATTTGAAATTACCCGGCCAATTACAAAAATATTTTTCACTCAATCAAATTTAGGCCCAAATGATAACAACAAAAATAACCCGGCCAGACAAAAAGTATTTTCCTCTCAACTGACAAAAATTTGGCCCATATAAAAGAGACAACTAATGCCCGGCCAAAAGACGTCACCTTTCAAAATTTAATGACGACTTTAACGAAAACGCCCATAAAATTTTAACTTTTAACACCGGCGAAAATTTAAAACGTTATATCTCAAACTTTAAAAACATTTTGTCTAAACACTCGGCCCGTGTGTATACTTTTTAACCAATATAACGGTCCAATTTTACATCCCAAACTCGAGTCCAATTTGCAATTTGCAGTCCAAATAAACAAGATTTAAATGGGCCAAAAACGTTTTTTTATTTAATATAAAGTCCAACACTTAAACCTAACCTTAACCCACCTTTAAAAAAATAAGTTCAGCCGTTTGGAAGCAAACTTCAAATAACATCACCTTTAAACCACAACAACACAACATAACATTGAAAATCTAGAGCTTCTCTCTCTCTCTCTTTAAACTCAAGAACACATCACCAACACATACTCTCTCGATCTGATTTATTAGCAACATCATCACCAACATATCTCAATCTGCTGCTGCTCGTTTTTTTAGATCCGATGAGTAACAACACCCAAACACGTTCATGTTCTTCTTCTGTTCGAACAACAAGTGCAGCCTCACTCTTATGTGTTCTTTCTCGACAGCAACCTCTTTCTTTCTTCTTCTTTCCTTTTTTTTGTTTGTTGGAGGTTTGGTGAACGCGAGATAGGAAAGATGTGAAATGGGTAAGTTGTGGATTTGTTTAAAATTTGGTTATGTAAGGAATGGGGCTAGTTGGTTTGTATTGTGGACGGGCTAATGGTGCAGATCCGTGATGGTATAAAAAAACGGGTGGGTTTTGATTATGATTGTGTTTTTGGTTATGGTTATGGGTTTTGGTTATGGTTATGGTTTTTTTTTTTGGTTATGGTCGTGAGATTTGGGTATGTTTTTTTTAAGGCAAATTGGCCTAAAATAATCCCAACTAACACCCATTGGCCGAAAATAATCCCAACTCAGTTTATTCCCTCCAGTGGTCCCAAATCCAACTTTTTTTGCCTACAGTGGTCCGCCGTTAAGTGCACTTAACGGCCGTTAACTTTTTTTCTATTTTTTTCGAATTTCAAACCGATATTTTAGGGATTTTGATCGGGAGGAGAATACGAGTCTGTTGATGTAAACCTTACTTCCAATTGTTCCTCCAAATGGTTTAATTTTTATATCCGGTTAAGGCACCGTTAGGTTTTAAACACCCGATTGAAGACCGTTTTGTCGTTTGGAACACCAGTTCGAGGTAAGGTTTACATCAATTGAATCGTATACTCCTCCCGATCAATTTCCATAAAACCTTGTTTTGAAATTTGAAAAAAATCAAAAAAAAGTTAACGGCCGTTAAGTGCACTTAACGGCGGACCACTGGAGGCCAAAAAAATTGGATTTGGGACCACTGGAGGGAATAAACTAAGTTGGGATTATTCTCGGCCAATAGGTGTTAGTTGGGATTATTTTTAGCCAATTTGCCTTTTTTTAATGATGTCGTTTTTATTTTTATTTTTTTTATTTATTTGTTTATGGTTATGGGTCGGGTTTTGGTGTATGGATCTAAGGTTTGGGTATGGGATCGGGTTAGGATTTTGATTTTGTGTTTGGTTTTGGTTAAAGAAAACTTAAATGGTTGTAGATCTAATTTGGTTTTGGTTTTGGTGGGTTTGGGTATGGTTTTGACGAAGTTGTGGTCGTGGTAATGATTTTGATGTGGATGTGGTTTAGATGTTTGGGTGATTTTGCACAGATCTGTGCTAGTGTCGCACAGATCTATACTAATGGTTTTGTTTTTTTAGGTACAAAAGTGTAACAAGATGTAGTTTCACAAAGATCAGGGTAGTGTCGCAAGGTAGTGTCGCACTGATTTTTGAACTTTCGTTCAGGTGTGGTCTAGTGTCGCAAGATCGAGATTTGAAGCTCCAAAAACACCAAGAACACACACACAACTGTGTGTGAGACAAAACACTCAGATCCGAAAATTTTCTTTTATTTTCTTGCAGATCTGAGGTTGTAGATTACAAATATGTTTTTGTAATCAACAGATCTGATGATTGTTGATGAAGATCTGATGATTTTAAACTCAGATCTGGTTTCTCTCTCTAAAAACTCATCAGATCTGATTTCTCTCTCTTAAAACTTCTACACAATTCTTTAAAATGAGCAACTATCTTCAACAAATGATTCAAAGATGGATCTTAGTTAGGCTCTGATACCATTTGTTGGTCCATGAAATCAGTAATTCGTGTTATATATGATTTAGATCTAATCACAATCTATTGATACCACTAGATCTAGCAATAATTGATTTAGATTTGTGACCAAAACTCACACAAACCATTACAACCCATTAATAAATGATTAACTAAGATGATTAATAGAAGAGGATGGATTAGACAATTACAACAAAGATATAACAGATCCAATTCCTTGCAAACAATCAATAAGGTTCGAACTCAGTATCAAAAGAGAGAATAGTATTCAATTAAGTTCTAAAGAGTTGTGTACAAAATGCCCTAACATAACTATTTATACAGATCATAGTATCGCAGGCAGTGTCGCAGACCCGACACTGCCTGATCGCTAAGCATGGACAGGCTGCATGCGACACTATAGTGTCGCATGCAGTGTCGCATAAACCTGTAACAAAGACACTAAAACAAAGCCTAATCTAACTATTACAGCGGAAACGAAATACGACTAGTCTATTACAAGTAAAAGGAAATACAAATAACATCAAGGTGAATACAAAGACACTATGTTTACATTTCATATTGTAAACATACTAACAGTCTTTGCAAGTCTTTGTTCCTCTAGATGATTGCCAGAAACTCATTTCGGTTTTCCTCGTGATTCATTTTGTTTACTGATTTGATTCTTTCCGAAGTTTCGTTGTTAAAAATGGGTTGATATCTTGGATCCATCAAATTTGTTTGGCTTGACACTGATAGTGCGGGATGCACCGAGCTTGGATCTAGATCTGAGATTGTTTGGTGATGTTGTTTGCAATCAGTGATGCGGAATCTCACTGATCACGTATTGATGTTCATGAAGATCAATGCAAAGTATGATGAAGATTATGATAATATGAATAGGTGAATTGTATAAGATCAAAGGAGAGGTTACAAAAAATTTTCAATGAAATGTATGCAACTCACTAAGAAATGACCTAGGTGATGGTATTTATAGTCTATACCATTCACCTTACAATGTAACCTAAAAACGTGCTATTAAGCACAAAACGATTACACAAATATTCTAAGACAAATACAATTAATGAACGTCTTCACCCGCGCTTGCTCGTGATGATGCTCGAAATCTTCACTCGCTTATATTTGGAAAGTGACATCTTCAAATAACCCCAACAGTACTCCCCCTAAGATGACACTTTACAAATCTGACATATCAGCTTAAATCTTCATGTAGCGAGTATAGAGAGCAACTTAAAGTTTTGGTATGCATTATCTTCAAGAGGACCCAACAGTACTCCCCCTAAGATGATGCTATCAAAACTCTGTCTTTCAACAAGCAATCTTCATCATTCTCTCCCTTTTGAGTAACATCAGAGGCTATGGAAAGAAATAAGCAGAGAGTAGATTCCGGTGAATCTATATATCAGCAACGGGATCTTCTTCAACGGTTGAAGTAGAATGCGAAGACTTCTTTGACTTAGAATACTCCCCCTCAACTTTTGCTTTAGAGGTTAATGGGATCTGTGTATGAGATATTAAGAGGAGGATTCTTAACACTCAGCAATCTGACTTGGAGATCTTTGGACTGGAATCAGGCTTGAACAGGAATATCTTCAAGTCGCGTGGAAGCTCGTTCTGCAATGGAAAGTATTCCTGCAACTCAAAGAAAAACATTAAAACTCAGGCAATAATGTGCATTTATCATCAATGTAAAGATCAAGTACTCAATCGGATGAGATATTGCTTGATGAACAACTTCTACATCAATAACATATGTTAATCTGCCAAAACAGAAGAAAAATAAAAAAGAAAATCTTTTTGTTCTTTTTGAATTTTTCAATGTTTTTGATATATTTTTGGAATTTTCTCTTTACATTCTGAATCTTTAACCTGCAATGAGATCATACCAGCAATTAATCCAACACATGTTTTGCAGTTTTTAAAATAGACATTTGAATTGTGAAGTAATTGAGTGATGAATTGTTTGAACAAATCAATTAGCTCAAAGTGACACACTTACTTTTTCTATTCTTGATGATCAATTAGGTTGATTAGGAATAAGTTTTGAGTGACCCATACCTTGCCCATTAGAAAGTTATACACTTCATCTAAATGTCCTGAGAACATCTCAACACGTCAGGTCACTCTTACTATCATAAACAGTGTGGAATTTGGGTTCTATTTGGATTTGGTCCACTTTGGGACTTCTTTTGAATTCCTTTTTGGAATTTTTCTTTTTGCCTATGTTCCCCTTGGGAATCTTCTGAATTCCATTTTGGAATTTGTTTGGTGACGGTCCACATTTGGGACTCTTTTTGTTCCATTTGGAATCTTTTGCTGCACCTTGAAGCTCAAAAGAGACTTCGTGTGAGACTTCAGGTCTGTGGATACCACAACAAAGAAGCTCACGATGCGGTTCATCACACTGAATAGATTGCATCATTACCCGATGTATATCGTTGCGTAACAAGATATCTATTTGATTTGTATAAACGTTTCACATGCACTAAGACGTTTCAACCACAAGAACTCATTAGAATTTAGTTAAATCATCAAAGCATATACTTGTTCATTATAATTGTCTGAGCCGTCTCGCACATCAATTTTCACGCTTCAGTCTTTATTGTTTAAAATGATGCGTTGAATAACTCTAGTGTACTATCATTTCTCATGTACGTGCAAGTAGATTCAACATATTTTTGGATTTTTCTGATTTTATCATCATTTTTTTTATTATTATTTTTTTTAATAATGATTTCTCCCCCTAAACTTTTAAATTTCTACGAAAATTGAAAGTTTAATGAAAAGAAAATGGCAGATATGTTATCAACATATGAGGAGTGCATGCAATATACTTAATCTAAACAGACGAAATGAAACATCGGTTGTTTCTTGCACTGCCATCATTGTTTGATTTTTTGAAAATGTTTTTTTAAAATATTCCTGCAATGGTTCCTTTTTGTTTCCAACTCCATTTGGTGTCAGTTGCATCGAAGACATCATGAACAAGATTCGGTATCTTGTCATGATAAGGGATCAGTCACGGTCTTCTTTTCTTTGTTTGACCGGCCTCCATAATTGTCCCTAACACACTAACAAATTAGTTAGAGGTAATGACCCAAACCATTTCGGTTTTGGGTCGTCCAAATTCATCAACATAAGAGATATTCTCATAAGTGCAAGGAATACCTTCAGGTGGTGGTTCTGATGATACAATGTAATTTGTACCTTCATCTTCTTTCATGGATTGTTTGTCAAAAGAGTAATTATAGTCATTTTCAAACAAATTGTTAATTTCATTTAAAAACAGGTTTTGTTGACTATATTTCTTATTCAAAGATTGATTCACTATTGGAATCATTTTATCATTTAAATCATGATTTCTCTTTTTGTTTTTGACAAACTTTGGTGTCCATGAATCATTGACATGTTGATTTTCATCAAACGAATGTCTATGATTAGATCTTTTAAAGTTAGAAAAATACCTGGAAGGGTATGCACATGATGAACTTCTTTGGACTGACCTTCTCAGCTTGTAGTAGCATTCGGATGTGTTGTGATTTACCATGTCACAGAAGGAACAGTACTTGTTGTAGTAACATTCCATTGTGTCGTGGTTGTACATCTGACAGTTGGTGCAGTACTTGTTGTAGTAGCATTCCGTTGTCGTGTGATTGTACATTTCACATATCTCGCAGTACTTCTGATGAAGGGAGACTTCTTTCCTTTCTTTTGAGAAGTCTTTGCAGTTGAAGCTTTGACCTCTGAATCTTGTTGAAGCTTGCTTGAAGAAGCTGGAGTCTTGAACTTGTTGGCTTTTGAACCAAAAGGAAAGACACCTTGACTGAAAATACAATCTGAGATATGATGAGTTTCAGAGTCACAGATTAAACAGTATACGTCACTGTTTGAATCACTCGGGGATTCGGAATCTTGAGACTTTGGAGTAGAAGTCTGTGGTGTAGAATCAGATGAAGCGGCCTTTGTCTTGTTCTTCTTGGCTTTGCTCTTCTTTCTTCTAACCTTCTTTTTCTTCTTCTTCGACTGAAACTCTTGTGTCTTTACTTCTTCAGACGATAGTGATCCAACAATTCCGGTTGGCACTAATCTCTCTTTTTCTTGTTCGGATGACTTTGCTTTTTCAGCTTCTTTGATTTTCACAAGATCAGATTGTGATTTGTTCAGTTTGTCAGTAAGCTCCATGAGTTGAACATTCAGATGATGCTTTTCAGTAAGCATTGAATCAACATTCTGTGTAAGAGATTTGAGTCTATCTTCACACAGTTGGTGATTTTCTTGAAGACTTTTGAATTTCTCTTGTTCTTCTTGAAGCTTGGTTTTCAGACTGCTGTTTTCTGAATTAACCATTTCAGAGAGTTTCTTCAATGTTGTAATCTCTTCTTGCAAATCTTTGATCACACTGGATGAGTGTTCATTTGATTTTGCAGCTTCATTCTTGACATTCATTGCTTCTCTTTCACTTTTCTTGAGTGACTCTTCGAGAGATGTGATTCTTTGCTCTGATGTCTTGTGTTGTTCTTGGAGATTCTTGTGCCTTTTCTCTTCATCCTGGAATTTATCCCAAATCCTGTAAGAATATGTTCTGTAGTGTTCACATTGTTGAAAACATTCTTTGGTGCACATCTTTTCTCTTACATTGACAGGCATTTCAACAAATGAACTCTGAACATCTTTCTCGGATTCCTTTTCAGACATCAATTTCTCCATTTCTGATTTCAATT
The DNA here is from genome assembly GCA_030867185.1 of Tagetes erecta. NCBI lineage: Eukaryota > Viridiplantae > Streptophyta > Magnoliopsida > Asterales > Asteraceae > Tagetes > Tagetes erecta. Next base: position 26,133,772 of record CM061495.1, on the reverse strand, counting down.
GAGCAATTGTCTCATCTTGCTTTGCAATGATTTCTGACAAGTTGCTAATTTCTTTATCTTTCTTTTCAATCTCTTGAATGGAAACAACATCATTGTTTTCACTCCAATCATATTCTTCTTCATCTTCCTGATTGTCATGAGAATTTGCTTCACTCACAAGAGCAAGTTTTGTGTGTTCATTAAAGTCTCTTCTCTTTTGATCACAAGCTTTGGCAACTTGAAGATAAGTTGTTTCAAACATGTGATTGAATTCTGTAATAAATTCATTGATATCTTCTCTTTTATTTTCTTCTCGGATCACGGTAAACATGCCCGTTGACATTTTTCTTGAATTTTCAAAGTCATTTTCATGATTTTTCTGGGAAGTCATGGTGGCTAAAAATGACTAATTTGAAATTTTGGAAAAATGAATTTTTCGATTTTCCAGGTTGGGACGGGTAACTGTTTGGACGGGTCAACAAGTTGGGACGGCTGAACAGTGCTTCACCCGGCTGAACAATGCTTCACCCGGCTGAACAGTGTTTCACCCGGCTGAACAGTGTTTTTCTTCTTCTTCACCCGGCTGAACAGTGATTTCTTCTACTTCACCCGGCTGAACAGTGATTTCTTCTACTTCACCCGGCTGAACAGTGTTCACACGACTGAACAGTGTCAAACTTCACCAGACTAACACTTGACACGGCTGAATAGTGTATCACCCGGCTGACAACTTCTTCAAATCTTCATATCAGATTGACTTTTCAAAGTCAAAATTGTGATGAACACTAGATCAATTCTTCAATTTTTGATGTTTTTGTTCAATTCAACACTTGTATTAGCTGAGGAATGATGTTTCTAACAATCCTTCAAAGTTTTTCTACCTTGAATCAGGCTAAATCTCATTCAGATCTGGATTTTTGATGAAGAACACAATAAGTGGGTTTTGACAAAATTGACAAAATATGGATCGAAATCAACAAATCAGTGATGTTTGATCATGAACGAAGCTTAGGATAGTGATTTCTAACACATCTCAATCATCAATTTCTCAATATCAACACCAAATTCCGGATTTCAAATTTGAGCAGTGAATATGACGAATATGAACAATTTCTTCAAAAACTCAATCAAATCTTCACCAATTGATCTCAAACTTTGCAGTTCTTTACACAAACATGAATCAAAGCTAATGGTAGCTAAAATTCCATCAATAACAACAACAATCAAAGATCACCCAACAGCTCTGATACCAATTGATAGTGCGGGATGGAGCGAGCTTGGATCTAGATCTGAGATTGTTTGGTGATGTTGTTTGCAATCAGTGATGCGGAATCTCACTGATCACGTATTGATGTTCATGAAGATCAATGCAAAGTATGATGAAGATTATGATAATATGAATAGGAGAATTGTATTAGATCAATAGAGAGGTTACAAGGGATATTCAATGAAATGTATGCAACTCTCTAAGAAATGACCTAGGTGATGGTATTTATAGTCTATACCATTCACCTTACAATGTAACCTAAAAACGTGCAATTAAGCACAAAACGATTACACAAATATTCTAAGACAAATACAATTAATGAACGTCTTCACTCGCGCTTGCTCGTGATGATGCTCGAAATCTTCACTCGCTTATATTTGGAAAGTGACATCTTCAAATAACCCCAACAGACACTATTTTAAAATATTCGTAATTTAAATAGATTTGACTCTCATTATTTTTCAAAAAAAAAAATTTAATTTTTAAGTTTCTGATTTGTGCGACACTATAGTGTCGGATCTGCGACTCTACATACTTTGTGACACTACAGTGTCGAGCATGCGACACTACATTGGGTTTCATATTCATCTGATGTGGGTCAAACGGTTCATATCTCTTATTTTCAAAAAAACGACACTACGCACGACTCTAAACCCTAAAACACACACTCCACTTTAATCCATCATTTACGAGTGTTTCTGTCACTTCCAACCGGTAAGTATTGTTCTCCTACACATTTCGAACCTTCGTTTGTTTGGTATTGGATTATAATGTCGATCTGATATGGTTTTGATTGATCTGTCTTTTGGGTTTTCTCGTTTTTCGACACTAGTGTTCTTGTTGCGACATTGAACGAAAGTTCAGACTTTCCTACGACACTACCAAGGTTATACCGACAATGGCTTGATGGTAGTGTCGGAGGACTGTTAAGCCACGACATTGTAGTGTCGATGTACACACTATGCTGTTGCGACACTACAATGTCGTTGTTTCTGCGACACTGCTGCGACACTACTGTGTCGCAGCTATGCGACACTATGTTTTATTTCTTTTATTTTATTTTATTTTGCACTATTTTTTCTTTACTTTTCATTATAACTGACAAATTTCCGATGTGTATTTCAGGTTTAAATATGGATCCAGAGTCTCCGCAGCCGATGAAGTTCGACAAGCGGTCGAACGTGGTCGCTTATCTCAATGATAAGGACCCGAAGTCTGTCGGCTTTCGTGACGCAATATCCTGGTTGAAGGCGTCCCATATCTCCTATGCTGTCACGAAGGATTTGATCATTGATTAACAGCACGTCAGAGATTTCTGGGAATCTGCAACATACAACCTCAATGCAAAACCAGCAGAGATTAGAGCAAGAGTTATGGGGGAGGATATCGTGCTATCTGTTGACTCGATTGCTCGTATGCTGAGAATGGAACGTGACGTTGGCTCTCCAATGTTACTGAGTTTGGAGGACGTGCACGAAGGATTTTTGGAGATGGGTTATGAAGGTACCGAATATCTGGAGCGTCGGGAAATTAAGAAGACATTTATGTCGAGGGAATGGAGGTTCATCGCGCATGTTATCATTGTTTGCTTAGACCATCGAAAGGGTGGAACTGATGGTCTAAATTTTGAGTGGGCCCGCGCGATGCTGAATCTGTGCAGGGGTGATAAAGCAAATATCCCACAAATGATTTTTGAGTATATGATTGAAAATATTTCCGCCGAAAAGAAGGATAAATGGTTGCTATTCCCGAGATTTATCCAGATCTTTATCGATGATTTGAAGCCGGGATTACAGAAGCTGGGTGATCCTTTGATTCTGACAAAGATGAATGTCAGGATCTTTGCTGACTGCTCCGCACCCCGACATGATATTACGGGAAAGATAACTTATCTTTTTCGAATTATGTATACGGACGAAAGGTGGGAGTACATTGAAAAGTAGAAGATATCAGAAGAAAAACGTTTTGGTGAGTTGCGGGAGAAGATTAAAGAAGATATCAAGAAGAGAAAGAAGTTTGTTGGAAAAAAGGCTATTCCGTTTGAAGAGGAACTGGATGAGATCGAAACCGAGCTTGCAAAATCCAAAAGAAAGAAGAAAAGGAAAACGAGCGATAAAGCATTATATGATTCTGATACTGATGTCAGAATCAAAAAGGGTAAAGGAAAGGAGCCCGAAGTGTCTGATGATGTGCCAAAATCATTCATGAAAAAGCCAGAAAAGAAGGGGTTTGCGGGATTAGACGAGGATGTGATTCGTGGGTTGAATACATCACTCGCTAATGAGCTGAGCATGATTAAGACGAAGCTGATAAATGCCGAGGAGAGGCAGAGGCATCGGGAATCAGAAATGGAGGATTTGAGAAGGATTGTATTGGATCAACACGTGCTGATCAAAAAATTGTTAGAGGAGCTAAATGAGGTAAAGAAAGAAGTGAAGATTGGAAACACGAAAACTGAAGATAAGATCAATGAAATGGTGAATATTGGAAAATATTCAACCTTGAAGGAGATGGTTCAAACCTCTAGGAGCAGGAAAGAATTTGGAGGTTTCAGTGGTGCAGGTGCGAGCAAATCTGATAAAGAAGCAGAAATTACTGATGATTTTTGCTTCGATGATGATGCTGATTTAGTGGGAGATGAGGTGCTAGTTGATGAGACAAAGGGGGCTGAACTGAAAATAGTTCATGAAGAAGTGGAAGAGGAGTAATTGATAGATTACGATTCAGAGCCCGAATTCTATGAAGACGACGAAAAGGAAATGGTTTATGTGGCTCAGAGGAGTGGAGCAAAGGGTGACGTATTCAAATTAGATAAATCAGATTGGTTCAAGAAGGTGGATGAACCTGAATACGTTACGCCTTTATTTCAGAACTTGGATGCCCCTACCCCGAAAGACACGGATAATAAAATATTTAGCAGGAAGTACAATATGGAGCTACAAAAGTTCATGATTAAAAGAAGAGGGGGGGGGGATCAGCTATATCAGTAATCGCAAACACTTCAAAACTTTCCCGAAGTGGGATTTGAGGCGTTTGACGGTTCTCCCACTGATTAATGCAGTTCAAAATGATCGTGCAAAACTTTTGGAGGAGGAAATCCAGGCGGGACTGAAAGACAATTTTATTAGTTTTGGGTACAACAAGTTGGAGCGCAAAAGATCAAAGAAAGATTTAGACTGGGTTACCGGAAAAGGGAAAATCGTGTTGAAGATGAAGCCGATCAAGACGGTGCTGAGATTGAGAGTTCCAGACCCTAGCCCGTCGAGACTGCAGGAATTTGAAAAATGGTTCTATGATAATCAGACGGGGGAGGCGGTCGTACGTGTAAAAGATGGAACTGAGTGGAGGCTGTTTGATCCAATGGAGTGTTTGGTTTCTCGGACGATGATTTGAAGATATTATGCGAGAATCCTATTAGATGTGGAGCCGGAGCCGATACAAAGAAAGAAGCTGCTTTGTTCGAGAGAGTGGCGAATAGGGCTCGTGGGATTAGGGCAGAAGTGAACAATAAAAATGTTCTCCAGATCAATATATGATGCTAAACGGAGACCGAAGGAACTTACTGAGAAAGTACAAAAGAAGACGGATCTAAATGAAGAAGTACGAGAATTGACGAAGTTGTTTGGTGCTGCTAAAGCTGGAGCTGAAGAAGGAGACCCAACAGGTGAAGTACCTCCCTAGGGGGAGTATTGATGACCACATGTAGGGTGGTACTTCACCTTGTTGTTATTTGTATTTCGTTTTACTTGTAATAGACTAGTCGTATTTCGTTTCCGCTGTAATAGTTAGATTAGGCTTTGTTTTAGTGTCTTTGTTACAGGTTTATGCGATACTTCATGCGACACTATAGTGTCGCATGCAGCCTGTCCATGCTTAGCGATCAGGCAGTGTCGGGTCTGCGACACTGCCTGCGACACTATGATCTATATAAATAGTTATGTTAGGGAATTTTGTACACAACTCTTTGGAACTTAAGTGAATACTATTCTCTCTTTTGATACTGAGTTCGAACCTTATTGATTGTTTGCAAGGAATTGGATCTGTTATATCTTTGTTGCAATTGTCTAATCCATCCTCTTCTATTAATCTTCTTAGTTAATCATTTATTAATGGGTTGTAATGATTTGTGTGAGTTTTGGTCACAAATCTAAATCAATTGATGCTAGATCTAGTGGTATCAATTGATTGTGATTAGATCTAAATCATATATAGCACGAATTACTGATTTCATGGACCAACACTCTCACAAAGTCATAGACTCTTCTCATTTGTTTTCTTTAAACCTGACCACCTATCACCGCCTCTCTCTCTACATTTCGGCCGTCAACAGTGTTTTCTTTAAACTCCAGTAGCAACCCTGGCTTGAGATCTTTGTACTACGATGATTTGTTGTTGGTTTTATCTATTTTCTGTTTTTTTATGGGTAGGGTTTCGTCGGTCGTTGTTGATGGTTTTGTAGAAGGGGATGCGGTTGTTGTGGTTGGGTGGTGGATTTGAGACATGCCGATGTTTTGTGCTTGCTTTTGGTGATTGTGGTATTTTGTTGTTGTGCATGTTGTTCGTTTACTGATTAATGTGGTGGTTGTAGATCTATGATATCAAATGTGGTGGTTGTTGCAGATCTAACAATCAGATCTATGATATTAGACCGTCGCGTGTGTGCGGTGGTTGTTGCACACCCGTTGGCTATGGTGGTTCTAATCTGTGGTATCAAATCGTCGCGTGCGGTGATGGTTGTACAATTTGTGGTTGTGGTTATCTAGACATACAACAAACCTTTTGGGGTTTCGAATTGCATGTCGATGATGATTCGTCATCTGAGATGTACACATTATGGTTGTACAATTTGTGGTGATGGTTGTAGATATCTATGTAGACCTGCAACAAAATTTTGGGGTTTAGAATTTCATGTCGATGATGATTCGTCATCTGAGATGTACATGTTGTTGCCGACAATGGTCAGGCGACGACGAATTAATTTCAGGATTAATTTTTTTGTTGTAAAAGGCAATGATGATAGTGTGCTAATATCCTCGTGGCGTGGCATTCATTACAGCCCTATGGATATTTTACTTTGACCACCCCCTGAGCCTAATTATTTGTTTTGTGATAGTCACATGTATAGGTTGGACTCACCGGTATGTCGGTGTTATATATTGTATGTATTTTGTATGACTTTTGTTTGTTTTAGTTCTAGCGAACCTACGGGCGAATCTATAGATTCGCCCGTAGCTCAGATTAGTGATTATGAAGGTGTCGCCTAGGCGAACCTGTTTGTGCCCAGCGAACCTATGTGGTTCGCTAGATAGATTCGCTACAGCGAATCTATCAGCGAACCTAAGACTGATATATATTGTAACCTTATCTTCAAGTTAATAGAACTTTTGCACAACTTTGACAAAACTCTATCTTACTGATTGTGTCGTGTAATTGTTCACCTGAGGTGCTAGGAGCATATATCATTCATCTTTGTAGCTTGTATACCTCCGGTTGTGTGGTTTAATCTTGTTATTGGGTTTGTTGGGTTATTATACACTTTGTTTGTTCAAGTCAAGAGTGTTTCGTTGTTAAACAAGTCAATATAGCACTGAAATCACGATCATTATGGACCAACAATATGGTATCAGAGCCTTAGTGCTCTTGATTGTTTGATTCTAGTGATTTTTGTGTTGATTTTGGGGTTTTTGTGTCAAAAACACTATTTGATTCTTTTCTGGACTATTTTTGGTGTTTTGGAGTTGTATTTTGCTCAAGTATTGTCATATTTAGTCATAGGAAGCTTTTAAAACAAACGTGTCTACAAATGGTCAAGTTTTGAAGCTGTCCGGGTTGTTTTCGTACTGTTACTGGTTTGTTCGTAACCCAGCGAAACTATCTGTTCTTCCAGCGAATCTAGGTGTTCATCCAGCGAACCTAATTCAAATTCTTGTACTGTTGGTTTGTGTTGTGGCTAGCGAATCTGACATTTCATCGAACGAAAGTTCACTTGTTTGGCTCATTGTGCAAGCGAAACTGCTGCCAAAATCTGTTGAGCGAAACTGTGCTTGTTGGTCAGCGAATCTGTTTGTTTGTCTAGCGAATCTGTCTTCAGCGAATCTACCAGCGAATCTGCTGTGTTCTTTGAGCGAATCTAGCCAGCGAATCTATTTGTCCTCAGCGAATCTAAAATCTGTTTGTTTGTGATTATGTCTACATCAACAATGAACATGATTAAACTGGATGGAAAAGCTCAGACTGAAAATGAATTCAACTCATTCGTTGGATTGAAGCATGAAAATCTGATTGAAATAACGAATCGATTTTTATTTGTGTCAAACAATCTCAAAACTTATGATGAACAATTGGGAAATCATGAGCAAGTGACAAAGCTTTTGGATTCTCTTCCTTCCAAATGGAGTCTTCAGATCAAGGTGCTGAAACAAGAAAGAAATTTCTTTGACCTTAAACTAATGGAAGTGATAAACAAGTTAAAGTCACTTGATCTGAATGAAAAGAGAAAAGAATACAATCAAGCTATGATGTTTGCAACTGTCTCTCCTCAGAATTCTGCACTGATTACATCCGCTGCAAACTCACCTAGTGCAGTCTCTGGAGGATCATCAAGTTATGGGTCTGTCAAATCTGGTGGTGGTTCCACAACTGTAGGTGCTGGCTCAAATGCATCTGTTACCACTCAGATTTCATCTGACACTACGGCCGTATCTGGGATGCTTGTTCAAGATCATGAAGCTTTGATTGCTGAAGCTGCTAAAGAATCTGTTCTCAATGACAATTACGTTGATTGTTTTAATCCTTTTAAAGAGTTTTATGGTGAAGAGGTTGAGAATGTTAGAATGATTGATGAGGTTGAAGAGGAAACAAATACTGGAAAAGTTGTTGAGATGGTGATTGATATGGGAAAGAATCAGGAAGAAGATGTTCTTTCTGGATTAGTGTGTGATGAACTTACTGGAAAGAAAGAGAAAGTCACTGTCAACATTGGTAATGGAGCTGAAAATGCTGGTACCGATGCTGATAATGTTATGGAATCAAAGCTTGACATGGAAGCCATGATTGAACATGCAAAGTTTGAAGCTGTGAATGAATACAAAAGGAACACTCCTTACTGGCAGTGTGATCGTGCTCTTGAGGCCGAAAAACTGATAGTGGGACTTCCTTATGATGTCATTGAGGATATGTGTTCATCCGCATGCAAAATTCGCTTGATTGGTATTTATAAGGCAAATAAGCTATTAATGACAAATGAAAACGAATTGAAGACAATTAACAAAGAGCTTAAACAGAACGAATCAAAATTTTTTGTTAAATTGAGAGAGACTTTAAAAGAAAACGAACATTTGAAAAGATCTCTTTTGGAAAAGAATTGTGAAATAAATTATTTGACTGAGCAAGTCACCCTTGCTGAATTTGAAACAAGAAAACTCAAAAATAAACTGGAACAATGGACTATTGCTAGTATGAAAAGGGAGGAATTATGGAAGAAACAAAAGGGGGCTAGATCTAAGACCGGGTTGGGTCATAAAAGTGGTGCACAAGTATATCCTCCACCGAGTACCTACTGTTATTCTCCTACACCCATTCCTCATCCCTCAAATGAGTTGATTCAAGAGATTATAAAGAACGATACTAACAGCTCTATTGCAGGTTTAAGTGAAGTGAATCTTAAGGAGGTGAGAGAGGAATATGCTTATGGTGAAAGCAGTGGTCTTGGAAGTTCTAGTAACTCTAGCCTTGAATCAAAAAGGATTGTTGAAGACAGTGGTTTGAATGTCTTTATTTCTAGTCAAGTTTTAACTTCAGAGGACATTATGTGTGATATTAATTCTGAATGCTCAATTTCAAACTCAAGAAATTTGAATGATGATTTTATTGAAAATGTTTGTGTGAACAACAAAGCAAAACTTTCAGATCAAGTCTCTGAAAGTCAAACCAAAACAAATTGTTTTCAAAAATCTTGTCTCATCAAATTCCATCTTTCACACCAATAAGAATTTCAAAACCAAAAGACAAGGAATCCACTTTTTCATACATTCTTAAACCTAAATCTGCACCCTCCAAGGTAAAAGTCACAACAGGTAAGTCAAAAGAGTCTTACGACTCTTGCAGTGATTGTAACTCACAAACACCTGATAGTAATAAAGAGAATGCTAAATGTTCTAAAAGAAGTTTAAAATCTCATTGCTTTCAGTGTGGAAATATTGGTCATACTGTCAAACATTGTCTTGTGATTGTTGAAAATAGTTCAAAGCATAGATCCTTTGGAAAGAAATTGAATTCTTTTGTAAATAATTTTTTCTGTAAATCATAGACTGTTCAAAGACCCAAGTACACTAAGGCTTGGGTGATTTCAAAAATCTAATTTGTCTTTAATCTGTAAATATGTAAATAACTTTTTCATTTTCTTCTTTGAAAATTCAGTGGGTCACTCTATTCCTCGCTCCTTTATTTTATTTTATTTCCTTTTATTTTTCTTTTATTTTCCTTTTATTCTGTATATATATTAAGAAAATCTGAAAAACAAAAATTTCTTATTAGTAAGCTATTATATAGAAATTTTGGGGGAGATATTAAAGAATAACTATTCATAGTTTTTCAAATTTTGCTATTTCAGGATCTCCGTTTTGATTGATGTTGAAGAAACGTTGAAGGAGGTCAGAAGCATTGTGTTTGGGATATGTCAGATAGGCTCAGCCCGAAAACAAAGTAAACTGTGATTGTGCAGCCAAACATAACGTTCAAGATCTCGACAACAAGGATTATCTCCTTGACATGATTGGATTGCACAAAGATAAGGGTTCTGTCAAAAATGGGTTGAGAGCGTCAAATCTTTGCCTTGATTTCCCCAAACATCCCAAATCACCCTCGCCCTATCCCCAAATCGAGTTTCTAGTTTGCTAAAAGCTGCTAGTGATGCTCTTCGGAAAAGCCTCTGAGTGAGTTACTTGTTAACTCCTCAGAACGTATTGAGTCAAAGTGCTTAACTCCTCTGCTATACGGAAGTATTGACCTGGAGTTGGTGAATCTTCTCTGCTAAACGGAAGTATTGACCTGAAGATTCACCGAGCATGCTCAAATGTTTATCTCCTCTGTTATACGTCGGTATAGACCTGGAGCTCTGAACTATTTGAGTTTCCCAAATAATAAGTCGCATTGTGTTCAAATGAATCAATTGCTGACAAGCTCCACTCACAAAGAAAAGATGCAAAAAAAAAAAATTGCACAAGTGTCAAAGAAGCTAATGCATCGATCAACATTCAAAGTTTGATCAGTGAAATTCAAGCAAAGTCAATCGTATTGCTCAGATATACCCTGATGACAGAACTTGTTCTTTTTACCTAGATGTCTGTGGGGACCGAGTTGTCTGAGCTTCTTCAATTAAACCAAAAACATGATAAAAGTAGCTGCTGATCTCTTGTTGAAAGGACTAAGGCATGGGTTTAAACGGACAAACATATCTGCAATCCCGCCAATCGATGATTCTCCGGATTCTGCTCAAAACATCATGAAAAATATACATATCCTTCTTTAGCATTTATAATTCCTGTCTTTATCTTCCTTTTATTTTATTTTTCTAATTTCTATCTTGTTATTATTTGTATTTTTAGGATAATATGTTTATTTTTGGAGCGTTGAATTCGTGGGACGGTTTCGTGGATTTACAAAGAATTTAAAATTTGAGAAAAAACAAAAATATTTTATTTTTTGTGCTAGCGAACCTGCTAGCGAACCTACAGGTTCGCCAGAACCTCAGGTTCGCCAGGAACCTCCTTGTTTCGCCGCCGTGGTTTACTTGACTTTTGGTCTTCTGGCGAATCTAAAGTTCGCTAGTGTGTCTGCCAGCGAACCTATGTCTGTATATATTTGCAGTGACAGCGAAGCATTTCACACATTCGCTGTCACTATTACTGTAGCAAGTTTTTCAAAATCCAACTAACGAACGTTCGATTCTCACTATTCAACCGGTTTTTCACACTTAATCATCTGTAATTTGGTCTGGTATGTCATCGTTTCCATCTTAATCTATGTTTTAAACCCTTAATCGCACTGTTAAACCCTTAAATCTGTCGATCTATGATTGTGTGTAAATTAAATGACTGATTTGGTGTTTGTTGTTAGGAATTTACTTCATAAATCTTCGTTTGATGTTTATATTACTTGATTGTTGCCTTATTTGCTTGTTTATGATGAATTGTATGTGATTCTGGCCGTTTTTCAGAAACTAGGGTTTCTAGCGAACCTATGTTGTCTGGCGAATCTGAACGAAAGTTCAAAACTTCGAGCGAACCTATGTCGTTATGCTGCCCGCGCATCAACATAGATTCGCCTGACTGTTTCTAGCGAACCTATACATTCGCTCGACCAAATGACTGACTTTTCATGTCAGCGAATCTATAGGTTCTGATGCCAAATCTCAGGTTCGCTCTTTAAGCGAACCTAATTTCCAGCGAATCTATTAACTGTTTTTCAAAATCTTCGTTTCTGATCAATCTCCGTTTATTTTTCAGGCACGATGTCTACACTATTCTTCGAAAGAAAGCACAACATGTGTGCTTTGCTTGACGAGAATCACGAAAAAGCCGGTGGCTATAGAGATTGTATCAAATGGCTGAAGTCGTCTCACATACATCACGCGATTTCTCACTCACCGACCATATACGAGCTGCATGTTCGAGACTTCTGGAGAACTGCAGTGATGAATGTGTCTACACAGCCATCTCGTATATGTGCCAAGGTTAGCGGTTTCGATCTGGAGTTTACTGAGGCTGATCTGGCCAGGATTCTAAGACTAGAGGAGGATGTCGGAGAAGAGGTTAGTATGACTGCTGAGGAGGTGTATGGGGCATTTCGGACTGCGGGTTATGAGGGTCCGATGCCTGGTGAAAAGAAGATGGAGTTTGTGAAGTCCTATCTGATCCAAGAGTGGAGGTATATTGCACACATATTCATAATGTGCTTGGATCATAGGAAAGGGGGCACAGATGGATTGAACTTAGACTGGGCTCGGGCAATGATGCTGTTCTATCGGGGGCAAAAGGCCAATCTTGCAAAGCTTATCTACAATTACATTCTAGAGAACATCCATGCAACTAAAGCCGCTAAATGGTTGATGTACCCCAGATTCATTCAGATGATTCTGAATGACAAGTTACCAAATCTGCCGGTGGTTGGTGAAGAACTAAAAATCTGGGAGATGCACTCGAGGATATTCCGAGACTGCAAGTCGGTAAAGTCTGATTGCGTGGGTAGGCCTTCGTTTTTGTGGGAGAACATGTACCCGGCTGATAGATGGGTACAAATTCAGAGATTGATGGAAACTGAGAGGAAACGGGGCAGTGAGAATATTGAGGTGGTTGAGAAAAGGATAAAGAAGAGAAAGCCATACGCAAAGGAAAAGGATTATTCTTTTGATAGAGAAGTGGATGAGATACAAACTGAGATCGATGCTGGTAGGGAAAAGCGTACAAAGAGGAAATCTGATACACCAACTGAAGCATCAAAGAAGGCAAGGCACGATACTGGGGGTACATCTGCTGAATCTGGTAATGGACTGAAAGGTGAGATTGATAGTCTGAAGGCTGAGTTGGGGGAACTGAGAAGTAAGCATGAAGAATTGGAGACACAGGATGCTGAGAAGTCAACTGTTATATATGAAATGGGGAGGATGATGAAGGATCAACAGTGTTTGATGGTTAGAATATTCAAGGAGTTGAACAGCCTGAAGGAAAAGGAGGGGACTGAACCTGCCATGTCTGAAGCTGAATTGAAATCCTTAACGGATGCTGCAAGGTATCCGTTAATGGATGTGGTATTTGGTGATCAAGAGAAAGGAAAAGGTAAAGCTGCTGAGGAGCCGTTCGATGAAGATATGGGTATTGATTTGGATGTGTTTGAGGGGGCATAGGTGGTTGGTGGATCAAGTGTAAACTTCAGTCTGATAGATGAACCAGAGGTTGATATAGATGCTGATAGTGAGGAGGATTTAGATGATGAGCCGGAGACGTATAAGGTTGAAGAAAAGGGGGTTAGCTATCAGTTTGAGCACGTTGAGTTAGATAAATCAGAGTGGTTCCGAAAAGAAGAAGAAGTTGTCCCAGAGGTACCCATATTTCAGAATATTGATGAACCAAACACCTCCCAGCTAGATAGACAGGTGATCGCATGGAAATACAACTCTGCTGTTGACGCTTATATGGTTAAACGAAGGGGTGGGGACATCAGTTATATCAAGAATAGGAAGCATTTTGCCACCTTGCCTCGGTGGGATTTGCTGAAGTTGGCTGAGCTCCCTTTGCTTGGTAAAGAAGATAGCGGCAGGGCTTGTGCGTTCGAGGTAACAATCAGGGAGGCTGCAAAGACAAACTTTGTGGATTTTGGGTACCAGAAGCCGAGGAGGATGAGGCGGAAAAAGGATAAGCATTGGGTATCGTGGAAGGGAAAGATAGTTTTGAAGATTGAAGCGCCAAAAGTTATGACAAGGGTCAGGGTTCCGGATACACAGCCACCGAGACTGAATGATTTCCTCAAATGGTTTTATGATAACAGTACGGGTGAAGCTGTTATCAGATTGAAAGGGGAAGACCGTCCAGAGATTCGCTTGTTTGACCCAATGGAGGTTTTCTCCTTTTGTGACGAGGATCTGAGGGTGTTGTGTGAGAATAGGATTAAGCACGGGGCTGGAGATGATACAAGGATTGAATACGTGCTGAACTGAGGTCGGTGAATGAGAGACTTAGAATGACCGATGATCAGCAATTGGATATGGATGATTTATCTAGACAGCTGGATCAAACTATTGAGAGGACGTTCGAGAAACCAGTGGAGGTTATAGATTTGGACGTAGCTGGCGAGGAGCATACGGAAGATATACAGGCGGAATCGATTGTTCAACAAATGCCTGATACTGATGTCGCTGATGCTGAGTTTGTAGAGTCGATGCTGATTTTTAGTGAAGATGAGGCCGGATCTGAAGACGTTACCAATCCGTTGGCCGGAATTGAAGATAGGGCAGGAGCATTCATTGAGAACCTTTGAAGCCAAGAAAAAGACGGAGCTTAATTAGAAGACTTCCCCAGGTGAGGTCCAACCTTGGGGGAGTATTGATAGTCACATGTATAGGTTGGACTCACCGGTATGTCGGTGTTATATATTGTATGTATTTTGTATGACTTTTGTTTGTTTTAGTTCTAGCGAACCTGATTCGCCCGTAGCTCAGATTAGTGATTATGAAGGTGTCGCCTGGGCGAACCTGTTTGTGCCCAGCGAACCTATGTGGTTCGCTAGATAGATTCGCTACAGCGAATCTATCAGCGAACCTAAGACTGATATATATTGTAACCTTATCTTCAAGTTAATAGAACTTTTGCACAACTTTGACAAAACTCTATCTTACTGATTGTGTCGTGTAATTGTTCACCTGAGGTGCTAGAAGCATATATCATTCATCTTTGTAGCTTGTATACCTCCGGTTGTGTGGTTTAATCTTGTTATTGGGTTTGTTGGGTTATTTTACACTTTGTTTGTTCAAGTCAAGAGTGTTTCGTTGTTAAACAAGTCAATATAGCACTGAAATCACGATCATTATGGACCAACATTTTGGTTTAATGTTGGCTTTTCTTGTTGTGTTTTGTGTGATACGAAACATCAATGGTTTTTACTTTTGGTAATCGTCTTTTTGTTCCATATGTGTTTTGGGCAACAGAAAACATCATTGGTTTTTGGTTTTAGTATTCACTTTTGGTTTTGAGTCATTAATATAACAATATGTTTTTGGTAATATGAAACATCAAAGGTTGAAATTCTATTTATATTTACTTATTTTTAGAATTGATAATCTGGATAAAGAATTTGATCTTACAAATTGTTTGTGGCTGAAATATGTAGCTAACATCAATTGTGTACGACTATGATGACATCTAGAAACACCTCCTTAGTTGGTAAACAAAGATGATAAATAGAGATTCTCCATACTTACATCCTGTATTACAACTGCGATGATAAGATTTTATAGAGTGAGTCGAAAAAATAAACATTTTAAAAGAGAGTAAAGCTAATATAAATACCTAACGAGCAACAATAAAAAGCTCAACAATAAAAAGCTCGCGCAACGTGCAAGCATTGTATACACCTAGTTACTATAAAGCAAAATGACAAGTTATTAAAACATAAGGGTTTAAAGTGTAAAATCATTTTAAAACATAACCCATCCAGCCTCACCCCGCTTTTCCGGCAAAACTGCCGGCGAGACTCTAGGGATCTCCGGCAATCACCGAAACCCACAATGTAACCCATTTTAGCCCCGTTTAAATCGTTTTATCACTGTTTTAACAAGTTTCGAACTCAGTAGCCATCTCATTTATGTTTATCTTGGAGAGTATTATCAAATTAAACCCAAACCCGTCACATTCGGAAATTCAAATCCAATCTCCGGCTAACTCGCTTGCAAAACCAAATTAAACCAATCAGAATGCGTCTTTAAATCTAAAGCAACCTGAACAACAATTTAATTGAATAATTGTATCGTCAATTTAAGTTAAATCAAGTCTCTTTTCATCCGAAATTACTCGAAATCGTTTGCAGGATTTAACCTCGAATCAATTTTATATAAGCCCTTTAAATCTTTCATGCGACTGTACTTAATCTTTCTGCAAGCACCAATTCAATTCCAACATTCACTACAATATCCATTAATCCCATGTTCATCGTATTCATGCTCATTGGCCGTTGTCATCATGTGGGTATAATTATCATAAACTAACTTGGGGCTTTTACTCATTCATCATCATCAACTGTTACTGAATCTTCAATTGTAACACATCGACTCTAGATCATCTCCGATTCTTCCACATTTGCGTTATTCTTATCTTCTTATTATCTTTAGCAAACCATCGTTACATCATGTACCTAAAACCATTCATTTGATTCGTTTACTTATCCCGATCATCATCTTTGTATTAGATTTCGATTTCAGATAGTAATTAAGGTTCAATTTTGGGTGATTTCGATTCTAGGGTTTTATGTGAGAATTGGGTTTAAGAAAACAGTATTTGATAACAAATTTCATTTTCAATCACAATAACAAAGGTTGTGATGCCCTGATGGTTTATTGATGTGTCTAAGTTGCAGAAGGTCCAGGGTTCGATCCCTGGATGTGTGTTTTCGTTGTGTATGGCTTTTTTTAGTTTTTCATGACTTAAACATATTCCTATTAACTACCAATAAAGTTCTTTAAGCCAAAAAGATTATAAGTTATGTTATGAAGAATTTTAAATTAATACATATGATATTAATTTTATAAAACTAAAAGGTTTTATATTTATGAAATTTTGTTGAGTTTAAACAGTAGTCACATAATACATTTAAAGTTTTGAAAGTCTAAGAAAACAAAGTTATTAATGGATCCTAGCAATTAATAATCTCGAGATTATGCTTTAATCATGTTTTACTTTTATTTACATGTGATAATGGTATTACTTAAATGATTTATTTTTGTAAATTATTTTTATAAATAATTATTTAGTAATACTATGGGTCATGTCACTTAAAGAACTATCAATTTTAATTAACTTCGTAAAGAGTTAAATTTTATATACAAATTACTCAGTATATTATTTATAACATCAACGTTATAAAACATATTACTATTACATTATTATTTCTCTTTTATTTGTACTATTTAATTTACTTAAACTCAGATTCTAACTAGATCCCTAGATCTCTAGACTCCTAGAGTTATTTTAGCTATCATTCTAACATAAGACGACATCCTTTAGATGATCCTTAAGGAGTTTTCCAGATGTTTTTATTCAAGTCTTGTTGCATTTCGTTTTCATTGAATCAATTATCAGGTGAGTATTCATAGCCCCTTTCTTGTTTTCAATTTGGGGTGTTATCATGTGACCTATTAAATCAGATTTTAGTTGTTCAGTTATTTCAGTTATCAGATTTCAGTATCATATTTCAGTTGATCGTTAAATCAATTCATGTAATGTCTTTACTTGCAAACTATCTGTTCAGAGCCTGATAGCAATTTTTGTGCAAGCGTAATCATTAATTTGTAGAAACCGACAGTGACTAATGGTATATCTATTTGTCAAAGGACTCCCTCCACTGATGCTTGGGTGATTATAACTGAGTTATCATTATCATGTGGACCCCCCTTATCATTTGTTCAAGGATTGATTATGCGTTGTTATCTTGTATGTACATGTTTTGCATTTATAAGTTCTGACATAACGGCATGAATTGACTTTTTATCAGTGTATCTATATTTATTTCAAACCTATGTTTACTCACTAGCTAATTCGTTAGCTAACCAGTTATTTTTCACATGATTTCAGGAAAGCAAGTTAGGAGTGTACTTTGGACGCTTCACAATTAAGGACTTGGACCTAGTTAATTTAATAAAATGACGTAGAATATTTCAGTTATTTTTGTTTTTAGTATTTGTTTTGTTTTGGATACTTTTAATTGGATTTAATAATATTGAAACTGTTTTGAGTACCATGTGCTATGAACAATCATTCACTTTCGTCTGCCTCGATGATTCCACCATCGGTCGATGTGTGACAATGCACACCCTGTGCCACACCTCGAAAATTGCAACGGAACAAAACGAGTGATGTAGGTAACAGAAGTTGGTTACTAAAAATCATGAAGCAAACAACCACATTAACTATCAAAATGGATACAAGTTACTTTAAACGTAGTAATAATTACTACAACCCATAAGTGTTTAAAAACGCCAAATAGTCTTTTAAACAAAGTTGTTCCTTATTAAAACCAAACATAATTTTTAGAAAAGCAGTAACAAATACAAGTATCTAGATGTGGTGTTCATTGTTCCAAAAACTATTATCCATCATTCCCATGCAATAACTTAATACCTGAAAAACATGCACAAAAAACGAGTCAGCATAAAGTTGACATGTTCATGGGTTTAAATAAAAGTACAACATATTAATCTGATATTAGTCATCTTACCGACAAGCGCATACATATCATGGGTGCAGAAACATTCTTGCACTCACATGTATCGGTATCTAAACATAGGCCAACCAATGCAGGGTTGCAATTTGTACAAAGATCAGTACAAATCCACTACGCAATTAGGATGTATGAAACGGCCGCATGCTTGTTTCACCGAAGTGTCTTCAACAACACAATTTGCAGCTAGAGTACAATCTCGAGCTCCCATTATGAAAATGAATAGTGCTATTAGTAATACTTGTTTGTTCATTGTGTTTATGTGGTATATTTGATATGACACCACTCTATATATACATGCAAACAAAGAGAATATTTTAATAGAAGAAACAAACTTTCATAAGTGTCTCATATATATCCCTCTAAATTTTTCTTTCATGATCTAATACCTCAACTTGCATGCAATTTGTTATTCTCATAGCAATTTAATTTAGCATGTGAACTTATATTATTAAAACAAAATCTATACTAAAAGATCAAATTCTACACGTTTTTCTCTAGAGGCGTTCCACGTTGTCGTAAATCTAATAATCGAAGATTCGAAGGACCGCTCAAACTAGAGCGATTCTTATTGGTTTCTAATAACAATTTGTATTCCATTGATTTCATTAAGTATAACTCTACTCTATGTATGAGAATAACAAGTTCATGAAAGTTAAGGTATTCAATCAAGATTAAAAAAATTTTGAGGGACTTAATTTGATCTCTTACAAAAGTTTGTTAACATTTTATTAAATGCTTTGCTTATTATAACACCATTTACTTTTCCAAATAATCCAACCAAGCTAAAACTAGATGTGTTAGATAAACATACACTTTATATGAGTCAATGATAATTTAAAAAAAACTTATATATCTTGAATAAGTAATAGGCAACATGATAAACAACCCAACCAAACTTTAAAGGGTGATATGCATGATTCATACAAACTCAAAATTTACGACTCACAATAAAAATAGAAGAATTTATTACATTTTATTATTTAAAATTTTACTTTTGGGCAAAATAGGGAAACTTAAAAACGTATAATCCATAACATGACAAATTTATGCACACATAAATAATAAGTCCAAATTATTTAAAACACCATCACACTTCTAGTAAATGAATCTTGATTCTTGATTTAGAGCATATTCATTTTAAATTAAATCCATATTATTTACATTTTATTAGAATTAAATTAAATAAAAAAAACTAAATTATGGTAAACTAACCATGTCCGAATTGAACTTTATTTGCTACTTTATAATTGCCCTTGGATATAAAGCTACAACAAGTAAAATCAGTCATTTTAAGCCTAAAATGTCCAAAATATGACTACGCAATCAGATTTATATTATTGGTGGCAAAGCAAAAATATACTCTTTGGTGTCAAAACATTCTTACCGCCTATTGGTTATTTTGGATACATACATACATACATACGTACGTACGTACATACGTACATACATACGTACATACATACATACATACATACATACATACATACATACGTACATACATACATACATACATACATACATACATACATACATACATACATACATACATACATACATACATACATACATACATACATACATACATACATACATACATACATACATACATACATATTGATGGAAAGCACTTAAAGGAGGATGTTGATTTGTGCATTGATGTGTCAATAGGCTCAGCCCGAATACAATTAGACAGCAATTCTGTGATCAAACTAAATTCAATAAGAGCTCGATGATGAGGAATATTTTCACAGACATTTGGCCTGCACAAAGTAATAAGTTTTGACAAAAATGGGTTGAGAGCGTCAAATCTTTGCCTTGATTTCCCCAAATATCCCAAATCACCCTCACCCTAGCCCTGAATTGAGTTTTTAGTTAGCAAAACAAAATAAAAAGCTGCTAATGTTGCTCTTCAGAAAAACCTCTGAGTGAGTTACTTGTTAATTCCTTAGAATGTATTGAGTCAAAGTTCTTAACTCCTCTGCTATACGAAAATATTGACCTGGAGTTGGTGGATCTTCTCTGCTATACAGAAGTATTGACCTGAAGATTCACCGAGCATGCTCAAATGTTTATCTCCTCTGTTATACGTCAGTATAGACCTGGAGCTCTAACCATTTGAGTTTCCCAAATAATAAGTCGCAATGTGTTCAAAAGAATCATTGTTGACAAGCTCCACTCCCAAACATGCAAAAATTGCAGAATGTCAAAAGAGGCTCATGAATTGATCAATATTCAAGATTTGATCCAAGAAATTCAAGCAAAGTCAATCATATTGCTCGATAAACCTGATGTTAGGACAAGTTACTTTGCTGAATGTCTGTGAAAACCAAGTCGCTTGAGTTTCTTCAAATCGAACCAAAACATGATAAGATCGTCACAGGTTGCTTGTTGAAAGGAACAAGGCATGGGTTTAAATGGACAAACATATTGACAATCTAGCCAAGTCTTTGTTTCTCCGGATGGTCGCTCGAAATGCATTATTTGATATCCTTCATGAAAATTTCGTTTATTATCCTTTTATTTTAGGTTTTTTTACATATTTCCCCTTCCTAAGTTCATCAATTACATATTTACCCAAGCCTAAAGTTTAATTACATATATCCCCTTTGACATAATAAATTACTCATTTACCCCTTTTTTTACACAATCCATAAGAAAATATAAAAATATATTTATGAAGATCATTAAGGGTAAAATAGTAAATCAAAAGGCTATTTTAAAGAAATTGAGTAAATATGTAATATATATGGTTTAGGAAGGGGAACTATGTAATTGAATTTAAGGAGTGGGTAAATACGTAATAAATGATCTTAAGAAGGGGATATATGTAAATGCCCCTTTATTTTATGTTTGAGTTCTTGAGTCTTGTTGGTCGTGTGTACCTTATGTGATGTGTTCTCTTTGTAAAAAATATTTGTCATCTTGTCGGACTCGTCCTCTCATTTCCGAATTTTTAATTTTTAATTAAAAAAATCCAAAAAGATTTTAATTTCAAATTATTTTCAAGTCTTCCATATTATGCTATTAATATACTATCATTTTCACATGCATTTCACGGGAAATTGCACACACAATCGAACACGGGTTCGCTTGTTTTCATACACAGATAAACACGGGTTTATTTATGTTAAATGAAATGATCTAATGAGAAATCTCGAGATTTTGTTTGTGATTGTGTTATAGATATTTGCTGCAAGTGATGGCCGATCATCAGTTGAGCAAAGCACCTGACCAGAGAACCTGTTCCTCAAAGTTTTTCAGAAGATACCGAGCTAGGAAGCCTCCTCCTACATCTTCTGAAGCGCTCAAGAAAAGATAGTTGGAAAGCCATTCCAGATTTTAAGAAAGGATGCACGCAAAATAGGGGAGCACATTAAATGGGGGAGCTTGTGAGATTAAGGATCTTTAGCAATAAAATTTGGCAAGCATCAGTCTTGGGGGAGTTTTGTTGGATCAGAAATTAAGACTCAACGTCAACGGTCAAAGTCAACGCAAAAGTCAAGACGACGCGTTCGGGACGAAGATTAGAGACAAGACGTTGAAGGCGACGGAGTTTTATTGTTAATAAATATATTTTGTGTCAACAAAATATATTTAATCGTTTTCGTCATTTTAGTATTTTATGTAACTAGTTTTATACATTGGCTCACGCGTTGCGTGAGCCTTTTTATCTTATGGTTATGTTTGATTTCATGTTTGTGACGGTCATTTCTTTATACTAACAGCTCATATTACACAATCAAATCATCTCGTATGACACAGGTTGCAAGTAAACCCGTCAGTTTAGGTTTGGATTGCAACCATTTTTATCCAACATTTAAAGCCTCAAAACCCATTTCAATTTTTAACCAACACTCAAACCCGTAAATCAATCCTAAATCACTACAATCGTTCTAAATCAACACCCAAATCAAAGTTAATTTCAAATACCACCACAAAAAAATACCACAACCATTTTGAACCAACACCAAATCAAAAAATAATTCCAAATACCACAAACAAATACGGAAACCATTTTGAACCAACACAAAAAACGAATATGTCATTTTCAAAAGACTACAACAATCCCAAATACAATCGAAAAGCATTTTGAAAAGCAACATAATAAAAAACCAAAACAAATAAAAAAACGAAGTTTAAAATAGGCTCAGAGAATTTTGTGAATTCAAACACATATCGTGAAGGCACCGTGGCTGCAGTGAGATTGAAGGTAGTAACCGACAACTGACAAAATTTGCCACGCCAACGACACCTCACTATGAACTAACACGACCTCATCACAGCCCGATTTTCAACACAACAAATGATAATCAAAATGAAGCATCACAACACTAACATAACAACAATTTCTCAGTTTCACCATTAGAAACAATCATAACACCAACAAATCTAATGACATTTTCAACATCACAGTACCAACAATCTAGAAAGTGCAAATGTATTAACACCAAAACACCAAATGAGTCAAGATGACTGCAACTGAAAGATGGAAAGTCAAAAGTAGGTCAACAATCAAGAAAAAAACACAGTGGAAACCCAAAGGGTTTCATCCCCCCAAAAAGGTTTCACCCATACAGTCATCACCATCGTCGTTTAAACCCACCAAAATTATAGAACACACGACATGTGTCACACCCACCACAACAAATCTGATGGCACCTTCAACATCACAACACAAACAGAACAATGATTCCACCCACAATCATTCCCACCATAGTGGAAATCCAAGGGTTTCACACCACTGTCATCGCCACTACCGCTCACACATAAAACCACAAAATGAACGACAGGTGAGTCCATCCACACCACCACCGTCACAAAATCCAACACATGTTACAACCAACCAAACCATCAAGAACAAACGTATCTAACAATCGGTCAACGTCATCGGCAACAAACCGTGTAAACAACATGCAAGAACAAATCGCAAACCGTCAAAAACCATAGGCCACACAGATCTAAAGATCCGGCAACCATCATCGGTAGTAACCATTAGTAAATACACCACCACCATTGAACCGTAGATCAATCGATTTGCAAATCACCGCGCAACCTAGGTCGCCCAGATCCGAAGATCGGCAACCATCATCGGCTAAAAAACGGAAGAAAACAGTACCCTCGCCACCATCACCGCCATCATATACGACCACCAGAGGCGGTGGTGTTGCAAGAGTAGAGAGAGACATAGTTAGAAGAAGAGAAAGAGAGTGTTAATTGATTGAACCAAGAGACAACATGTTTTTACACCCAAATAATACATACAAATTACCAAAATGCCCTTGTTACTATTCATTCAGTTTCCCTTTCAATATAGTATATAATATATATATATATTTTGTCTTAATGACAAAATATATATTAGACTAAGCATTAGGGTTTTATTTGTATTATATACATTTGTAATGTTTTAGTCTAACTTTAGGGTCCTAATTGTCATTAGTTCAAAGTGTCATTAGGCTATAAATAGTAAATGGCAATTAGGGTTTAAGGGGCTTGAATGAGTCATTGATTGGGGTCTTTCATGTAAACAAAATCTGATGCAAATCAAATGAATCAAATGGGTTTTATTAGTGTGTTCTTCATGTTCTTCATCTAGTTCATCATTATTTTTGTCACTTTGATCCAAAATCTTCACAAATTTATACTTATTCATTACTGTTATTATTGGGACCAACAAAAAGTTTAAAATATTGTTTCGTAAATAAATCGTTCATACATCGGTTACATACACGTTAAAGTACGAAACGACCAACGAACCTTTAAACTCAAAATTTGAACCACATGGGACGTATTTATTGATCAAATAAGACATAACCAAAATTTCAACCACTTAGAAAGTACCAATTATTTTATACAAATTATTTAAGATTAAAAAACCCGTAAACCGACAACTACTAAAATAATTTGTAGAAAATAACTGGAACATCTAAAAACCATAAGAAACCATATATTACAGTAATATAACACCTCTTAACCCAAATATAGAAGCCCGAGAGCAAATAACCTCCAAAAACCTAAATCATAACCCGACGCGTAACGATTTATCGCAACCGGAGATACCAGCGAACTCAAAATTTATCCCGAACTTAATAAACACTCTAAGACCAGTAGGTTAGTCATAAAATATGTGAGAAAGCAATACACACCACTAACACACCAATGGATGAGAAGTTATAACCAAAAACCTAACTTTTGGACTAAAAGCGTCAATGTAACAAAGTCGAAGGACTAAAACTGACAACATTCAAACATTCTAATTTTTATGAAGAATAAGGTAAGTCCCTACTTAAATAAGCTGGTAAAACATAAAATTTAAATATAAATCGAAAGAACACTAAATCGACTATACAACCGAAAGACGAACACACACGTATTACTACGTACAAAGACTCATATATTTTGGAATCTAACGTGACTAAAATAAACATAGGAAGTCCTATAGGAGGTAGGACTCTCACGCAAATCAATATCTAGGAATTTCTTGAGCAAAACTTCAGGTGAGTTAATGAACCCCCTTTTTACGTAATACTTTTGGGGCTGATACATACCTACTAAACTTGTTTATACAAATTGATTTTTCATGGTTTAATATATCTGCTACTCTTGTCCCCGAACGTTGGTACAACTTTCGGTAGCCATTAACTTCTTGCAGGAGCAATTTGAAATGTGAATAGTACTATTTGGGAATCCCCCGCCCACAGCTGCATACCCCCACTGAGGTTGAAAACCATTACGCCACATGTTCAATGAAATGATGGTGCTTAGCAGAGCACGTTAGCCCACTTTGGGTTAGAGGACTATTATTTATTGTATTCGGGTTGGGTATAATCCAAACAGGTCTGGCTACATATATTGTCGACCGTACACCATAAAATATTTTAACACAGTGTCGAAGTCTTATTAAACCATGAGTTCACCAACTTTATGTTAACGTATTTTTGAGTATGTATTTTAGGTAATGGATTGGAATTTAAGTAGCATGTTGAATGATGTTATGGCATGGATCGTATTGGAGATAGCCCACTAGATATTATGTTATGTTTTAAGACTGATATTCACGCAGTAGACAATTTAATTTTTATGTCTTTGGTTTAAATATTAATGGGGATGAAATATACCCCCGTGGACAACCTTTATTATCTTTTAATGAATATGTAGTTTACTATTTCCGCTGTTTATTTATGATATTAGTCCGTCATGACCCGGCCCGTTTGGCCGGGGTGTGACAACGTGCTTTAGCCTATAGGTTCACACTTATCTCGTGCATCCCTAGGTAAGCATACAGGTCTCTTAAAGAGATTTATACGAAATGCGTTGCCTTAGACAGGATGTCTGTGATACAGGCGTTCCCCCTGCCAGATTTCACACGTTCCCACGTTTCAAACTTATTTAAGACGATGACGAGATTCCACAAAGAGAAGATCCTAATCACACAGACGAGTCTCTTGTAGCTCATTCGGGAAATCGGATAAGAAATGAGATTACGAAAAAAGGCATAGAAAGGTTCGTAGAAGGAAAATAAATAAGTCCAAAAGAATTCCTAAGTACATCTATTTGCACTAAGGACTCTTAGGTTATAGTCTAGGTCAGTGTGTTTCTAATACCCTATTCTAGTTCCCTATAACCATGGCTCTGATACCAAACTGTGACACCCCGCTCGGCGGCGGAAACACCGGGCTTGTCAAGTGAATTGGATATCAATAGTACAAAGCACATGGCATACTAAAAGCATATTTTAATATTATTAAACCATAAATGTCGTGACATAAATGAGGAATAAATAGTTATAAATTCAGAAATAAAGACCGGCAATCAAAGTAATTTATTGTTCAGTTATTCTAAGTCCGATAAGCACCATATGTCTCGAAAAGCATAAACGTCTCAAACACCACCTGAAATATGAGTAAAATAAGTTAGGTAAAGAATTAGCTACTGAGTAAAAACAAAATTAATAGTACATAATATGAAATCCGAGATCATTATAAATATGTTTCGCAAGCTTATGTGCATAGCAATTTCATTATATTACTCAACCATGACCATAGAAACAAACATGGAATCCAACAACCATGAATCCCATAGGGTAACTTTAGCAACAAGTCATGAGAACCACTCATGTTACAAATACTGATAACTATCGTTTAACTGTCATTTGACCGTCTCGATACACACGTTATCAATAAATGTTTAAGCATCTAAGGGACATAGCAACGTAGCAACAAGCATAACATTTAGTAACTAGTAACCAACATATAGAATCAACCAAAGAATCGCCGGGTTAAAATCACCTATCGTGCCATAAAGTGTAGGTGGGCTTGTCAGGCCATTAGCGCTAATATCGTACCGGTGAAAATTACAAAATAATACAAATACTTTTAAGTATCACATAATTTTGCATCAAGCGGCCAAACAAGATTATCACATCTAATGATCTCTTTTTGAAATAACAACAAAGAAAAGAAAACCGTAGTATAATATCGAAACACATATTTCAGCCCCAAAAGCAAAAAAAATAGTAAAAAGGGGAGTGAGTATACTCACCTCGAAAAGCAACAGTAATCGAAACAATAGAAACGCAGCTAATGAGAACCGAGGGTTGCCCAAATATTAGTACTACCTAATTAATTGGAAAACCCTAGTTTAGAAAAAATACAATAGTAACTAGAATAAAAAATCCGAGATCTAGGGTTTCGCATTTGGGATTTAGGGTTTTAGATTATAAATTGGGAATTAGGGTGTTGAAATACAAATTGGGACTTAGGTACGAAACGTAATAGTATTTATATATATATATTATAAGTAATTCTTTTTGTATTTTACTTTTGTACAAATTTAAAATACTTATAAACAAGTAACTTTATTATTTGTATATAGAAGTTATAAGTTTTTAATTCTTTAAAATGTATTTGAAATATATTTATCATAAAGGATATTATTTAGGTTATTTTAAAAGTATTGTTAAATATTTAAAATGGTTAAAAAATATAGAAATCCAGAAAACAGGTCATAGGACTCGAACACATGGCCATCTCATCCTTAACAGTTACCACAACCACCATACCAGTTTCGTTGTTTTGTTAAATATTCTGATTTTTAATTGTTTTATCTTTTATAAGTTATCAACACCCATTTCATATTCAAGCCCTACAAACATAATCCATCAAATTCGTTTCAATCTGTAAACCAAGATCAAATCAAACATAGAGCTTTTAATCTACATTGAATCACGAGCATTTTGATGTATATAACTTACTTGTTGGTGAAGATTGGATACGAGTTTGAATAGGATGAAGAACTCGACTGTTTTGATGTAATTTTATGAATCTGGGAGTGAAAATAGATGGAATTGATGTGTTAGTGAGTTGTAGATAATCAAAGGGATACAAATGAATATAAAAATTACCAGAATTGATGTCTTGAAGGTGAATAACACTATGTTTGCCGGAAAAATATTTTGAAACTTTGTTTCGGTGATTGTAGAGAAAGAAGTGATGATTTGGTGTTTGGAAAGTGTTGGTCGATTGAAATGGAGTATAATGGTATGATTAATCGTTGACTGCGGGTGTAGTTACGGAAATGGAAATTTTATATTTTGAATCTTGAAATTAATTCGTCTTAATCTGGGCTGAAAACGCATTATTAACATTATTGGGGTTCGAAAACATGGTAAGAAATAGATTTGGGACGTTTTTGGACATTAAAACGATGATTTGAGCGGGTTTTCGGCCTCGCCAGAGGTCGCCGAACCTCCGTCGTCGGACCTACAAGGGGCTGGGTAAATATAAAAATTACACAATTGGCCCCTGAAGATTAATATGTTTATTAATTAGGTTACGAACCTTTAAATTCAAGTTTCAATAATTATAGTTTTGGCCCAAAGTTAGTTTTATAAAATATATTAACTAACTAACTTAACTACATTAACTTGTAACGTTTATACAAGTGACGTTTTTATATATTTAGTTCGTTTTAGACATTAAGAGACTATTTCGAGACTTAGAACCATTTTCTTTTAGCAATTTTTATAAGATTACTTTTTATACACTAAATATATATATTTTTTAGATTTATTATTACAAATAGTATTTATTTGGTAAACGTAGATATTTTGTGACAATCAAACGATCGATTAATCAAGACGGGAATAACGTAAAAAAATCGATACATTTATTAAAAATAATAATAACAACGAGCGTTACATTTTAAAGAAGTAAATATGAATACAATTAAATGTAGAAAATCTCAATTTCGAGTCGAGTGTTCAGATTCGGGTTCGGGGCAGATGTCACAGAAATTGTATTTAAGTATAGAAGTTATATTACTTATAAAGCAAAATGACAAGTAATTAAAACATAAGGGTTTAAAGTGTAAATTACTTTTAAAACATAACACATCCAACCTCACCTCGCTTTTCCGGCGGAACTACCTGCGAGACACCGGCGATCTCCGCAATCACCGAAACCCACAATGTAACCCATTTTAGCCCTGTTTAAATCGTTTTATCACTATTTTAACAAGTCTCGAACTCAGTAGCCATCTCATTTGTGTTTATCTTGGAGAGTATTATCAAATTAAACCCAAACTCGTCACATTCGGAAATTCAAATCCAATCTCCAGCTAACTCGCTTGCAAAACCAAATTAAACCAATCAAAATCCGTCTTTAGATCTAAAGCAACCCGAACAACAATTTGATTGAATAACTATATCGCCAATTTCAGCTAAATTAAGTCTCTTTTCATCTGCAAATAACTCAAAATCGTTTGCAGGATTTAACCTCGAATCAATTTTATATAAGCCCTTTAAATCATTCATACGACTGTACTTATCTGCAAGCACCAATTCAATTCCAACATTCACTACAACATCCATTAATCCCATGTTCATCGTATTATTACAAACTAACTTGGGGCTTTTACTCATTCATCATCATCAACTGTGTAACATCCTGTTTTATGAATAATATAAAATATTTGAGAATTATATTAATATACGAGTAAATAATCAGCAAAACTAAGACTTGAAATATGAGGGTTTAAAAGTATCTTACTTTTTAGATATTGTATATTATAAGTAGTAAAAATAATAAACATGTTAACATGTAGTGTTAGTAAAGTAAATATTATTATTATTGTTATAATTCTAAATGAATTATGTATATACATGTGAAATTGAGTTGTCTTATTTCAAAGAAAAGAGGTCTAAATGTTTCATTTGCATTTATATTGAGGGTGGTCAAATGAACATTTTGAATGCATATCTCTCGTACGAAGAATCGAGAATAAAAAAAAGATATGCATGCAAGTTAATAAATATTATTTTTAGTTATATCATGAACTTAGATTTGTGTGAAGGACGGTTATATAAGTCGGCTAGAAATTTATATATAGGCATACTTATATTTTGAAATTTATGACAAACAAATACAACAAACAAAGTGAAGATATTAAGAGTATGCTCAGAGTAAACTCAAGGAGGAAAATATAAAAAGTTGCAGTATACTTTAGAGATTATTTCAACTATAATAACTAACGGGTTATCTTGTCAATCAATGAGGTAAGTACACTGACCCGTATGTAAGTAAATCATTTTATATGTTATACGTGGTTATTAATTATAAAAATGTGATTTTAAGTACACTAACTTGTAGTTAAATCATTTTGAATAAATATTAGCATGTTATATGTGTTATCTATTATGAAACCTGTATTATTTTGTGGAGATTAAACATGTTTAAATACATGTTATATGTTGTTATTATGCATGACTTTAATGATATATGGGATTTTTATCAAAATACGTGTATTGATGATTTAAATTGGGATATCAAGATAAATACCAAGGGGTTCGGGTATTAAAGCCCACATATAAAAAAAAATGACGAAGTTAATAATCCTCAAAGGTTAAACCTAAAGGAAATCTATGTGATTTCCAACGGGGTAATGAGGATTAAATATAAAATGGAGATAATAATCCTCAAGGGTTAAACCCAAAGGAAACATGTGTGACGGAGTAATGAGGATTAAATACAAAATGGAGATAATAATCCTCAAGGGTTAAACCCAAAGGAAATCTGTGTGAATTCCTACAGAGTAATGAGGATTAAATTAAAAAAGCGGAGCTAATAATCCCTAAGGGTTTTTATTAAACTCACAGGCATAGACAAATCAGAAACGAAATTGAGCAATAAAAACAACAAATCTGACCTAATTTCGAAATGAAATCTTACTGATACAGATGTGTTATCGCAGAAGATGAGAGATCCATAAGCAGTTGCTGTTGGAGACAAAATGAAGAAGAGGATCGGTGTTAATGTCGGAAATATAGATGATCTACGATTAGCCCTCTTCATATCCTTCCTTTCGAAGCGTGTTCGCCAGAATTGAAATTGATGGTTAATTGATTGATTTTGTGTCTTTAATCGATAGAGAAAAGTTAATGCTCTTCCCTCTTTTCGCCTTGCAGGAGTTGGACTCCGATTGCAGTTTGGAAATTCACACTTCACACGCACCCGTTGACATCCATTATTAGGTCCTTAGCATGTAGACCATATGTAATGAAGGAGCCTCCTGATTGATTAAGAGGCTATTTTTCCAAACGAGGTGTAATAGAAAAAACATATAACATCATCATCTCATTATTTATTTCATTAAAAAAACAATACATAGATAGAGTTCGAAATAAAATCAAATATCCGTAAACCCATATTTTTCTTTGATTTTTTCGATGCACTTCATGTGAAGTGCTAGTTATAACCCGTTCATGTCGTCGGTTGGTTTGTTAAAGAGTTCGATATCTTTATGCATTTGTTCGGTTTCACGAAGTTGTAGTTCCCCTTGACGAATTTCTAGTTCTTTTTCTTTTTTTAGTTGTCGTTGTTTGAGCACTTCCCTCTCTTCCGCCTTCTCCTTGAGTTGTTGTGATTTTAACTCTAGACGTTTTAACCCTTGTTCACCAATTTTTTCTAGTCTAGCGTTCACATCGCTAAACTGGATGTTCGAACCCTTCATCGATGACTCCGTCCTCTTTTCTTTTTTCCCGCTTCTCCTACCGGGTGGACGTGGTGGCTCTTCAAAGACTCGTTCCTCTTCATCATCAAATTCGTCATCGTTTATGTTCAAGTCGATAAACGTGCCAGCGTTGGAAGATTCGTTTTCGGTACCTTGAGAAGACGATGTTTTTTTACTTTTTTGAACGTGTAGTCCTGACATTCATGCCGAGGCTACTTAACCATTTCGGGCTATCCTTTAGTAACAACCAACAATTCATGTATAGGAAGTTTCCTCTTGTTTGTGTGAACTCTTCCAACGCTCGGTTTTGTATGTCGTTGTCGTTATGACCACTACCCCAGTTAGAACAAAGACGTTTGTAAAGGCCATGGATTGATTTCACTTTGCGTTTATGTCCGATCATTTTCCGGATATTGACTCAACCATACGCTCCTTACCCGATGACTCGACGTAAGCGGCTCTTACGCGGCTCCAAAAAGTATTGTTATCTTGATAATTCGCTGCAAAAAAAAAAAACAAATTATTTATAAGAAGTTTAAAAAAATAACATCCATTAAACTATTATTTAAATACTTACAACGAATCGGATACTCGAACGTATCTAGCCAACATCTCACCAAAAGCTTGTAGTCGTCTGGCGTCCATGGTATCATGACCTTTTTAGTCCATGGCACATCGCTAGGCTTCTTTTTGTGTTGGCGTCTCCTAGGTTGCGATGACTCGGGTACATTTGATGGTTGTTGTTCGGATACATTTGATGTAGTGGTCCAAGGGGCGCTATGGGGCGCATCCGGGCGTTTTAAATGGGCAAAAACGCCCCACTACACATGGTCTTATATTTTACTTTCTTTTTTTCTGTCTATTAAACCATGTTTTTTTTTAACAACCTATTAAACCATGTTTTTTTAACAACCTATTAAACCATGTTTTCTAGTCGGAAAGGTCAAACCGAATTTAGAAACGAGATGATACAATAATAAGTAGTATTTTAAATATAAATAAATCAAATATTAAAAAAATGGTTGGACCATTTGGTTTTTCTAATTCAATCACTCATTTTTGGTCTAAGTGGTCAGTCTCAAAACAACTCAAGTCCCTTGAACTAAACCGTCGAAATCTCTGAACTTGATCTGACTGTCTGATCCGATTTGAAAACAATACTTTTTGAATAACTATAAAAATTCGTCTTCTAGTCCAATGACATGTAGGAAAGCTAATACCAACACCATGCATGTGACATTCGTCCAAATCCGGATTGTAAACCCGGACCCGAACTCCATATGATAGTCACTTCTAATTATCATTAAATCAAAATTATCTATTTAATCAATATGTTCAATCTAAATTATTATCTATATGTTATTTATGTAACATTCGCCCCTAACCAAACCAAATCCAAATTATATACTCAACCCATTCGAATGTTTTAGGCAATCATCCCATCAGTTATTGCATGCTATTTAAATTACTACGTTTACATCTTTGGATTTTATTAGTTAAATCTTAAAAAAAATTGAATAGTTAAGTTAACATTTACTTTACAAAACAAAGTTTAGGGGTTGAAATTGTATTTAAGTAAAGAAGTTATATTAAACTATATTGATAGAGAAACTAAATAAATAGTAAAATGGCAGTTTGGGTATTTTATTATGTGATGGGGGTATTTTAGGAATTTAACACATGGGGCTTTATAATCTCATGTTCTCTCTCTGTTGGAGCTAAAGTTAAGACTGAAGCTTACCACATTGAAGATTCAACAGTATTGACTTATCGGTGCTGATCATGATCCAAAACGTTGATAATATTAGACTACAATTCAGGTCCAACAATACTCCCTCATAGTTTGTTATTATCAACGTTTTGAATAGTGATCAGCACCGATAAGTCAATACTGTTGAATCTTCAATGTGGTAAGCTTCAGTCTTAACTTTAGCTCTAATAAAACTCCCCCAAGACTGATGCTTGCCAAATTTTGTTACTTGATCTGTTATCTCATAAGCTCCCCCATATTGTATGCTCATTCATGTTGCGTGCTCCCCCATTTTCTATGCATCCTTTCGTAAAATCTGGAACGGCTTTCCAACAATCTTTTCTTGAGTGCTTCAGAAGATGTAGGAGGAGGATTTCTAGCTCGGTATCTTCTGCAAACTTTGAGGAACAGGTTCTCTGGTCAGGTGCTTTGCTCAACTGATGATCGACCATCATTTGCAGCAAATATCTGTAACACAATCACAAACAAAATCTCGAGATTTCTCATTAGATCATTTCATTAAACAAAATAAACCCGTGTTTATTTGTGTATGAAAACAAGCGAACCCGTGTCCGTTTGTGTGTGCAATTTCCCGTGAAATGCATGTGAAAATGATAGCATATTAATAGCATAATATGGAAGACTTGAAAATAATTTGAAATGAAAATCCCTTTTTTTGATTTTTTTAATATAAACTATTAAAATCTAACGAACACTTTTTTTTTTACTTTTTTTTTTTGAAAAATAAAAAATTTGAAAATGAGAGGAAGAGTCCGACAAGATCACAAATATTTTAGACAAAGAGAACACATCCCATAAGGTACACATGACCAACAAGACTCAAGAACCCAAACATAAAATAAGGATAATAAACGAAATTTTCATGAAGGATATCAGATAATGCGTTTCGAGCAACCATCCGGAGAAACAAAGACTTGGCTAGATTGTCAATATGTTTGTCCATTTAAACCCATGCCTTGTTCCTTTCAACAGACAATCTGTGATGATCTTATCATGTTTTAGGTTCGATTTCAAGAAACTTGGGCGACTTGGTTTCCACAGACATTCAGCAAAGTGACTTGTTTTGACCTCATGACTTATTGAGTTTAGATGATTCAGCCAGATTTTTTTTATGATTTGGAAGGACATAAACCCAGATCAAGTGATCAAGGTGAATGTATTTTTGGAGGTGAAATGGAGTTTGAGTTTAATGAATGAAGCGTCAAACAATGAACTTGATGTAGAAACATTGTGAGCTTAGCTTTATATGGGTTTTACAGATGATCAGCGCTCCAGGTCTATACTGACGTATAACAGAGGAGATGATTATCTGTACGTGCTGATGAGAGCTTCAGGTCTATATTTACATATAACAGAGAAGATCATCACTCCAGGTCAATGCTTCCACATAGCAGAGGAGATTAACACGAGAACAAAAAATTCTGAAGAGCTAACGAGAAGCGTCATTCAGGGCTGCAGCTAAGGGTTATTTGGGAAAAATCAAGCACGAAACAAATACTCTCAGTCCATTTTTGTCAAAACTTATCACTTTGTGCAAGCCAAATGTCTGTAAAAGTTCTCCTTATCACCGAGCTCTTTTTGAATTTAGTTTGATCACAGAATTGTTGTTTACTTGTATTCTAGCTGAGCCTATTGACATATCGTCACACAAATCAATGTCCTCCTTCAGATGCTTTCCATACAAACCTGCAACCTTCAAAATACACAAAATATTTACACAAAAAAAAGAATTTTGCACTCATGATATTCACTATATTTTCAATTGAGATATTACTCCCCCAAAATTTCTATTTCAGCACAAAATTGAAATTTTCAAAAGACTCAAGAGCGACCTCAAAGAGATGTGAAAACTTGATCAAAAATACAAGTAAACAAGTTAGACTCTCCCACTTTTTTTTTACTATCTACAATATATAAAATAGAAATTACCAAAGAAACGCGTTCCATATTACCCTATCAAAAGATTATAAATGAGTTATCAAGAAAAATGCAGTGGTGGCCGGTGAAATTAGATATGCAAAAAATAAAGAAAGATCCAGAATGTGGATAAGATACCAGAACCATAACCTGTTTGTTCCGCCTCAAATTTGAATAAGGAACATTCTCTGTCAGTAAACCGGATTACTAACAGTCCTCCTAAAATGTTCCTACACTCATCAACAAATTAGTTAGAAAGAGGAACCCAGGCCATCGTAGTCCTGGGCGTTCCATTTTCATCTGTCACACCCCCAATTTTCCACTAACGGAGTTCTACCGTTTGGGGCGTGACATGCCAGGATCTCATTGCCATTAGTTACATTGAACGACCTCTATATGAATTTAAAAACCAACATTTATATAAAAAACAAATTTTAAAATAAGTTTCAGTGCGGAAGCATAAATAAAAATCCTAAACACTTCAATGCGCAAACCGCGCGTTCCAAAAACCAAGTCTAACAAAAATAAAATAAAAAGAATTTTGAATGCAACTAAGACTTAACCAAAGCATGCTCCTAATCCGTGCACAGTACCTGAGAAAGACATGCTAAATCGTGTCAACACTAGGTTGGTGAGCTCACAAGTTTAAGTAAATAAAAATACAACAACAGCCGATAATGTAAAATACAATTATATCATTGGGTAACGAACCCAGTTTCTTATTATTTAAGCGTTTCGATACCGAGCTGACTGAGATTTATTTGCGCCTCTACACCATTGCTAACAACAACAATGGACCAACAACATAGGACAATTCACACCTGCCCGGCTCCCAGCCGAGGGTGGGGTTTGTCAAACCCAGTAGTACTACCCGAACTTCCTCGCTATACCCCGTATATTAACGGCTCGAAGATTTAGTGAGGACTTTAACAACTTGTTATGATTCACGCTTAATAATCAAGAGATATAAAGTAAATACCATTATCAAATTTAGTTTCATGCATGCTTTCTCCCCAAACAGGTAAAAAGGGGCCGTGAAACTCACTTTATAGTGCGTAGCTACTACCAACAGCAAAAATAGAAATTCCTAAGTCAACCATCGACCTGATTAAGCTCCACTAATTAGGTACAGATTACTCTAATGGAATTTACGTTTGGTTTCGCGTTCCCGGCTCGGTTTAGTATCAATACCCATATATAAATACGCCATTCAGTACCAATATACCCAATGACTATACATGTAACATTACATACCCACACACACACTCCACATGCAATATACACAAGTTTATATCATCTTCATCCTTGTTGACCATTTGTTTTACATAAGTACACACATATTCTGATGATCACTTCACACACACACATATATGCATGTACACCAATGTTAATGTGAACACGTACTCTTTATATATTTTTTACCGGTTCATAAATGACACTCACCTATTGTTTGGTTTGAATGATTTCATCTCAATACTAATAGATACATTATCATGGACGTATACATATGTATATGCTTTTAAAAACATATAAACACACCCAAGCATATATACACATTGTTATTAAATCACACACACACAAATATATATTTGTTTACTGAAATCAACACGAAACCAATCCCCGCCTCAAATTTATATATATACATACACCGTCGGTATATACACACGCTAAAATAAACCGATCCAACACCTAACCGTGCCCGCGAAACCGAAACCGTAACGGAATGAGATAAGTAAAACGAGTCATTGGTGACATACCGAAACACATAAGAGATGGGAGGTGCTCGCCGTTGACTTATAGAGATTGTAGCAGGTTTGCCGGAGACGATAGAGGCGCCCGGAACAACAAAAATAACAATGGTGATGATTTCCGGCGACTCCGAACAGCTGCGCTAGGCGGCGACGATTTGCCAGGCGGTTGTTGGAGATGACAAGGGATGATGACGGTGATCGTAGAGGGTGATGCGACAAAGATTAGGGTTTCGTGTTAGTTGTGTTATGCAAGGTGAAGATGACGACGGGGTGTGGGAGGGGTTTGGGTTATATAACTTTTAATTAATTAAATTTTTACACATAGGCCACTCAAGTTTCAATTATCATTAAGTTGTTCCTAAAGTTATACATTTTAACATTCGTTAGTTACGAATTGAACCTCGTACGTTTTACGTCTTATTTATTTTATGAAGTTATCCTGTTTATTCTTTGTTATATTTTTGAGTCATGCGTATTAGTTATTCCCAAATTACTAATGTTTAAACGTCACTCATTATGATCCGAAAACTGATGGAATTACTACTTTTTTATAATTATTTATTTTGTTGTTTGTTTAAATTAATGACTTTAATTAATTATAAAGGTAATGTGCTTGATGGGTTTCACGTTAGAAGAGACTAACAGAATTTAGTTAAGTTGGGTTAACGACGTTCACTTGGTATTGTCGGGTGTCACATCATCAGTGTAAGACACCTGTCTGCACACAACCTGTTCTTGTATCACTTATCTTTTCCTCTTTCTTTTTAATTTGCCAAATTTGTTTAGGTTCAAACATGTTCCATTTGAAGTAATTAAATTTGGAAATCATTTTCTGTTTAAGTCCCGATGAGAAAGATTTTAGTTTTGGTTCTTTTGTCACATTCATCTTTGAGTCATGTGATACCGGCTTCACATGAGAAGGTAGGGATGAAATGTTCGTCATCCGACCACTCAAAGATGTATGATTATTAACTTGAAAATCAAAGATACAAACCTATTTACCTTTACCATGTGGAGGATTCTTTCTAGACTCTGATCCGGAGAAGCAATTTGTTTTGCCTTTACCGTCCGAAGCATGTCCTTTTGGGCATTTCTTGAGCACATGATCATCCTTTCCACATTTGAAGCAGGCCTTGAATGGCTTTTGATGCTTGAGTGGCTCATGTGGAGTAGCTGGGGATGGAGCTTTCTTTGAGCTTGATGCAACTTGTTGAGAGACTTGTGGCTTCTTATGTTGAGCAGTGAAAGAGGAACAAACTTGTGACTTCTTTTGTTGAGTTGTGGGTTGTTGGATGGGAGATGAGATCTTCACTTTCTTGTTCTCAAGTCTTTTAAAAACATGAGATATGATGGACAGAGGTGAAGTCTTCTACTTTTGAGCTCTGGATGGAAGATTAACTTGTCTTGCAGTTGGAAATGAGATCCTGATTTGACTTGATTCAGGTTTTGGAAGCATTTTAGATTTGACGGTTACAGGTGACATCTTGATCTTTAAATCTCCGAGACTCTCCTTTGTCTTTGATTCATCATCTGAACTTGTCCAGTCTTCAATAAGTACCTCTGCTTCCAACAGATCTTGATTGATGGGAATTGAGTGTGTTGATGTAGTTGTAGCTTGATGATTAAGTGATTCCTGAATTATCTCTTCCTTCTCACTCTTGACAGGCTTAAACGTAGGAATTTCACATGCTTTAAACTTATCAAAGAAGTTAGAAGTAACAACCGTTACAGGATTAGAAACAACAGGAACCGAGCAATCATTAGCTTGACTGTTAGTACCCGTTTTACTATATCCCATACCAGTCGAAGAATCATAATCATCTCTGTCACACCCTCAATTTTCCACAAACGGGGTATCCGTTAGCGTGTGACATACCAGGATCTCAAGCCATTAGTTACAGTTAACACTGACTCAAATTTTAACAAATGGTTTAGATTTAACATTAACCCAAAACATAGGGTATAAAACGTAATTTTCAAAGTTGTAGCGGAAGCAATTTAAAAACATTCCCGTACTAAAATCCAAGTACGTAACAGTAATGGTCAAACCAACCAAAGTTATAAAATCTGTGCATAAAGTTAGCACAACAAAACTACCGTTTCAAAAACCAACAATAGTTTAAATAATAATAATTTAATAAATGATGACCAATGCATGCAAGTGTCCTACTCGTGCGCCTTCCTAGATCCCTGAGAAAACATACTAAAACGAGTCAACAAATAATGTTGGTGAGTTCAATGAGTTTATTTAAATAACATAAATAAAATGTAAGTTCCGTTGATAAATCAATATATATTGCTGGTTTGCAAGACCACCTTGCTTACTACACGAGCACGTCGAGATTAAACTGAACGTTACTTGACTTGCCTTGTCGCCATCACTACGGATGACCAAATGTTTAAAGGACAATTTGCACCAACTAGCTCCCTGCTAGTGGTGGGGTCTGCCGAACCCGTAGTACTACTCAAATTTCCCCGTTATGCCGTAGTTGGCATATAAATAATCTCGACTAAAGAAAAGGACTTTATAAGTATGATAATGCTCGGTAAAATAAGCCCTTAACAATAATATTATTTATCCCAAAAGATTGCCCAAGTTGGCAATGTAAGTTTTGCCCGAAGGCCCCACCCGAAGGTGTAAAACGTAGCCGTAGTTGGCCCCGCCCGAAGGCAATAAGTTTTGCCCGAAGGCCCCACCCGAAGGTGTAAAACGTAGCCGTAGTTGGCCCTGCCCGAAGGCATAAAGTTTTGCCCGAAGGCCCTGCCCGAAGGCATAAAAATGCAGTCCGCCCGAAGGCGCTGTAAAATAGTTGCCCGAAGGCGTTGTAAAAATGTTTGTATGTTTTCTCCCCGAAAAAGATTTAAAAGCGGGCAAAGAACTCACCTTAGAGTGCACAGCTACAGAAAAATATGCAGCAAAATTTCTTAGTTCGTCCTACAGCCTGCTTAATAATTGATCACTAATTATTAACTAAAATCTTGTATTTGTATATAAAGTATTCGCTAGGGTTTTGCGTATTCGGTTCGGTTCCATACCATATTAACACCACATAAGTTCACACGTATTTAAGCATGTCATGATTATACATTTACTTTCATGCCGGTATTCTCCTAATAAAACATAACATCAATCATGATCAATATATTTCTTATGCATACATATGACATTTTGATCTATACATGTAACATACAATACACATTATTCTTACACACATTCATACATTTATACAACCTTGAATATGCATACATACATGTTCGTACACCCATACCTGTATCCAAACCCGCATACATACACAACTCGTATAAGCCCCAATACGTCCACTTACCCTTACTATTACTTCATACACATGCTGATATATGTATATATCTATCATACTTTTATCTACATACATCAACGCGTTCTTACATATACATCACATCGATACACATACACTACACCTATCCATCTTCCTTGTAAATACATATACTGCTATACTACTGCACAAACGCGTACTTATGCATACACATAATTTCACACATACTTACATGCGATTTAATCATTCAATCTATGCGTCTACATTTATAAAATCATCAGACAATATATACCTACTGTTGGAATTTGTCATACATACATATACATAAATACTGATTTATATACATAGCATACATACATGGCAACACACAAATATTATATATGCTTCAACTACTAAGGCAGCTAACTATATATACATACAATTATAACATCAGCACATACAATGATCATATGTATAATTATATATATCAGCCTGTGCAACAATTACAAAGTATATACTTAATGTTTACATACAACCCATCGTACACATACACATATATATAATATATATATCGCATGCTGGTCTCAATACATACATCACATACCTGCACTTTAACACATATATACACATATATCGATCACATATAACAATTTCAAACATACACACTCTTACACGAAACCGAACCAACTCAATCCCGACACATAATTGTGATCGTTGCTACACGTATAAGTATACATATACAAACCGAGTATCAATGAAACCAAACCGTAACGAATCGCATCAACCCGAAGCTACCCGCTGACAAGATATACGTACCGGAGGTTGCGGTGGTTGACACGAAAGAAAACGGTGATGGCGAACACGACATCAGTGGACGTTGGCGCTGCAGGTACTCTGGCGAAGCAGGTGACCGGGGGGGTGTGTGCGGCGGGTAGGGTTTGCTGCGTGAGTATGTGTGTGTCGAGAGATTGAAGACGAGTGTATGGGGGGTTGGGTTTATAATTTCAAATTTACACATTTGGCCCTTGAACTTTAGTATGTTGTTTAATTTTAGTTTTTAAGTTAATTAATGACTTTATTTATTGGCAATTTTAACCCCAACTTTAATAAAACTTAATGAGATAGTTAAAAGTAGTTAACGGTGTTAACCTAAATTTGTCGGGTGTCACATCATCCCCTTGTTAAAAGAATTTTCGTCCCGAAAATTACGTTGTCTCATTGGTTGACTGCAACGAATTAGAACAAAAGAAAAGAGAAAAAAAAATTTCAGATTGTCATATCATACCCTTGTTAAAAGAATTATCGTCCCGAAAATTACGTTGTCTCATTGGTTGTCTGCAACGAATTATAACAAAAGAAAAGAGAAAAAAAATTCAGGTTGTCATATCATACCCTTGTTAAAAGAATTTTCGTCCCGAAAATTAAATCATAACTTTGGTCTTAGACGTTGTTATTTTAATAGATATGACATAAGGTAAAATGTTATTATTGTTTACCTACTAAAGTAGTGTTAAAATAAAAGTGTTTGTGTTACATGAGGTGTTCCTAATCCTTGGG
Organism: Tagetes erecta; assembly: GCA_030867185.1. Classification (NCBI taxonomy): domain Eukaryota; kingdom Viridiplantae; phylum Streptophyta; class Magnoliopsida; order Asterales; family Asteraceae; genus Tagetes; species Tagetes erecta. The sequence goes on along the minus strand of CM061495.1, from coordinate 26,092,264 downwards.
AGAACAATCGGTTTTCTCTTTGGTGGAATCTGAGTATTATAATCATAAATGAGCAGTTAGGGGGGGGTATTCGATACGCCGATAAGATCAATTTTCAGGAATCTTGTCCTTCTACTCAATTAAAGGATTGGTTTAATTATGTAGGTCCTTTGGGTTGCTCTAGCAGTATTTATTGTATAATATAGAATTTAGTTTAGTACTGAATTTGATAAGAGTTCAAATAATAAGATGTTAGCAAGAATTATGATATCAAGCCTCATTGAGTGATAGTGTTTGAATTCGCCATTAGGGTGTTTAAAAGATTATGAGAGATAATAGTTCGGTTGAAGCTTAAAGTTTAACAGATCATATGAGAATGTCATGTTATTTCATTACTTGGTTCGTTTAGCTTCACTAGTTTCCCTTAAGCATGTAGTTTCCTGTATTAGGGTTTCATGGTTTGGAATGATTAGGTGACAATTGCTTACATTGCGCCTCAAATAGTTTGATCAAGGAAGTTTATTTACATACAAGGTAGAATCTCTTGCATGAACCGGAGCTTTGAAAGAAAGACATCACACGCTTGAAGTGTCAAATGAAAATACGAGCATCAATCATTATATCTTGTAGTAGCTATAAAGATGCATAGAGATGAAACGAACTGAGAGGTTGTTATTCTGAACAACAATGCTTAAGGCTCACACAAAATGCTAGTTGGTATTTATTGATTTTTGTGGATTGTACTATTCATCACCTAAACTCACGAAGCATATTTGATACTTGGATTTATATGCGCGGGGGGGGGGGGGGGTCAATTACAAAAATTACTTAGTTTTCAGCTATCGCTGTGAATAATGGGTATCTGAAAGTCATAAGTGACTATGTGTATAGCGAGTTTCCCCTAAATTATTATTGCTTAAACATCATTTAGGTGTTACAACAACTTTTCGAGTTACTCCTTTCGCAATAAATTTTAACTATTCATTATATAGTGTTCCTGAGAGCATTTCAGATGAACGGGGATAATATTGATGATAGTTTTGATGTCTTTAAATCTCTCCAATCTGATAATAGTGTCTAACAAATACAATAGGTTTTGTGACCCCAGCCACTCGCTAAGTGGCTTACGAGAATTTCCTCTGACAGTGGGAGAAATTTAAGTGATAAATTACACATTAGAACCATTTATCCACGAGCTAGGCCTCACCAGGATTCACATGCACTCCAAATTACTATCCCGTGTGCACCCGTGATGATAATTTGTTTTGCATGTTCACCATAGTTCCACCTGTCTAGCGTTAAAATGTCCCTAAGATTATTATATTGATTACCGAGTGGTGTCGAAATGAAAGGTTATCTACAAATTGACCCTCAACTCTAAATTGATCAACTAGTAGTTATATTAGAAAGTGTAGTCGGAAATTGATCGTTTTAAGTATTAACTTTAGTTAAGGATTGTTGATGGAATCATTCAATAACATAAGCTACCAAAAAGCATGAGGAAGGAATGATCTGCTGAATAAACTTACGCTCCACTTCACGTACTCAAGGAGAGACAACCTCAAATAGGTCAAAACGGTTGCAGTCATTAGTCTTATATCTTGGACTCTTGGCGCCTCGAGAAGAAGCTTAGTCACATCGTACAAACACGAATTTGATTTAGGCGGAAATTTGAATTCATGCTTAGGATAAGGACACAGTACTTCGTATAAGGATTTCTTAATCTATAAAGATCATATATCAAGTAAGCACATAAAATGTAACACGTATAGGCAAACAAGCACTAGTTCTAACTACAGTACTACTGTGCAGTGTGAGTGTAACTAATGCAAATGCTTAAAGTTATAGACTATATGCAATGAAATGCTAGTTCCCTATAACTTATGGCTCTGATACCAATCTGTCACACCCTCAATTTTCCACAAACGGGGTATCCGTTAGCGTGTGACATACCAGGATCTCAAGCCATTAGTTACAGTTAACACTGACTCAAATTTTAACAAATGGTTTAGATTTAACATTAACCCAAAACATAGGGTATAAAACGTAATTTTCAAAGTTGTAGCGGAAGCAATTTAAAAACATTCCCGTACTAAAATCCAAGTACGTAACAGTAATGGTCAAACCAACCAAAGTTATAAAATCTGTGCATAAAGTTAGCACAACAAAACTACCGTTTCAAAAACCAACAATAGTTTAAATAATAATAATTTAATAAATGATGACCAATGCATGCAAGTGTCCTACTCGTGCGCCTTCCTAGATCCCTGAGAAAACATACTAAAACGAGTCAACAAATAATGTTGGTGAGTTCAATGAGTTTATTTAAATAACATAAATAAAATGTAAGTTCCGTTGATAAATCAATATATATTGCTGGTTTGCAAGACCACCTTGCTTACTACACGAGCACGTCGAGATTAAACTGAACGTTACTTGACTTGCCTTGTCGCCATCACTACGGATGACCAAATGTTTAAAGGACAATTTGCACCAACTAGCTCCCTGCTAGTGGTGGGGTCTGCCGAACCCGTAGTACTACTCAAATTTCCCCGTTATGCCGTAGTTGGCATATAAATAATCTCGACTAAAGAAAAGGACTTTATAAGTATGATAATGCTCGGTAAAATAAGCCCTTAACAATAATATTATTTATCCCAAAAGATTGCCCAAGTTGGCAATGTAAGTTTTGCCCGAAGGCCCCACCCGAAGGTGTAAAACGTAGCCGTAGTTGGCCCCGCCCGAAGGCAATAAGTTTTGCCCGAAGGCCCCACCCGAAGGTGTAAAACGTAGCCGTAGTTGGCCCTGCCCGAAGGCATAAAGTTTTGCCCGAAGGCCCTGCCCGAAGGCATAAAAATGCAGTCCGCCCGAAGGCGCTGTAAAATAGTTGCCCGAAGGCGTTGTAAAAATGTTTGTATGTTTTCTCCCCGAAAAAGATTTAAAAGCGGGCAAAGAACTCACCTTAGAGTGCACAGCTACAGAAAAATATGCAGCAAAATTTCTTAGTTCGTCCTACAGCCTGCTTAATAATTGATCACTAATTATTAACTAAAATCTTGTATTTGTATATAAAGTATTCGCTAGGGTTTTGCGTATTCGGTTCGGTTCCATACCATATTAACACCACATAAGTTCACACGTATTTAAGCATGTCATGATTATACATTTACTTTCATGCCGGTATTCTCCTAATAAAACATAACATCAATCATGATCAATATATTTCTTATGCATACATATGACATTTTGATCTATACATGTAACATACAATACACATTATTCTTACACACATTCATACATTTATACAACCTTGAATATGCATACATACATGTTCGTACACCCATACCTGTATCCAAACCCGCATACATACACAACTCGTATAAGCCCCAATACGTCCACTTACCCTTACTATTACTTCATACACATGCTGATATATGTATATATCTATCATACTTTTATCTACATACATCAACGCGTTCTTACATATACATCACATCGATACACATACACTACACCTATCCATCTTCCTTGTAAATACATATACTGCTATACTACTGCACAAACGCGTACTTATGCATACACATAATTTCACACATACTTACATGCGATTTAATCATTCAATCTATGCGTCTACATTTATAAAATCATCAGACAATATATACCTACTGTTGGAATTTGTCATACATACATATACATAAATACTGATTTATATACATAGCATACATACATGGCAACACACAAATATTATATATGCTTCAACTACTAAGGCAGCTAACTATATATACATACAATTATAACATCATCACATACAATGATCATATGTATAATTATATATATCAGCCTGTGCAACAATTACAAAGTATATACTTAATGTTTACATACAACCCATCGTACACATACACATATATATAATATATATATCGCATGCTGGTCTCAATACATACATCACATACCTGCACTTTAACACATATATACACATATATCGATCACATATAACAATTTCAAACATACACACTCTTACACGAAACCGAACCAACTCAATCCCGACACATAATTGTGATCGTTGCTACACGTATAAGTATACATATACAAACCGAGTATCAATGAAACCAAACCGTAACGAATCGCATCAACCCGAAGCTACCCGCTGACAAGATATACGTACCGGAGGTTGCGGTGGTTGACACGAAAGAAAACGGTGATGGCGAACACGACATCAGTGGACGTTGGCGCTGCAGGTACTCTGGCGAAGCAGGTGACCGGGGGGGTGTGTGCGGCGGGTAGGGTTTGCTGCGTGAGTATGTGTGTGTCGAGAGATTGAAGACGAGTGTATGGGGGGTTGGGTTTATAATTTCAAATTTACACATTTGGCCCTTGAACTTTAGTATGTTGTTTAATTTTAGTTTTTAAGTTAATTAATGACTTTATTTATTGGCAATTTTAACCCCAACTTTAATAAAACTTAATGAGATAGTTAAAAGTAGTTAACGGTGTTAACCTAAATTTGTCGGGTGTCACAATCTCGCACCTCCTTCAGATTAACTCCCTCTAAACCTGCATGCAAACTGTTAGAATCTTGTTCAAACAAATTATTTTTAGGATGAGGTTTAGGTGTTGGTGAATAACACACAGTGAATGGAGGCGGAATAATCGTCTGAACCTCTGTGTCATACCCAACCCCATCTTTTACCCTAGCCCCCCTTTGTTTTGAAGCAAGCTCATTCATTTTCATACTAGCAACAGTCCACTTATCAAGTTTTGTTTGAAGTTTTGTGGATTCAAACTGTGCTAATATGAGTCTTTCACTTAAAAGATTTAGTTCAACATTTCGTTCATAAAGATTTCTTCTCAAAAGATCAATTTCAGCCAAAGCTTCACTGAGTTTTATCGAAAAAGAAACTTTATTCTTTTTAAGTTCTGTATTTAAGGTGGTTAATTCAGCTTGATTTGTTAACAACAATTTATTAGCTTTATAAACACCAAAAAGACGAACTCTGCATGCAGATGAACACATGTCTTGAACTGTCTCATAAGGAAGTCCCATGACGATTTTTTTCAACAGCAAGGGCTTTATCGTAGTTGCAGACCCTTGTGTTTCTTTTGCGTTCCTCTTCCTTTGCCTTCAGCATCTCTTCATCCTCAGCTTCCTTCTCCCCTTCATCATTTTCCTCATCTTTATGATCAACGATCGACTCACAATCAAATTTACTCTCACAATCAGCTATCGAAGCAACACAACTTTCTATGAGGTTCTCCCTTATTTCCTCAGTTGATTTCGAATCAGATTTCATTGACTTCAGTCTTTCAGTCAATTCAGTTTTGTAGTCAAGTATGCTTGTAACCAATGAGATGAGGTCAGTATTTATTGTGTTGGTTTGTGGTTGAGTCACTGCTTGATAAAACTCTTTTCTTTTGACATCCAACTCCAAAGATTTCAACTTGTTGATCACATCCAACAGCTTGTAATCTGAAAACTTTCTCTCTTTCTTAAGATTTTTAACATGAAGATTCCATTCTTGTGGAAGAGATTCACGAAGCCTTTGAATTTGTTCATGATTTGTGAGTTCATGATCATGCTTCTTTAGATTACTTGCAACCATCACAAATCGATCGAGAAACATGAGCATCCTTTCATTCTTTAAAACTGCAAAACTATCAAACCGGCTTTGTGGCATTGTGAGATCATCAGATTCAAAGGAGTTAAAAAGTTCCGCATAAGCCATTTTTTTTTTATTTTAAAAATTTTGCAATTAAAACCCCAACGAACTTTCGGTTCAAACAACTCGGCCCAAAGAAAAAAAATTTGAAATTACCCGGCCAATTACAAAAATATTTTTCACTCAATCAAATTTAGGCCCAAATGATAACAACAAAAATAACCCGGCCAGACAAAAAATATTTTCCTCTCAACTGACAAAAATTTGGCCCATATAAAAGAAACAACTAATGCCCGGCCAAAAGACGTCACCTTTCAAAATTTAATGACGACTTTAACGAAAACGCCCATAAAATTTTAACTTTTAACACCGGCGAAAATTTAAAACGTTATATCTCAAACTTTAAAAACATTTTGTCTAAACACTCGGCCCGTGTGTATACTTTTTAACCAATATAACGGTCCAATTTTACATCCCAAACTCGAGTCCAATTTGCAAATTTGCAGTCCAAATAAGCAAGATTTAAATGGGCCAAAAACTTTTTTTTATTTAATATAAAGTCCAACACTTAAACCTAACCTTAACCCACCTTTAAAAAAATAAGTTCAGCCGTTTGGAAGCAAACTTCAAATAACATCACCTTTAAACCACAACAACACAACATAACATTGAAAATCTAGAGCTTCTCTCTCTCTCTCTTTAAGCTCAAGAACACACTCAACACAATACACATAACATTAACAGCAACAACACATACTCTCTCGATCTGATTTATTAGCAACATCATCACCAACACATCTCCTTCTGTTGCTGCTCGTTTTTTTAGATCCGATGAGTAACAACACCCAAACACGTTCATGTTCTTCTTCTGTTCGAACAACAAGTGCAGCCTCACTCTCACGTGTTCTTTCTCGACAACAACCTCTTTCTTTCTTCTTCTTTCCTTTTTGTTTGTTTGTTGGAGGTTTGGTGGACGCGAGATAGGACGGATGTGAAATGGGTAAGTTGTGGATTTGTTTAAAATTTGGTTATGTAAGGAATGGGGCTAGTTGGTTTGTATGGTGGACGGGCTAATGGTGCAGATCCGTGATGGTATAAAAAAAACGGGTGGGTTTTGATTATGATTGTGTTATTGGTTATGGTTATGGGTTTGGTTATGGTTATGGTTATGGTTTTTTTTTTTGGTTATGGTCGTGAGATTTGGGTATGTTTTTTTTTAATGATGTCGTTTTTATTTTTATTTTTTTTATTTATTTGTTTATGGTTATGGGTCGGGTTTTGGTGTATGGATCTAAGGTTTGGGTATGAGATCGGGTTAGGATTTTGATTTTGTGTTTGGTTTTGGTTAAAGAAAACTTAAATGGTTGTAGATCTAATTTGGTTTTGGTTTTGGTGGGTTTGGGTATGGTTTTGACGAAGTTGTGGTCGTGGTAATGATTTGGATGTGGATGTGGTTTAGATGTTTGGGTGATTTTGCACAGATCTGTGCTAGTGTCGCACAGATCTATACTAATGGTTTTGTTTTTTTAGGTACAAAAGTGTAACAAGATGTAGTTTCGCAAAGATCAGGGTAGTGTCGCAAGGTAGTGTCGCACTGATTTTTGAACTTTCGTTCAGGTGTGGTCTAGTGTCGCAAGATCGAGATTTGAAGCTCCAAAAACACCAAGAACACACACACAACTGTGTGTGAGACAAAACACTCAGATCCGAAAATTTTCTTTTATTTTCTTGCAGATCTGAGGTTGTAGATTACAAATATGTTTTTGTAATCAACAGATCTGATGATTGTTGATGAAGATCTGATGATTTTAAACTCAGATCTGGTTTCTCTCTCTAAAAACCCATCAGATCTGATTTCTCTCTCTTAAAACTTCTACACAATTCTTTAAAATCAGCAACTATCTTCAACAAATGATTCAAAGATGGATCTTAGTTAGGCTCTGATACCATTTGTTGGTCCATGAAATCAGTAATTCGTGTTATATATGATTTAGATCTAATCACAATCAATTGATACCACTAGATCTAGCATCAATTGATTTAGATTTGTGACCAAAACTCACACAAACCATTACAACCCATTACAACCCATTACAACCCATTAATAAATGATTAACTAAGATGATTAATAGAAGAGGATGGATTAGACAATTGCAACAAAGATATAACAGATCCAATTCTTTGCAAACAATCAATAAGGTTCGAACTCAGTATCAAAAGAGAGAATAGTATTCAATTAAGTTCTAAAGAGTTGTGTACAAAATGCCCTAACATAACTATTTATACAGATCATAGTGTCGCAGACAGTGTCGCAGACCCGACACTGCCTGATCGCTAAGCATGGACAGGCTGCATGCGACACTATAGTGTCGCATGCAGTGTCGCATAAACCTGTAACAAAGACACTAAAACAAAGCCTAATCTAACTATTACAGCGGAAACGAAATACGACTAGTCTATTACAAGTAAAACGAAATACAAATAACATCAAGGTGAAATAGAAAGACACTATGTTTACATTTCATATTGTAAACATACTAACAGTCTTTGCAAGTCTTTGTTCCTCTAGATGATTGCCAGAAACTCGTTTCGGTTTTCCTCGTGATTCATTCTGTTTACTGATTTGATTCTTTCCGAAGTTTCGTTGTTAAAAATGGGTTGATATCTTGGATCCATCTCATTTGTTTGGCTTGACACTATTTTAAAATATTCGTAATTTAAATAGATTTGACTCTCATTATTTTTCATATAAAAAAATTTTAATTTTTAAGTTTCTGATTTGTGCGACACTATAGTGTCGGATCTGCGACTCTACATACTTTGTGACACTATAGTGTCGAGCATGCGACACTACATTGGGTTTCATATTCATCTGATGTGGGTCAAACGGTTCATATCTCTTATTTTTCAAAAAAACGACACTACGCACGACTCTAAACCCTAAAACACACACTCCACTTTAGTCCATCATTTTCGAGTGTTTCTGTCACTTCCAACCGGTAAGTATTGTTCTCCTACACATTTCGAACCTTCGTTTGTTTGGTATTGGATTATAATGTCGATCTGATATGGTTTTGATTGATCTGTCTTTTGGGTTTTCTCGTTTTTCGACACTAGTGTTCTTGTTGCGACATTGAACGAAAGTTCAGACTTTCCTACGACACTACTAAGGTTATACCGACACTAGCTTGATGGTAGTGTCGGAGGACTGTTAAGCCACAACATTGTAGTGTCGATGTACACACTATGTTGTTGTGACACTACAATGTCGTTGTTTCTGCGACACTGCTGCGACACTACTGTGTAGCAGCTATGCGACACTATGTTTTATTTCTTTTATTTTATTTTATTTTGCATTATTTTTTCTTTACTTTTCATTATAACTGACAAATTTCCGATGTGTATTTCAGGTTTAAATATGGATCCGGAGCCTCCACAGCCGATGAAGTTCGACAAGCGGTCGAACGTGGTCGCTTATCTCAATGATAAGGACCCGAAGTCTGTCGGCTTTCGTGACGCAATATCCTGGTTGAAGGCGTCCCCTATCTCTTATGCTGTCACGAAGGATTTGATCATTGATCAACAAAACGTCAGAGATTTCTGGGAATCTGCAACATACAACCTCAATGGAAAACCAGCAGAGATTAGAGCAAGAGTTATGGGGGAGGATATCGTGTTATCTGTTGACTCGATTGCTCGTATGCTGAGAATGGAACGTGACGTTGGCTCTCCAATGTTACTGAGTTTGGAGGACGTGCACGAAGGATTTTTAGAGATGGGTTATGAAGGTACCGAATATCTGGAGCGTCGGGAAATTAAGAAGACATTTCTGTCGAGGGAATGGAGGTTCATCGTGCATGTTATCATTGTTTGCTTAGACCATCGAAAGGGTGGAACTGATGGTCTAAATTTTTGAGTGGGCCCACGCGATGCTGAATTTGTGCAGGGGTGATAAAGCAAATATCCCACAAATGATTTTTGAGTATATGATTGAAAATATTTCTGCCGAAAAGAAGGATAAATGGTTGTTATACCCGAGATTTATCCAGATCTTTATCGATGATTTGAAGCCGGGATTACAGAAGCTGGGTGATCCTTTGATTCTGACAAAGATGAATGTCAGGATCTTTGCTGACTGCTCCACACCCCGATATGATATTACGGGAAAGATAACGTATCTTTTTCGAATTATGTATACGGACGAAAGGTGGGAGTACATTGAAAAGTTGAAGATATCAGAAGAAAAACGTTTTGGTGAGTTGCGGGAGAAGATTAAAGAAGATATCAAGAAGAGAAAGAAGTTTGTTGGAAAAAAGGCTATTCCGTTTGAAGAGGAACTGGATGAGATCGAAACCGAGCTTGCAAAATCCAAAAGAAAGAAGAAAAGGAAAACGGGCGATAAAGCATTAATTGATTCTGATACTGATGTCAGAATCAAAAAGGGTAAAGGAAAGGAGCCCGAAGTGTCTGATGCTGTGCCAAAATCATTCATGAAAAAGCCAGAAAAGAAGGGGTTTGCGGGATTAGACGAGTATGTGATTCGTGGGTTGAATACATCACTCGCTAATGAGCTGAGCATGATTAAGACGAAGCTGATAAATGCCGAGGAGAGGGAGAGGCATCGGGAATCAGAAATGGAGGATTTGAGAAGGATTGTATTGGATCAACACGTGCTGATCAAAAAATTGTTAGAGGAGCTAAATGAGGTAAAGAAAGAAGTGAAGATTGGAAACACGAAAACTGAAGATGAGATCAATGAAATGGTGAATATTGGAAAATATTCAACCTTGAAGGAGATGGTTCAAACCTCTAGGAGCAGGAAAGAATTTGGATGTTTCAGTGGTGCAGGTGCGAGCAAATCTGATAAAGAAGCAGAAATTACTGATGATTTCTGCTTCGATGATGATGCTGATTTAGTGGGAGATGAGGTGCTAGTTGATGAGACAAAGGGGGCTGAACTGAAAATAGTTCATGAAGAAGTGGAAGAGGAGTAATTGATAGATTACGATTCAGAGCCCGAATTCTATGAAGTTGACGAAAAGGAAATGGTTTATGTGGCTCAGAGGAGCGGAGCAAAGGGTGACGTATTCAAATTAGATAAATCATATTGGTTCAAGAAGGTTGATGAACCTGAATACGTTACGCCTTTATTTCAGAACTTGGATGCCCCTACCCCGAAAGACACGGATAATAAAATATTTAGCAGGAAGTACAATATGGAGCTACAAAAGTTCATGATTAAAAGAAGAGTGGGTGGGATCAGCTATATCAGTAATCGCAAACACTTCAAAACTTTCCCGAAGTGGGATTTGAGGCGTTTGGCGGTTCTCCCACTGATTAATGCAGATCAAAATGATCGTGCAAAACTTTTGGAGGAGGAAATCCAGGCGGGACTGAAAGACAATTTTATTAGTTTTGGGTACAACAAGTTGGAGCACAAAAGATCAAAGAAAGATTTAGATTGGGTTACCGGAAAAGGGAAAATCGTGTTGAAGATGAAGCCGATCAAGACGGTGCTGAGATTGAGAGTTCCAGACCCTAGCCCGTCGAGACTGCAGGAATTTGAAAAATGGTTCTATGATAATCAGACGGGGGAGGCGGTTGTACGTGTAAAAGATGGAACTGAGTGGAGGCTGTTTGATCCAATGGAGGTGTTTGGTTTCTCGGATGATGATTTGAAGATATTATGCGAGAATCCTATTAGATGTGGAGCCAGAGCCGATACAAAGAAAGAAGCTGCTTTGTTCGAGAGAGTGGCGAATAGGGCTCGTGGGATTAGGGCAGAAGTGAAGGAACTTACTGAGAAAGTACAAAAGAAGACGGATCTAAATGAAGAAGTACGAGAATTGACGAATTTGTTTGGTGCTGCTAAAGCTGGAGCTGAAGAAGGAGACCCAACAGGTGAAGTACCTCCCTAGGGGGAGTATTGATGACCACATGTAGGGTGGTACTTCACCTTGTTGATATTTGTATTTCGTTTTACTTGTAATAGACTAGTCGTATTTCGTTTCCGCTGTAATAGTTAGATTAGGCTTTGTTTTAGTGTCTTTGTTACAGGTTTATGCGATACTGCATGCGACACTATAGTGTCGCATGCAGCCTGTCCATGCTTAGCGATCAGGTAGTGTCGGGTATGCGACACTGCCTGCGACACTATGATCTATATAAATAGTTATGTTAGGGAATTTTGTACACAACTCTTTGGAACTTAATTGAATACTATTCTCTCTTTTGATACTAAGTTCGAACCTTATTGATTGTTTGCAAGGAATTGGATCTGTTATATCTTTGTTGCAATTGTCTAATCCATCCTCTTCTATTAATCTTAGTTAATCATTTATTAATGGGTTGTAATGATTTGTGTGAGTTTTGGTCACAAATCTAAATCAATTGATGCTAGATCTAGTGGTATCAATTGATTGTGATTAGATCTAAATCATATATAGCACGAATTACTGATTTCATGGACCAACACTCTCACAAAGTCATAGACTCATCTCATTTGTTTTCTTTAAACCTGACCACCTATCACCGCCTCTCTCTATACATTTCGGCCGTCAACAGTGTTTTCTTTAAACTCCAGTAGCAACCCTGGCTTGAGATCTTTGTACTACGATGATTTGTTGTTGGTTTTATCTATTTTCTGTTTTTTTACGGCTAGGGTTTCGTCGGTCGTTTTTGACGGTTTTGTAGAAGGGGATGCGGTTGTTGTGGTTGGGTGGTGGATTTGAGACATGCCGATGTTTTGTGCTTGCTTTTGGTGATTGTGGTATTTTGTTGTTGTGCATGTTGTTCGTTTACTGATTAATGTGGTGGTTGTAGATCTATGATATCAAATGTGGTGGTTGTTGCAGATCTAACAATCAGATCTATGATATTAGACCGTCGCGAGTGTGCGGTGTTTGTTGCACACCCGTTGGCTGTGGTGGTTCTAATCTGTGGTATCAAATCGTCGCGTGCGGTGATGGTTGTACAATTTGTGGTTGTGGTTATCTAGACATACAACAAACCTTTTGGGGTTTCGAATTGCATGTCGATGATGATTCGTCATCTGAGATGTACACATTATGGTTGTACAATTTGTGGTGATGGTTGTAGATATCTATGTAGACCTGCAACAAAATTTTGGAGTTTAGAATTTCATGTCGATGATGATTCGTCATCTGAGATGTACATGTTGTTGCCGACAATGGTCAGGCGACGACGAATTAATTTCAGGATTATTTTTTTTGTTGTAAAAGGCAATGATGATAGTGTGCTAATATCCTCGTGGCGTGACATTCATTGCAGCCCTATGGATATTTTACTTTGACCACCCCATGAGCCTAATTATTTGTTTTGGTTTAATGTTGGCTTTTCTTGGTGTGTTTTGTGTGATACGAAACATCAATGGTTTTTACTTTTGGTAATCGTCTTTTTGTTCCATATGTGTTTTGGGCAACATAAAACATCATTGGTTTTTGGTTTTAGTATTCACTTTTGGTTTTGAGTCATTAATATAACAATATGTTTTTGGTAATATGAAACATCAAAGGTTGAAATTCTATTTATATTTACTTATTTTTAGAATTGATAATCTGGATAAAGAATTTGATCTTACAAATTGTTTGTAGCTGAAATATGTAGCTAACCTCAATTGTGTACGACTATGATGACATCTAGAAACACCTCCTTAGTTGGTAAACAAAGATGATAAATAGAGATTCTCCATACTTACATCCTGTATTACAACTGCGATGATAAGATTTTATAGAGTGAGTCGAAAAAATAAACATTTTAAAAGAGAGTAAAGCTAATATAAATACCTAACGAGCAACAATAAAAAGCTCAACAATAAAAAGCTCGCGCAACGCGCAAGCATTGTATACACCTAGTTACTATAAAGCAAAATGACAAGTTATTAAAACATAAGGGTTTAAAGTGTAAATTCATTTTAGAACATAACCCATCCAGCCTCACCCCGCTTTTCCGGCAAAACTTCCGGCGAGACTCTAGGGATCTCCGGCAATCACCGAAACCCACAATGTAACCCATTTTAGCCCCGTTTAAATCGTTTTATCACTGTTTTAACAAGTTTCGAACTCAGTAGCCATCTCATTTATGTTTATCTTGGAGAGTATTATCAAATTAAACCCAAACCCGTCACATTCGGAAATTCAAATCCAATCTCTGGCTAACTCGCTTGCAAAACCAAATTAAACCAATCAGAATGCGTCTTTAAATCTAAAGCAACCTGAACAACAATTTAATTGAATAATTGTATCGTCAATTTAAGTTAAATCAAGTCTCTTTTCATCCGAAATTACTCGAAATCGTTTGCAGGATTTAACCTCGAATCAATTTTATATAAGCCCTTTAAATCTTTCATGCGACTGTACTTAATCTTTCTGCAAGCACCAATTCAATTCCAACATTCACTACAATATCCATTAATCCCATGTTCATCGTATTCATGCTCATCGGCCATTGTCATCATGTGGGTATAATTATCATAAACTAACTTGGGGCTTTTACTCATTCATCATCATCAACTGTTACTGAATCTTCAATTGTAACACATCGACTCTAAATCATCTCCGATTCTTCCACATTTGCGTTATTCTTATCTTCTTATTATCGTTAGCAAACCATCGTTACATCATGTACCTAAAACCATTCATTTGATTTGTTTACTTATCCCGATCATCATCTTTGTATTAGATTTCGATTTCAGATAGTAATTAAGCTTCAATTTTGGGTGATTTCGATTCTAGGGTTTTATGTGAGAATTGGGTTTAAGAAAACAGTATTTGATAACAAATTTCGTTTTCAATCACAATAACAAAGGTTGTGATGCCCTGATGGTTTATTGATGTGTCTAAGTTGCAGAAGGTCCAGGGTTCGATCCCTGGATGTGTGTTTTCGTTGTGTATGGCTTTTTTTAGTTTTTCATGACTTAAACATATTCCTATTAACTACCAATAAAGTTCTTTAAGCCAAAAAGATTATAAGTTATGTTATGAAGTAATTTAAATTAATACATATGATATTGATTTTATAAAACTAAAAGGTTTTATATTTATGAAATTTTGTTGAGTTTAAACAGTAGTCACATAATACATTTAAAGTTTTGAAAGTCTAAGAAAACAAAGTTATTAATGGATCCTAGCAATTAATAATATCGAGATTATGCTTTAATCATGTTTTACTTTTATTTACATGTGATAATCGTATTACTTAAATGATTTAATTTTGTAAATTTATTTTTATAAATAATTATTTAGTAATACTATGGGTCATGTCACTTAAAGAACTATCGATTTTAATTAACTTCGTAAAGAGTTAAATTTTATATACAAATTACTCAGTATATTATTTATAACATCAACGTTATAAAACATATTACTATTACATTATTATTTCTCTTTTATTTGTACTATTTAATTTACTTAAACTCAGATTCTAACTAGATCCCTAGATCTCTAGATTCCTAGAGTTATTTTAGCTATCATTCTAACATAAGACGACACCTTTAGATGATCCTTAAGGAGTTTTCCAGATGTTTTTATTCAAGTCTTGTTGCATTTCGTTTTCATTGAATCAATTATCAGGTGAGTATTCATAGCCCATTTCTTGTTTTCAATTTGGGGTGTTATCATGTGACCTATTAAATCAGATTTTAGTTGTTCAGTTATTTCAGTTATCAGATTTCAGTATCATATTTCAGTTGATCGTTAAATCAATTCCTGTAATGTCTTTACTTGCAAACTATATGTTCATAGCCTGATAGCAATTTTTGTGCAAGCGTAATCATTAATTTGTAGAAACCGACAGTTACTAATGGTAGATCTATTGGTCAAAGGACTCCCTCCACTGATGCTTGGGTGATTATAACTGAGTTATCATTATCATGTGGACCTCCCTTATCATTTGTTCAAGGATTGATAATGCGTTGTTATCTTGTGTGTACATGTTTTGCATTTATAAGTTCTGACATAACGGCATGAATTGACTTTTTATCAGTGTATCTATATTTATTTCAAACCTATGTTTACTCACTAGCTAATTCGTTAGCTAACCAGTTATTTTTCACATGATTTCAGGAAAGCAAGTTAGGAGAGTACTTTGGACGCTTCACAATTAAGGACTTGGACCTAGTTAATTCAATAAAATGACGTAGAATCTTTCAGTTATTTTTGTTTTTATTATTTGTTTTGTTTTGTTTTGGATACTTTTAATTGGATTTAATAATATTGAAACTGTTTTGAGTACCGCCATGTGCTATGAACAATCATTCACTTTCGACTGCCTCGATGATTCCACCATCGGTCGGTGTGTGACAATGCACACCCTGTGCCACACCTCGAAAATTGCAACGAAACAAAACGAGTGATGTAGGTAACAGAAGTTGGTTACTAAAAATCATGAAGCAAACAACCACATTAACTATCAAAATGGATACAAGTTACTTTAAACGTAGTAATAATTACTACAACCCATAAGTGTTTAAAAACGCCAAATAGTCTTTTAAACAAAGTTGTTCCTTATTAAAACCAAACATAATTTTTAGAAAAGCAGTAACAAATACAAGTATCTAGATGTGGTGTTCATTGTTCCAAAAACTATTATCCATCATTCCCATGCAATAACTTAGTACCTGAAAAACATGCACAAAAAACGAGTCAGCATAAACTTGACATGTTCATGGGTTTAAATAAAAGTATAACTTATTAATCTGATATTAGTCATCTTACCGACAAGCGCATACATATCATGGGTGCGGAAACATTCTTGCACTCACATGTATCGGTATCTAAACATAGGCCAACCAATGCAGGCTTGCAATTTGTACAAAGATCAGTACAAATCCACTACGCAATTAGGATGTATGAAACGGCCGCATGCTTGTTTCACCGAAGTGTCTTCAACAACACAATTTGCAGCTAGAGTACAATCTCGAGCTCCCATTATGAAAATGAATAGTGCTATTAGTAATACTTGTTTGTTCATTGTGTTTATGTGGTATATTTGATATGACACCACTCTATATATACATGCAAACAAAAGAGAATATTTTAATAGAAGAAACAAACTTTCATAAGTGTCTCATATATATCCCTCTAAATTTTTCTTTCATGATCTAATACCTCAACTTGCATGCAATTTGTTATTCTCATAGCAATTTAATTTAGCATGTGAACTTATATTATTAAAACAAAATCTATACTAAAAGATCAAATTCTACACGTTTATCTCTAGAGGCGTTCCACGTTGTCGTAAATCTAATAATCGAAGATTCGAAGGACCGCTCAAACTAGAGCGATTCTTATTGGTTTCTAATACAATTTGTATTCCATTGATTTCATTAAGTATAACTCTACTCTATGTATGAGAATAACAAGTTCATGAAAGTTAAGGTATTCAATCAAGATTAAAAAAATTTTGAGGGACTTAATTTGATCTCTTACAAAAGTTTGTTAACATTTTATTAAATGCTTTGCTTAATATAACACCATTTACTTTTCCAAATAATCCAACCAAGCTAAAACTAGATGTGTTAGATAAATATACACTTTATATGAGTGAATGATAATTTAAAAAAAACTTATATATCTTGAATAAGTAATAGGCAACATGATAAACAACCCAACCAAACTTTAAAGGGTGATATGCATGATTCATACAAACTCAAAATTTACGACTCACAATAAAAATAGAAGAATTTATTACATTTTATTATTTAAAATTTTACTTTTGGGCAAAATAGGGAAACTTAAAAACGTATAATCCATAACATGACAAATTTATGCACACATAAATAATAAGTCCAAATTATTTAAAACACCATCACACTTCTAGTAAATGAATCTTGATTCTTGATTTAGAGCATATTCATTTTAAATTAAATTCATATTATTTACATTTTATTAGAATTAAATTAAATAAAAAAAACTAAATTATGGTAAACTAACCATGTCCGACTTGAACTTTATTTGCTACTTTATAATTGCCCTTGGATATAAAGCTACAACAAGTAAAATCAGTCATTTTAAGCCTAAAATGTCCAAAATATGACTACGCAATCAGATTTATATTATTGGTGGCAAAGCAAAAATCTACTCTTTGGTGTCAAAACATTCTTACCGCCCATTGGTTATTTTGGATATTTAAAATTCTTGCGTTGTTTGCAGGGCCGTTTATTTGAGATTACTTTTTATACACTAAATATATATATTTTTAGATTAATTTTGATACACTAAATACATATATTTTTTAGATTAATTTTATACACTAAATATATATATTTTTGAGATTTATTATTACAAATAGTATTTAGTTGGTAAAAGTAGATATTTTGTGACAATCAAACGATCGATTAATCAAGACGGGAATAACGTAAAAAAAATCCGATACATTTATTCATAATAATAATAACGAGCGTTACATTTTAAAGAAATAAATACAAATACAATTAAATGTAGAAAATCTCGGTTTCTAGTCGGGCGTTCAGATTCGGGTTGGGGGCAGATGTCACAAAAATTGTATTGAAGTATAGAAGTTATATTACTTATAAAGCAAAATGATAAGTAATAAAAACATAAGGGTTTAAAGTGTAAATTACTTTTAAAACGTAACCCATCCAGCCTCACCCCGCTTTGCCGGCGAGACTCCGACGATCTCTGGCAATCACCCAAACCCACAATGTAACCCATTTTAGCCCCGTTTAAATCGTTTTATCACTGTTTTAACAAGTCTCGAACTCAGTAGCCATCTCATTTGTGTTTATCTTGGAGAGTATTATCAAATTAAACCCAAACCCGTCACATTCGGAAATTCAAATCCAATCTCCAGCTAACACGCTTGCAAAACCAAATTAAACCAATTAGAATCCGTCTTTAGATCTAAAGCAACCCGATCAACAATTTGATTGAATAATTATATCGCCAATTTCAGCTAAATCAAGTCTCTTTTCATCCGCATATAACTAGAAATCGTTTGCAGGATTTAACATCGAATTAATTTTATATAAGCCCTTTAAATCATTCATACGACTGTACTTATCTACAAGCACCAATTCAATTCCAGCATTCACTACAACATCCATTAATCCCATGCTCATCGTATTCATGCTCGTTGGTCGTTGTCATCATCTGGGTACAATTATCACAAACTAACTTGGGGCTTTTACTCATTCATGATCATCAACTGTTTCTGAATCTTCAATTGTAACACATCAACTCTGGATCATCTCCGATTCTTCCAAATTTGAGTTCTTCTTATCTTCTTATTATCTCTAGCAAACCATCGTTACAGCAGGTACCTAAAGCCATTCATTTGATTCGTTTACTTATCTCGATCATCATCTTTGTATTAGATTTCGATTTCAGATAGTAATTAAGGTTAAATTTTGGGTGATTTCGATTCGAGGGTTTTATGTGAGAATTGGGTTTAAGAAAACAATATTTGATAACAAATTTCGTTTTCAATCACAATAACAAAGGTTGTGATGGCCTGGTGGTTTGTTGATGTGTCTAAGTTGTAGAAGGTCGAGGGTTCGATCCCTGGATGTGTGTTTTCGTTGTTTATGTTTTTTTTTTAGTTTTTCATGACTTAAACATATTCTTATTAACTACCAATAAAGTTCTTTAAGCCAAAAAGATTATAAATTATGTTATGAAGTATTTTAAATTAATACATATGATATTTATTTTATAAAACTAACGTTTTATATTTATGAAATTTTCTTGAGTTTAAACGATAATCACATAATATATTTAAAGTTTTGAAAGTCTAAGAAAACAAAGTTATTTATGGATCCTAGCAATTAATAATCTCGAGATTATGATTTAATCTGGTTTTACTTTTATTTACATGAGATTGTGATAATGGTATTACTTAAAGGATTTTTTTTGTAAATTAATTTTTATAAATAATTATTTAATAATACTATGGGTCATGTCGCTTAAAGAACTATCGATTTTAATTAAATTGGTAATGAGTTAAATCTTATCTACAAATTACTCAGTATATTATTAATTACATCATCGTTATAAAACATATTACTATTACCTTATTATTTCTCTTTTATTTGTACTATTTAATTTACTTAAACCCAGATTCTGACTAGATCCCTAGATTCTTAGATTTATTTTAGCTATCTATCTAACATAATACGACGTCCTTTAGGTGATCCTTAAGGAATTTTCCAGATGTTTTATTCAAGTCTTATTGCATTCCGTTTTCATTGAATCAATTATCAGGTGAGTATTCATAACCCCTATTCTTGTTTTCAATTTGGGGTGATATCATGTGACCTATTAAATCCGATTTCAGTTGTTCAATTATTTCAGTTATCAGATTTCAATTAATCATTAAATCAATTCATGTTATTTCTTTACTTGCAAATTATATGTTCATACCCTGATAGCAATTTTTGTGCAAGCGTAATCATTAATTTGTAAAAACCGACAGTTACTAATGGTAGATCTATTGGTCAAAGGACCCACCCCCTGATTCTTGGGTGATTATAACTAAATTATCATTATCATGTGTACCCCTTATCATTTGTTCAAGGTTTGATTATGCATTGTTATCTTGTAAGTACATCTTTTGCATTTATAAATTCTGACATAACAACATGAATTGACTTTTAATCAGTGTTTCTATATGTATTTCAAACCTTTGTTTACTCACTAGCTAATTCGTTAGCTAACTAGTTATTTTTCACATGATTTTAGGAAAGCAAGTTAGGAGAGTACTTTGGATGCCTCACAATTAGGGACTTGGACCTAGTTAATTCAATAGAATGACGTAGAATATTTCAATTATTTTTTTTGGATTATTTGTTTTTTTTATTTGGATACTTTTAATAGGATTTAATAATATTGAAACTGTTTTGAGTACCATGTGCTATGAACAATCATTCACTTCCGTCCGCCTCGATGATTCCGCTTTTCATCGGTCGGGGTGTGACAATGCACACCATGTGTCATACCACGAAAATTGCAACGGAACAAAACGAGTGATGAAGACTTTTTCAACTACACTATTTTGATAAAAAAAAAAAACTCTACTTTTTTTTTATCAATATAGTGTAGTTAGGAATTTTATTTACCAATATAGTGTAGTTTGAAATTTATTTACCAAAAGAGTGTATTTTAAACATTTAATGACTCTCTCTCCTAATATTATTGGGTATTTTACAAAAGCTTTTTAGATGTTTTTTATTATTAAAATGATTTCTATAAATGCTTTAGAAATATCTTATAAATATATATTTTTAGCTTTCTAGATATTTTTATTTCTTTTAAATCGTTTTATAAAAAAATATTACCTAGACTTTTTACTAATAGTATTTAAATAGTTTAAATAACCTTTTTAATGTCTACCTAATTTGTGCCAAAAAAATGTCTAAAACATAAAAAAGAATTGTTTCCAATAATAAAAAAATTAAACAATCTAGGCACGCTTTCGAAATTCGTTGCGAGTTCACGTATTGCGACATAAACTCGTGACCTGGCATGTTTATACCCCG
Source organism: Tagetes erecta (assembly GCA_030867185.1). Taxonomy (NCBI): domain Eukaryota; kingdom Viridiplantae; phylum Streptophyta; class Magnoliopsida; order Asterales; family Asteraceae; genus Tagetes; species Tagetes erecta. The sequence goes on along the minus strand of CM061495.1, from coordinate 26,071,114 downwards.
TGTTGCACATGTTAGCCCGTCACACTAAAGTATCGTAAACTCATTTTTGTTATTTGTAAAAACACAAGCTTTCTCAAAACACATAATAGGATATGCATTTTATATAAATTTTAAAGACCCAAAAATTAAAATAGACGAATGCCCCATCATTATAAAATCTAAATATATGCTTTCACTTTGCTGTTCAATAGTTGTTTACTAGACGATTTAAAAGAAAGTAAAATATATAAAGAAATCATTTTTATACTTAAAGAAATTTATAAAAAGCTTTGTAAAATATCTAGTGACATTAGGAGAGAGAAACATTAAAATATTTAAAAGTACATTATTTTGGTAATTAACTTTAAAAGTACACTATTGGTAAATAAAAATCTCAACTACACTATTTTGATAAAAAAAACTCTCATAAAAGTTTGTTACCAAAAATCATGAAGCAAACAACCACATCTATCAAAATGGATACAAGTTACTTTAAACGTAGTAATAATTACTACAACCCATAAGTGTTTAAAAACGTCACATAGTCTTTTAAACAAAGTTGTTCCTTATTAAAACAAAACACAATTTTGAGAAAAGCAGTCACAAATACAAGTATCTAGATGTGGTGTTCGTTGTTCTAAAAACTATTATCTATCATTCCCATACAATCACTTAGTACCTGAAAAACATGTACAAAAAACGAGTCAGCATAAAGTTGAAAAGTTCATGGGTTTAAATAAAAGTATAACTTATTAATCTTATATTAGTCATCATACCAACAAGCGTATACATATCATGGGTGTAGAACATTCTTGCACTCACATGTATCGGTATCTAAACATAAGCCAACCAATGCATGGTTCCAGTTTGTAAAAAGATCAGTACAATATCCACTACGCAATTAGGATGTAAGAAACGGCTACAGGCTTGTTTCACCGAAGTGTCTTCGGCAACACAATTTGTAGCTAGAGTACAATCACGAGCTCCCATTATGAAAATGAATAGTGCTATTAGAAATACTTGTTTGTTAATTGTGTTTATGTGGTATATTTGATATGACAACCACTCTATATATACATGCAAACAAAGGGAATATTTAATAGAAGAAACAAACTTTCTTAAGTGTCTCATATATATATATATCCCTCTAAATTTTTCTTTCATGATCTAATATCTCAACTTGCATGCAACTTGTTATTCTCAAAGCATTTTACTTATTTAGCATGTGAACTTATATTATTAAAACAAAATCTATACTAAAAGATCAAATTTTACACGTTTTTCCCTAGAGGCGTTCCACGCTGCCGTAAATCTAATAATCAAAGATTCGAAGTACCGCTCAAACTCGAGCGATTCTAATTAGTTTCTAATAACAATTTGTATTCCATTGATTTCATTAAGTATAACTCCACTCTATGTATAAGAATAACAAGTTCATGAAAGTTAAGGTATTCAATCAAGATAAATTTTGTTTAAGGGACTTAATTTGTTCCCTTACAAAAGTTAGTTAACTTTTTATTAAATGCTTTGCTTATTATAACACCATTTACTTTTCAAAATAATCCAACCAAGCTAAAACTAGATGTATTAAATAAAAATGCACTTTATATGAGTCAATGATAATTAAAAAAAAACTTATATATCTTGAATAAGTAATAGGCAACATGATAAACAACCCAATCAAGCTTTAAAGGGTAATATGCATGATTCATATAAACTCAAAATTCACGACTCACAATAAAAATAGAAGAATTTATTACATATTATTATTTAAAATTTTACCTTTGTGCAAAGTTGGGAAAATTAATTTATGCACACATAAATAGTAAGTCCAAATTATTTAAAACATCATCGCACTTGTAGTAAATGAATCTTGATTCTTAATTTAGAGCATATTCATTTTAAATTAAATCCAAATTATTTACATTTTAATAGAATTAAATTAAATAGAAAAAAAAGAACTAAAATCATGGTAAACTAACCATATCCGACTTGAACTTATTTGCTACTTTATAATTGCCCTTTTATCCATAAAGCTACAACAAGTAAAATCAGTCATTTTAAGCCTAAAATGTCCAAAATATGACTACGTAACCAGTTTTATATTAATGGTGGGAAAGCAAAAATCTACTCTTTGGTGTCGAAACATTCCTACCGCCAATTAGTTATTTTGGATATTCAAAATTCTTGCGTTGTTTGCACGGCCGTTTATTTGAGATTACTTTTTATACACTAAATATATATACATATATATATATATATTAGATTACTTTTTATACACTAAATATATATATAATTTTTAGATTTATTATTACAAATAGTATTTATTTGGTAAGCGTAGATATTTTGTGACAATCAAACGATCGATTAATCAAGACGGGGAAAACGTAAAAAAAATCTGATACATTTATTCATAATAATAATAACGAGCGTTACATTTTAAAGAAATAAATACGAATACAATTAAATGTAGAAAATCTCGGTTTTGATTCGGGCATTCAAATTAAATGTCACAGTTTCCCCTCCTTGTAGAAATTTCGTCCTGAAATTTGCTCAAACCGAAAGTAGAAAGAGATGAAGTAAAAAGATGCGGATACTTGGCTTTTATTTGGCCCTCACGTTCCCAAGTAAACTCAGGCCCACGCTTTGATTCTCAACGAACTTTGACTTTCGGTATCCGGCTACGCTTGAGTTGTTTGACTTCACGGTCCATAATTTCCAATGGACGTTCACTGAATTGCATCGGTTCATCATTTCGGATATCATCGATAGACACGATGAGATTTTCATCGGGTAAGCATTTCATCAGATTAGAAACATGAAACACGGGATGAACACCACCCAATTCCTCAGGCAGTTCCAACTCGTAAGAAACCTCTTAAGAACTTTGAACGGTCCCACATATCGAGTAGCTAGCTTTCCCTTCATACCAAAACGGAAAACTCCCTTTCATGGAGACACTTTGAGAAAAACCATATCAAGAATTTCATACTCCATAGGCTTTCGCTTATTATCGGCATAATACTTTTGGCTATTTCGAGCTGCTAGAAGATTTTCTCGGATCTTTCAGATCTTATCGGTGGTCTCTTGAATCAATTCGGGTCTAGTAATTTAAGAGTCACCGACTTCGATCCAACATAAGGGAGAACGACATCTGCGAACATAAAGAGCTTCGAACGGTGCCATATCAATGCTAGAATGATAACTGTTGTTATACGAAAATTTAATCAACGGAAGATGAGTATCCTAATTACCCTTGAAATCAATCACACAAAAACGAAGCAAATCTTCGAGAGTTTGAATAGTTCTCTCGTTTTGACCATCCGTTTGAGGATGATAAGCTGTACTGAGATTAAGTTTAGTACCCATAGCATCTTGAAGACCCTTAAAAAAACGAGCATGAAACGACTATCACGGTCGGAAATAAAATGCAATGGCACCCCATGACGATAAACAATTTCTTTCACATAGAGTTGAGCATGCTTTTCAGCTGAATAAGTTTCCTTGATAGGAAGAAAATGAGCAGATTTCGTTAACCGATCCACATTAACCCAAATATTATCATAACCATTAGAAGGAGGAAGCTTTGTAATAAAATCCATGGCTATACTCTCCTATTTCCAAACAGGAATTTCCGGTTGTTAGAGAAGACCAGAAGGACGTTGATGTTCGGCTTTGATCCTTGAACAAGTCAAACACTTAGAAACATACACAGTAATATCTTTCTTCATTCCCGACCACTAGTAATGAGGACGAAGACTCATATACATTTTATCAACGCCAGGATGAATAGAATAACAACTCTTGTGACTCATAAAATAGAGTAGACCATCTGTTTTAGAAACATACACATCAATATCTTTCTTCGTACATTTTATCATCCATAATAAGAGTACGAACATTACCCCGAGAAAGCACCCAATACGATTCATAAAAATAGAGTAGACAATCGGTTTTAGTTTCCAACTGCAAATCGGTACCAACAGTCATCTCATCACGAAAGGTACCCTCAGAAACAACGGCAAGCTGAGCTTCAAGAATTTGAGACTTAAGATCAACACGAAGAGAAACACAAGAAAGCATGACATATTCCTTATGACTAAAGCACCGACGACGACATTGGCTTTGCCAGGGTGGTAACGGATTTCACAATCATAATCGTTCAACAATTCAACCCAACGCCTTTGCCTCATATTAAGCACTTTCTGATTCAGAATGTGTTGCAGACTTTTATGATCGGTATAGACGAGACATTTGGTACCATAGAGATAATGCCACCATATTTTGAAAGCAAAAACCACAGCACCCAGTTTAAGATCGTGAGTGGAGTAGTTCTTTTCATGAATTTTGAGTTGCTTCGAGGCATAAGCTATGAATTTACCCCGTTGCATAAGAACGCAACCAAGACCCTATTTCGAAGCATCACATTGCACAACAAGATCTTTATGACCATCGAGAAGAGTAAGAATCAGGGCTTTACACAATTTTTCCTTAAGAATATCAAACGCTTTTTGTTGCTCGGGACCCCACACAAAAGGTACAATCTTACAAGTTAAGACATGAGAGGAACAACAATGTTAGAAAAATTAGCAATGAACCGACGATAGTAACCCGCTAGACCAAGAAAAGAACGGATTTCGGTTGGAGTAGAAGGTGCTGACCAATTCTTGATGGTTTCGATTTTCACGGGATCCACTTGAACCCCACTTTCATTAACATTGTGACCCAGGAATTGAACCTCCTTGAGCCAGAACTCACACTTAGAAAACTTAGCATAGAGTTGCTCTTGCTTAAGCATTTGAAGAATGGTACGAAAATGTTGCTCATGGTCGGATTTGGAATAGATCAGAATATCATCAATGAACACAATAACGAATTTGTCCAAACACGGCCGACATACACGGTTCATCAAGTCGATGAAAACAGCAGGTGCATTAGTTAAACCAAAAGGCATGACCGTGAACTCAAAGTGACCATACCGCATACGAAACGCAGTTTTCGGTTTGTCACCTTCGTGAACACGCAATTGATGGTAACCAGAACGAAGATCAATCTTAGAAAAACAAGTTGCACCTTGGAGTTTGTCGAAAAAATCATCGATACGTGGCAATGGATAACGATTTTTTACGGTTAGTTTATTAAGCTCGCGATAATCGATACATATACGGAACGAGCCATCGTTCTTTTAGACAAACATGATTGGAGCACCCCATGGAGAGGAACTCGGTCGAATGAAACCTTAGTCAGATAACTCTTGGAGTTGACTGCCTAACTCTTGGAGTTCAGAATGTGCGAGTCGATAATGAGCTTTTGCAACAGGAGTAGCATCGGGTACAAGATCGATACGGGACTCAACTTGTCGTGCGGGTGGAAGACCGGTTACATCATTGGAAAAAACCTCCGCGAAATCCCACACAACTGGAATATCTTCGAGTTTCTTTTGTTCCGTTTTCTTTACCTCAACACGAGCCAAGAATGCAACATAACCCTTATGTAAATATTTTTGAGCTTCGACACAAGACATGAGTTTCAAACCGACTGGGGATTTCTCCCCCGAAATATTCAGAATTTGAACTGATGGAAGAGGAACTCGAACAATCTTTTCCCGACACAAAATTTCCGCACTGTTAGCGGATAACCAGTCCATACCGATAATAACGTCAAAACTACCTAAAGTCATAAGCAGAAGATCAACACGAAAGACATGACCCAGAAGATTAAGCATACACCCAATATTGATACAACAAATAGAAACACCATTCCCTTTCGCTACCTCAACCACATAAGGTCTATCAAGGCCAATACTACTAAGAGTAAAAGAGGAAGCAAACTCTAGGGAAACAAAACTCTTATTGGCACCCGAGTTAAAAAAATGGAAGCATAACGATCATTAACAAGAAACATATCGTTCACCGCATCGTTGTTTGCTTGAGCTTGATTGGGATTGAAGTTGAAAGCTCTAGCCCGACCCACTTGATTAGCAGGAGCATTAGTGTTCACATTCACATTAATGGGCTGTGGGCAATTGTTGCGGTAATGGGTTGGATCACCGCAGTTATAGCAAGCCCGGCCCGGAGTAACCCTGTTGTTGTTGTCATTGTTGAAACAATCTTTGGCGAGATGCCCAACCCGTTGACAGATGTTACACTTTCGACACGGAGTCTCGAGAGCATGATGAAAGGGGCACTTGTTGCATTTGGGCAAGTTCCCCGTATACGGCTTTCGGTTCACAATATCCCCTTGTGACATCGAGCTTTCGCTTCTTAGAATTTGAAGAATATTCGGGCTTAAAACCCCTGTAAGAACATCCTTCGGAAGGTTTGGAATCATTACCAGAAGAACCCTTGAACTTTTTGTTACCCTTCCGAGTCAAAGTACCAGCCCGCACATGATTTTCGGTAAGGCGACCCGCTATAGTCATCGCCTCACCCACAGTATCGGGCTTACTACCCCAAACAACATCTTGGATAGTCATTGGTAAACCCTCGATATATTTCTCAATGCTACGGGATTTAGGGGTAACCATATTAGGGCACAAAGTACTAAGCTGAGATAAACGATCATTGTAAGCCACATTCTCACCACTATCTCGTTTGAGACCCCATAACTTACCCACGAGTTTATGAATTTCATAAGGAGGGCAATGCTTGTCAGTCATAGCGGGTTTGAATTCATCCCAAGTCATTTCGGATATTTCATCCTCGCCGCGTCTATGTTTCTCATCATTCACCATGTCAGAGCACCCTTTTGAAGGACACTTGTGGTATAGCGGACCTTGAAGTTTTCGGGGCAATCACAGTTAACAAAGGTACTCTCCATACTTTCGTACCATTGGAGAAGACCCGTAGCCCCTTCAGTACTGAAGAATTTGATGGGACCACAAGAGTTGAAATACTTAAGAGTACAGTGGGAAGCCTTAGGTTCTTTGTTTTCATTAGCAGTATTAAGTTAGTTAACAAGTTCAGGCAAAAGGTTAGCCATTTGAGTCGCAATCGTGTTAGCAAGTCGTTCGAGTCTTGTTGCCATTCTACAAGATAAGATAGAAAATCATTTTTCATGAGATATGGATCAAAATTTAAGATAACATAAGTTGTAACAAAATGTTGATTTTAAATGAAATAGTAATAGTACTTAGAACATCGTAGAATTCTCTGAAACATACTATAGAAAATCACTTAGAAACATTAGAAATATTAGCAAATGAATTTTGAAATAACATTTGAATAAAAAAATTCATAGAAACAATTATAAATTATTGAAAGGAAATAATAGAATCATTTAAGAAAATAAAACTTTCAAGGCTTAGGAATGTGTTTGGGTTTTGGACACTTAAGACTTATCAAAGTGCGAAGTTCGTTTTTCAACGTATTTGAGAAGGTGTGTGTAACAATCCCGGTTTTTGGGTTCGGAAATTTTTACCCATTGGGCTTGGCCCAACCCTTATTGGGCTTAGGCCCAACTTAAATTATGGGCTTGGCCCAACCCTTATTGGACTTAGGCCCAACTTAGATTATGGGCTCGGCCCATGTAAGTTTAAGATAAGTACCGACGACGAAACCCGTCATGTTAAATACCCGGATGCGCGTAAGAATTTATTTGTATTACCATGAGTTAGAGAGACGTTTCCCCGCTAATATCCTTAGCATTACCAATTGTAAGGATGTATAATTAAATTACACTTATAACTTATATTAGACGACAAAATAATAAAATACCAATTCTATGAACTTAATAACCACTACACCACCTTGCACACATATATGTATATATATGCATACGTACAAATACATATATATATATATTTGTTCATACACAAAATCTCTATAATTAACAAAACCAATAAAATCTCATGCAAGTACATAAATATAATACTTGCACACAAATCACCAAACTTATAAAAACCAGCACCCACATTAAATAAAAATCAACCTATTCAATATATATATCCATACATACATACATACATACATACATACATACATACATACATACATACATACATACATACATACATACATACATACATACATACATACATACATACATACATACATACATACATACATACATACATACATACATACATACATACATACATACATACATACATACATACATACATACATACATACATACATACATACATACATACATACATACATACATACATACATACATACATACATACATACATACATACATACATACATACATACATACATACATACATACATACATACATACATACATACATACATACATACATACATACATACATACATACATACATACATACATACATACATACATACATACATACATACATACATACATACATACATACATACATACATACATACATACATACATACATACATACATACATACATACATACATACATACATACATACATACATACATACATACATACATACATACATACATACATACATACATACATACATACATACATACATACATACATACATACATACATACATACATACATACATACATACATACATACATACATACATACATACATACATACATACATACATACATACATACATACATACATACATACATACATACATACATACATACATACATACATACATACATACATACATACATACATACATACATACATACATACATACATACATACATACATACATACATACATACATACATACATACATACATACATACATACATACATACATACATACATACATACATACATACATACATACATACATACATACATACATACATACATACATACATACATACATACATACATACATACATACATACATACATACATACATACATACATACATACATACATACATACATACATACATACATACATACATACATACATACATACATACATACATACATACATACATACATACATACATACATACATACATACATACATACATACATACATACATACATACATACATACATACATACATACATACATACATACATACATACATACATACATACATACATACATACATACATACATACATACATACATACATACATACATACATACATACATACATACATACATACATACATACATACATACATACATACATACATACATACATACATACATACATACATACATACATACATACATACATACATACATACATACATACATACATACATACATACATACATACATACATACATACATACATACATACATACATACATACATACATACATACATACATACATACATACATACATACATACATACATACATACATACATACATACATACATACATACATACATACATACATACATACATACATACATACATACATACATACATACATACATACATACATACATACATACATACATACATACATACATACATACATACATACATACATACATACATACATACATACATACATACATACATACATACATACATACATACATACATACATACATACATACATACATACATACGTAAATTTACATGCATATATGCATATATAAATAATAACAAATCCATTAAATAAACACCTACACATATTCACACAAATACCACCCAATATTTACCACCATACAACTATTATCAGTATTTACACTACATAATAAACACTCAAATATAAATATATACATTCCTCAACTTCATTTTCACAACACAAACCCACAACTCAAACAAACACTCTAGCATTTCTCTCAACACCCAAGCAACTCTCCTCCTCAAGAACACAACAACTCAGCCTCCACAAGCAACTTAGTAGACCAACAACACCAAAGCATGAGCCAAGTGAAGCCACGAGTCCAAAGAAGCCCACAACCGACCAACCGAAGCACGAACCGTTCATCCCACGAGAAAGCACGTCAAAGACCAGCCATTTCCAGACCTGTTCCAGTCGAGTTCCAGCCTCCCACGTGACCCTCATATCATCCCAAGTGCACCCACACTCACTCTCAATCTCAAGGTAACGGGAAACAACCCGAAAATGCACTATATGTGAACAAAACGTCCAATTTCACACACAAAGAGTACCAACACTTCCCATATCATTTGAACACCTCCAAACACTCATTTTCAGTGAAAAAAGTATTAAAAATCATAAAACCATTTTTTTGATGAAAATATACAAGTTTGACTAAAATTGTGAAAATTATATACTTTGTTTTGAGAAAAACAACAAAACTCAACTAACAACCTTGAAAACATGATTTTATATTTTCTAGAACTTCTTTATGACAAAATATGGTTACAAATTAAATTTCATAATTATTGGGGTTGTACATTACTTATTATGCATTTTTGAATATTTAAAATGGATATATTTACTTATATTCATAAAACGTATAGGAGGTATAAAAATACAAAAATATATTATGTTACTGTTATATAAATGTATATAAGGACCTAAGACTAAATATATTTGATTGATTGATGGGTTAACATAAGAATCGAACAATAACCGAAACTAAACGTACAAAAACACGAAAATACCAAAAGTATAAAAATACCAAATTTTTATGATCTCAGTAGCTTAAGTATGTTATAAATAAGTTAGAAAACAAATTTCACAATTTTCCTAAAAATAATGTTATTACTATGAATTTTTGAATATTTAATAGGATTAAAATACAACAATTCATATAAAATATTTAGAGACACTTAGGACCAAACTTACAGAATTTAAACTCAAATATGAATATAAAACAACTATGGAAAAGCCTAGAATAGCACCAAGGACTCTCAAAGCATAAAACGTAATCTTAACCGAACCGAACGCGTTAAAAACACGAAACTTATCAAAACAAGAAAAACCTGAGATTTTATAATTCCAGAAACTTTTATACATGAATATTAAGTATCTAACCAAGTTTCAAAATTTTTATAAACATAACCTATTTATTATGAATTTTTTTGAATATAAAAGACTAAACAAATAATAAAAAGCACAAAAAATAGAAAAATACCTTTAATCAAAAAGACCACTTTTTATACAGTATATATAACCTAAGGAGGTATTTTAAAGAATAAAAAAGTTTAAAATATTGTTTCATAAATAAATCGTTCATACATCGGTTACACACACGTTAAAGTACGAAACGACCAACGAACCTTTAAACTCAAAATTTGAACCACATGGGACTTATTTATTGATCAAATAAGACATAACCAAAATTTCAACCACTTAGAAAGTACCAATTATTTTATACAAATTATTTAAGATTAAAAAACCCGTAAACCGACAACTACTAAAATAATTTGTAGAAAATAACTGGAACATCTAAAAACCATAAGAAACCATAAATTATAGTAATATAAGACCTCTTAACCCAAATATAGAAGCCCGAGAGCAAATAACCTCCAACAACCTAAATCATAACCCGACGCGTAACGATTTATCGCAACCGGAGATGCCAGCGAACTCAAAATTTATCCCGAAGTTAATAAACACTCTAAGACCAGTAGGTTAGTCATAAAATATGTGAGAAAGCAATACACACCACTAACACACCAATGGATGAGAAGTTATAACCAAAAACCTAACTTTTGGACTAAAAGCGTCAATGTAACAAAGTCGAAGGACTAAAACTGACAACTTTCAAACATTCTAATTTTTATGAAGAATAAGGTAAGTCCCTACTTAAATAAGCTGGTAAAACATAAAATTTAAATATAAACCGAAAGAACACTAAATCGACTATACAACCGAAAGACGAACACACACGTATTACTACGTACAAAGACTCATATATTTTGGAATCTAACGTGACTAAAATAAACATAGGAAGTCCTCTAGGAGGTAGGACTCTCACGCAAATCAATATCTAGGAATTTCTTGAGCAAAACTTCAGGTGAGTTAATGAACCCCCTTTTTACGTAATACTTTTGGGGCTGATACATACCTACTAAACTTGTTTATACAAATTGATTTTTCATGGTGTAATATATCTGCTACTCTTGTCCCCGAACGTTGGTACAACTTTCGGTAGCCATTAACTTCTTGCAGGAGCCATTTGAAATGTAAATAGTACTATTTGGGAATCCCCCGCCCACAGCGGCATACCCCCACTGAGGTTGAAAACCATTACGCCACATGTTCAATGAAATGATGGTGCTTAGCAGAGCACGTTAGCCCACTTTGGGTTAGGGGACTATTATTTATTGTATTCGGGTTGGGTATAATCCAAACAGGTTTGGCTACATATATTGTCGACCGTACACCATAAAATATTTTAACACAGTGTCGAAGTCTTATTAAACCATGAGTTCACCAACTTTATGTTAACGTATTTTTGAGTATGTATTTTAGGTAATGGATTGGAATTTAAGTCGCATGTTGAATGATGTTATGGCATGGATCGTATTGGAGATAGCCCACTAGATATTATGTTATGTTTTAAGACTGATATTCACGCACTAGACAATTTAATTTTTATGTCTTTGGTTTAAATATTAATGGGGATGAAATATACCCCCGTGGACAACCTTTATTATCTTTTAATGAATATGTAGTTTACTATTTCCGCTGTTTATTTATGATATTAGTCCGTCATGACCCAGCCCGTTTGGTCGGGGTGTGACAACGTGCTTTAGCCTATAGGTTCACACTTATCTCGTGCATCCCTAGGTAAGCATACAGGTCTCTTAAAGAGATTTATATGAAATGCGTTGCCTTAGACAGGATGTCTGTGATACAGGCGTTCCCCCTTCCAGATTTCACACGTTCCCACGTTTCAAACTTGTTTAAGACGATGACGAGATTCCACAAAGAGAAGATCCTAATCACACAGACGAGTCTCTTGTAGCTCATTCGGGAAATCGGATAAGAAATGAGATTACGAAAAAAGGCATAGAAAGGTTCGTAGAAGGAAAATAAATAAGTCCAAAAGAATTCCTAAGTACATCTATTTGCACTAAGGACTCTTAGGTTATAGTCTAGGTCAGTGTGTTTCTAATACCCTATTCTAGTTCCCTATAACCATGGCTCTGATACCAAACTGTGACACCCCGCTCGGCGGCGGAAACACCGGGCTTGTCAAGTGAATTAGATATCAATAGTACAAAGCACATGGCATACTAAAAGCATATTTTAATATTATTAAACCATAAATGTCGTGACATAAATGAGGAATAAATAGTTATAAATTCAGAAATAAAGACCGGCAATCAAAGTAATTTATTGTTCAGTTATTCTAAGTCCGATAAGCACCATATGTCTCGAAAAGCATAAACGTCTCAAACACCACCTGAAATATGAGTAAAATAAGTTAGGTAAAGAATTATCTACTGAGTAAAAACAAAATTAATAGTACATAATATGAAATCCGAGATCATTATAAATATGTTTCGCAAGCTTATGTGCATAGCAATTTCATTATATTACTCAACCATGACCATAGAAACAAACATGGAATCCAACAACCATGAATCCCGTAGGGTAACTTTAGCAACAAGTCATGAGAACCACTCATGTTACAAATACTGATAACTATCGTTTAACTGTCATTTGACCGTCTCGATACACACGTTATCAATAAATGTTTAAGCATCTAAGGGACATAGCAACGTAGCAACAAGCATAACATTTAGTAACTAGTAACCAACATATAGAATCAACCAAAGAATCGTCGGGCTAAAATCACCTATCGTGCCATAAAGTGTAGGTGGGCTTGTCAGGCCATTAGCGCTAATATCGTACCGGTGGAAATTACAAAATAATACAAATACTTTTAAGTATCACATAATTTTGCATCAAGCGGCCAAACAAGATTATCACATCTAATGATCTCTTTTTGAAATAACAACAAAAAAAAGAAAACCGTAGTATAATATCGAAACACATATTTCAGCCCCAAAAGCAAAATAGTAAAAAGGGGAGTGAGTCTACTCACCTCGAAAAGCAACAGTAATCGAAACAATAGAAACGCAGCTAACAAGAACCGATGGTTGCCCAAATATTAGTACCACCTAATTAATTGGAAAACCCTAGTTTAGAAAAAATACAATAGTAACTAGAATAAAAAATCCGAGATCTAGGGTTTCGCATTTGGGATTTAGGGTTTTAGATTATAAATTGGGAATTAGTGTGTTGAAATACAAATTGGGACTTAGGTACGAAACGTAATAGTATTTATATATATATTATAAGTAATTCTTTTTGTATTTTACTTTTGTACAAATTTAAAATACTTATAAACAAGTAACTTTATTATTTGTATATAGAAATTATAAGTTTTTAATTCTTTAAAATGTATTTGAAATATATTTATCATAAAGGATATTATTTAGGTTATTTGAAAAGTATTGTTAAATATTTAAAATGGTTAAAAAATATAGAAATCCAGAAAACAGGTCATAGGACTCGAACACATGGCCATCTCATCCTTAACAGTTACCACAACCACCATACCAGTTTCGTTGTTTTGTTAAATATTATGATTTTTAATTGTTTTATCTTTTATAAGTTATCAACACCCATTTCATATTCAAGCCCTACAAACATAATCCATCAAATTCGTTTCAATCTGTAAACCAAGATCAAATCAAACATAGAGCTTTTAATCTACATTGAATCACGAGCATTTTGATGTATATAACTTACTTGTTGGTGAAGATTGGATACGGGTTTGAATAGGATGAAGAACTCGACTGTTTTGATGTAATTTTATGAATCTAGGAGTGAAAATAGATGGAATTGATGTGTTAGTGAGTTGTAGATAATCAAGGGGATACAAATGAATATAAAAATTACCAGAATTGATGTCTTGAAGGTGAAGAACACTATGTTTGCCGGAAAAATATTTTGAAACTTTGTTTCGGTGATTGTAGAGAAAGAAGTGATGATTTGGTGTTTGGAAAGTGTTGGTCGATTGAAATGGAGTATAATGGTATGATTAATTGTTGACTGCGGGTGTAGTTACGGAAATGGAAATTTTATATTTTGAATCTTGAAATTAATTCGTCTTAATCTGGGCTGAAAACGCATTATTAACATTATTGGGGTTCGAAAACATGGTAAGAAATAGATTTGGGACGTTTTTGGACATTAAAACGATGATTTGAGCGGGTTTTCGGCCTCGCCAGAGGTCGCCGAACCTCCGTCGCCGGACCTACAAGGGGCTGGGTAAATATAAAAATTACACAATTGGCCCCTGAAGATTAATATGTTTATTAATTAGGTTACGAACCTTTAAATTCAAGTTTCAATAATTATAGTTTTGGCCCAAAGTTAGTTTTATAAAATATATTAACTAACTAACTTAACTACGTTAACTTGTAACGTTTATACAAGTGACGTTTTTATATATTTAGTTCGTTTTAGACATTAAGAGACTATTTCGAGACTTAGAACCATTTTCTTTTAGCAATTTTTATAAGATTACTTTTTATACACTAAATATATATATTTTTTAGATTTATTATTACAAATAGTATTTATTTGGTAAACGTAGATATTTTGTGACAATCAAACGATCGATTAATCAAGACGGGAATAACGTAAAAAAAAATCGATACATTTATTCATAATAATAATAACAACGAGCGTTACATTTTAAAGAAGTAAATATGAATACAATTAAATGTAGAAAATCTCGGTTTCGAGTCGAGTGTTCAGATTCGGGTTCGGGGCAGATGTCACAAAAATTGTATTTAAGTATAGAAGTTATATTACTTATAAAGCAAAATGACAAGTAATTAAAACATAAGGGTTTAAAGTGTAAATTACTTTTAAAACATAACCCATCCAACCTCACCCCGCTTTTCCGGCGGAACTACCTGCGAGACACCAGCGATCTCCGCAATCACCGAAACCCACAATGTAACCCATTTTATCCCCATTTAAATCGTTTTATCACTATTTTAACAAGTCTCGAACTCAGTAGCCATCTCATTTGTGTTTATCTTGGAGAGTATTATCAAATTAAACCCAAACTCGTCACATTCGGAAATTCAACAGTATTGATAAGTCACCGATAAGTCAATACTGTTGAATCTTCAATGTGGTAAGCTTCAGTCTTAACTTTAGCTCCAACAAAACTCACCCAAGACTGATGCTTGCCAAATTTTGTTACTTAAGATCTGTTATCTCATAAGCTCCCCCATATTGTATGCTCATTCATGTTGCGTGCTCCCCCATTTTCTATGCATCCTTTCGTAAAATCTGAACGACTTTCCAACAATCTTTTCTTGAGTGCTTCAGAAGATGTAGGAGGAGGATTCCTAGCTCGGTATCTTCTGCAAACTTTGAGGAACAGGTTCTCTGGTCAGGTGCTTTGCTCAACTGATGATTGACCATCATTTGCAGCAAATATCTGTAACACAATCACAAACAAAATCTCGAGATTTCTCATTAGATCATTTCATTAAACAAAATAAACCCGTGTTTATTTGTGTATGAAAACAAGCGAACCCGTGTCCGTTTGTGTGTGCAATTTCCCGTGAAATGCATGTGAAAATGATAGCATATTAATAGCATAATATGAAAGACTTGAAAATAATTTGAAATGAAAATCCCTTTTTTTGATTTTTTTTAATATAAACTATTAAAATCTATCGAACACTTTTTTTTTTACTTTTTTTTTTTTAAAAATAAAAAATATGAAAATGAGAGGAAGAGTCCGACAGGATCACAAATATTTTAGACAAAGAGAACACATCCCATAAGGTACACATGACCAACAAGACTCAAGAACCCAAACATAAAATAAGGATAATAAACGAAATTTTCATGAAGGATATCAGATAATGCGTTTCGAGCAACCATCCGGAGAAACAAAGACTTGGCTAGATTGTCAATATGTTTGTCCATTTAAACCCATGCCTTGTTCCTTTCAACAGACAATCTGTGATGATCTTATCATGTTTTAGGTTCGATTTGAAGAAACTCGGGCGACTTGGTTTCCACAGACATTCAGCAAAGTGACTTGTTTTGACCTCATGACTTATTGAGTTTAGATGATTCAGCCAGATTTTTTTTATGATTTGGAAGGACATAAACCCAGATCAAGTGATCAAGGTGAATGTATTTTTGGAGGTGAAATGGAGTTTGAGTTTAATGAATGAAGCGTCAAACAATGAACTTGATGTAGAAACATTGTGAGCTTAGCTTTATATGGGTTTTACAGATGATCAGCGCTCCAGGTCTATACTGACGTATAACAGAGGAGATGATTATCTGTACGTGTTGATGAGAGCTTTAGGTCTATATTTACATATAACAGAGAAGATCATCACTCCAGGTCAATGATTCCGCATAGCAGAGGAGATTAACACGAGAACAAAAAATTCTGAAGAGCTAACGAGAAGCGTCATTCAGGGCTGCAGCTAAGGGTTATTTGGGAAAAATCAAGCACGAAACAAATACTCTCAGTACATTTTTGTCAAAACTTATCACTTTGTGCAAACCAAATGTCTGTAAAAGTTCTCCTTATCACCGAGCTCTTTTTGAATTTAGTTTGATCACAGAATTGTTGTTTACTTGAATTCTAGCTGAGCCTATTGACATATCGTCACACAAATCAATGTCCTCCTTCAGATGCTTTCCATACAAACCTGCAACCTTCAAAATACACAAAATATATACATAAAAAAAGAATTTTGCACTCATGATATTCACTATATTTTCAATTGAGATATTACTCCCCCAAAATTTCTATTTCAGCACAAAATTGAAATCTTCAAAAGACTCAAGAGCGACCTCAAAGAGATGTGAAAACTTGATCAAAAATACAAGTAAACAAGTTAGACAATCCCACTTTTTTTTACTATCTACAATATATAAAATAGAAATTACCAAAGAAACGCATTCCATATTACCCTATCAAAAGATTATAAATGAGTTATCAAGAAAAATGCAGTGGTGGTGAAATTAGATATGCAAAAAATAAAGAAAGATCCAGAATGTGGATAAGATACCAGAACCATAACCTGTTTGTTCCGCCTCAAATTTGAATAAGGAACATTCTCTGTCAGTAAACCGGATTACTAACAGTCCTCCTAAAATGTTCCTACACTCATCAACAAATTAGTTAGAAAGAGGAACCCAGGCCATCGTAGTCCTGGGCGTTCCATTTTCATCTGTCACACCCCCAATTTTCCACTAACGGAGTTCTACCGTTTGGGGCGTGACATGCCAGGATCTCATTGCCATTAGTTACATTGAACGACCTCTATATGAATTTAAAAACCAACATTTATATAAAAAAACAAATTTTAAAATAAGTTTCAGTGCGGAAGCATAAATAAAAATCCTAAACACTTCAATGCGCAAACCGTGCGTTCCAAAAACCAAGTCTAACAAAAATAAAATAAAAAGAATTTTGAATGCAACTAAGACTTAACCAAAGCATGCTCCTAATCCGTGCACAGTACCTGAGAAAGACATGCTAAATCGTGTCAACACTAGGTTGGTGAGCTCACAGGTTTAAGTAAATAAAAATACAACAACAGCCGATAATGTAAAATACAATTATATCATTGGGTAACGAACCCAGGTTCTTATTATTTAAGCGTTTCGATACCGAGCTGACTGAGATTTATTTGCGCCTCGACACCATTGCTAACAACAAAAATGGACCAACAACATAGGACAATTCATACCTGCCCGGCTCCCAGCCGAGGGTGGGGTTTGTCAAACCCAGTAGTACTACCCGAACTTCCTCGCTATACCCCGTATATTAACAGCTCGAAGATTTAGTGAGGACTTTAACAACTTGTTATGATTCACGCTTAATAATCAAGAGATATAAAGTAAATACCATTATCAAATTTAGTTTCATGCATGCTTTCTCCCCAAACAGGAAAATAGTAAAAAGGGGTCGTGAAACTCACCTTATAGTGTGTAGCTACTACCAACAGCAAAAATAGAAATTCCTAAGTCAACCATCGACCTGATTAAGCTCCACTAATTAGGTACAGATTACTCTAATGGAATTTACGTTTGGTTTCGCGTTCCCGGCTCGGTTTAGTATCAATACCCATATATAAATACGCCATTCAGTACCAATATACCCAATGACTATACATGTAACATTACATACCCACACACACACTCCACATGCAATATACACAAGTTTATATCATCTTCATCCCTGTTGACCATTTGTTTTACATAAATACACACATATTCTGATGATCACTTCACACACACACACATATATGCATGTACACCAATGTTAATGTTAACACGTACTCTTTATATATTTTTTACCGGTTCATAAATGACACTCACCTATTGTTTGGTTTGAATGATTTCATCTCAATACTAATAGATACATTATCATGGACGTATACATATGTATATGCTTTTAAAAACATATAAACACACCCAAGCATATATACACATTGTTATTAAATCACACACACACAAATATATATTTGTTTACTGAAATCGACACGAAACCAATCCCCACCTCAAATTTATATATATACATACACCGTCGGTATATACACACGCTAAAATAAACCGATCGAACACCTAACCGTTCCGGCGAAACCGAAACCGTAACGAAATGAGATAAGTAAAACGAGTCATTGGTGACATACCGAAACACATAAGAGATGGGAGGTGCTCGCCATTGACTTATAGAGATTGTAGCAGGTTTGCCGGAGACGATAGAGGCGCCCGGAACAACAAAAATAACAGTGGTGATGATTTCCGGCGACTCCGAACAGCTGCGCTAGGCGGCGACGATTTGCCAGGCGGTTGTTGGAGATGACAAGGGATGATGACGGTGATCGTAGAGGGTGATGCGACAAAGATTATGGTTTTGTGTTAGTTGTGTTATGCAAGGTGAAGATGACGACGGGGTGTGGGAGGGGTTTGGGTTATATAACTTTTAATTAATTAAATTTTTACACATAGGCCACTCAAGTTTCAATTATCATTAAGTTGTTCCTAAAGTTATATATTTTAACATTCGTTAGTTACGAATTGAACCTCGTACGTTTTACGTCTTATTTATTTTATGAAGTTATCCTGTTTATTCTTTGTTATATTTTTGAGTCATGCGTATTAGTTATACCCAAATTACTAATGTTTAAACGTCACTCATTATGATCCGAAAATTGATGGAATTACTACTTTTTTATAATTATTTATTTTGTTGTTTGTTTAAATTAATGACTTTAATTAATTATAAAGGTAATGTGCTTGATGGGTTTCACGTTAGAAGAGACTAACAGAATTTAGTTAAGTTGGGTTAACGACGTTCACCTAGTATTGTCGGGTGTCACATCATCAGTGTAAGACACCTGTCTGAACACAACCTGTTCTTGTATCACTTATCTTTTCCTCTTTCTTTTTAATTTGCCAAATTTGTTTAGGTTCAAACATGTTCCATTTGAAGTAATTAAATTTGGAAATCATTTTCTGTTTAAGTCCCGATGAGAAAGATTTTAGTTTTGGTTCTTTTGTCACATTCATCTTTGAGTCATGTGAAACCGGCTTCACATGAGAAGGTAGGGATGAAATATTCGTCATCCGACCACTCAAAGATGTATGATTATTAACTTGAAAATCAAAGATACAAACCTATTTACCTTTACCATGTGGAGGATTCTTTCTAGACTCTGATCCGGAGAAGCAATTTCTTTTGCCTTTACCGTCCGAAGGATGTCCTTTTGGGCATTTCTTGAGCACATGATCATCCTTTCCACATTTGAAGCAGGCCTTGAATGGCTTTTGATGCTTGAGTGGCTCCATGTGGAGTAGCTGGGGATGGAGCTTTCTTTGAGCTTGATGCAACTTGTTGAGAGACTTGTGGCTTCTTATGTTGAGCAGTGAAAGAGAAACAAACTTGTGACTTCTTTTGTTGAGTTGTGGGTTGTTGGATGGGAGATGAGATCTTCACTTGCTTGTTCTCAAGTCTTTTACAAACTTGAGATATGATGGACAGAGGTGAAGTCTTCTTCTTTTGAGCTCTGGATGGAAGATTAACTTGTCTTGCAGTTGGAAATGAGATCCTGATTTGACTTGATTCAGGTTTTGGAAGCATTTTAGATTTGACGGTTACAGGTGACATCTTGATCTTTAAATCTCCGAGACTCTCCTTTGTCTTTGATTCATCATCTGAACTTGTCCAGTCTTCAATAAGTACCTCTGCTTCCAACAGATCTTGATTGATGGGAATTGAGTGTGTTGATGTAGTTGCAGCTTGATGATTAAGTGATTCCTGAATTATCTCTTCCTTTTCACTCTTGACAGGCTTAAACGTAGGAATTTCACATGCTTTTAACTTATCAAAGAAGTTAGAAGTAACAACCGTTACAGGATTAGAAACAACAGGAACCGAGCAATCATTAGCTTGACTGTTAGTACCCGTTTTACTATATCCCATACCAGTCGAAGAATCATAATCATCTCGCACCTCCTTCAGATTAACTCCCTCTAAACCTGCATGCAAACTGTTAGATTCTTGTTCAAACAAATCATTTTTAGGATGAGGTTTAGGTGTTGGTGAATAACACACAGTGAATGGAGGCGGAAAAATCGTCTGAACCTCTGTGTCATACCCTACCCCATCTTTTACCCTATCCCCCCTTTGTTTTGAAGCAAGCTCATTCATTTTCATACTAGCAACAATCCACTTATCAAGTTTTGTTTGAAGTTTTGTGGATTCAAACTGTGCTAATATGAGTCTTTCAATAAAAAGATTTAGTTCAACATTTCGTTCATAAAGATTTATTCTCAAAAGATCAATTTCAGCCAAAGCTTCATTGAGTTTTATCGAAAAAGAAACTTTATTCTTTTTAAGTTTTGTATTTAAGGTGGTTAATTCAGCTTGATTTGTTAACAACAATTTATTAGCTTTATAAACACCAAAAAGACGAACTCTGCATGCAGATGAACACATGTCTTGACTGTCTCATAAGGAAGTCCCATGACGATTTTTTTCAACAGCAAGGGCTTTATCGCAGTTGCAGACCCTTGTGTTTCTTTTGCGTTCCTCGTCCTTTGCCTTCAGCATCTCTTCATCCTCAGCTTCCTTCTCCCCTTCATCATTTTCCTCATCTTTATGATCAACGATCGACTCACAATCAAATTTACTCTCACAATCAGCTATCGAAGCAACACAACTTTCTATGAGGTTCTCCCTTATTTCCTTAGTTGATTTCGAATCAGATTTCATTGACTTCAGTCTTTCAGTCAATTCAGTTTTGTAGTCAAGTATGCTTGTAACCAATGAGATGAGGTCAGTATTTATTGTGTTGGTTTGTGGTTGAGTCACTGCTTGATAAAACTCTTTTCTTTTGACATCCAACTCCAAAGATTTCAACTTGTTGATCACATCCAACAGCTTGTAATCTGAAAACTTTCTCTCTTTCTTAAGATTTTTAACATGAAGATTCCATTCTTGTGGAAGAGATTCACGAAGCCTTTGAATTTGTTCATGATTTGTGAGTTCAGGATCATGCTTCTTTAGATTACTTGCAACCATCACAAATCGATCGAGAAACATGGGCATCCTTTCATTCTTTAAAACTGCAAAACTATCAAACCGGCTTTGTGGCATTGTGAGATCATCAGATTCAAAGGAGTTAAAAAGTTCTGCATAAGCCATTTTTTTTAATTTTAAAAATTTTGCAATTAAAACCCCAACGAACTTTCGGTTCAAACAACTCGGCCTAAAGAAAAAAAATTTGAAATTACCCGGCCAATTACAAAAATATTTTTCACTCAATCAAATTTAGGCCCAAATGATAACAACAAAAATAACCCGGCCAGACAAAAAATATTTTCCTCTCAACTGACAAAAATTTGGCCCATATAAAAGAAACAACTAATGCCCGGCCAAAAGACGTCACCTTTCAAAATTTAATGACGACTTTAACGAAAACGCCCATAAAATTTTAACTTTTAACACCGGCGAGAATTTAAAACGTTATATCTCAAACTTTAAAAACATTTTGTCTAAACACTCGGCCCGTGTGTATACTTTTTAACCAATATAACGGTCCAATTTTACATCCCAAACTCGAGTCCAATTTGCAAATTTGCAGTCCAAATAAACAAGATTTAAACGGGCCAAAAACGTTTTTTTATTTAATATAAAGTCCAACACTTAAACCTAACCTTAACCCACCTTTAAAAAAATAAGTTCAGCCGTTTGGAAGCAAACTTCAAATAACATCACCTTTAAACCACAACAACACAACATAACATTGAAAATCTAGAGCTTCTCTCTCTCTCTTTAAACTCAAGAACACACTCAACACAATACACATAACATTAACAGCAACAACACATACTCTCTCGATCTGATTTATTAGCAACATCATCACCAACACATCTCCTTCTGTTGCTGCTCGTTTTTTTAGATCCGATGAGTAACAACACCCAAACACGTTCATGTTCTTCTTCTGTTCGAACAACAAGTGCAGCCTCACTCTCACGTGTTCTTTCTCGACAACAACCTCTTTCTTTCTTCTTCTTTCCTCTTTTTTGTTTGTTGGAGGTTTGGTGGACGCGAGATAGGACGGATGTCAAATGGGTAAGTTGTGGATTTGTTTAAAATTTGGTTATGTAAGGAATGGGGCTAGTTGGTTTGTATGGTGGACGGGCTAATGGTGCAGATCCGTGATGGTATAAAAAAAAACGGGTGGGTTTTGATTATGATTGGGTTTTTGGTTATGGTTATGGGTTTGGTTATGGTTATGGTTTTTTTTTTTTGGTTATGGTCGTGAGATTTGGGTATGTTTTTTTTAATGATGTCGTTTTTATTTTTATTTTTTTTATTTATTTGTTTATGGTTATGGGTCGGGTTTTGGTGTATGGATCTAAGGTTTGGGTATGGGATCGGGTTAGGATTTTGATTTTGTGTTTGGTTTTGGTTAAAGAAAACTTAAATGGTTGTAGATCTAATTTGGTTTTGGTTTTGGTTTTGGTGGGTTTGGGTATGTTTTGACGAAGTTGTGGTCGTGGTAATGATTTGGATGTGGATGTGGTTTAGATGTTTGGGTGATTTTGCACAGATATGTGCTAGTGTCGCACAAATCTATACTAATGGTTTTATTTTTTTTAGGTACAAAAGTGTAACAAGATGTAGTTTCGCAAAGATCAGGGTAGTGTCGCAAGGTAGTGTCGCACTGATTTTTCAACTTTCGTTCAGGTGTGGTCTAGTGTAGCAAGATCGAGATTTGAAGCTCCAAAAACACCAAGAACACACACACAACTGTGTGTGAGACAAAACACTCAGATCCGAAAATTTTCTTTTATTTTCTTGCAGATCTGAGGTTGTAGATCACAAATATGTTTTTGTAATCAACAGATCGGATGATTGTTGATGAAGATCTGATGATTTTAAACTCAGATCTGGTTTCTCTCTCTAAAAACCCATCAGATCTGATTTCTCTCTCTTAAAACTTCTACACAATTCTTTAAAATCAGCAACTATCTTCAACAAATGATTCAAAGATGGATCTTAGTTAGGCTCTGATACCATTTGTTGGTCCATGAAATCAGTAATTCGTGTTATATATGATTTAGATCTAATCACAATCAATTGATACCACTAGATCTAGCATCAATTGATTTAGATTTGTGACCAAAACTCACACAAACCATTACAACCCATTAATAAATGATAACTAAGAAGATTAATAGAAGAGGATGGATTAGACAATTGCAACAAAGATATAACAGATCCAATTCCTTGCAAACAATCAATAAGGTTCGAACTCCGTATCAAAAGAGAGAATAGTATTCAATTAAGTTCTAAAGAGTTGTGTACAAAATGCCCTAACATAACTATTTATACAGATCATAGTGTCGCAGGCAGTGTCGCATAAACCTGTAACAAAGACACTAAAACAAAGCCTAATCTAACTACTACAGCGGAAACGAAATACGACTAGTCTATTACAAGTAAAACGAAATACAAATAACAACAAGGTGAAATACAAAGACACTATGTTTACATTTCATATTGTAAACATACTAACAGTCTTTGCAAGTCTTTGTTCCTCTAGATGATTTTCAGAAACTCGTTTCAGTTTTCCTCGTGATTCGTTCTGTTTACTGATTTGATTCTTTCCGAAGTTTCGTTGTTAAAAATGGGTTGATATCTTGGATCCATCTCATTTGTTTGGCTTGACACTATTTTAAAATATTCGTAATTTAAATAGATTTGACTCTCATTATTTTTCAAAAAAAAAATTTAATTTTTAAGTTTCTGATTTGTGCGACACTATAGTGTCGGATCTGCGACTCTACATACTTTGTGACACTATAGTGTCGAGCATGTGACACTACATTGGGTTTCATATTCATCTGATGTGGGTCAAACAGTTCATATCTCTTATTTTAAAAAAAACGACACTACGCACGACTCTAAACCCTAAAACACACACTCCACTTTAATCCATCATTTTCGAGTGTTTCTGTCACTTCCAACCGGTAAGTATTGTTCTCCTACACATTTCGAACCTTCGTTTGTTTGGTATTGGATTATAATGTCGATCTGATATGGTTTTGATTGATCTGTCTTTTGGGTTTTCTCGTTTTTCGACACTAGTGTTCTTGTTGCCACATTGAACAAAAGTTCAGACTTTCCTGCGACACTACCAAGGTTATACCGACAATGGCTTGATGGTAGTGTCGGAGGACTATTAAGCGACGACATTGTAGTGTCGATGTACACACTATGCTGTTGCGACACTACAATGTCGTTGTTTCTGCGACACTGCTGCGACACTACTGTGTCGCAGCTATGCAACACTATGTTTTATTTTATTTTATTTTATTTTATTTTATTTTGCATTATTTTTTCTTTACTTTTCGTTATAACTGACAAATTTCCGATGTGTATTTCAGGTTAAAATATGGATCCAGAGCCTCCGCATCCGATGAAGTTCGACAAGCGGTCAAACGTGGTCGCTTATCTCAATGATAAGGACCCGAAGTCTGTCGGCTTTCGTGACGCAATATCCTGGTTGAAGGCGTCCCCTATCTCCTATGCTATCACGAAGGATTTGATCATTGATCAACAGCACGTCAGAGATTTCTGGGAATCTGCAACATACAACCTCAATGCAAAACCAGCAGAGATTAGAGCAAGAGTTATGGGGGAGGATATCGTGCTATCTGTTGACTCGATTGCTCATATGCTGAGAATGGAACGTGACGTTGGCTCTCCAATGTTACTGAGTTTGGAGGACGTGCACGAAGGATTTTTGGAGATGGGTTATGAAGGTACCGAATATCTGGAGCGTCGGGAAATTAAGAAGACATTTCTGTCGAGGGAATGGAGGTTCATCGCGTATGTTATCATTGTTTGCTTAGACCATCGAAAGGGTGGAACTGATGGTCTAAATTTTGAGTGGGCCCGCGTGATGCTGAATCTGTGCAGGGGTGATAAAGCAAATATCCCACAAATGATTTTTGAGTATATGA
Organism: Tagetes erecta; assembly: GCA_030867185.1. Classification (NCBI taxonomy): domain Eukaryota; kingdom Viridiplantae; phylum Streptophyta; class Magnoliopsida; order Asterales; family Asteraceae; genus Tagetes; species Tagetes erecta. The sequence goes on along the minus strand of CM061495.1, from coordinate 26,044,708 downwards.
TTGAAAATTTCCGCAGAAAAGTAGGATAAATGGTTGCTATACCGGAGATTTATCCAGATCTTTATGGATGATTTGAAGCCGGGATTACAGAAGCTGGGTGATCCTTTGATTTTGACAAAGATGAATGTCAGGATCTTTGCTGACTGCTCCGCACCCCGACATGATATTACGGGAAAGATAACGTATCTTTTTCGAAATATGTATACGGACGAAAGGTGGGAGTACATTGAAAAGTTGAAGATATCAGAAGAAAAACGTTTTGGTGAGTTGCGGGAGAAGATTAAAGAAGATATCAAGAAGAGAAAGAAGTTTGTTGGAAAAAAGGCTGTTCCGTTTGAAGAGGAACTGGATGAGATCAAAACCGAGCTTGCAAAATCCAAAAGAAAGAAGGAAAGGAAAACGGGCGATAAAGCATTAATTGATTCTGATACTGATGTCAGAATCAAAAAGGGTAAAGGAAAGGAGGCCGAAGTGTCTGATGCTGTGCCAAAATCATTCATGAAAAAGCCAGAAAAGAAGGGGTTTGCGGGATTAGACGAGGATGTGATTCGTGGGTTGAATACATCACTCGCTAATGAGCTGAGCATGATTAAGACGAAGCTGATAAATGCCGAGGAGAGGGAGAGGCATCGGGAATCAGAAATGGAGGATTTGAGAAGGATTGTATTGGATCAACACGTGCTTATCAAAAAATTGTTAGAGGAGCTAAATGAGGTAAAGAAAGAAGTGAAGATTGGAAACACGAAAACTGAAGATGAGATCAATGAAATGGTGAATATTGGAAAATATTCAACCTTGAAGGAGATGGTTCAAACCTCTAGGAGCAGGAAAGAATTTGGAGGTTTCAGCGGTGCAGGTGCGAGCAAATCTGATAAAGAAGCAGAAATTACTGATGATTTCTGCTTCGATGTTGATGCTGATTTAGTGGGAGATGAGGAGCTAGTTGATGAGACAAAGGAGGTTAAACTGAAAATAGTTCATGAAGAAGTGGAAGAGGAGCAATTGATAGATTACGATTCAGAGCCCGAATTCTATGAAGTTGACGAAAAGGAAATGGTTTATGTGGCTCAGAGGAGCGGAGCAAAGGGTGACGTATTCAAATTAGATAAATTAGATTGGTTCAAGAAGGTGGATGAACCTGAATACGTCACGCCTTTATTTCAGAACTTGGATGCCCCTACCCCGAAAGACACGGATAATAAAATATTTAGCAGGAAGTACAATATGGAGCTACAAAAGTTCATGATTAAAAGAAGAGTGGGTGGGATCAGCTATATCAGTAATCGCAAACACTTCAAAACTTTCCCGAAGTGAGATTTGAGGTGTTTGGCGGTTCTCCCACTGATTAATGCAGATCAAAATGATCGTGCAAAACTTTTGGAGGAGGAAATCCAGGCGGGACTGAAAAGACAATTTTATTAGTTTTGGGTACAACAAGTTGGAGCGCAAAAGATCAAAGAAAGATTTAGATTGGGTTACCGGAAAAGGGAAAATCGTGTTGAAGATGAAGCCGATCAAGACGGTGCTGAGATTGAGAGTTCCAGACCCTAGCCCGTCGAGACTGCGGGAATTTGAAAAATGGTTCTATGATAATTAGACGGGGGAGGCGATCGTACGTGTAAAAGATGGAACTGAGTGGAGGCTGTTTGATCCAATGGAGGTGTTTGGTTTCTCGGACGATGATTTGAAGATATTATGCGAGAATCCTATTAGATGTGGAGCCGGAGCCGATACAAAGAAAGAAGCTGCTTTGTTCGAGAGAGTGGCGAATAGGGCTCGTGGGATTAGGGCAGAAGTGAAGGAACTTACTGAGAAAGTACAAAAGAAGACGGATCTAAATGAAGAAGTACGAGAATTGACGAAGTTGTTTGGTGCTGCTAAAGCTGGGGCTGAAGAAGGAGACCCAACAGGTGAAGTACCTCCCTAGGGGGAGTATTGATGACCACATGTAGGGTGGTACTTCACCTTGTTATTTGTATTTCGTTTTACTTGTAATAGACTAGTCGTATTTCGTTTCCGCTGTAATTGTTAGATTAGGCTTTGTTTTAGTGTCTTTGTTACAGGTTTATGCGATACTGCATGCGACACTATAGTGTGGCATGCAGCCTGTCCATGCTTAGCGATCAGGCAGTGTCGGGTCTGCGACACTGCCTGCGACACTATGATCTATATAAATAGTTATGTTAGGGAATTTTGTACACAACTCTTTGGAACTTAATTGAATACTATTCTCTCTTTTGATACTGAGTTCGAACCTTATTGATTGTTTGCAAGGAATTGGATCTGTTATATCTTTGTTGCAATTGTCTAATCCATCCTCTTCTATTAATCTTCTTAGTTAATCATTTATTAATGAGTTGTAATGGTTTGTGTGAGTTTTGGTCACAAATCTAAATCAATTGATGCTAGATCTAGTGGTATCAATTGATTGTGATTAAATCTAAATCATATATAGCACGAATTACTGATTTCATGGACCAACACTCTCACAAAGTCATAGACTCATCTCATTTGTTTTCTTTAAACCTGACCACCTATCACCGCCACTCTCTCTACATTTCGGCCGTCAACAGTGTTTTCTTTAAACTCCAATAGCAACCCTGGCTTGAGATCTTTGTACTACGATGATTTGTTGTTGGTTTTATCTATTTTCTGTTTTTTTACGGCTAGGGTTTCGTCGGTCGTTGTTGACGGTTTTGTAGAAGGGGATGCGGTTGTTGTGGTTGGGTGGTGGATTTGAGACATGCCGATGTTTTGTGCTTGCTTTTGGTGATTGTGGTATTTTGTTGTTGTGCATGTTGTTCGTTTACTGATTAATGTGGTGGTTGTAGATCTATGATATCAAATGTGGTGGTTGTTGCAGATCTAACAATCAGATCTATGATATTAGACCGTCGCGTGTGTGCGGTGGTTGTTGCACACCCGTTGGCTGTGGTGGTTCTAATCTGTGGTATCAAATCGTCGCGTGCGATGATGGTTGTACAATTTGTGGTTGTGGTTATGTAGACATACAACAAATCTTTTAGGGTTTCGAATTGCATGTCGATGATGATTCGTCATCTGAGATGTACACATTATGGTTGTACAATTTGTGGTGATGGTTGTAGATATCTATGTAGACCTGCAACAAAATTTTGGGGTTTAGAATTTCATGTCGATGATGATTCGTCATCTGAGATGTACATGTTGTTGCCGACAATGGTCAGGCGACGACGAATTAATTTCAGGATTAATTTTTTTGTTGTAAAAGGCAATGATGATAGGGTGCTAATATCCTCGTGGCGTGGCATTCATTGTAGCACTATGGATATTTTATTTTGACCACCCCCTGAGCCTAATTATTTGTTTTGGTTTAATGTTGGCTTTTCTTGGTGTGTTTTGTGTGATACGAAACATCAATGGTTTTTACTTTTGGTAATCGTCTTTTTGTTCCATATGTGTTTTGGGCAACAGAAAACATCATTGGTTTTTGGTTTTAGTATTCACTTTTGGTTTTGAGTCATTAATATAACAATATGTTTTTGGTAATATGAAACATCAAAGGTTGAAATTCTATTTATATTTACTTATTTTTAGAATTGATAATCTGGATAAGGAATTTGATCTTACAAATTGTTTGTGGCTGAAATATGTAGCTAACATCAATTGTGTACGACTATGATGACATCTAGAAACATCTCCTTAGTTGGTAAACAAAGATGATAAATAGAGATTCTCCATACTTACATCCTGTATTACAACTGCGATGATAAGATTTTATAGAGTGAGTCGAAAAAATAAACATTTTAAAAGAGAGTAAAGCTAATATAAATACCTAACGAGCAACAATAAAAAGCTCAACAATAAAAAGCTCGCGCAACGCGCAAGCATTGTATACACCTAGTTACTATAAAGCAAAATGACAAGTTATTAAAACATAAGGGTTTAAAGTGTAAATTCATTTTAAAACATAACCCATCCAGCCTCACCCCGCTTTTCCGGCAAAACTGCCGGCGAGACTCTAGGGATCTCCGGCAATCACCGAAACCCACAATGTAACCCATTTTAGCCCCGTTTAAATCGTTTTATCACTGTTTTAACAAGTTTCGAACTCAGTAGCCATCTCATTTGTGTTTATCTTGGAGAGTATTATCAAATTAAACCCAAACCCATCACATTCAGAAATTCAAATCCAATCTCCGGCTAACTCGCTTGCAAAACCAAATTAAACCAATCAGAATGCGTCTTTAAATCTAAAGCAACCTGAACAACAATTTAATTGAATAATTGTATCGTCAATTTAAGTTAAATCAAGTCTCTTTTCATCCGAAATTACTCGAAATCGTTTGCAGGATTTAACCTCGAATCAATTTTATATAAGCCCTTTAAATTTTTCATGCGACTGTACTTAATCTTTCTGCAAGCACCAATTCAATTCCAACATTCACTACAATATCCATTAATCCCATGTTCATCGTATTCATGCTCATCGGCCGTTGTCATCATGTGGGTATAATTATCATAAACTAACTTGGGGCTTTTACTCATTCATCATCATCAACTGTTACTGAATCTTCAATTGTAACACATCGACTCTAGATCATCTCCGATTCTTCCACATTTGCGTTATTCTTATCTTCTTATTATCGTTAGCAAACCATCGTTACCTCATGTACCTAAAACCATTCATTTGATTCGTTTACTTATCCCGATCATCATCTTTGTATTAGATTTCGATTTCAGATAGTAATTAAGGTTCAATTTTGGGTGATTTCGATTCTAGGGTTTTATGTGAGAATTGGGTTTAAGAAAACAGTATTTGATAACAAATTTCGTTTTCAATCACAATAACAAAGGTTGTGATGCCCTGATGGTTTATTGATGTGTCTAAGTTGCAGAAGGTCCAGGGTTCGATCCCTGGATGTGTGTTTTCGTTGTGTATGGCTTTTTTTAGTTTTTCATGACTTAAACATATTCCTATTAACTACCAATAAAGTTCTTTAAGCCAAAAAGATTATAAGTTATGTTATGAAGTATTTTAAATTAATACATATGATATTAATTTTATAAAACTAAAAGGTTTTATATTTATGAAATTTTGTTGAGTTTAAATAGTAGTCACATAATACATTTAAAGTTTTGAAAGTCTAAGAAAACAAAGTTATTAATGGATCCTAGCAATTAATAATCTCGAGATTATGCTTTAATCATGTTTTACTTTTATTTACATTTGATAATGGTATTACTTAAAAGATTTATTTTTATAAATTATTTTTTATAAATAATTATTTAGTAATACTAAGGGTCATGTCACTTAAAGAACTATCGATTTTAATTAACTTCGTAAAGAGTTAAATTTTATATACAAATTACTCAGTATATTATTTATAACATCAACGTTATAAAACATATTACTATTACATTATTATTTCTCTTTTATTTGTACTATTTAATTTACTTAAACTCAGATTCTAACTAGATCCCTAGATCTCTAGATTCCTAGAGTTATTTTAGCTATCATTCTAACTTAAGACGACATCCTTTAGATGATCCTTAAGGAGTTTTCCAGATGTTTTTATTCAAGTCTTGTTGCATTTCGTTTTCATTGAATCAATTATCAGGTGAGTATTCATAGCCCCTTTCTTGTTTTCAATTTGGGGTGTTATCATGTGACCTATTAAATCAGATTTTAGTTGTTCAGTTATTTCAGTTATCAGATTTCAGTATCATATTTCAGTTGATCGTTAAATCAATTCATGTAATGTCTTTACTTGCAAACTATCTGTTCATAGCCAGATAGCAATTTTTGTGCAAGCGTAATCATTAATTTGTAGAAACCGACAGTTACTAATGGTAGATCTATTGGTCAAAGGACTCACTCCACTGATGCTTGGGTGACTATAACTGACAGTTACTAATGGTAGATCTAAGGAATTGGACCTAGTTAATTCAATAAAATGACGTAGAATATTTCAGATATTTTTGTTTTTATTATTTGTTTTGTTTTGTTTTGGATACTTTTAATTGGATTTAATAATATTGAAACTGTTTTGAGTACCATGTGCTATGAACAATCATTCACTTTCGTCTGCCTCGATGATTCCACCATCGGTCGGTGTGTGACAATGCACACCCTGTGCCACACCTCGAAAATTGCAATGGAACAAAACTAGTGATGTAGGTAACAGAAGTTGGTTACTAAAAATCATGAAGCAAACAACCACATTAACTATCAAAATGGATACAAGTTACTTTAAACGTAATAATAATTACTACAACCCATAAGTGTTTAAAAACGCCAAATAGTCTTTTAAACAAAGTTGTTCCTTATTAAAACCAAACATAATTTTTAGAAAAGCAGTAACAAATACAAGTATCTAGATGTGGTGTTCATTGTTCCAAAAACTATTATCCATCATTCCCATGCAATAACTTAGTACCTGAAAAACATGCATAAAAAACGAGTCAGCATAAAGTTGACATGTTCATGGGTTTAAATAAAAGTATAACTTATTAATCTGATATTAGTCATCTTATCGACAAGCGCATACATATCATGGGTGCAGAAACATTCTTGCACTCACATGTATCGGTATCTAAACATAGGCCAACCAATGCAGGGTTGCAATTTGTACAAAGATCAGTACAAATCCACTACGCAATTAGGATGTATAAAACGGCCGCATGCTTGTTTCACCGAAGTGTCTTCAACAACACAATTTGCAGCTAGAGTACAATCTCGAGCTCCCATTATGAAAATGAATAGTGCTATTAGTAATACTTTTTTGTTCATTGTGTTTATGTGGTATATTTGATATGACACCACTCTATATATACATGCAAACAAAGAGAATATTTTAATAGAAGAAACAAACTTTCATAAGTGTCTCATATATATCCCTCTAAATTTTTCTTTCATGATCTAATACCTCAACTTGCATGCAATTTGTTATTCTCATACCAATTTAACTTAGCATGTGAACTTATATTATTAAAACAAAATCTATACTAAAAGATCAAATTCTACACGTTTTTCTCTAGAGGCGTTCCACGTTGCCGTAAATCTAATAATCGAAGATTCGAAGGACCGCTCAAACTAGAGCGATTCTTATTGGTTTCTAATAACAATTTGTATTCCATTGATTTCATTAAGTATAACTCTACTCTATGTATGAGAATAACAAGTTCATGAAAGTTAAGGTATTCAATCAAGATTAAAAAATTTTTGAGGGACTTAATTTGATCTCTTACAAAAGTTTGTTAACATTTTATTAAATGCTTTGCTTATTATAACACCATTTACTTTTCCAAATAATCCAACCAAGCTAAAACTAGATGTGTTAGATAAATATACACTTTATATGAGTCAATGATAATTTAAAAAAAACTTATATATCTTGAATAAGTAATTGGCAACATGATAAACAACCCAACCAAACTTTAAAGGGTGATATGCATGATTCATACAAACTCAAAATTTACGACTCACAATAAAAATAGAAGAATTTATTACATTTTATTATTTAAAATTTTACTTTTGGGCAAAATAGGGAAACTTAAAAACCTATAATCCATAACATGACAAATTTATGCACACATAAATAATAAGTCCAAATTATTTAAAACACCATCACACTTCTAGTAAATGAATCTTGATTCTTGATTTAGAGCATATTCGTTTTAAATTAAATCCATATTATTTACATTTTATTAGAATTAAATTAAATAGAAAAAAAAGAACTAAATTATGGTAAACTAACCATGTCCGACTTGAACTTTATTTGCTACTTTATAATTGCCCTTTTATCTACAACAAGTAAAATCAGTCATTTTAAGCCTAAAATGTCCAAAATATGACTACGTAATCAGATTTATATTAATGGTGGCAAAGTAAAAATCTACTCTTTGGTGTCAAAACATTCTTACCGCCCATTGGTTATTTTGGATATTTAAAGTTCTTGCGTTGTTTGCAGGGCCGTTTATTTGAGATTACTTTTTATACACTAAATATATATATATTTTTTAGATTAAATTTTATACACTAAATATATATATTTTTTAGATTAATTTTTATACACTAAATATATATATTTTTGAGATTTATTATTACAAATAGTATTTATTTGGTAAAAGTAGATATTTTGTGACAATCAAACGATCGATTAATCAAGATGGGAATAACGTAAAAAAGATCCGATACATTTATTCATAATAATAATATCGAGCGTTACATTTTAAAGAAATAAATACAAATACAATTAAATGTAGAAAATCTCGGTTTCGAGTCGGGCGTTCAGATTCGGGTTCGGGGCAGATGTCCCAAAAATTGTATTGTAGTATAGAAGTTATCTATCTAATATTTCAAGGTTTTAGGGGGAAATTTTTGGGGGGAAAACATTTGATTTATAATAGGAATTTTGGGAGGGAAATTGTGTGAAGTTAATCACTATGCATAAGTTTATGGAACCATATACTTAAATATTAAAATTTTGTAAATACTTAAACATAATGGTTATAAATTTATTATAAATATTATTATTTAACCCGTGTGTACACACGGGCAATAAACCTAGTATTACTTATAAAGCAAAATGATAAGTAATAAAAACATAAGGGTTTAAAGTGTAAATTACTTTTAAAACGTAACCCATCCAGCCTCACCCGGCTTTGCCGGCGAGACTCCGGCGATCTCTGGCAATCACCCAAACCCACAATGTAACCCATTTTAGCCCCGTTTAAATCGTTTTATCATTGTTTTAACAAGTCTCGAACTCAGTAGCCATCTCATTTGTGTTTATCTTGGAGAGTATTATCAAATTAAACCCAAACCCGTCACATTCAGAAATTCAAATCCAATCTCCAGCTAACTCGCTTGCAAAACCATATTAAACCAATCAGAATCCGTCTTTAGATCTAAAGCAACCCGAACAACAATTTGATTGAATAATTATATCGCCAATTTCAGCTAAATCAAGTCTCTTTTCATCCGCATATAACTAGAAATCGTTTGCAGGATTGAAACAACCCAATTTTTTTTTTAACTTTTCGCAAAAATATATTTATCAGAATCAGAGTAGGTCCCAGTTTAAATCCAAAACTTGTCACTCGTAGTGACGTGTCATTTCATTATATATTTATTACAACAAAACAAGATCGTTTTACAACGACTTTATTTTACAAATTATTAAGCACAAGAGTAGGGTTCCTTGTCAGTCCAGTCACGTCCATGAAGCTTCAACCATTTATAGGTGCTTTCCCTGAAAACATTTAAAAATAATTTTATTAGCTTTCGCTAAGTAAGTACACTCTTTTTATCTCAAAACATATTTTCTTTTGTTTGGGATCAACACCCAAAATTATTTTACTTAATCCCTATTACTCCATGGAATTCACACAGATTTCCTTATGGGTTTAATAAAAACCCTTAGGGATTATTAACTCCACTTTTTATATTTAATCCTCATTACTCCGTAGGAATTCACACAGATTTCCTTTGGGTTTAACCCTTGAGGATTATTATCTCCATTTTATATTTAATCATCATTACTCCGTTAGAATTCACACAGATTTCCTATGGGTTTAACCCTTGAGGATTATTATCTCCATTTTATATATGTGGAGTTCAATACCCGAACCCCTTGGGATTTCAACACCCGAAATCCTTACATATATTTACTCCTCTTTTTATATATGTGGAGTTCAACACCCGAACCCCTTGGGATTTCAACACCCGAAATCCTTCCATATATTTTCTCCCCCTTTTTTTTATATATATGAAGTTCACACCTGAACTCCTTGGGATTTCAACACCTGAAATCCTTACATATATTTGCTTCTCTTTTTATAAATATATCAATTCATATAATTAGACCCGTAATACCACAAAACATCCCATAATCATGCGTAACATGAAATCAAATATGTCTTATCTCCACAAAATAATACAAAATAAATACATATAACATGTTAATAAACATGCAAAATGATTTAGTTTTGGGTTGGTGTACTTAAGATCATACCATTTTTATAGTCAACATGTAGCATATAAAATGATTTATTTATATACAGTTTAGTGTACTTACCTTCTGATGTCAGTGACTAAACTAGCTAGCTCCTTTGGTGACAGCGACTCAACTAGCTTTTGATATTCGAACTCGTCACCAAAATATACAATCACTCTTATAATCTCTTGTTTAAATTTCACACCCGAAGCTACCCAAATAATAATTTCTTCTTTAATATTCTATTGATATTCTTTAGTCATGATCATTGTTTTAGTTATTTATGTTATATGTTTGAAACTACATAATGTTTATTTATACTGTAACTTTGCCGACTCCATGAAGCTTCGAGAAGATAATATTAAACATTTTTCTTTTTAAACAAACCGTCATACACATCTATATCTCCATTATGAAGACATGAATTAATTTCTCATTTTCCCTTTAACCCCATGCATTTTCTCATATAGCGTAACTAATCCTCAAGTTTTAATTTAATAACTTTAACCCCTAGATAGTATTTTTATTATTACTATTATTGTTATTATTAGTAGTATATATCTTTAAACTAATTTAGACGCTCGGTTAAATGTAACACGTTTCAATAGTTACTTTATCAAAATTACTTACTTTTTATCATTATTTGAAATATAAAATTCAAATATTATAATTTATCTTAAAAATTAGGATGTTACAAGGATTTAACATCAAATTAATTTTATATAAGCCCTTTAAATCATTCATACGACTGTACTTATCTACAAGCACCAATTCAATTCCAGCATTCACTACAACATCCATTAATCCCATGCTCATCATATTCATGCTCGTTGGTCGTTGTCATCATCTGGGTACAATTATCACAAACTAACTTGAGGCTTTTACTCATTCATCATCATCAACTGTTTCTGAATCTTCAATTGTAACACATCGACTCTGGATCATCTCCGATTCTTCCACAGTTGAGTTCTTCTTATCTTCTTATTATCTCTAGCAAACCATCGTTACAGCAGGTACCTAAAACCATTCATTTGATTTGTTTACTTATCTCGATCATCATCTTTGTATTAGATTTCGATTTCAGATAGTAATTAAGGTAAAATTTTGGGTGATTTCGATTCGAGGGTTTTATGTGAGAATTGGGTTTAAGAAAACAATATTTGATAACAAATTTCGTTTTCAATCATAATAACAAAGGTTGTGATGGCCTGGTGGTTTGTTGATGTGAAAAAGTTGTAGAAGTTCGAGGGTTCGATCCCTGGATGTGTGTTTTCGTTGTTTATGTTTTTTTTAGTTTTTCATGACTTAAACATATTCTTATTAACTACCAATAAAGTTCTTTAAGCCAAAAAGATTATAAATTATGTTATGAAGTATTTTAAATTAATACAAATGATATTTATTTTATAAAACTAAGATTTTATATTTATGAAATTTTCTTGAGTTTAAACGATAATCACATAATACATTTAAAGTTTTGAAAGTCTAAGAAAACAAAGTTATTTATGGATCCTAGCAATTAATAATCTCGAGATTATGATTTAATCTTGTTTTACTTTTATTTACATGAGATTGTGATAATGGTATTACTTAAAGGATTTTTTTTGTAAATTAATTTTTATAAATAATTATTTAGTAATACTATGGGTCATGTCGCTTAAAGAACTATCGATTTTAATTAAATTCGTAAAGAGTTAAATCTTATATACAAATTAATCAGTATATTATTAGTTACATCATCGTTATAAAACATATTACTTTTACCTTATTATTTCTCTTTTATTTGTACTATTTAATTTACTTAAACCCAGATTCTGACTAGATCCCTAGATTCCTAGATTTATTTTAGCTATCTATCTAACATAAGACGACGTCCTTTAGGTGATCCTTAAGGAATTTTCCAGATGTTTTATTCAAGTCTTGTTGCATTCCGTTTTCATTGAATCAATTATCAGGTGAGTATTCATAACCCCTATTCTTGTTTTCAATTTGGGGTGATATCATGTGACCTATTAAATCAGATTTCAATTGTTCAATTATTTCAGTTATCAGATTTCAATTAATCATTAAATTAATTCATGTTATTTCTTTACTTGCAAATTATATGTTCATACCCTGATAGCAATTTTTGTGCAAGCGTAATCATTAATTTGTAAAAACCGACAGTTACTAATGGTAGATCTATTGGTCAAAGGACCCACCCCCTGATTCTTGGGTGATTATAACTAAATTATCATTATCATGTGTACCCCCTTATCATTTGTTCAAGGTTTGATTATGCGTTGTTATCTTCTAAGTACATCTTTTGCATTTATAAATTCTGACATAACATGAATTGACTTTTAATCAGTGTTTCTATATGTATTTCAAACCTATGCTTACTCACTAGCTAATTCGTTAGCTAACTAGTTATTTTTCACATGATTTCAGGAAAGCAAGTTAGGAGAGTACTTTGGATGCCTCACAATTAGGGACTTGGACCTAGTTAATTTAATAGAATGACGTAGAATATTTCAATTATTTTTTTTTGGATTATTTGTTTTTTTTATTTGGATACTTTTAATAGGATTTAATAATATTGAAACTGTTTTGAGTACCATGTGCTATGAACAATCATTCACTTTCGTCCGCCTCGATGATTCCGCTTTTCATCGGTCGGGGTGTGACAATGCACACCATGTGTCATACCACGAAAATTGCAACGGAACAAAACGAGTGATGAGGACTTTTTCAACTACACTATTTTGATAAAAAAAAAACTCGACTTTTTTTTATCAATATAGTGTAGTTAGGAATTTTATTTACCAATATAGTGTAGTTTGAAATTAATTTACCAAAAGAGTGTATTTTAAACATTTAATGACTCTCTCTCCTAATATTATTGGGTATTTTACAAAAGCTTTTTAGATGTTTTTTATTATTAAAATGATTTCTATAAATGCTTTAGAAATATCTTATAAATATATATTTTTAGCTTTCTAGATATTTTAATTTCTTTTAAATCGTTTTATAAAAAAATATTACCTACACTTTTTACTAATTGTATTTAAATAGTTTAAATAACCTTTTTAACGTCTACCTAATTTGTGCCAAAAAAATGTCTAAAACATAAAAAGAATTGTTTCTAATAATAAAAAAATTAAACAATCTAGGCACGCTTTCGAAATTCGTTGCGAGTTCACGTATTGCGACATAAACTCGTGACCTGGCATGTTTATACCCCGTGTTGCACATGTTAGCCCGTCACACTAAAGTATCGTAAACTCATTTTTGTTATTTGTAAAAACACAAGCTTTCTTAAAACACATAATAGGATATGCATTTTATATAAATTTTAAAGACCAAAAATCAAAATAGACGAATTCCCCATCATTATAAAATCTAAATATATGCTTTCACTTTGCTGTTCAATAGTTGTTTACTAGACGATTTAAAAGAAAGTAAAATATATAAAGAAATCATTTTTATACTTAAAGAAATTTATAAAAAGCTTTGTAAAATATCTAGTGACATTAGGAGAGAGAAACATTAAAATATTTAAAAGTACATTATTTTGGTAATTAACTTTAAAAGTACACTATTGGTAAATAAAAATCTCAACTACACTATTTTGATAAAAAAAACTCTCACAAAAGTTGGTTACTAAAAATCATGAAGCAAACAACCACATCTATCAAAATGGATACAAGTTACTTTAAACGTAGTAATAATTACTACAACCCATAAGTGTTTAAAAACGTCACATAGTCTTTTAAACAAAGTTGTTCCTTATTAAAACAAAACACAATTTTAAGAAAAGCAGTCACAAATACAAGTATCTAAATGTGGTGTTCGTTGTTCTAAAAACTATTATCTATCATTCCCATACAATCGGTAGCTGAAAAACATGTACAAAAAACGAGTCAGCATAAAGTTGAAAAGTTCATGGGTTTAAATAAAAGTATAACTTATTAATCTTATATTATCATACCAACAAGCGTATACATATCATGGGTGCAGAACATTCTTGCACTCACATGTATCGGTATCTAAACATAAGCCAACCAATGCATGGTTCTAGTTTGTAAAAAGATCAGTACAATATCCACTACGCAATTAGGATGTATGAAACGGCTACATGCTTGTTTCACCGAAGTGTCTTCGGCAACACAATTTGTAGCTAGAGTACAATCACGAGCTCCCATTATGAAAATGAATAGTGCTATTAGAAATACTTGTTTGTTAATTGTGTTTATGTGGTGTATTTGATATGACAACCACTCTATATATACATGCAAACAAAGGGAATATTTCAATAAAAGAAACAAACTTTTTTAGCATGTGAACTTATATTATTAAAACCAAATCTATACTAAAAGATCAAATTTTACACGTTTTTCCCTAGAGGCGTTCCACGCTGCCGTAAATCTAATAATCAAAGATTCGAAGGACCGCTCAAACTCGAGCGATTCTAATTAGTTTCTAATAACAATTTGTATTCCATTGATTTCATGAAGTATAACTCCACTCTATGTATAAGAATAACAAGTTCATGAAAGTTAAGGTATTCAATCAAGATAAATTTTTTTTAAGGGACTTAATTTGTTCTCTTACAAAAGTTAGTTAACTTTTTATTAAATGCTTTGCTTATTATAACACCATTTACTTTTCCAAATAATCCAACCAAGCTAAAACTAGATGTATTAAATAAATATGCACTTTATATGAGTCAATGATAATTAAAAAAAACTTATATATCTTGAATAAGTAATAGGCAACATGATAAACAACCCAATTAAGCTTTAAAGGCTAATATGCATGATTCATACAAACTCAAAATTCACGGCTCACAATAAAAATAGAAGAATTTATTACATATTATTAATTAAAATTTTACCTTTGTACAAAGTTGGGAAAATTAAAAACGTAGAATCCATAACATGACAAATTTATGCACACATAAATAGTATGTCCAAATTATTTAAAACATCATCGCACTTGTAGTAAATGAATCTTGATTCTTAATTTAGAGCATATTCATTTTAAATTAAATCCAAATTATTTACATTTTAATAGAATTAAATTAAATAGAAAAAAAAGAACTAAAAACATGGTAAACTAACCATATCCGACTTGAACTTATTTGCTACTTTATAATTGCCCTTTTATCCATAAAGCTACAACAAGTAAATTCAGTCATTTTAAGCCTAAAATGTCCAAAATATGACTACGTAACCAGTTTTATATTAATGGTGGCAAAGCAAAAATCTACTCTTTGGTGTCGAAACATTCCTACATTCCTACCGCCAATTAGTTATTTTGGATATTTAAAATTCTTGCGTTGTTTGCAGGGCCGTTTATTTGAGATTACTTTTTATACACTATATATATATATATATATTAGATTACTTCTTATACACTAAATATATATAATTTTTAGATTTGTTATTACAAATAGTATTTATTTGGTAAGCGTAGATATTTTGTGACAATCAAACGATCGATTAATCAAGACGGGAAAAACGAAAAAAAAATCCGATACATTTATTCATAATAATAATAACGAGCGTTACATTTTAAAGAAATAAATACGAATACAATTAAGTGTAGAAAATCTCGGTTTTGATTCGGGCATTCAAATTAAATGTCACAGTTTCCCCTCCTTATAGAAATTTCGTCCTGAAATTTGCTCAAACCGAAAGTACAAAGAGATGAAGTAAAAAGATGCGGATACTTGGCTTTCATTTGGTCCTCACGTTACCAAGTAAACTCAGGCCCACGCTTTGATTCTCAACGAACTTTGACTTTCGGTATCCGGCTACGCTTGAGTTGTTTGACT
This sequence comes from Tagetes erecta, assembly GCA_030867185.1. NCBI lineage: Eukaryota > Viridiplantae > Streptophyta > Magnoliopsida > Asterales > Asteraceae > Tagetes > Tagetes erecta. Next base: position 26,028,910 of record CM061495.1, on the reverse strand, counting down.
TCACGGTCCATAATTTTCCAATGGACGTTCACTGAATTGCATCGGTTCAACATTTCGGATATCATCGATAGACACGATGAGATTTTCATCGGATAAGCATTTCATTAGATTAGAAACATGAAACACGGGATGAACACCACCCAATTCCTCAGGCAGTTCCAACTCGTAAGAAACTTCTTAAGAACTTTGAACGGTCCCACATATCGAGTAGCTAGCTTTCCCTTCATACCAAAACGGAAAACTCCCTTTCACGGAGACACTTTGAGAAAAACCATATCAAGAATTTCATACTCCATAGGCTTTCGCTTATTATCGGCATAATATTTTTGGCTATTTCGAGCTGCTAGAAGATTTTCTCGGATCTTTCAGATCTTATCGGTGGTCTCTTGAATCAATTCGGGTCCAGTAATTTAAGAGTCACCGACTTCGATCCAACATAAGGGAGAACGACATTTGCGAACATAAAGAGCTTCGAACGGTGCCAAGAGCTTCGAACGGTGCCATATCAATGCTAGAATGATAACTGTTGTTATACGAGAATTTAATCAACGGAAGATGAGTATCCTAATTACCCTTGAAATCAATCACACAAAAACGAAGCAAATCTTCGAGAGTTTGAATAGTTCTCTCGTTTTGACCATCCGTTTGAGGATGATAAGCTGTATTGAGATTAAGTTTAGTACCCATAGCATCTTGAAGACCCTTCAAAAAACGAGCATGAAACGACTATCACGGTCGGAAATAAAATGCAATGGCACCCCTTGACGACAAACAATTTCTTTCACATAGAGTTGAGCATGCTTTTCAGCTGAATAAGTTTCCTTGATAGGAAGAAAATGAGCAGATTTCGTTAACCGATCCATATTAACCCAAATATTATCATAACCATTAGAAGGAGGAAGCTTTGTAATAAAATCCATGGCTATACTTTCCTATTTCCAAACAGGAATTTCCGGTTGTTAGAGAAGACCAGAAGGACGTTGATGTTCGGCTTTGATCCTTGAACAAGTCAAACACTTAGAAACATACACAGTAATATCTTTCTTCATACCCGACCACTAGTAATGAGGACGAAGACTCATATACATTTTATCAACGCCAGGATGAATAGAATAACAACTCTTGTGACTCATAAAATAGAGTAGACCATCTGTTTTAGAAACATACACATCAATATCTTTCTTCGTACATTTTATCATCCATAATAAGAGTACGGACATTACCCCGAGAAATCACCCAATACGATTCATAAAATAGAGTAGACAATCGGTTTTAGTTTCCAACTGCAAATCGGTACCAACAGTCATCTCATCACGAAAGGTACCCTCAGAAACAACGGCAAGCTGAGCTTCAAGAATTTAAGACTTAAGATCAACACGAAGAGAAACACAAGAAAGCATGACATGTTCCTTATGACTAAAGCACCGACGACGACATTGGCTTTGCCAGGGTGGTAACGGATTTCACAATCATAATCGTTCAACAATTCAACCCAACGCCTTTGCCTCATATTAAGCACTTTCTAATTCAGAATGTGTTGTAGACTTTTATGATCGGTATAGACGAGACATTTGGTACCATAGAGATAATGCCACCATATTTTGAAAGCAAAAACCACAGCACCCAGTTTAAGATCGTGAGTGGAGTAGTTCTTTTCATGAATTTTGAGTTGCTTCGAGGCATAAGCTATGAATTTACCCCTTTGCATAAGAACACAACCAAGACCCTATTTCGAAGCATCACATTGCACAACAAGATCTTTATGACCATCGAGAAGAGTAAGAATCAGGGCTTTACACAATTTGTCCTTAAGAATATCAAACGCTTTTTGTTGCTCGGGACCCCACACAAAAGGTACAATCTTACAAGTTAAGACGTGAGAGGAACAACAATGTTAGAAAAATTAGCAATGAACCGACGATAGTAACCCGCTAGACCAAGAAAAGAACGGATTTCGGTTGGAGTAGAAGGTGCTGACCAATTCTTGATGGTTTCGATTTTCACGGGATCCACTTGAACCCCACTTTCATTAACAATGTGACCCAGGAATTGAACCTCCTTGAGCCAGAACTCACACTTAGAAAACTTAGCATAGAGTTGCTCTTGCTTAAGCATTTGAAGAATGGTACGAAGATGTTGCTCATGGTCGGATTTGGAATAGATCAAAATATCATCAATGAACACAATAACGAATTTGTCCAAACACGGCCGACATACACGGTTCATCAAGTCGATGAAAACAGCAGGTGCATTAGTTAAACCAAAAGGCATGACCGTGAACTCAAAGTGACCATACCGCATACGAAACGCAGTTTTCGGTTTGTCACCTTCGTGAACACGCAATTGATGGTAATCAGAACGAAGATCAATCTTAGAAAAACAAGTTGCACCTTGGAGTTGGTCGAAAAGATCATCGATACGTGGCAATGGATAACGATTTTTTACGGTTAGTTTATTAAGCTCGCGATAATCGATACATATACGGAACGATCCATCTTTCTTTTAGACAAACATGATTGGAGCACCCCATGGAGAGGAACTCGGTCGAATGAAACCTTAGTCAGATAACTCTTGGAGTTGACTGCCTAACTCTTGGAGTTCAGAAGGTGCGAGTCGATAATGAGCTTTTGCAACAGGAGTAGCATCGGGTACAAGATCGATAAGGGACTCAACTTGTCGTGCGGGTGGAAGACCGGTTACATCATTGGAAAAAACCTCCGCGAAATCTCGCACAACTGGAATATCTTCGAGTTTCTTTTGTTCCGTTTTCTTTACCTCAACACGAGCCAAGAATGCAACATAACCCTTAGGTAAATATTTTTGAGCTTCGACACAAGACATGAGTTTCAAACCGACTGGGGATTTCTCCCCCGAAATATTCAGAATTTGAACCGATGGAAGAGGAACTCGAACAATCTTTTCCCGACACAAAATTTCCGCACTGTTAGCGGATAACCAGTCCATACCGATAATAACGTCAAAACTACCTAAAGTCATAAGCAGAAGATCAACACGAAAGACGTGACCCAGAAGATTAAGTGTTAGGGCTAATTCCTAGTTAAGATTTACTTTGTATTTGTTTATATGTTTTATGTATAGTTTAGGGTGTATTTTGTTATATTCCTTAAACTTGTAATTGTTGCTTAAAAGCATGTAGTGAGAGAGTGTGAGTAGAGAGGCTAGATCACTATTCACGTTAGAGAGAGAACTAAGTGTGTGTGATTTATTTTCTCCTGCACTTGTACTACAAATCTGCTTTGATCATCAATATACAAAAGAGAATTATTAGTATGAATTGTGTTAATGATTAAACTGTGTTTGTGTATGATTTATTCTGATCATTGAGCGATATTAACGATCCAATTGAACCTATCAATTGGTATCAGAGCTGTTGGTATTGTGTTCTTCGCTATTCATCAAGCAAAACACTACAATATTGCTCAAAAATCATGATCTGAATGAATTGTTGCTGTTTTTAGTTGTGATTTATCATCGCAATCACTTCTAATTCACAACGATTGTGCAAATTCCATCAGATTATCATCAGATCTGAGGAATTAAGAAGATTGAAAAAGTTACTGTTCGATCGAATTTTGCTCAAATTCATCAAAATTTGATCATGTTTTGGATTGATTGAGATTAGGGATTGATAATCGGACCATTTCACTGCTTGTGTGTGAATTTTGAACGAATTGGACAAGTTTTTGACAAACCCAGAAAAATTCTCATGATGAAGATGATGAACAGTATGAACTTGGTTGAAGATTAACTTGCCGGGTGATAAATTTGACTTAGACAATTTCCTTTGGACTTAGATTGAAGAACAATTAGGTCCTGTGCAGCCGTGTAAAGGAATTTGTACTAGACGGGTAAAGAATTTGACGAGGAAAAGGTGTTACTGTTCAGCCGGATCAACAACTGTTGTGCCGGGTGATACACTGTTACGCCGGGTGATTAACAATTTCAGCCGGGTGATCAACAACTGTGTAGCCGGGTAAACAACTCTGCCGTGTGATCGACAACTGTTCGGACGGGTAAAGCTTTTTGCCGTGTCAAGATTCAAGCCTGGTCAAGTTATCTGCCGTGTGAAGTTATTTCTTGTTGCCGGGTAACTGTTCTGCCGGGTCAAGAACACAAGTCTTACAACTGTTGAGCCGTGTAACTGTTCAGACGGGTGAAGATTTTTCTCTTTGCCGGGTGAAGAACAAAAGCTATTGTTCAGCCGTGTGAAGAAGGATTGTTCACTGTTCTGCCGTGTGACTCATTTTAGTTGTTTTAATACTTGTTTTCTTATCTTGTCTTTAATTACTTGTCTTTATTTTAGTATTTTAATTGTTTCTTTTCAAAAATTAACAAAAACCAAAAATAATTTTAAAAATTTTTTTTTTTCTTAAAGTGTTAAAATGGCACCTAATGATGATTCTGATAACCGTGTTCCTAGACTTGTGAATCGTGCAGATTTCAAAAATTGGACAATTAGACTGAAGCATCATCTCTGCTCAATAGACAATGATCTTTGGAAATCAATTGACAAGGGTCCTCACATACCTACACAGACTGCTCCAGATAGTGCAAGTACCTACACCAAAGACTCTACTGAACCTTATCCAGAAGATAATTTGTCAGCAGAAGATTTGAGGAAAGTGAAGAATGATAGCAAAGCATATTCGCTGATGTGTAAGGGATTGCCACTACAAGTACTGTCAAGGTTGGATACCTATCAAACAGGATACACATTGTTCAAAGCTTTGAAGTCCATTTGTGAAGGAGGTGAACAACTCAGAAGTCTCAAGAAACAAAAGTTGAAGAGACAGTTGGAGTTATTTGAACACATTGCTGGAGAATCAGTGCACTAAATGATGAATAGGTTTGTTCATCTGACTACTGAAATGTCAAATGCCGGTGCAAAGACAGATCTCCAAGATTTGAATGACAGATTGTTATGTGCACTTCCATCATCATGGAAACAAACTGTGACACTCTTGAAACATACTGAGAAGTTTCCGATGGATCTAGATTTGCTCATTGCAAAGATAGAGGAAGTAGAGATTGATGAAGGTTCTAGAAATACTGATAGAACTGGTTCACATACACAATATAAATATATTGTGAATCCTGCTAATACTGTGGAGAATGCTTTTCTTGCACAAGATGCAACGAAGTTTGAAGAAGAGGGTGATTTATTTGTGGGCGCAAGTTTCTATACTGATTCATCATATTTTCCAAGTTCGCCAACTTATTCTCAACCTCAATCTCCACCAAGAGCTCAAGTTCAAAGTCAGAATCTGAAGAATCAAGTAGAAAGTCAAAGTTCGAATGATCAAGCCAAGGTAAAAGATGTGATGAACATCTTGTTACAAGATGACGAGACCAAAATTGCCTTCACAGCTTTTATGGCAAGTTTTCAAGCATATCAAGGAAGTCATTTGAGTCAAATGGACGTTGTCCTTCAAGATTTATTTAAGATGGATCCTGATGACGTTGAGGAGATGGATTTAAACTGGCAGATGGTGATGGTTGCATATAGAACACAGAAGCATGCATATGTTAACCGAAGCTACAAGCCTCATGCAAACAAGACGGTTGGTTTTGACAAATCGAAGGCCAGATGTTTCAATTGTAACTGTTATGGTCATTTTTCAAGGGAATGTAAAGCTCCTAAGAATCAGAATTATAATGACCAAGCTAGTTCAAGTAATCAAGGTCAAGGTCAAAGCTCACAACAGTATTCGAGCTACCAAAACAGAAATCAACGTTTCTTTCAGAAACCATACCAAAGTCTTCCCATGCCGGAATTGAAGGATGAAGGAAAGAAACCAGAAGATCAAACAAAGGCACTGGTAGTGAGTGTAAAAGACGGATATGATTGGAGTGCGTATGCAGAACAATTTACATCTGATCTTACATCAAGTTTGGCACTAATATGTGAAATAGAAGAAGACTGGTCAGAAGAAGGAGATATCAATGTGATTGATACTGTTACTGAAGATTCAGAGGAATATGACTGGAGTGCAAAGTCTGATCCTGTTGAAGAATCGGAGTCTGAAATTGCGCTGATGGCTACAGCCAGTGAGTCTTCTTCATCTACCGAACAACCAAAGGTTAGTGCTGATTTACCCCCTAATTATGTTCCATTGCCCATAGATGTGAAAGAAAGGTTATGTTCAGAATAATGCATTCAACAGGTAGAACATTATCGAACTCAGTCATTTAAAATTGGTGATAAATTAAGCAAACATGAGAAAATTCATGAACAACTTAAAATTGATCACAAAATTTCTGATGAGAAGATTTTGTCACTTAAAGAATCATGGAACAAAACCTTAAAGGAACTGGAACTGGTAACAAAACAACTTGAAGAAATGACAAAGAACTTTGAACAAGAAAAAGTTGCTCATGCTGTCACGCAAGTTGAACTAACAAAAGTGAAAAGTTGTAAGAACATGGTTAAACAACTTATAAGTGAAAGAGGTAACAAAACCAAAACCGGGTTGGGTTTCACTCATGAACCAATGCCAAACTCAATCACACAAACCTTACCGGAAAACTTTAATGAATTTGATCATTCACCTGAAAATGAACGAAAATTCAAAGAAATTCAAAGAAGTAAATCCGAGTCTGAAGGTTCTGAAGTGCTGATGGAAAGTTTGAAAGAAGAAGATGGTGTGACAACTGAAGCTGATGATGAAGCTAGCAACAAATCAGAGCCTGTTCTGATTCAACTTGTTGAGTATCCGGAACTGAATCCGAAGTCAGAGACAGTGAAGGAAGAAGGTGAATTTTCAGGATATAATGATCCTGAATACATCAGGTGGAAGAAAGAACAAAAGGCGCAAGTTGCTGATCAGTTGATCAAGAAACAAGACGTGAAAAAGACTGAAGTTTCGAATGCAAAATTGCAGAAATTAAAATCGAAAATCAATCAATTTGAAACAAAACAATCGAAAGGCAAAAGTGCCATGAAATCAAATGAAAACACTAAAGCTCAAAGTGTTAAAACTGACAAAGTTAAACCTGTCAAGAAAGTGTCAAAAGGAAAAACGATTAAGTTTGTGTCTGCAGGAACGTTTGATTTGAACGGATCTTATGGTAAACCAATCAACTCTACTATCAACTCTGGTCTGAAAACAGGTTCAGGTCCTAAGTCTTCCGCTGTTAACGATAAAAGAATTGAAACCAAAAAGGTGACCAAACAGAACAGTTTAAAATCGAACCAAAGTCCCATGCAATCAAAATCACAAACAAAGTCTCCACAAAAGAATCAAGTTAATCTAAAACCGAACAACACTGATAATGAATCTCGAATGGGTTCAACATCAAAAGTTAACAATCGGCTCTTTAGGATTAGCAAGAAACACTGTGAGATTTGTGATCGTTATAACCATACAACTGCTGAATGTTTCTTTAACAGGTATTGCAGTTTCTGTGACAAAAGAAAGCATTCTTCAGAAGAATGTTTTTATAACAAATTCTGTGAAATCTGTGAAAGGAGAAATCATGATACAAAGGATTGTTTCTTTCGAACAAACTCAACAAGAGAAATGACACCATTTTCAAATTTTCGAAGAAATCAGTCATTTAGTGTTCAAAATGTTAATCAAAGTCATTCTCCGGTTTTGAGAAAGTTTAATCGAAACAATTCAGTTTCAAATTTGCAGGTTAACGGTTTTAAACCAAGAGCTTTAATGGTAAGAAATCAAAAGTTTGAAAATAACCTTGATCCTAAGTTAGAGGAAAGGTTTAGTGCTTTGAGAAGAAAGCAATCAAAGCACGCCAATGGGCGAAACAGTTTTCAGCATCAAAATCTCTTAAATGAAACAAATTTCCAAAATATTCAATATCAACAAGTTACTATTGCAGATAGATTCGGAAAACCCAAGACCGTGTGGGCCTGGGTTGACCAAACTAACTAAGTGATTGTTGAAATGCAGGTACGCCCAAGAAGACCTATCAACTCACGGTTTGTTGATAGTGGGTGTAGCCGGCATATGACAGGCAACCATGCCTTGCTTCAGGATTTCAAGCTGAAAAATGGTACACACGTTGCATTTGGAGGTGATGCCGGTGGTAAAATAACAGGAGAAGGAACTGTATCGAATGGGATCATTAGTTTTGATAAAGTCAACTACTGTGCACAGTTGAACTTTAATTTAATAAGTGTTTCTCAAATTTGTGATAAATCTTATTCAACTTTATTTGATGATTCTTTCTGTTATATACTCAAACCAGGTTTCAAGATTGACAATGAGTGGGTGGTGGTTAAAGCTCCAAGAGATCGTGATGTATACAAGCTTGATATGTCGCAGATTGATGCTGAAACCGAAACTACTTGTCTCATTGCGCATGCTTCGAATGATGAGAGTCAGCTTTGGCATAGACGGCTGGGCCATTCAAACTTCAGAAACATGAATCGTTAAGTGACTGGAAATCATGCTGTGGGAATACCTTCAAAGAAGTTCTCTACAACTGATCTCTGTCCAGCATGTTTGAAAGGAAAACAGCACCGAATGCCTTTTAAGTCCAAGCCAGAAAACTCCATTTCAAAACCCTTGCAGATGCTACATATGGATCTTTTCGGACCAACAAATGTTCAAAGCATCGGAAAGAAGTCTTACTGTTTTGTCATTATTGACGATTTCACTAGATTTTCTTGGGTTTATTTTCTGCATGTTAAATCTGAAACTGCTGAGTTGTTAAAAGAATTTATTGTCAAAGTTGAAAATCAGTTGGATTGTAAAGTGAAAACTTTAAGAAGTGATAATGGAACTGAATTTAAGAACACTAATGTTGATGTGTTTTGTGCAGAAAAAGGAATTGCTAGACAATTTATTGCTCCAAGAACACCTCAACAAAATGGGGTTGCAGAACGGAAAAACCGGACACTAGTTGAAGCAGCAAGATCCATGCTTGCAGATGCCAAAATCCCTATCACATTCTGGGATGAAGCAATTGCTACTGCATGTTTTGTACAAAACAGAACATTATTGGTTCAGGATAAACAGAAAACATCTTATGAGTTGTTATTTGGAAGAAAACCAAATATTTCATACTTGAAAGCATTTGGCTGTCCTGTATCGATTCTAAATTTAAATAATCATCTCGGGAAATTTGAGTCAAAATCTGACGATGGATTTTTCCTTGGATATTCGTCTGTTTCTAAAGCTTATCGGGTTTTTAATAGCAAAACAAATACTGTTATTGAAACTATTAACGTAAAGTTTTTAGAAAATTCGTTTCCGTCAGTAGCGCATGGTCCCGAATGGTTATTTGATTTAGATTCGTTATCAAAATCTTTCAATTCTAACTTGTTTGATTTTTCAGGAAAAGCAAGGAAAGAATCAGGTGACTTGGGATGCTTTAGTGACGATTCTTTTAATGACGAGGATGGCAATCTCAACTCTGAGTATCCGTTCATGTCATTTCATAATCCTGATCATGTCAAATCCAGTCAAGCTCCGGGTCCTTCTGGTTCTCAAGACGATCAAGAATCAAACAATCTTGAAGATGATGAAAATCCGCAAAGTTCTCCTAATGATGGTGGATCTGTTCAGAATCAACCATCATCAGATCCGAATGCTGAAGTTATTCCAGAATCATTTGATTACTTCATCAATTCACCGGATCAAGTTCCGAATTTCACTCCGCATACTTCTACCATACTACAAGATCTACCGAATCTGAATCAATCTAATCTGGAGAGTCAAGTGCAAGGAGATGTCATACCAACTCATCGAATTCACAAGAAACATCATGTCTCTCAGATTATCGGGCCGTTGAATCAGAGAACTACAAGAAGTCAAACTGAGCAAGCAAACGTTTGTCTTTATTCATGTTTTCTTTCTCAAGTGGTACCGAAGAACATTTCAGAAGCGTTGCAAGATAATAGTTGGATTGAAGCCATGCAAGAGGAGTTACTTCAATTTCGCAAACAGGAAGTTTGGAAATTAGTGGACTTACCTGAAGGAGAGAATGCGATTGGTACAAGATGGTTGTACAAAAACAAGCCAGACGAACGTGGTATTGTTGTGAGAAACAAAGCGAGACTCATTGCACAGGGATATACTCAGGAAGAAGGCATTGATTATGAAGAGGTGTTCGCTCCGGTCACAAGACTTGAAGCCATACGCGTTTTTCTTGCATATGCTTCCTTCATGAAGTTTAAAGTATTCCAAATGGATGTTAAAGGCGCTTTTCTGTATGGACCGATTACAGATGACGTATATGTCAGACAACCTCCGGGTTTTGAAGATTCTGACTATCCTCATCGTGTATACAAGTTGAGTAAAGCTCTATATGGTCTACACCAAGCTCCGAGAATCTGGTATGAGACATTATCTAAGCATTTACTAGAACATGGATTCACAAGAGGACAGATTGATCCAACTTTGTTTATGAAGAGGGAAAATGAAGAACTCTTATGTGTTCAAGTTTATGTGGACGATATTATCTTCGGATCGACCAGTGCGTCAATGTGCAAAGAATTTGAGGAAATCATGAAGTGTAGATTCCAGATGAGTTCAATGGGGGAGATTAACTTCTTTCTTGGATTACAAGTGAAACAATCAGCTGACGGAATTTTCATCAATCAATCAAAATTTGTTGAGAAGTTGTTGAAGAAGTTCAAGATGCAAGATTGTCAAACTATTCGAACTCCATCTGATGTGAACTGCAAGATACAGCCGGATCCAAAAGGCAAATCCGTGGATCAAACACTATACAGATCAATGATCGGTTCACTGATGTATCTTACTGCATCAAGACCAGACATCATGTATGCTGTGTGTGTGTGCGCAAGATATCAGTCTGATCCAAAAGAGTCGCACCTGGTTGCTGTTAAACGTATTTTCAGATACCTTAAAGGGAAACCGAATCTAGGGTTATGGTATCCTTATGAAGGCAATTTTGAATTATATAGTTATTCTGATAGTGACTTTGGTGGGTGTGCTCTTGACAGGAAATCGACTACTGGTGGATGTCAATTTATAGGTCCTAGACTTGTCTCTTGGAAATGCAAGAAGCAGACCAACGTTTCTGTATCCACAGCTGAAACAGAGTATATCGCTGCATCTGCAGGATGTTCTCAAGTTTTGTGGTTACAAAACCAATTGCTTGACTACGGTTTAACTTTCTAAAAACTCCTATTTACATAGACAATACTGCTGCTATGTTCATTACTGCTAATCCTGTTCAACACTCAAAAACCAAACATATCGAAATTCGATATCACTTTTTAAGAGACAACTCTGAAAAAGGTTTAATAATTTTGATTAAAGTTCATACCGACAAACAACTGGCAGATCTTTTCACAAAATCCTTCTTGTCAGGCCGGTTTGAATTCTTAATTCAATCCATAGGATTAATCAATCATGATTGATTCTATTTTTCGAAAAACCAAACAAAAAAAAACAGAAAATACAAAAGTCAAAAATATAATAAGTTGATGTCATATATTGATTCCTTTGTCTTTTATTTTACTGTTTTGCATTGTGTGCTTGCATGAAAAAGAAAAGGAAAAACAAAAAAACAAAATATAAAAGCAAAAAGAAAAGAAAATATCATGTCATAAGAATCTATATTGCAAAAAGTGAGAAATGATAGTTACACTAGACATTATGTGTTACATCATTTTTAATAAAGACTGATGAATGTTAATTGATGTGCTAGACAGCTCAGGCAATTAGACTGAAAAAGTAAGTTGATTGTTGACAAACATAAACTTAATGATCTTTGTGTTAAGTTCCATGGTTATACATGTCTAGATATATATCTTTTGATACATTGCTTGTGATGATAGTTGTACATGATCGGGTAACGATGTAGTCTATTCAGTGTGATGAACCGCATCGTGAGCTTCTTTGTTGTGGTACCCACAGACCTGAAGTCTCACACGAAGTCTCTTTTGAGCTTCAAGGTGCAGCAAAAGATTCCCAAAGATGGAACAAAAAGAGTCCCAAATGTGGACCATCACCAAACAAAAATTCCAAAAAGGAATTCAGAAGATTCCCAAGGGGAACGATAGGAAAGAAAAATTCCAAAATGGAATTAAAAAGAAGTCCCAAAGTGGACCAAATCCGAATAGAACCCAGATTCCACACTGTGTATGACTGTAAGTGACCAGGTTGGTGTGCAATATGCATTCAGGTAGTGGTTGATTAGGAAATATGTTGACATATGTATACATGTGGGTCACATAAGTCATTTTAATCGAACCTTAAATATCATCATGATACTGAAAAAGTAAGTGTCAACTCGAGCTAATTGGTATGTTTTCATATCATCACTCAATCAAACATAAGTCAAATGTCTATTCAAAACTTGCAAAACATGTTCAGATAATGTGTGGTATGATCTCACTGCGATATTTTGATTCATTGCATTGCATATGTCTTTATTTTAATGAGTGTGCTTTGTGTGTGCAGGCATATGGAATCTTTATTGACACATCGACATCCTTGTTAAACTTAAAAATTTCAAGAAATTTCAAGTTTAGGGGGAGAATAAATTGAAGAAAAATATCTACAAAAATCCAAAAATATCCAAAAATATTTTTAAATAAGTGTTTTGAATGAACAAGATTATGTGGTATGAAAAGCAAAGGTATTGGATGTGTTAAAAACAAACCCAAGGTCTTGTGATTTGTTTTTAAGAAATTGCTTCGGGATATAGAAAATTTGGTTGTGCAAAAACATTTGTTTTTGAAAATCAAAGAAAAAGAAAATTGAACTTAATTAAAATTAATGTTTATTGACTTGTTTTATGTTGTTGATAATTAATGTGACAAATTCTGTTAAGGATATCTTGTCTAATTAATATGTCGAGAATGTTTGCAGGTGCAATAAATGCAGTTGAAAAAGTCAACAGACGAGAAAAAGTGAAGATATTATGACTACTGTACAGCCGGGCAATGATCATGTCAAATACAGCCGGGTGAAGGTCATAGATATCTGCCGGGTGACAAGTTGTGTCACTATACAGCCGGGTGAAGAAATGTTATCACTATACAGCCGGGTAAAAGAAAGAAGTCTTATCTTGCCGTGTAAGTGAATGACACTGTGTTGCCGGGTAATAGTGGAAGCAACTATGTTGCCGTGTGAAGAAGAATGCCGGATGATGAAGAAAGCATGCCGGGTGAAAAAGAAAAGCAACTGTGTTGCCGGGTAATGAACAAACAAGTTATTGTGCAAGCCGGGTGATGTTTTGAAGACTACTATACTGCCGGGTGATGAATAAAACCAATCAGGTGTAGTTGTTCCAACCTTTACCCGTCACTACAGTGACTTACCCGTCTATACAGTGTTTGACCCGTCAAGTGTTTTCACATGTTATATGTTGACCCGTCATATGTTGTGACTTGTCTCAAGTACTTGACCCGTCTCAACAGTACATGACCCATCTCAACAGTGCTTGACCCGTCAAGGTTTATTGGGCTTTTATGCTTGCCCGTCCCAAAGTGTTGACCCGGCACCTCAAAGTTTGACCTAATTTTTAACCATATAAAAACCCGCCTCTTCACAAACACTTATCATTTTTCACTCACAATTTCAAGCAAATCCTCTGCACATTAATCGTGGTTTATCATATTCAATCGTTTGTTCTGTAACAAGTTTGATCGATTGAATAAGGTATTGTTTACGTGATTTGTTCTTGATAAACCTGCAAATCGACCGATAAAATGAAAAACGATGATGAACAGTGTTTTTGATCACTGAATCGACACTTTGATTGTGTGTGTTAAAACCAAAATCGAATGTTGTTTTAAGTGTAAAATCTGTCGATCATTAACAATCAATCACTCATTTGCACCAAAATTCATTAAAATCAACTAAATCACTCAAAATTACCTTATAACTGTCAACCGCCATTGATGAACTGTTTCAAGCTCATAAATGTTAAATTTCAAAATGATGAAATGTGTGTTAAAAGTGACAAATCCTTGTTAAAACTGAACTAAATCATGATAAACAACTTCATATTATAAATGTCAAATTTATGTCTTAAGAGATAAACTGTTGTATTGCGTTTGGATTCGGGTTCGGGGCAGATGTCACAATTGTGTACTGCATTTTCCTTTTACATTCAATACATTATTATTACGCAAGTAAAAGCAACAATACTTTATTATTCTTTTATTTGCTAAACTAGTTAGCAGAAAAGCTAGCTTAGTTGTTACACTAACCCAATATAAAGGTCTTCAACAAGGCTCGCTTCTAACTCATCAAATAGCTTTGAAACATATTTTGAATACTGTGGAACTTTAACATTCCCACATCTAGTAGGGACCCATCGCGTGAAACTTTAACCTTCCACTCCAACAACAATTCTAATACTTTCATCCACGACTGAAACCATCTCAACATTCTTTTATATATTTTTCATTTTACTAGCCAATACCACGAATTTAGCTCAACCTTTGCTCATGGGCTGTGCTGAAGTGGCAACTGCTCAAAAGGAAGTATATACGAAAGAAATTTACCCGATGCATTGTCCATTCTAACCACCACCAATAATGGACATGGTTTCTTTAACTACTCACAGGGCTTAGATACTGACATAGTAAGCACAAATGCCTTTTGTCGAGGGGATATAACCCAAGATATGTGCCTCATGTGATTGAATCAGGCCATAACTATCATAACAAAATGGTGTCCCCAAGAAAAAGGGGCTTCTGTCTTCTACGATAAGTGCGTGTTGATTTATTTCCACAATCAAATAAAGACTGTTCATGAGGTTGCTAATTTTCAGAGGGAACGAACATCAAACATAAAAGAAATCAAAGAGGCTTTAAAATCACTTATATAAGACTTGATATGGTAAGCCTCAGTTAGTGGGTCTTTTATTATGTTTTCTAGCGATAATGCAACCGGTTCAATGGGGAAACCAATCTATGCTCTTGTGCAATGTATCCCATTTTTATCACCGACATAATGCATATACTGCTTAGAGGATTTGATGACCTAGCTTTTTTATAAATATAGTGTACTTATAAACCTAGAAAATCAGGGGTTGCTTTATTAACCAACTTGTAATATTATGTACAACAATACCCCATTTTCTAACATTACTACTTTGGTTACAACTCCAAAGTCACCACCACCGGTTTTGCCATCATCTCTGTCAGACCACAATATTCAGAAGGTACAAATTTGGTTATTTTAATACAAGCTAAATGAATTTCAAAAACAATACAAGCAAAGCTTATATATGTTGATGTTTGGTGGTTGTCATTTTATAATTTTATCCTTGTCATGTTTATTTCTGTATCCTCCTTTTAAACTTTTTGTCGTTTTTGTTGAGTAAATAGAATATACTTAAAAAACGATAAATTACAAATTACACTTTGTTAATATGTTATTTTTACTTTACTGACAAAAAAGGTTCACTACTAGGAGTGTCCAAAAACATCTTCAAAAACCACGTTTATTAATTTTGTTGTTTAAGATTTTTTATCGTATCCACGTACCATAAGAGTGTCCAAAACTACGACAAAATACCTTAAACCTTCATGAACAAAATTTGCCACCTCGGTTTTACTCTAATGTATCCCTTAAGTAACCTAGGGCTGTAGGGCAACCACTTCACAAACTAAACCTACCATAAATAATTTAAAATTAAATAAATAAACTAATTTGTTTAGAAGCGTATATAATAAAAGGACCCTAAAAGTTCATTCGTCCTATTAAATAGTTTTTTAGGACCATATTTTACAAGCGTCCTATACAAAAGGTCCTAAAAACCCATTTTTGTTGTAGTGTATATACGAAAGAAATTTAACCGATGCATTGTACATCATATCCACAACCAATAATGGAGATGGTTTCTTTAACTACTCACAAGGCTTAGATACTGACACAGTAAGTAAAAATGCATTTTGTCGAGGGGATATAACCCAAGATATGTGCCTCTTGTGTTTAAATCAGGCCACTACAATCATAACAAAATGGTGTCCCCAAGAAAAAAATGGGCTTCCGTCTTCTACGATAAGTGCGTGTTGATTTATTTCCACATCAAATAGAGACTGTTCATGAGGTTGGTTGTGACACCAGTCAATTTCGGGTTAACGCCGTTAACCTAACCTAACCGAATTCCATTAGTCTCTTTCAACTTGAAAGCCTATGTGGTATATTTCCACACTAATTAATTTGAAAGTGTTAATTTAGCTAAATAATTTGATAAATAACTATTACAAAAATATATATATAGTAATTCAAGCAGTTATTGGATCACAACGAGCAACGTTTAAACATTAGTAATTTGAGAAATAATTAATTCATGTGACTCGAATACTAAAAGGCATAATTCTATATACATAGTAAAAAGTACGGAGTTTAACTAGTAATTAATTAACTTTGGAAACAAGTTAAATATTTAATTATGTGAAAGGCCCATTGTGTAACTTTCAATTTAATTCAAAACCTTATAACCCTACCCTCCCCTCATTATTCCCGTCTTCATCTTTATCAAAACGCAACAAACACAAACTCAATCCAAAATCGTAAAAACAGTCGCCGAGCACCTCATCTTCACCACTATCATCTACACTTGCCGTCTTTCCCATCCATAACCACCAACTATCGTCGTTGCAAGGGATCGCAACCACCACCCCGTCGTATCAACCATCATCTCCAACTAACACGATAGCCGTAGTTGTCGCCTGCTACTCCGACGATCACCGTTGGCACCGTCACCTTCACTATTTCCCTCGTTGTCGATCACCGCAACATCCGGTACGTTCCAAGTCCATAATTGTTTCGTGTAATCGCTTTCCTTTTTGTTACGGTTCCAGTTTCGCGGGTACGAATTGGGGGTAAGGGTTACAACAGTGAACAATTATATATATGTACGATTCAGTATGGGTATTTAGTTGTGTATGTATGTCTTACAGTTAGTTATGTACAAATGGGTGTAGATATATTGTACGTGAATATATAAGTGGATACTGTAGCCATATGTGGAAAAATCATGAATGTGATGAGTGTGTGAAAATGCATATGATTGAGATGCGTACATGGCTAACTAGCATGCATGTGTAGATATGTATATGTTTAAGTTGTAAACAAATAATCCAAATGATTTAAAGTTAAATAATATACTTATATGGGTATTTGTATGAAACCGAAACGGGAACGTGAAACTGAATGTAAACTCTATTAGAGTTATTTGTATCTAACTAGTAGAATTCAAACAGGTTATTGGTCGAACTTGGAAATTATAAGTTTTGCTAACTATTAGTAGCTGCGCAACCTAAGGTGAGTTTCACGGACCTTTTTACTATTTTCCTGTTGGGGGAGAAAGCATGCACGGAACTAAATTTGATAACTGTATTTGCATTATATCTCTTGATTATTAAGCGTAAACATAACAAGTTGTTAAAGTCCTCACTAAATCTTCGAGCCGTTAATATACGGGGTATTGCGAGGAAATTCGGGTAGTACTACTGGGTTTGACAAACCCCACCCTCGGCTGGGAGCCGGGAAGGTGTGAATTGTCCTATGTTGTTGGTCCATTTTTGTTGTTAGCAATGGTGTCGAGGCACATATACATCTCAGTCAGCTCGGTATCGAAACGTTTAAATAATAAGAAACTGGGTTCGCTACCCAATGATATAATTGTATTTTACATTATCGGCTGTTGTTGTATTTTTTTTATGATTATCTAAACCTGTGAACTCACCAACCTAGTGTTGACACGATTTAGCATGTCTTTCTCAGGTATTGTGCACGGATTAGGAGCATGTTTGGTTGAGTCTTAGCTGTTCTTTTATTAAACTATGCATTGAATTGTAGGAATTTTTATTTATGCTTCCGCACTAAAACATATTTTAAACGTAATTTTTGTTAATGTTGGTTTTTAAATTCATATAAAGGTTGTTCAATGTAACTAATGGCAATGAGATCCTGGCATGTCACGCCCTAAACGGTAGAACTCCATTAGTGGAAATTGAGGGTGTGACATTGGTAATTATTCCATCGATACTAGTTTCGTAAAAGAAAAACTCTTTATTGTTATCATGTCAATTTACTTGTTTTCGTGGCTTTTATTTCGGTTATATTTTTCTTAGCTAAATGTTATGCTTCTATGTGACATTTATATGTGACACCCCTTCCAAAGGTCACATATAGCCATTTATGTGATCTTTAGAGATAGTATAGCACTAAAAATGAGTGGTTTATCTAAAATTCTCCCAACAAAATCTTCTTCCAAATTTTTGTAAACAAATCATTTATAAAAAAATAGAAAAATGTCAATCTATCTCTCGCTCTCTCAATCTTACAATCACTTGTTTCTTTCAATCTCTTTCTCATGACTAATTCCTTCGATATACCTGGTTTGGTGCGAGGCAGTTACATTGACCGTGATCTGGCTGAAGACTCGAAGTAAAGGCAAAGGCATCACTTTCTTATGAAATTTACCTTCCGAACCATGTTAATTTATGTTTTGTTTTGCGTCTTGTTGTCTGTTTTTCTTTGTTTTTTGTCATGTTCTTGTACTCTTTCTTCGGGGTTTAGCTACTTGTTAGCCCTTATCTATCTAGTATTATTTGCCGTTCAAATACAAAGATTAGTTTGTTAGGTGATAATCTACTACAAATCGTCATCATCACCACTTGTCAATTTCTATCTTCTTTTTCGTTTGGGCAAATATGTTACCCCTTCACTCTTTCCATTTAAATATATATATAATCATGCTTAAGTTTGCTAGCATTCTTTTTCTTTAATTTCTAATACAAAAAGACCATTATTAGTAATTACTTTATATTTGCTCCATTCACATTTTAGGCATGCATATTATTTTCCGACTCTTTTAAATTGTTAAAGTGTTATTTTCAATTGCATTTTCCTTTTACATTCAATGCACGAGATTCTTTGTTAACTTGTCACGCAAGTAAAAGCAACAATACTTAATATTTCTTTTATTTACTAAACTAGTTAGCTGAAAAGCTAGCTTAGTTGTTACACTAACCCAATATAAAGGTCTTCAACAAGGCTCGCTTCTAACTCATCAAATAGCTTTGAAACATATTTTGAATATTGTGGAACTTTAACCTTCTCTCATCTAGTAGGAACCCATCGCGTGAATCTTTAAACTTCCACTCCAACAACAATTCTAATACTTTCAGCCACGACTGAAACCATGTCAGCATTCTTTTATATATTTTTCATTTTCCCATCCAATACCACGACTTTAGATCAACCTATGCCCATGGGTGATGCTTGCCAATAAAGTGACAAATACTCAAAAGGAAGTATATACGAAAGAAATTTAACCGATGCATTGTCCATCCTACCCACAACCAATAATGGACAAGGTTTCTTTAACTACTCGCAAGGCTTAGATACTGACACAGTAAGTAAAAATCCCTTTTGTCGAGGGGATATAACCCAAGATTTGTGCCTCTTGTTTTTGAATCAGGCCACTACAATCATAACAAAATGGTGTCCCCAAGAAAAAAATGGGCTTCCATCTTCTACGATAAGTGCGTGTTGATTTGTTTCCACATCAAATAGAGACTGTTCATGAGGTTGGTAATTATTCCATCGATACTAGTTTCGTAAAAGAAAAACTCTTTATTGCTATCATGTCAATTTACTTGTTTTCGTGGCGTTTGTTTTGGTTATATTTTTCTTAGCTAAAAGTTATGCTTCTATGTGACCTTTATATGTGACACCCTTTCCAAAGTTCACATATAGCCATCTATGTGATCTTTAGTGATAGTATAGCACTAAAAATGAGTGGTTTATCTAAAATCTCCTAACAAAATCTTCTTCCAAATTTTTTAAATAAATAATTTATAAAAAAAATTTAAAAATATCCATCTATATCTCGCACTCTCAAACTTACATTCACTTGTTTCTTTCAATCTCTTTCTCATGATTAACGCCTTCGATATACCTGGTTCTGTGCAAAGCTGTTACATTGACCGTTATCTGGCTGAAGACTTGAAGTAAAGTCAAAGGTATCCCTTTCTTATGAAATTTACCTTTCGAACCAGGTTAATTTATGTTTTGTTTTGCGTCTTGTTGTCTGTTTTTCTTAGTTTTTTTTTCATGTTCTTGTACTCTTTCTTCGGGGTTTTAACTACTTGTTAGCCCCTTATCTATCTAGTATTATTTGCCGACTAAAAACAAAGATTAGTTTGTTAGGTGTTAATATACTCCAACTTGTCATCATCACCGCTTGTCAATTTCTATCTTCTTTTTCGTTTGTGCAAATACGTTACCCCATCATTCTTTCCAAATATATATATATAAATCATGCTTAAGTTTGCTAATATTCTTTTTCTTTCATTTCTAATACAAAAAGACTATTATTAGTAATTACTTTATATTTGTTCCATTTACATTTTAGGCGTGCAAATTATTTTCCGACTCTTATAAATTGTTAAAGTGTTATTGTGTACTGCATTTTCCTTTTATATTCAATGCACTTATGAGTTTCTTTGTTAATTTGTTACGCAAGTAAACACAACAATACTTTATTTTTCTTTTATTTGCGAAACTAGTTAGCTGAAAAGCTAGCTGAGTTGTTATAGTAACCCAATATAAAGGTTTTCAACAAGGCTTGCTTCAAACTCATCAAATAGCTTTAATACACATTTTGAATATTGTGGAACTTTTACTTCCCTCATCTAATAGGAACCCAACAAGTGAAACATTAACCTTCCACTCCAACAACAATGCTAATACTTTCAGCCATGACAAACCATGTCAACATTCTTTTATATATTTTTCATTTTACTAGCCAATACCACGACTTTAGCTCAACCTTTGCCCATGGGCTGTGCTTGCCACTAAAGTAGCAACTACTCAAAAGGAGGTATATACGATACAAATTTACCCGATGCGTTGTCCATCCTACCCACCACCAATAACGGACATGGTTTCTTTAACTACTCACAAGGCTTAGATACTGACATAGTAAGCATAAAAGCCTTTTTGTCGAGGGGATATATATAGCCCAAGAGATGTACCTAATGTGTTTAAATCAGGCCATTACAATTATAACAAAATGGTGTCCATAAGAAAAAAGGGACTTCCGTCAACAACGATAAGTGCGTGTTGATTTATTTCCACAATCAAATAGAGACTGTTCATGAGGTTGGTAATTATTCAATCTAGTTTCGTAAAAAAAAACCCTTTATTGTTATCATGTCACCTTACTTGTTTTCGTGGCGTTTATTTCAGTTATATTTTTCTTAGCTATAAGTTATGCTTCTATGTGACCTTTATATTTGACACCCCTTCCAAAGGTCACATATAGCCATTTATGTGATCTTTAGAGATAGTATAGCACTAAAAATGAGTGGTTTATCTAAAATTCTCCGAACCAAATCTTCTTCCAAATTTTTGTAAATAAATCATTTATAAAAAAATAAAAAATGTCAATCTATCTCTCGCACTCTCTATCTACATTCATGTTTCTTTCGATCTCTTTCTCATAATTAACGCCTTCGATATACCTAATTCTGTGAAAGGCAGTTACATAAACCGTGATTTGGCTGAAGACTCGAAGTAAAGGCAAAGGCATCCCTTTCTTAAGAAATTTACCTTTCGAACAAGGTTAATTTATGTTTTGTTTTGCGTCTTGTTGTATGTTTTTTTGTCATGTTCTTGTACTCTTTCTTCACGCTTTTAGCTACTTGTTAGCCCCTTATCTATCTAGTATTATTTGCCGTCTAAAAACAAAGATTAGTTTGTTAGGTGTTAATATACTCCAAATCATCATCATCACCACTAGTCAATTTCTATCTTCTTTTTTTTTTGCAAAAACGTACCCCATATATATATATATATATATATATATATATATATATATATATATATATATATATAGAGTGAGGTTCACCTACATAGTGTTATAAATCTAAGAAGGCTAAGAAGCAATAAGAGATTGACATGTGGCATCTAGGAAAATTAGGAAAAGGGGTATTTTAGTCATGCCCACTTTTTTAAATATTCTCTCTCCACATGCAAGTCACATGTCAATTCCCCCTATTTTTTAAAACGTTTATAACTTTTACATACGACATTATTTTTTTAAACAAATTACACCATAAAAACGAGAATTTTTTTCTCTTTAAAACGCGTATAATATTGATATATAAAAAACGAACTTTTTTTTCACAATTTTTCAGCTCATTGTGTCTAACGTCAGGTCATTGTGTCTTTCATTAGGTCATTGTGTGATTGTGTCATCCGTAAGGTTGTTGTGTCATTCATCGGGTCATTGTGTAATCTTATTTGACAAGTATTACACAATGATCTAATAATAATTACACAATAACACAAAAAGTATTTCAAAGATCTTGCTCTCACATCATCCTCCTTAAAAAATAAATAAACAAAACTTAAAAAAAACTACTATTTTCTCATTGTGTCTTTTTTCATTGTGTCTAATTTAAAAAATCAAAAAAACGGTAATTTTTTTAATTTTTTTTAATTTTTCGTTTATTTATTTTCTGAAAGAGGAATACATGGGGAACAAGGTCTCCGAACCACTTTTTTCAAATTTGATTTATATTGTGAGTTATATTTTTTTTTAAAGTGTCATTGTGTCTTTGTTTACCATTGTGTCATTCTCACACTTTGTAACAAAAAATGACGTTGTCTTTGAACATTTCTCAAACACATATTAACAATTTGTGACACGGTGATAATTTCTAAACACATAATATGACACAACAAATATTTATAATAAGATGATATTATATAATGACTTAAGAATGAACCGATAAAAGTGACATTTCACTAGTTATAATAAAACACAATCACATGATATTACACAAGGACTAGACAAGTGCCGAAATTTTTTTTTATTTTTTATATATCAATATTATACGCGTTTTAAAGATAACAAAACGCTTATTTTTTTGTTGTAATTTTTTTAAAAAAATAATATCGTATCCAAAAGTTATGAAAGTTTTAAAAAAAGTGGGGGAATTGGCATGTGCCTTGCATGTGGAGAGAGAAAGTCAACAAAAGTGGCTATGACTAATGTACCCTTCCACCAATTTCTTTTCCTACAAATTGATCTCAACCATTAAAAAAGAGATCTAAAGGTCATAAATCCTTCTTAGCCTTCTTAGATTTCCAACACTATGTAGGATAACTCTCCTCTATATATATATATATATATATATATATATATATATATATATATATATATATATATATATATATATATATATATAGGGCGAGGATCATTACAGAACAATGTTTTGTCTCGAGAACAAGAAGAACAGATCTCAACCCTTGATTTATATTTTATTTTTTTAATATATTTTATAGAAAAAGGGTAACTATGTAAATTGCCATTTACATGACTTTTAATTATTCCTAATTTAATTCCTTTTAATTAGGAAACTACCATTAAAAATTCAAGTCACATAATACAGATTATTACGATCAAATCTATTAATTAGAAAACTACCATGACAAGAACTAGCATCTTTTATCAAATCCATGTGTATTTATTTACACGTGTAAAATACTCATATTTATATAATTTTTTCTTTGATGTTATACGTGTGTAAAATACTAAGATTTACACATATGTTAATCTCGTAAATGGTTAATTTACATATATGTAAATCAGACATATAGTTAATTACATTTATGTAAATATTTAATGTAACTTGAGCATATATATATATAAATACTTAATTCACAAATAGGTAAACAGTAAACTTACACATAGTCATATAATTTTTTAGACTAAACTAATTTACACATATATAAATAATTAATTTAAATAAATCTAAAACAATTAACAACCCAAGTTTACATTTATATAAATTTTCATATATGTAAATCTATAATAGCCGAGAGATTACATGATAGATAAGGTGGAGAGAGGAGAGATAATAAAATTCAGGTTCCATATGTTTATATCATTGTTTTTTTTTAGAAAAGTTTCAACTAAAATAATGCCTAAAAAGATGGAATACGAATTCAATTATGGTAAACTTTCAACCATCCGTAATTAATATGTAAAATCATTTTACCAAAATACCCTAATGTTTCATCTTACCTCCTTGTAACATAACTCTAATTTACATTATCTCCCCTTTCAAATCTCAACCATTAAATACTAACATGAATGGTTAGGATGAGTTCTTTTTATTCTGTAATTAAAATAGGTTCTGTAAGGATCCTAACCCTATATATATATATATATATATATATATATATATATATATATATATATATATATATATATATATATATATATATATATATATATATATATATATATATATATATATATATATATATATATATATAGAGGAGGGATTTTCTAAAAAGGCTTAAAACTCTAAAAAAGCTAAGAAGTAATCTGGGTCGTCGGATTATGGTGTTTTACGGCCCAGATGGATGCGGTGGCATTTTTGTAATTATTTTGATGTTTTGGTCACGCGCAAGATGGATTTGGGGGTATATTTGTCATTGTACGTTTTTAACACAAAATTCAGACGCCATGGTGTTTCTTAGATCTGTGCGTTTTTAACACAAAAATCAAACGCCATGGTGTTTCTTAGATCTGTGTCTTCTGAATCATGGTGTTTTTTACGTTTGAACTTCGTAATTAGTAAACGAAAACGTAAAAAACAAACAAAAACATCATCGCTTATAAAAAACACCATGAATAAACTGGCTTTATAAAATAACACCACTCTGATGAAAAAATTAACTAATAAAAAACGTCATACATGATCGGATGTGCGTAATTAATAGACGTAAAAAAAACGTCATAAATGAACATCGAGAGTGATGGCCGGGATTCGCAAATCAACGTCATATGTATAAAGACGACGCTGCCCCTCCGCGTTTTTTCACCCTCATGGACACGTGTTTGTTTGTGAATGCTTCCTACACTTCTTAGAGTTTTAACCTTTTTTAGAAAAACCTCAATCTATATATATATATATATATATATATATATATATATATATATATAGGGTGAGGATCATTACATATATATATATAGTGATGCTTAAGTTTGCTAACATTCTTTTTCTTTCATTTCTAATTCAAAAAAACTATTATTAGTGATTACTTTATATTTGTTCCATTTACATTTTAGGCGTGCATATTATTTCCGACTCTTTTAAATTTTTAATGTGTTATTGTGTATTGCATTTTCCTTTTACATTCAATGCACTTATGAGATTCTTTGTTAATTTGTTACGCAAGTAAAAGCAACAGTACTTTATTTTTCTTTTATTTGCTAAACTAGTTAGCTGAAAAGCTAGCTTAGTTGTTACAATAACCCAATATAAAGGTGTTCAACAAGGCTCGCTTCTAACTCATCATATAGCTTTGAAACATATTTTGAATATTTTGAAACTTTAACATTCTCTCATCTAGTAGGAACCCATCATGTGAAACTTTAACCTTCCACTCAAACAACAATTCTAATACTTTCAGCCATGACTGAAACCATGTCAACATTCTTTTATATATTTTTCATTTCACTAACCATTACTACGACTTTAGCTCAACATTTGCCCATGGATTGTGCTTGCTGCTGAAGTGCAACTACTCAAAATGAAATATACGAAAGAAATTTACCCGATGCATTGTCCATCCAACCCACCACCAATAATGGACATGGTTTCTTTAACTACTCACATGGCTTAGAGACTGACATAGTCATTGTCCATCCAACCCACCGCCAATAATGGACAAGGTTTCTTTAACTACTCACAGGGCTTAGAGACTGACATAGTAAGCATAAATGCCTTTTGTCGAGGGGATATAACCCAAGATATGTGCCTCATATGTTTGAATCAGGCCATTACAATCATAACAAAATGGTGTCCCTAAGAAAAAGGGGTTTTCGTCTTCTACGATAAGTGCGTGTTGATTTATTTCCCCAATCAAATAGAGACTGTTCATGAGGTTGGTAATTATTCCATCGATACTAGTTTCGTAAAAAAAACTCTTTATTGTTATCCTGTCTATTTACTTGTTTTCGTGGCGTTTATTTCAGTTATATTTTTCTTAGCTAAAAGATATGCTTTTATGTGACCTTTATAAGTGACACCCCTTCCAAAGTTCACATATAGCCATTTATCTCTCGCATTCTCAATCTTACATTCACTTGTTTCGTTCAATCTCTTTCTCATAATTAACGACTTCGATATACTTGGTTTTGTGTGAGGTTGTTACATTAACCGTGAACTGGCTGAAGACTCGAAGTAAAGGCAAAGGCATCCCTTTCTTATGAAATTTACCTTTCGAACCAGGTTAATTTATGTTTTGTTTTGCGTCTTGTATCTGTTTTTCTTTGTTTTTTTCTCATGTTCTTGTACTCTTTCTTCGGGGTTTTTGCTACTTGTTAGCCCCTTATCTATCTAGTATTATTTCTCGTCTAAAAACATAGGTTAGTTTGTTAAGTGTTAATATACCCTATATCGTCATCATCACCACTAGTCACTTTCTATCTTCTTTTTCGTTCGTGCAAATACGTTATCCCCTCACTCTTTGCATATATATATATATACAATCATTCTTAAGTTTGCTAACATTATTTTTCTTTCATTTTTAATACAAAAAGACTATTATTAGTAATTACTTTATATTTGTTCCATTTACATTTTAGGCGTGCATATTATTTTCTGACTCTTTTAAATTGTTAAAGTGTTATTGTTGTGACACCCCACTCGGCGGCGGAAACACCGGGCTGTCAAGTAAATTGGATATCAATAGTAAACAAAGCACATGGTAGTTGTTTATTAAGCCTAATAATGATTAATACCTTTGGAACATGAGTCTTAAATAGAAATGACAGAAACAATAATTGCAATTGTATTTATGATTTAACTAGATCCAAGACAACACTAAGTATTAGCAAAAGCAGCAAAATAATATCAACCATCACCTGAAATATGTAAAAATAAAGTTAGCTATTTAAAGTTAGTAAGTAAAACACAAATTGATACATAATATTATAGAAATCCAAGATCAACATAATATGTTGCACAATCTTATATGCATAGCTATTTCATATCATTCTCAACCATGACACCTTGAACACACATTGAAAACCATCATTGTACAGCAACTTGTAATCATTTGTCATGAGGAACCAACTCATGTTATTAATTAAAGATAACCTTTCTAGCAATCGTCACGTAACCGTCTTGATATAAGTTATCAATAATTGTTTAAGCATCCAAGGGACGTAAACACATAGCATAACAACCAGTATCATCGTATAGCAACTTGTAACATTGAATAGCAAGTAGAAACATTGAATGGTCATGTTTATATCACCTATTTTGAAATACATGTAGGTGGGTTTGTCAAACCGTTAGCGTTAACATTGTACCTGTGGGATTAATAAGTAACAATACTACTTTAAATATCCGTTGGTCCATAAAGATCGTGATTTCAGTGCTATGTTGACTTGTTTAACAACGAAACACACTTGACTTGAACAAACAAAGTGTATAATAACCAAACAAACCCAATAACAAGATTAAACCATACAACCAGAGGTATACAAGCTACAAAGATGAATGATATAAGTTCCTAGCACCTCAGGTGAACAATTACACGACACAATCAGTTGGATAAGAGTTTTGTCAAAGTTGTGCAAAAGTTCCATTATCTTCAAGATAAGGTTACAATATATATCAGTCTTAGGTTCGCTGATAGATTCGCTGCAGCGAATCTATCTAGCGAACCACATAGGTTCGCTGGGCACAAACAGGTTCGCCGAGTCGACACCTTCATAATCACTAAACTATGCTACGGGCGAATCTATAGATTCGCCCGTAGGTTCGCTAGTACAAAACCATACAAATAACATACAAAATACATACAAAATGCAACACCGACATACCGGTGAGTCCAACCTATACATGTGACTATCAATACTCCCCCTAGGTTGGACCTCACCTGGGGAAGTCTTCTAATTAAGCTCCGTCTTTTTCTCGGCTTCAAAGGTTCTCAATGAATGCTCCTGCCCTATCTTTAATTCCGGCCAACGGATTGGTAACGTCTTCAGATCCGGCCTCATCTTCACTAAAAATCAGCATCGACTCTACGAACTCATCATCAGCGACATCAGAATCAGGCATTTGTTGAACAATCGTTTCCGCCTGTATTTCTGCAGTATGCTCCTCGCAAGTCACATCCAAATCTACAACCTCCACCGGTTTCTCGAACCTCCTTTCAATAGTTTGATCCAGCTGTCTAGATAAATCATCCATGTCCAATTGCTGATCATCAGTCTTCCTCAGTCTTTCATTCACCGATCTCAATTCAGCACGGATTCCACGGGCTTTGTTTGCGACCTTCACAAACAGGTTCGCTTCAGTTCTGGTATCGTCTCCAGCCCCGTGCTTGATCCTATTCTCACACAACACTCTCAGATCCTCATCACAAAAAGAGAAAACCTCCATTGGGTCAAACAGGCGAATCTCTAGACGGTCTTCCCCTTTTAATCTGATAACAGCTTCACCCGTACTGTTATCATAAAACCATTTAAGGAAATCTTGCAGTCTGGGTGGCTGTGTGTCCGGAACCCTAACCCTGGTCATTACTTTCGGCGCTTCGATCTTCAGAACTATCTTTCCCTTCCACGAGATCCAATGCCTATCCCTTTTCTGCCTCATCCTTCTCGGCTTCTGGTATCCAAAATCAACAAAATTTGTCTTTGCAGCTTCCCTGATAGTAACCTCGAACGCACAAGCCCTGCCGCTATCTTCTTTACCCAATAACGGTAGCTTTGCCAGCCTACGCAAATCCCACCTTGGTAGAGTGGCGAAATGCTTTCTATTCTTGATGTACGTAATGTCACCGCCTCTTCGCTTAATCATGTACGCGTCTACCAGACTATTGTACTTCCACGCTATGATCTGTCTATCCATCTGTTTGGTGTTGGGTTCATCCAGATGTTGAAATATGGGCACTTCTGGGACAGCTTCTTCTTCTTTTCGGAACCACTCAGATTTATCTAACTCAACATGCTCAAACTGATAGCTGACCCCCTTTTCTTCAACCTTATACGTCTCCGGCTCATCATCCAGATCCTCCTCACTATCAATATCTATATCAACCTCTGGTTCATCTATCAAAGTGAAATTCACACCAGATCCTCCAACCACTTCTTCCCCTTCAAAAACATCCAAGTCAATACCCATTTCCTCGTCAAACTGCTCCTCAACTGCCTTGCCCTTTCCTTTGTCTCGATCTCCAAATACAACATCCATTAACGGATACCTTGCAGCATCCGTTAAGGAGTTCAGTTCAGCTTCAGTCATAGCAGGCTCTGTCCCCTCTTTTTCTTTCAGACTGTTCAACTCTTTGAAGATTCTAACCATCAAACACTGCTGATCCTTCATCATTCTTCCCATTTCATAAATAACTGTCGATTTCTCAGCATCCTGTGTTTCTAGTTCCTCATACTTGCCTTTCAGTTCCACCAGTTCTGCCCTCAAACTCTCAATCTGACCCCTTAATTCATCAACTGATTCAGAAGATGTACCCCCAGTATCGTGCCTTGCCTTCTTTGATGTTTCTGTTGGAGCATCAGACTTCCTCTTCGTTCGTTTTTCCCTACCCGCATCTATTTCAGCCTGAATTTCATCAACCTCTCGATCGAATGAATAATCTTTTTCTTTTGCGTATGCCTTCCTTTTCTTAATCTTCTTCTCAACCTCCTCAATATTTTCACTGCCCCGTTTCCTCTCAGACTCCTTCAATCTCTGAATTTGTACCCATCTATCAGCTGGGTACATGTTCTCCCACAAGAACGAAGGCCTCCCCACACAATCAGCCTTTACCGACTTACAGTCACGGAATATCCTTGAATGCATCTCCCATATTTTCAGGACATCTGCAACTACTGGCAGATTCGGCAATTTGTCATTCAGCACCATCTGAATGAATCTCGGATACAT
The DNA here is from genome assembly GCA_030867185.1 of Tagetes erecta. NCBI lineage: Eukaryota > Viridiplantae > Streptophyta > Magnoliopsida > Asterales > Asteraceae > Tagetes > Tagetes erecta. The sequence goes on along the minus strand of CM061495.1, from coordinate 25,999,002 downwards.
CAACCATTTAGCGGATTTGCTAGCATGGATGTTCTCGAGCAGATAATTGTAGATCAGCTTCGAAAGATTTGCTTTCTGCCCTCGGCAAAACAACATCATAGCCCGTGCCCAGTCCAAATTCAGTCCGTCTGTACCCCCTTTCCTATGATCCAGGCACATAATAAATACGTGTGCAATATACCTCCATTCCTGGATCAGATAGGACTTCACAAACTCCATCTTCTTTTCACCAGGCATCGGACCCTCATACCCAGCGGTCCTAAAAGCCCCATAAACCTCTTCAGCCGACATCATTAGTTCATCCCCAACATCATCCTCTAGCCTTAAAATCCTAGCAAGATCAGCTTCTGTAAACTCCAAGTCAAATCCACTGACTTTGGCACATATTCGTGATGGTTGTGTAGACACATTCATCACTGCAGTTCTCCAGAAGTCTCGAACATGCAGCTCGTATATGACTGGAGAATGAGAAATGGCGTGATGTATATGAGACAACTTCAGCCATTTGATACAATCTCTATAGCCGCCGGCCTTTTCGTGATTCTCGTCAAGCAAAGCACACATATTGTGCTTTCTCTCGAAGAATAATGTCGACATAGTGCCTGAAAAATAAACGGAGATTGATCAGAAACGAAGATTTAAAAAAAACAGTTAATAGGTTCGCTGGAAATTAGGTTCGCTAAACGAGCGAACCTGAGATTTGGCACCAGAACCTATAGATTCGCTGACATAAAAATCAGTCATGTTGGTCGAGCGAATGTATAGGTTCGCTAGAAACAGTCGGGCGAATCTATGTTGATGCGCGGGCGGCATAACGACATAGGTTCGCTCAAAGTTTTGAACTTTCGTTCAGATTCGCCAGACGAACACATAGGTTCGCTGGAAACCCTAGTTTTTTGAAAAACTTTCAAATCTCAGTCATAACACCATAAACAAGCAATCAAAGCAACAGTCATGCAATATAATCATCAAACGAGCATATTATGAAGTAAAATCCTAACAGAAAACATCAACTCAGACATTTGATTTACACATAATCACAGAACGACGGATTTAACAGGTTTAAGATGCGATTAAGGGTTTAAAACAGAGATTAAGATGAAGGCGATCACATACCAGACAATATTAGTGATGTTTAAGTGTGAAAAAGCCGGTTGAAAGTGAGAATCGAACGTTCGTGAGTGGATTTTGAAAAACTTGCTACAGTAGCAGTGACAGCGAATGTGTGAAATGCTTCGCTGTCACTGCATATATATACAGACAAAGGTTCGCTGGCAGACATACTAGCGAACTTTAGATTCGCCAGAAGACCAAAAGTCAAGTAAACCACGGCGGCGAAACAAGGAGGTTCCTGGCGAACCTGAGGTTCGGGCGAACCTGTAGGTTCGCTAGCAGGTTCGCTAGCACAAAAATGAAAAAAAATATTTTTGGTTTTTCTCAAATTTTAAATTCTTTGTAAATCCACGAAAACGTCCCACGACATCAACGCTCCAAAAATAAACATATTATCCTAAAAATACTAATAAAAACAAGATAGAATGTAGAAAAATAAAAATAAAATGAAAGAAAAAGACAAGAATATTAAACGCTAAAGAAGGATATATATATTTTTCATGATGTTTTGAGCAGAATCCGGAGAATCATCGATTGGCGGGATTGCAGATATGTTTGTCCATTTAAACCCATGCCTTAGTCCTTTCAACAAGAGATCAGCAGCTTCTTTTATCATGTTTTTGGTTTGATTGAAGAAGCTCAGACAACTCGGTCCCCACAGACATCTAGGGAAAAAGAACAAGTTCTGTCATCAGGGTATATCTGAGCAATACGATTGACTTTGCTTGAATTTCAAGGATCAAATTTTGAATATTGATCGATGCGTTTGCTTCTTTTGACACTTGTGCAATTTTTGCATCTTTTCATTGTGAGTGGAGCTTGTCAGCAATTGATTCATTTGAACACAATGCGACTTATTATTTGGGAAACTCAAATAGTTCAGAGCTCCAGGTCTATACCGACGTATAACAGAGGAGATAAACATTTGAGCATGCTCGGTGAATCTTCAGGTCAATACTTCCGTATAGCAGAGAAGATTCACCAACTCCAGGTCAATACTTCCGTATAGCATAGGAGTTAAGCACTTTGACTCAATACGTTCTGAGGAGTTAACAAGTAACTCACTCAGAGGCTTTTCCGAAGAGCATCACTAGCAGCTTTTTATTTTTATTTGTTTTGCATACTAGAAACTCGATTCGGGGATAGGGCGAGGGTGATTTGGGATGTTTGGGGAAATCAAGGCAAAGATTTGATGCTCTCAACCCATTTTTGACAGAACCCTTATCTTTGTGCAATCCAATCATGTCAAGGAGATAATCCTTGTTGTCGAGATCTTGAACGTTATGTTTGGCTGCACAATCACTGTTTACTTTGTTTTCGGGCTGAACCTATCTGACATATCCCAAACGCAATACTTCTGACCTCCTTTAACGACTCTTCAACATCAATCAAAACGGAGATCCTGAAATAGCAAAATTTGAAAAACTATAAATAGTTGATCTTTTAATATCTCCCCCAAAATTTCTATATTATAGCTATCTAATAGGAAATTTTTGTTTTTCAGATTTTCTTAATATAAATACAGAATAAAAGAGAAAATTAAAGAAGATAAAATATAATAAAGGAGCGAGGAAAACGAGTGACCCACGGAATTTTCAAAGAAGAAGAAAAAGAAAAAGTTATTTACATATTTACAGATTAAGACTAATTAAACTTTAGAAATTGGGTCCCAAGCCTTAGTGTACTTAGGTCTTTGAATTGTCGATGATTTAAAGAAAAAATTATTTACAAAAAAATTCAATCTCTTTCCAAAAGATTTCTGCTTTGAACTATTTTCAACAGTCACAGGGCAGTGTTTGACAGTATGACCAGTATTTCCACATTGAAAGCAATGAGATTTTAAACTTCGTTTAGAACATTTAGCAGTCTCTTCATTACTATTAGATGTTTGTGAGTTACAATCACTGCAAGAGTCGTAAGACTCTTTTAACTTACCTGTTGTGACTTTTACCTTGGAGGGTGCAGATTTAGGTTTAAGAATGTATGAAAAAGATGATTCCTTGTCTTTCGGTTTTGAAATTCTTATAGGTGTGAAAGATGGAATTTGATGAGACAAGAATTTTTGAAAACAATTTGTTTTGGTTTGACTTTCAGAGACTTGACCTGAAAGTTTTGCTTTGTTGTTCACACAAACATTTTCAATAAAATCATCATTCAAATTTCTTGAGTTTGAAATTGAGCATTCAGAATTAATATCACACATAATGTCCTCTGAAGTTAAAACTTGACTAGAAATAAAGACATTCAAACCACTGTCTTCAATAATCCTTTTTGAATCAAGGCTAGAGTTACTAGAACTTCCAAGACCACTGCTTTCACCATAAGCATATTCCTCTCTCACCTCCTTAAGATTCACTTCACTTAAACCTGCAATAGAGCTGTTAGTATCGTTTTTTATAATCTCTTGAATCAACTCATTTGAGGGATGAGGAATGGGTGTAGGGGAATAACAGTAGGTACTCGGTGGAGGATATACTTGTGCATCACTTTTATGACCCAACCCGGTCTTAGATCTAGCCCCCTTTTGTTTCTTCCATAACTCCTCCCTTTTCATACTGGCAATAGTCCATTGTTCCAGTTTATTTTTGAGTTTTCTTGTTTCAAATTCAGCAAGGGTGACTTGCTCAGTCAAATAATTTATTTCACAATTCTTTTCCAAAAGAGATCTTTTCAAATGTTCATTTTCTTTTAAAGCCTCTCTCAATTTAACAAAAAATTTTGATTCGTTCTGTTTAGCTCTTTGTTAATTGTTTTCAATTCGTTTTCATTTGTCATTAACAGTTTATTTGCCTTATAAATACCAATCAAGCGAATTTTGCATGCGGATGAACACATATCCTCAACGACATCATAAGGGAGACCCACTATCAGTTTTTCGGCCTCAAGAGCACGATCACACTGGCAGTAAGGGGTGTTCCTCTTGTATTCATTCACAGCTTCAAGCTTTGCCTGTTCAATCATGGCTTCCATGTCAAGCTTTGATTCCATAACATTATCAGCATCGGTACCAGCATTTTCTGCCCCATTACCGACGTTGACAGTGACCTTCTCTTTCCTTCCAGTAACCGCTTCACACAACAATCCAGAATGAACAACTTCTTCCTGATTCTTTCCCTCTTCAGTCAAACCATAATCCGCAACCTCTTCAATCAAACTATCCTCAGCAACCTTTCCAGTGTTTGTTTCCTCTTCGACCTCATCAATCACTCTAACATTCTCAACCTCTTCACTGTAAAATTCTTTAAAAGGATCAAAACAAACAATGTAATCGTTATTGAGAACAGATTCTTCAATAACTTCACCAATTAAAGCTTCATGATTTCGAACACGCTTCCCAGATAAGGCAGTAGTGTCAGATGATATCTGAGTGGTGATGGATGCATTTGAGTCGGCACCTACACTTATGGAACCACCACTGGATGTAACAGATTCATAACTTGATAATCCTCCAGAGACTGCACTAGGTGAGTTTGCAGCGGATGTAATCAGTGCAGAATTCTGAGGAGAGACGGTTGCAAACATCATGGCTTGAGTGTATTCTTTTCTCTTTTCATTCAGATCAAGTGACTTTAACTTGTTTATCACTTCTATTAGTTTAAGGTCAAAGAAGTTTCTTTCTCGTTTCAGCACCTTGATCTGAAGACTCCATTTGGAAGGAAGGGAATCCAACAGCTTTGTCACTTGCTCATGATTTCCCAATTGTTCATCATAGGTTTTGAGATTGCTTGACACAAGTAAAAATCGATTCGTTATTTCAGTCAGATTTTCATGCTTCAATCCAACGAATGAGTTGAATTCATTTTCAGCCTAGGCTTTTCCATCCAGTTTAAGCATGTTCATTGTTGATGTAGACATAATTACAAACAACAGATTTTAGGTTCGCCCAAAATAGATTCGCTGGATTAGATTCGCCCAAAGAACAAAACAGTTTCGCTAGATAGATTCGCTGAAACAGATTCGCTAACCAGCAAACACAGATTCGCTCGCCTGATTTTGGCAGCAGTTTCGCTCGCACGATGAGCCAAATAGTTGAACTTTCGTTCGATAAAATGTCAGATTCGCTAGCCACAACACAAACCAACAGAACACAAAAATTTGAATTAGGTTCGCTGGATGAACACCTAGATTCGCTGGAAGAACAGATAGGTTCGCTGGGTTACGAACAAACCAGTAACAGTACGAAAACAACCCGGACAGCTTCAAAACTTGACCATTTGTAGAACAGTTTGTTTCAGAAGCTTCCTATGACCAAATATGACAATACTTGAGCAAAATACAACTCCAAAACACCACAACAAGCCCTGAACAGAAACAAATAGTGTTTTGACACAAAAACCCCAAAATCAACACAAAAATCACTTGAATCAAACAATCAAGAGCACTAAGGCTCTGATACCATATTGTTGGTCCATAAAGATCGTGATTTCAGTGCTATGTTGACTTGTTTAACAACGAAACACACTTGACTTGAACAAACAAAGTGTATAATAACCAAACAAACCCAATAACAAGATGAAACCATACAACCAGAGGTATTCAAGCTACAAAGATGAATGATATAAGTTCCTTGCACCTCAGGTGAACAATTACACGACACAATCAGTTGGATAAGAGTTTTGTCAAAGTTGTGCAAAAGTTCCATTATCTTCAAGATAAGGTTACAATATATATCAGTCTTAGGTTCGCTGATAGATTCGCTGCAGCGAATCTATCTAGCGAACCACATAGGTTCGCTGGGCACAAACAGGTTCGCCCAGTCGACACCTTCATAATCACTAAACTATGCTACGGGCGAATCTATAAATAACATACAAAATACATACAAAATGCAACACCGACATACCGGTGAGTCCAACCTATACATGTGACTATCAATATCACATAAGGATTGCATCTTGCCTTGAACAAGACTAACATATTTAATGATCTCATTTGAAAAACAAATAGAAAACTGAAAACATTGAGTAATAGAACATATTTCAGCCCCAAAATGTAAAAGTAAAAATGGGAGTGAATTTACTCACCTTGAGATACAATAGATAACCGAAATAGAAGCGCATGTATAACGAACTGAGAGTTGTCCAAATATTAGTATCACCTAATTAATTGGAAAAAACCCTAACTTAAAAAACGAAACAATAGTAACAATAATAAAAAATACGAGATCTAGGATTTTGGATTTGGGATTTAGGGTTTTAAAGTACAATTTGAGAATTAGGGTTTTAAAGTACAAATTGGGAATTAGGGTTTTAAAGTACAAATTGGAAATTAGGGTTTTAAATTACAAATTGGGATTTTGTACGAAATGTTATAGTATTTTAATATGGTAAATATTTTATACGAATCCATTTTAGGTTTCTACTAAACAAAACATTTGTACAATTTTAAAATACATATAAATATATAATTTTGTTATTAGTATATATTTGAATTTAAAAGTTTTGAAATCTTTAAAAATGTATTTAGTTTTCAAAGAATGTTATTTAGAAAATATGAACATATACTTTAAAGTTTAAATGGGTAAAATATAAGTTTTTACATCCTGAAAATGTATTTAATATAAAAGATGTTACTTGGATTTATTTAGAAGATATAATAAAGGAAAATTGGATTTTAATAATCCAACCTTTTAACTATTGGCCTACAATAATCCCACTTTTCAAAATTCTTCATACTAGTCCCAACTTTTACACTATTTTTCGCTGATGGTCCCTCTGTTAAACTTTATAACATCTTTATTATGTAATGACGTGGACATGTGACATGGAATGACTTTAAATGATTTGGCATTTAAACAATTTTATTTAAAAAAATAGCCCGTTTCCTTTGAGCTCATGCATCAAACTATCGTCGATTGCCGTACTCCGATTGATTGCGATATGTGTCACCTCCTCCTTACGAATACACTATGGTCGCTTTCCTCATCCAACAATACCTAGTTTTGTTATTGCAGTTAAATAATTAAACAACATGACGATATTCGCTGTTAACGATGCTGGTGTGTTCGGTGATGGAGAACACACGTCTTTATTGAATTTCAGATTTCATATTGCTTCAATTCTAATCAGAGATTCGTGGGGATTTAGTTGATTTAGCTTCCGGTGGATTCGAATCAATAACGTGATGATCATGAGAACGAATGTAGTGTGTAATGAAGGTATTGTTGTTCATGGAGTAGTTGCAAGTCCTTTTTCGCAAGTTCAACGTACTAGCATCGGATGTTGGCCGAATCAAGTGAAACGGATTCATTAGAAAGGTGATTTTTAGTGGGCTAATTAGGAATTGCAGGTCCTTTTGTGCACATCTAAAACGGAATCAGGGAACTAAACGGTGGAACATAAAGATTACGATTTGCATGTGGGCTAATCATATGAATCATGAAATATCATGTCATTTTGATCGAGGGTTCAAAGGGGCTAATTAGATTTGGAGTTTTAGAAAAAATAAAATAATTGAAAATACCAAATCGTTTGAACACCATTCCATGTTACATGTCCACGTCATCGAATAACTAACGGTGTTAAAAAACTAAAAAGTGAGCCCACTAGTGAAAAATAGTTTGAAAGTTGGGACCAATAAAAAGAATTTTGAAAGATGGGATTATTATACGCCAATAGTTAAAAGTTTGGATTATTTAAATCCAATTTTCCTATAATAAAATGTTTAAATTGTGTAAAATAAGAAAATAAAAGAAAAGTGACAGTGGGACTCGAACCCACAAACACACCATCCATAACAGTAGCATTAACCACCAGATCAATGCAGTTTTTTTGCTATACTTCTTGTTTTTAATTTGTTTTAACCCTTTATAACCAACAATACCCATTTCTATATACAAGCCCTAGAAACAAAAGTCAACCAATTCAATCCTGTTAATCTCATAAAAAACGAATATAGGGCTTTCGATCCTCATTGAATCACGATCATTTTGATATAAAATACTTACTTGATTATGAAGTTTGGATACGGATTTGAAAAGGATGAAAAAGTCGACTGTTCTTGATTGATTTCGCACGAATCTGGAAAAGATAACATGAAATTGATGGATTGAGAGGATGCATGAGGTTTAGAGGATTAAAACGAACACGAAAACTACCTGTGATGATGTCCAAAAGGTAGAAATCACTAAGGTCGTCGGAAAATAATTTTGTTCGATTGGTTTTGTGAATTGCAGAGACAAAGAAGAATGTTTGGTGATTGGAATATGTTAATCGAGTGCTAGTTGGTGTTTAGGAATGGTTAATTCATCAATTACATGTCTAAATTACAGAAATGAGATTTCAATTTGAACCCATAATCAATGCGCGCCTAAACAGCTGTTAATCACACGTTTTTGGGGTGTAACGGGTTCGAAATTTGCAAGGGAATGGTTTTGGAAGGTTTTGATTGATTGAAATCTGTTAAAACGAGTAAATTGAAGTCGCCGGAAAAACACGAGTGGCGGAAAAGGCTACCGGAGCAGTGGTCGGATTTACGGGATTCAAAAGGGGGGGTGCTTTTGGGGTTTACAATTTTACACCTTTAGTCCCTGTGGTTTTGAATTTGTTTATTTAGTTATTGATAAGTTTTAATCCAAGTTTGCAAATTGATAGTTTTTGCCCAAAATTAATTTATAACTTATACTAATTAACTAACTTAACTATGTTGAGATGAAATGTTGATATACGTGACGTTTTTATAACTTTAGCTCGGTTGGGACGTTAAGTGACTATTTCGACACTTAGAACTATTTCCTTTTAATAGATTTTTTTAATTACTATTTATAACCTATATATATATATATATTTATATCTAGACATTTAATATTAGAAATCGTAATTATTGAATACATATAGATATTTTGCGATGCAAAAGCGATCGATTAATTAAGATAAGAATACAAAACATATTTACCAAAATTGTTACTTATTACAAAAAATTATTTTAATAATTACTACAGCTCATAAGTGTTTAAAAACGTCACATAATCTTTTAAACAAAGTTGTTCCTTATTTAAATCAAACACAATTTTTCGAAAAGCAGTCACAAAACAAGTATCTAGATGTGGTGTTCGTTGTTCTAGAAACTATTATCCATCATTCCCATGCAGTCACTTAGTACCTGAAAAACATGTACAAAAAACGAGTCAGCATAAAGTTGAAAAGTTCATGGGTTTAAATAAAAGTATAACTTATTAATCTTATATTAGTCATCATACCAACAAGCGCATACATATCATGGGTGCAGAACACTCTTGCACTCACATGTATCGTTATCTAAACATAGGCCAACTAATGCAGACTTTTCTCCCAACCAAGTGTAGTTACAAAAAATATTTACCAAAATTGTTCCGTATTAAAAAAATATATTTTAATAATTACTAAAACCAATATGTGTTTTAAAACGTCACATAGTCTTTTAAACAAAGTTATTCCTTAGTAAATTCAAACACAATTTTTAGACGAGCAGTCATAAATACAAGGTATCTAGATGTGGTGTTTGTTGTTCTAAAAACTATTATCCATCATTCCCATGCAGTCACTTAGTACCTGAAAAACATGTACAAAAAACGAGTCAGCATAAAGTTGAAAAGTTCATGGGTTTAAATAAAAGTATAACTTATTAATCTTATATTAGTCATCATACCAACAAGCGCATACATATCATGGGTGCAGAACATTCTTGCACTCACATGTATCGGTATCTAAACATAGGCCAACTAATGCAGACATTTCTCCCAAACAAGTGTAGTTACAAAAAATATTTACCAAAATTGTTCCTTATTACAAAAAATTATTTTAATAATTACTACAGCCCATAAGTGTTTAAAAACGTCACATAGTCTTTTAAACAAAGATGTTCCTTATTTTAATCAAACACAATTTTTAGAAAAGCAGTCACAAATACAAGTATCTAGATGTGGTGTTCGTTGTTATAGAAACTATTATCCATCATTCCCATGCAGTCACTTAGTACTTGAAAAAAAATGTACAAAAAACGAGTCAGCATAAAGTTGAAAAGTTCATGGGTTTAAATAAAAGTATAACTTATTAATCTTATATTAGTCATCATACCAACAAGCGCATACATATCATGGGTGCAGAACACTCTTGCACTCACATGTATCGTTATCTAAACATAGGCCAACTAATGCAGACTTTTCTCCCAACCAAGTGTAGTTACAAAAAAATATTTACCCAAATTGTTCCTTATTACAAAAAATTATTTAATAATTACTACAGCCCATAAGTGTTTAAAAACGTCACATAGTCTTTTAAACAAAGTTGTTCCTTATTAAAATCAAACACAACTTTAAGAAAAGCAGTCACAAATACAAGTATCTAGATGTGGTGTTCGTTGTTATAGAAACTATTATCCATCATTCCCATGCAGTCACTTAGTACCTGAAAAAAAATGTACAAAAAACGAGTCAGCATAAAGTTGAAAAGTTCATGGGTTTAAATAAAAGTATAACTTATTAATCTTATATTAGTCATCATACCAACAAGCGCATACATATCATGGGTGCAGAACATTCTTGCACTCACATGCATCGGTATCTAAACATAGGCCAACTAATGCAGACTTTTCTCCCAAACAAGTGTAGTTACAAAAAAATATTTACCAAAATTGTTCCTTATTACAAAAAATTATTTTAATAATTACTACAGCCCATAAGTGTTTAAAAACGTCACATAGTCTTTTAAACAAAGTTGTTCCTTATTAAAATCAAACACAATTTTAAGAAAAGCAGTCTCAAATACAAGTATCTAGATGTGGTGTTCGTTGTTATAGAAACTATTATCCATCATTCCCATGCAGTCACTTAGTACCTGAAAAAAAATGTACAAAAAACGAGTCAGCATAAAGTTGAAAAGTTCATGGGTTTAAATAAAAGTATAACTTATTAATCTTATATTAGTCATCATACCAACAAGCGCATACATATCATGGGTGCAGAACATTCTTGCACTCACATGTATCGGTATCTAAACATAGGCCAACTAATGCAGACTTTTCTCCCAAACAAGTGTAGTTACAAAAAAATATTTACCAAAATTGTTCCTAATTACAAAAAATTATTTTAATAATTACTACAGCCCATAAGTGTTTAAAAACGTCACATAGTCTTTTAAACAAAGTTGTTCCTTATCAAAATCAAACACAATTTTTAGAAAAGCAGTCACAAATACAAGTATCTAGATGTGGTGTTCGTTGTTCTAGAAACTATTATCCATCATTCCCATGCAGTCACTTAGTACCTGAAAAACATGTACAAAAAAGAGTCGGCATAAAGTTGAAAAGTTCATGGGTTTAAATAAAAGTATAACTTATTAATCTTATATTAGTCATCATACCAACAAGCGCATACATATCATGGGTGCAGAACATTCTTGCACTCACATGTATCGTTATCTAAACATAGGCCAACTAATGCAGACTTTTCTCCCAAACAAGTGTAGTTACAAAACATATTTACCAAAATTGTTACTTATTACAAAAAATTATTTTAATAATTACTACAGCCCATAAGTGTTTAAAAACGTCACATAATCTTTTAAACAAAGTTGTTCCTTATTTAAATCAAACACAATTTTTCGAAAAGCAGTCACAAAACAAGTATCTAGATGTGGTGTTCGTTGTTCTAGAAACTATTATCCATCATTCCCATGCAGTCACTTAGTACCTGAAAAACATGTACAAAAAACGAGTCAGCATAAAGTTGAAAAGTTCATGGGTTTAAATAAAAGTATAACTTATTAATCTTATATTAGTCATCATACCAACAAGCGCATACATATCATGGGTGCAGAACACTCTTGCACTCACATGTATCGTTATCTAAACATAGGCCAACTAATGCAGACTTTTCTCCCAACCAAGTGTAGTTACAAAAAATATTTACCAAAATTGTTCCGTATTAAAAAAATATATTTTAATAATTACTACAACCAATATGTGTTTTAAAACGTCACATAGTCTTTTAAACAAAGTTATTCCTTAGTAAATTCAAACACAATTTTTAGACGAGCAGTCACAAATACAAGGTATCTAGATGTGGTGTTTGTTGTTCTAAAAACTATTATCCATCATTCCCATGCAGTCACTTAGTACCTGAAAAACATGTACAAAAAACGAGTCAGCATAAAGTTGAAAAGTTCATGGGTTTAAATAAAAGTATAACTTATTAATCTTATATTAGTCATCATACCAACAAGCGCATACATATCATGGGTGCAGAACATTCTTGCACTCACATGTATCGGTATCTAAACATAGGCCAACTAATGCAGACATTTCTCCCAAACAAGTGTAGTTACAAAAAATATTTACCAAAATTGTTCCTTATTACAAAAAATTATTTTAATAATTACTACAGCCCATAAGTGTTTAAAAACGTCACATAGTCTTTTAAACAAAGATGTTCCTTATGAAAATCAAACACAATTTTTAGAAAAGCAGTCACCAATACAAGTATCTAGATGTGGTGTTCGTTGTTCTAGAAAATATTATCCATCATTCCCATGCAGTCACTTAGTACCTAAAAAACATGTACAAAAAACGAGTCAACATAAAGTTGAAAAGTTCATGGGTTTAAATAAAAGTATAACTTATTAATCTTATATTAGTTATCATACTAACAAGCGCATACATATCATGGGTGCAGAACATTCTTGCACTCACATGTATCGGTATCTAAACATAGGCCAACTAATGCAAACTTTTCTCCCAAACAAGTGTAGTTACAAAAGATATTTACCAAAATTGTTCCTTTTAGAAAAAATTATTTTAATAATTACTACAGCCCATAAGTGTTTAAAAACGTCACATAGTCTTTTGAACAAAGTTGTTCCTTATGTAAAACAAACACAATTTTTAAAAAACAGTCACAGATACAAGTATCTAGATGTGGTGTTCGTTGTTCTAGAAACTATTATCCAGCATTCCCATGCATTCAGTGAGTACCTGAAAAACATGTACAAAAAACGAGTCAGCATAAAGTTGAAAAGTTCATGGGTTTAAATAAAAGTATAACTTATTAATCTTATATTAGTCATCATACCAACAAGCGCATACATATCATGTGTGCAGAACACTCTTGCACTCACATGTATCGTTATCTAAACATAGGCCAACTAATGCAGACTTTTCTCCCAAACAAGTGTTGTTTCAAAAAATATTTACCAAAATTGTTCTTTATTACAAAAAATTATTTTAATAATTACTACAGCCCATAAGTGTTTAAAAACGTCACATAGTCTTTTAAACAAAGTTGTTCCTTATTAAAATCAAACACAATTTTTAGAAAAGCAGTCACAAATACAAGTATCTAGATGTGGTGTTCGTTGTTCTAAAAACTATTATCCATCATTCCAATGCAGTCACTTAGTACCTGAAAAACATGTACAAAAAACGAGTCAGCATAAAGTTGAAAAGTTCATGGGTTTAAATAAAAGTATAATTTATTAATCTTATATTAGTCATCATACCAACAAGCGTATACATATCATGGGTGCAGAACATTCTTGCACTCACATGTATCGGTATCTAAACATAGGCCAACTAATGCAGACTTTTCTCCCAAATAAGTGTAGTTACAAAAAATATTTACCAAAATTGTTCCTTATTACAAAAAATTATTTTAATAATTACTACAACCCATAAGTGTTTAAAAACGTCACATAGTGTTTTAAACAAAGTTGTTCCTTATTAAAATCAAACACAATTTTTAGAAAAGCAGTCACAAATACAAGTATCTAGATGTGGTGTTCGTTGTTCTAAAAACTATTAACCATCATTCCCATGCAGTCACTTAGTACCTGAAAAACTTGTACAAAAAACGAGTCAGCATAAAGTTGAAAAGTTCATGGGTTTAAATAAAATTATAACTTATTAATTTTATATTAGTCATCATACCAACAAGCGCATACATATCATGGGTGCAGAACATTTTTGCACTCACATGTATCGGTATCTAAACATAGGCCAACTAATGCAGACTTTTCTCCCAAACAAGTGTAGTTACAAAAAATATTTACCAAAATGGGTAGTTTGAAAAATATTTACCAAAATGGGTGATTTTCTTTAAACTCATTTTTCTCACTCTTAATTTTATTGAATAATATTATTTTATTTAAAAAATGTTTTGTTTTGCTTCTAATAAAAAAATTTGTAAATATATTGATGTATATACATAAGTTCTTTTAAAGAAATTGTTTTACATAAAATAAAAAAAAATCATTGCACATAAAATCAAAAAAGCATATCATTGCATATAAAATAAAAAACTTCATACGTAAGTTTTTTAATGTTATTTGTTAACATTTGACAGTAATCTTTACTTCATACTATTTAAAATGCTTAGATGTTTTAGTTTAAAGATATCTTATATATATTAAAACCATTTTTTAACGATTCCTTATTAGTATTTTTTTAATATTTGATGCTGTAAATGAAAGCAAACTAAGGAGGTTGTTGGAGTATTAATTAGGAAGTTTTCGAACCCAATACAAGAAAAGAAAGACTTTCTACTAGTCGTGTTTTTCACCGACCCGTGTTTTTTTAAAGTCGTCTAAACAAGTTCTAAAACAAAAATATTTCCATTATTATTTATATATTATAAACTAAACAAAATCATTTATTAAATAAAATACTTTTATCCAATAAAATTAAGAGTGAGAAAGACATATTTAAAGAAAAATAACCCATTTTGGTAAATATTTTTCAAAACACTCATTTTGGGAAATAAGTTTTCTAACTACACTATTTTAGGAAAAAAGCATGGTTGCAATTTGTACAAAGATCAGTACAATATCCACTACGCAATTAGGATGTATGAAACGGCCGCATGCTTGTTGCACCGAAGTGTCTTCGGCAACACAATTTGTAGCTGGAGTACAATCTCGAGCTCCCATTATGAAAATGAATAGTGCTATTAGAAATACTTGTTTGTTAATTGTGTTTATATGGTATATTTGATATGACAACCACTCTATATATACATGCAACCAATGGGAATATTTCAGTAGAAGAAACAAACTTTCATAAGTGTCTCGTATATATCCCTCTAAATTTTTCTTTCATGATCTAATACCTTAACTTGCATGCAACTTGTTATTCTCATAGCATTTTACTTATTTAGCATGTGAACTTATATTATTAAAACAAAATCTATACTAAAAGATCAAATTTTACACGTTTTTCTCTAAAGGCGTTCCACGTTGCCGTAAATCTAATAATCGAAGATTCGAAGGACCGCTCAAACTAGAGCGATTTTAATTGGTTTCTAATAAGAATTTGTATTCCATTGATTTCATTAAGTATAACTCCACTCTATGTATGAGAATAACAAGTTCAAGAAAGTTAAGGTATTTAATCAAGATAAAAAATTTTTGAAGGCCTTAATTTGATCTCTTAAAGTTTGTTAACTTTTTATTAAATGCTTTGCTTATTATAACACCATTTACTTTTCCAAATAATCCAAGCAAGCTAAAACTAGATGTATTAAATAAATATGCACTTTATATGAGTCAATGATAATTCAAAAAAATCTTATATATCTTGAATAACTAATAGGCAACATGATAAACAACCCAACCAAGCTTTAAAGGGTAATATGCATGATTCATACAAACCCAAAATTCAAGACTCACAATAAAAATAGAAGAATTTACTACATTTTATTATTTAAATTTTACCGTTGTGCAAAATAGGGAAAATTAAAAACGTAAATCCATAACATGACAGATTTATGCACACATAAATAATAAGTCCAAATTATTTAAAACACCATCACACTTATAGTAAATGAATCATGATTCTTGATTTAGAGCATATTCATTTTAAATTAAATCCAAATTATTTACATTTTATTAGAATTAAATTAAATAGAAAAAAAAAGAACTAAAAACATGGTAAACTAACTATCCAACTTGAACTTTATTTGCTGCTTTATAATTGTCCTTTTATCCATAAAGCTACAATAAGTAAAATCGGCCAGCTTAAGCCTAAAATGTCCAAAATATGACTACGTAACCAGATTTATATTAATGGTGGCAAAGCAAAAATCTACTCTTTGGTGTCGAAACATTCCTACCGCCAATTGATTATTTTGGATATTTAAAATTCTGGCGTTGTTTGTAGGGCAATTTATTTGAAATTACTTTTTATACACTAAATATATATATATATATATTTTAGATTACTTTTTATACACTAAATATATATATTTTTTAGATTTATTATAACAAATAATATTTATTTGGTAAACGTAGATATTTTATGACAATCAAAAGATCGATTAATCAAGACGGGAATAACATAAAGAAAATCCGATACATTTATTCATAATAATAATAACGAGTGTTACATTTTAAAGAAATAAATACGAATACAATTAAATGTAGAAAATCTCGGTTTCGATTCGGGCGATAGGATTCGGGTTTGGGGCAGATGTCACAGTCTCCCCTACTTATAGAAATTCCGTCCCAAAATTTGCTCAAACCGAAGTAGAAAGAGATGAAGCAAAAAGATGCGGATACTTGGCTTTCATTTGGTCCTCACATTCCCAAGTAAACTCATGCCCACGTGTTGATTCCCAACGAACTTTGACTTTCGGTATCCGGCTACACTTGAGTTGTTTGACTTCACGATCCATAATTTCCAATGGACGTTCAATGAATTGCATCGATTCATCAATTCGGATATCATCCATAGGCACGATGAGATTTTCATCAGATAAGCATTTTTTCAGATTAGAAACATGAAACACGGGATGAACACCACCCAATTCCAACTCGTAAGAAACTTTCATGGTCCTCTTAAGAACTTTGAACGGTCCCACATATCGAGGAGCTAGTTTTAACTTCTTACCAAAACTGAAAACTCCATTCCATGGAGACACTTTGACAAAAACCATATCACCAATTTCATACTCCATAGGCTTTCGCTTTTTATCGGCATAATACTTTTGGCTATTTCGAGCTACTAGAAGATTTTCACAGATCTTTCGGATCTTATCGGTGGTCTCTTGAATCAATTCGGGTCCAGTAATTTGAGTGTCACCGACTTCGGTCCAACATAAGGGAGAACGACATTTGCGACCATAAAGAGCTTCGAATGGTGCCATATCAATGCTAGAATGTTAACTGTTGTTATACAAGAATTTGATCAACGGAAGATGAGTATCTCAATTACCCTTGAAATCAATCACACAAGACCGAAGCAAATCTTCGAGAGTTTGAATAGTTCTCTCGCTTTGACCATCCGTTTGAGGATGATAAGCTGTACTGAGATTAAGTTTAGCACCCATAGCATCTTGAAGACCCTTCCAAAAACGAGACATGAAACGACCATCACGGTCGGAATAATATCCAATGGCACCCCATGAAGACAAACAATTTCTTTCACAAAGATTTGAGCACGCTTTTCAGCCGAATAAGTTTCCTTGATAGGAAGAAAATGAGTAGATTTCGTTAACCGATCCATAATAACCCAAATATTATCATAACCATTAGAAGGAGGAAGCTTTGTAATAAAATCCACAAGAAAGCATGATGTGTTCCTTACGACTAAAGCACCGGAGACGACATTGGCTTTGCTAAGGTGGTAACGGATTTCACAATCATAATCGTTCAACAATTCAACCCAACGCCTTTGCCTCATATTAAGCTCATTCTTATTCAGAATGTGTTGCAGACTTTTATGATCGGTATAGACGAGACATTTGGTACCATAGAGATAATTCCTCCATATTTTGAAAGCAAAACCATAATCCTCAGTTCAAGATCATGAGTGGCGTAGTTCATTTCATAAATTTTAAGTTGCCTCGAGGCATAAGCTATGACTTTACCCCGTTGCATAAGAACACAACCAAGGCCCTATTTTGAAGCATCACAATATACAACAAGATCTTCATGACCATCAAGAAGAGTAAGAATCGGGGCGTTACCCAATTTGTCCTTAAGAATATCAAACGCTTTTTGTTGCTCGGGACCCCACACAAAAGGTACATTCTTACAAGTTAAGGAAGTGAAAGGAACATCAATCTTTGAAAAATTAGCAATGAACCGACGATAGTAACCCACTAGACCAAGAAAAAAACGGATTTCGGTTGGAGTAAAAGGTGCAGACCAATTCTTGACGGTTTCGATTTTCGCGGGATCCACTTCAACCCCACTTTCATTAACAATGTGACCCAGGAATTGAACATCCTTGAGCCAGAACTCACACTTAGAAAACTTAGTATAGTGTTGCTCTTGCTTAAGCATTTGAAGAATGGTACGAAGATGTTGCTCATGATCGGATTTGGATTTGGAATATATCAAAATATCATCAATAAACACAATAACGAATTTGTCCAAAAACGGCCGACATACACGGTTCATCAAGTCCATGAAAACAGCATGTGCATTAGTTAAACCAAAAGGCATGATCGTGAACTCAAAGTGACCATACCGCGTACGAAATGCAGTTTTCGGTATGTCATCTTCATGAACACGCAATTGATGGTAACCAGAACGAAAATTAATCTTAGAAAAACAAGTTGCACCTTGCAGTTGATCGAAAAGATCATCTATACACAACAATGGATAACGATTTTTTACGGTAAGTTTATTAAGCTCACGATAATCGATACACATACGGAACGAGCCATCGTTCTTTTTGTAAAACATGATTGGAGCACCCCATGGAGAGGAACTCGGTCGAATGAAACCTTTGTCGGATAACTCTTGGAGTTGACTGTCTAACTCTTGGAGTTCAGAAGGTGTAAGACAATAAGGAGCTTTTGCAACAGGAGTAGCACCGGGTACAAGATCGATAGGGAACTCAACTTGTCGTGCGGGTGGAAGACCGGTTACGTCATCGGGAAAAACCTCAGCGAAATCCCGCACAACTGGAATATCTTCGAGTTTCTTTTGTTCCGTTTTCTTTACCTCAAGAGCCAAGAACCCAACATAACCCTTACGTAAATATTTTTGAGCTTCAACACAAGACATGAGTTTCAAACCGATTAGGGATTTCTCCCCCGAAATATTCAGAGTTTGACCCGATGGAAGAGGCTCAAGATATCTCTTTTAAACCGAGGAACAAAACAAGATCATTTCGCTCCATTTTTAGTCAAATAGTGAAGGATATTCGATTAGTAATGAAAAAAGGGGTGAAAAGCTGCTTTGGTGACTGCTGTATGAAAAAAGCAAACTTCTAGCATTTACATTCATTCAATCTTACATCTTATATTAAGCAATTGAATTCTTCGATAGTAGAGCTAGAACGCATACAGAAAGGGTACCAACGAAGCCGAGAACAATCTTTTCCTGACACAAAATTTCCGCACCGTTAGCGGATAACCAGTCCATACCGATACTAACGTCAAAACTACCGAAAGTCATAGGCAGAAGATCAACACAAAAGACGTGACCCAAAAGATTAAGCGTACACCCCGTATAGAAAGAACTAACAAAAGCACCCTTCCCTTTCGCTACCTCTACCACATAAGGTCTATCAAGGCCAATACGACTAACAATAAAAGAGGAAGCAAACTCTAGGGAAACAAAACTCTTATCGGCACCCGAGTTAAATAAAATGGAAGCATAACGATCATTAACAAGAAACATACCGTTCACCACATAGTTGTTTGCTTGAGCTTGATTGGGATTGAAGTTGAAAGCTTTAGCCCGACCCGCTTGATTAGCATTAGCATTAGTGTTCACATTCACATTAATGGGATGTGGGCAATTGTTGCGGTAATGGGTTGGATCACCGCAATTATAGCAAGCCCGACCCGAGTAACCCTGTTGTTGTTGGCATTGTTGAAACAATCTTTGGCGATATGCCCAAAGCCCCAAACCGTTGACAGATGTTACACTTTCGACACAGAGTCTCGGGAGCATGATGAAAGGGACACTTGTTGCATTTGGCTAAGTTCCCCGTATATGGCTTTCGGTTCACAACACCCCCTTGTGGTGCCATAGGAGGGTTAGGAGCATTAATAGCATAGTTAGTGGCATCGAGCTTTCGCTTCTTAGAATTTGAAGAATATTCGGGCTTAAACCCCTGTAAGAACCTACTTCGGAAGGTTTGGAATCATTACCAGAAGAACCCTTGAACTTTTTGTTACCCTTCCGAGTCAAAGTACCAGCCCGCACATGATTTTCGATAAAATTTTGAAGGCTTAGGAATGTGTCTGGGTTTTGGAAACTTAAGACTTATCAAAGTGCTAAGTTCGTTTTTCAACGTATTCAAGAAGGCGTGCTTTAGCCTATAGGTTCACACTCATCTTGTACATCCCCAGGTATGCATACATGTCTCTTAAAGAGATTTATACGAAATGCTTTGCCTTAGACAGGATGTCCGTGATACAGGCGTTCCCCCTTCCAGATTGCACACGTTTCAAACTTACTTAAGACGATGACGAGATTCCACAAAGAGAAGATCCTAATCACAAAGATGAGTCTCTTGTAGCTCCTTTGTGAAATCGGATAAGAAATGAAATTAAGAAAAAAGGCATAGAAATGTTCGTAGAAGGAAAATAAATAAGTCCAAAGGAATTCCTAAGTACATCTATTTGCACTAAGGACTCTTAGGTTATAGTCTAGGTCGGTGTGTTTCTAATACCCTATCCTAGTTTCTATAACCATGGCTCTGATACCAAACTGTGAAACCCCGCCAGACATCGAAAACACCGGGCTTGTTAAGTGAATTGGATATCAATAGTACAAAGTACATGGCACACTAAAAGCATATTTTAATATTATTAAACCATAAATGTCGTGACATAAATGAGGAATAAATAATCATAAATTCATAAATAAAGACCGGCAATCAAAGTAATTTATTGTTCAATTATTCTAAGTACGATAACCACCCTATGTCTCGAAAAGCATAAACATCTCAAACACCACCTGAAATATAAGTAAAATAAGTTAGCTAAAGAATTAGCTAGTGCGTAAAAACACAATTAATAGTACATAATATGAAATCCGAGATCATTATAAATATGTTTCGCAAGCTTATGTGCATAGCAATTTCATTATATTACTCAACCATGACCATAGAAACAAACATAGAATCCAACAACCATGAACCCCGTAGGGTAACTTTAGCAACAAGTCACGAGAACCACTCATGTTACAAATACTGATAACTATCGTTTAACCGTCATTTAACCGTCTCGATATACAAGTT
This sequence comes from Tagetes erecta, assembly GCA_030867185.1. Lineage (NCBI taxonomy): Eukaryota > Viridiplantae > Streptophyta > Magnoliopsida > Asterales > Asteraceae > Tagetes > Tagetes erecta. The sequence continues at coordinate 25,977,723 of CM061495.1, read as the reverse complement.
ATCAATAAATGTTTAAGCATCTAAGGGACATAGCAACATAGCAACAAGCATCACATTTAGTAACTAGTAACCAACATATAGAATCAACCAAAGAATCGCTGGGTTAAAATCACCTATCGTGCCATAAAGTGTAGGTGGGCATGTCAGGCCATTAACGCTAATATCGTACCAGTGGAAATTACAAAATAATACAACTACTATTAACTATCACATAATTTTGCATCAAGCGACCAAACAAGATTAACACATCTAATGATCTCTTTTTGAAATAACAACAAAGAAAAGAAAACTGTAGTATAATATCAAAACATATATTTTGGCCCCAAAAGCAAAATAGTAAAAAGGGAAGTGAGTCTACTCACCTCAAAAAGTAACAATAATCGAAACAATAGAAACGCAACTAACGAGAACTAAGTGTTGCTTAAATATTAGTACCACCTAATTAATTGAGAAAACCCTAGTTTAGAAACAATACAATAGTAACTAGAATAAAAAATCCGAGATCTAGGGTTTCAGATTTGGGATTTAGGGTTTTAAATTATAAATTGGGAATTAGTGTTTTGAAATACAAACAGGGAATTAGGGTTTTGAAATACAAATTGGGATTTAGGTACGAAACGTAATTGTATTTTTTGTTATATATATATATATATATATATGATAAGTATTTCTTTTTGTATTTTACTTTTGTACAAATTTAAAATACTTATAAGCATGTAACTTTCTTATTTGTATATAGAAATTATAATTTTTTAATTCCTTAAAATGTATTTAAATATATTTATCATAAAGGATATTATTTAGGTTATTTGAAAAGTATTATTAAATATTTAAAATGGTTAAAAAATATAGAAATCCAGAAAACAGGTCATGGGACTCGAACCCATGACCATCTCGTCCTTAACAGTTACCACAACCACCAGACCAGTTTCATTTTTTGTTAAATATTCTGATTTTAATGGTAGATCTATTGGTCAAAGGACTCACCCTATGATTCTTGGGTGATTATACTAAATTATCATTATCATGTGGACCCCCCTTATCATTTGTTCAAGGTTTGATTATGCGTAGTTATATTGTATGTACATGTTTTGCATTTATAAGTTCTGACATAACGGCATGAATTGAATTTTTATCAGTGTACCTATATTTATTTCAAACCTATGTTTACTCGTCATCTAATTCGTTAGCTGACCAGTTATTTTTCACATGATTTTAGGAAAGCAAGTTAGGAGAGTACTTTAGATGCCTCATAATTAGAGACTTGGACCTAGTAAATTCAATAAAATGACGTAGAATAATTCAGTTATTTTTGTTTAGATTATTTGTTTTGTTTTGATTTTAATACTTTTAATAAGATTTAATAATATTAAAACTGTTTTAAGTACCATGTGCTATGAACAATCCTTCACTTTTGTCCGCCTCGATGATTCCGCCATCGGTCGGGGTGTGACAATGCACACCCTGTGCCATACCTTGAAAATTGCAAAGGAACAAAACAAGTGATGCAGGTAACAAAAGTTGGTTACCAAAAATCATGAAGCATTCAACCACAAAAGTTGGTTACCCAAACTCACCCAAAACCGGAGAATTTGAAAGAGCAAACGTTTTTTTGTAAACAATGATCAATGATCATTCCATCTTCATTAGAAAATCATAAATAACAAAGTCAAAACCCTAATGGGCCAAAAAACAACCACATGCCAAAACAAAAGCCCAAAACAAAAAGTCTAAAAACATGTCCAAAACATAAAGGTGACAATAAATCCCTTAAGGAAGCTTATTTAGAGAAAAAGGTCAGGTACGGCGGCTTACCAAGTCGTATCCCTCGTTCCGGTCTTCGATTTGACTGGTAGCTAGTCCGAAACGGAGGCCCGTAACTCAAGTTATGCCCATTTCTGTGAGACACGATAATGGGCCTCTAGAAACATAAGGGCCCGCTCCTCCACACTTGGGCCCACATCAGGTTCGGAGCAAGTCCAAGCGTTTTAGTCTCTCAAGCATGCATTATGTAATGCTCCAATTTTGACTCTTCCTAACGGTAATGATGATTTTGTTGTCTATTATGATGCTTCGAATCATGGGCTTGGCTGTGTTCTCAAACAATGAGGCAAAGTGATAGCTTATGAATCAAGACAACTCAAGATTCATGAGAAGAATTATACGACTCATGATCTCAAATTGAGTGCGGTTGTTTTTACACTTAAAATCTAGAGGCACTATCTCTATGGCACCAAGTGTGTCGTATTAACTGATCATAAGAGTCTCCAGCACATCCTTAATAAGAAAGAACTCAATAAGAGGAAGCGAAGTTGGGTCGAGTTACTTAACGACTACGACTGCGAGATTCGCTACCATCCTGGTAAAGCGAATGTTGTAGCCGACACCCTGAGTCGTAAGGAACATGTTGTGCTTCATTGTGCTACAATCCAGTCTAATCTCAAGTCTCTTATTCTGAACGCTCAGCATACTTCAGTCACAACGGGAAACATGTATACGGAAATTTCTTGCGGTGTCGAAAATCAGTTGGTAACTAAGTCTGATAATCTGCTCTATTTAATGGACTGTATTTGGATTCCGAATCGTGATAATCTTTGTACCATCATTTTGAACGAGGCTCACAAATCTCGTTATTCCATTCATCCTGGTTCGGACAAGATGTACATGGATCTTCGGAAACAGTATTGGTGGCCCGGTATGAAAAGGGACATAGCTCTGTGTGGCCAAATGTCTCACTTGTTCCAAGGTCAAAGCCGAACACCAGCATCCATCCGGTTTACTTGTTCAGCCTGAGATTCCCGTTTGGAAGTGGGAAAGTATATCTATGGATTTCATCACGAAACTGCCTTGCACTCCAAGTGGTTGTGATAGTATCTGGGTCTTCGTTGATCGTTTGACTAAATCAGCTCATTTCTTGGCTATTCGTGAAAGTGACCCGGCTAGTAAGTTGGCTAAGTCGTTAGTCGTCATGGTGTGTCACTAGACATCATATATGATCGTGACGGTCGGTACATGTTAAGATTCTGTCAAAGTATGCAATCATCTCTAGGTACCAAGCTTAACATTAGCACTGCTTATCATCCCCAAACCGATGGTCAAAACGAAAGAACAAGACAAACTCTTGAAGATATGCTTCGAGCTTGTGTTATGGATTTTGGTGGTAATTGGGAATCTCATCTAGCGTTGGTCGAGTTTTCTTATAATAACAGTTATCATTCAAGCATCGACATGGCACCTTTTGAAGCTCTTTATGGTCGAAAGTGCTGATCTCCTATGTGCTGATCACTGGCCCGAGTTTATTCAGTTATCCATCGACAAAATCCATAAAATTCGTGACAACTTACTTGCTACTAGAAACCGTCAAAAGTATTATGCTGATAAGAAACGGAAGCCCATGGAATACAAAGTCGGCGATCTCGTACTTCTTAAAGTATCACCTTGGAAGGGAGTGGTCCGCTTTGGAAAGAAAGGGAAGCTAGCACCTCGTTATGTTGGTCCATTCAAAGTACTCGAGCGTGTCGGGAAAGTAGCTTACGAACTCGAATTGCCCGAGGAACTCAGCAATGTTCATCCTACTTTTCACGTTTCAAATCTAAAGAAGTGTTTAGCCGACGAAAATCTTCACATACCTCTCGATGAAGTGCAAATCGACGAATCTATGCATTTTATCGAGAAACCATTTGAAATCATGGATCGAGAAGTTAAGAAACTCAAGCGTAGTCGGATACCTATTGTGAAAGTTCGTTGAGAGTCTAAACGTGAACCAGAGTTTACTTGGGAGCATGCAGACTAAATGAAGAAGAAGTATCCGCACCTTTTTGCTACATCCTCTTCATAATTAAATTTCGGGATGAAATTTCCTAAAGAAGGGGAGACTGTGACATCCGGCTCGATTCATTTTTTATATATATGTAAACCCGAACCGTTGAATTATATTGTAATCGCTCGAATGATTATGAAATAAAGGTTTACGTTATCTTAATCTATTTACATTAATCATTAAATTACCAAATAAACGTTATAAAATGATTTTTATAAAATATACTTAAATTAACAAGAAACGTTTTATATAAATATTATAAATTGTTAGTTAGTTAGTTGGTTAGTTAAAGTTAAGGGGTTGAGAGTGTAATTGATAAAACACAAAATAAACATTTTAACCAACAATAACATAACTCAAAGTTCAGGGGGCTAAAATGAAAATCAATTTAAAATCCAACCCCCACCCGTGTCACACCCCGACCGATGGCAGAATCATCGAGGCGGACGAAAGTGGACGATTGTTCATAGCTCATTGGTACCTAAAACAGTTTCAATATTATTAAAATCCAATTAAGAGTATCCAATCAAAACAAACAAATCAACAAAACCAAACAAAATCACTGAAATAGCTTACTTTATTTTATTGATTTAACTAGGTCCAAGTCCCTAATTGTGAGGCATCCAAAGTACTCTCTTAACTTGCTCTTCCTGAAATCATGTGAAAAATAATTGCTCCGCTAACGAATTAACTGGTGAGTAAACATAGGTTTGAAATACATATAGATACAATGAAATCATGTCGTTATGTCAGAACTTATAAATGCAAAACATGTACATACAAGATAACAACGCATAATCAAACCTTGAATACATGATAAAGGGGGGTCCACATGATAATGATAACTCAGTTATAATCACCCAAGAATCAAGGGGTGGGTCCTTTGACCAAAAGATCTACCATTACTAACTATCGGTTTCTACAAATTAATGATTACGCTTGCACAAAAATTGTTATCAGGCTATGAACACATAATTTGCAAGTAAAGACATAACATGAATTGTTTCAAATGATCAACTGAAATCTGATAACTGAAATAAATAATAAACTGAAATCTGATTAAATAGATCACATGATATCACCCCAAATTGAAAACAAGAAAATGGGCTATGAATACTCACCTGATAATTGTTTGATGAAATGTAATAAAAATAAACTTGCAAGAAAACACCAGGACTCCTTAAGGATCACCTAAAGGATATTGTCCTATGTTAGAATGATAACTGAGAACAATCTAGGAATCTAGGGTTCTACATGGGAATCTAGGTTTAAGTGAGTAAATGTTACAACTGAAAATATAAAATAGTGTAATATTAATAGATTTAATTTAACGCTACTTTAATATATAATATATTGATTAAATTGTATATGAAGTTTACCTCTTTACTAATATAATTAATATTTCGTTAAATGACACGACCGCTATGGTAAAAGTGACTAAATAATACCATTATCATAGTCATAAGTAACCCAAAACATGTTTTGATTATAAGTTTATACGTTATAAAAGATGTCTTATATGTATAAAGTAATTAAAATGATTCGACCATAAGTATGTATTTCATAAAATATAGCTAACACGTATTATGTGTCTCAAACGTTTACACTCAAAACTTCTCGTAAGAGAAGCTGATAAACGTAATTATATACCAAGAAATCTCCTCTTGTATTTATATACTTTGGTAATATATATATATATATATATATATATATATATATATATATATATATATATATATATATATATATATATATAGAATCAATGTCAAATGAAAACCAAACCTTATAATGTTAACCAAAAAAACCAATTCTCATCCACTCATTTATTTTTAGCTTTAAATGATTTATTTTTAAGGGCAAATGGGTCAATCAACATTTGTGTCAGTTTTTTTTTTACTTTTTGATCATTCTTACACACTTTGGTGGTCTTGAAATTTTTGAAAAACCCTCCCTTACCTTGTTGGTGGTCTTCTCTAAAATTCAAAACATTTTACACAAATTCCTCCAACCATCACGTCCATAAAAACACCATCCTCTTTCCATCATTAAGTCACAACCTCTGTTCTTATCTTCTACCCTATCAACTATTGACGGCGATTCATTTCTTCCGACCCGACTGTTGGCTTTCAAGTTTTAACCATTGTTTCTCGTCCAAAATAGTCCTCCCCTGTTTCATCGAATATATCTGCTTAATCTTCCATCCAAAAACCTTTAAACTGGGTATGTAATTCTTTATCCTTCAAATAGTTTCTTTTTGTTCAGTTACTTCACTTTTAAGTTTTGATTTTGTGACTCTTTCCAATTAGCAATTGAGGTTGTAAAAGATTGTTCATAACAAATCCAAAAGTGGTGTTGCAAAAAAACGAAGTTACTGTGGACGCGTATGGTTTCCCACAATATGATTTTTCTTTCTTTTTTAAAAACTGAAATTGAAATTCGATCGGTGGATCGGTTTTACAGAATTTTAAATTTAAGGTTATAAAGATTGTTCATAATGTAATATTTATATTTCTCATCATTCAGGTTATTACCTTTCACAGTATTTAACATTTTCTCATTTTCACATATTGAAATTGAAATTAGATTTGGTAACTGAGAGTTAGTTTTTAAAATTTGTTTATTATGGATCTATTTGAACTGCATCCCTTCACGTTGTAACCACACTGAATTTAGCGAAAGTAAGAGAAATAGCAAATATTGTTTCTCTTATTATTCCTATTGTGATTTCATTAGGGTTAACTTGGTTAAAAATTATGAATGCGTTTTTTCTTTTATGATTTATACACGTGCTTTTTCCTTTGAGTTAAACTCGTTTTTTAATACATGTGTGTAACTGAATTGTACACATTTGTTAGTCTTGGTTTTTTCCTCTAAGTTGGTTTTCTCTACGTTGTACCTTCTAAATAGAAAGTTGTATCTAAGCATGTTTTTAATACACATGTGTTAGTCTTATTTTGGCTTTTGAGTGATTGTACTAAGGGTTCGTCTTTGTTTTTCCTCTAAGGTATTGTACCTTGTGCATAAAAAGTTGTACATAAGTTGAGCAACCCATATATAATATGCAAATAAAGAACAATTGAGGTGTATAAACATGTGTACAAATCAAATACACATGTGTTTGATGGTTATGTTCTAATGAGTACATCAAATTAAACTTATTTCAGGGTTTTACCATGTTTAATTTGTATGTTTTTTCCTCAAAGAAGCACAGAGTTGTTACTCGTATATTTTTCAAGTACTAAAATCTGATAGTCAAACAAGGTTTTTATTATACACATATGTAAACAAATTTCGTTCACGTCTTTACTCAGTTTCATTTTCTTATAGTTGGGTTTAGGGTTTTTATTATACATATGTGTAAATAGATTTTGAACACATGTGTATTTTGGTTATACACATGTGTATTTTCTTCTACATAGTTGTACACTATGTATAAAAAGTTGTACCTATATTGATTTTTAAATATACACATGTGTAACCGAGTTATACACATGCGTGTGTGAACTTGAATAATGAAAAAAATGTGTACAAATATAATACATTTGTTAACTGGGTTTGCACACATTTGTAATCTGAATACACATGTGTAAACGTGCACAAATATTTATAATTTTTTTCTTACAACTTTTTGGCTCATTTCTTTAAATATTTGCTAATGTATGTTAATTCTTCGTTTTTTTTTTCAGAACGCGTAGAACAACCCAGATTATGATGTGAACATCGAAGAAGGAAGAAACTAGCATTTAAATTTTTTTTAGGTTTTTTCATGTAAATTTTTTTTGATTAAAGAGTAAAATGTATAAAAATAAAAAGGTTTTTGTTTTACTTTTATTCATAGAGAAAAAAGAAAGATGGAGAAAAAGAAAGAGAGAGAAAATTAATATGAAAAATTACTTGTTTACCCTTGCATTATTCTTGTTCACATGTTTAGTAATAAAATAAAATAAATTACAACAATGAATATGGTCCACAAATTAAAGTAATCAAAATATAACTTGTGGCCTGCAATTGGTTTTTTAGTTAACATTTTAAGGGTTGGTTTACAAAATACATGTCCCATATATATATATATATATATATATAGAGTGAGGTTCACCTACATAGTGTTATAAATCTAAGAAGGCTAAGAAGAAATAAGAGATTGACATGTGGCATATAGGAAAATTAGGAGAGGAGGTATTTTAGTCATGCCCACTTTTTTAAATATTCTCTCTCCACATGCAAGTCACATGTCAATTCTCCCACTTTTTTAAAACGTTTATAACTTTTACATACGACATTATTTTTTTAAACAAATTACACCATAAAAAAGAGAATTTTTTTCTCTTTAAAACGCGTATAATATTGATATATAAAAAACGAACTTTTTTTTCACAATTTTTCTGCTCATTGTGTCTAACGTCAGGTCATTGTGTCTTCCGTCAGGTCATTGTGTCTTTCATCAGGTCATTGTGTGATTGTGTCATCCGTAAAGTTGTTGTGTCATTCATCGGGTCATTGTGTAATCTTATTTAACAAGTATTACACAATGATCTAATAATAATTACACAATAACACAAAAAGTATTTCAAAGATCTTGCTCTCACATCATCCTCCTTAAAAAATAAATAAACAAAACTTAAAAAAACTACTATTTTCTCATTGTGTCTTTTTTCATTGTGTCTAATTTAAAAAATAAAAAAAACTGTAATTTTTTTAATTTTTTTTTATTTAGTTTATTTATTTTCTGAAAGAGGAATACATGGGGAACAAGGTCTCCGAACCACTTTTTTCAAATTTGATTTATATTGTGAGTTATAATTTTTTTTAAAGTGTCATTGTGTCTTTGTTTACCATTGTTTCATTCTCACACTTTGTAACAAAAAATGACGTTGTCTTTGAACATTTCTCAAACACATATTAACAATTTGTGACACGGTGATAATTTCTAAACACATAATATGACACAACAAATATTTATAATAAGATGATATTATATAATGACTTAAGAATGAATCGATAAAAGTGATATTTCACTAGTTATAATAAAACACAATCACATGATATTACACAAGGACTAGACAAGTGCCGAAATTTTTTTTTATTTTTTATATATCAATATTATACGCGTTTTAAAGATAACAAAACGCTTGTTTTTTTGGTGTAATTTTTTTAAAAAAATAATATCGTATCCAAAAGTTATGAAAGTTTTTAAAAAAGTGGGGGAATTGACATGTGCCTTGCATGTGGAGAGAGAAAGTCAACAAAAGTGGCTATGACTAATGTACCCTTCCACCAATTTCTTTTCCTACAAATTGATCTCAACCATTAAAAAAGAGATCTAAAGGTCATAAATCCTTCTTAGCCTTCTTAGATTTCCAACACTATGTAGGATAACTCTCCTCTCTATATATATATATATATATATATATATTTACAATAACTCATGAAACATATTATAAATAATTCTATAATATTTGTAAGGTAATTTTAGATAATTAATGTTACCATAACAAGACTTAAACTAAATAAAATTGCAAAAACACACAAAAACCAGTCCAGGGACTCGAACCCTGGACCTCTGGGTTGTTTACTTGTTTTCAACATACCAAACCACCAAACCATCTTCACTTTTGTTAATAACTTAGAAAACGAATTCTTATAAACCGTTAATTTCTTAAACCCACAATTCTATTATAAACCCTAGAATCATAACCATCGAAATTGATCATCAAATACAATCTGAAATCGAAATATAATACAACGATGATGATCAGAATTAGTAAACGAATCAATCGAATGGCTTAATTACCTAAATTGGTGATAGATTGATGAAACTTAGTAAGAAAATATGAACACAGTTGCGAAAATTCAATTGATGATCTTCTGTTGATGATGCGACGAAATTGATTATGCAGATTCACTTAATGATAGATGATGAACAAAAGCCCAATATCAATAGATGGTGATAATATCCAAATGATGATGAACTATTAATGAAAAGCGATGAAGATCATTGAGATCAATGGGCGTATGTGCGATGTCATTGTGTAAAATTGATGATACAGAAAGACTTAATGGTTTCATTTGAATGTTTTAGACGATCTGTATTAGATTAAATCAAAGCCAAAATATATGAACGAGTTGTGAGTTTTGTTCGACATTGTTCAAGCCCATTCAACTAAATTACAGGATTTTAAATCGATTAAGTATGTTTATCGCTTCGCAAATTGTTTACAGATCGAATTAACATAGTTTATTTGGTTAAACGGCTCCGATTTTGGTGGATTTGAACTTATAGATGCCGAGAGGTTTCAGTTGCAGACGATCTTAACGGCATAAAAACGAGTTGATAAGGGTGCTTTAGGTTCGAAACTCGAAGGTATAGGGATAAGGATAGTTCAATCGGGTTAAAATACTTGTTTTTGTGGTGTTTTGGTCACTGCCGGAGAGTGGCCGGAGATGAGGCCGGAAAAAGGAGAAAAGGGGGTGGGGGATTGGGTTTCAAAAAGAGTAAATTACATTTTTTGGCCTTTATAATCAGCCAAATTACGGATCGTGGCCTTTTATTTTAAATTTTTGCACTGGTTGGCCTTTATATAAATTTTTGTCACGTTTTTGGGCCTTTAAGTTAACTGCCGTTAAGTTTATCCATTAAATCCCCTCATGTGCAATGCACATGAGGGTATTATGGTAATTTTACATCTAAAGGATACAAACTAATAAATAATTTATATTTAAGGGACCACTTATGTAATTTACTTATACTAATATATATATATATATATATATATATTACTTCAATTTCTAAATCCTAACTCCAATCTTCGTGGCCACAAACACATCTTCATATTTCCCCATCAATTTCCTCATTTCACCTGTCAATTCACTCTACCCCACTTGAAAATTTCATCAATTTCACCCATCAAATTCTTAATCTTTCAAAAACAACAACACCCATATAACTTGATCACCAACAATTGTGCGAAAAATAGCTATGCAGTCATCATCTTCATCATCGTCTGCAACTAAAGAACCTAATAATGCGTTCAAATTTGTCTCCAAGTTGAGCACTTTTGCATTTAATTCTACAGCTAATCGTTTGAATTTAGATGGGTGTCCTTCAATTCTCTCTAATTTTGTTCAATACGATAGAAAAACAATTGGGGGTTTTAGGGCTGGTGGGAGAAGAAAGAAACAGTTTAAGATTATGGGTTCATTGAGTTCAGGAAGTAGAGGTGGGTCTAGTGTTAATAATAAGTTGTTTAATGAGTTGTTTATAGGTGAATTGAGATATGATCAGATTCGATGGATCAAAAACGAAGTGGGAATTTATCGGTTACAAGGCTGTGAGGCTATGAGGCTGCCATGGTAGCTTTATCTACTACATATTCATGATTGGGATGGTGTGATTTGGGGAAGATAAAGATGAAGATGAAGATGAAGATGAAGCTAAAGACATGGTCTTTTAGGGGTAAAATGACCAAAATACCCTCATGTGCATTGCACATGAGGGGAGTTAACCGGAAAAGTTAACGGCTGTTAACTTAAAGGCTCAAAACCGTGAGAAAAATTTATATAAAAGCCAACCAGTGCAAAAATTTAAAATAAAGGCCATGATCCGTAATTTGGCTTATAATAAAGGCCAAAATTTGTAATTTACTCTTTCAAAAATGGTTACAGCTCTTACCACTGAAGTTTGTATTGTTTTATAGTTTAGTTTAAAAGTTTGTGTTGTGTTTTACTAATTACACAACTAACCCCTTAACTTTAACTTTAACTAAACTAACTAACTAACAATCTAAAACATTTATATAATTCATTTCTTGTTGTTAGCTTAAGTGAATTTTATCAAAAATCATTTTATAACATTTTTTTGGTAACTAAATAATTAATATAACCTTTATCTACCTAATAATTCCAACTTTTAGGGGGAGGCCACAAGACCCCATTTGGGCAGCACTTTTGAGGGGGAATTAGGGTTTAGGCGGGATAAAAAAGGGGCGGCACATTATGAGCGGGATTTTGATTGGAGAAACTGGTCGATTTGGGGGGAAATGTTTCATAGTTATTGCGTGATTTTGGATGGAAAATTCACGTTCCTTTTCCTCTTTTTCAAAATTAACTCAATCAAACACTAACCTTCTGTTTCAATCACCAAGTGGTACATCCTTGATTGAAGGTTTCAGTATTAGAATCGAATCACGAAAAGGTTAATTCCATTTTCTTCATCGCCTTTTTCATTCCAATATCCCAAATTCAGTTTTTGATTTAATACCATTTGATTCGGAAAAGTTCCTACTTCAACGTAAGAGGTTCACTACTATTTATCAGGTTTGATCTGCTACTCACTCGTGATCACCATTTATATGATCTTGTGATTTCGTTTTTGCTTGACTTATTCAACAAAGCCCTAATTAGTTTGCAGTAGGTTATTATGATTCATTTTAAGGTCTGAATCTATTACATGAATCATAGTTTATGTTTTTTACTAGGTTGAATTGGAAAAAAAATCAAAGTTGTTTAGTGATTAAATACCAAACCAGTCCTACAAATAACAGGTATATAGATATAGTCAGTATGTGAACCCTATGTTCATTTTTTTTATTTTTTGTTCTGGTATAAGCATGCATATAAATTTGATAAATAACAACTCTGATTTGTGATTGTACAAGTTCCTTTATTATGAAGAGAATGGATAATCAAAATGTGTCTTTGGTAACTTTGTGTGCTGAAAGTGAGTGAACTAATATAGCTAATACTAACTATCAACTTAGAGCATCAAAATCTTGAAAAATTAGATGAAGGTGAAACAAAAAACATAAGAGATATAGATAAATACCAAGTATGAAAGCCAATTTGTTAAACTATTATTTCAATGAACAATGACGAAGACGATTTGCAGACTTTATATAGATTTGTACACTTTAAGAATCAAGTTGTACGGATTTGGTTATTTGGACTTGGTTTATATTCAAACTTCAAGATGAAAGTCTCTTGTATTTTTCAACTAATCAACTGTCAGTCAGTGTTTTTTTACCCTTGCACTAAAGTTTGTTCTTATACTTTATTCTTTATATGTTTATCTAATTAGATTTCTTACCATGAAGTTATAATATAGCATGCTTTTTTGTAAAAGGTCTTCGTTTTACACTTTGCTTTAGGTCTCTAAAAGTTTAAGGCAACTAACCTGGTCTTTGTGTTACGAACATAGTAAGAAGTCCAAACATCAAAGCTGCTGAAGTTTACGTGACTTATTAAACTAACTGTAATGAGCTTGATTATCATGATCCTTGACCATTATTATGTGTATAATTATGTATTTACTGTGTGGTTTAGGTAAGGCGCTCTATACATAGGAACAAAGGTGGACATGATTCAAGTCTCGAATCATCAAATGGAGAACTTCGGCTTTGCCAAGTCTTGTGAAGAGGACTTAGAAATTGGAGTTGACATATGTAATACTAACTTTCATAGGAAGGATGCATCCGTGTAAATAAAACCATAAAATTATAATTGTTACAATCAGTTTAATTTAAGTATTTTTTGGTACTACGTTTGATTTAAGCACTTAGTAATATGGATTTATGAGTTGAACAACACAAGACATAGATGTCGATAACACATTTTACTTTTTAGGGCATGTTTGGTACTTTGGTTCATGGGTTGGACTATTAAGAAACACAAAATAAAAGTGATGCATCATGTTAATGAAACTTTTGTCATTTCAATAATTAAATAAATTTGAAATTCAAATTTTTTGTATTTTCAAGCGGTATATTTATATGGGTTAAATATTAATATTCAACCCGTGTGTTTCACACGGGGATTAAACCTAGTTTCATAATAATACGAGCGATTACAATTGGGTGCTACTATATACACCCCCATTTTCTAACTTTTTTACTTGTTACACCCACTCCCTAAAGTAAAAAAAAACACAATTTCAATAATTTTTTTACAAAACTATATTTTATTCTTAAATTAAGATTTCATTTGTTATAATGTTATATTAAACTATTGCATTTAGTTGGTGAGTATCGACTAGAGGCGTTCAAACAAACCGAAAACTAAAAATAATCGAATAAATCGTATCCGTAACCTAAAAAACGAACCGAATTGCAAATTTGGTTTTCGGTTCGGTTACTAACCGTATCCGAATTGTGAATTCGGTTATAGGTTACAAAAAATATGGTTTATTATGTTCGATATTCTGAATAAACCGTATAATAATCAGTTTAATAGGATAAATGGACCGAATAAACCTGCTAAAGCGGTTAAATTCAATTCGGTTAGGCCAAATCGAAAGATTTCACGACTGAATAAATCTAGTTAAGCAGTTGAATTCAGTTAGATCAAACCAAAAATTGATTTTACGACCGAACAAAAAGATTTTAAAACCGAATAAACCGCACTGATCAAACCGTTAACCGAACATTGAATACTCACGCAAACATTTTTTATGTACGCATGCTATTACTTTCGTTTTGGAACACTTTATTTTTAACGAATAAGGATAATAAAAGTTTAGGGATAATTTTTGACAAGTTTTAAAATAAAAATTAAGGGGGGGTGTGACAAGTATATAAGGGGGTGTGTATAGACACACCCTTACAATTATATTAAAGGGTCCGATTTACATAAAGGAAACGAATCGGGTCAAATGTCACAACCCGCAACACCTAAATCGACCAAATCTACCTGCTTTTGACTCGTTTAAATCGTTTTGTCATCCTAATCCGCAATATTCGAACCCGAAGCAGCCTTATCTGTCCTGTTTGAGACCGTGAGATCAATTTTAACCAAAACCCACTAATTTCGGCCAAATCTAAATCCAATTCAGCAAAATCAAACGATAAAGATCAAATTAACTTGATTTAGAACATTCCTGTGACCGATTTAGATGAATTCGACATGTTTAATCGGTGAATATCAAGATAAATCACTTGAATTGTACCCAAATTTATCCGAAATCAACTCGACTTCGATTCGATCCTTTGAACTCATTCCAGTTCTATATATACAGCCCAAAACATTCAATCGACTTCACATTATCTTTCTGCAACTACAATTTTACTTCTAAACACACACAACAGCCGATTGATTACTCTGTTCATCGTGACCCCACATCCTAATCCGTAAGATAATGTGGAAACGTACACCGGAAACACGGGGTCTGCGGGTGGGGGTTGGATTTTAAATTGATTTTCATTTCAGCCCCCTGAACTTTGAGTTATGTTTTGTCATCCTAATCCGCAAGATTTGAACCCGAAGCATCCTTATCTGTCCAGTTTGAGACCGTGAGATCAATTTTAATCAAAACCTACTAATTCTGGCCAAATATAAATCCAATTCAACAAAATCAAACGATAAAGATCAAATTAACTTGATCTAGAACATTTCTGTGACCGATTTAGATGAATTCGACATGTTTAATTGGTGAATATCAAGATAAATCACTTGAATTGTACCTAACTTTATCCGAAATCAACTCGACTTAGATTCGATCCTTTGAACTCATTCCAGTTCTATATATACATCTCAAAACATTCAATCGACTTCACATTATCTTTCTGCAACTACAATTTTACTTTTAAACACACACAACAACCGATTGATTACTCTGTTCATCGTGACCCTGCTCAACAGTCGTTCTTCAACAATTAGGTATTAATTTCTACAATAAATTGAGAGGTTTTACTCTCCGATCATTTTAGAATGAATTAGAATCGTCAATTAAAGCATATCTACTAACCAAATCATCGTTTGATCTCATTACAGCCGCAAACCAAACTTCTTATCTTTCTTATCAATCTTTAACCAATTTAGGTAATTAAATACATAAACATACTCGTGATTAGGTACTGCTCATTGTGGTTGTATTCAATTTCAATAACAGATTCTGATTCGGGTTCAATTTGTGTGATTTGGATTTAGGGTTTATAAAGAATTTTGGGTTTAAGGAATTAATAAGTTATAATAATTTTTTTTCAGGATATTAACAAAGAAACAGATTTGGTCAGATGGTTTGGGCAAGTTATAAGCGAGCTTTAGGTCCAGGGTTCAAGTCCCCTGGATTGTTTTGTGTTTTTTTTTCTAGTTTTCAAGTTTTACATACTTAAATTCTTTTATTAATTGTCTATAATTATTTTAATATTATTATGAGATTATTTATAAAGTTATTTATAAAAGTTTTATAAGTAAAAAAAATATATATGTTTTGTACAATAATACATATATAAAATTTGTCAGATTAAAAGATTAAAATTATTATACGGGAAGTTTTGGGACGTTTAGATTTTATAAAAATCTACTTACGGATTTTTGTACTAAGTACTCGTGAGATGTATTTTAATCATGATTATTTATTTAAGACTATGGTAATTATATTGTTATAAGTTAATTAGTCACTTTTATCAAAACGCTCATGTGATTTAATGAATCATCTATATTAATTATTGTCGCCAGTGTTTTTAACCATTTAAAACCAATTCCAAACTCGGTAAATCATTCTTTGTGTCAAACTCGATCTGTTGATCCCTTTTAGCATGACTTTAACGCTCAAACCCAAACCATTTAAAAACCCAAAATCAATTCGAGCAATTCATGTAATTATTAATCAATTTGCTGACTCAAAACATCCCTTTAATCGTTTCAAGGTTAATCACGCATTCAAATTCAATTAAAAATAGTGAATTCATCATCAGTTAGGAGTAGTATTCACTAAAAAAATTTATAACGGGTTTAGGTTCAAGCGGACGAAATTAAACAAATTAACCATAACTAAATCGATCATTGATGTTCTTTCTAAATCAATCTGAACCAAAAACCTCAAAAATACAGTATTGATTATCATTCTATTCGACGCCTGCAACTCCCTGATTCAACCTCAATTCGTTTTTGTTGCTACAATTGATCATTGGATTTTACTCGCCATATCATCACGAAGATATCTGGAGATTGAATTGATTTTTAACAGCCTCTAGATATCATTTTAATTCTTCAACAGCCGCGTCATGGTCTTCGTCTCCATTGTTTCATTTTGTGATCAATCAGGTAAGTTTATAATGTCATTCTACTCATTGATCTATGGGGAATAAAAGCCCTATGGTTAATCGATCATATCTTTCATCAATATGATCAATCTGGTGATCTTGAATTCTAGGGTTCATAGTAGAATTTGGGTTTTTAGTCAAAATATGTTGAAACCAATTCTGTTCTGGTTTATAATAAAAACCCATTACAGAGCAGTTGGTTTGTGCCTTCTCTTGTGAACTTGTAGGTTCTGGGTTTGAAACTAGGGGCCTTTACATTTAAATATATATTTTTATTTCCAGCATATTATTAAGTACAAACATTTTTTTCATTTACTAACCTAACCTAAAACTAATACCATACTATATACTTTATAAAAAGCTAAAAATCTTATAAACTATATAAAAACCATGATTTTTATAAACTTAGTTTTAAAAATTTGTTTATTAAAAATACTTTTAATGATATCAAAATGCTATAAAAAAATGTACTTAAATATTTATAAAATACATACAAGTTTTATAAATAATAGGATTTACAAATAAGACTTTTATATGGATTTTTGTATGCTTTAAAAATGTGTAAATGTTTAAAGTATTTCTAATAAATATAACATATTTTTGACAAAATATAATTATTGTTAAACATATATTATTAAAGTTTCTTTTGCTTAACAAAATAACTAGGTGTATTCATTGCTCACGCGTTGCGCGAGTTTTTTGTTTTATAATTGTAGTTCATTTGTCGACAAATCCAATTACTGGATACATATCTAGTTCCAAATAACATATACTCTTTTTTTAACACAACGATTCATTTTTAAAAAACAAAACCAATGATGATGACTTTATGGTTTTATTAAAATCACTGACAACCGAAACCATCAAATATTTTACAGTAAACTAGTACCATCGCCACCATCACCGCCGTCACATACGACCACCAGAGGCGGTGGGGTTGCAGATTTGCACCGGTTAAAATGAGAAACCAAAGAGAGCAATTTCAACTTATAACACATAATCAAATGGACAGAAATTACGAAACTGTCATTGCTACTATTCATGAAGTTTTACTTTCAATATAGTATAATTATTATTACTATGGCTACCGTAACGAATAAACGAGTTTATATATTTTTAGACGTTTAACGAGAAACCCCCAAATTCCAATTCGAAACCCTGGAATTCCAATTTCCTTAGAATCATATTGTTTCAATTCCGGTTTTCTATAATATATGTTTTTACTAAGTTAAGATTCTCATTTACTTAGGTGATTCTAGTATTTGGGAAATCCTCGGTTCAATTCAAACTTTTTGCTATTTATTTCGAGCCCGAGTTTCAAGGTGAGTAAATTCACTCCCCTTTTTACTTTTACGTTTTGGGGCCGGAATATGTGTTCTATTACGATGCAACGTTTTCTAATTTTCTTTCAATTTTCAAAAGAGATCATACAAATGTGTTAGTCTTGCTGCAGCATGATGCAGTCTTATGTGATAGTTTAAAGTAGTATTATTACTTGGTAATCCCACCGGTACAATGTTAGCGCTAATGGTTTGACAAACCCACGTACATGTACAACAACGATAGGTGATTTAAACCCGGCCATTCAATTACAATGTTACAGTTACAATTACAATTACAATGTTACAAGTTGCTATTCGATGTTACAAATTGCTATACGATGATACAAGTTGCTATTGCTATGCCATGTCCCTAAGTTGCTAAATAACTATTGATAACTTAAATATCGAGACGGTTACGTGACGGTTTCTTGAAAAGTTATCTTTATTAATACATGAGTTGGTTCCTCATGATAAATTGCTGCAAGTTATGTTACAATGATGGTTTTCAATGTGTGTGCAAGGGATCATGGTTGAGAATAGTATGAAATAGCTATACATGTAAGATTGCGCAACATATTTATGATGATCTCAGATTTTCTATACTACTATTTATCAATTGTGGTTTACTCACTAGCTTTCATTAGCTAACTTTATTTTCACATATTTTAGGTGTTGTTAATGTCATTTTGCTACTTTTACCAAGACATAGGATTGACTTGGCCTGGTTAAAATAATAAAGACAACTGCATTTACTGTTTCGGTTTTATTACTTTTATCGTTTCTATTTAAGGCTTATGTTCCAAAACTTATGTTATGACAATTATTATTATTTAATAAAAAGCGTGCCATGTGCTTTGTTACTATTGATATCCAATTTCTATGACAATCTGGTGTTTTTGCCACTGGGTGGGGTGTCACAGGGGACAAGCCCATATAACACTGAGGTCAAGCCTATAGAACACGAGGGTCAAGCCCAAACTTTTAGTGACATGGAAATGTCAAAACCTTTGTTTAGAACTTAATCTCCTTGCTTGCATATAACTGAAAAAGTTAAAACAGTAAATCAACAAATTTTAGGATCCTGGATCCTTATGAATAACTGGTTGTAAACCTGTAAATATAACTTTTAGATAAATAGACTGGCGACAATGCCCAATATATAACTGGCGACAAGGCCCAATAATTAACTAGCAACAAGACCCTTTATTTAACTGGCGACAAGGCCCTTTGTTTTAACTGGCGACAAGGCCCTCAAGATAAACAGGGATTTATGCCCGTCCCGGGTCTGCCCAATCATAAGTGACATTGAAAAATGTCAAAACCTTAGCTAACATGAAAACGTTAGAAACCTTTGGATAATGGAGGTATGGTACGTCTACCATAAACTTTAGGATCCAACATATGACCAACAACAATGAAATTGTCAGCCATAAATAGTGTACTGGTCCTACTGCCTTGAATCATACGTGGATAACGTGCGCTACCGGCGATATTAGAAAAGGTGAAAACCTTTTAAACCTTAGAAGGTATTAGATACCTTAAACGTAGGAGAGAGGTGGCAAACCCCTATAATTTCCACATAAGCAATTTAGGTTTCTGCAAAACTTTGAAACTTAATGGAAATGGATGTTAAATGCATTAACATCCTTGCTTATGAAAGAGGTTTAATAAGGTAAGAAAAATTAAGATACGGTGATACCGAGTTTAGGATCCTTATTTCATGGAGGATCCTGGATTCTTGCTACATGAAGTATTTTTTTTAAGATGTATTAAATTTCAGGCTCTTGGTAGTGGTACTCCTCCCATTGTAAGCAATCTATATGCCCACTTTCCAGCTTCAACTTCAATTAGATATGGTCCTTCTCATTTGGTGCAAATTTACCATCTGTTGGATTGGTTGTATTCTGAAAAGCTTTCCTTAATACCATCTTGCCTTCTTGGAATCTTCTTATTCTTATGTTTTTATTATATGCCACAGCTACCCTTCGTTGATAAGCAGCCATTCTAACTTTGGCCAAATCTTTAAGTTCATCAACAGTTTCCAAATACTGGATAAAGGATTCTTGATTTAACTGAGGATCCCGGATCCTTGTTCTGGCTATAGTGTGGCAAACTGCAAATTCAGGTTAAGTTGTTAACCGCTCTAGTTAATTTTTGCCAACTTGCCTTAACTCAATCATAACTGGGTCTCGTTAGTTAAAATATACATATATAAGTTTGGGGTCAAATGTGTAATTAATAGAAGTTAAATATTAAATTTAAAACTAACTAAACAACTTAACTAATTAGGAGGGGCTAATATGTAAAGTTAAAATCATATATTAAACCCCAACTCCCACACCACTTGCTGTCTTCCTCCTCTCTCTCGATCTCTCGTTACCTGGAAACCTTAAATCAGTCGCTGCTATCTATCGTTGCTAAGATCACCAACCATCACCACCCGTCACTCGATAATCAATCATATAAACCACCGCACACTACCGTAGCAATAGGGAGCGAGACAACCGGTATTGTTCAACCTCGTTCGTCTCCATCAACCATCACCGATCATTGTTCCGGCATCGTCAGGTCACCGTTCATCGTTTGTAGTCGTTTTGGTTGTCTTTGTTTATCTCTCTCATCATATCGGTCGTAGGAGGTCTTTTGTTGCATTTGTGCTATTAATTGTGCGCTTCAAATGTGAGTTCTTTGCCAACTTTTAAACTTTTTTTGGGGAGAAAACATACAAATGATTTTATAGCGCCTTCAGGAAACTAATTTACAGCGCATTCGGGCAGATTGCATTTTTATGCCTTCGGGTAGGGCCTTCTGGCAAAATTTTATGCCTTCAGGCGGGGGCAACTAAGGCTACGCTTTATACCATGGGGTAGGGCCTTCGGGCAAAACTTCACCTTGCCAACTTGGGAAATCTTTTGGATAAATAATATTTATTGTTAAGGGCTTATTTTACCGAGCATTAGCATTCTTATAAAGTCCAACTCGAAAAAAGGGGAAATTTGGGTAGTACTACGGGTTCGGCAGACCCCACCATTGGCTTGGAGTCATGTGGTGCAAATTGTCCTTTACACATTTTGGTCATCCATAGTGGTGGCGACAAGGCAAGTTAAGTAACGTTCAGTTTAACCTAGACGTGCTCGTGTAGTAATCAAGGTGGTCTTGCAAACCAACAATAATATATCAATTTATCAGGAAACTTTTGGCTTTTGTTTATATTGTTAAATTAAACTCATTGAACTTACCAATATTATGTGTTGACCGTTTTAGTATGTTTTCTCGGGTAACTAAGGGGCTGAGCACGTATGACATGCATGCATTGGGTTGTCATTTGGACTATTTTAAAACTAATATTTAATACTTATTTCTTTATTGATACTTATTTCTTTAGTTAACTTGGTTTATTCTTTTGTGCGCGGGTTTTACATACCGGATTTACTTATGTTTCTGCTAAACCTTGTTTCAACATTTAAATTCTGAACTTTGGTTGGTTTGACCTTTTATAGTACGTACTTGGAGAGTTTGGGGGTTTTTTTTAAAAAGCTTCCGCTAAACTTTGAAACTTTTCATTTTAAACCTTGAACTTGGGTTTAACATCTTAACAAGAACTTTTGTTTAAAACTTTGAGTTAGTGTTACTGTAACTAATGGCTTGAGATTCTGTTATGTCACACGCCTAACGGATACCCCGTTTGTGGAAAATTGAGGGTGTGACATGTAGGAACCACCATTTCTGTAGGAATAACAGCTTCTGCTCCAAATACCAAAGAAAACGGTGTTTGATCCGTAGCATTTTTTGGAGTTGTTTTGTCAGCCCATAAGACAAAAGGTAACTCTTCAGCCCACTTTTGTTTCTTGGATCCTAGTTTCGCCTTTAAGTTGTTGATGATAATTTTGTTGTTGGACTCTGCTTGACCATTGGCTTGAGGGTGAACCAGAGTGGATGTGATCATTTTTATTGTTTTAACTGTCACAAAAGTTAGTGGTTCTTTTCCGATAAGCTGGGAACCATTATCACATACAATTTCAGAAGGAATACCAAATCTAGTAATATTATTTCTTTTAAAGAAAGATAGTACTTCCCTTTCTTTGACTTGAGCAAAGGATTCAACTTCCATCCATTTAGAAAAGTAATCCATCATTGCAAGTATGAATACTTTTCCTCCTAGTGCTTTTGGCAATTTACCTACTATGTCCATGCCCCATTTTATGAAGGCCATGATGATACAATAGGTTACAGAGGTTCTGCAGGTTGATGAAAGATATTACTATGTCTTTGGCAAGCATCACGCATCTTTGAATAGTTCATAGCATCCATTTTCATCGTGGGCCAAAAGTATCATGTTCTAAGAATCCTTGAGAAAAATGATCTTCCCCTGGTGTGGTTCCCACAATCTCCTTCATGGAAATCTTTTAAAACTTCTTAGACTTCAGGTTCCTCGATGCATCTTAGATATGGAACTGCAAGAGACTTTCTGTATAATGTTATTTAATATAGTAATTGGAGATACCTTGATTCTGAAGGCTTTAGGATTTTTTTCCTATTGGGATTTCTCAAGCTTCAATATATTTTCTATTCGGTTGGATCTAGGATCTGTGAGATGTGTGCGAGGATAAAGGATCCATAAGTTGTTTTTCTGAATCAATCTCTATTATTCTTCATTTGTCAATAGGTGGATGAAGGTTATGATTTATAGGAATTTTCAGATGTTCTGGAATCTTCATTGATGATGCTAAATTTGCTAAAGCATCTGCCCCTGCATTTTCCTCTCTTGGTACATGTACTATACTAAAAGAATCGAAATTTCTAAAAGAGCTTTGACTATCTCAAGATATTTAATTAATTTTTCACCCTTAACTAGGTATACTTGAAGATATTTAATTAATTTTTCACCCATTAAAATGATTAGTTATTAATAAAGAGTCAACACATACTTGAAGATACCGGATCCTCATTTGTTTGGCTAGTTGCAGTCCTACTATTAAGGCTTCATATTCCGCTTCATTATTTGTAGCTTGGAATTCACAAGCTATATATTGAGGTATAATGTCCCCCTATGATGATTTTAGTAGTATGCCAAGACGTGTTCCTCTGACTTTTGATGCTCCATTAGTGAAGAGTATCCAAGGACTTCCAAATATGCTTGTTCTTGCAAGTCACTAGCAAAATCTGTCACAAAGTCTGCTAGGGCTTGTGATTTAATTGCATTTCTTGGCTCATACTATATGTCATATGTACTGAGCTTCATAGCCCATTTTGCCATCCTACCTGAAAACTCTGGCTTTCTAAGAACATTCTTAATAGGATAGTTAGTTTTAACAATAATAGGATGAGTTAAAAAAATGCCTTAATTTAGTAGAAGTCATGATTAAAGCAAGAATTAGATTTTCGAGATGAGAATACATGGCTTCCGCATTAGGAAGACTTTTACTTACATTATATACAGGATGTTGCTGACCTTCATGATCTTTGACCAAGACTGCACTTACTTCATTACCTGAAACAACTAAGTAAAGGATTAAGGATTCTCTCTTTATTGGTTTCATTAAAGCTGGTGCTGAGGATATATAATCCTTAAGAGCTTTGAGTGAAGCTTCATGTGTGACACCCGACAAATTCAGGTTAACCTCGTTAGCCAACCTATGTTAGTCACATTAATGCAATTTTACATTTCATTTAATGTGATGAATTAAATGTACAGACTGTTACACAAACGTACACATGAAACAACCACACGAGTTAATACTCGGGCGTTGGTGAATTTAAATTGATACAAATACAATAAATATACATCTTAAGTAACATGTGTGCTTAATTGTTGAACTTCCGATTAATTACGTAAATTACCGGTTTTAAGCATTTGCAAAATTCGGTAAATTTTATGAAACAAAAATTTACGTTTGAGAAAGATTTTCATTGTGTTTACAAACCGTAGTAAAAATGTGACCCATGGATCATCCATGTGACGCATGGATGGCCCAAAGCCCAACCCAACTTAACATTTAACAAAATTAATAAAAGTTAACAAACCCTAAACCTAAAAAAAACACGGCAATTGTGTTCTTCCTCCTCCCAAAACCGGCGCACACATATACACTTATACAATATTGATTTTTGCAAGTATTGATTCGATTGTTAGTGTTTTTGGGTGTTAATCGAAGTGATAAACGCAATACTAGTAAGTATTTGTCATAATTGTTACTATATGATTCGTAAATTGCAAGTCTTGGAAACCCTAGTTCATCCAAAATAGTCAATTGATGATTGTGTTGTGGAAATGGGTTGTTGGTTATGAATTATTTGTTGTTTTGATGATTGGTTAGCGAAATGAATCCAAAATTGTGTTGTTGTGAAATTAGGGTTTGATAGGAAGTCACTGAAACATGATGTTTCATGCATGATTTTGATGAAACATGATAGATTATGTGTTTAGATAATGAATTGGATGAAGATTGATTACTTGGTTTTGAAATTGCATGAACGTTTTGCCATATTACTAAAAATAATAACTTTTTCCCTAGAGTTTACGTGAAATTTCATGTTATGGACATCTAAGGTTTGATATGATGTTACTAGTATGTTTGTATGATATATTAGATAAATTTTGTTTATTTGAACGTGCGAATCCGACTTGATTTGGTATGACTTGCTAAATGTAGAAACTTTTTGTCATGAAAGTTCAATAGGGTTCATGTTTAGTGACTGGAATCGCATATAAAAGATTGTAGGCATCTTGGGAATGGTAAATTGACTTTTGACATGGAAATGGTATGTAAAAGTGCTAAGTAGGTAATACACCGGTTGCTTGAAATTGATTGTTTGGAATCTAAATGGTGTGTGCTAGTTAACTAGGATGCCATGATGAAAGTGTTGCTATGTTAGTTGAAATAAAACATGTGGACAATGTGTTGTGCTTTGAAATGACTACACATGCTAGTATGTCTTGTATTGAAAACCGTATAGTGATAGTGTGTGTTGTTGTCTTGTGTAGCATGCTATGATCTTTATGTAATAGTTGACATGCATAGGGATGTTTGGGAATCTCTAGGATGTTGAATTATGCAAGCATACTCTAAAAGTCCGACTTTCCTATGAAGGAAACTTTTATGGACATAGAAACTTAACTTGTTGAATACTTGACGTACGACGTGGTTTGTAAATGAAATATGAACAAATACATCAAATGTAACATACTTACACTTCAAAAATCACCAACGGGTCGTGGGTCAACTCGGGTCAAAACGTCAAACTTGGTCAAACTTGGTCAAACTTTGCCAAAAAGCCAAACTATTCCAATCTCGCAAAACTGTATGACTATTTGGATGCATATGGTTCTATGACCCTACATGAACACACATTAATAGACCTACTATTATTTAGGTTGCTGTATTACATTGTGTGCTTTTAAAACTGATTTGCTGTGCAACCTAAGGTGAGTTCACTAAACTACACTTTTACTATTTTACCCTTTTATGGGCTGAACACGGACGATTACTTTTACGGATTTACAAATTTGGTATGTCGCATGTCTGGATTAGAGTTACTTGTATTTGTTCATGAAAGACCTCATGGATACCTAGTTGACCGTTAATATTTGTGAAATAGCTGGGGGATTTTGAGTAGTACTACTGGGTTTGACAAACCCCACCCGGGCTAGTCGCGCTAGCACGACAGATGGACTTGTTGAATGGGTGTTGAATTTACCTAACATACATACATGTGCATCCTGATGGGATGTACGGCAGGCAAAATGCACTTAATGTGTACATACGTCAGCTTCGGTCAGATACATACGACTCTAAGGACATGTACTGTAGACTAGCTACCTACACTGACATACTTAATTTATATATCTTCTTGAAACTGAACTTACTTGATTTCATACTTACTATGTGAACTCACCAACCGTCGTGTTGACACTTGTTAGCCTTTCACTGTTTTAGGTCACTGAGGTACATTGCACGTAGGACATAGCATGGCGTCTCCGCATTTCATTAAAACACTTCTTTGCATTAAAAACTTTGTTTTGGGATTTAACAACTATTTAAACTGTGTGTGTCTCGTTCCGGGCGCGTGTTTTTGCGTATTTACTTTCTGCATGGTTTGGGTTTGCTTTAAATTACTTAATTATTACGCTTCCGCATAACTAAAAACTAAGTACTCTGATTGACGTTTATATTACCACATTTAATGGGTAAAGGTTTGGTTTTCAAAACTCATATAGAGTCGTTCAGTGTAATTAATGACTGAATCCTGGTTTGTCACGCCTCTAACGGTAGAACTCCGTTAGTGGATTTGGGGGTGTGACAGCATGCTTCTCTGTCCACTCAAATTTCTTTTTCTTTCTAAAGATGTCATAGAAGTCTTTGCATTTCTCTGATGGTATTGATATGAATCTGTTCAAAGCTGCCTTTAAGAGTCTATCCACTTCTTCTTGAATGATTATGCTTCTTTCCGGTGCAAATTTCCTTCTCTTTTGATGTATAGGTCTGAAAGAATGACCAACACCCAATTTATGAGTAATAATGTCTTTAGATATACCTGTCATATCCTCATGTTTCTAAGCTAATGTGGTTTTTCTTCGTTTGAGGAAGGATACTAGTTCCTGCTCGATATTTGCCAACATCCCGGATCTTATAAATAATTTTAATTCAGGGTCCTCAGGGTCAAGCGATACTTCTTTTACATCCTGCTCCTCTGATCTTTCGACCTCCTTAGGCAGTTTCTGTAATTGCTATAATGTTGTTGGCTTAGAAGTTGGTTTCATGGAAGAGGTATAACATTTCTTTGCCTTTATTTGGTCGCTGTTGATTTTTACCACACCCTAAGGAGTAGGCAATTTTACACATTGATGATAAGTTGAGGGGACTTCTTTCATTTCATGTATCCATGGCCTGCTAAGAATAATATTGCAACATGATAAAAATTCAATAACACAAAATTTTGGCATAGTATTTACTCCCTCGATATATATTGGCAATTTGATGTCCCTGGAGTATTTTTGGTTTCACCACTGAATCCTACTAGAAATGAGGATATTGGCACTATTTTCGACTCTGGAATGTTCATCTTCTTGTGGACATCATATTGTATAATATTTACAGAGCTTCCTCCATCTATAAGGATCTTACAAACATAATGGTTAGCAATAAATAATGTAATAAGTAAATTGTCATGGTGAGGATCCTGGATGTGAACTCGATCCTCTTCATCAAATGATATGAATTTATGATTAGTTGTGGTGGACGTTGCGATTGGTCTTTCACATTTTCTAATTTACATTCTTTCGAATTTCTTTTTACAACTGAGAATAAGGTGCCACAAATTTCAGATCCACCAGAAATGAAGTTGAACACTCGAGCATCAAGAAGTGGTTGAGAAACTTTTTCATGAACTTTTTTAGGATCCTGGATCCTTTGCTTCTTTCTGCCGAATAATTCTTTGAAAAGGCCTTTGCTAAGAAGATAGCCTATTTCTCTTCTTAAGGCTGTGCATTCATCAGTAATATGACCAAAATCTTCGTGATGGGCACACCACTTGGATTTATCTTTGTAGCCAACTGCTTTATCAGTTTTTCGTGGCCACCTTGTATTTTCACCTAAATCCTGCATGGCAAGCAATACATCACCAACATCAACAGAAAAGCAATATTCAGAAATTTTAGGATATTCTTCTTCGTCCTCGTCATAATCCACAGCATGAACATTCTGGTTATCATGCTTACAATACGGCTTGGTCCTGTCTTGGATCTTTCTGTCATCCTCTAGCTTTATGAATCTTAAGGCCCTAGTTCTTACTTCATCAAGATTCCTGCATGGGGTCATCACAAGATCATTGTTAGGGTTATTTCCTAGTTAAGATTTACTTTGTATTTTGTTTATATGTTTGTATATAGTTTAGGGTCTATTTTGTTATTCCTTAAACTTGTATTTTGTTGCTATAAGCATGTAGTGAGAGAGTGTGAGGAGTGAGGCTAGATCACTTTTACACGTTAGAGAGAGAATTAACTGTGTGTGATTTTGTTTCTCCTGCACTTGTACTACGAATTGCTTTGATCATCAATATACAAAGAGAATTATTAGTATGAATTGTGTTTGTGATTGAACTGTTTTGTTTGTGCGCATTATTCTGATCATTGTGAGTGATATTAACGATCCAATTGAACCTATCAATTGGTATCAGAGCTTTCGGTATCGTGTTTTTCGCTGTTCTTAAGCAAAACACATCAATATTGCTCAAATATCATGATCTGAATGAATTGTTGTTGTTTCTAGTTGTGATTTATCATCGCAATCACTTTTAATTCACAACGATTGTGCAAATTCCATCAGATTATCATCAGATCTGAGGAATTAAGAAGAATAGAAGAAGTTACTGTTCGATCAAATTTTTGCTTAATATCATCAGATTTGATCATGTTTTGGATTGATTGATATAAGGGATTGATAATCGGACCATTTCACAGCTTGTGTGTGAATTTTGGACAAATTGGACAAGTTTTAGACAAAACCCAGAAAATTCTCATGGAGAAAATGATGAACATTAAGAACTTGGTTGAAGATTAACTTGCCGGGTGATTATTTTGACTTAGAAAATTTCCTTGGACTTAGATTTGAGAAGAAATTAGGTCCTGTGCTGCCGTGTAAGGGAATTTGTTCTAGACGGGTGAAGAACTTGACTTGAAAAAGTGTTACTGTTCAGCCGGATCAAACACTGTAGTGCCGGGTGATACACTGTTACGCCGGGTGATTAAGAAAAATTCAGCCGGGTAATCATCAACTGTGTAGCCGGGTGATTAACAACTGTCGTGTGATCGTATACTGTTCAGCCGGACAAAGCCTTCTGTCGTGTCAAGTTTCTGCCGGGTCAAAGACTATTGCCGTGTCAAGTTTAATTCTTGTTGCCGGGTAACTGTTCATCCGGGTGAAGAACAAAATTATTACAACTGTTGAGCCGTGTAACTGTTTGGCCGTGTAAAGACTTTTTCCTGCCGGGTGAAGAACAAAGACACTGTTTAGCCGGTTGAAGAAGGATTTTTCACTGTTTTGCCGTGTGACTCATTTTAGTTGTTTTTTCAATACTTGTTTCTTATATTGTCTTTAATTACTTGTCTTTATTTTAGTATTTTGATCATTTCTTTTCAAAAATTAACAAAAACCAAAAATATTTTCTTTAAAAAAATTGTTAAAATGGCTCCTAATGATGATTCTGATAACCGTGTTCCTAGACTTTTGAATCGTGCAGATTTCAAGAACTGGACCATCAGGTTGAGACATCACTTGTGTTCAATTGACAATGACTTATGGAAATCAATTGAGAAGGGTCCTCACATTCCAACTCAGACAGCACCAGATAGTGCAAGTACCTATACTAAAGATTCTACTACACCTTATCCAGAGGATAATTTGTCAGCTGAAGATTTGAGGAAGGTAAAGAATGATAGCAAGGCATATTCTTTAATGTGCAAGGGGTTGCCACTCCAAGTTCTGTCTAGATTGGATGCATATCAGACTGGTTATACATGCTTCAAAGCATTGAAGTCTATATGTGAAGGAGGAGAGCAATTGAGAAGTTTGAAGAAATCAAAGCTGAAAAGGCAATTGGAACTTTTTGAACATATTAATGGAGAGACAGTACACCAGATGATGAACAGATTTGTTCACTTAACTACTGAGATGTCAAACCTCGGAGTGAAGACTGAACTTCAAGACTTGAATGATCGATTGTTATGTGCTTTACCATCATCTTGGAAGCAGACTGTTACTCTGTTAAAGCATACTGAGAAATTTCCAATGGAATTAGACTTGCTTATTGGAAAGATTGAAGAAGTCGAGATTGATGAAGGATCTAGAAACACTGATAGATCAAGCTCACAAACTCAATATAAGTATGTGGTAAATCCTGCCAATACTGTGGATAACGCTTTTCTTACACAAGATGCAACGAAATTTGAAGATGAGGGTGACTTATTTGTTGGTGCAAGTTTCTTTACTGATTCAGTATACTTTCCAAATTCACCAACTTATTCTCAACCTCAATCTCCACCAAGAGCTCAAGTTCAAAGTCAAAATCAGAATCAACCAGAAAGTCAAAATTCAAATGTTCAAGCCAAGGTGAAAGATGTGATGAACATTCTACTGCAAGATGACGAAACTAAAACTGCCTTTACTGCTTTTATGGCAAGTTTTCAAGCGTATCAAGGAAGTCACTTAAGTCAAATGGACGTTGTCCTTCAAGACTTATTTGAGATGGATCCAGTTGATGTTAAGGAAATGGATCTTAATTGGCAAATGGTTATGGTAGCTTATCGTACACAAAAGCATGCATATGTTAACCGAAGCTACAAACCTCATGCAAACAAAACCGTTGGATTTGACAAATCAAAGGCCAGATGTTTTAATTGTAATCAGTATGGTCATTTTTCAAGAGAATGCAAAGCTCCAAAGAATTTCAATGACCAAGCTAGTTCAAGCAATCAAGGTCAAGGTCAAAGTTCTCAACAGTCTTCGAGTTACCAAGGCAGAAATCAACGTTTCTTTCAGAAACCATATCAAAGTCTTCCCATGCCTGAATTGAAAGATGAAGGAAAGAAGCCAGAAGATCAAACAAAGGCGCTGGTAGTAAGTGTAAAAGACGGTTATGATTGGAGCGCATATGCAGAACAATTTACGTCTGATCTTACATCAAATCTGGCACTGGTATGTGAAATTGAAGAAGACTGGTCAGAAGAAGGGGATGGTAAGATGATTGAAGATGTGAGTGAAGATTCTGAAGATTATGACTGGAGTGCAAAGTCTGATCCTACTGAAGAAACTGAATCTGAAGTTGCATTAATGGCTACATCCAGTGAGTCTTCATCATCTACCGAACAACCAAAGGTTAGTAATAACTTACCCCCTAATTATGTTCCATTACCTGCTGATGTTAAAGAAAGGTTGTGTTCTGATCAATGCATTCAACAAGTAGAACATTATCGAACTCATTCATTTAAAATCGGTGACAAATTAAGCAAACATGAAAAGATTCATGAACAACTTAAAATTGATCACAAAATTTCTGATGAGAAGATTTTGTCACTAACTGAATCATGGAACAAAACTTTAAAAGAACTGGAACTTGTTACCAAACAACTTGAAGAAATGACAAAGAACTTTGAACAAGAAAAAGTTGAACATGCTGTCACACAAGTTGAATTAAAGAAAGTTAAAAGTTGTAAAACAATGGTTGAACAACTCGTTAATGAAAGAGGTAACAAAAACAAAACCGGGTTGGGTTTTACTCATGAACCAATGCCAAATTCAATCACTCAAACCTTACCGGAAAACTTTAATGAATTTGATCATTCACCTGAAAATGAACGTAAATTCAAAGAAATTCAAAGAAGTAAATCCGAGTCTGAAGGATCTGAGGTGTTGATTGAAAGTTTGAGGGAAGAAGATGGTTTGACAACTGAGGCTGATAATGAAGCAAGCAACAAGTCTGATAACAAACTGGAGCCTGTTCTAATTCAACTTGTTGAGTATCCAAAACTTAATCCTGAACCAGAAACAATGGTGAAGGAAGAAGGTGAATTTTCAGGATACAATGATCCTGAATACATCAGGTGGAAGAAAGAACAAAAGGCGCAAGTTGCTGATCAGTTGTTCAAGAAGCAAGAAGTGAAAAAGACTGAAGTTTCGAATGCAAAAGTGCAGAAATTAAAATCGAAAATCAATCAATCTGAAACGAAACAGTCAAAAGACAAAAGTGTCTTAAAATCAAATGGTAACACCAAAGTTCAAAGTGTGAAAACTGACAAAGTTAAACCTGTCAAGAAAATGTCAAAAGGTAAGACAATTAAGTTTGTGTCTGCAGGTACTTTCGACATGAACGGTTCTTATGGTAACCATATCAATGCTCAAATCAAATCTAACTCTGGTCTAAAAACAGGTTCAGGTCCTAAGTCTTCCGCTGTCAATGATAAGAGAATTGAAAACAAAAAGGTAACCAAACAGAACAGTTTAAAATCGAACCAAAGTCTCATGCAATCAAAATCACAAACAATGTCTCCACAAAAGATTGTTAATCTAAAACCGAATAACCAAGATAATGAATCACGTTTTGGTTCAACATCAAAAGTTAACAATCGAATCTTTAGGATTAGCAAGAAACATTGTGAAATTTGTGATAGATATAATCATGCAACTGCTGAATGTTTCTTTAACAGGTACTGCAGTTTCTGTAACAAAAGAAATCATTCTTCAGAAGAATGTTATTATAACAAATTTTGTGATATTTGTGAGAGAAGAAATCATGACACAAAGGATTGTTTCTTTCGATCAAACTCAACAAGAGAAATGACTCCGTTTTCAAACTTTAACAGAAATCATTCATTTGGTTTTCAAAATATGAGTCAAAGTCATTCTCCGGTTTTGAGAAACTTCAATCGAAACAATTCTGTTTCTAACTTTTCAAGAAATGTGCAGGTTAACAATTTTAAACCAAGAGCTTTAATGGTAAGAAACCAAAAGTTTGAAAATAACCTTGATCCTAAGCTAGAGGAAAGGTTTAGTGCTTTGAGGAGAAAGCAATCAATGAATGCCAATGGGCGAAACAACAGTTATCAGCATCAAAATCTCTTGAATGAAACAAATTTTCAAAATGTTCAATATCAACAAGTTACTATTGCTGATAGATTCGGAAAACCCAAGACCGTGTGGGCCTGGGTTGACCAAACTAACTAAGTAATTGTTGAAATGCAGGTACGCCCAAGAAGACCTATCAACTCATGGTTCGTTGATAGTGGGTGTAGCCGGCACATGACAGGCAACCATGCCTTGCTTCAGGATTTCAAGCTGAAAAATGGTACACATGTTGCATTTGGAGGTGATGCGGGTGGAAAGATAACAGGAGAAGGAACTGTATCCAATGGGGTCATTAGTTTTGATAAAGTCAACTACTGTGCACAGTTGAACTTTAACTTACTAAGTGTATCTCAAATTTGTGATAAATCTTATTCAACTTTATTTGATGATTCTTTCTGTCAAACCAGGTTTTAAGGTTGACAATGAATGGGTAGTGGTGAAAGCTCCAAGAGATCATGATGTATACAAGTTGGATATGTCGCAGATTGACGCTGAAACCGAAACTACTTGTCTCATTGCTCATGCTTCAAATGATGAGAGTCAGCTTTGGCATAGACGGCTGGGCCATTCAAACTTCAGAAACATGAATCGACTGGTGACTGGAAATCACGCTGTAGGAATTCCATCGAAGAAATTCTCTACAACTGATCTCTGTCCTGCGTGTTTGAAGGGAAAACAGCATCGAATGTCTTTTAAGTCCAAGCTAGAAAACTCCATTTCAAAACCCTTGCAGATGCTACATATGGATCTCTTCGGACCAACAAATGTGCAAAGCATCGGAAAGAAGTCTTATTGTTTTGTCATTATTGACGATTTCACTAGATTTTCTTGGGTTTATTTCTTGCATGCTAAATCTGAAACTGCGGAGTTATTAAAAGAATTTATCATCAAAGTTGAAAACCAATTGGATTGTAAAGTGAAAATTTTAAGAAGTGATAATGGAACTGAATTCAAAAACGCTAATGTTGATTTGTTTTGTGCAGAAAAAGGAATTGCGCGTCAGTTTAGTGCTCCAAGAACGCCTCAACAGAATGGGGTTGCGGAACGGAAAAACCGGACACTGATTGAAGCAGCAAGATCCATGCTCGCAGATGCCAAAATCCCTATCACTTTTTGGGACGAAGCTATTGCTACTGCGTGTTTTGTACAAAACAGAACATTATTGGTTCAGGATAAACAGAAAACATCTTATGAGTTGTTGTTTGGAAGAAAACCGAATATTTCTTATTTGAAAGCATTTGGTTGTCCTGTAACGATTCTGAATTTAAGTGATCATATCGGGAAATTTGAGTCGAAATCTGACGATGGATTTTTCCTAGGTTATTCGTCTGTTTCTAAAGCTTATCGGGTTTTTAATAGCAAAACAAATACTGTTATTGAAACTATTAACGTAAAGTTTTTAGAAAATTCGTTTCCGTCAGTGGCACATGGTCCCGAATGGTTATTTGATTTAGATTCGTTATCAAAATCTTTCAATTCTAACTTGTTTGATTTTTCAGGAAAAACAAGGAAAGAATCAGGTGACTTAGGATGCTTTAGTGACGATTCTGATAATGACGAGGATGGAAATCTCAACTCTGAATATCCGTTCATGTCATTTCATAATCCTGATCATGTCAAATCCAGTCAAGCTCCGGGTCCTTCTGGTTCTCAAGAAGATCAAGAATCAAACAATCTTGAAGAGGATGTGAATCCGCAAAATTCTCCTAATGATGGTGGATCTGTTCAAAATCAACCATCATCAGATCCGAATGTTGAAGTTATTCCAGAATCATTTGATTACTTCATCAATTCACCGGATCAAGTCCCGAATTTCACACCGCATACTTCAACCATACTACAAGATCTACCAAATCTGAATACTTCTAATCTGGAGAGTCAAGTGCAAGGAGGTGACATACCAATTCATCGAATTCACAAGAAACATCCTGTCTCTCAGATTATTGGGCCGTTGAATCAGAGAACTACAAGAAGTCAGACTGAACAAGCAAATGTTTGTCTTTATTCGTGTTTTCTATCTCAAGTGGTGCCAAAGAACATTTCAGAGGCACTGCAAGATAACAGTTGGATTGAAGCCATGCAAGA
Source organism: Tagetes erecta (assembly GCA_030867185.1). Taxonomy (NCBI): domain Eukaryota; kingdom Viridiplantae; phylum Streptophyta; class Magnoliopsida; order Asterales; family Asteraceae; genus Tagetes; species Tagetes erecta. The sequence continues at coordinate 25,942,844 of CM061495.1, read as the reverse complement.
GGAATTGCTTCAGTTTCGCAAACAAGAGGTTTGGAAACTTGTGGACTTACCTGAAGGAGAGAATGCGATTGGTACAAGATGGTTGTACAAAAACAAGCCAGATGAACGTGGCATTGTTGTAAGAAACAAAGCAAGACTCATTGCACAAGGATACACTCAAGAAGAAGGCATTGATTATGAAGAGGTGTTCGCTCCGGTCGCAAGACTTGAAGCCATACGCGTTTTTCTTGCATATGCTTCCTTCATGAAGTTTAAAGTATTCCAAATGGACGTGAAAGGTGCTTTTCTGTATGGACCGATTACAGATGACGTATATGTCAGACAACCTCCGGGTTTTGAAGATCCTGACTATCCTCATCGTGTATACAAGTTGAGTAAAGCTCTTTACGGTCTACATCAAGCTCCTAGAATCTGGTATGAGACATTATCCAAGCATTTACTAGAACATGGATTCACAAGAGGACAGATTGATCCAACTTTGTTTATGAAGAGGGAGAATAATGATCTCTTATGTGTTCAAGTTTATGTGGACGATATTATCTTCGGATCAACCAGTGAGTCAATGTGCAAAGAATTTGAGGAAATCATGAAGTGCAGATTCCAGATGAGTTCTATGGGGGAGATTAACTTCTTTCTTGGATTACAAGTGAAACAATCAGCTGACGGAATTTTCATCAATCAATCAATATTTGTTGAGAAGTTGTTGAAGAAGTTCAAGATGCAAGATTGTCAAACAATTCGAACTCCATCTGATGTGAATTGCAAGATACAACCGGATCCGAAAGGCAAATCCGTGGATCAAACACTATACAGATCAATGATCGGTTCACTGATGTATCTTACTGCATCAAGGCCAGACATCATGTATGCTGTATGTGTATGCGCAAGATATCAGTCTGATCCAAAGGAGTCGCACCTTGTTGCTGTGAAGCGTATATTTAGATATCTTAAAGGGAAACCAAATCTTGGGTTATGGTATCCTTATGAAGGAAATTTTGAATTATATAGCTATTCTGACAGTGATTTTGGTGGTTGTGCTCTTGACAGGAAATCGACTACTGGTGGTTGTCAATTTCTGGGTCCTAGACTTGTCTCTTGGCAATGCAAGAAGCAGACCAATGTTTCTGTATCCACAGCTGAAGCAGAGTATATCGCTGCATCTGCAGGATGTTCTCAAGTTTTGTGGTTACAAAATCAATTGCTGGACTACGGGTTTAACTTTCTGAAAACTCCTATTTACATAGACAATACTGCTGCTATGTTCATTACTGCTAATCCTGTTCAACACTCAAAAACCAAACATATCGAAATTCGATATCACTTTTTAAGAGACAACTCTGAAAAAGGTTTAATAATTTTGATTAAAGTTCATACCGACAAACAACTGGCAGATCTTTTCACAAAATCATTTTTGTCAGGCCGGTTTGAATTTTTAATTCAATCCATAGGATTAATCAATCATGATTGATTCTATTTTTCGAAAACAAAAGAAAAATCAGAAAATATAAAAGCCAAAAATATAATAAGTTGATGTTAAGTATTGATTCCTTTGTCTTTTATTTTATGTTTTGCATTGTGTGTGTGCATGAAAAAGAAAAGCAAAAACAAAATATAAAAGCAAAAAGAAAAGAAAATATCATGTCATAAGAATCTATATTGCAAAAAGTGAGAAATGATAGTTACACTAGACATTATTTGTTACATTTTTTAAAATAAAGACTGATGAATGTTAATTGATGTGCTAGACAGCTCAGGCAATTAGACTGAAAAAGTAAGTTGATTGTTGACAAACATAAACTTAATGATCTTTGTGTTAAGTTCCATTGTTATACATGTCTAGATATATGTCTTTTGAAACATTGCTTGTGATGATAGTTGTGCATGATCGGGTAACGATGCAGTGTATTCAGTGTGATGAACCGCATCGTGAGCTTCTTTGTTGTGGTACCCACAGACCTGAAGTCTCACATGAAGTCTCTTTTGAGCTTCAAGGTGCAGCAAAAGATTCCAAAAGGAACGAAAAGAGTCCCAAATGTGGACCAACACCAAACAAAAATTCCAAAATGGAATTCAGAAGATTCCCAAGGGGAACGATAGGAAAGAAAAATTCCCAAAGATGGAATTAAAAAGAAGTCCCAAAATGGACCAAATCCGAATAGAACCCAGATTCCACACTGTGTATGACTGTAAGTGACCAGGTTTTGTGCAATATGCATTCAGGTAGTGATTGATAAGGAAATATGTTGACATATGTATACATGTGGGTCACATAAGTCATTCCAATCAAACCTTAAATATCATCATGATACTGAAAAAGTAAGTGTGTCAACTCGAGCTAATTGGTATGTTTTCATATTATCACTCAATCAAGCATAAGTCAAATGTCTATTCAAAACTTGCAAAACATGTTCAGATAATGTGTGGTATGATCTCACTGCGATATTTTGATTCATTGCATTGCATATGTATTTATTTTAATGTGTGTGCTTTGTGTGTGCAGGCATATGGAATCTTTATTGACACATCGACATCCTTGTTAAACTTAAAAATTTCAAGAAATTTCAAGTTTAGGGGGAGAATAAATTGAAGAAAAATATCTACAAAAATCCAAAAATATCTTTTGAATAAGTGTGTTTTGAATAAACAAGATTATGTAGTATGAAAAGCAAAAGTATTGGATGTGTTAAAAACAAACCCAAGGTTTTGTAATATGTTTTAAGAAAATGCTTCGGGATATAGAAAAATTGGTTGTGCAAAAACATTATTGAAAAAGAAAAAGAAAAATGATTTGAATTGGAATTAATGATTATTGACTTGTTTTAATGCTGTTTGATAATTAATATGACAAACATTCTTTTTAAGAATATCTTGTCTAATTAATATGTCGGAGAATGTTTGCAGGTGCAATAAATGATGTTGAAAAAGTCAACAGACGAGAAAAAGTGAAGAAATTGCTCAAAGTGTTATAGCCGGGCAAAGATATCAGATGCAACTGTTTGGCCGGGTAATGAACATACTGTTCAGCCGGGTAATGTTGTAAAGTTGATACATGCCGAGTGATTGAGGAAAAGGTGAAGATGTTATGACCACTGTACAGCCGGGCAATGATCATGTTAAATATAGCCGGGTGAAGGTCATAGATATCTTGCCGGGTGACAAGTGTTTACTATACAGCCGGGTAAAAGAGAAATCTTATTGCCGTGTAAAGGTATGACACTGTGTTGCCGGGTAATGAAGAAGAAAGCATGCCGGGTGATATAGAAGATAACTATGTTGCTGTGTAATGAACAAAAGCATGCCGTGTGAAGAAGGAAAGCAACTATGTTGCCGGGTGATGAAGAAAGCAAGCCGGATGAAGAAGGAAAGCAACTGTGTTGCCGGGTGATGAAGAAAAATTGCCGGGTGATGTTTTGAAGCATACTATTCTGCCGGGTGATGTATAAAACCCATCAGGTGTAGTTGTTCCTTAACCCTTACCCGTCACTACAGTGACTTACCCGTCTCTACAGTGTTTGACCCGTCAAGTGTTTTTCACATGTTTGTAACTTGTCTGATGTACTTGACCCGTCACTACAGTACATGACCCGTCACTACAGTACTTGACCCGGCAAAGCTTATTGGGCCTATTTTGTTTACCCGTCCCTTTTGTTGACCCGGCACCTTAAGTTTGACCTAAATTTTTGACGATACAAAAACCCGCCTCTTCACAAACACTTATCATTTCACACATTCACTTTCAAGCAAACATTCTGTACTAAAATCGCCTGTTATCATATTCAATCGTTTTGCTCTATAACAAGATTGATCGATTGAATAAGGTAGTGATTAAGTGTTTTTGACCTAAATAGATCTGCAAATCAACTGTTAAAAAGAAAAACGATGATGAACAGTGTTTTGGACTTTGAATCGACACTTTGATTTTGTGTATTAAAACTTAAATCGAATGTTGTTTTAGGGTTAAAATCTGTCGATCATCAACATTCAACCACTCATTTGCATCAAAACACCTTAAAATCAACTGAATCACTCAAAATGTTCACAACTGTTAAAATCGCCATTGATGAACTTTGAAGCTCTTAAAAGTTAAACATCAAAATGATGAAATATCTGTTTAAAAGTGATTAATACTTGTTAAAACTAAACCAAAACATGATAAACATTTTATCATAAAAATTGTCAAAAATTATGTCTTAAGTGTTAACTGTTAAAAATTGAAACATAAGTATAATCTTTAAGATTCAAAGTTGTTTGATTAAAATGATGAAAATCAGGTTATTACAACAATTTAGAATTTAAAATGATTATGTAAATGTTTTGTTTTCTAACTTTTATTCATACACTTATGAAAATTTTGATAAAGAATCTAACACATTTGTCTTGTTTTGTGTTTGTTTGTGTTTTAACAGATGGAGAATCTCAAGTTTGAGCCTAAACACAATTTGGTAGCAGTTCTAGATGAATCTATCCCTGAAACAGAAGGTTACAGAGATATGATTAAGTTTCTCAAAAGGACCAAATATGTGTATGCTATGTGTGCCAAACCGGTCATATATGCAAGGCTGATTAAGAACTTTTGGAGGACTGCAGAAGTCATTAGAGATGATAATGGGGTTGCTGTGGTCAGAGGGAATATTGCCAGAGAGATGGTACTGACTGTTTCTGAAGAAGTCATTAGACATGCCCTGAGGATTGATGAAGATGAAGTTGGTATGATGGATGAGTTGACTATGGATGAATGCAAATCGTGTTTTGTTAATATGGGTCATCCACCTATATTTCCAAAATCACAGTTTTATAGGGCGAAGTTGGGAAAGAAGTACAAGTTGTTATGCTATGTGGTGCAACAATGCATGTCCAGGAGGAGTGCAGGATTCGATAATTTCCCATCAGATATTGCATCACCGATTGTTGCCATAGCAGAGAACAAGCCATTCAACATGTCGAGATGGATTATGAATGGTTTTGTATTTAACTTGGTGAAAGGCAAGAGGTTTAAGTTTCTCATGTACCCGAGATTCTTACAACTGATGATCAACATTGCTTATCCTATCATCAGATCCGAGGGTTATGCTGGAGGTATGCTATACACTGAGGACATGAACGATCTATCTTACCGAAAGATGAGTATCGGGAATGTGCCTAATGTAGAGTTGTTTGACTATATGAGAGATATAGCCAACAATGAAGAAGATGTTGAAGGAGTATATTATCATATTTCAAATGGTGAGATAGTTAATCCACAGGACCTAGTGGATGAGGTGCCTGATAACCTATTGGATGATGACGAGTACTTTGCTCGTCATCCAGAAGATGAAGAAGATGATGATAATGATGATGGTGATAATGATGAGGATAGCGATAGTGATGATGAACATGATGATGGTGGTAATGAAGGTGCTGAATCTGAATCTAATTCAGAGGAGGCAGAGATTGTTGAAACCGTTGAACCAATGGAAGTAGAGATTGAGCCTATGGATATAGAAGAACCTGTTGAGGTTGTTTCTGGTGTTGAAGAAGTTGTTGCTGAAATCTCAAAAGATGTTAGTGTTCAATATGTCAGAAGAAAGAGGTCGAAACAAGTTAAAGAGCCTGTGATTGTAGAGCCTGAAGAGATAGATGTACTTCAGATTGCACAGGAGGTAGTGGTCGAAGCTGAAACTATGGCACAGATAGTTGAAGAAGCTGATGCTGGCGCTACTGATCCTATTACTGTTGATATTCCCACCACATCATCCCAATTTGCTGAAAATATTGAACAAGATTTGGAGTCTTCACCAAATTTTGTGTCAAAAGTTGATGAAAATGAGAAGGAGAAACGAATTGCTGAGTTAGAAGATATGGTTGCAAAGTTGATTGAAGCGAATGATTTGTTGAAAGCTTCAAATGAACGGAAAAAGAAAAGATTTGATGAGTACTGGGATATACATAATCAGAATTTGAAAACCTTCAAGAAATTGGATGAAGATCATGTCAAGCTTGTTGATGAACATGTGAAGTTGAAGGATGATTATGATAAACTGAAAGAGGAGCATGAGAATCTGAAATATTATTATACAGAACTGAAAGCTGAATGCAATACGTTGGAGGCCGAGAAAGAAATGCTAGAAAAAGAATTGGAGGAGACTAAACCGAAGAAAGCTGGCTCATCATCAGATAAAGATTTTTCAGATGAAGTAGTTGAAGTGACTGAACCTTAAGTACCTAAAGTTTATTTGACTAGAGCACGAGGTACTACGAATGTTGGGATTAGGGTGGAATCACCAATCATTATTCCCGATGAAGCTGTTGCTGACACTGTCAATATGGACAAAGCTGAGGGAAAAAGGAAGATAGACGCTGTACCTGAGATATTTGGAGATGAAAACAGTTCAAAAAGGGCAAAGATAGATGAAACAATGCAGATTGAGCCGATTCAATCTGTAGCTGTAGTTGAAATGGCTAAGGAAGTTGATATGACTGAAGCTGAAATTGCTAAAACAGTTCAGATTGAGCCGATTCAATCTGAATCTGTAGCTGAGACTGAAGTTTTTGAGGCCACAGAGAGTGAGAAAGAAGCTGGTTCTGAAGACACAGTTCAGGTTGAGCCGATTCAATCTGAAGCTGTTGAAGTTGAAAGTATGCCTGAAACTGTATCTGAAGTGGCAAGTCAGTTTGAGCCGGTTCAAACTGACGATGCACCTATGATTGAAGCATTGGATGATCTGGATGACATAGATTTCACTGAATCTGATGATGAAGCTGAACCAGTACCGAATGTTGTTGAGGAGATTCCGGATGATTTGGATCAGAGATTTGCATACCTTGAAAACATGAAGTACAATGCTGTGTTTTTGAATGGTTTGACTGTGAGCCAGATAAACGAAGAATATGAAAAGTGTATGATTCATCAAGATAAAGCCGAAGCCGACAAAAAGGAGTTTGTTACTGAGATGGGTGAATGGACTCCAATGCAAGAGAGTTTAAATATAGAAGATTTGCCTCCAACAGAACTGTATCACCAAAATCCAGAAGAAATGTCAGCTTCAGATATGCGTAGTTGGTTGAGTTCGAGAAACTATCCGTACAAGACTTTGAAGAGATTGAAGTCTGAGTCACTAAGGAAGATTGTGGTTAGTTTTATGAAGACGGAGAAAATGTACAACAGAATGTTTTATTTGGACTATAACAATCCACAATACTTCGAGCTGACAAAGAGATTCAAAGTGCTTGGACCAAAAGAAATTCCAGTGATGGCGTTACCTGAAGATGCTCACAAAAAGAGGCACGAATTAATGGATATGTTTCCAAGCGAAGTTAAATCTTACAACATTCCAATGGATGTTAGGGAATCTTGGCATAAATCAGCAACAGCAGGTGATGTCGTTAGGTCGCTGCTGAGTAAAGGGCAGTCGATTGCTGAATTACTTGACTCGATGATAGTGCCGGAGAAGAATAAGAAGGTGAAAATAATAGCTTGGAAATACGATGAAGTCTTTGATGCTTTCATGATTAAGAGAGTAAATGGTTTATGTGATGTATACCATTACTACTCGAGCATTTTTAAACTGGAAGTTCAGGATTTAAAGGAGCTGCACAAACTAAGGTTGATAAATCACACGCATGCTGAGCGTGGTGATAAATGTGTTATGCTATTAGATGCCGGGATTGCTAGACCGCCAAAGTATCTTGATTTTCGAGGACAACAGGAAGATACTGCATATGTGCAAGCAAAGAAAGAAAGAAAGAAGAAACGATTGGTTGTGACTGAAGACATGTATCTTGAAGAGTTTTCGGATGAGTACTTTGATAAAGTGACAAATCCTGGATTAAAGGTGATAGATGGTTCGCAAATGACAAAGCCCATACTCAGAGTGTTTTATAATCAAGAAACTTTTGAATTGAAGCTTGTTCGAAACTTGGAGGATTGGGACAAAGACATGATTACGCTTTTTAGTACTTTTGAGTTGAAGCTGTTACATCCGTCATACATAGACTTTTTGAGAAGTTATAGAATGGAGAAGTGTAAAGATGCACTTGCTGAAGCTGATCGGAAGTTGTTTGTTGTAATGATTGAAGTGATAGCAGCGGCAACTGAAAAGATTCGAGTGAGGAAAGCATTGCTGAACTCTAATCTCGTGAGGGTTGATTTGCCAGAGATAGAGTATATGAGGATTAGTAGAAAGGGTACTTTGGAGGTGAAAGTCAAAGGCCAGGAAATGCCATTCGAATTTTATGCTAATATTGATTTTGCAGGTTTAAATCTGGATTCACTTAGACGCATGAATGCCTGCCCAATTCTGACAAATGAGTCCAAGCCTCGACAAGCCAAGATTGCCGAAAAGTTCAAATCATGTATTGAAGAAGCATTGAAGGAACAAGAAGAGTATAAAGGACGAGAGCTGCTGAATGTCAAAGACGAACCAGAAGATTGGTAGATAGAGATTGATGCTGATCAAAGATGAAAAAGATAGAAGATTTTGCTGAAGATTCAAAGTTAAATCTTAGGGGGAGTACTGTTAGGGTTATTTCCTAGTTAAGATTTACTTTGTATTTTGTTTATATGTTTGTATATAGTTTAGGGTCTATTTTGTTATTCCTTAAACTTGTATTTTGTTGCTATAAGCATGTAGTGAGAGAGTGTGAGGAGTGAGGCTAGATCACTTTTACACGTTAGAGAGAGAATTAACTGTGTGTGATTTTGTTTCTCCTGCACTTGTACTACGAATTGCTTTGATCATCAATATACAAAGAGAATTATTAGTATGAATTGTGTTTGTGATTGAACTGTTTTGTTTGTGCGCATTATTCTGATCATTGTGAGTGATATTAACGATCCAATTGAACCTATCAATCATCATAAAAGGGAGAGTCTTTTTTCAATCCCATCTTAAATGTAACAATTTCACGATCCAAACCCGACTTGAAATATGTAAACCCGAACCTGTTCTATTTTTATATAATCATCTCGTTTGGTTATGAAATAATTAGTACTTATTCAGTAAATGTGTTATAGTTATTATGTTTGTTATTTTATTACATGTTAGATGATTAATAATTATTGAACTTATAAGTTTCAAATAATCGTAAAGGTTTTTATGAAATACGAACATTATAAGTTTTTATAAAATCATGTAGTTAGTGTGGTTGGTTAAGTTAGAAAAATATTTCATAAAAATGAACTTTGAAGGTTGTAGGTGTAATTTATAAAACTTGAATTAAAACATTTTAACCTTCAAGAATAATACATCAAACTTAAGGGGGTCTAAGAGTAACTTTTAAATAAATTCATTCACTGATAAAGTATAAATTATACATAAACTCCTTATTGTGTTTAATTACGTTTTAAGTCATTTCGCTGTCGATTTTCTTAACGTTTTATGCACAACTGACGTTTTTATGTTTCGTAGGTCCCATGTTGATAAAGAAACGGAAAGATCATGAGAAATCGAATCCGTAGGCGAAAACGGGGCGCGAAATGGAGTTACGAGCGAACCGGTACGCGAAAACGAAGAAAGTTTGGGCTTTTCTTGGCCCGGTTCGCTATATAAACACTCCTTATGAAACCCTAGCCTCCTAGACACCCCAGGGGACGAATTGGAGTGAGAAAGCAACAGCTCGGAGGCATTTTTGGAGATACGAAGGCGAAACAACGTGTCAGAAGCTCGTGGGATTGAAGATTGCATCTTGGATCACTCGGGTTACTTCGTTCTTTCGTTTTTTTTTGTTTTTATCATGTTTAATACTTTTGAATTTGCGTTCGTTGGTATGAATATGATTGGGTAAACCTTTTTAGAATCACCTAGGCTTTATAATGATTCGTTAACGTTATTTTGAACTCATGTTGGATTAACTTTTGGTTTATGGTTTATGTTTAATTAAAAGTTTAAATCTTTTTAATTGTTTGATGCATAATATATGTTTGCGTTGATGAAATTGGTATTTTTAATCCACGTCTTCTTGGTGATTGTCTATGTCACGTAATAGGGCTCGTTTAGTCATTAACTTGCGTTGTGATTATTATGGTCGATTTGCAATAAAACCATAGGATTAATTATATTAGTGAAATCGATAATAACGTGTAGCTAACCTAGATATCCGTGAGGTGATAGGCTATTAATAAGTCTCGGTTGCTTGATTTGCTAGGATTAGGTATTTGTGAAAATTCCGGCTTAGTATTAATTACCAATCTTGCTTGTTAAATCGAATGATTTGGTTCAAATGACTTTAAGGATTATATCGTGAGATAGATTTTTAGCGTGGGTCAATTAAGCATAATATGATTAGGTAACTGTGAGGAAACTTAATCCCATAACCAGTGTGCTAATAACTTGATAGTAACCCTTTAGGTTTCTTCTCGAAACTGGTCGAGGGTCTTAATTAGGGTTGCTTTAAATGAATACGTTTAAATCCCGGTTCCATAACCATTAGTCCAACGTGAGCGATAATTGAAGTTAACCATGATTCTAGCCTAGGTGGTTTGTCTCCATTCTTCTGTTTTACATCCGTCTTTAATCTCATCAGTTTCTATTATTAGTAAGTTACTATTTTTAGAAAGTTTCCCTTTTTAGTAAGTTTCTATTTTTAGTAGTAAACCCCCTTCCAAATAATCTTTCTAATTAAAGTTCGTGTCATGTCAGTTGAGTCTTAGTTAGTTAATTTAGCGTAGTATATAGAGTCTGTGGGTCGACAGCCGGACTTACGTTTCACTATGTTACATTCGACCGGTCCACTGCCGGTTGTGTGTGATTTAGTAGTTCGTCTAGGTTTTATAAATTTAAAACTAGGTGTTTATTCTATATATATATATATTGCACGTATCATTCACCATCTTTTACCAACATTTGAAAACACGTTTTTTTGGCTAGCATTGTTGGCCAGAAACAGAAACTCCAGCGATGCCCTTTCAACGTGTTACTTGGCTATTTTAAGCACAAATCAAGCCGGTAAATCTATTCTCATACCATATTCGAACTCCAAATAAGTTTTAAACCATGATTCTGTGTTGTTTATAGCTATTCTAACAAACCCTATTTCCATTCCGGCAACCAAATCGAATCCCGATCAAATCTGCATATAACTTCTAGTTATACCAAATAATTCCTATAATCCACGTAAGCTTGTACGCAAAGTTAATTAGACCATACACATAGAAATTATATCGAATCAATTTAGAAAATTTCAATTAACAAGTCAAACTAGTTCGATTCAATTTCGGTGGAATAAGTTCGATATATATTGGGCAAAATATCACACATCGATCCTTTTATCATTCTGAAATTTTAATTTAACAGAAACACCACACATATTCACGCATCGATCCATTGTTCTTCGGTTCTGCACGTTACTCGTTCGCTATCAATTGGGTTTTATTTTCTGAAATCAAGACATGGATTTTCACCTGCACGCATCCTAGAATCTAATCGACGCTTCAATTTTGTATCTTCGACTGAGACAATCCAAATTCCGATCATCAAGACGCGTTCTTCTTTTCTTTATTTTTCTTAATCAATTTGTCTTCAATTGAGGTAAAATTTATGGTCTTTGGATTCTTCTTCCCTCATAGAACAATAGCCCTAACATTGATTTGATTTACAAATTTGTTTTGAGGGGTTTTGATTTCTAGGGTTCATATGAGATTTGTGGGTTTTGTAAATATTAAATTTTATTAATTTGTTTTCAGATTTAAACAACAAATCTCTTGTAGTCTACTAGTTTAGGTACATGCCTTTGAACGCAGGGGTCTTGTGTTCGCATCCGTGCTCCACCTCCACTTTTGTTTTCTTTTTCTATATATATAAATAGTTTTATTATTTAATAATTAATAATTCTTTAATTACTAATAAATAGGTAATAACCATTGATCACTAGCTTTAAATAAAATACTACGTTTGAACACGAATTACATACATTTTTTATGTGTCTAAAATATTTTTAACAATGAAAGGTTATCAAATTTTTAATAAAAAAAGTATGATTTTAGTATAACATATTAAAAAATTATAATAAAAAAATCTTACAAAATTTATAAAACTATGTCTTTTAAACAGACACCTACTTCAAATTTAAACAGTCATATAAAATAAATATATTTATCTTCAAAATATATTATTTAAACACTTTACGTAATAATCATTTATTTAATAATTATTATTATTCAATTAAAACCCTCTAAATCTCAATTTCAAACCCTAGTCCCAAACTTCTTTAGAACCCTAATTTCATTTCTAAATCGAATACGCCTTATTTTCCTTAGGTTAAAATCTCAAGGGAATTCCCGGTGCCCTAATCCAGATTTAGATATTTTCTATTTTCTCGTGCATAAACGAGTGAGTATTCATAGCACCTTTTTTCAATTTTATGTTTCGGGCTGAAATCATGTGACTATTAAATATTTTTTATCATTGTATCAGTTTATCATGTAGATCAGTTCATCAGTTTAATCATTTCAATTCATGTTGTGTTATTACTTGCAATTATGTGTGCATAGCTTGATAAACATTATTCTTGCATAATCAATAATTTATCTAACCGATAATTATCAAAGATAGATCTATTGGTCTAAAACCCCACCCCCTTATTCTTGGGTGATTGTAACTGAATTAATCATTATCCCTATTAACAATAGCTTAATCTGTGTGATTACGTGGCTGCATTTTATCTAAGGTTTGATTATGTGTTTGTCTTGTATGTTACACATTTGCTTGTATTGAGCCACATGCTCCTCAAGATTAGAAGATCCATTATAAAGTTTCATATTAGGAGTCTGAAAGCGTTTTGGGATCTCAGCATAACAAATTGGTGGAGCAAATCTTGAAATTCTATGACTTCCCACGGGAATTTCATGAATAGGCCTGACCACTCCTGGAACACTGGATATCATATCTTTAAGTTTTTGTAATTCTCTGGCCATTGCTGCATTGATGCATGTACCCTGCATCCAACCAAAGTTAGTGTTTAAAGGTTGATTATTGAAATGATTACCTCTAGGTTGAGAATATCCTGTTCCACTATAATATTCTGAATGAGGCATCTCAGTGGTGACAGATGGTGCACTGGTAGAGTTGGTATGCATAGGTATAATATCTCCATCATGGACTTCGGTAACCTTTGTCCACTTCATGCTTAAGGATCCCTGATTCTGAAACGAGGATCCTGGATGTTGATTGAAGGAGCAACCCAAAGGATTTTTCATTGAGGATCCTGCTTGATGAAAGGATCCTATAGGCATAGAGGATCCTGCCTGATGGAAGGATCTTGGAAAGATTGAGCATGCGGGTTGACTAAAGGATCCTTGAGGATCATTGCTGAGACGTTGTAGATGAAGGTTGAACCATAAATACCATAGTTTGCTGCGCCAAGGACCCTGGAGTGCTGAAATCAAGTGCTCTTGGCATATAGGGACTGATCTCCTCCACATGCTTCTTGGCCTTCTTGATATCTTCAATTTCTCGAAGGATCCTCTCGTTGGTCATGTTCTGCTGCTCCATATAGGCTTTCATCTGCAAAGACAACAATGAAACATCATTGTTAGCACTTACCATAGGGGGCGTGACATGAGGTTTTGATCCTTGATAGACTGCAAATGGCTTTTTATTGGTAACATCCTTGATCTTCACCGGTCCCAAAGATGAACTTGATATTGGCACAGAACATGATGATGAAGGCATGATCGATAAAACAGGTTTTGATTGAGAAGCCATTGAAATACAGAAAATGAATAAGGATGAATTGAATGAAAAATATAGATGAATCAGATGAATAGAATGATGATTAAAACAACACTTGCCCCACGATGTGTGCCAAATTGTTTTGGTCGAAAAATGAATAAACCAAATTAGTAAAGTGAGGTTATGCGTTGTGGTTCAGGTCTAGAGCTATGAATCTGTTAACATCTAATCCAAAAACATAATCACATTCAAAGTATAAGATCAATGAACAAATCAACACAAAGAAATCACTGATAAATCAAATTGTATTAGATCAAGTAGTTGAGAGTACAAACGGTTTAGAAATGAAGCGCGTACATAAAATGAACTAAGAACACCTATTTATACTACTATAAGTCCATACAACGTGTTAACAAACAAAATAAACAAACACTTAAGTCGATGTGCGGATAAAAATCTGTCCACACATCACTACTAATCCAGTTCTGCCCGCACATCATCATTTTGTCCGCACATCAATGTTCAAGTGTTATGATCAAAAATACCAACAATACTCCCCCTATCACCATACTTAACATTCTGAGGTTATTCTTCTTCCTCTTTAACTTCAACAAATTCTAACAAAGGCTTGACATTCTAATATGCTTGAGCTGCTTTGATGTATTGTTGAAATCTGGATGCTTCCTTTGAGTGTTTGTCATTTCTTACAATGATTGGCATGTTCATCAGTTCTTCAATTGTTTCCTAAGCTAACTGAGTATGTCATCCTTGAGTATGACATCTTTGATCTTCAAAATGCCAACATTCAAAGCCAACAGTTTTTTCCTCAAAACCATCTTTTCATAAGCAATAGACAAAATATCTATCATATAAAGAAAGTAACATAAGTCTTGCACATAATCGTGTCCTATTACTCTTTCAAACTTCTGCTTTGCAAGGAAATGAATATAAGTTGGATGCAGCAATCTCTACTCAAACACACCAAACATTCTGATCTCATCAACATAATAATCTTCAAGATTTCTAATAAGCACCACTTCTTTATTCCCGACATCATAAAACCATTTTAGAATTGGAAGACTCACTTGATCACCTTTAAAAACTTTCACACCTTGTTTTTCCAGTTTTGGTAAATACTTTGCAATATCATCAAGCATGAACTGTCTGACTAAACCCGATGCAAATGGAGTTTTCTTCTTTTTATTCTCTTGAGCTTTTTCATGAAACTATTTAGCATCTTGAACTTTTGCGAAATTCAAGTAATATTGCTTATCAGAAGTAAACAATCTTTGCAACATAAATTCACAAGTTGTTCCTCGAACATTTAACTTGTGATTTACCAGTGACAACTTCCCGAGTTCTTTCAGATCTTGTTGTTCAAGATTAGCAATGTGAGTCAATAAATAATATACTTCACAAGCACCGTTAATTCTTTTGATGATAAACCCCTTAAAATCTTCATCAAATTTCCAAGCAATTATCTTTGATCTGTGATCAGTTGAAAAAGAAACTGTCTTTGCCATTAACTCTTGCACTGTCTTTCCTCCTTCTACTATAGATCTCACACTAACACCAATTGGCTTCTTAGGAAACCAACTTTCCATTGTTTGATTTGGAGAACGAACAAACTCTTTTGTAGCATAAGATCTTTTTGGTTTTGAATTGATCTTGTACTTTTCTTTGATTTCACTCATTGACTTTTTCTTTGGCAGTTGAACATGTCTCTTCTGAGAGATATCAATGTATTGATCTTTGAAAGGTTTAAGCTTGATCATTTTTCCTTCAGCATTTTTTTTTCATTGAAATGTTTCTACCATTCTTCTTAATTGTTTAGTGTTCATATCTTCCATTTGCCTAACAGGGTAATTTCTAGATGCTAACCAGTCCTTCAATTCATCCTTTTTCATTCTATCAGTCATTGGATGCAACAAAGTACGAGGATTTTCAGCTTCTAAGTCCTCAAAGTATTTGTTAGGATTAAATTCACCTTCTTCAGAATCAACATTTTGTAGCTTCTGAATATCCTGATCTAACTCTTCTTATGTTCTTCCCAATACATATACCCTATTGAATCCTTTTTGTAACAAGAACATGATCTTATTACTAAAGGCATATTCAACTGTCTTTTTCACTTTAGGCTCTGGCTCATTCAGCTCAAAATTCAATACCTCATCATATTATTCATCATGATACTTCAATTCTATTTTAGAAGTGATTGGAGTTACAGTATCCTGAATGATTTTTTCAATCTCATCTTGGTATAATTCTTCATCAAGACCTTCAAGAGATTCAATCATTTCTAGATCTTTTAATTCTTCAACAGATTGTGAAGATTGAATGTCTTGTGCACTTTGAGCAGCTTGTTCAATAAGTTCAAGATTTCTTTTCCATTCTTCAGGAGTCAAAAAATCATCTCTTTCTAATTTTCTTTTGATTTTAGTATCCAAATTTTCCAATTTGGATAATTCACTCACCTCAACAACAGGTTCTTCAATTAACAGGTGATTTAGTTAAAACTTGTTGAATTGTTAAAGGCTGATACTTAGTTGAAACTTGTTGAATTGTTAAAGGCTGATACTTACTCAAGCTTTCAACTGTACTTTGAAAAGTATTTACAATTCAATCGATTTCTTTCAACAGAATTTCTTGTTGATCAACAGTCAAAACTTCGGAAATTAGCATTTGTTTTTCTTCTTCAGACAATTCAGGTCTAGATATAGTTTTTGCTCTCCATAGAAAGCTAGACTGAATGTTTCTCAAAATGGATTCATCAATCTTCAATTCATTGAATGCGTATGGTTCTTTGATTGGAATCACTTCAGGATACACAACAACCAAAGGTTTAAACCTTTCTTCAACATTTTCAACAACTAGTAATTGCATTTGTTGTAACATCCCACATCGGTTGGGAGGGATAACAAAACCCGCCTTATAAGGGGGTGGAAACCTTCCCTACCATGACGCGTTTTAAAACCGTGAGGGGCGGCGCCTGAGGGCGTTTCGACCGCCAAAGCGGACAATATCATGGTGCGGTTTCGCTGGGCTGTTACTGATGGTATCAGAGCTAGGGACCGGACTGATGTGCCAGCGGGGACGCTGGCCTCCTTAAGGGGGTGGAATGTAACATCCAACATCGGATGGGAGGGAGAACAAAACCCGCCTTATAAGGGGGTGGAAACCTTCCCTACCATGACGCGTTTTAAAACCGTGAGGGGCGGCGCCTGAGGGCGTTTCGACCGCCAAAGCAGACAATATCATGGTGCGGTTTCGCTGGGCTGTTACATTTGTTGAGTATCCTTAGACACGTCCTTGGGTTCATCATCAGACACATCAAGTTCATCATCATTAACATTTCTCTTCAGAAGTATCATTACCAGAACTTGAACTAGAATCTTCTGAGTCATCAGAATCATACTCAGTAGTATAAGTTCTTTTAAAAGCATCTCTTTCTTTCAACAAATCATCAATTTTTCTATCTCTTGGAGCAACCAATTCAGTTAACTCTTCAATAGACTTTTCTTTTTGACACAGACTTGAGTTTTGATCTTCGGTCATTTTTTCTTTGTTTTCCAATTCACCTCTAAGATCAAAATTTAACTTCTTCAAGTCCATATTCTTTGTAACCAATCCGTTATATGTATCAATAACTTCACTGGATGTTAATCCGAAGTTATTAAATAGATTTTCAGTATCTTCAATCCTTCGATTTAGTTATTTACTCTTAAGATTCAGCTTTTCAACCTCAAACAGATGTGTCAAAATATCACATTCTGACATCCTCTTTAAAGTATCCAAAGACACACCTGCAAGATCAACATTAGCATAAAAATAAAATGGCTTCTTGAGACCTTTTGCACGAACTTCAAGGGTTCCTTTAGATGTAATGCACATGAATTCTATGTCTTTGATCACAGTCTTCACAAGGTTGGCATATAGCAATGTTTTCCTTAGTCTGATCTTCTCTGTAGCAGCACGTATCACCTCAAACATTATCTCAAACATTCTTCTATCTGAATCAGGTAATTCATTCTTTAATTTTTTCTGCTTTTGATTTCTCAGATAGTCAATATAGCTTGGATGCAATAGTTTCAGTTCGAATGTTCCAAAGATTTTGATCACATCATTCTCCTAATCTTCCATATCTCGAACAAGTTTTCACTCAAAAGTTTCTTCATGGAAGAAGGCTTTAAGTATAGGCTTTGAACTCTGAGATCCATCGAAGACTTTCACACCTGGATCAGTTACTTTATCAAAGTAAGGATCAAAAAATTCTTCTAGGTACATGTGACGAACAACAATCTTTTTCTTTTTCTTCTTTTTCAGATCCAGGTAAGCACTGTATTCCTGTTGACCTCTAGTTTGTAGAAACTGTGGCATTCTGCCAATGCCAGCATCAAGCAACATCACCAGTTTGTTTCCTCTGTCAGCTTTGGTATGGTTTATCAATCTGAGCTTGTGCAGTTCTGTTGATAAATATTATAAATCATCATACTTAAAGTTTTGAAGAAAATATAAAGATGTGCGGACAAGAAGAAAAGATGTGCGGACAAGATTTTAAGTTAGAGATGTGCGGACAAGAAGAAAAGATGTGCGGACAAGATTTTAAGTTAGAGATGTGCGGACAGAACTGTTATCCGCACATCAATTTAACTTTCTGTTATTTTGTTTTGTATAGACTTGTAGTATCTATGTAGTATAAATAGGTGTTCTTATGCATGTAATAGTAGACTTCTCTCGAACAACTTTCATTACACATTTTTTACACACAATTATCGATCAATACAAGTTTACATTTATCAGTAATCATTTTCTGTTGAATTGTTTGTGTTTGTTGATTATAATCATGTTTGTTGGATAGATTGACAGATCAACATGATTGTGTGACCTGGATCGACAATTGGTATCAGAGCTGTTGGTTAAGGAGGTCAAACTTCGTTTGATTTTGCTTGAATCTGTTAATTCAACAACAAATTGAATCTTCGAACCGATTCAATCTGTTCTAATTGTTACCGAGATAAATCCTTTCAACAATTGAATTGAATTCAACGTGAAAAAGTGCTCGAATTATGGAATTGAAGTATCGACAAGTGTGTTGGTGAAGACGAACTGTTCTTAAGTTGTTTCAGTGATTCAAGTCAGTTTTTGAAGAAATTAATATTGAACGAGCATTCAAAAATGTATGCATGCAACATGTACGTTTGATTTCAATCAAATTCAGAGTTAAATCATCAAAATAAAAATATCACTGTTCATCGCAAATCGAAGAAGTCACTGTTGTTCGCTTATTAAGAAAATGTTGATGTTCACTGAAGTTGATCCTATTGTCATTCAATTTCCAATGGTCTTCTTCATAATCATCTGCATTCTGGCATATTTTGATATGTTGGATTGATTGTTCTTCAAAGTTGATTAAAAACTGTTGTCCGCATATCTCTTTGAAGATCACTGTTGCTCGCAGATCTTTCCAGACTTATATATTAGTTGAAGATAGCTGACAGAGAGATTGAAGAAATTTAATTGACTTTATTTCTGTGAAAAAGATTGATTTTCAAACTGTTCACAGATCAGTACTGTAGCAAGCAGATTGATACTGTAGACCGCACATCGATACTGTAGACCGCAGATCGACACTGTAGACCGCAGATTGACAAACACTGTTGTCCGCAGATCGAGCAAAATTATCCGCAGATCACAACTTAAAAAATGGCAAATAACAACAATTCTGATTATGCATCTAAGGTTCCTTTGTTGAAAACAAGAGCTGACTTCAAAGGATGGGAAATCAGATTCAGAAACCACTTAAACACAATTGATCACAACTTATGGAGATCAATTTCCAATGGTCCTCACATTCTAAAACCAGCTTCAAATCCTGACAAATACAAGGATAATGCTTACAGAGATGGTATGAAGGTTATTCCTTTAGAAGAACTAGAAGGGGATGAATTCAAAGAAGATTTGAGGAAATGTGCAATTGACCTAAAAGCTTACTCTTTCCTAACAATGGCAGTCCTATTGGCCTTCTTAACAAGAACAAAGAAATATGTCACTGCAAATTCATTGTACAAAATGTTGCAAAAAATGTGTGAAGGAGGAACAGAGATTCAAAGCATGAAAAAGCAAAAACTTAAAAGGCAATTTGAGATGTTCTCTGCCTTACCGGGAGAATCCATTAACTCACACTTGAACAGGTTTGTCCAATTAGTGACTGAGATAGAAGCGATTGAGATTCCTATCAACACTGAAGATATCAACTTGAGATTGTTGCATTCCTTACATGAAAGATGGAAACACACTGTCACCACACTTAAACAGACACTTTCATTGGATGTTCAAGATTTGGATTATATTGTCACAAAGATTGAATCTTTAGCTATGGATGAACAATCCAGAAATCTGATGTCCAAGAAAGAAATGGAACAGTATGTATTCAAAGGAGAAAAACCTGGACAACAATCTCATGCATTTGTATCTACAGATGTGAATACTGTTGATGAACACTTCCAAGGAGACTGTTTTTTTGCTAGTTCAGCTGAATCAGTGGTGATGAATGATTTCTGTGAAGTAGCTACTGAAAGTTCAAAAGGAAAAGTAAAAACAATCAATGTTGAAAAACCTCAAGATGTTGTCAATATTGTACTGAAATCTGAGAAACATAAAGCTTCTTATGCTGCGTTCACTACAAGTTTCCAAGCAAATCTGGGAAGTCAACTAACTCCTATGGAACTAATGGTACAAGATCTAAATGACATGCATCCATATGATGTTGAAGAGATGGATATTCAGTGGAACATGGTGATGTTGGCTTACAGATCACAGAAATAGATGAAATCAAATAGAAATTTCAGCAAGCCTAGTTTGAACAAGAAGATGGGCTTTGACAAATCAAACGTTAGGTGTTTTAAGTGTAATTTCTATGGTCATTTCTCAAGAGAGTGCAATAATCCAGCTGCAAAGACTACACAAAACACCTTGAATCCCAATCAAGCTTCTTCTTCAAATAGCAAACCTGATGAATCAAAGGCTATGTGTGTTACATATGATGGAGAGGTTGACTGGAGTGATTATGGAGCAGAAATTGAAAAAGAATTTGCATTGATGGCTCAAAATTGTGATGATGATAAAGCAAAAGAAGCTGAAGTTGTTGATGCAAGCAAATATCCACCATTGCCAGAAGATGTTAAGGACAATGTTTTCTAAAAAGCATGCCTGCATGAGGTAAACCATTATAGAACTCATTCTTTTGTTACTAATGACCTGTTGCAGGCTGAAATTAAAAGCCACAAGAAAACCAAAGAAGAACAAAACGAATTTGAAAAGAAAATCAAATCTTTAACTGTGGACTTAAAAGAATCTAAGAATCAAGAATCAATCATAAAAAATTCATTACAAATTCTTGAAGAATCTTATGTGAAAAGTCAACTGGAAGCATCCACTTATAAAATGAAATATGAACAATTAATGTCAACTAAAGAACAAATGGAAAAGTGGATTGCTAGTCAAAAGGAAGGAAAGAATTGCAATGGGTTGGGTTTTTCACAAGTGGCATACCAAACAACACCTCCTCCAGTGAATTATGAAAAAATGCCAAGTGTCATGACCAACACCTTATCAAATGACATCAATCCTCATGACTATTCAAGTGAAGCTCAAGCGAAGTTGCAAGTGGTTTAAAACTCTGAATCTTCTGATGATTCTGAATGTTCAAAATTGAACAAAGAAGTATTCATTGAACTTGACACAAATAAACTGAAAGAAGGTCACCCTGTTATAAATAACTTCATATGAACCAAAACCAAAACAGGTGTTTCTTATTCAAAGAACTTCAGTGGATTTGTGAAATCAGAAGATAATTCACCAAATGAACATAAAAACTTCTTTGTTGAAGAAGTGAAAGAGAAAGCTGAATAAGAAACAAGGGTCAAATAAAAATGATATATAATGACCATAAAGGTGATGTTTGTGAAGGGTTTGGGTTTGATAATCCACATTTCAAAAGATTTTTGAATCAACAAGAATAAAAGAAATCTGAAAATAAGTTCAAATCTATCTCTGATCTGACAACATGCCAAGATCCTGAAAATTCCGCTGCTAAATCTGAACTTAAAAAGAAAACTAAAAGGAAACAAAAGAAAAAAAAAGTCAAACATTAATTTTTCAGCTGTTTCTGATGGAAACAAAGTTGATTCAGTTGCTCAATGTTCTTTAAGTGTGAATTATCATGTCAAACAGGTGTTCAAACCAAAACCAAATCTGAATTTTCAAGATTCAAAAAAATCACAAAGTGTTCAACCTGATTTTTATGAAAAAAACACAAGGCTTTGGTGTGATAATTACAAAATGTCTAATCACAACACCAAAGATTGTTACTTTTCTAAATATTGTCAAATTTGTGACATGACCAATCATTCAATTGATGAGTGTTATTTCAACAAATGGTGTGAGATCTGTGGGAGGGTGAATCATAACACAGAGGAGTGTTATTACAAGGAAAGATCAAAATCTCACAAAAAGGAGTTATCTATGAAATCCACATTATTTGACAATGATGAGGGTTTCTATGATTCTTGGACTCCTAGAAACATGAGAATGAATGGCACATCTCAATTGCCTAACAAACACTTTGCAAAATCTAAAATGAACTTGATTTCAAGGATTGCATCTCATCCTCATTCATAGGATAGTGTTAAAAGGAATCTGATTAAAAAATTTTATGATGAACCTGATAATTCTAAAGTTATTCATTCTGATGACATTTCAAAACAAATGAAGTCAACATATTCAGCTAAATGACTTTCTAAACCTATGTTCATAAAAACAAATCAAATGAACTTCCAAGTGATTTGAATGATAGGTTTGAAGTTTTGATGAATCAATATGCTAAGCTAAAATCTGACATGTTGACTACATTTGGTTTGCAATGTGCTAAGCAAACAATCATTAATGAATTTGGAAAACCCAAAACCAGTATGGTTTGGGTTGATCGTTCTAACTGATTTTCTTGTTTGTGCAGGCACATCCACCAAGAGCTAAAAATAGTTTATGGATTGTGGATAGTGGCTGTTCAAGGCACATGACAGGAAATCGGGAATTACTTGATCAATATCAAACAAAGAAAGGATCATATGTAGCTTTTGGAGATTGTGGAGGATGGATTACAGGAGAAGGAACTGTCAGCAATGGATCATTAAGCTTTGACAATGTCAACTATTGTGAACAACTCAAGTACAACTTGCTGAGTGTTACACAAATTTGTGACAAGTCATACAATCAATGTTTGATGATAAGTTCTACAACATATTGAAACCTGGATTTCAAATACCAGAAGAGTGGACTTAAATGAAAGCTCCAAGACATAACAATATCTACATGATGGATATGAGTTCCTTGTCTGACAATCTGCAAGAGACGTGCCAGCTTTCTAAAGCATCAAATGATGAATCAGTTCTTTGGCATAGACGTCTTCGTCACACTCACTACAACAATATGAATAATCTGGTTAAAAATGATCATGTAGTGGGTATTCCACAAAAGATGTTTTCTGTCATTGACAAATGTTCTGCATGCTTAAAAGGAAAACAACGTCGAATATCACACAAGAAAAAGATTGTAAATTCAAATGTTACACCACATAAACTTTTTCACATGGACCTTTTTGGTCCTACAAATGTTTTAAGTCACACAAAGAAACAATATTGTCTTGTGGTGATTGATGATTTTTCCAGATTCACTTGGGTATTTTTTATGTACAAAAAGAGTGAAACTGTTGAAATCTTGAAAACTTTCATTACTAAAATTGAAAATCAATTTGATTCAAAAGTCAAAGTAATGAGAAGTGATAATGGTACAGAATTCAAGAATGAAGTGTTTGAGTCTTTTTGTGTAGGTAAAGGAATTGATAGACAGTTTAGTGCTGCTAGAACTCGACAACAGAATGGAATTGTAGAACGCAAGAACATGACATTAATTGAAGCTGCAAGAACAATGCTTGCTGATTCAAAATTGCCTATTACCTTTTGGGCAGAAGCTGTGTCAACTGCTTGTTTTGTTCAAAACAGGAGTCTCATTGTCAAAGATCATAACAAGACACCTTATGAATTTCTTTTCAAAAGAAAACCTCAAATTGGTTTCTTTAGATCATTTGGTTGTCCTGTGTCTGTGTTGAATACCTCTGACCGTTTAGCTAAATTTGATGAAAAAGCAAGTGATGGGTTCTTTGTAGGATATTCATCAGAATCTATTGCTTATAGAGTTTACATTTCAAAACACAACATTATTGAGGAATCAATGAATGTTGAGTTTCATGAAAACTCTTTTCCTTAAGTCATAAATGGTCCAGCTTGGTTATTTGACATAGATGCTTTGACCACTTCGTTGAATACTAATTGTATTCATAATTCTACAGGTTATAGCTCAGGGGGAGATTCAGATGATGAAGTTATTCTTCCTTTTCCCTCTAAATATCTGGATTTGTCAAATCCAGATATTCATGCTAATTTTGGTGATTGTATTCCTCCAACTGACCCTATTGCTACAAATGATGAATTGATTGCTAATGATGGATACAATTACTTTCATAATTCTCCACATGAATCTGATCCATCAATTCAAACTACAACTATTCAAGACTTCAATTATACTAATCTGGAAAATGAGGTGGTTGTTGATTCTGCTCCTATTTCTAGGAATTTAAGAAGCCTCTCTCAATCCAACATAATTGGAAGTTTGAATGAAAGGGTAACAATAAGTAAGAGTGCAAATGCAAATATTTGTCTCTACTCATGTTTCTTATCTCAAATAGTTTCAAATAACATATCTGAAGCTCTTAAAGATTCAAGTTGGATTGAAGCCATGTAAGAGGAGCTTCTCCAATTTCAAATTCAGAATGTTTGGACACTGTTTGATTTACCTGAAGGACAATATGCCATTGGTACTCGTTGGTTATACCGGAACAAATCAGATGAACATGGCATTGTCATCAGGAACAAAGCAAGATTGATAGCTCAAGGATATACTCAAGAAGAGGGTATTGATTATGAAGATGTTTTTGCTCATGTGGCAAGACTTGAGGCTATCAGATTGTTTCTTGCATATTCTGCTTACGTGAACTTCACAGTCTATCAAATGGATGTTAAATGTGTCTTCCTTTGTGGTGTTATCAATGAAGAGATATATGTTCAACAGCCTCCTAGATTTGAAGTCAAGGAATTTCCTCACAAAGTGATGAAACTTGACAAAGCTCTTTATGGCTTACATCAAGCACCACGAAAGTGGTATGAAACCTTGTCATCTCATCTGATGCAAAATGGTTTTAAAAGAGGCATGATTGATCAAACTCTCTTCTTGAAAAGAAAGAACAAAGATCTTCTCTTAGTTCAAATCTATGTTGATGACATCATATTTGGTTCTACAAGCAAAGAGTTTTGCATTGAGTTTGAGTCTATCATGTAGTGAAAATTCCAAATGAGCTCAATGGGTGAAATCAATTTTTTTCTTGGATTACAAGTTACCCAAGCTAAAGATGGAATTTTCATCAATCAAGAGAAATACATCAAGAAGATTCTCAAGAAATTTTCATTTGAAGATGTTCAATCCATAAGAACACCAATTGATAAAGCTCACAAATTGGAGCCTGATGAAAGTGGAAAATTAGTGGATCAAACATACTATCGATCATTAATTGGATCTTTGATGTATTTGACTACTAGTAGACCTGACGTTATGTTTGCTGTTTGTTTATGTGCTAGGTATCAAGCAAATCCCAAGGAATCTCACCTTCAAGCTGTCAAGCGTACATTTAGATATCTTAAAGGTTTGTGGTATCCTAAAGAGGGAAATTTTGAATTACATGCTTACACAGACAGTGATTATATTGATGTAATCTAAACAGAAAATCAACTTCTGGGGGATGTCAATTTTTGGGTCCAAGGTTAATTTCATGGCAGTGTAAGAAACAAACCCATGTTTTAGTATCTACTACAGAGGCTGAATACATAGCTGCTTCAGCATGTTGCTCACAAGTCCTTTGGTGTCAAAACCAACTGCTGGACTACGGGTTTAATTTCTTGAAAACCCCAATCTATATTGATAATACTGCAGCAATTTTTATAACAAGTAATCCAGTACAACACTCTAAAACCAAACACATAGAAATCAGATATCATTTTCTACGTGATAATTTTGAAAAAAAGGTTAATAGTGTTGGTACAAGAAAGTACTGAAAACCAATTGGCTGATCGTTTTACTAAGGACTTTAATCAAGGCAGATTTGAACATTTGGTTCAAGCCATTGGTATGATCAACTATGAACCATGATCACTGATCATTACCATCAAAATAAAAAAAAATTATAATAAAAGATGACAGGAGTACATAATAAAATAAGAATGTTAGGTTGAGCAACATAAGAGAAATGATATTAAATCAAATTCTTGGTCTTTTACATAGGTTTCAAACTTAATAAAGACTGACTGATCATAATGTTAGTGTGGGTAAGCTGAAAAACTGTCAATCTGAAAATTAAACATATTGGTGATACAAACTAAAGTTCTTTATGTATAGTTGTGTTAAGTTCCATCTAAGGGGCATTGGTGGAGTTTTCACTTTTCTGATAGACTGCTTGTAGAGTTACTTACACATATCAGGTAATGACACGATAGAATATGTGTTGAGCAAACATTTATGAACTTCTTTGTTGTGGTGCCCACAGACCTGAAGTTTCACACGAGGTCTCCTTTGTTGTAGTGATCTACAGACCTGGAACACCTCAAGATGTACAAAAGATTCCAAAATGGAACAATGCCAGTGTCAAAAGATTCCCAAAGTGGAACAGTGTCAATTCCAAAAATGGGAAAGTAAAGACGATTCCCAAAGGGAACCCACCAATAATTTGTAACCCAAAGCTCCACGGATTACATTGTAAGTGACCTGATTGTTAAAGTGCCTGCTTGTATGTTCTTGAAGTTAGTGGATCTTCTAAGATGTTTCTAAGTGTGGGTCACATACTAGACATACTTAATCAACTCAAAACATGATAAAAGTATCACTAAATGTTGAAAAGTAAGTTTGTTATAAGCTTTATGCCCATCTTGCATATTGAAATATTGTCTATGTCTATTCAAAACTTTCTTTTCATTTGTGTGAAGATTTTCGATGTGATATGATCTCTTTGCTTACTTATATTTGTTCTTAAAAGGTACTTTTCTGTCAAAATGTAAATAAGAATAAAGGTGGCTTTGATCATACATGTGATTGATTCATATTTGATCATGAGTAAAGTTCAAATTTTCTTCTCTTAGAAATTTAACACTTTAGGGGGAGAAAATGTCATATTCAAATAATGATTCATAAGAAAAACTGGATTTAGTGGATGTGGTATTATGAAAATAGATTGAATGTGTGTAATGTGCAAGTCATTTCATGTTTTGTTCTCTACAGAGTACAGTTACACATGTTATGGAATGACCAAAAGACCAAATTATGTTTGTCAAAGATGTTTTCTGAATAAACAAGTTAAAAAACTTTGATCACTAGAATGTAAAATTTTAAACTTAAAATTTCATGATTTGTGAACATTGTTTCTCGCAGATCAAGATGTGCGAACACTGTTGCTTGCAGATCAAATGAAACAGTGAAACTGTCAAAGACATGTGGGCACTGTTGCTCGTAGATCAAGATGTGCGAACACTTTTGACCACAAACTAGTTAGAACAGTGAAACAGTCAATATGTGTGAACACTGTTGTTCGCAGATCGAGATGTGCGAACACTGTTGCCTGCAGATCAGTTGAAACTGTGATTCGCAGATCAACTGAAATCACTGAAATCACTGTCAGGAATCACTGAATTCACTATTATTAAATTTGATGTTAATGAATTCTATCACGACAGTACATCATATGAACTGATGATTTAGTTTGTTTGTGTGCAGATGTGCAAGGAAAAATAAAAAAGGATTCAACAGAGTGTATGTGTTGGGTAGAACAGAAGAAGAATTAGATCTGGATATTCATAATCTTAAATCTTCTGAAACTGAAGAAGGTGAATTTGATGCTGACAAGTATTTTGAAGATTTAGAGATTAATAATCCAAGAACATTACTACATCCTGTGATTGATAGGAAGAAAAAGGATGAATTGAAAGATTGGCTAGCATCTAGAAACTATCCAGCAAGGCAAATGGAGCACATGAATACAAACCAGCTGAGAAGGATGGTTAATTTCAGATCAAAGAGAAGGCTAAAAGAAAGATAGTTAAATTGAATCCTTTCAAAGATAAATACATAGATGTATCTGAAAAGAAGCCTCTTCCACCACCATAGAAAAAGTCAATGGCAGAAATCAAACACAAATATAAAATCAAATCTAAGGTGATAAGACCTTATGAAGTGACAAAGTTTGTGCCATCATCTGAAGAAGTGATGAAGAGTTGGTTCCCTAAAAAGCCAATTGGTGTGAGTGTCAGATCATTGGTAGAAAAGGGTCAAACTGTTCAAGAGTTATTGGCCAAGACTGTTGCATACTCTACTGATCACAAATCAAAGATAATTGCCTGGAAGTTTGATGAAGATTTCAAAGGTTTTATCATCAAGAGGATAATTGGGTCATGTGAAGTATATTACTTTTTGACTCATATTGCTAAACTTGACCAATAAGACTTGAAGGAATTAAGAAGCTTGTCTCTAGTGAATCACAAATTCAGTGTCAGAGGGACTTCTTGTGAATTTATGTTGGACAAATTATTCACTTCTGACAAAGATTATTACTTGAGTTTGGCAAAGCTTTAAGATGCAAGGTATTTTCATGAATTATCTGAAGCATACAAGAAAAAGAAAACACCTTTTGTTCCTGGCCTGATTAGACAATTCATGCTTGATGATATTGCCAAATATCTTCCCAAGCTTAACAGGGAGTGAAAGTATTCAATGGTGATCAAACAAGTTATCCAATCCTAAGATGTGTCTATGATACTGGAAACAAGGAATTGGTGCTTGTAAGGAACATAGAGGATCAGAGTGAAGATGAAATCAGGATGTTTGGTGTGTTTGAATTGAGACTATAACATCCTTCATACATTCATTTTCTGGCCAAACAAAAGTTTGAGAAGGTTTTAGGTCAAGATTTTGTGCAAGACTTGTGTTATTTCATACACATGATTGAGATATTATCTGTTGCTTATGAGAAGATGGCTCTAAGAAAAGAACTGTTATCTTTGAACGTTGGTACATTAAAGATATCAGGAATTAAATCCTTGGAGATTAACAACAGAAGAAATTTGATGATAAAGAGTATATCGAGAAGTGATGAAATGCTTACTAAAGATGATATTCTCAATCTTGCACAAGATACTGTTGAAGAAATGATGCAAATGCCTATCATTGTGAAGAATGATAAACATGCAAAGGCTGCTGCAAAGTTTCAACAATATATTAAGTCTGCACATGATTTTTGGACTATCAAGCCACTATCAGAGTTCATTGAAGTTAAAGAAGAAGAAGAAGAAGAAACTTGAAGCATAATGATGGGGGGAGATTGTTGATAAATATTATAAATCATCATAATTAAAGTTTTGAAGAAAATATAAAGATGTGTGGACAAGAAGAAAAGATGTGCGGACAAGATTTTAAGTTAGAGATGTGCGGACAGAACTGTTATCCGCACATCAATTTAACTTTATGTTATTTTGTTTGTATAGACTTGTAGTATATGTGTAGTATAAATAGGTGTTCTTATGCATGTAATAGTAGACTTCTCTCGAACAACTTTCATTACACATTTTGTACACACAGTTATCGATCAATACAAGTTTGCATTTCTCAGTAATCATTTTCTATTGAATTGTTTGTGTTTGTTGATTATAATCATGTTTGTTGGATAGATTAATAGATCAACATGCTCGTGCGACCTGGATCCACAAGTTCCTTCAAATCCTGAATAGGCAATTTGAAGATACTTGTGTAGTAGTGGTATACATCACAAATGTCGTTCACTCTCTTGATCAAGAAGACATCAAAATCTTCATCATACTTCCATGCAATGATTTTAACATCCTTAGTCTTGTCAGGAACAATCATTGAATCTAACAGATCAGCCATAGATTGTCCTTTATTCAGTAAGGATCTAACAATATCACCAGCAGTAGATGCTTTGTTCCATACTTCTCTTGTGTCTATTGAAACATTGTAAGCTTTTACTTCACTTGGAAACATGTCAATTAGATCTTTTCTTTTCTTATGTGCATCAGTGGCTTTGACATGAGAGGTATCTCTTTTGGCTCTAACACCCTAAACTTCATGGTGATCTCTAAGTATTGACGGTTATTGTAGTCAAGGAAGAACATTCAGTTGTGCATCTTTTCAGACACTTGGAAACTTCTAACCAGTTTTCTTAGAGACTCAAACTTCAGTCTCTTCAGGCTTCTGTATGGATAATTTCTTGACTGTAACCATGACCTCATATCATATGCTGTCATTTCTTCAGGATCTTGTTGATATAACTCTCTTGGTGGTAGATCATCAATATTTAAGCTTTCTTGCAGTGGATTCCATTCACCAGGTTCAATTACGATATCCTTTTCTTCTCCAACTACACACTCTTGAGCTATTAAAAATTTCTCATATTCCTCATTTATTTGAGAGACAGTTAATCCATTCAGATAAACTTGGTTATACTTCATTCTCTCCAGTTAATCGATCGGTAACATTCACTTCCTTTTCAACTTCAATCACATCAGCCTTAACAGATTTGATTGGGATAGGATTGATGTTAGGGTGATGAAATGGATATTTAAAGGGATAAATGATAGAGTTTGTATGTGTTTTTCATGTGGTTTTTATGAATAAGATAACTATGCATGCGTGTGTGAATTGTAGGTAAAATAGTGCTTTTGGACCATGCATTAGGAAGGATGGAAGAGGGACGTTGAGTACATGAATATTGGAGGCTAAAGACGAAGCAAATGATGATTTCAGCAAGGCCTTTGGCGAAGGCTACACCAGCTCGCGTAGGCTACGCCAGCCCAAAATAAGAATCAACAGAATGGCCTCTGGCTTAGCCTACTCCAGCTCTCGTAGGCTACGCCAGCCAATTTTAAAAGTGGACAGAAGGGTTGCTGGCGTAGGCTACGCCAGCTCGCGTAGGCTACGCTAGCCTATTTTTGGAAATGTGTTTTTAGGTCGGATTTTGACCTATTTAATCACCCCATTAGCCCCATTCGACTCTCTCGACTTTTTGACGAATTTTTGAGGTTCAAGGAAGGTGTTAGCATCATTTCATCACTCCGGAACATCATTGAATCATTGAGAATGCTTAATCCATCAACTATTGAAGAATCGATCAAGAACATGAGCGGCTAAACCACCCGTGTTCATCTCCGGGTGGATGGTTAGTGTTAGTTAATGTCTAATTAGGGTTTTAATGTGCTAGACACAAGTTAAATGTTTGATTTTGTTTGAATATTATAATTTGTCTATGAATTTGATATTTGAATGCAATTGAATGTTTAGTAGACTTGTGAGTTTGTGATCAATAGTTTAAATAATGGTTATAGCATTTTGTTTGAGAAACTTGTATGTCATTCACTAGCCAAGCTAACTAGTAATCAACATTCGAGTCGTTTTCCTACATGGTTATAACTTGTACTTCTAAACGAAACCACTAGGTCCGGCATTGGTTTGGATCCGGCCAACACAATGAAAATTGGTCGTGAAATCATCTAATTTAACTACCAGTGAGTCTAGTTATTAGCACGCTTTAACCTATGATCACAACTATCTATGTCTATGTAGATTCTAGCATGTTAAGCCTAATTGCATATCTTTCCGAAATCTAAACCCGAAGGTGATCCATTTTTCCATTATAATCACAATCAATTTAATTACTTGCAATCGTTTTTATTATAAGTTTTTAGTTTTATAAACAAAATCACTTTTCACAGCCAAGAGGCAATAGCATAACATAGTTTAATTATTTAATTGTTTTCTCAATCAAGCTAAGATACATCATCCACTAATTCCACGTGGTTCGACACTCTACTTACCCTAGCTAGCTAAGGTGATTAGAACACACTTTTTACACTCATCTTTGATTGGTCCTTCGACATCGATCAAATTTTGGCGCCGTTGCCGGGGAATCGGTGCGCTTGGTGTTAAATTAGTTTGATTTTTATTTTCTCTATTTTTGTGTAATACGGGTTGTGTTTTCGTGTGCAGGTGACAGTTGCATGCATACTCGACATTCGGGTAAGAGATCACCACTTTTGTTTGACCCGGAAATTGAGAAATCCGCGAGGGAGAATCGTCTTCTTCAACGGACAAGTTTGCTTGTGAAGCCGATTTCACAAGGAAGCAACACAACCACCCAAAGTTCAATTTCTAGTTCCTCCAATTCCAAAGAAATGGATGATAGTCTTGTATAGGTCGGACTCACCGGTATGTCGGTGTTATATATTTTGTATGTATTTTGTATGACTTTTGTATGTATTAGTTTTAGCGAACCTACGGGCGAATCTATAGATTCGCCCGTAGCTCAGATTAGCTTTTGTTTAGGTGTCGACTGGGCGAACCTGTTGGTGCCCAGCGAACCTATGTGGTTCGCTAGATAGATTCGCTAGAGCGAATCTATCAGCGAACCTAAGACTGATATATATTGTAACCTTATCTTCAAGAAATGTAACTTTTGCACAACTTTGACAAAAACCTTATCTTACTGATCGTGTCGTGTAATTGTTCTCTGGAGGTGCTAGGAGCATATATCACTCATCTTTGTAGCTTATATACCTCCGGTTGTGTGGTTTTATCTCATTATTGGGTTTGTTGTTATAATACACTTTGTTTGTTTGAGTCAAGTGTGTTTTGTTGTTAAACAAGTCATTATAGCACTGAAATCACGATCATTATGGACCAACAATATGGTATCAGAGCCTTAGTGCTCTTGATTGTTTGATTCTAGTGATTTTTGTGTTGATTTTGGGGTTTTTGTGTCAAAACGCTATTTGATTCCTTTCTGGACTGATTTTGGAGTTTTGGTGTTGTATTTTGCTTGGTTGTTGTCATATTTGGTCATATAAAGCTTCTGAAACAAACGGGTCTGCAAATGGTCAAGTTTTGAGGCTGTTCTGTCTGTTTTCGTACTGTTACAGGTTTGTTCGTAACCCAGCGAATCTATCTGTTCTTCCAGCGAATCTAGGTGTTCATCCAGTGAACCTAGTTCAAAGTTTGGTGTTCTGTTGGTTTGTGTTGTGGCTAGCGAATCTGACATTTCATCGAACGAAAGTTCACTTGTTTGGCAAATTGTGCAAGCGAAACTGCTGCCAAAATCTGTCGAGCGAAGCTGTTCTTGCTGGTCAGCGAATCTGCTTGTTTGTCTAGCGAATCTGCCAGCGAATCTGTTTGTTCATTGGGCGAATCTACTCCAGCGAATCTATTTGTCTTCAGCGAATCTACAATCTGTTTGAAATTATGACTACATCAACCCTAAATATGAATGATCTGGATAGCGTTCAACCTAACAGGCCACCGAGGCTTGTTAATGGCGAAAATTTTGAAGACTGGAAAAGATGTTTGAAGGCCTTTTTCTACTACACTGACTATAACCAATGGGAATCAATTGTAAATGGTCCGCACGTGCCAAAGACAGTTGAAGGAACTGTCACTTCAATAAACACAGATCCAAGTACTTTTACTGAAGCAGATACCAAGTTACTTGATCATGACAAAAAGGCACTCGGGGCATTGATACTTTGTTTGCATCAGGATATCTTCAACAGGTTTGCTGAACACACAACTGCAAAAAGCTTGTATGATGCATTGTGCGAAAAACTGGATAGAAAAGCTCAAGCTGAAAAAGAGTTTAACTCTTTCGTGGGGTATTCGCAAGAGAACCTGACTGATATTACAAATCGATTCCTATCTGTATCAAGTAATCTGAAGAAGTATGATGATAAGCTGGGCAATCATGAACAAGTCACAAAACTGTTAGATTCTCTTCCCCCTCAGTGGAGTCTTCAAATCAAGCTGTTGAAACAAGAAAGAAACTTTCATGACTACAAGCTGATGGATGTTATAAACAAGCTGAAGTCATTCGATCTTGATGTAAAGAGAAGAGAATACAATCAGTCTATGATGGTTCCAAATATTCCTTCTCAGAATGCCGCACTTATTTCATCCGCTGCAAACTCTTATATCTACAGTGCTGCACCTGGAGGATCATCAAGTCATGTGTCTGTTAAATCTGTTGGTGCATCTACAAATGTTGGTTCAAGCTCAAATGCATCTGTCACCACTCAGATTCCATCTGACACTATGGCTTTATTTGGAATGTTTGTTCATAGCTATGAAGCTCTTGTTGCAGGTGAGTTAAAGGGAAAGGGTATGACTGTAGAAGATATGTATCAGGTGGATCCTGATGATCTGGAAGAAACCGACATCCAATGGCAGATGGCCATGCTTACTCTACGTGCCAGACGATTTATGGAAAGAACTGGTAGAAGAAACTTTGGGAATCAGGAACAAAATAGCAAACTGGGGTATGACAAAGGAAAGCTGAGATGTTATAACTGCAAACAATTGGGTCACTTCAAAAGAGAATGTCCTTTACCAATTGTTACTGAACCAGTGAATTCTGGAAATCCAAGAACTGTTCCTAATCAAGAAAGGCTTGAGGAAGCGAAATCAAAGAATGAAACTGCACTACTCACTAACTTTGATTGGAGTGCAGAGATTGAAGAGACAAAGGAGGAAATTAATCATGCCCTAGTTGCTGAGATTGTTGAGAATGATGATAACTATATAAATTGCTTTGATCCTTTCAAAGAATTTTATGGTGAAGCTGAGGAAGGGAAGGTGGAGAAAGTTAATGAAGTCCAATCAGATGCTATTGTTCAAGGGCATCTGAATCACTCGGGATTGGTCTGTGAAGCTGCTGTAAATGAAATGAAGAATGAGGAGGAGTCAAAGCTTAACTTGGAAGCCATGATTGAGAAGGCGAGGCTTGATGCTGTTGATGAATTCAAGAGGAACACTCCCTACTGCCAGTGCGATCGTGCCCTTGCTGCCGAAAAACTGGTAATTGGTCTTCCCTATGATGTTATTGAAGATATGTGTTCATCTGCTTGCAAAATTCGTTTAATTGGCATATACAAAGCTAATAAATTGTTAATGTCAAACGAAAACGAATTAAAGAGAACTAACAAAGAGCTTAAATTGAGTGAGTCAAAATATTTTGTCAAATTAAGAGAAGCCTTGAAAGAAAATGAACATTTAAAAAGAACTCTTTTGGAAAAGAACTGTGAAATAAACTACTTAACCGAGCAAGTCACCCTTGCTGAATTTGAAACAAGAAAACTCAAAAATAAACTGCAGCAGTGGACAATATCTAGTATGAAAAGGGAGGAACTCTGCAAGAAACAACGGGGGGCCAGAGTTAAGACAGGTTTGGGTCTTAACAACAATGAAACATATGCATATCCTCCACCTAGTACCTTCTGTTACTCTCCAACACCTATTCCTCATCCCTCAAATGAGTTGATACAAGAGATTATATAGAATGATACTAACAGTTCTATTGCAGGTTTAAGTGGAGTAAATCTTAAAGAGGTTAGAGAGGATTACGCCTATGGTGGGAGTACTGGGCTTGGTTGTTCTAGCAGTAGTGAATGTTCTAGTTCTGATTCCAAGAAGTCTGTTGAAGACATTAGTTTAATTAATTCTGTTTCTAGTAATGTGTTATATTCAGACAATTCCATGTTTAATAGTAATTTAGGGTGCACTACTTCAAACCCTAATATGTTGAATGATGATTTGATTGAAAATGCATGTGTGAATGACAAAGACAAACTTTCAGGTCACGTCTCTGAAAGTCAAACCAAAACAAACTGTTTTCAAAAGTTCTTCACTCATCAAATTCCATCTTTCACACCAGTGAGAATTTCAAAACCTAAATCCGAATCTGAAAAAGTAAAAGTCACAACAGGTAAGCCAAAAGAACCTTATGACTCTTACAGTGACTGCAATTCTCAACTGTCTGAATGTGATGAGGAAATTGAAATGGATAAAATTCTTGTTAACAAAGTTTCCAAAGTGAGTTTGAAGTCTAATTGCTTTAAGTGTGGAAATACTGGTCATACTGTTAAGCAATGCCCTAAGTTAATCCAAAACAGCTCAAAGCAAAAATCTTTCGGAAAAAGATTAAACACATTTGTAAATAATTTCTTTTGTAATTCTTCATCTGTTCCACCACCCAAGTACACAAAGGCTTGGGTGCCAATTTCGAAGGTCTAACTTTTTAATTTTTTTTAATAAATGTCAGGAACATTCTAATGCCGTTGTAAATAGTCATTGGCATATTGACAGCGGATGTTCCAGACATATGACAGGGATGAAGGATCTACTGACTAACTATCGGATCATCAATGGCGGATATGTTGCTTTTGCGGGAGACAAGAAAGGTGGCAAGATGATTGGTCAAGGAGATGTCTCAAATGGTTCACTTACTTTGGAAGACGTCAACTATGTTCCTGAACTGGCATTCAATCTTCTAAGTGTATCACAAATCTGTGATAAGAATATCCCATTGATGTTTCTCCCAAATGAATGCTTGTTCTTGAAGCCAGAGTTTTCTATTCCTGAAGAGTTGGTGATCATGCGTGCTCCGAGACGAAATGATACATATATGCTGAATATGGGATCAAAGGAATCAAATTCCACCGTGACCTGTCTCTTGTCTAAAGCTTCATCTTTTGAATCGTTTCAGTAGCATAGACGTTTAGGGCACATTAATTTTAAAATTCTGAATAAATTGGTTAAGAACAATTTGGTTAGGGGTTTACCACTCAAAGATTTTTCAGTGGTTGAGAAATGCATGGCTTGTGCTAAAGGAAAACAGCACAAAAAGCCACATAAACTTAAAATTACAAATACCATCTCAGAACCCCTCGAATTGTTACATACTGATTTATTTGGTCCAATAAGTGTCAAATCTATTGCTAAGAAATCTTACTGCTTGGTTGTCACAGATGATTACTCTAGGTACACCTGGGTGAGATTCATGGCATACAAGAGTGAGACTGCTGAAGAGTTGATGAAGCTGATCCCTCAAATCGAGGTTCTTGGAAAGAGAAAGGTTCAAGCCATCAGAAGCGATAACGGAACAGAATTCAGAAACCATATCTTCAACTCTTTCTGTGAACAACGGGGTATTCTCAGACAGTTTAGCGCCGCACGAACACCACAACAAAATGGTGTTGCTGAAAGGAAGAATCGAACTCTTGTGGAGGCTGCTAGAACTATGCTGATTGAGTCAAAGCTTCCAATTATTTTCTGGGCGGAGGCAGTTAAGTGTGCAGCTTATGTTCTGAACAGGGTAGTGATTGTCAAAGAAAAGATGAAGACTTCATACCAGCTGTTTCGAGGGATTAAGCCGCTGATTGATTTTCTGCGCCCCTTTGGATGTTCTTGTACTCTTTTGAATACTCAAGATCAGAAGACGAAGTTTGGTGCTGTTTCGAATGAATGCTTCTTTGTAGGATACTCGAACACACAAAAGGCGTATCGTGTTTACAACAAGCGAACGCGGATTGTGCAAGAGTCCTACTATGTTGACTGGCAAGAGTCAAACACAACAAGTATTGGCAGTGAACCGGCATGGTTTTATGATTCCACTACTATTTTCAAATCATTTAATCTTCCTGACTCTGACGATGATGACATCATTCCACACACATCAGTTTCTATTTTCAACCATCCACCTGCACAATCACAACCAAAACCTTCAACTACACAATTATCTCCCACTTCATTTGACATTCCACCACCTCCACCACCTCAAACTGTTCCAACTCCTCCATCAGATATTCCATCCTCATCCACTACCATTCAATCATCTACCACTAATACAATTCCTCCAACTTCACATACACCTTCACAACCATCTAATCAAACACCCTCAACCGAAACCAATCCTTTGCTCCTCAACACTGACTTCAAAACCTTGAAAAATCATCCTCATGATTATATCATAGGATCAATTACTGATGGTGTGCGAACTCGGAGTTAGAGTGGTTTGATTAATGAATGTCTCTATGCTGCCTTTCTGTCTCAAGTTGTTCCGAAGAATTATAAACAAGCACTCGAAGATCCAAGTTAGGTGGATGCCATGCAAATGGAACTGCAGCAATTTAGGAAGCTTAAAGTTTGGGAACTGGTTGATCTTCCTCCTAATAAGTGTCCAATCGGCACTAAATGGGTTTTCCGAAACAAGCCAGATGATCGCGATGTTGTAATCAGAAACAAGGCGAGACTGGTTGTTCAAGGATTTGCTCAAGAGGAGGGGATTGACTACACTGAAGTTTTTGCTCCAGTCGCTCGCCTTGAAGCCATCAGAATCTTTCTTGCTCATGCTGCGAATAAAAACTTTAAAGTTTATCAGATGGATGTGAAATGTGCATTTCTAAATGGAGATATCGATGAGGAGATCTATGTATGTCAACCACCGGGTTTCGAAGATCCAGATTTTCCTTCAAAGGTGTACAAGCTTGATAAATCCTTGTATGGGTTACA
This sequence comes from Tagetes erecta, assembly GCA_030867185.1. Classification (NCBI taxonomy): domain Eukaryota; kingdom Viridiplantae; phylum Streptophyta; class Magnoliopsida; order Asterales; family Asteraceae; genus Tagetes; species Tagetes erecta. Next base: position 25,904,646 of record CM061495.1, on the reverse strand, counting down.
TCAAGCCCCACGTATCTGGTATGAAACTCTGACACAGTATCTTCTCAGCAAAGGTTTCTCTCGTGGGACTATAGATATGACATTGTTCAAGAAGGAGGTGAATGGGGAGCTGCTGATCGTTCAAGTGTATGTTGATGATATCATTTTCGGTTCGACTAATGAAGGGCTGTGTAGAGAATTTGAAAAAGTGATGATGGATCGCTTTGAAATGACGATAATGGGGGAGATGTGTTTCTTCTTGGGGCTGCAAGTGGAACAAAAGCCTGATGGAATTCTTATCCACCAAGAGAAATATATCAAAGAGATCCTCACGAAGTTTGGCATGGATGACTCGTCTCCTGAATTGATTCCTTTCACTGCTCAAACATGCCTTACTTCCGATGATAATGGGAATCCTGTGGATGCTCATCGGTATCGCTCGATGATCGGATCTCTCATGTATTTGACTGCAAGCCGACCGGACATTACATTCGATGTGTGCTACTGTGCTCATTTCCAGGCCAATCCAAAAGAATCACATGAGAAAGCTGTTAAACGAATTTTTCGTTACCTTAAGGGTTCCTCTCGTTTGGGACTTTGGTACCCAAAAGGTGGGAACTTTGATTTACATGCTTTTTCTGATAGTGATCATGCTGGTTGCAGGATTAACCGAAAATCAGTCACTGGCGGATGTCAATACCTTGGAGAATGTCTTGTTTCCTGGCAAAGCAAGAAGCAAACAACCGTCTCTCTGTCCACAGGAGAAGCAGAATACATTGCTGCGTCAAGTTGCTGTTGCCAAGTGCTCTGGATTCAGCATCAGATGATGGATTATGGCATCAACTTTCTTCATACGCCACTCTTTTGTGATAATGAAGCTGCTGTTGGAATTGCCAAGAATCCTATTCATCACACTCGCACCAAGCACATTGAAACAAGAATTCATGCCATCAGGGATGCACAGGAAAAGGGGTTCATTGATATTATTCCTATTGAAACTCGAAAGCAAAAAGCTGATCTTTTAACAAAAACTTTTGACAAACCACGTTTTTATGAACTTATCTCTATGCTGGGACTTATATCTTTTTGAAAACCTTTTTTTTATGCGAATCAATTTGTAAATATGTAAATAACTTTTTCATTTTCTTCTTTGGAAATTCCGTGGGTCACTCTATTCTTCGCTCCTTTATTTTATTTTATTTCCTTTTATTTTTCTTTTATTTTTCTTTTATTCTGTATATATATATTAAGAAAATCTGAAAAACAAAATATTATTATTAGATAGCTATAATATAAAAATTTTGGGGGAGATATTAAAGATTAACTACTTATAGTTTTTCAAATTTTGCTATTTCAGGATCTCCGTTTTGATTGATGTTGAAGAGACGTTGAAGGAGGTCAGAAGTATTGTGTTTGGGATATGTCAGATAGGCTCAGCCCGAAAACAATGTAAACAGTGATTGTGCATCCAAACATAACGTTCAAGATCTCGGCAACAAGGATTATCCCCTTGGCATGATTGGATTGCACAAAGATAAGGGTTCTGTCAAAAATGGGTTGAGAGCGTCAAATCTTTGCCTTGATTTCCCCAAACATCCCTAATCACCCTCGCCCTATCCCCGAATCGAGTTTCTAGTGTGCAAAACAAATAAAATAAAAAGCCGCTAGTGATGCTCTTCGGAAAAACCTCTGAGTGAGTTACTTGTTAACTCCTCAGAACGTATTGAGTCAAAGTGCTTAACTCCTCTGCTATACGGAAGTATTGACCTGGAGTTGGTGAATCTTCTCTGCTATACGGAAGTATTGACCTGAAGATTCACCGAGCATGCTCAAATGTTTATCTCCTCTGTTATACGTCGGTATAGACCTGGAGCTCTGAACTATTTGAGTTTCCCAAATAATAAGTCGCATTGTGTTCAAAAGAATCAATTGCTGACAAGCTCCACTCACAAAAAGATGCAAAAATTGCACAAGTGTCAAAAGAAGCTAATGCATCGATCAATATTCAAAATTTGATCCTCGAAATTCAAGCAAAGTCAATCGTATTGCTCAGATATACCCTGATGACAGAACTTGTTCTTTTTACCTAGATGTCTGTGGGGACCGAGTTGTCTGAGCTTCTTCAATCAAACCAAAAACATGATAAAAGAAGCTGCTGATCTCTTGTTGAAAGGACTAAGGCATGGGTTTAAATGGACAAACATATCTGCAATCCCGCCAATCAATGATTCTCCGGATTCTGCTCAAAACATCATGAAAAATATATATATCCTTCTTTAGTGTTTAAAATTCCTGTCTTTATCTTTCTTTTTATTTTATTTTTCTAACTTCTATCTTGTTATTATTAGTATTTTTAGGATAATATGTTTATTTTTGAAGCGTTGAAATCGTGGGACGTTTTCATGGATTTACAAAGAATTTAAAATTTGAGAAAAACCAAAAATATTTTAATTTTTGTGTGCTAGCGAACCTGCTAGCGAACCTACAGGTTCGCCTGAACCTCAAGTTCGCCAGGAACCTCTTTGCATCGCCGCCGTGGTTTACTTGACTTTTGGTCTTCTGGCGAATCTAAAGTTCGTTAGTGTGTCTGCCAGCGAACCTGTGTCAATATATATATGTAGTGACAGCGAAATATTTCACAATTTCGCTGTCACTATTACTGTAGCGGGCATTTCAAAAAAACCAACTGACGTACGTTCGATTCTCACTTTTCAACCGGTTTTTCACACTTAAACACCTCTAATTTGGTCTGGAATGTCATCGCCTCCATCTTAATGTCTGTTTTAAACCATCAATCGCACTGTTAAACCCTTAAATCTGTCGATCTGTGATGTAGTGTAAATCAAATGACTGATTTGGTGTTTTTAGTTAGGAATTTACTTCATAATAACCTCCTTTGATGCTTATATTACCTGTTTGTTGCTTTGATTGCTTGATAATGGTGTATTGACTGTGATTTTGGCCGTTTTTCAAAAACTAGGGTTTCCAGCGAACCTATGTGTTCGTCTGGCGAATCTGAACGAAAGTTCAAAACTTCGAGCGAACCTATGTCGTTATGCTGCCTGTGCATCAACATAGATTCGCCCGACTGGTTCTAGCGAACCTATACATTCGCTCGACCAAATGACTGACTTTTCATGTCAGCGAATCTATAGGTTCTGGTGCCAAATCTCAGGTTCGCTCTTTAAGCGAACCTAATTTCCAGCGAATCTATTAACTGTTTTTCAAAATCTTCGTTTCTGATCAATCTCCGTTTATTTTTCAGGCACGATGTCTACACTATTCTTCGAAAGAAAGCACAACATGTGTGCTTTGCTTGACGAGAATCACGAAAAAGCTGGTGGCTATAGAGACTGCATCAGATGGCTGAAGTCGTCTCACATTCATCACGCCATTTCTCATTCACCAACCATATACGAGCTGCATGTTTGAGATTTCTGGAGAACTGCAGTGATGAATGTATCCGTACAGCCATCGCGTATATGTGCCAAAGTCAGTGGATTTTATTTGGAGTTTACTAAAGCCGATCTGGCTAGAATCTTGAGGTTAGAAGAGGATGTGGGTGAGGAGGTTAGTATGACTGCTGAGGAGGTATATGGGGCATTTCGGACTGCGGGTTATGAGGGTCCGATGCCTGGTGAGAAAAAGATGGAGTTCGTAAAATCCTATCTGATCCAAGAATGGAGATACATTGCACACGTCTTCATTATGTGCTTGGATCATAGGAAAGGGGGCACAGATGGATTGAATTTGGACTGGGCTCGGGCCATGATGCTGTTTTGTCGGGGGCAAAAGGCCAATCTTGCAAAGCTTATCTACAATTACATTCTAGAGAACATCCATGCAACTAAAGCCGCTAAATGGTTGATGTACCCCAGATTCATTCAGATGATTCTGAATGACAAGTTACCAAATCTGCCGGTGGTTGGTGAAGAACTAAAAATCTGGGAGATGCACTCGAGGATATTCCGAGACTGCAAGTCGGTAAAGTCTGATTGCGTGGGTAGGACTTCGTTTTTGTGGGAAAATATGTACCCGGCTGATAGATGGGTACAGATACAAAGGATAATGGAGTCTGAAAGAAAACGTGGTGGTGAGAATATTGAGGAGGTTGAGAAAAGGATAAAGAAGAGAAAGCCATACGCAAAAGAAAAAGATTATTCGTTTGATCGAGAAGTCGATGAGATACAAGCTGAGATTGATGCTGGTAGGGAAAAGCGAACAAAGAGGAAATCTGATACACCAACTGAAGCGTCAAAGAAGGCAAAGCTCGATACTGCGGGTACATCTGCTGAGACCGTTAGTGGACTGAAAGGTGAAATAGATAGTTTGAAGGCTGAGTTGGGGGAACTGAAGAGTAAGTATGAAGAATTGGAGACTCAGGATGCTGAAAAATCGACCGTTATATATGAAATGGGGAGAATGATGAAGGATCAACAATGTCTGATGGTTAGGATTTTCAAGGAACTGCACAGTCTGAAGGAAAAGGTGGGGTCAGAATCTGCGATGTCTGAAGCTGAATTGAAGTCCTTAACGGATGCTGCAAGGTATCCGTTAATGGATGTTGTATTTGGAGATCATGACAAAGGAAAAGGTAAAGCTGCTGAGGAGCCGTTTGATGAAGAAATGGGTATAGATTTGGATGTTTTTGAAGGGGCTGAAGTTGTCGGAGGATCTAGCGTGAATTTCAGTTTGATAGATGAACCAGAGGTCGACGTAAATGCTGATAGTGAGGAGGATTTAGATGATGAGCCGGAGATGTATAAGGTTGAAGAAAAGGGGGTTAGCTATCAGTTCGAGCACATTGAGTTAGATAAATCAGAGTGGTTCAGAAAAGAAGAAGAAGTTGTTCCAGAGGTGCCCATATTTCAGAACATCGATGAACCAAACACCTCCTAACTGGATAGACAAGTTATAGCGTGGAAGTACAACTGTCTGGTAGACGCGTATATGATTAAGCGAAGGGGAGGTGATATCTGTTATAAAAAGAATAGGAAGCATTTCGCTACACTGCCTCGATGGGACTTACGTAGGCTGGCTGAGCTACCGTTATTGGGAAAAGAGGACAGTGGGAGGGCGTGTGCGTTCGAGGTGACAATCAGGGAGGCTGCGAAGACAAACTTTGTTGATTTTGGGTACCAGAAACCAAAAAGGATGAGACAGAAAAAGGATAGGCATTGGGTATCGTGGAAGGGTAAGGTGGTTTTGAAGATTGAAGCGCCGAAGATCATGAAAAGGGTCAGGGTTCCGGATACACAGCCACCGAGACTGAATGAATTTCTGAAATGGTTTTACGATAATTGTACAGGTGAAGCTGTAATCAGACTTAGAGGAGATGACCGTCCAGAGATCCGTTTGTTTGATCCAATGGAGGTTTTCTCTTTTTGTGACGAGGATTTGAAAGTTCTGTGTGAGAACCGGATAAAGCACGGGGCTGGAGATGACACAAGGATTGAAGCGAACCTGTTTGTGAAGGTCGCAAACAAAGCCCGAGGAATTCGTGCTGAACTGAGGTCGGTGAATGAGAGACTGAGGATGATTGATGATCAGCAAATGGACATGGATGACTTATCTAAACAGCTGGATCAAACGACTGAGAAGAGGTTCGAGAAACCAGTGGAGGTTGTAGATTTGGACGTAACAGGCGAGGAGGATATAGCAGAAATTCAGGCGGAAACGATTGTTCTACAAATGCCTGATACTGATGTCGCTGATGCTGAGTTTGTAGAGTCGATGCTGGTTTTTAGTGAAGATGAGGCCGGATCAGAAGATGTTACAAATCCGTTGGCCGGAATTGAAGAAAGGGCAGGAGCATACGTTGAATATATTTGAAGCCAACAGAGACGGAGCTTAAACAGAAGACTTCCCCAGGTGAGGTCCAACCTAGGGGGAGTATTGATAGTCTTGTATAGGTCGGACTCACCGGTATGTCGGTGTTATATATTTTGTATTTATTTTGTATGACTTTTGTATGTATTAGTTTTAGCGAACCTACGGGCGAATCTATAGATTCGCCCGTAGCTCAGATTAGCTTTTGTTTAGGTGTCGACTGGGCGAACCTGTTTGTGCCCAGTGAACCTATGTGGTTCGCTAGATAGATTCACTAGAGCGAATCTATCAGCGAACCTAAGACTGATATATATTGTAACCTTATCTTCAAGAAATGTAACTTTTGCACAACTTTGACAAAAACCTTATCTTACTGATTGTGTCGTGTAATTGTTCTCTGGAGGTGCTAGGAGCATATATCACTCATCTTTGTAGCTTATATACCTCTGGTTGTGTGGTTTTATCTCATTATTGGGTTTGTTGTTATAATACACTTTGTTTGTTTGAGTCAAGTGTGTTTTGTTGTTAAACAAGTCATTATAGCACTGAAATCACGATCATTATGGACCAACAATGGACAACAAACCACCCACCAACCAACAACAAAACACATAACCACCACCACAACACCAATCTCCCCAATTCACAACCGACGATCTCGGTTTCCAATACCCCATTCCACCACAAACCGTACAACCCACAAGCTCAAATCAAAACCAACCTCAACCACGAAACTCACCTCCAATACTAAACCAAAACCATTACTAAGCCAAAGAAGAAGCTAGAACACGCCCTTTCACCCAACATGTTGATGACCAATATTTCACCCGCAATCCGGGTAAGACTCCTACGGGGTATGAGGAAGATGGAAGCATGAGGGGACATGTGGATGGTAGTGATGATTATCAAAGGCAAGGTTTTGGTGCCCATGGCTATGAAGGTGAAGGTGAGGGATATGAAGAGGAAGATGGCTCATTTGATGAAGTTTATAACTACAATCAAAGACCACCACATAGGAGACAAGGCATGATGGGCCATGAGCAACAAGTGAATAGGGGATTGAACCATAGAAGAAACCCACCACCACAAGGAAGGGCAAATGTGTATGGCGGAGGTTACGGTGGAGGTAGAGGAGGTGGAGGTAGAAATGAGGGAGGATATGATGAGTTTGATGAAGAAGGTGTGAATAGCCATTACAGACCGGCAGTAAACAATAATCCGGGACCGATTGTGATGCCAAACCGACGGGGGAGGCAATTTGAGATTAGACCCAATTACTTGGCAATCTTGCCTAAATTCTCGGGGAATGCAACTGAAGAACCGTATTTTCACTTGGATGAATATCATGCTATTTGTAGCACGATTGGTGGACCACATGTCACTCAAGAGGAGGTCAAACTTAGACTATTTCAGTTCTCTTTGACAGGTAAGGCCAAACAATGGTATCATATGCTGCCTAGCAATAGTATTCATACATGGCATGAGTTGCAACAGGAGTTCCTAGATGAGTTTTATCCTATGGGCAAAACAAGTGATGCAATCGAGAATATAAGGCTTTTCCAACAACAAAGTGGCGAGCCTCTCCATGAGGCATGGGCAAGATTCAAGGAGCTTGTTAGGTTGGTACCTCACCATGAGATGAAGAAGTGGGAATTAATCAGGGCATTCTGCGATGGTTTGACAGATGAAGAGATCAAGTATGTGAGATCTACAAGTGGAGGTAAGTTTTTGACAAGAAACCCGGATTTTGAATGGAACTTCCTAGAAGATATGGCAAAGGACTCAAAGACTCAAGCATCGGCTAGGAGAAAGAGTAAGGGTCAATCTTCAAGGTACTCAAGGAGTGATGTTGAGCTTAAGGAAAGGATGGAAACACTAGAGAAACAGGTATCCAAGATGGGACGACCCGGTGGGCGAGAAGTAAAGTCGATTGGTTATGAGGTTTGTGAAGTGTGCCAAGAAATAGGGCATAATGGTAGTGATTGTCCATCAAGTATTGGAAGTGGTGAAGAGGAGATAAATCAAGTGTATTCATCTAATCGGAAACCATATGATATGAATTCCAATACATATCATTCAGGTTTGAGAAATCATCCTAATTTTTCATATGCTAACCCATCTAACCAATTGAATCCTAATTTTCAAGTACCCAATCAAGGAGCTCAAACGCAACAACAAGGAGGGTACCAAAGGCAATACAATCAAGGTGGGCAACAAGGTGGTTATCAAAGAAGATATAACCAAGCTCAAGAGAACCCACAAGCAGAAGTTGCCAACAATGATCCTCCTAGTGAGATGGCGACAATATTGAGCATGATGAGGAAGGCGGAAGAGAAGCGAGAAAAGAGAGATGCCGAAGCTAGATTGAGGGAGGAAATCCATGACAAAGCTACAGAGGCGATCAACCGACAAATCAGGCAAATGGCAGGGGACATCTCCTTACTCATGAGTGAAAGGAAAGCCGGAGTGCTTCCAAGTGATACACAGGTTAATCCTGCACATCAAAGGGAAAAGCCAAGGAACGTCAGAAATGTGAACATTAATTCGGCTAGTATCCCTCTTAACTCTAAAAACTTTGATGATAATCTTACTGCTTTTCCTAGAGTTATTGCAGGTATAGGAGGGAAAGTTGATGAAGTAAAAGATAGTGACCCAAGAGCACCCATCATTCCAATCAAAGTGGGTAAACTCAAGATAAAAAGTGCACTCTTGGATTATGGAGCTAGTATGAGCATCTTGCTAGGTATGTTATATGATCAGTATGAGTTCGGTCTCTTAGAGGAAGTTGAAGCCATCGTGGTGCTAGCCGATTTGACTCAAAAACGCCCTCGTGGCATGGTAAAGGATGTGATGATAAAGTTAGGGGATTTCCACCGGTGGACTTTTTGGTGCTTGACTATGCACCGGTGATGACAAACGAGCAACCTCAAGTCATACTTGGTCGACCATTTTTGGCAACTGCCGATGCTCAAATCAACTGTCGGGATGGAACAATCGACATGACCTATGAAAATCGTAAGTTATGTTTTAATGTATTCTCAAAGTTAATAACTTATGTTGTTTATAATGAGTTTAGTCCAACAGATGCTACTAATGAGCGTGTTCCTCCTTACATTTCACATGTAAGTGATGACACCCTTTTTAAGAATTATTTTGAGTATGACAGTTTTAAGAAGGTGGAATTGAAGGAAGCAATAAATAAGAAATAAATGAAAAAGTCGGTAAATAAGGGGAATGTGAAAGGTAACACCGACCCAAAGAAGAAACCATCAAGATTCACGGATGGACCAAAGAAACCACCCGATCATGATAGGAGTGAGTTCTCAAAAGTGAGAAGTCAAGAGGAGTCGGCTAGATTGGAAGCTATAAAAAGTCGGGGGTGGAAATGGAAGGACAACAACCATCCTAGTGAAGAGCCATTTGGAGACAATTATGGGTCCAGACCACCATGAGTAGTGACAGGTATGGTCTGGCTGAAGACCTAAAACTTAGCGCTACTTGGGAGGCAACCCAAGTTGTTATCTTCTTTTATTTTGTTTTAAGAACTTTGTGGGTGTGTTCCCTAGAAACCCTCATGAGACTTCACTCGTCCACTCGGGTCTACCGAGAGGTTTAAAAGGCTTGTTGCATATGCTAAATGCAATCGTGATTCCTACGAAAGTGTGTTTTAGTATTTCCTTCCATTTTTCGTTTTCTTTGTTTTCTTTTGTTTGTTTTACAGTTCTATCCATCAAATACAGTGACTCAAGTGTGGGGATGCACATGGATATCCTACTGGAGAAGCAATCTTTGATTGTCTGCAATCAGGTCTATGTAGTATTTCTTTATCTTAATGTTTTACTTATTTGGTGGTGAAATAGTGTTATGTGTTGGGATTGAGTTGTGTTTATGGTTGGGTCGGGTTGGATAATAATCATTCATGAGGTTGGTTTGATTGGAAAAGTTGGAGAAACTTGCACTTAACCTAAAAACCCATACATTGGGGACAATGTATCCCAAGTGTGGGGATGTGGAGGAGAAATTTATAAAATTGCAAATTTTGTGAAAAATAAGCAACCTAATCAACACGAAAACAACGTGAAAGCATACCTTATGATTCCAACTTAATTAGTGGAGTGGTCTTTGGTCATGGTCTAATTCCTAAGTGAACAAAAGAAATGTATCTAGCAAGGTTTTAGAAAATATTTGAGAATTGCATAACTAGAGGTAACATGCTATTGGTAATAACTTTCATGCACGCATCGGCAACCAATTTCCTCAAGTTGGGTGAGATTTGCTTTCAAGCCTATATTAGATTGTAGTTCACCCCCAAATGATCTATTTGTTGAGTGTAGGGCCATATGATTCTCTATTTTAGAACTTGTATGATTTGATGCATGCTAAGATAGTGGACTAGATTTTTGCACATAAAGGATAAAAGCAACCTTAGGACTTCCCTTTCACTTAGAACACTATCTTTGTTTTCATGACTTTTCTTGTTTTTCCTAGCATCCCATGTTGAGCCTTTCAAGTTTCATCTTTTGTTTGAATCATCACCGATTAACCCAAACCAACCCACAATTCATATACCACTGTTGATGACATTCTATTAGTAGTGTTTTGTTTTGTTTATTGTAAATGAGTTAAAAAAAGAAAAAAAAGAAAAAAAATAGAAAAAAATAGAAAAAAAAAAGAAAATGAGAAAAAAAAGAAAATCCAAAGTGAAGAAAAATGAAAAAGCAAAAAAAGTTTCAAGTTATAGTTTTGGGTTAGTTGTGTACCCGATTTTGGTACTTTAAATTTTAGTTTGAAGTTTGTAGTTAATAAATAAAGAATGTCGACAGTTGGTTTTTACATTTTTCTTTTCAGCCACTTTCACAGCCAAATATTCCTACCCTACCCTAAACCCAAAACCCGTAAGTCCTTTTGATGTGTGCAACATCTATGTGTTACTATGGAGGTTTGATTGTCATCCAAGCTTATGATAGTATATTCTTGTATTTGGTCCTATTGAGTGATATATTGGTACATCTTTTACCAATCCAGAAATAAGCCGAGAGGAGTGAATTATGTGAGGGGTGTGTTGCATGAAAGATATAAACTACAAGCTTGTTAGGTTTAGTTAGGTATGTTCTTGTTTTAAATTGTATTGCAATATCACTTACTTGCTTGTAAGACATGTTTATTGTAAACTAGGAATGGGGTATGACTTTGGACCATAACTAAGATTTTGAAAGGGCATTTGGTTTTGTTTGTTGTTTAGTGTTTGACGGATTTGCTTGGGGGCAAGCAAAGGTTAAGTGTGGGGATGTGATGTTAGGGTGATGAAACGGATGTTTAAAGGGATAAATGATAGAGTTTGTATGTGTTTATATGTGTTTTTCATGTGGTTTTTATGAATAAGATAACTATGCATGCGTGTGTGAATTGTAGGTAAAATAGTGCTTTTGGACCATGCATTAGGAGGGATGGAAGAGGGACGTTGAGTACATGAATATTGGAGGCTAAAGACGAAGCAAATGATGATTTCAGCAAGGCCTCTGGCGTAGGCTACGCCAGCCCAAAATAAGAATCAACAGAATGGCCTCTGGCGTAACCTACTTCTGCTCGTGTAGGCTACGCCAGCCAATTTTAAAAGTGGACAGAAAGGTTGCTGGCGTAGGCTACGCCAGCTCGCGTAGGCTACGCCAGCCTATTTTTGGAAATGTGTTTTTAGGTCGGATTTTGACCTATTTAATCACCCCATTAGCCCCATTCGACTCTCTCGACTTTTTGACGAATTTTTAGGGTTCAAGGAAGGTGTTAGCATCATTTCATCACTCCGGAACATCATTGAATCATCGAGAATGCTTAATCCATCAACTATTGAAGAATCGATCAAGAACATGAGCGGCTAACCCATCTGTGTTCATCTCTGGGTGGATGGTTAGTGTTAGTTAATGTCTAATTAGGGTTTTAATGTACTAGACACAAGTTAAATGTTTGGTTTTGTTTGAATATTATAACTTGTCTATGAATTTGATATTTGAATGCAATTGAATGTTTACTAGACTTGTGAGTTTGTGATCAATAGTTTAATTAATGGTTATAGCATTTTGTTTGAGAAACTTGTATGTCATTCACTAGCCAAGCTAACTAGTAATCAACATTCGAGTCGTTTTCCTACATGGTTATAACTTGTACTTCTAAACGAAACCACTAGGTCCGGCATTGGTTTGGATCCGGCCAACACAATGAAAATTGGTCGTGAAATCATCTAATTTAACTACCCGTGAGTCTAGTTATTAGCACGCTTTAACCTATGATCACAACTATTTATGTCTATGTAGATTTTAGCATGTTAAGCCTAATTGCATATCTTTCCGAAACCTAAACCCGAAGGTGATCCATTTTTCCATTATAATCACAATCAATTTAATTACTTGCAATTGTTTTTATTATAAGTTTTTAGTTTTATAAACAAAATCAGTTTTCATAGCCAAGAGGCAATAGCATAACATAGTTTAATTATTTAATTGTTTTCTCAATCAAGCTAAGATACATCATCCACTAATTCCACGTGGTTCGACACTCTACTTACCCTAGCTAGCTAAGGTGATTAGAACACACTTTCTACACTCATCTTTGATTGGTCCTTCGACATCGATCAAGGATCATCTTCAATCACTTCATTATACCACTCATCATCTGTTTGTAATACTTCAATCATTTCCTCCTTTTCAAGGTCTGGACATTTAGTCACTGTATCAAGCTTTGTTTTCTACACAATTTCCATAGATTCCTCTACAGTAGGTAAGATCTCATCAACCTTTTCAGTAACTTCTTCAATCAATGCTTTAGATCTGGTCTGAATTTGAGAGTCCAGGTTTGTAACATCAGCAGCTTTCTCATGGATAAACTCTTTATCAGTTGATGAACTTTCAGACTCAGTCTTTTGATTCATTAACTCAATGTCTGCCTTCAGATTTCTGTTTTCAGCTTCAACAAGATCAAACTTATCAAACAGTTTCTCATAAGCTTCTTTCAACACATTAAACACCCTTGTGTTTTTCACTGCCAAAGATTTGATCTTAGCCAGCTTTGCATCCCTTTCATTTAACTTCCTTTGAAGTTCCTCAATTCTAGCCTCTAGCTTGTTAATCATAAACAAGTAATGATTATCTTCCTCAGATTTTAAAGATGGTGATGCTTCTTCAACATTTTTCTCTGTTGACACCTCTTCAACATCTATAACTTCAATAGTTTTTGTGATCTCAAGGGAAGACTCCTTCGATACATTCTTTTCGGAATCTGATTTCACAACTTCTGTACTATGAGACTTGATGATTTATGTATCTCTATATACATTTATTTCTATATCACTATCTTTGATAACTTCAGTGTCACCGGATACAACCACTTATGTTGATCATGTACGTATTGATTCAATCTCTTCATCTCTAGTGATTTCTGTATGTTCAGAGATAGCAGGGGATACATCTAATGGTTCAGTAGCTTCATCTTCAGTCTATGCCACTGAATCAGCTAGATTTTGTAAGGCTTCACTTGCAATAGCCAAAACATCAATTTCAGCATCTTGTTGAATTTGGACAACTGTATGAGCAGCCTCAATTACAGTGTCATGTAGAACATTCACATCAAACATCAGGTTGTCATCAACCTCTTCAGTAAGCTCTGATGCAGCTTCATCAATCTCATTTATTCCTTCATCAATATTCACATCATCATTCTGACCATCATCATTATCATCTTCATCACTTGAACTACTTGATTCATTCTCAGATTCAGGCTCTCTTTGGTATAAATCTTCAGGATCAAGGGGTTCATCTTCAGTTAAATGATAATGTGGTACAGTGATATCCACATTGTCATTACTGACATCAATAATATACCTGAACAAATGTACATTTCTTGCATGTGTGACCATTCACAGTCTATCAAATGCTTCTTCAGTCATATGATTTAGTTCAACCCTTTCTTCATTCAAACCATAAGCATTATGTTTGGGTACTCTTCATTGATCACCATTTGCAAAATCTTGGATACATCAAGAACTTATTCTTCACTCCCTTAGTCAAATTGAAAGTAAATCCATTGAGGATCCATTTTACCAAAATGAATGGCCAGTTCATGACTACAGCTACAATAGGAGAAGCAACCTCATATGAGAATGAGTTAAAGCCTGCACTTCTTTTAGATAGACAATGATGGAATATGTAGCACAACAACTTCCAATGATCACAAATTCTACCACGATAGAATTGTTGCTTTATGAAATCTGTTGGGTGACCCATTTCCATAAACATGTCTTTACAGACATTGATGGGTAATAGATCAGGATCAGATGCTTCATTTTGTCCCAACCTTAAAGCAGATTTGATTGAAGCTTCAGATACTTCAATCATCCTTTCAGCTGAAATGAAACCTCTTAACACCTCTTTTCCATCTTCATTTATTTCAATGGTAGCAGTCCTCCAAAATTTTCTGATCAACCTCTTGTAAATGAATGGCTTGTAGCATATGGCATAGACATACTTTGTTCTTAACAAGAATCTGGTTGAATTCTCGTATCCTGATGCTTCTTGACAAGCTTCATTTAGATAACCAACAATGTTATATCTTGGTTCAAGTTTTAGATCAGCCATTATACCTGCACATAGATACAGATGTGTGAGATAGCATGTTAAGATAGTCAACAGATGAAGTTTTCAAGTTTAATTTTATCATGATTTGATGATATAGGAATGATTATGTGAATACTTGATGGAACATTTCAAGAATTAGTGATTAATTTTAACTTTAAATTAGTTAATTTGTCTCATTTTGAACATCGACTGTGAGTTTAGTCGTATTCTTAAAATTAAGATTTTAACCAATTTTAAGTTGAAATTATTCAGCTTTGACCTCGGATTTGGTTTCAGAATGTGTTTTTACCTTAGAATCGACTTATTCTAGTCTCAGAATCGAATTAAGATGAAAATATAAACAATCGGGTTAAGGAATATGAATCGGCGAGGATATTTTGTTTCAGACGGACGAATGAAAAAATGAACAAGTGTTTTAGGGTTTTATAGAAAGTTGTCTGTTTGGGTACTGTTTGTCCGTTGGGCCTTTAAGTCCGTTTGGGCCAAACACTTTGACATACGTTAAAAAGTTTAAGTATACGACATGCATTGTTCGTCTGGACACTATTTGTCCGTCTGGACACTATTTGTACGTTTTGAGTATATACTTAGAGATTTTAACTCATTTGTCCTTTTTATGAACACAAAATAAACACTTAGATGGAATCTAAGGTGTTAGTCATATGACGACTGTTTGTCCGTTTTGTGTTATAAATCGACCAACACTTATGAACATTTCCATAAATCAATGAGATGGATACAACTTCACTTTGATCCTGTTTGTCCGTCTGATGCAGACATTTTCCACACTTATCATTTTCCACATGATCACTGTTTGTTTGTCTTGAGAACATCAATCTTCAAGACTTTAAAATTTTCATCAACAATTTGATAGATGTACTATTTATCCGTCTGTACACTGTTTGTCTGTTTTGATCCAGGTCAGATTACATAGACAAATAAACTAGAGATATCTGAGCGTTGATACTATTTTCTAGTGATATGACATGAGATTTTTCTGTGACACCTGCCATGAATCATACTAATCATGTTAGTATTGATTCATCAATTAGGTCAAGATTTTGTCTTTCGAAAATTAATAATTTGTCATCTTTTCACAATTTTGACCAATTCAAGACATAAACACACGTATCTTATATCGTTAAGCACGAAACATTTCCAAATTGATTTTCAATCAATATTTTAGATATTTTCAACACTTTTTCCAACATTTTCAACATTTGTGCTAGATCATTTCAGCAGACACCGATACATCTTTTCACCTTTCATCGATCATACCAATCATTTCTCAAGACATTTGAAATATTTATTCGAAATATTTTTGTTCTTTTGATATTTTTTTAATGTTTTTGATATTTTCTTATAATTTCTCCCCCTAAACTTATGACCTCGAAGAAGTTATAAGTATTAAAAGAGTAAGAAAATCATCAATGAAATCACATGCCTACACACACACAACACACAGATAAGTATAGATATAATAGAGCATATGATATGCATAGAATCAGTTGATAATGCAATGGGATCATACTAAAAATCATATCAACACATGTTTTGAAAATTTTGAATAGACATATGAATTGTGAAACGATTGAGTGATGAATTGTTGAACAAATCAATTAGCTCGATTTGACGCACTTACTTTGTCTATTCTTGATGATCAATTAGGTTAATTAGGAATAAGTTTTGAGTGGCCCAAACCTTCTACATTAGAAAGTTATACACTTCATCTAAATATCTTGAGAACAACTCAACACGTCAGGTCACTACAATCATACTTAGTGTGGAATAGGGTTGTATCTATTTGGATTTGATCCACTTTGGGACTTCTTTTGGAATTCCTTTTTGGAATTATCTTTTGCTTGTGTTTCCTTTGGGAATCTTCTGAATTCCTTTTTGGAATTTGATTAGTGATGGTCTAACTTTGGGACTCTTTTATGTTCCACTTTGGAAATCTTTGGCTGCACCTTATAGCTCGAAAGAGACTTCATGTAAGACTTCAGGTCTGTGGATACTACAACAAAGAAGCTCACGATGCGGTTCATCACACTGAATAGATTGCATCATTACCCGATGTAGATTGGATGCTTCACTAGATATCTATTTGACTTGTATAGACAATACATATGCACTTGATATGTTTCAACCACAAAGACTCATTAGAATTTACTTAAATCATCATTGAATATACTTTGTTCAGTATAATTATCCGAGCTGTATCACACATCAATGTTCACGCTTCAATCTTTATTTTTTAAAAATGATGTGTCAAATGACCCTAGTGTACTATCATTTCCCATGTTGTGCATGTAAGATTCTTTATTCTATTTTTGGATTTTTCATGATGAAGCACACACACATGCAGTAATATATATAAGTAAGGCATCCAAATCATATAATGATTTAGCTTATTCTAGTAATACTCAATAATGTCCTCAAAAGATTAGTTTTGTGGAGTTTTTTTATTAAAGACATTATTAATCATGGTTGATTAAACCAATGGATTGAATTAAAAATTCAAACCGACTAGGTAGGAACGATTTGGTAAACAAATCTGACAATTGATTATTAGTGTGAACTTTTATCAATGTGATTAAGCCCTTTTCAGAATTGTCTCGGAGAAAATGATATCGAATCTCGATATGTTTGGTTTTAGAATGTTGTACGGGATTAGCTGTTATAAACATCACAGCAGTGTTGTCGATTTAGATAGGTGTTTTTAGAAAATTAAAACCATAGTCCAAAAGTTGATTTTGCAACCACAGGACTTGAGAACATCCTGCTGAAGCTGTGATGTATTCAGCTTCGGCTGTTGATACCGATACGTTCGTTTTGGGTTTCTTGCATTGCCATCAGACAAGCCGTGGTCCTAAGAATTGACAACCACCAGTTGTTATTTTTGATCAAGAGCACATCCATCATAGTCACTGTCAGAATAACCATGTAGCTCAAAATTTCCTTTGTATGGATACCAAAGGCCAAGAGCTTGTTTGCCTTTCAGATAACGAAAGATTCATTATACAGCAACTAAGTGTGATTCTCTGGGATCAACTTGATAACGAGCACAAACACATACAGCGAACATGATATCTGGCCTTGATGTTGTGAGGTACATCAACGAACCAATCATTGAACGCTATAAAGTTTGATCCACAGATTTTCCTTTTGAATGTGGCTCTATCTTTGAATTTGCATCAGATGGAGTTCGAACGGTTTGACAATCATGCATTTTGAACTTCTTGAGTAATTTGTCAAAAAACTTTTCATGATTGATGAAGATACCATCATCAAATTGCTTGACTTGAAGACCAAGAAAGAAATTTATTTCACCCATTGAACTCATCTGAAATCTTGCCTTCATGATTTCCTCAAAATCTTTGCACATGTTCGGGCTTGTGGAACCGAAGATAATGTCATCAACATACACTTGTACACATAATAGATCATGTTTTTCTCTTTTGATAAACAATGTGGGATCAATATGACCTCTAGTGTAACCATGATCAGTGATAGGTTTTGACAATGACTCGTACCAAATCCTTGGAGCTTGATGTAACCCATAAAGAGCTTGTTAAGCTTATACACATGATGTGGAAACTCAGGATCTTCGAAACCCGGAGGTTGTTTGACATAAACATCATTAGTGATATCTCCATATAAAAATTCTCATTTTACATCCATTTGTTACACTTTAAATTTCATGAATGAAGCATAGGCTAAGAAGACACGTATTGCTTCTAATCGAGCGACCGGAGCGAACACTTCTTCATAGTCAATGCCTTCCTCTTGTGTGTATCCTTGTGCAACAAGACGAGCTTTATTTCTGATAACAATGCCTCTTTCATCTGGTTAATTTTTGAATAACCATTTTGTTCCTATGGCAGATTCTCCTTCAGGTAACGCTACCAACTTCCATACTTCATGTTTACGAAATTGCAACAGTTCTTCTTGCATTGCCTCAATCCAACTATTATCTTTAAGCGCTTCAATGACATTCTTTGGAACGACTTGAGATAAGAAACATGAATATAGGTAGACGTTGGCTTGGGATTTGCTTCTAGTCACGCATTCATCCAAAGATTCAATAATTTGAGAAATGGGATGATTCCTATGAATGCGACGAGTAGGAATTTCATCTCCCTGAATATTGACATTCAGATTTGAATAATTCATGTTCAGTTGATCATCTAACAATGAAGACGTATACGATTGAATGTTTGGAACTTAAGAAGGAGAGTTGATGAAGTAATCCAGACTATGAATTATCCTTTCACTGTCATATCCTGACGAACAATCTGATTGAACAACTTCTGATCCATCATTAGGAGAATGATTTGGTGCATCAGGAACATGATTTTGATTAACACTTTTAGAATCTGAGTTTGAGCTTGATGTTGATCAAGATCTTCATGCACATCTTCAAATGATAGAAAAGGATAGAATTGATTAGAATCATCCGAGTCATCATCTGAATCGTCACTGAATGATCCAAGATCACCTACTTGCTTTGATTTTGTACCTGCATGAGAAAACAGTTTAACATTTAGTGAGTCGGATAATGAATCAATATCAAATAACCATTCAGGACCTTGTGCAACATATGGGAAAGAATGTTCAAGAAATTTAACATTGGTTGTTTCAATCACAGTATTTGTTTTTGAATTATAAACATGAAAATCTTTTGACAGTGATGAATAACCAAGGAAAAATCCTTCATCTACTTTGGCATCAAATTTTCCTAAATAATCACTTTGATTTAAGATTGATACTAGACAACCAAATGATTTTAAAAATTCAATGTGTGGTTTTCTCCCAAAAATTAACTCATAAGGAGTTTATTTTTGTCAGATACAAGCAGGGTTCTATTTTGTACAAAACACGTCGTTGAAACAGCTTCATCCCAAAAAGTAATTGGAAGTTTAGCGTCAGCAAGCATAGATCTAGCAGCTTTTATTAGAGTGCGATTTTTTCTTTAAGCCACTCCGTTTTGTTCTGGAGTTCTTGGCGCACTATACTGCCTCGAAATGCCTTTGTATGCACAAAACGAGTTAACATTAGTATTTTTAAACTCAGTTCCAATGATAAACTCTTTTAAGATTTCACTGGTTTCAGATTTAGCGTATAGAAAGAAAACCCAAGTGAATCTTGTATAATCATGAATAATGACCAAGCAAGATGATTTCTTCCCAATACTTTGCACATTTATTGGACCGAACAAATCCATATGCAGCATTTGTAAAGGTTTGAAAGTCAAGTTTATCAGTTTGGACTTATAAGACGCTCGATGTTGTTTCCTTTTCAAACATGCATGGCAGTAATTGATTGTAGCAAATTTCTTGTTTGGAATGCCAATCACATGATTTCCTGCTGCAAGTTTGTTCATGTTTATGAAATTTGTATGTCCGAGACGTTTATGCCAAAATTGGCTTTCATCATTTGTTGCTTTAGCTATCAAACATGTTGATTATGCGCTTTGATCAATTTGTGACATGTCAAGTTTGTAGACGTCACGAACTCTGTTTGCTTTGACAACAACCCAGTCTACACTGAATTTGAAACCAGGTTTTAAGATATAGCAGTGAGAGTCATCAAACAACGTGAGAAATGATTTATCACAGATTTGCGAAACGCTTAGTAGATTAAAGTTCAACTGGGCACAATAGTTGACTTTGTCAAAACTAATAATTCCATTAGAAATAGTTCCTTCGCCTGTGATTTTTCCTCATGCATCTCCTCCAAACGCTACATGTGTTCCATCTTTTTCTTTAAAATCTTTCAGTAAGGCATGATTGCCTGTCATATGCCGGCTACACCCACTATCAACATACCATGTGTTAATAGGTCTTCTTGGGCGTACCTGCATTAAAGAACATATTAGTTAGAGACATGTATTGTTTTTCCAATTCAGAAAATGATTTGGTTTTTGTTACTTTTTTCTCATATTTATTCAGTTTAACAGACCTTGGTACAAGAGGATTCTTGTGATAATCCTTCTTTGAAACATCACATGCTTTTCAGCAATAGACTTGCTCTTTCTGATACTTTTCAATCCTACATACGGTAATTTTTGTGAGTTGTGAAAACCTATTTGTTGATTTCTTTGAAATTTACCGTATTGAGGAGAATTGTATCGGAAGTAACAATCTGATGTGTTGTGATTCTTTTCATCACAAATAGCACAATATTTGTTGAAGTAGCGATTTTTAGTAGAATAATTTCTCATATCACAGATGTGACAGTATTTGTTACAAAAACATTTATTCGTATTGTGATTGTATATATCACAAATATCGCAATATTTTTTATGTTCTTTGAACAATTCACGATTAACCTTTGCTTTAGAATTTGATTCATGGTGAGAGACCCTTTGGTTAACATGATGTTTTGGTGAATTATGTTTACTATTGGTTTTTGATTTTGATAGATTTAGATTAACCCTCATTGATTCAAACTTTTTCTGTACAGCGGAAGACTTTGATCCTGATCCTGCTTTCGGATCAGAAATGGGTTTGATCCTTGAGTTGGATTTGTTAATTTCAAATTTGTTTATATCAAATTTTCCAGCTGAAACAGAGTTAACAGGTTTTAAAAACTTGTTTTCTTAATTGTTCAATTTTAATTTAGACTGTGATTTGAAACTTCTTGAAGGTTTCTTTGAAGAGCTGACAATCTTGGTTTGTTGTTGACGATCACCATCAATTTGCTTCTTCCTCTTTTCATTTTGCCACTTGACAAACTTCGGATTTTTGAATCCATAATCTGATGAAGAGTGATCATTTTATGACTTGTTAGACCTTGGTCGATCTTCATGATTTGATAATTCTTCAGAAATTTCTTGACAGCCTTTTGCAATATAAACTTGCTTCATTCGATTCCTGGGATGATATGACTTTATCTACACCGGATGACCATTTTGTATTTTCAATTGATCCATTTCAATAAACACTTCAACTTCACTCTCTTCTTCTTGATGCTCATCATCATATTTCTTTTTGAGAAATTCCTTCAATCTAGCCTCATGTTCAGGTGAATGATCATTGGTGTTAAAGTTTTCTGGTAGAGTGTTAGTGATTGATTCTGGCATGGATTCATGTGTAAATCCAAGTCCAGTTTTGTTTTTTTTTCCTCTCTCACTCACCAATTTTTGAACCATTGTTTTACAACTTTTAACCTTTAACAATTCAACTTGAGTTAAAGCATGAGCGATCTTCTCATTTTCGAAGTTCTTTGAGAGTTTATACAGTTGATGTTTTAATGATTCAATTTCTTCAAGTGATTTCTTCCAAGACTCTTGTATAGACAAGATCTTTTTTCAGTTGAAATTTTATGATCTTCTTTAAGTTTGTTATGTCGCTTTTCATCTTTTGACAATTTTTCACAGATTATGAATTAGTATGTGTTGGTCCATAAAGATCGTGATTTCAGTGCTATATTGACTTGTTTAACAACAAAATACCCAAGACTTGAACAACAAGGTGTATAATAACCAAACAAAACCAATAACAAGATTACAACACACAACCGAGGTATATAAGCTACAAAGATAAGTAGAATATGCTCCTAGCACCTCAGATGAACGATTACACAACACAATCAGTAGATAAGAGTTTTGGTTAAAGATGTGCAAAAGTTGTATTAACTTGAGGATAAGGTTACAATATATATCAGTGTTAGGTTCGCTGATAGATTCGCTGTAGCGAATCTATCTAGCGAACCACACAGGTTCGCTGGGCACAATCAAGTTCGCCCAGTCGAAACCTTTGACAAAAGCTAACTTGAACTACGGGCGAATCTAGGTTCGCTAGAACAACTACAAATACAAGACATACAAATACATACAAAAGTAACACCGACAAGCCGGTGAGTCCAACCTATACATGTGACTATCAATACTCCCCCTAGGTTGGACCTCACCTGGGGAAGTCTTCTGATTAAGCTCCGTCTTTGTCTTGGCTTTAAAGGTATTCAATGAAAGCTCCTGCCCTATCTTCAATACCGGCCAAAGGATTGGTAACGTCTTCGGATCCGGCCTCATCTTCACTCAAATTCAGCATCGACTCTACGAACTCAGCATCAGCGACATCAGTATCAGGCATTTGTTGAACAGTTGTTTCCGCCTGAATTTCTACAGTTTGCTCCTCGCCAATAACTTCCAGATTTACAACCTCCACTGGTTTCTCGAACCTTTTCTCAATCGATTGATCCAGCTGTCTAGATAGATCATCCATGTCCATACGCTGATCATCAGTTCTTCTTAGCCTTTCGTTCACACTTCTGAGTTCAGCACGAATCCCCCGGGCTTTGTTTGCGACCTTCACAAACAGGTTCGCTTCGATCTTCGTATCATCTCCAGCCCCGTGCTTTATCCGGTTCTCACACAACACCCTCAGATCCTCGTCACAAAAGGAAAAGATCTCCATTGGGTCAAACAGTCTGATTTCTGGACGATCTTCCCCTTTTAATCTGATAACAGCTTCACCCGTGCTGTTATCGTAAAACCACTTAAGGAAATCCTGCAGTCTGGGTGGCTGAGTGTCCGGAACCCTAACCCTGGTCATTACCTTTGGAGCTTCAATCTTCAACACTATCTTTCCCTTCCACGAGATCCAATGCCTATCTTTCTTCTGCCTCATCCTCCTAGGCTTTTGGTACCCAAAGTCAACAAAATTAGTCTTTGCAGCCTCCCTGATCGTCACTTCGAACGCACAAGCCCTTCCGCTATCTTCTTTACCCAATAATGGAAGATCAGCCAACCTCCGCAAATCCCACCGAGGCAGGGTGGCGAAATGCTTCCTATTCTTTATATAACAGATATCACCTCCCCTTCGTTTGACCATATACGCATCCAACTGACTATTATACTTCCATGCTATTACCTGCCTATCCAGTTGTTTGGTGTTGGGTTCATCCAAGTGTTGAAATATTGGCACCTCAGGGACAACTTCTTCTTCTTTTCGGAACCACTCAGATTTGTCTAATTCAACGTGCTCAAATTGGTAACTCACCCCCTTTTCTTCCACCTTATACATTTCCGGCTCATCATCAAGATCCTCCTCACTGTCAGCATTGATATCGATCTCTGGTTTATCTATCAAAGTGTAGTTCACACCAGATCCTCCAACTACTTCATCTCCTTCAAAAATATCCAGATCAATCCCCATTTCCTCGTCAAACTCCTCATCAACTGCTTTGCCCTTTCCTTTGTCTCCAAAATCAACATCCATTAACGGATACTTTGCAGCATCCGTTAAGGAGTTCAGTTCAGCTTCAGTCATGGCAGGCTCTGTCCCCTCCTTTTCCTTCAAACTGTTCAGTTCCTTGAAGATCCTGACCATTAAACACTGCTGATCCTTCATCATTCTGCCCATTTCATATATAACTGATGACTTCTCAACATCCTGTGTCTCCAACTGTTCATATTTGCCCTTCAGTTCCACCAGTTCTGCCTTCAACCGTTCAACTTCACCTTTCAATTCATTCCCAGATTCGGCAGATGTACCCCCAGTATCGTGCTTCGCCTTCTTTGATGCTTCAGTCGATGCATCAGACTTCCTCTTCGTCCGCTGTTCTCTACCAGCATCAATTTCAGCCTGAATTTCATCAACCTCTCGATCGAATGAATAATCTTTTTCTTTGGCGTACGCTTTCCGTTTCTTCATCTTCTTCTCTACAATCTCTATGTTCTCTCCTCCCTTTTTCCTTTCAGTCTCAATCAGCCTCTGAATTTGTATCCATCTTTCAGCCGGGTACATATTTTCCCATAAAAACGACATCCTACCGACACAATCTGATCTCACCGCCTTACAGTCCTTGAAGATCCTCGAATGCATTTCTCATATCTTCAGTTCATTACCTACAACTGGCAGATTAGGCAACTTGTCATTCAGAATCATTTGGATGAACCTGGGATACATCAACCATTTAGCGGCTTTGGTAGCATGGATGTTCTCGAGAATGTAGTTGAAGATCAGCTTCGCAAGATTGGCTTTTTGTCCCCGACAAAACAGCATCATTGCCCGTGCCCAATCCAAATTCAGCCCGTCTGTACCCCCTTTCCTATGATCCAGGCACATAATAAATACGTGTGCAATGTACCTCCATTCCTGGATCAGATAGGACTTCACAAATTCCATCTTCTTCTCACCGGGCATCGGTCCCTCATACCCCGCTGTCCGGAATGCCCCATACACTTCTTCAGCCGTCATACTAACCTCTTCCCCGACATCCTCTTCTAGTCTCAGAATCCTGGCTAGATCAGCCTCAGTAAACTCCAAATCAAATCCACCTACTTTGGCACATATACGCGATGGCTGTACGGATACGTTCATCACTGCAGTTCTCCAGAAATCCCGAACATGCAGCTCATATATGGTAGGTGAGTGAGAAATGGCATAATGTATGTGAGAGGACTTCAGCCATTTGATACAGTCTCTATATCCGCCGGCCTTTTCGAAATTCTCGTCAAGCAGAGCACACATGTTGTGCTTTCTTTCGAAGAATAATGTCGACATTGTGCCTGAAAAATAACCGGAGATTGATCAGAAACGAAGATTTGAAAAACAGTCAATAGATTCGCTGAATATTAGGTTCGCTAAAATAGCGAACCTGAGATTTGGCACCAGAACCTATAGATTCGCTGACTTGAAAAATCAATCATTTTGGTCGAGCGAATGTATAGGTTCGCTAGAAACAATCGGGTGAATCTATGTTGATGCGCGGGCAGCATAACGACATAGGTTCGCTCGAAGTTTTGAACTTTCGTTCAGATTCGCCAGACGAACACATAGGTTCGCTGGAAACCCTAGTTTTTGAAAAACGGCCAAAATCACAGACAATACACCATAATCAAGCATATAAAGCAACAAACAGGTAGTATATACATCAAACGAGACTATTATGAAGTAAAACCCTAACTAAAACACACTAAATCAGTCATTTGATTTACAGACAATCATAGGTCGACAGATTTAAGAGGTTTAGAGTGCGATTAAGGGTTTAAAACAGAGATTAAGATGAAATCGATCACATACCAGACAATATTAGTGATGTTTAAGTGTGAAAAAGCCGGTTGAAAGTGAGAATCGAACGTTCGTGAGTGGGTTTTGAAAAGCTTTGCTACAGTAGTGACAGCGAATATTTTGAAAAATTTCGCTGTCACGACCTAGATATACAGCCATAGGTTCGCTGGCAGACAGACCAGCGAACTTTAGATTCGCCAGAAGACCAAAAGTCAAGACGGCCTGCGGCGCGGTGCAAAAAGGTTGCGGGCGAACCTGAGGTTCGGGCGAACCTGTAGGTTCGCTAGCAGGTTCGCTCGCACACAAATTAAAATATTTTTGGTTTTACTCAAATTTTAAATTCTTTGAAACTCCATGAAACCGTCCCACGAATTCAACGCTCCAAAAATAAACATATACATATATAATCCTAAAAATACTAAACATAACAAGATAGGAGTTAGAAAAATAAAATAAAATAAAATAAAATAAAATAACAAAAAGGAATTTTAAACGCTAATAAGGATATATATTTTTCATGATGTTTTGAGCAGAATCCGGAGAATCATCGATTGGCGGGATTGCAGATATGTTTGTCCATTTAAACCCATGCCTTAGTCCTTTCAACACGAGATCAGCAGCTTCTTTTATCATGTTTATGGTTTGATTGAAGAAGCTCAGACAACTCGGTCCCCACAGACATCTAGGTAAAAAGAACAAGTTCTGTCATCAGGGTATATCTGAGCAATACGATTGACTTTGCTTGAATTTCAATGATCAACTTTTGAATGTTGATCGATGCATTTGCTTCTTTTGACACTTGTGCAATTTTTTGCATCTTTTCTTTGTGAGTGGAGCTTGTCAGCAATTGATTCTTTTGAACACATTGCGACTTATTATTTGGGAAACTCAAATAGTTCAGAGCTCCAGGTCTATACCGACGTATAACAGAGGAGATAAACATTTGAGCATGCTCGGTGAATCTTCAGGTCAATACTTCCGTATAGCAGAGAAGATTCACCAACTCCAGGTCAATACTTCCGTATAGCAGAGGAGTTAAGCACTTTGACTCAATATGTTCTGAGGAGTTAACAAGTAACTCACTCAGAGGCTTTTCCGAAGAGCATCACTAGCAGCTTTTTATTTTTATTTGTTTTGCATACTAGAAACTCGATTCGGGGATAGGGCGAGGGTGATTTGGGATGTTTAGGGAAATCAAGGCAAAGATTTGACGCTCTCAACCCATTTTTGACAGAACCAATATCTTTGTGCAATCCAATCATGTCAAGGAGATAATCCTTGTTGTCGAGATCTTGAGCGTTATGTTTGGCTGCACAATCACTGTTTACTTTGTGTTCGGGCTGAGCCTATCTGACATATCCCAAACGTAATGCTTCTGACCTCCTTCAACGACTCTTCAACATCAATCAAAACGGAGATCCTGAAATAGCAAAATTTGAAAAACTATAAATAGTTAATCTTTTATATCTCCCCCAAAATTTCTATATAATAGCCGTCTAATAAGAAATTTTTGTTTTTCAGATTTTCTTAATATATATATACAGAGATGAAAGAAAAATAAAAGAAAATAAAATGAGATAAAATAAAGGAGCGAAGAATTAGAGTGACCCACGGAATTTTCAAAGAAGAAAAAGAAAAGATTATTTACATATTTACAAATGGATTCTCACAGAAAAGGTTTTTCAAAAAGATATGAGTCCCAGCATGGAGATCAGTTCATAAAAACGTGGTTTGTCAAAAGTTTTTGTGAAAAGATCAGCTTTTTGCTTTCGAGTTTCAATAGGAATAATATCAATGAACCCCTTTTCCTGTGCATCCCGGATTGCATGAATTCTTGTTTCAATGTGCTTGGTGCGAGTGTGATGAATAGGATTCTTGGCAATTCCAACAGCAGCTTCATTATCACAAAAGAGTGGCGTATGAAGAAAGTTGATGCCATAATCCATCATCTGATGTTGAATCCAGAGCACTTGGCAACGGCAACTTGAAGTAGCAATGTATTCTGCTTCTCCTGTGGACAGAGAGACAGTTGTTTGCTTCTTGCTTTGCCAGGAAACAAGACATTCTCCAAGGTATTGACATCCGCCAGTGACTGATTTTCTGTTAATCCTGCAACCAGCATGATCACTATCAGAAAAAGCATGTAAATCAAAGTTCCCACCTTTTGGGTACCAAAGTCCCAAACGAGAGGAACCCTTAAGGTAGCGAAAAATGCGTTTAACAGCTTTCTCATGTGATTCTTTTGGGTTGGCTTGAAAACGCGCACAGTAACACACGGCAAATGTAATATCTGGACGGCTTGCAGTCAGATACATGAGAGATCCGATCATCGAGCGGTACCGATGAGCATCCACAGGATTCCCATTATCATCGGAAGTAAGGCATGTTTGAGCTGTAAAAGGAATCAATTCAGGAGAAGAATCATCCATGCCAAACTTCGTGAGGATTTCTTTGATATATTTCTCTTGGTGGATAAGAATGCCATCAGGCTTTTGTTCCACTTGCAGCCCCAAGAAGAAACACATCTCCCCCATTATTGTCATCTCAAAGCGTTCCATCATCACCTTCTCAAATTCTCTACACAGCCCTTCATTAGTCGAACCAAAAATGATATCATCAACATACACTTGAACGATCAGCAGCTCGCCATTCACCTCCTTCTTGAACAATGTCATATCTATAGTCCCACGAGAGAAACCTTTGCTGAGAAGATACTGTGTCAGAGTTTCATACCAGATCCGTGGAGCTTGATGCAACCCATACAAGGATTTATCAAGCTTGTAAACCTTTGACGGGAAATCTGGATCCTCGAAACCCGGTGGTTGACATACGTAGATCTCCTCATCGATGTCTCCATATAGAAATGCACATTTCACACCCATCTGATAAACTTTAAAGTTTTTGTTCGCAGCATGAGCAAGAAAGATTCTGATGGCTTCCAGGCGAGCGACTGGAGCAAAAACTTCGGTGTAGTCAATCCCCTCCTCTTGAGCAAATCCTTGAACAACCAGTCTCGCCTTGTTTCTGATTACAACACCGCGATCATCTGGCTTGTTTCGGAAAACCCATTTAGTGCCGATTGGACACTTGTTAGGAGGAAGATCAACCAGTTCCCAAACTTTAAGCTTCCTGAATTGTTGCAGTTCCATTTGCATGGCATCCACCCAACTAGGATCTTCAAGTGCTTGTTTATAATTCTTTGGAACAACTTGAGACAGAAAGGCAGCATAGAGACATTCATTAATCAAACCACTCTGACTCCGAGTTCGCACACCATCAGTAATAGATCCAATGATATAATCATGAGGATGGTTTTTCAAGGTTTTGAAGTCAGTGTTGAGGAGTAAAGGATTTGGTTCGGTTGAGGGTGTTTGATTAGATGGTTGTGAAGGTGTAGGTGATGTTGGAGGAATTGTATTAGTGGCAGATGATTGAATGGTAGTAGATGTGGATGGAATATCTGATGGAGAAGTTTGAACAGTTTGAGGTGGTGGAGGTGATGGAATGTCAAATGAAGTGGGAGGTAGTTGTGTAGCTGATGTTGAAGGTTGTGGTTGTGATGGTGTAGGTGGATGATTGAAAATAGAAACTGATGTGTGTGGAATGATGTCGTCATCGTCAGAGTCAGGAAGATAAAATGATTTGAAAATAGTGGTGGAATCATAAAACCATGCCGGTTCACTGCCAATACTGGTGGTGTTTGACTCTTGCCAGTCAACATAGTAGGACTCTTGCACAATTCGCGTTCGCTTGTTGTAAACACGATACGCCTTTTGTGTGTTCGAGTATCCTACAAAGAAGCATTCATCAGAGACAGCACCAAACTTCGTCTTCTGATCTTGGGTATTCAAAAGAGTACAAGAACATCCAAAGGGGCGCAGAAAATCAATCAGCGGCTTAATCCCTCGAAACAGCTGGTATGAAGTCTTCATCTTTTCTTTGACAATCAGTACCCTGTTCAGAACATAAGCTGCACAATTAACTGCTTCAGCCCAGAAAATAATTGGAAGCTTTGACTCAATCAGCATAGTCCTAGCAGCCTCCACAAGAGTTCGATTTTTCCTTTCAGCAACACCATTTTGTTGTGGTGTTCGTGCGGCGCTAAACTGTCTGAGAATACCCCGTTGTTCACAGAAGGAGTTGAAGATATGGTTTCTGAATTCAGTTCCGTTATCGCTTCTGATGGCTTGAACCTTTTTCTTTCCAAGAACCTCGATTAGAGGAACCAGTTTCATCAACTCTTCGGCAGTCTCACTCTTGTTTGCCATGAATCTCACCCAGGTGTACCTAGAGTAATCATCTGTGACAACCAAGCAATAAGATTTCTTAGCAATAGATTTGACACTTATTGGACCAAATAAATCAGTATGTAACAATTCGAGGGGTTCTGAGATAGTATTTGTAATTTTAAGTTTATGTGGCTTTTTGTGCTGTTTTCCTTTAGCACAAGCCATGCATTTCTCAACCACTGAAAAGTCTTTGAGTGGTAAACCCCTAACCAAATTGTTCTTAACCAATTTATTCAGAATTTTAAAATTAATGTGCCCTAAATGTTTATGCCACAAAAACGATTCAAAAGATGAAGCTTTAGACAGGAGACATGTCACGGTGGAGTTTGATTCTTTTAATCCCATATTCAGCATATAGGTATCATTTCGTCTCGGAGCTCGCATGATCACCATATCTTCAGGAATAGTAAACTCTGGCTTCAAGAATAAGCATTCATTTGGAAGAAACATCACTGGAATATTCTTATCACAGATTTGTGATACACTGAGAAGATTGAATGCCAGTTCAGGAACATAGTTGATGTCTTCCAAAGTAAGTGAGCCATTTGAGACTTCTCCTTGACCAATCATCTTGCCACCTTTCTTGTCTTCCGCAAAAGCAACATATCCGCCATTTATGATCCTATAGTTAGTCAGAAGGTCCTTCAACCCTGTCATATGTCTGGAACATCCGCTGTCAATATGCCAATGACTATTTACAACGGCATTAGAATGTTCCTGACATTTATTAAAAGAAATGAAAAGTTAGACCTTTGAAATTGGCACCCAAGCCTTTGTGTACTTGGGTGGTGGAGCAGATGAAGAATTACAAAAGAAATTATTTACAAATGTGTTTAATCTTTTTCGGAAAGATTTTTGCCTTGAGCTGTTTTGCATTAACTTAGGGCATTGCTTAACAGTATGACCAGTATTCCCACATTTAAAACAATGAGACTTCAAACCAGTTTTGGAAACTCTGTTAACAGGAATTTTATCCATTTCAATTTCCTCATCACATTCAGACAGTTGAGAGTTGCAGTCACTATAAGAGTCATAGAGTTCTTTTGACTTAACTGTTGTGACTTTAACTTTATCAGATTCAGGTTTTGGTTTAAGAATGTATGAAAAAGATGATTCCTTGTCTTTTGGTTTTGAAATTCTCACTGGTGTGAAAGATGGAATTTGATGAGTAAAGAACTTTTGAAAACAGTTTGTTTTGGTTTGACTTTCAGAGACATGACCTGAAAGTTTGTCTTTGTCATTCACACACACATTTTCAATCAAATCATCATTCAACACATTAGGGTTTGAAGTAGAGCACCCTAAATTACTATTAAACATGGAATTGTCCGAATATGACACATTACTACAAACAGAATTAATTAAACTAATGTCTTCAAAAGACTTCTTGGAATCAGAACTACTGCAATCACTACTGCTAGAACAATCGAGCCCAACACTCCCACCATATGCGTAATCCTCTCTAACCTCCTTAAGATTTACTTCACTTAAACCTGCAATGGAACTGTCAGTATCATTCTGTATAATCTCTTGAATTAACTCATTTGAGGGATGAGGAATAGGTGTAGGAGAGTAACAGAAAGTACTAGGTGGAGGATATGCATATGTTTCATTGTTACTAAGACCCAAACCTGTCTTAACTCTGGCCCCCCTTTGTTTCTTGCAGAGTTCCTCCCTTTTCATACCAGATATCGTCCACTGCTGCAATTTGTTTTTAAGTTTTCTTGCTTCAAATTCAGCAAGTGTAACTTGCTCAGTCAAGTAGTTTATTTCACAGTTCTTTTCCAAAAGAGTTCTTTTTAAGTGTTCATTTTCTTTTAAAGCTTCTCTTAATTTGACAAAATATTTTGATTCACTTAATTTAAGCTCTTTGATGGTTCTTTTTAATTCGTTTTCGTTTGACATTAACAATTTATTAGCTTTGTATATGCCAATTAAACGAATTTTGCAAGCAGATGAACACATATCTTCAATAACATCGTAAGGAAGACCAATTACCAGTTTTTCGACAGCAAGAGCACGATCACACTAGCAGTAGGGAGTGCTTCTTTTGAATTCATCAACTGCATCTAGCCTCGCCTTCTCAATCATTTCTTCCAAGCTAAGCTATGACTCCTCCTCATGCTTCACTTCATTAACAGCAGCTTCACAAACCAACCCTGAATGATTCAGATGCCCTTGAACAATAACATCTGATTGATCTTTATCAACATTCTCCAC
The DNA here is from genome assembly GCA_030867185.1 of Tagetes erecta. Lineage (NCBI taxonomy): Eukaryota > Viridiplantae > Streptophyta > Magnoliopsida > Asterales > Asteraceae > Tagetes > Tagetes erecta. The sequence continues at coordinate 25,872,687 of CM061495.1, read as the reverse complement.
TTTCTCTTCCTCATCTTTTCCATAAAATTCTTTGAACGGATCAAAGCAATTTATATCGTTGTCATCAATCTCAGCAATCTCAGCAACAAGGGCATGATTAATCTCCTCCTTGGTTTCTTCAATTTCTGCACTCCAATCAAAGTTGGTGAGCAGTGCAGTTTCATTCTTTGACTTTGCTTCCTCAACCCTTTCTTGATTTGGAGCAGATCTTGGATTTGCAGAGTTTACTGGCTCAGTAACAATTGGTAAAGGGCATTCCCTTTTGAAGTGGCCCAATTGTTTGCAGTTATAGCATCTCAACTTTCCCTTGTCATACCCCAGCTTGCTATTCTGTCCCTGATTTCCAAAGTTTCTTCTACCGGTTCTTTCCATGAATCGTCTGGCACGAAGAGTAAGCATAGCCATCTGCCATTGGATGTCTGTTTCCTCCAGATCATCAGGATCCACCTGATACATATCTTCTACAGTCATACCCTTCCCTTTTAACTCACCTGCAACAAGAGCTTCATAACTGTGAACAAACATTCCAAATAAAGCCATAGTGTCAGATGGAATCTGAGTGGTGACAGATGCATTTGAGCTTCAACCAACATTTGAAGATGCACCAGCAGATTTAGTAGACACATGACTTGATGATCCTCTAGATGCAGCACTGTAGATATATGAGTTTGCAGCGGATGAAATAAGTGCAGCATTTTGAGAAGGAATGTTTGGAACCATCATTGACTGATTATATTCTCTTCTCTTCACATAAAGGTCGAAAGACTTCAGCTTGTTTATAACGTCCATCAGTTTGTAGTCAGGAAAGTTTCTTTCTTGTTTCAACAGCTTGATTTGAAGACTCCACTGAGGAGGAAGAGAATCTAACAGTTTTGCGACTTGTTCATGATTGCCCAGCTTATCATCATACTTCTTCAGATTACTTGACACAGATAGGAATCGATTTGTAATATCAGTCAAGTTCTCTTGTGAATACCCCACGAAAGAGTTGAATTCCTTTTCAGCTTGAGCTTTTCTATCCAGTTTCAGATCCTCATTGCCATCATAAAACTCACACAATGCATCATACAAGTTTTTTGCAGTTGTGTGTTCAGCAAACCTGTTGAAGATATCCTGATGCAAGCAAATTATCAATGCCCCGAGTGCCTTTTTGTCACGATCAAGTAACTTGGTATCTGCTTCAGTAAAGGTACTTGGATCTGTGTTTATTGAAGTGACAGTTCCTTCAACTGTTGTCACACCCTCAATTTTCCACAAACGGGGTATCCGTTAGGCGTGTGACAAACCAGGATCTCAGTCATTAGTTACACCAAACGACGTACATGATTTTGAAAAGTAACGTATTTTATGAAGTAATAAAATTTAAAATAAAAGTTTTACATTAATGCGAAAGCGTAAACAGAAAATGAGAACCTTTTAAGTAAGAATTATTATAATATTTGAATGTACAAATGTAAATACAATAAATAAAGTTGATTTCTGAAATCAATGCGACCAATGAATGAATGTCCTATCCGTGAGTGTGATCTTGACAACCTGAGATAAACATGCTAAAGTGTGTCAACATAAAGTTGGTGAGTTCACAGGTTTATAAAACTAGAAAGTAAGTTCCAAAAGCAAATTCAGAAATTCCCTTAGTATATCAAGTAGTTAGCTAGACTACTATGCATGCTACACTAGTGTACGAAAGTGTTTACGACCGAAACTGACAGCAATGTAAAGAAATGAACGCCTCAAGCCAATGTCTCCCAGACACGGTAAGTAATAGGACAATTAAACACCCGTTCGACCTCCAGTCGTGCTGGCGCGACCAGCCCGGATGGGGTTTGTCAGACCCAGTAGTACTACTCAAAATTTCCTCGCTTTGCAATATAATTAACGGTCCAAACGTAAGGCAAAAGTACTGACACTAGGTACGCATGTGATCATACTAAGAAGCAAGAATGCTAAAGAAGTAATTTACAGCATGTTATCTCCCCCAAAAAGAGTAAATAAAAGTAAAGTAAAAGGGGCCGTGAAACTCACCTTAGAATGCACAGCTACTAATAACAGAAGAATTTACACTAGGTCGATCCATGACCTGTTTATATATACTAATGGATTACAAATAGTTTTAACATAATTACTCGTACGGTTTCATGTTTCGGACTCGGTTTCGTATCCAATACCCAAAATATATATTCATGTAACAAGACGAGCTTGGTCACCCCTTAGGTTATAGAATGGAAAAAAAATCATTATTCTTATGACACGTTACAACAATTATTGACGTTAGCTCACAAGCTTAAAATCTTGTTTAATCGTTAAAAGCACACAAAAAAATATAGACAAATCATGCTACTATAGAAATCGTATAACCACACAACCAAGCAAGCATTCACATCATCCTAACATCTTTGAACTGCTATATTATTAAACGCACGTACACACATACATTTATCATACACACCTAGCAATACATACACCATATTAAATCACACAATATATACATACGCATATATTTCGTGCACACAATTCATACAATAAACATGTAAAATAGGATCATGTACATATATACCTCATGCATTACATACCATTACACACACTTAAATCTCTAGTTAGCACACTCATGAACATCCTAAGAAATCTTATATATATCATACACACACATATGCGTTACATATATACATACTATACAAGCTATTACACACACATATTATCTCGATGTATATATGAATGCTCTACAGCAATTTCTAGCAATCAAATCTATTACATACATTGCATCTTTGTTAATATAAACGCACACGCATCCACAGCGAACACACCGAACTCCACCCAAAAATTGCAAATACACTCATAAATATACCGCATATGAATATAGTTATAGACCGGATAAAGTTTAATCAAAACCATAGCCCGAGCCCCCGAAACCGAACCGTAATGCATTAAGAGTTATCGAGTTTTATACGTACCATAATGAAGAGCAGAAAAGAGGGAAGCTTCGTCGAAAAAAATGCGTTTCGTCGCCAGTCTTAGGATGCTCGTCAGAGATAGTGGCGACTTTACGATGACGATGGTGGTGGTGTTGACTTTGCGTGACGGGGACGATGGTTATGATGGTTCCTGGAAACGTTGAGATTGACATAGAGGGTTCTAGACGGAGGTGAACGGCGGTGACAAGGGGGTAGGGTTACGAACGGAGAAGATGACGAGTGAAGGTTCTTTTATAGTTTGGAATTTTTGTTAAATTGCAAATTGGTCCTTTGTTTTATTTCAATAGTTAATTTTGACACAATGTTATAATTACGAAATCATGTCGATAACTTTTAAAAACTTTTGCGAGTCGTGTGAACTAGTAATGATATAGGGAACACTATTCGTTTATCGTTACTCGTTATGATCCAAATAATTCCCCGAATTTTTATCATGTATTAATTATTTCATAATTAATAAATTTCAATTAAGTACCACACATGTATATGTATTATTTAAAAAGTGAATTTAACCGAATTTAAGAAAGTTAAGTTAACGGTGTTAACCTAGAAATGTCAGGTGTCACAACTGTCGTTGGCACGTGCGGACCATTTACAATAGATTCCCATTGGTTGTAGTCTGTGTAGTAGAAAAAGGCTTTCAAACATCTTTTCCAGTCTTCAAAGTTTTCACCACTAACAAGCCTTGGTGGCCTGTTAGGTTGAACGCTATCCAGATCATTCATATTCAGTGTTGATGAAGTCATAACTTTGAACAGATTATAGATTCGCTGAAGACAAACAGATTCGCTGGCTAGATTCGCCTAAAGAACACAGCAGATTCGCTGGTAGATTCGCTGATGACAGATTCGCTAGACAAACAAAACAGATTCGCTGACAAGCAAGCACAGTTTCGCTCGCCTGATTTTGGCAGCAGTTTCGCTTGCACACTCAGCCAAACAAGTGAACTTTCGTTCAATGAGATGTCAGATTCGCTGGCCACAACACAAACCAACAGAGCAAAAATTTGAATTAGGTTCGCTGGATGAACACCTAGATTCGCTGGAAGAACAGATAGTTTCGCTGGGTTACGAACAAACCAGTAACAGTACGAAAACAACCCGAACAGCTTCAAAACTTGACCATTTGTAGACACGTTTGTTTTAAAAGCTTCCTATGACAAAATGTGACAATACTTGAGCAAAATACAACTCCAAAACACCAAAACAAGTCCAGAACAGAATCAAATAGTGTTTTGACCCAAAAACTCCAAAATCAACACAAAAATCACTGGAATCAAACAATCAAGAGCACTAAGGCTCTGATACCATATTGTTGGTCCATAAAGATCGTGATTTCAGTGCTATATTGACTTGTTTAACAACAAAATACCCAAGACTTGAACAACAAGGTGTATAATAACCAAACAAAACCAATAACAAGATTACAACACACAACCGAGGTATATAAGCTACAAAGATAAGTAGAATATGCTCCTAGCACCTTAGATGAACGATTACACAACACAATCAGTAGATAAGAGTTTTGGTTAAAGATGTGCAAAAGTTGTATTAACTTGAGGATAAGGTTACAATATATATCAGTGTTAGGTTCGCTGATAGATTCGCTGTAGCGAATCTATCTAGCGAACCACACAGGTTCGCTGGGCACAAAAGTTGACAATCAGTAGGTTCGCTAGAACAACTACAAATACAAGACATACAAATACATACAAAAGTAACACCGACAAGTCGGTGAGTCCAACCTATACATGTGACTATCAGTATGATCTATAGTGTTCAATTATGATTTGCTCAGCAAGCTCCAGCGAGCTCCGGCCAAGCCCGTTTTACACGTTTTCTTCCATTTAATCAACCGAAAATCATTCCTAACCTTCTATTAGCAAGATTGGAACCAATTAATACCCCCAAACGCGTGTATAGCTCGGTTGACACGGATTGATTTAAGATGATAAACTCTAAACTTCATTCCAAAATTAGAACCGTAATTGACTATTATTCATTCCTACAATACTCGAACATTCATTTACAATCGATTAACATCTTCTAATCACCATAACATCTCCTCTACTTTCTACAGTAATCAAATCAAAGTGTCAAAAAATTTATTCCGGCGACTTTAGTGACTTTAATCCTCCGAACATCGTTTCAGGTAGATTTTGGTTTCGTTTTAATCCTATAGATCATCTTTAACTTCCTAATCCATCAATTCTATCTTTCATTCCAGTTTTTAAGCACAATCGATTCAAGAACAGTCAATTCTTACTCCTTCTCGATCTGTACCAATCCGTCGATTAACAAGTAAGTTCAATATACCAAAATGACCGGGATTTCATGTAGATTAAAAGCCCTATGTTCGTTTGGGATTAGGTTTACAGATTGAAACGAATTGGATGGTTCTTTATTCTAGGCCTTGTATTGGAAATGGGTGTTGCTAATTATAAAGGGTTAAAACTATTAAAAGTTGAATGATTTAACAAAAAAACACATCTGATATGGTGGTTTGTGTTGCTGTTGTGAACAAAGTGGCCATGGGTTCGAGTCCCATGGCCTGTTTTTCTTGATTATTACATTATTTAACACATTAAAATTATATTTTCTAACAACACAAATAATACCTATAAGTTAAGTATATTTTTAAGGATTAAAAACATGTAGTTCTAATACCTATATACAAAAAATGGTGTTTCTTGTTTATGAGTATTTAAAATTATACAAATATTTAAAGTAAAATACTAAAAAGAAATACTTATAAAATATATATATAACGAAAATACTATTACGTTTTGTACCAAAATCCCAATTCGTAATTTAAAACCCTAAATCCCAAATCTGAGACCCTAGATTTTCTGATTTTGATTCTTCTTACTATTGTTTTGATTCTAAGTTAGGGTTTTCCCAATTAATTAGGTGAAACTAATATTTGGGCAACCCTCAGTTCGTTATAGTTGCGTTTCTATTTCGGTTATCTATTGCATTTCAAGGTGAGTAAACTCACTCCCCTTTTTATTGTTTTGCTTTTGGGGCTGAAATATGCATTTCGATACTATACTACGATTTTCGTTTCGTTGTTTCTATTTTAAAATAAGATCATTAAAAGTGTTAGTCTTGTCTGCAGCATGATGCAATCTTATGTGGTAGTCAATAGTAGTTGTATTATTTGTAATTTCCACTGGTACGATATTAGCGCTAATGGCCTAACAAGCCCACCTACATGTATTTCAAAATAGGTGATTTGACCCGGCGATTCTTTGGTTGATTCGTTAGGATAGTTACTGTTACTATACTGTGGTACTTGTTGCTACGTTGCTATATCCCTTTGATGCTTAAACATTTATTGATAACTTGTATATCGAGATGGTTAAATGACGGTTAAACGATAGTTATCAGTATGTGTAACATGAGTGGTTCTCATGACTTGTTGCCAAAGTTACCCTACGGGGTTCAATGTTCTTGGATTCGATGTACGTTTCGTTGGTCACGGTTGAGTAATATGATGAAATTGCTATGCACATAAGCTTGCGAAACATATTTATAATGATCTCGGATTTCATATTATATACTATTAACTGTGTTTTTAATCACTATTTAATTCTTTAGCTAACTTATTTTACCCATATTTCAGGTGGCGTTTTGAGCGTTTTATGTTTTTCAAGACATAGGATGCTTTTAGACCTAGAATAAATGAATAATAAATTGCTTTGATTGCCGGCTTTATTTCTTAATTGATGGCAATTAGTTTTCTCTTTAATGTCATGACATTTATGCCTTAATAATATTAAAACATGTCTTTTAGTGTGTCATGTGCTTTATACTATTGATATCTCATCTATTTGACACGAAAGTGTTTCCGCCGCCGGGCGGGGTGTCACAACGGACGGAAAGACTTAGAATAAATTTTAGCTCGAGACGGATGAAATAGTGCTAAAACGATTGAACAATACCGTTAATATCACTATTTTTTACTAAGTCCAAAACTATACGCTTACACAGTACTCGTATGGATGCATAGTACTCAGACGGATGAACAGTTGTCAGACGGCTGAACACTTAGACAAATATTCTGAAATTTTCCAAAACACTCAGATCCAAGACGGAAACTTCATAGACATTCTGATTTCTGATTTCGTGATTTTGACGTTGTTTTTGATGAATTTTCTTCTGAATAATTTAATAATGATTAGATCAATGATCCTTAATCACAATTATCAACAATTCTCATCATACTTAAAGTAGATCTGACAATTTTTGTTCGATAACTTTATGAACACAAAACATAGAGATCTGATGATTTTTCTTCTGTTTCGTTGTATTTCTTCACAATTTTTGTTCGATAACTTGAAGTAGATCTGACAATTTTTGTTCGATAACTTTAAGACGTTAAGTTGGTACCGAATAATGTTAAAGGAAATTTTTGTACTTTAAAGTTTAGACCCCTAGCTAAAATATGAATTCTTCACAAGATATGAGCATGAGGAACATGTAGAGCCCATGGGGAATAGTTACCACAAGTATTATAGACAAGCACTTTTAACTGCTCTATGCTGAGTCTTGTTTAATTTATGAATGACGTGCATTTTCTTTGATATAATAGCCTTTAGTATGGTACCTTATTGCTAGAAGACACGTTAAGGCCTTGACTTATTTTTGCATATTGGAAAGTTATGACCGCGACCGATAATTATCCATTTAGATATTAGAAATGTAAATGACTAAAGACAAAGGCAGCATGACGACTACGATCGCTACTCATGATATTCCATCAGAAGGGACTATAAAGAGAACCTATTCAAGTTTAAGCTTATAGATAATTTAATCTAAAGTTCTAAAAATACTCCCTCTAATCTAAAAGATAAGAGAAGCTGAAAACGCTGCTAAACTACGACTGAATATCATTGTCAAGATTACTGCAATGATGTCGAACTTCATCAATGGTGTTGCTAAAGACGCTCAAGAATACAAGAAATGTGAAAGATTGAAAAGGAATTGATCCAAGATCCAAGACAATGTTTCAGTATAATTTGACCATCTGAATGCAACTGCTAACTCTTTTCAGTGGAAGAAAAAGATTGAGACCACTCAAGATGTTAGTGACTATAATGATGAAGATGGGTGGGATAGGAAAGTTAAAATAATTTGAAAGAAAATAGACCACTATGTTGCAAGTTTAGACAGGTAAATTATAATGGATGAATTGATGCCTAAGAATACGAAAGATGTGGTAGAAAAGGACATTCTACCAAAGACTGTTTAGCCCCCCCATTGAAAGTGTTACAAGTTCAGACAACAAGGATTCGTTAATAGAAACATGTATTAACTTTTAGAAATGAACAACAGCTAGCCATAGTAGCAAAAATAAAGGCACTAACATCACAAAGATGAATGCTTGGGGTTTCCTGATGGGAACCGAGGAGACTAGGCCATGATAACATGGTTACAAGTTTATCCATGTTAATCACATTTATGTCAATGTACTATTCGTCTTAGCCTGGATATGAGTTTTGTATCCATTACTATTATTCCATGTTTAACTAAATTAATTATTTAGTTAGTTGTTTCTTTCATTAAAAAAATTGATAACAAGCAAAGACATGAAGATATAAGTTTCCATTAAACTGTTTTCTTAAGATAAATAAGCAGAATGCTTCTCTAGAACTCTTGCCTATGAAGTAGAAAGATTTGACATAGTTCTAGGTATAAACTGTTATCTAAGCATAAGACACACATAAAATATATGAACGGAGGTCGTTGAAGATCGAGGTGCTGAACGACCGGTAGTCGGAAATTAAGTATCTATTGCCACGAAAGTCCAACGAAGATAATCTCAAAGATTAGAGCGGACAAGTACCTCCGACATGGTTGCAAAGGATACCTATTATACTTGACGTCCAAAAGGAAAGAAAGAAAGATTGAGGAATTCTTAGCGGTAGCCGAATACCCCAACGTTTCCTAGAAGACTTACATGGATTAACTCCAGATTGACGAGTCGAGTTGCATACTGGCTTGGCGCCATGTACAACTCCTACTGCTAAGGCAACATATTGCTTGACGCCTTCTGAGATAAAAGAACTAATTTCACAAGTCCAAGAGTTGTTAGATAAATGTTTTATGAGACCTAGCTCGTCCTCTTGGGGAGCACCGGTCTTATTTGTGATGTAAAAGGATGATTCAATACGAATGTGTACTGATTACCAAGATTAGAATGAAGTGACGATCGAGAACAAGTATCCCTTACGATGTATTGATGACTTGTAGAATCATCTTCAAGGATCAAGCTACTTCTCCAAGATTGATATGTAGTGTGGCTATCATCAAGTGAAGGTTTGAGAAACCGATGTACCAAGGCATGGTTCTAGAACCTGATAGGGCCATTTGGCTTAACTAATACGTTACGGTCTTTATGGACTTGACGAATCGATTATGCAAACCACATAAGGACACATTCGTAATAGTATATTGGTGTGTTCCTACACCAAGAACGAGCAATAAGGACATTGAGGTTGCTCCTAGAAAAGATAAAGAAAAGAAAGATTATACGCAAAATTCTCTTAGTGTGAATTTTGGTTAAGGAAAATTCAAGTTTTAGGTTATGTATCGATAACAAAGAAATTCAGGTAGACCCTTTTGGTATAGAAGCGGTGATGAAATGAAACGCGTCTAACTGTCTAAGACAGCTATAGAATATAGAAGATTTCTTAGACTAGCTAGATGTTACCTGAAATTTATCCGTGATTTCTTCAAGTGGTAAATCTAGTAATACACCCGCGTAGAAGAAAGTGGAGTATAAATAGGGTCTGAATCAAGTAGAAACGTTTGAGACATTGAAAGAAAAGTTAAGCAGTGCGCATGTACTTTACCTAAAAGTAATGAAGATTTGATAATTTATTGTGATGCATCTGTAATTGGTGTAGGGTGCTTGTTGATGCAACTGAATAAGGTGACCCGTGATTAATGAGATAGTTTACGCAACACGCAACCCATGATTAGATGCGACAGTGTTTCCTCTAAGAGTGTGACGACATAAGGTTTGTCGTGCATTCACCACATAAGAATCTAAAAAACACATAAGATCAAAAGGAGTTCGATATGCACCAAAGACGATGGATAAAAATTTTTAATCATCAACTATGATTTTGAACTACAATATCATATGTGAAAGGAAAACTTAGTTGCTATGACTCTAAGTTCAAAGGAATGCATGAAGTAAATTCAGATACGTGTATGAGAAGGTACGCATGCATGTATCCGATTAATGAGTTGAATGAGGCTTAGATAGTGGCACGTCATGCGGGTGAAGATGTTAAGAATGAAGAAGTGATAGGAATTGTAAAGAAATTAACGTTGGGAAGCAGAAGATCGCTTCAGATAGGCTGCTGAATTTAGTTTGGATACCGAACTTCAGGAATTTACGAATGATAATAATATTCAAAGAGCCTCATAAGACAAGATGCTCAATGCATCCAAACGCAGATAAGATGCATTATACAAGGTAGGGTTATTTTAATGGCCAAGCATAAGAAATATATGATGATCTATATATGAAAAGTGTATTACTTATTTTCAAGTCAAAACCGAGCATTCAATCTCTAGAAATTCCCACATGGAAAGGAAAAATGATCACAACGGATTTTGTAGTTAAGTTACTCAAGACAAATAGAGGCAAGGATGTTATGTGAGATATAGTAAACAGACTAACTAAGACTACACACACTTCTAGCAATCAAATAAATGTTTAAACTCGAACGATTGGCTCGAATGTCTATTGATGAAATTTTGACGAGGCATATAGTGCTTATGTCTATTGTATCATATAGAGACGCAAGGGTTATGTCTAGCTTTTGCCAAACCTTTCCAAATGAATTAAGGACAATGTTAGATATAAGTACATCATACCATCCCTAAAAGACGGTCAAAGCGAAAGGACCAGTAAGACCTTTAAAGACATGCTTCGCACATGTGTAATTGAAATTGTTAGTAGCTGAAATGTTCATCTCCCAATTATAGATTTTTCCTATAAAAATAATTACGTGGGTTTAAAGGTCACACCTTTTAAGGTATTACACGACAGTAAGTATGAAACACTACTTTGTCGGAATAAGGGAGGTGAAGAACAATTCTCAGGTCCCTAAAATAAAAGATATCCATATAAAAGGTTACAGGTGACTCGAGATCGCAAGCAATATATATATATATATAGGTAAATGACAAAGGACGTTAGAAGTTATGTTGAGGACTGATTTGTTGAAGGTGTTGCCATTGTAGAGTTTCACAAAATTTACAAAGAAAGAAAAAGTTGAGTTCTCATTATATAGATCATTTAATATCATGATTGCCTATATGATTTTACTCCCCAAGGAGTTAAGATGATTACATCTAGTACTCTAGAGATACTTGTCTGATGATAACATTGAGAACTCCACTAGATGTAATATAGGTGGTCAGATGACTGAATATCATTAAGGAGTCGATCGAGATAATCAAAACGCAAGATAAGGGATTAAGAAAAATACGCATTCATAAGTGGAATGATAAGAATGGTCCCAACTTTATGTGGGGTCTGAAGACGCCATACGGAAGAAATAACCTAACATGTGTACGGATTGAAGTGATTCCAGGACGGAATCCTTTTAAGCGGGAGAGAATGTGACACCCCGACCCGGAGTGATGTGTTATGCTAGAGAAATAATAAATTTAGAAAGTAGATACCCCGAGATTCGAACCCGTAAAGATGTATAAAAAAACGTAAGTTTCGGCGAGAGAAAACGCCTAAAACGGTTAAACGTGTTAAATACACGATAGTGACGCGTACTGAGCCAGTTTATCACCAGATACGTAATATCTGACGAATAAAAATTTCGAGAATATTTATTATGTGTCTTAATTATTATCTTCAAGAAATAAAATTTAAAACACGAAGAGAATCGAGTTCGTACTCAACGCCGCAGTGAGCTCCCGGCTTACCAACCCACCTATATAACATATTCTTCTTCTTCTTTTCTCATTTCAACAAAAAACACACACAGAAAAGGTGTGAGTAGTTAGAGAGAAAAAGAGAGTGCTGGAGCAGATTCCGGCCACCCTCCGTCGGTGGTCCGGGGGCGGCCGGTGGTGGTCCGACAGCGGTCGACGGCGGTCGGAGATGCCGTTTTTGACCCGGAACCATTTCTCGATGTCCTGAACGCCATGGTAAGCTTTTTTTAACCTGAATCTTACTTTAAAGTCATGTAAAGGTCGGAGAGTCTTATTGTTGGTTGCATATGGTTGTTAACAAAAAACACAGCAGAGTTCTAGGATGAATTCTGGGAGACCAAGCCGTTGGATGCGTTTCAAATTTAGATGGGTTGTTCCTAACACATAGGTTTTAACATCTACCAATCAGTTTTTAAGATCATACTCAGAGGTATGGTTTTTATGTTGAATAGTGTGGCTGATCGGATTTCCGTCTCTGGAAACACAGCCCCGAAGATCATCACTTTCCTGGAGATCCGATCGTTAGATTGTACGAATTTTGGACTGTATTTTCTTAAGACATATATGAGCATATCCACCGAAGGGAATTCCGATCACAGGTCTAGAAGTATGGTTTTGTCTATGATCAGTTTGTAACAGTTTCTACGTCGTAAACAGGAAACTTGGTTGTGCTGTTTGTTGGTTGAGATGAGGATGTACGAATGATCCGAGGCCAGATAAATGTTCATAATAGAAAAACGAACATAATGATGTATTGGTTTTTATTACATGTCAGTTTTTAAGGGGTTTGCATATACAAACCGACCCGAAGGTATAAGCCAGATGGTTAGCCTTTCATATGGCGTAGGTTTAGTGAGATAAAATGTGATGCTCCGGGAAGTTGTAGTAATGTTGAGGCTGTTGTAAAAATGATGTCAAAGCTCGGGATTTCTAAGATTAGCATCCTAGAAGCTCTTAATTAGTAAGGTAAGACTTGTTTTAATATCACTCGAGTTACTTACCATATGTATATACGTATATATAGTAATATATATACACGTGTATGAATAAGGATAATGGTGATGATTGTAAATCCGTCACAATGTTGACCATTGTGAGACGGTGTTGGGTTGCTCAAGAGTTGATCTTGACCAGCGGGAATCAACGAGTACCGTAATGTTTGCTTAGATACGTGCTAGGCTTTGAGTTCCTAACACGCTTCACACAGGTGAGTTTCATGACCAACTCCCATTTTTAAATGTTTTGGGGTGAAATACATGCTTGTTAATGTTTTTGAGTTCAAATGATTTCGTGTATTATTATTATTACTTGTACAAATGACAAATCATTAAGCACAATGGCTCGGGATATATATATACGTATAGTCAGTACCGTCTATATTTAAATGTAAGCATTTGCAGTGTAACATGTGAAACTCAAATGTGTAAATATATTATGCGAAAGTTATTTGATAGGGAAACCATTTTGAACCATAATTGATTTGTGTAGAATTGATTTAATAATACTCTTGGAAATGATTTATGTGTCATCATAATGAACTCACCAGCTTTATAGCTGACTTGTTTTAGCATGTATTTCAGGCACGTTGAGGACCCCAGTATTAGGACATGATGTTACAAGTCATGGAGACATAGGTTGAGTACTTATTAAGGCATAAACTTTGCATAGATAGACTTTTAGTGCATAGCTGTTTATTGTTGGACCTGAATTGTAGTCTAATATTATCAACACAGTCAAAGTCAACAAAAGTCAACATCAACAGTCAAAGTCAACGCAAAAGTCAAGACGACGCGTTCGGGACGAAGATTAGAGACAAGACGTTAATAAAAATATTTTGTATCAACAAAATATATTTAATCGTTTTCGTCTTTTTAGTATTTTATGTAATATATATTTTATATTTATGACAAAATATATATTAGACTAAACATTAGGGATTTATTTGTATTAGTTTCCATTTGTCATGTTTTAGTCTAAGTCTAGAGTCCTAATTGTCATTAGTCAAAAGTGTCATTAGCTATAAATAGTAAATGACAATTAGGGTTTTGTAAAATGCAAAAGTGTCAAATCTGAGATTTTCTCTTACACACAGTTGTGTGTGTGTTCTTGGTGTTTTTAGGGCTTCAAATCTTCATCTTGCGACATTAGACCACACCTGAACGAAAGTTCAAAAATCTGTGCGACACTACCTTGCGACACTACCCTGATTTTTGTGAAACTAGATTTAGATCTTTGCGACTCTACCAGGATCTATACGACACTACCCACCTTGAATCTTCCTGCAATAATTAAAAAAAAATCAAAACCATTAACCAAAACTCAGATCCATAAACCAAAACCCACATCCGTACCCGATCTAAACATTTAAAAAAAAAAGAAAAAAACCGACATAATCCACACATAACCTCATAACCACAACCATTACCTGTTAGATCTTCACCTCATAACCAAACACAAACCATAACCTCATAACTATAACCGCTAAAATCAACCAGCCATTTCAACATTACCCTCGTCATCATCATCAATCAACCTAGAACCAACCAATCATTTCCTTCTAGCCTCCTTTAACCTGAAATCATAATTCAAATACATCATTCACACGCTAAATCTAAACGCATAACAAAAGAAGAAAGAAAGATCTGTTAAGTTTGTGAAGATGTGGTGATGTTTTGGTTGCCGGTGATGAACAGAAACAAAGAAGAGGCAAGAAACAACAGATCTGAACAAAAGGAAGAAGAAGCAGGTGTTTTAATGAAGACGAGAGAAAGGTGCTGTTTGATGTGTTCTTGAGCCCGACCGAAACACCAGCAGTTTATGTAAGTGTTTGTGTTGTCGTCGGATTAAGCAAAAGAAAAAGACGAGAGAGAGGTGTCCAACGTTGGTGTTGTTGTTGTTTAAGCTGCTGCTGTTAAAACGAACCAAAGAGAAAAAGAGATTGACAAATCTTGTGATGTTGGTGTGTTGTTCAAAGAGAAGGAACAAGAGAGAGAAGTTTTTGATTGTATTTGTGAACCGTAGAGAGAGAGAGAACTTGTTCTTGAGTGCTGTTTTTGTTGTTGTTAAGCAGCAGCAGTTCATACATGTGCGTGTTTGTGTTGTTCAAGAAGAATGAAGCAGCAGTTTGTGTGTGTTGTTTGTGTATGTGAGCAGTAGATCTGTGTTGTTGATGTTCGTATGCTTTAAAAGAGACAAGAGAGAGTGAGTTCAAAAGAAAAAGGTGAAAGGAGCAGCAGCAAATGTTTGTGTTTGTTGAATGTTGTTGTGTGTTAGTTAAGTGAAAGAAGTTTAGGTAGAGAGATAGTTTGAAGAGAGATGATGAAGATTTAGAGTTGTTGTGTAAGAGAGAGTTGTTGATGTTGTGTTATGTTGATGTTGTGAAGTGTTGATGTGGTTGTTGGGTTGGGATTTAAACATTTGAACGGCTCTTTTTTATAATTATTATTATTATATGTTTTTTTTAAACATTAGGGTTAGGTTTAAAGGCTTTTTATTTGTGTTGGGTCAATGGGCCATTAAGTTAGATTTCAGTGGGCTATGTGTTTAGACAAGATGTTTTTTTTAAGGTTTGAGATTTAACGTTTTTAAATTGTTCGTCGAGTGTTAAATTTAAAATTTTATGGGCGTTTTTGTTAAGGTCGTCATTAAATTTTGAAAGGTGACGTCATTTGGCCGGGTTATTTTTGTTGTTATCATTTGGGCCTAAATTTGATTAAGTGAGTGAAAAATATTTTTGTTTGCTGGCCGGGTAATTTCAAATTTTTTTCTTTAGGCCGAGTTGTTTGAACCGAAAGTTTCTTTGGAGTGTTTCAGTGAAACGAAAACGTAATTTTCTCGGGGGAGAAATATTCTTAGTTTTTGGGAAAATTAATATTTTTTTAAAAAAATTATTATTTTTCAAGAGCAGGATTTAATTGCAAAATTTTTAAAATCTAAAAAAAAATGACTTATGCAGAAGTTTTTAACTCCTTTAAATCTGATGATCTCACAATGGCACAAAGCCGGTTTGATAATTTTGTAGTTTTAAAGAATGAAAGGATGCCCGTGGTTCTCGATCGATTTGTGATGGTGGAAAGTAACCTGAAGGAGCATGATCCTGAATCTCTTCCACCAGAATGGAGTTTTCATGTTAAAAATCTTAAGAAAGAGAAAATGTTTTCAGATTACAAGCTATTGGATGTGATCAACAAGTTGAAATCTTTTGAGTTGGATATTAAAAGAAAGGAATTTTTTGAAGCAATGATCCAACCACAAACCAACACACCGAATGTTTCTCTCATTTCATCTATGATTAGCAAATCTGATTGCAAACCGTTTAAGATGATGGAAAAATTGAAATCGATGGTAACCAATTCCAATTCGCTGACTGTGAAAGAAAATAAGTTGCAGGTTAGTTATGATGATGATATGGAAGAAGAGGATTTAAAATGGCAAATAAAATCATTAACTGTGAGAGCACGTCGGTTTATGGAGAGGACTGGGAGAAATGTTTGTACTGATGATAAGATTGAGATTGGAGAGGTTCAGAGTCAAATCAACTATGCTTTAATGACAAAGATTGTGGATGTTCAAAAGGGAAGAGTAAATGTGAAGAGGAATGTGAAGAAAGTTTGAAAGATGATGAAGGAAAGAAGAGAGCTGAGAATGATGAGATGCTGAAGGCAAAGGAAGAGGAACGCAAAAGAAACACAAGGGTATGCAATTGCGATAAAGCCCTTGCTGTTGAAAAAGTCATTATGGGACTTTCTTATGAGACAGTTCAAGACATGTGTTCATCTGCATGCAGAGTTCATCTGTTTGGTGTGTATAAAGCTAATAGACTTTTGTTAACAAATCAAGCTGAATTAACCACCATAAATACAGAACTTAAAAAGAATGAAGTTTTGTTTTCGATAAAACTCAATGAAGCTTTGGCTGAAATTGATCTTTTGAAAAGAAATCTTTATGAAAGAAACATTGAAATAAATCTTTTAAGTGAAAGACTCATATTAGCACAGTTTGAATCCGCAAAACTTCAAACCAAACTTGACAAGTGGTCTGTTGCTAGTATGAAAATGAATGAACTTGCTTCAAAACAAAGGGGGGCTAGGGTAAAAGATATGGTTGGGTATGACACAGAGGTTCGGACGGTTTTTCCGCCTCCATTCACTGTGTGTTATTCACCAACACCTAAACCTCATCCTAAAAATGATTTGTTTGAACAAGAATCTAACAGTTTGCATGCAGGTTTAGAGGGAGTTAATCTGAAGGAAGTGCGAGATGATTATGATTCTTCGACTGGTATGGGATATAGTAAAACGGGTACTGACAGTCAAGCTAATGATGTCTCAATCCCTGTTGTTTCTAATCTTGTGGCGGTTGTTACTTCTAATTTCTTTGATAAGTTTAAAGCAGGTGAAATTCCTACGTTTGAGCCTGTCAATAGTGAGAAGGAAGAGTTAATTCAGGAATCAACTAATCATCAAGCTGCAACTACATCTACACACTCAATTCCCATCAATCAAGATCCGTTTGAAGCAGAGGTACTTATTGAAGACTGGACAAGTTCAGATTATGAATCAAAGACAAAGGAGAGCCTCGGAGATTCAAAGATCAAGATGTCATCTGCAACTATCAAATCTGAAATGCTTCCAAAAACTGAATCAAGTCAAATCAGGATCTCATTTCCAGCTGCAAGACAAGTCAGTCTTCGATCCAGTACTCAAAAGAAGAAGCCTTCACATCTGTCCATCATATCTCAAGTTTGTAAAAGACTTGAGAACAAGCAAGTGAAGATCTCATCTCCCATCCAACAACCCACAACTCAACAAAAGAAGCCACAAGTTTGTTTCTCTTTCACTGCTCAACAAAAGAAGCCACAAGTTTGTTCCTCTTACATGGGCCAGTCAAGCTTCAAAAGCCATTCAAGGCTTGCTTCAAGTGTGGAAAAGATGATCATGTGCTCAAGAAATGCCCAAAAGGACATGCTTCGGGCGGTAAAGGCAAAACAAATTGCTTCTCCGGATCAGAGTCTAGAAAGAATCCTTCATATGGTAAAGGTAAAAAGGTTTGTTTCTCTGAATCTCAAGGTAAAAATCATACATCTTTGAATGGTCGAATGACGATTATTCCATCTCTACCTTCTCATATGAAGCCGGTTTCACATGATTCAAAGATGAATGTGACAAAATCATCAAAATCAAATTCTTTTTCCTCGGGGCTTAAACAGAAAATTATTTCTAAATTTAACTCTTTTAAATCGAAAATGTTTGAACCTAAACAAATTTGGCAAATTAAAAAGAAAGTGGAAAAGATAAGTGATACAAAAACTCGTTGTGTGTTTAAACAGGTGTACTATGCTGATGAAAACGGAACGCCCAGGACTACGATGGCTTGGGTTCCCCTTTCTAACTAATCTGTTAATGAGTGCAGGAACATTTCAGGAGGACTGTTAGTAATCCGGTTTACTAACAGAGAATGTTCTTTATTCAAATTTGAGGCGGCACAAACAGGTCATGGTTTTAGTATCATATCTTATCCACAGTCTGGATTTTCTCTAATTTTCACATATATATCTTCACAGCCACTGCATTTTTCTTGATAACTCGTTATAATTTTTTGATAGGATAATATGGAAGGCGTTTCTTTGGTAATTTCTGTTTTATATATAGTAGATAGTAAAAAAAAATGGGAGAGTCTAACTTTTTTTACTTGTATTTTTTATCAAGTTTTCACATCTCTTTGTGTTCGCTCTCGAGTCTTTTGAAAATTTCAATTTTGTGCTGAAATAGAAATTTTGGGTGAGTAATATCTCAAATGAAAATGAACTGAATATCATTAGTCCAAAATTCTTTTTGGTTTAAATATTTTGTTTATTTTGTAGGTTTCGGGTTTGTGTGGAAAGCATCCAAAGGAGGACGTTGATTTGTGTGACGATATGTCAATAGGCTCAGCTAGAATACAAGTAAACAACAACTCTATGATCAAACTAAATTCAAAAGAGCTCTGTGATAAGGATCATTTTCACAGACATTTGGCCCACACAAAGTGATAAGTTTGGACAAAAATGCGCTGAGAGTAATTGTTTCGTGCTTGATTTTTCCCAAATAACCCTTAGCCGTAGCCTTGAATGACGCTTCTCGTTAGCTCTTCAGAATTTTTTGTTCTCGTGTTAATCTCCTCTGCTATGCGAAAGCATTGGCCTGGAGTTATGATCTTCTCTGTTATATGTAAATATAGACCTGAAGCTCTCATCAGCACGTATAGATAATCATCTCCTCTGTTATACGTCAGTATAGACCTGGAGCGCTGATCATCTGTAATACCCATATTAAGCGTAGCTCAAAATGTTTATACATCATGTTCATTGTTTGACGCTTCATTCATTAAACTTAAACTCCATTTCACCTCCAAAAATACATTCACCTTGATCACTTGATCTGGGTTTATGTCCCTCCAAATTATAAAAAAATCTTGCTGAATCATCTAAACTCAATAAGTCATGAAGTCAAAACAAGTCACTTTGCTGAATGTCTGTGGAAACCGAGTTGCCAGAGTTTCTTCAAATCGAACCAAAAACATGATAAGATAGTCACAAGTTGTTTGTTGAAAGAAACAAGGCATGGGTTTAAATGGACAAACATATTGACAATCTAGCCAAGTCTTTATTTCTCCGGATGGTCGCTAGAAACGCATTATCTGATATCCTTCATGAAAATTTCTTTTATTATCATTATTTTATGTTTGGGTTCTTGAGTCTTGTTGGTTGTGTGCATCTTATGGGGTGTGTTCTCTTTGTTTAAAATATTTGTAATCTTGTCGGACTCGTCCTCTAATTTTCGAATTTTTTAATATTTTAATTAAAAAAAACAAAAAAAATGTGTATGTTCGCTAGATTTTATTAGTGTATAAAAATTTAAAAAAATCCAAAATGATTTTTAATTTCAAATTATTTTCAAGTCTTCCATATTATGCTATTAATATGCTATCATTTTCATATGCATTTCACAGGAAATTGCACACACAAACGAACACGGGTTCGTTTGTTTTCATACACAAATAAACACGGATTTATTTTGTTTAATGAAATGATCTAATGAGAGATCTCGAGATTTTGTTTGTGATTATGTTACAGATATTTGTTGCAAGTGATGGCCTATCATCAGTTGAGCAAAGCACCTGACCAGAGAACCTGTTCCTCAAAGTTTGCAGAAGATACCGAGCTAGGAATCCTTCTCCTACATCTTCTGAAGCACTCAAGAAGAGATCGTTGGAAAGCAGTTCCAGATTTTACGAATTGATGCACGCAAAATGGGGGAGCTTGTGAGATAAAGGATCTTCAGCAACATAATTTGGCAAATATAAGTCTTGGGGGAGTTTTGTTAGATCAGAAATTAAGACTGAAGCTTACCAAATTGAAGATCCAACAGTATTGACTTATCGGTGCTGATCACGATGCAAAACGTTGATAATAATAGACTATGGGGGAGTATTGTTGGACCTGAATTGTAGTCTAATATTATCAACACAGTCAAAGTCAACAAAAGTCAACGTCAACGGTCAAAGTCAACGCACAAGTCAAGACGACGCGTTCGGGACGAAGATTAGAGACAAGACGTTGAAGTCAACGGAGTGTTATTGTTAATAAATATATTTTGTGTCAACAAAATATATTTAATCGTTTTCGTCTTTTTAATATTTTATGTAATATATATATATATATATATATATATATTGTCTTTATGACAAAATATATATTAGACTAAACATTAGGGGTTTATTTGTATTAGTTTCCATTTGTCATGTTTTCGTCTAAGTCTAGGGTCCTAATTGTCATTAGTCCAAAGTGTCATTAGCTATAAATAGTAAATGGCAATTAGGGTTTTGTAAGCTTGTATGAGCTAGTGATTGAGAGTTTTCATTGTATCATCTTTTGCAATCCATTTTAAAGATCAAATTTGGGTTTTATTTATGTTCTTCAAGTGCTCATCTCATATTCATCACATTTTATATCATTTGATCCAAATTCTTCACAAACTACTGATTCAAATCTGATATTGGGACCAACATTTATAAATTCTAGACATGGACATTTATGACTTCTGTTGTACTCTGTTTAAACGGCTATGTATTGTGAAATACCAACTATTCTTCTAGCCCCGGAATCGAGGTCTGACAGAATCTGTGATGAACCACTCATTCTCATGTTCCTTGGAGTTCAGGAATCATAAAAACCTTCATCATTTTCAAATGACACATATTTCTTTGATTGAATCCTCTTATGAGGCTTTGCACTCTCACTATAATTACACCCATCAGTGTTATGATTCACTCGACCATAAATCTCACACCACTTATAAAAATAACAATCATCAACACAGTGATTGGTCATATCACAAATGTGACAATACTTTGAAAAGTAGCAATCTTTAGTATTGTGATTTGAATTGCTACATTTGTCACACCAAAGTTTTGTGATTTTGTCATAGATTTGAGATTTAGCACTTTGGGATAGTGTTGGTTCTTGTGAAGGTTTCGGAATTGTTATTGGTTGAAACACTTGTTTTGGTTTGTACACTTGTTTTGAATTAAGTTTGACATTTGAACTTGTGGCAACAGAAGCAACTTTCTTAGATTCAAAAACATTAGAGTTTGATTTCTTTTTCTTCTTTTGTTTCTTTTTGATTTTCTACTTAAGTTCAGATTGAGCAGCGGAATTTTCAAGATCATGACCTGTTGTTAGATCAGAGACAGATTTGAACTTAATTGAGATTTCTTTGCTTTTTGTTGTTTCAAATATCTTTTGAAATGTGGATTATCAAACGCATAACCTTCACTTTGTTCACCATTTTGGTCGTTGTAAATTAGGGGTGTGCGCGGTGCGGTTAGGTTCGGTTTCTACCCTTAACCGCAACCACAACCGCAATATGCGGTTAGTGGTTTTCATAAACCGTTCGGTGATCGGTTTTTTCGGTTTGTGGGTTTCGGTTTATTCGCGGTTTCGGTGCGGTTACGGTGCGGTGCGGTTATTTATTTATTTATTTTGTTTTACTAACCGAAGTTTGAAAGAGTAAACAATAAGTATATTGATAGATACGACATAAGTTCATTAGTGGGATAAAATGCATTATATCAATAGTAAACCACGATGTGTTACGTTCATAAAGAAACAAAGTTCATTAAAGTAAAAAAAAAGACAATCAATAAAGTTCAAAAGATTGTTTTGTAGTCTTCATCAGAAAGATCCACTGCACTTTTGCCTGTAAATATAAACAAAACCACTCCATTTTAGTTCAATAAATAAGATCCACAATCTACATGTCATATTTACTTATATTAAAACAAAGTACTTAGGTAAAACTCTATTATAATTAAAAGAGTTAATTATAGTTCGGTGCGGTTCGGTTATTTCGGTGGTTAGAAAAAGGAATAACCAAACCGCAACCGCAAATGTCGGTTTCGGTTAATTTCGGTTCGGTTAATTGCGGTTACCTTTTCGGTTTGGTTATTTCGGTTCGGTTTAATCGGTTAGTTCGGTTTCGATTCGGTTAATTCGGTTTTTTGCACACCCCTATTGTAAATCATTTTAATTTGACCTTTTTTTCTAAACTCTGCCCTCTCTTTGACATCCTCAACAAAGAAATTTGAGTATTCACTGTTGATTGCATCACCCACTGATTTTACAAAACCATTAAATTTTTCAGTTTGAAGATAAACCAATTTTGGTTTAAATTTGGTTTTGGTTCATATTGACTTGTTTTCATAGGGTGACCTTCTTTCAATTTTTTAGCATCATGTTCAATTTTAACTTCTTTGTTGATTTTAAAACTTTCAAAATCATCAGATGAATATGAATTTTGAACAAAAGATCTCTCTTTAGCTTGGGCTTCAGTTGAGTAATCATGAGGAATAAAGTCACTTGGCAAAGGATTCGTCATTAATTTTGGTAACTGTTCAGAGTTCACAGGAGGAGGTGTAACTTTGTAAGTCACTTGTGAGAAACCCAAACCATTCCCATTTTTTCCTTCCTTTTGACTTGCAAGCCATTTTTCCATTTGACCTTTTGTTGACATCAATTGTTCATACTTCAATTTATATGTGGATGCCTCCAACTAACATTTTCCAAAAGATTCCTCAAGAATTGTTATAGAAGATTTTAAGATTTGTTCTTGAGCTTTTGATTCTTTGAGATCATCAGTTAAAGATTTAATTTTCTTTTCAAAATCCTTTTTTTCCTCTTTAGTTTTCTTGTGACTTTTAATTTCAGCTTGCAATTTGTCATTCGCAATAAAAGAATGAGTTTTGTAATGTGTTACCTCATCTAGACATGCTTTAGAACACACATTCTCTTTCATATCATCAGGAAGTGGTGGATACTTGCTTGTAGCATCTTCAGACTCTTGTATCTTTTCTGCATCCACATTCTGAGCCATTAAAGCAAATTCCTTTTCTATTTCAGAACCATATGCACTCCAATCAAATTCTCCATTATAAGTAGCACACATTGCTTTGTTATTTTCAAATTGATTATTGGATGTGGAAGTTTGATTTGAACTCACAGTGTTTTGAGTAATCTTTGCAGTAGGATTATTGCATTCTCTTGAAAAGTGTCCATACAAATTACACTTGGAAACATCTCACTTTGGATTTATCAAATCCAAACTTCTTATTCAAACTTGGCTTGTTGAAGTTTCTGTTTGATTTCATCTGCCTTTGAGTTCTATATGCCATCATGACCATGTTCCATTGAATATCCATTTCTTCTGCATCATCTGGATTCATGTCATTTAAATCTTGCACCATCAGTTCCATAGGAGTCAGTTGACTTCCTAAATAAGCTTGAAAGCTTGCAGTATAAGCAGCTTTGTATTCTTTTGATTTTAACACAATGTTAACAACATCTTGAGCCTTTTTAACATTTACAGTTTTGAATTTTCATTTGGAGTTTCAGCTTGTAACTCTTCATTGAAATCACCCATAACTGCATTTTCAGTAGAGCTTGCAAAGAAACAATCTCCTTGGAAATGATCATCAACTTTATCAATTTTTGCAGACATAAATGCATGAGCTTAATGACCTAATTTCTCACCTTTAAAGATGGATTGCTCCATCTCTTTCTTTGACATCAAGTTTCTGGATTGTTCATCCACAGCCAAGGACTCAATTTTGGTAACTATGTAATCCAGATTTTGTGAATCCAAAGAAATAGTTTGCTTGAGTGTTATAACAGTGTGTTTCCAACTTTCTGGCAGTGAATGTAGCAACCTCAAATTAATGTCTTCTGTGTTAGTGGGAATCTCCATAGCTTCCATTTTAGTCACCAATTGTACAAATCTGTTCAGATGTGAATTTATGGATTCACCAGGTAATGCAGAAAACATTTCTAACTGTCTTTTGAGCTTCTGCTTCTTCATACTGTGACACCCCGCCCGGCGGCGGAAACACCGGGCTGTCAAGAGAATTGGATATCAATAGTAACCAAAGCACATGGTAATTATTTAATAAGTCTAATAATGATTGTTACCTTTCGAACATGAGTCTTAAATAGAAACGACAAAATTCATAAAACAGAACCATAATTGTAATTGTCTTTATTATTTAACTAGGTCCAAGGCAATCCTAAGTCTTGGCAAAGCAGCAAAATAAAATCAAGCGTCTTAGCTATTTAAAGCTAGTGAGTAAACCACAATTGATACATAATAATATAGAAATCCGAGATCATCATAATATGCTGCGCAATCTTACATGCATAGCTATTTCATATCATTATCGACCATGACACCTTGAGCACATTGAACACACATTGAACACCATCATTGTATAGCAACTTGTAATCATTTGTCATGAGGAACAAAACTCATGTAATTAATTAAAGATAACCTTTTTAGCAACTGTCAGGTAACCGTCTCGATATAAGTTATCAATAATTGTTTAGCATCTAAGGGACGTAGCAACATAGCATAGCAGCTAGTATCATCATATAGCAACTTGTAACATTGAACAACAACTAGACACATTGAAATTGAATGGCCGGGTTTAAATCACCTGTTTTGAAATACATGCAGGTGGGTTTGTCAAACCATTAGCGCTAACATTGTACAGGTGGGATTACTAAGTAACAATACTACTTTAAACTACCACATTGAACAGTAGAGCTTGCAAAGAAACAACTTCGCCGGAAAACAGATAGGGTGGCCGGAAAAAGGGAGGTCGCCGGAAACGCGTGGGTGAAGGGGGTTGGGACTGGGTTAAATAAATTTACATTTAAGGCCCTTGTGGTTTGGTTTTGTTTATTTAGTTATTGAAAAGTTTTAATCTGTGACACCCGACAAATTCAGGTTAACTTCGTTAGTTAAACTCTGTTAGTCACGTTAACGCAATTATACTTTTCATTAATTTGACGAATTAAATGTGCAAACTGTTATGCAAATATACACACGAAACGACCACACGAGTTAATACCCGGGCGTTGGTGATCTTAAATGTATACAAATATAATAAATATATATTTTAATTGATATGTGTACTTAATTGTTGAAGTTTCGTGTAACCGCGTATTTTACCGGTTTTAACCATTTACGGATTTCGGTAACCATTATGAAACAAAAATGAATATTTGAGAAATATTTTCATTGTGTTGCAAACCGAAACAAAAACGGAGCCCGTGGATCATCCATGTGACCTACGGATGGCCCAAGGCCCATTATTTTAACCTAAACTAATTAATTAACAAAACAACTACAAACCCTAAACCTATTTTAATAAAAAATTCGGCCAAGAACCCCTCTTGGTCTCCTTGAAGCCGTCACCTTTCCGGCCAGATTCCGGCCAGCTCCGACGTCGTCACGAGGCCTATTATATATCAAAATCTTCGTCTCGACGAGACGGTTCCAATGATAGTAAATACGCCTTCTAACTCGTAGCGATGAAAAAGTTATGGCCAGTTGAATGATTCGGCTGCTTTGTTCGTCAAGTGATGATATTCGGTTGTGTTGGATCTTAGGTGGTGTTTTTGGTTGTTGATTGAAGTTACAAACACATAACAAGTAAGTTTCATTCTTAACATTATATATATGTTACGAAAGTTATAGGAATGAAACCCTAGTTCATCCAAAATGGCCAATTGATGATTGTGTTGTGGAATTGGGATATTAGTTATGTGTTATTGGTTATTTGGATAGCAAGATGATGAAATTGGTGCAAAAAGTGTGTTTATGGAATTAGGGTTTGATATGGAATCATTGAAACTTGATGTTGCATGATCGATATTGTGAAAATAGGATTGAATATGTATTTAGATGATGAATGGGATGAAGATTGGCTACTTGTTTGTGAAATTTCATGATTGTTATGATAGATTACTAAAAATAGTAACTTTTGTGTTAGTGATCGTGTGAAATCGCATGTTATGGACATATAATGATCATTATGGACTTGCTAGCATGTTTGTAAGATATGTTAGACGAATTTTGGTTATTTGAACATAGGAATTCGACTTGGTTTGGAATACTTGCTAAATGTAGAAACTTTTTGACATGAAAATCGACTAGGATGCATGTGTTATGATTTTGGACGTACAAACGTGATTTGGGGTTGCATGTGAGTGATTTTAGACATGTGATGATTGGTAAACGTGCTTTGATCATGCGTTGACATTTATAGGTACAAGTTGAATTGAAAGTGAGTACTTGAAATTGGTTAACTGAAGTCTAGGTTGTATATGCAAGATTAACTAGAATGTATGATGAAAGGGTTATTATGCTAGTTGTACAAAACATGTGAACATTATGTATTGCTTAGAAATGACCACACATGCTAGTATGCTTCATGTAGGAACCGCAAAGTGTTAGTATGTGTTGTTGACTTGTGTAGTGTGCTATGGTATTTGTGTAATAGTTGACATGCTTAGGATGTTGGAATATGCAAATATACTTTACAAATCCGACCTTCCTATAAAGGAAACTTTTGTGGAAATTGAAATCCAATTTGTTGGTTGTGTGACGTGTAGTGTGGTATGCGAATGTAATATAGTTAAATACATCATTTGTAGCGTGTTTACACTTAATAAATCACCAACGGGTCGTGGGTCAACTCGGGTCAACTAAAAGTCAAACATGGACCAAAAGTCAACTAAAAGTCAAACTTGGACCAAAAGTCAACTAAAAGTCAAACTTGGTCAAACTTGGACAAAAAGTCAAAATTGGTCGAACTTGGACAAAAAGTCAAACTTGGACAAAAAGTCAAACATGGTAAAAAAGTCAAACTATTCCAAACTCGCACAATCTGTATGACCATTTGGATGCATAGGGTACTATGACCCTACATGAACACACATTAATAGACCTACTGTTATTTAGGTTGCTGTATTACTGTGTGCTTTTAGAAACTGAATTGCTGCGCAACCTAAGGTGAGTTCACTAAACTACACTTTTACTATTCTACCCTTTTATGGGCTGAACACGGACGATTACTTTTACGGATTTACAAATTTTGTATGTCGCATGTCTGGATAGAGCAACTTTTATTTTGTTCATGAAAGACCTCATGGATACCTAGTTGACCGTTAGTATTTGTGAAATAGCGGGGAAATTTTGAGTAGTACTACTGGGTTTGACAAACCCCACCCGGGCTAGTCGCGCTAGCACGACAGAAGGACCTGTCGAACGGGTGTTGAATGACCTAACATACTTACAGTGCATCCTGCTGGGATGTACGAACGGGCAAAATGCACTTAATGTGTAATACGTCAGCTTCGATCAGATACATACGCCTCTAGGACATGTGCTGTAGACTAGCTACCTACAATGACATACTTAATTTATATTTCTGCTTGCAACTGAACTTACTGGATTCTATACTTACTATGTGAACTCACCAACCGTCGTGTTGACACTTGTTAGCCTTTCACTTTTACAGGTCATTGGGGTACCACGCACCTAGGACATGGCATGGAGTCACGGCTTTTCATTTAAACACTTTCTTGCATTAAAAATCATGTTTTGAGTTTAATGACTATTTAGACTGTGTATCTCGTGTTGGGCGCGTGTTCTGCGCATTTAGTTTACATTTAATATTTTGACATTACATTTCGATTACGCTTCCGCAAACTTTTAAACGTTAACTCTGTATTAAAATTTTCTCATTTAATGAGACACGTATGTTTTAAATTCATATATTGTCGTTTGGTGTAACTAATGACTGAGATCCTGGTTTGTCACACACTTAACGGTAAAACTCTGTTAGTGGATTTTGGGGGTGTGACAGATTGGTATCAGAGCCATTGGTTATAGCGAACTAGGTTTGCATTGCATTACATTCTAGACTATAACTGTACACTACATTAGTTGCACCGAGTGAATTATTTATGAACTTAGTTGGACTTGTGAAAAATTTATTTATGACCCACATACATGTGATATACACATACACACGCCTACACTAGCATTACATGAAGTGACTAGTTTGTATTATGTAACACTTTAGAGCAAAAGTTTTTTTTTTTAGTGACTTGCTATGCTAGTGAAGCTTAAACTAGGTATGTATCTG
Organism: Tagetes erecta; assembly: GCA_030867185.1. Lineage (NCBI taxonomy): Eukaryota > Viridiplantae > Streptophyta > Magnoliopsida > Asterales > Asteraceae > Tagetes > Tagetes erecta. The sequence continues at coordinate 25,844,222 of CM061495.1, read as the reverse complement.
CTAGTTTTGAATTGTTCACTGAAGTCTGTGATGTGTGATATATATATATTAAGTAAATGTCGTTCACAAAACTCAGGTTTTAATTAAAATGGAAAACCCAACAAAACTCACACAAGCGGCAAGTGTACCGGTCGTGTGTAGTCAAGCTAAGTAAGTCCGAGTATCGTACCCAAGAGACTTGTTTGGCGGCCCTCAATAATAAATCTTTATCGACTCCTAACCGATGAAACTTTGTTTATTTTTAATTATTTAAACTAAGAAAATAAAGACGAACTAATATTAAAACTTATCTAAAAAATAATTAAAAACTAATAAATGATAAATAATAAAAATGACAAAAAACTTGAGACTAGCAAATATGGAGAAAGCAAACCACCTAGGTAAGAATCCTATCGACGAATTTCACTATCCTTGAGATTAACAAACTGTATGACTCCGGATCTAAAAAATATGACAAATAGACAAACTAAACTATGCTAAGCCTTCTATAGGTCTTATAAACATAATATAGAGTTTCTAAAGGTCTTATGAAGCTCACGGGATGACAGAATGAATCAACTTTAGGTATCTTCAAACCGGGAATACTAAGGTACCCTAATGATGTATCTCCTCTCGGTCTCAACAATCACAATACACGTAAGACTGTCCCCGACAACCCTAGATGTAAAGAGGTAAATTTATCTAACCCAATTTATGACTCGGAATTACAAGAACCAAAACCGATAAGGTAAAGCTTACTCTCGTATAACTCTACTCCTATCAAGTTAAGATAAAAGATAAAACCAATAGCCTATCACCTCTCGGTCTCTAGACTAGTAGAACACTAAGTTAAACCAACATCCAAAACTTATTCCTATGATTAACTATCTCTAGCTTAACCACAATTAGATCTCAAACACCAAGTTTTCAACCTAAACATGCAATTCTAATGAATAAAACACAAAGTTAAATAATTAGAATCACAAGAGGATTATGGAATTAAATACCAATCACAACTTAAGATGCATACACATCATAAACCGGAAAAAGATAAATACTTTCAATAATATTCAAGTCATACAATTTATTAAAACCCAAAAGATAACAAAACTAATCAATAATCATCAAACCTAGGTAGTTTAATAGTTTAGCTACTCATAACGGTCAAGAACGAATCAAAAATAAAAATATAAGTAGCAAACATTATGAAAAAGTTAAGAACTAAAACCAAGAATTCAAACCAAAAGTGCGATAAACGCGTCAAAATTAAACTCTTGATCATCAAAACCTTGAAACTCCTTCTCCTTCGTCCGGCAAATTCTCCAAATTCACCCAAAGTGCCAAAGAAATATGCTTTGCTCTCTTTTTTTTTTCTCGTTTTTACTCTGTTCGATCCCCTCTTTTCTTTTCTTTTTTTTTTCTAAAGCTGCCGTCCACCACATTTGATGTTAAATATATTAAACATCTTAGGTTTTTTTTTCTTCTTTTTTGTTGCGGCCGAATAGAACTTTTTTACAAAATAAATCACATGGGCTTATTTAATTCACTTTTTGAATCCTTGTGATGGCAACATAATAACCCAGCTATGTATTCTAGTTGAAATCCATCTCCACTTGGGCCATTGAAATATTAATATTCACAGTTTGATTAAGCACCTGTAAATAAGTTAGTTAAATGTTTAATCAATTAATCTAGTTAAATCATTTTTATTCATAAACTTTTAACTACTTTAAAACATCAAACATAGACCGAAAACAATAAGAATTTAACCAAGACTAACTCAAAAGCATGAAGAATATTTATATAAAATATGTATATTTTAGACCACATCAGTCTGCATGAGAAATATTTGACAATGGCCTTGTTCAAAAGTATCCCGCTTTTTAGGCCAAAATTTTTTTTAGGGTCCTTAGTTGAGAAACAATTACATTTCATTATAACTTGAAACTTACATGACTATGGCAACAAACTAGTTTCGTATGAAGCCTAGACAATTCAGTTTTGAATTACCTACCTCATTATGGCAACCAACCGGCAGAGACCGATGCCTAAGGTATAGAGGTACATGAACAACAATAATTGATTTTTGTCCAGAAACTCATTCCTAGTGAGGTCATGACTTATTACTTATGTGACCTCCTACGTGCTATTACAAATTACTTATTATACGACACGTTCGTGTGCTACAACATGTTACTTAATATGAGACATTATTAGTTGTAACATGTCACTTACTGTGTGATCCACTACATGTTATTCACTTGATTTGATATTACTACTGCTTATACACATTGTACACCCAGATTGTGCCTAGACTAGTAGTCTTACACTTAGTATGAACTTACACCATACCTGATACATGCAACCCATTGATACAGCACACTGATAGTCTGTTGGTGTCCTATACATCTAGTGTAGTTATCTCCTACTTATAGGTTTATCATACACTTATACCGCTCAATACTTGTTATGGAATAACAATGCCACACGGATGAATGTAAATCCAAGAACATAACTAAACATAAGATTAATGTACCCGGTGGGAGACGAACTTGGGTGATTGTGTAAGGTAAATTGACGATTACGGGTGCGCAACGTAATGGTGAATTTACAGGTACACGATGATCCTGGCAAAGTCTGCCATGTCGGTAGTACCCAAGAAGACACACAACGGTAATGAACCAATCAGTACAAATTCATTTGAAACAAACATCCATCTCTAAATAACGCACTGATACCAAGTTTATGCTTAACTGAACCCATAAAACCCGCCCACCTATGGATGGTAGACAGTTACAATGCAACCTGTGATGGCATATCACCAGTTTATCTTAAAACTACCTACACATTACGATTATGCAACTAAATCACAGATAATTAAATTCTTGCCTTGATAACACACAAATAAGAACAAAGAGCTATACTGATAAACCTCACAATGTTTAATTACTACTATATTTGACCCCTAATGATGATGACTTCTCCTTCATACAAACAATCTGAATCCTCCAGTTAAAACATTTTTCTTACTTAATTCCCAAAATTTCAAATTCAAGTCTACGGACTATAACCTTTTAGCACACCAGTAATATCTTAACAACATTGCATCTGCAAGTGATTGTTAAACAAACACTATAATTGTTAAGACTCCATGGAGGAGCCTTATAAAGCCAACAACTTATTTAAAAATAACCTCCTGTTGATATGGCGAACCAACTGCGTAATATTTCTCATTCAAAATCACTTCTTGTGAAGTAAATCTGTATCACATAAACCTTCATGTGAATACCTCGGAACATACCAGGCTCGCTCTAGAAGTATCTCACCTAATCGTACCCTATTCTCAATTCTACAAGTTAAACAGAAGTTAAAGTTATTTCTGATAATAAGTTACCTAGAAATAATTCCGGCTCATGATGTTCCAATTGTTAACGATGCACTGGCAAACCACACATGTGGTATGTATATGGTTCAATCTAGTTGGATGACTTGTCACGATTCAGGACTCTTGTAAACGTTAACTAATACACCCAATCCACATCTCTATTATTGTAAAACACGTATTGGATTTAATTTATTTTATTATTATTATTATTATTATTATTATTTTCCTCTTTAAAGAACCTATATTTAATTCAAAACATTATCTACATTCTGTACATCGTAATATATATTCAAACCTCTTCACCTGCTTGGAAAAGTAGAATCCAAGTTAAGCATTCTTAAAGTCTCAAGTTTGTGATTATTCACATTTGAACCACATAAAATTCTAATACATAACTGAAATTTCCATATATATTATAACGTTTCCAGTTCACTTAAAGTATATTCCCTTCTTCCCGACCCCTTTGAATGACTTAGTAAAGTAGGCAAGAATGTTATTAGGTGACAGGTACGCCTTCAAAGTGCTGGTGGTGTGGTGGGTTAGCTGCGGTACACCCTATATATAAACACTAACGGTACGTGGGATGTGGACCTGAAACCAAGCCGATAATTAATCCGGGAAACTCTAATATAAAAAAAAAATAAATAAATAAATAAATAAAAATAAAAAACACGAAACTTCATATAAAGCTATTTGATCTATCACTTATAGGATAACCTACTATGTACTAAGATAAATTATAACTTTCATATATCCTTTATTCACAATAACAACAAAAACCAAACATTTCATAACTGACACACGCATATAAATTCTGATCTGGAATACATTTCACGACTCTAAGAATTCTGTTGATGATTACCACCATCAACAATAAACCAACACTACCAGTTGATGTTCTGAGAGAGATTCACTCATTACGGTCCAGGGTAACCGCTTTCTAATTTGTTCCATTCCCGGTACACCTTTGTAATTGCCAAGAAACATAATATTGATACTCTGATTATCCTTTGGCACTTTGGACGCCTGACGTCCCTTCATAGAAGCTCTATTATCCAGCAATTTCCATATTAAACTTAATTAGCTTCCTTAATAAAAAGTGTTTAGCCGCCATGTAAGAAACTTTAACCTAGCTATTTTAACTTGTGAAGGTCATAGTAGAGGAAACCATATAAGATATGATGATACTTAAGCCACCCGACACATGTAATGATATAACATGAGATCCTTTCTAATCCGTTAATGAACTTGGAACCCTAGACTTTAAATCGGACTGTTATACCTCATCGTCTTCTATATCCTCAAATGGTGAATTTAAACACTACCGTACGATGAATCCCGTTATAAAAATCACAGCTAGAATATTACTATTTAATACTGGAACCCTCACCTAGTAGGTTAGGGAGCTATAATCACAAATAATGAACTGGACTAAAACGATCTCTCCATAAAGAATAACCGAATCAAATCCCCACCTAATGTCGGCTTACGAATCTCATGGAACCTGCCTCTATGAGAAAATGGTTTGTTTATCGTATACTCCCTCACACCCTCGTAAACAATACCTTGGAGTTCAATTAAAACATGTGGCCTTTAGAACACTTGTTTTCGGCTAGTGTTGTAGGAATTAAAATCTAAAGATACAACGGAAATCACGTAACAACAAGAGCTTGATAATACAGTAACACAACCATAAAACTATCTAGGTTGAAACACTAAACAACAAATTAAGAACTTGGTAATGAGATGACCAGCATGAAACTCTGATCATACGCAGGAAGTGGAGCGAAATATTGAGGTATTGTAATTGTAACAACTATGTAAACAAATGTATGGCGAAGTCTAAGATAACATTCTTGAAAACCTTCTCAGTGAGAAAATGTTTGGCGTATCATATGCCCCCCAGACACACTTCTAACCGTAACACTCGGATCTCATCAAAGAGAAAATCGATTGTAGTCCAAAGGATTAGGAACACTTCATGTAACATAGACACTTTCAATTTTTATACTACTTCAGTAAGCAAACATTAATAACATTTTACCCAACATCATCATCCAACAACTTTTCTATCGACTACAACGAATCATGAATACTTATTAAGTTCCTTGATCGTTCTTGCTTAGTTCACGTGCGTCCGAACATATAGATAGTATCAGAATTCTTTCCTCATCTACTCTTAGAAGGTCCATGACATCCTTGAGACCGTGTTTTGACAACGTTTCTTTAATGAAGTCAAGTACCTACACACGGTTTACCTTGTACACAAGTTGTCTGAGTCTAACAATCTATACCAATAAATGAACTCTTCAGTTAATACTTCGCCCTCGGGTAGCTAATAACAACGTGAGACTCATTAATATAAATCCCCGAAAAGTACAGTATAGAAATCGTTATTTGTAAGTCCCATCCAAAAACTTTGGAATTCCATCAAAACCATGATACATTAGACCATTTGAAACCCTAGGGTATTGGCCTTCTAGATCATTGACTGGACCAGTATTAAAAGATAAATATGGTACACAACGTTTCTGATGTCTTCAACCTAATCAAGCTCTTACGTAATGGAACACTTGTCGTCTCAATCGATGAACAATAACGTTTCACAGAAAATCAGTTGAAATATTAGTCAAAGAATTCAGAACACTCAAACACTGTAAGATCACTATAGTCGAAGTTGGCTAGAACTTAGAAGCATCTTTAATTATTTCAAATGACAACATCAAATACTAATACTATTGGTTAAATTTTCAGGACGAAAATTCTTTCAACAAGAGGATGATGTAACACCCGAGAATTTCAGATTAACCCCGTTAACAAAATCTCGTTACTTCTATTAATGAAATTATACTCCACATTTAATTAGTTGAGTTAAACGTGCTACATATTACACAAACAGTTATATGTAACGACAACCCAAGGAATTATCAGATCACGTGAGTTAATACACGGAGGTTGGCGAGTTAATAAAATAATAATTCCGAACAACTAAATAAATATAAATTTAGTGAACTTATATGTTATGTGACTGAAAGGTTTTTGGGAACATTGTGTGACAACTCAAAACCTATTTTAACGACCGTATCCAATTTTCGGGACGAAAATTCCTTCAACTCGAAACCTATTTTAATCTGTGACACCCGACAAATTCAGGTTAACTTCGTTAGTTAAACTCTGTTAGTCACGTTAACGCAATTATACTTTTCATTAATTTGACGAATTAAATGTGCAAACTGTTACGCAAATATACACACGAAACGACCACACGAGTTAATACCCGGGCGTTGGTGATCTTAAATGTTACAAATATAATAAATATATATTTTAATTAATATGTGTACTTAATTGTTGAAGTTTCGTGTAACCGCGTATTTTACTGGTTTTAACCATTTACGGATTTCGGTAACCATTATGAAACAAAAATGAATATTTGAGAAATATTTTCATTGTGTTGCAAACCGAAACAAAAACGGAGCCCGTGGATCATCCATGTGACCTACGGATGGCCCAAGGCCCATTATTTTAACCTAAACTAATTAATTAACAAAACAACTACAAACCCTAAACCTATTTTAATAAAAAATTCGGCCAAGAACCCCTCTTGGTCTCCTTGAAGCCGTCACCTTTCCGGCCAGATTCCGGCCAGCTCCGACGTCTTCACGAGGCCTATTATATATCATAATCTTCGTCTCGACGAGACGGTTCCAATGATAGTAAATACGCCTTCTAACTCGTAGCGATGAAAAAGTTATGGCCAGTTGAATAATTCGGCTGCTTTGTTCGTCAAGTGATGATGTTCGGTTGTGTTGGATCTTAGGTGGTGTTTTTGATTGTTGATTGAAGTTACAAACACATAACAAGTAAGTTTCATTCTTAACATTATATATATGTTACGAAAATTATAGGAATGAAACCCTAGTTCATCCAAAATGGCCAATTGATGATTGTGTTGTGGAATTGGGATATTAGTTATGTGTTATTGGTTATTTGGATAGCTAGATGATGAAATTGGTGCAAAAAGTGTGTTTATGGAATTAGGGTTTGATATGGAATCATTGAAACTTGATGTTGCATGATCGATATTGTGAAAATAGGATTGAATATGTATTTAGATGATGAATGGGATGAAGATTGGCTACTTGTTTGTGAAATTTCATGATTGTTATGATAGATTACTAAAAATAGTAACTTTTGTGTTAGTGATCGTGTGAAATCGCATGTTATGGACATATAATGATCATTATGGACTTGCTAGCATGTTTGTAAGATATGTTAGACGAATTTTGGTTATTTGAACATAGGAATTCGACTTGGTTTGGAATACTTGCTAAATGTAGAAACTTTTTGACATGAAAATCGACTAGGATGCATGTGTTATGATTTTGGACGCACAAACGTGATTTGGGGTTGCATGTGAGTGATTTTAGACATGTGATGATTGGTAAACGTGCTTTGATCATGCGTTGACATTTATAGGTACAAGTTGAATTGAAAGTGAGTACTTGAAATTGGTTAACTGAAGTCTAGGTTGTATATGCAAGATTAACTAGAATGTATGATGAAAGGGTTATTATGCTAGTTGTACAAAACATGTGAACATTATGTATTGCTTAGAAATGACCACACATGCTAGTATGCTTCATGTAGGAACCGCAAAGTGTTAGTATGTGTTGTTGACTTGTGTAGTGTGCTATGGTATTTGTGTAATAGTTGACATGCTTAGGATGTTGGAATATGCACATATACTTTACAAATCCGACCTTCCTATAAAGGAAACTTTTGTGGAAATTGAAATCCAATTTGTTGGTTGTGTGACGTGTAGTGTGGTATGCGAATGTAATATAGTTAAATACATCATTTGTAGCGTGTTTACACTTAATAAATCACCAACGGGTCGTGGGTCAACTCGGGTCAACTAAAAGTCAAACATGGACCAAAAGTCAACTAAAAGTCAAACTTGGACCAAAAGTCAACTAAAAGTCAAACTTGGTCAAACTTGGACAAAAAGTCAAACTTGGTCGAACTTGGACAAAAAGTCAAAGTTGGTCAAACTTGGACAAAAAGTCATACTATTCCAAACTCGCACAATCTGTATGACCATTTGGATGCATAGGTACTATGACCCTACATGAACACACATTAATAGACCTACTATTATTTAGGTTGCTGTATTACTGTGTGCTTTTAGAAACTGAATTGCTGCGCAACCTAAGGTGAGTTCACTAAACCGCACTTTTACTATTCTACCCTTTTATGGGCTGAACACGGACGATTACTTTTACGGATTTACAAATTTTGTATGTCGCATGTCTGGATAGAGCAACTTTTATTTTGTTCATGAAAGACCTCATGGATACCTAGTTGACAGTTAGTATTTGTGAAATAGCGGGGAAATTTTGAGTAGTACTACTGGGTTTGACAAACCCCACCCGGCCTAGTCGCGCTAGCACGACAGAAGGACCTGTCGAACGGGTGTTGAATGACCTAACATACTTACAGTGCATCCTGCTGGGATGTACGAACGGGCAAAATGCACTTAATGTGTAATACGTCAGCTTCGGTCAGATACATACGCCTCTAGGACATGTGTTGTAGACTAGCTACCTACAATGACATACTTAATTTATATTTCTGCTTGCAACTGAACTTACTGGATTCTATACATACTATGTGAACTCACCAACCGTCGTGTTGACACTTGTTAGCCTTTCACTTTTCAGGTCATTGGGGGTACCACGCACCTAGGACATGGCATGGAGTCACGGCTTTTCATTTAAACACTTTCTTGCATTAAAAATCATGTTTTGAGTTTAATGACTATTTAGACTGTGTATCTCGTGTTGGGCGCGTGTTCTGCGCATTTAGTTTACATTTAATATTTTGACATTACATTTCGATTACGCTTCCGCAAACTTTTAAACGTTAACTCTGTATTAAAATTTTCTCATTTAATGAGACACGTATGTTTTAAATTCATATAGTGTCGTTTGGTGTAACTAATGACTGAGATCCTGGTTTGTCACACACTTAACGGTAAAACTCCGTTGGTGGATTTTGGGGGTGTGACATAATCTAAGTTTGCAAATTAACAGTTTTTGCCCAAAGTTAATTTATAACTTATACTAATTAACTAACTTAACTATGTTGAGATGAAATGTTGATATAAGTGACGGTTTATTATTGTTAGCATGTTTTTTGACGTTGGAATGGTTATTTGAGTCTTTAGATGGTTTAAATCTTTACAAAAGACTCTTTTCAACATATAATATATACATAGATATATATATTTATTTTTGAGATATAATTATATCTTAATAACTAATTGGTAATCGTTGATTAATAATTTGATCGATAAAATATTAAATACAAGAATAACGTAACATTCAATCAACTTTATATATATATATATATATATATATATATATATATAATATCAAAGCGTTACATTTAACGTAAAATAAATACAAATACATTAAAATAGATAACTTCGGATTCGAGTCGGGTATTCGGGTCCGGGTTTTGGGGCAGATGTCACACATACTTTGAATTTCTGTTCCACCTTCACGCATTTGTTGTAAAATCTTGTACAAAGAATTTCCAGTGACATACTTTTTGGTTCTGGTTAAGAAAGCCAATTGGGCCCCATGGTCAAATATTAGTATGCCTTGAGATCAATAGCACATTTTCTGAGATCTTCCTTAAATTCTTCACCTTCCAATTCATCCATAGGTATCACCTTCATTCCATCCTTATATGCATTGTCTTTGTATTTATCAAGATTTGAAGATGGTCTTGGAATATGAGGACCATTTGCAATAGCTCTCCACAAGTTATGATCAACTGCGTTTACATGATTTCTACACATGATTTCCCAACCCTTAAAGTCAGCTCTTGTTTTAAGCAGTGGAACTTTAGTAGCATAATCAGACCCATTGTTTTTGTTATTTGCCATTTTGAACACTTTGTTGATGTTTTAACAAAAATCAATCGATCTGCGGACAATAGTGTCCATCTATGTTGGTCCAGATGATCGATAGATCCGTGCTATGTTGATATAGATCTGATCACAAACACTTGTTACCTCTAGATCTAGCAAAAAATGGGTATGAAATTGATCAAAAAGTAATTAAACCATAAAGACCCATTTAAGTATTTGATTAAGAAGATAATTATATGAAGATGAATTGGAGTAATGCAACAAAGATATAACCAGACAATTCCTTGCAATCACAATAACCGGATTCGAACTCAGATCAAAAGACAATTGTATTCAATAAAGTTCCAAGAGTTCTTACAAATGAACCCTAAACAGCTATTTATATAGCAGCAAGTTTCGCAAGTAGTTTCGCAAATGCGAAACTACCTGCTTGCTAGATTAGGACACGTTGCATGCGACACAAATATAAAACAAAACAACACAATCTAACTATTACAAAGAAAATCAAATACGACTAATCGATTACAACTAAAACAAAGTACAATAAAGATAACGACACGGTGAAGTACCACCCTACATGTGGTCATCAATACTCCCCCTAGGGAGGTACTTCACCAATCGGGTCTTCCAAATCAGCTCTAGCTTTTGCAGCTCCAAATATTTATGTCAGCTCACGAACTTCTGCCTGCAACTCGTTCAAATAGAGCAGCTAGCTTCTTTGTTTCCGCGTCGACTCCACTCTTAATTGGATTCTCGCATTAAATGTTCAGATCATCATCTGAGAAACCAAACACTTCCATTGGATCAAACAATCTTACTTCAGCTCCATCCTTTGTACGTACAACCGCCTCTCCAGTCTGGTTGTCGTAGAACCACTTATCAAATTCCTGCAACCTGGATGGACTTGGATCTGGAACCCTCAGTCTTTGTACGGTCTTTATCGGCTTAAGCTTTAATATGATCTTCCCTTTTCCAGTAGTCCAGTCTAATTCTTTCTTCGACCTTCTCCTTTCGAGCTTATTGTAACCGAATGTTTCAAAGTTATCTTTTAAACCAGCATGAATCTCTTCTTCCAATAATTTCACACGATCACAAAGATCTACGTTGATCAGAGGTAGAATAGCCAACCGCATCAAGTCCCATTTCGGAAATGTCTTGAAATGCTTACGGTTGTTGATATAATTAATTCTGCCCCTTCTCCTCTTTATCATAAACTTTTTCAGCTCCAAACTGAATTTCCAACTAAAAATTTTGTTATCAGATTCTTTAGAGGTCGGGCCATCTATATTCTGGAATAGAGGAGTGACGGTTTCTAGTTCGTCCTCCTTCTTGAACCAGTCAGATTTGTCTAGCTCGAACACATCACCCTCTAAATCACTCTTCTTTGTGGTATAGACCATCTCCTTTTCTTTAGTCTCATAGTACTCAGGCTCGGAGTCGAAGTCCACCAACTGTTCCTCAACTTCTTCATCTACCAGCTTTAGCTCATCAGTCTTTGCATCTTCCACAATCACTTCATCTCCACCCAAATCAGTCTCAAGATCGAAACAGAAGTCATTAGTAACTTCTGTTTCTTTAGCAGTTCCGCTTCCACCAGCCCCACTGAAACCTCCGAAATCTTTCCTACTAGTTCCCGTCTGAACCATTTCTTTCAGCGTAGGATATTTTGATATGTTCACCATCCCATTAATCTCAGCCTCGGTTTCAGTCTGTCCAAACTTTTCCTCCTTTTTAACTTCATACAATTCCGTCAAAAGTTTCTTGATCAGGCACTGTTGATCAAGAACAATCTTCCTCAAATCCTCCATTTCTTCTTCTCGATGCTTCTCACGCTTCTCCATATTCATCAACTTTGTTTTCACCATCCCTAACTCATTTGCGAGCGACGTATTCAAGCTTCGAATAACATCCTCATCAAGCCCAGCAACTCCTTTCTTTTCTGGTTTTCTTCTGAACGTTTCTGGCAAACGCCCTGAAACCTCCAGCTGCTTCCCTTTCGATTTCTTCTTTTTCATCTCTGAATCAGACTCGGTGTGAGAGGGCGACCGATCTGCAGCCTTCCACTTCTTCTTTCCTTTTGACTTTGCAATCTCGGCTTCTATTTCATCCACTTCCTCCTCAAATGGCACCTCCTTTTCCTTAATGTATTTCTTTCGCTTCTTAATTTCAGCCTTAATTACGTCCCTCTATTCCTCAATCCTTCTTTCTTCCACAGCCTTCAACTTCTATATGTATTCCCATCTTTCATCAGTGTACATATTTCTGAAAAGATATGTGATCTTTTCAGAAAAATTATATCTTGGAGCAGCATAGTCACCAAAGATTCGGACGTTCATTGGCGTCAGTACCAATACGTCCCCAAGTTTCTGCAGTTCTGGCTTCAAATAGTCAATGAATGTCTACACAAACCTTGGATACAGCAGCCACTTGTCCTTCCTCGAGGCCCAAATGTTTTCTATCATATACTCAAAAATCATTTGTGGGATGTTGGCCTTGTCTCCTCGACACAGATTAAGCATCGCTCTAGCCCATTCAAAGTTCAATCCGTCCGAACCCCCTTTTCTGTGATCTAAAGAGGCAATAATCACGTGTGCAATAAACCTCTATTCTTTCAACAAGAAAGACTTCTTGATTTCCTGCCTAGCCATGAAGTGAGTCCCCTCGAATCCCATCTCAATGAATCCATTGTGCACGTCGGTCATGTTCAGTAGCACAGGTGACCCGACGTCACGTCCATCTTTAACATCTTCGCTACAGCCTCAGCAGTAATAACAATTCGTTCCCCCATAATTGTAGCGGAAATCTCCCCTGGCTGTTTGTTCAAATCATAAGTTGCCGAATTCCAGAAATCTCGAATATGCTGCTGATCCATTACTGGATCCTAAGTAACAACAAAGAATATCGGAGAGCTCTTCAGCCAGGATATCGCATCTCAAAATCCAACGGACGTTGTATCCTTATCGTTTAGATGAGCGACTGTGACATCTGCCCCAAAACCCGAACCCGAATACCCAACTCGAACCCGAAGTTGTTATCTTTTAAATTGTATTTGCATTTACATCTTTAAAATGAAAAGCACGTTATTATTATTAATAAATACATTGGATTCTACTTGTTTCCCGTCTCAATTAGCCAGTTGTATTGTAGCCCAAAAACATCTACGTATACTAAATAAATACTATTTACGATAATATATCTCAAAACTATACATATATATAGTCTATAAAAGAGATTTTATAACAATTGTTAAACAAAAATTGTTCGGAGCCTTGGAGTAGTTCATTTAACGTCATGAATGAGCTAATGATACTAGAACGTTACTTATATAAATGTTACGTCGCAACTCGGTTAATTTAGTTAGTTAATATATATATATAAAACGAATTTTGGGTCAAACTTGTAAATCTTGAAACTTGAATTAAAGGTTTTAACTACAAATTAAACCATCACAAAACACGAGGGACCATATGTGTAAATTTTATAACCTAGCCCCCAGCCCCTCTTAACCCACGTTTTTCCGGCCAGAGCTCCGGCGAGCTCCGGCGAGTGTCCGGCGAACCCAAAAACGTATTTTTTAACCAATTTCAATCAATCAAAATCATTCCAAATCCTTTCCTAAACAAGTTTCGAACCTTCCATTCGTCTAAAACACGTTCTAAATCATTGTAAAACAAGGATTGATTTGGGATTTTAATGGGGTAATCGACCATTCCTTAATTACAAACCGTAATCGTCAATTTAGCCTTCCAAATCAATACTAACCAACCTATTAACATTCCATAACATCAAAACAATATTAATTCCTCCCGAAAATTATCAAAATCGAACACCCAAAAACTGTATTCCGGCGACCTCGTGTTCATCACCTTCCGGTCACCATCTCAGGTAGTTTTTATACTCATTTGATTCCTCTTGATCAAATACATCTATCTATATCATCAATTTGATCTCATATCGTTTCCAGATTCTCGAAAATCTTCAAGAACCGCGACTTTGTTCATCACATTCGAACCCGTATCAAACGTTCACCAACAAGTAAGTTCTTTATATCAAAATACTCGTGGTACAACGTAGACCAATAGCCCTCTGTTGATTTGGGATTATATTAACAGGTTTGGATGAATTGGGATGATTTCGTTTCTAGGGCTTGAATGTTTATGGGTGTTCTTGTCAAATAAAAGATAAAGCAATTTAAAAACAGATAAATTAAACAAAATTGAATCTGGTCCAGCGGTGGAAGTGTTCTGTTTAATATCCGCAGGTCACGGGTTCGAGTCCCCTAGCCTGCAATTTTATATATATTTTTTATTCTTAAGTTCTTTTACCTATTACTTAACTTCAAACTTTAATTACAAAACAATTAATACATGATATTCTTTATATTAAATACATTTTAATATTTATAAAACTATTAAATTCTAGATTCCAATAACAATAAACACTTTTCATAACTATTTGATTTATACAAATATTTAAGTAAAATTACAAAAATATTTATGAAATATAAATATTTATCCGAATAGGAAAATACGACTACGTTGCGTATCAAAAATCACAATTTGAAGTTCAAAACCCTAATTCCTAAATTATAATTCAAAACCCTAATTTCCTAAATTATAATTTAAAACCCTAATTCTCAATTTTAATCTAAAACCCTAAATTTCAAATCCCAAATCCGAAACCCTAGATCTCGGATTTGTGATTTTTGTTTCTATTGGTTCGTTTCTATGTTCGGGTTTTTCCCAATTAATTAGGTGGTACCAATAATTGGGAGACTCTTGGTTCGTTATAGTTGTGTTACTTTTCGGATTATCTTTGCTTTACGAGGTGAGTAAACTCATTTTCCCCTTTTTCTGTTTTACTTTTTGGGACTGAAACATGTGCTTATTACGATTCTATGGTTTCTTTTTGTTTCTTATTTCTTTTTCAAAATGAGATCATATAATATGTTAATCTAGTTTGGCCGCTTGATGCAATCTTATGTGTTAGAAATAGAAGTTATATTATTTGTAATTTCCACCGGTGCGATATTAGCGCTAATGGCTTGACTAGCCCACCTACACTAATGGCCTGATAGGCGATATTAGCGCTAATGGCTTGACAAGCCCACCTACACTATGATCTCGGATTTCATATTATGTATTATCAATTGTGTTTTTACTCACTAGCTAATTTGATAGGTTCAATTGGATCGATATTGCTGCAAATCAGAACAATCTAAGTACACAAACACAATTCAATCAATAACACAATCCATTACTAATAATTCTCTTGTATTGATGATCAAAGCATAAAAGTTGTAGTACAAATGTGCAGGAGAATACAAATCACACACACACAATTCTCTCTCTAGCATGTAATTGTGATCTAGACTCTCTCTCTAACATTCTCTCACAACATGCTTTATGCATCAACACATTAGGGAAAATACAAAATTAACCCTAAACTATACAAACATGTATAAACAAAGTACAAAGTAAATCTTAACTAGAAACGAGCCCTAACAGTACTCCCCCTAAGATTTAACTTTGGACTTCAAAAATCTTCAGTTTTCAACTTTAGCTTTTCAGCTTCAATCTCTCAGAAATCTTCATACTCTTCTTTAACATCCAGCAACGGCTTTCCTTTGTATTCTTCTTGTTCTTTTAAAGCTTCTTCTATGCATGACTTGAACTTTTCAGCTATCTTTGCTTGTCTCGGCTTTGATTCGTTTGTAGCAATGTCACAGTCCTTCATTCTTTTCAGCGTGTCTAAGGAAATACCTGCAAAGTCAATGTTAGCATAAAACTCTTACGGTTTCTTCCTTCCTTTGACCTTCACTTCTAATGTACCCTTAGACGTCACTCTCATGTATTCGATCTCAGGCATATCAATCTTCACAAGGTTAGCATTAAGCAATGCCTTCCTTAATCGAATTTTCTCAGTAACAGCCCCAATCACCTCTATCATAATCACAAATAATCTTCTATCTTCTTCAGCAATAGGATCTTTCAACTTTTCCATCTTGAGGTTTCGGAGATAATCAATGTAAGATGGATGTAGCAGTTTGAGCTCAAACGTACTAAATAATGTGATCATGTCTTGATCCCAATCATCCAAATTACGTACCAACTTCAGCTCATAGGTTTCTTGATTATAGAAAACCTTCAGAATGGGCTTTGTAGCTTGAGAACCATCAATCACCTTCAACCCCGGATCTGTGACTTTGTCAAAATATTCATCTGAAAATTCTTCCAAGTACATGTCACGAAGTATCAGCTTCTTCTGTTTCCTCTTCTTCGTATCCAAGTATATTTTATCTTCTTACTGCCCTCGAAACTCTAAAAACTTTGGCATACGGCTGATTCCGGCATCCAACAACATAGCACATTTATCACCACGCTCTGCACGCGTGTGATTAATCAACCTCAACTTGTGCAGTTCTTTCAAATCTTGCACTGGCAGCTTGAATATGCTTGAATAATAGTGATAAACATCACATAGCCCATTCACTCTCTTGATCAGAAACGCATCAAAAATCTCATCGTATTTCCAAGCAATGATCTTAACATCTTTGGACTTTTCCAGCACGATCATTGAATCAAGCAATTCAGCAACAGACTGACCCTTACTCAGCAGTGATCTGACAATATCACCTGCTGTGGCAGACTTGTGCCATGATTCTCGCACTTCCATTGGAATGTTATAAGACTTCATCTCACTTGGAAACATGTCAATAAGCTCCTTCCTCTTCTTATGCGCATCAACAGGCAATGCCATTAAAGGTATCTCTTTAGGTTCAAGCACTCTGTATCTTTTCGTCAACCCATAATACTGAGGATTATTGTAATCCAAGAAAAACATCTGGTTATGCAACGTCTCAGTCTTCATAAAGCTCACCACAATTTTCTTCAACGATTCTCGTTTCAAACTCATCAGAGTCTTGTATGGATAGTTCCTCGAACTAAGCCACTGACGCATGCCTGGTACAGTCATTTCTTCTGGATTCTGATGATATAGTTCTTCTGGAGGAAGATCATCAATATTCAAACTTTCTTGCAGAGGCGTCCATTCACCCATTTCTACCACAAACTCTTTTTCATCACCTTCTACTTTGTTTTGCGCATTCACACATTTCTCATATTCCTCGTTTATTTGACTGACTGTAAGTCCATTCAAATAAACAGGATTGTACTTCATCTTCTCTAAATATGCAAATCGCTCATCCAGATCAATAGGTATGTCATTATCAGGATTAGCTTCTGGTTCAGAATCAGTAAAGTCCACTTCATCCAAATCATCTAATGCTTCGATTGTGGGTGCATGTTCAGTTTGAACCGGCTCAAACTGAGATGCTTCTTCAATAACAGCTTCCTCCACAATCTCAGCCACTTTAACCATCTCAGGCACTTCAGCTGCCTGTACAGACTCAGATTGAATCGGCTCAATCTGAACTGTTTCTTCAGCCACTTTCTTAGTTGTCACATCTTCTTCTATAATTTCTAGTACAGCATCCAGTTTACGTTTTCCCTCAGCTTTGTCAAGATTGACAAGATCAGCAGCTTCATCGGGAATAGGGACAGATTCTACAATTGGTTCTGTCACAGTCTTAGATCGTTGTGATCTAGTTTGATAAACTATGACGTCCCTAGGAGTCTCAGACACTCCAACGTCTTTATCCGCAACAAACTCTTTATCAGACTCTGAACTTTCTGTCTCATTTTCTTTCATCCATTTTTCTAACACTTCATTTTCAGCACGTAAAGTATTGCATTCTGCTTGCAATTCCTCATAGTCTGCTTTCAGCTTTTCATGATCAGCATCTAATTCTTTGAAAGTTTCCAGATTCTTTTGATGAATAGCCCAAAACTCCTCCAATCTCTTCTTCTTCCTTTCATTAGATGCTTTTAATAACGCATTGGCATCTAAAAGTTTGGCTATCATCCTTTCTAAGTGATATATCTCACCTTCTTCTTCTGTTAACTTCACATCTGATGCAACTTTAGGTGAAGACTCCTTTGGTTGATTAGTGTATTCAGCTGCTTTGGAGGAAGTGGCAATTTCAGCTTGTTCAGGAGCAATAAATCCAGCATCAGTATCATCGATCGTCTGTGCCACAGTCTCCACTTCAGCAACTACTTCTTGTGCAATTTGAACTATATCGATCTGTTCAGGCACATACTCATCTTCAAGAACTTGCTGCTCCTCAACAGTTATAGGCTCAATCACAGTTGTGGATCTTCGAGATCTGGAATAATGAATTGTGATATCCCTAGGAGCTTCCATAACAACATCTTCTACTGCTTTCACAACCTCAGCAGGTTCATTAACTTCAACATTTTCAGTCACAACAGGTTCAACAACCTCAACATCCATTTCCACATCTTCTTTTTCTGATTCCTCAGACACTGATTCATCACTGTCTTCTTCAACAACATCATTATTTCCATCATCACTATCATCATCATCTTCACAATCAGCCTCACCACTCTCAGACTCATTCTCATCCTCATTATGTTCTTCATCTTCTGGATGACGAGCAAAGTACTCATCATCATCTAACAGATTATCCGGAATCTCATCAACAAGGTCCAATGGATTCACAACCTCACCTTGTGATATATGATGATACACAACTTCAATGTCCTCATCATTGTTTGCTATATCTCGCATATAGGCAAACATCTCAACATCTTCAACATTTTCAATACTCATCTTTCGGTAAGATAGAGCATTCATATCTTCAGTGTATAATATCCCTCCATTAAAACCTTCTACTCGAATAATTGGATGAGCAATGTTGATCATGAGTTGCAAGAATCTTGGATACATAAGAAACTTGAACCTCTTCCCTTTAACAAGGTTAAACACAAACCCTTTCATGATCCATTTCGACATATTGAAAGGTCTGTTCTCTGCAATTGCAACTATGGGAGAAGCAATGTCAGAAGGGAAGTTGTCAAACCCAACACTTCTCCTCGACATACACTGCTGGATGACATAACACAACAGTTTCCACTTCTTTCCCAATCGAGCTCTAACAAACTGCTGCTTTGGAAATATGGGAGGATGACCCATATTGATAAAGCAAGTCTGACACTCAGCAGTTGTTAGCTCATCTGTAGCACCAATCTCATCATCATCTATCCTTAGAGCAGTCCGGATAGACTCTTCAGACACAGTTAATTGCAACTGTCTGGAAATGTTTCCTCTAACCACTTTAACACCGGCTTCATCAGTCAACACCTCAGCAGTCCTCCAGAAACTTTTGATCAGTCTTGAATATACAATGGGTTTGGCACACATTGCATATACATATTTTGTTCTTCTCAAAAATCTGATCATGTCTCTATACCCTTCAGCTTCTGGTATAGATTCATCCAAACAAGCAACAAGATTGTGCTTGGGCTCAAACTTGAGATCATTCATCTGTTTTGACAAAACAAGACATATGTGTTAGACTTTTCATTCATAAATAACAACTTTTGCATAAGTATTTAAACATAAAGTTATAATGTAAAATAATCACATAATCATTTTATCACCTAAGTTAATCTAACAATCTGATTTTCATCATTTTGATAAACACAACTTTGGGAATCAATGATAATACAACATTTTACACTTAACAATTTAAACACTTAAAAGACACAAATCTGAAATTTGTATGACGAAATTGTTTAACATGTTTTTAGTTCAGTTTTAGCATCGACTTGTCACACAATCACAGATGATTCATCAGTTTAATCTCATAAATCTGAACATTCAAAAGTTCATCAATTAATGAATGATATAAAATTTTTAGTTGATTCAGTTGATTTTAGATGATTTGATGCAAATTAATGAATGATTATTGATGATCGACAATGTGACAACCCGAAAATTTTAGGTTAACACCGTTAACTCTTTTAAATCACTCTCTTGTTTCGTGAAGTAAACTATATATAAAGTGTAGGGTTAGATTGTAAATAAACCAATCACAATATTAAACTTATCAAACTTGTTAATCTAAACTAATGACTTACCAATAGTCTAGGGGGCAAAGGGTAAGAGATCTATTAAATAAACCCAAACCCCCCTTTTAACCCGTCGCCCTCACCGCTCAATATACATCTCCACTTCTAGCCAGCACTAAAATTCTTCAACCCTAGATCAGCCGCTGCACACCTCTATCATCATCATATCGCATCGGCTTCCTCCTTACATCGTAACAGTACGATCGCGTCTCACCGTTATGCATTATTATTGCTGGTCGGAGAACCAAAATATTCTGGCAGACCTGCAACTCCGTTCATCACTATCACCGTAGTCACCACCGGTAACTCGAAACTTCTAATCCTCTGGTACGTGTCGTTTCATTCATCATTTTGGCTTGCGTTAGTTATGATTACGGTTCCATTATTCGAACGAGTTTCGGGTTTCGGTTTCGTTTCGTGATACGGTTAATCTCGGTCCAATGTATGTGTGTTTGTGAATATGTATGTAGATCTAATCGGTCATATGAAGGTGTGTGCAACAATGAAACATCAGCCGAGTATATTAAAATGAAACATCAGCCGAGTATATTAAAATGTTGGTCGATAAAAGCGTTGTATGTAAGTGAGCATTGTATGTATGTATGCGTTGTGTATGCACAAAAAAAAGGAAAAACTTGTATGTATGGTCTGTTATATATAGCATGTGTATTGTATGTGTGGTTAGATATATGGGTATGATGTCTTATGTGGAGTGATGCACAGATGGATAAATTCAAATATATGCATGATCTTAGTATGATGTTACATGTATGTGTGTGTATATATATAACGTGTGTGTATGTATGAAACAAGAAGAGGAATAAGTAAATATAAAGATACATTATATATATATATATATATATATATATATACATGCGACTGTTTGGTGGGTATACATATATGTACATACTAGGATGTATGATGGTGATGTGGGATGTGCAAATTGTTTGTAGGTAGATCTTTATATGTGTATGCATATATATATATATATATGTAGGAATGTGTATACTAATAGACATAAGCAGCAACAAAATTCACGTAAATGTGTATGCGATGTATGTGTTATGTGATGTATGGATATGTATGACGCGGTGTATGAAAATGCGATATATTGGGAGTATATAGTGTTATTGAGTTTCTTTAAATGTGAGTATACTTGCATGTCGGTACGATGAGTGAATAAACAATATGTGATCGAATAAGGTAAACTGTATTTTTATATATGTAATCGAGCAACACCAGTGATGATATTGTAGGTGTGTAACTAGTTTCAATGTATGTCGCGTATATGTGTTTTGCCTGCGTATCCTGAATACGAATGTATGCGTTTAAATGGAACAACAGTAATATTGTTAATGTGCATATGTTGTGTTATGTGTGTATTTGAGGAAAACAAAAGTATGGTAAATGTTGGCATAATAACTTATGTGTGATGGTGTGTAAATAGCTGACATGAGGTGTGGAAAGTTATGTGCACTAGATTGTCATTGTGCAAGGACGAACCGAACACTCGAAACTCTAGCGAATGCGAAATAAATGTATGTATATATTTTATTTATACATCTAAGTATAAGTTTTAGTTAATAATTAGTAAATAACTATTAAAGCAGGTCATAGGGCAGTTTAAGACTTTTGGGTTCAGTGTGCTGTATTTGCTGTGCGCTTCAAAGGTGAGTTCTTTGCCCGCTTTTAAATCTTTTTCGGGGAGAAAACATACAAATGTTTTTAATGCGCCTTCGGGCAACTATTTTACAGCGCCTTCGGGCGGACTGCATTTTTATGTCTTCGGGCAAGATTTTAAACAGCCTTGGGCTGAGTTTTTATGCCTTCGGGCAAGATTCTAATGGCCTTCGGGCTACGGTTTATGCCTTTAGGCAGGGCCTTCGGGCAACGATTTTGATAAAACAAAGTTCTATTGTCTAACTGTTTATTTTACTGAGCATGATTCCACCCAACCCTAAAGTCCTTTCCTTTTTGTCGAGATTATTAATATACAGTGGGTATAACGGGGAAATTTGAGTAGTACTACGGGTTCGGCAGACCCCATCATGCTGGATTGGTTTCCAGGTGGTGCAAATTGTCCTTTAACTTTTGGTCACCCGTCGTGGTGGTAACAAGGCAACCTTATTGTATCGTTCAGTTTAATCTCGACGTGCTCATGTAGTAAACGAGGTGGTCTAGCTAACCAGCAATAGTAATGATGTTTATCGGTTAAACGGTTTCAGTATTTTTATATACTCTTGTTACTTAAACTCATTGAACTCACCAACATTATTTGTTGACTCGTTTTAGTATGTTTTCTCAGGTGGCTAGGAGCTATGCACGTAGGACATATCATGCATGAGTCGTTTTATTTTATTTTGAACAGTTATTTACGTTGTTGGCTTTAATGAAAATAAATGCCGGTTTGTGCTAGACTGTTGAGCACAAGTTTATTTAAATAATGAGTTTGTTTAAAAGCTTCCGCTAAACTTTGAAAACTTACATTTTTATTCCCTGAGTTTTGGGTTAACGTTTAAGTTATACTTCTATTTAAAACATTGAGTCAGTGTTACTGTAGCTAATGGCTTGAGATCCTGGTATGTCACACGCCTAACGGATACCCCGTTTGTGGAAAATTGAGGGTGTGACAGATTGGTATCAGAGCCATAAGTTATAGGGAACTAGCATTTCATTACATATAGTCTATAACTTTAAGCATTTGCATTAGTTACACTCACACTGCACAGTAGTACCATAGTTAGAGATAGTGTTTGTTTGCCTATACGTGATACATTTTTTACGTGCTTGCCTGATATAGGATCTTTGTAGTCTAAGAATCCTTATACGAAATACTCTGTCCTTATCCTAAACTTGAATTTAAATTTTTCGCTTAAATCTGATTCTTCTTCGCCGAATGTGGCCGAGACATCTTCTCAAGGCGCAAAGAGGCCAAGAGTATGAGCCTGACGATTACAACCATTTTGACCCGTTTGATTATCCCTTCTAGAGTTCGTGAAGTGGAGCAAGTTATTCAGCAGTTCATTCCTTCTTTTCAAAATACGTTAGATTTTGTAAGCCCAGAAAACCGATTTTTATTCAGGTTCTTTTTTTTTTCTCACTCTGTTGAAAGCGTGGTGACAACAAAAGCGTGAAGGTATAAACCACTCAAATCATAAAGACTAAGACGTTGAAGTTATCCGTAGTGATCTTCTTTCGTTAAGTATTTTGTTCTATTCTTTAAACCTTCTCCACATTGTTACACTTATCTTATTTCATCAAGTTGGTGCTTGTTGCTCTCGTGAAAACTATTGACTCGGAGAGGCACCTCGTGAAGAGGGGTACTGCTCTTATACATCCTATATTCGGAATAATATAAACTATCTTATTAAGCATGATAAAACTTAAGATTAAAGCACATGATGGGAGACAAACTAGGGTGAT
The DNA here is from genome assembly GCA_030867185.1 of Tagetes erecta. Lineage (NCBI taxonomy): Eukaryota > Viridiplantae > Streptophyta > Magnoliopsida > Asterales > Asteraceae > Tagetes > Tagetes erecta. Next base: position 25,820,503 of record CM061495.1, on the reverse strand, counting down.
TGTGTAAGGTAAATTGACGATTACGGGTGCGCAACGTAATGGTGAATTTACAGGTACACGATGATCCTGGCAAAACCTGTCATGTAGGTTACAACCAAAACTCAAAGGTGAAGAACCAAACAACACAGATTCATCTGAAACAAAACTTCATCAATAAGTAACATACTAGTATCAATTTTATCCTTAGTTGACACTTATAAACATCCACATGTGGAATTTAGACACTTACAATACACCTATGTGTAGTAAACAATTATAATACCACATTCCAATATAAACTTTTACCTTGCTAATGCCCCAAACTCAAGATACAATGGGATGCCTTAAATTTTGGTCAGTGTGTTATGACATCTTACCCAACGCCGATAACAACTTAATATCATGGTATCCTCGATCGAGCATTAAACAAATCTAGTAATAGTAAGGGTTAGTAGGAAGAGCCCTATAAAACTACGACTTATTTGAAAACTCCTTACTGTCAGAATTAATCAGCCACATAATATCTCACATACATGATCGCTCCTCGTGAATGGTAATACAATCACTATTTGTATCTCCACTATTGTAAAACACGCATTGGATCTAAAAACTTTATTTATCCATCAAGAATATTTAAATTCATAAATATTATCTACATTCACTACATCGGAAAATATAATCAAATCTCTTTACCAGATTATTCGTGTAATAGTAACACAACTTAAGTGCTATTGTTGCAAGCCTAAAAGTGATCACCCTTGAATTTTGTTTTACGAACAACCTTATTCTATCTATTATTCATATGACAATTCGCTATATATCTAGACACTATAACTTTCGGGTATCCATTGCCCACAGTAATAATGAAAAGCTAAGTGAATTTTATAACCGCCCCCCCCCCCCCGCGTGGGTATAGAACTCTGAACAATGAATATGTTCCGTGACTCTAAGGATTCATTTGATGAAGAGTATAGTCCGCAATAAACAATTGATACCAACTAGCATTTTGCTTGAACCTCATGCATTAAAGTTTAGAATAACAAACTTTTATTTCGTTCATCCCAATACACATTGTATTGCTAAGAAAGATAATAATTGATGCTCTCATTGTCATTTGACACTCTAATCGTGCAAAATATTTCTTTCAAAGATCCGGTTTATTCAAGAGATCCTAACTTGTGTAAAAAAAAAAAAAATTAACTTCCTTGATCACAACTATTTGATCCGCAATGTAAGCAATAGTTAGCTAATCGTTCTAAAACATGAAAATCTCAATAGAATAAATTTCATGCTTAATGAAACTATTGATGTTACACGAACCAAGTAATGAATTAACATGACATCATCATCTGACTCGCTAGTAAGCTTAGAACTCGAGATCTTAAACACTTTAAAGGTTTAAACACTATCACCCAATGAAGCTTAATATCCAAATTCTTTTTTGCATCTTATTGATTGAACCCTTATATAATCCATGCGTACAAAAACCCGCATTTTAAAAGAAATATGGTTAGGCCACCCCCATAGAGCTACACGATTGAAACGAATCTGTTATTCAAACAGAAAGATAAGATTCTTGAAAACTTTCTATTTGAGAAAAGGCTGGGCGTATCATATACCCCCCGGCACACTTCTAACCGTAACATTCAGAATTCATCAACAATAAAACTTGTTGTACTCCAATGACTAGAAACAACTCATGTAACATTGACTCTTTTGGTTTAACACTACTTCAGTACGTAAAAGTAAAAAAATAATAATAATAATAAAAAAAAAATTTAACAACGTATTATCCTATGTCGTATAATTACTTGTTCTCTTAATCATAGAAAATCCCATTACTATAAATGAAAGAAATTACCTATTAAATTTCTTTATCATTTTTTTTCTTAAAACATGTACTTTCGAAACATATAAGTAGTGTTATTATTCATCATTCTCCATCTATTCTTAGAATTTCTATGACATTCATTATGTCTGCGTGTGGACAACGCTCCTTTTAATAAATTAGAGTATCTACACACGGTTGAGCCTATTTTATGAGCTTTAAGAATATATAATTTTTTAGTTAAGACACAATCCTTGGATATCTGAATAACAACTTCAAGCTCGTTGATATAAATTTTATGAAACAGTCTGAACATAAGTCGCCCTTTATAAATGAGAATTCCCAAAACTTTGAAATTTGAACCCCCCCCCCCCCCCCCCCCGCGGTTAAATTAGACCATTCGAAATCCCACATAGGATTGGTCCAATATTTCTCATGTTTCTAACCAGATGGAGTGCCTGCCCAGAGAGGCATTCGCCATCCCACTTAATATATTTTAAAGTATCGGAAATTTTCATTTCTTTGAGGAACTAATTGAAATAGAGGACCGAGGATTCAAAACACTCAATCATACTAAGACTCGTATGATTAAAGTTTGTTGAAAATCAAAGAGTAATCGATGTTCACGTAATAATGAAGAAAATCTAGTAATGTACGAACAACCTTGACTATTCAAAACAACAACGTTTAACACTAATGACATTGGGTAATTTTTGGGACAAAAATTCTTTTAACAAGGGGATGAAGTGATAACCAGAAATTTGTTATTTATTTATTTATTTATTATTTATTTATTTATTTATATATATATATATATATTTTGAGCTAAGACCTTTTTACCGAATGTATCAAATTTTCGGGACGAAAATTCTTTTAACAAAGGGGATGATGTGACAACCCGAAAATTTTAGGTTAACACCGTTAACTCTTTTAAATCACTCTCTTGTTTCGTGAAGTAAACTATATATAAAGTGTAGGGTTAGATTGTAAATAAACCAAACACAATATTAAACTTATCAAACTTGTTAATCTAAACTAATGACTTACCAATAGTCTAGGGGGCAAAGGGTAAGAGATCTATTAAATAAACCCAAACCCCCCTTTTAACCTGTCGCCCTCACCGCTCAATATACATCTCCACTTCTAGCCAGCACTAAAATTCTTCAACCCTAGATCAGCCGCTGCACACCTCTATCATCATCATATCGCATCGGCTTCCTCCTTACATCGTAACAGTACGATCGCGTCTCACCGTTACGCATTATTATTGCTGGTCGGAGAACCAAAATATTCCGGCAGACCTGCAACTCCGTTCATCACTATCACCGTAGTCACCACCGGTAACTCGAAACTTCTAATCCTCTGGTACGTGTCGTTTCATTCATCATTTTGGCTTGCGTTAGTTATGATTACGGTTCCATTATTCGAACGAGTTTCGGGTTTCGGTTTCGTTTCGTGATACGGTTAATCTCGGTCCAATGTATGTGTGTTTGTGAATATGTATGTAGATCTAATCGGTCATATGAAGGTGTGTGCAACAATGAAACATCAGCCGAGTATATTAAAATGAAACATCAGCCGAGTATATTAAAATGTTGGTCGATAAAAGCGTTGTATGTAAGTGAGCATTGTATGTATGTATGCGTTGTGTATGCACAAAAAAAAGGAAAAACTTGTATGTATGGTCTGTTATATATAGCATGTGTATTGTATGTGTGGTTAGATATATGGGTATGATGTCTTATGTGGAGTGATGCACAGATGGATAAATTCAAATATATGCATGATCTTAGTATGATGTTACATGTATGTGTGTGTATATATATAACGTGTGTGTATGTATGAAACAAGAAGAGGAATAAGTAAATATAAAGATACATTATATATATATATATATACATGCGACTGTTTGGTGGGTATACATATATGTACATACTAGGATGTATGATGGTGATGTGGGATGTGCAAATTGTTTGTAGGTAGATCTTTATATGTGTATGCATGTATATATATATGTAGGAATGTGTATACTAATAGACATAAGCAGCAACAAAATTCACGTAAATGTGTATGCGATGTATGTGTTATGTGATGTATGGATATGTATGACGCGGTGTATGAAAATGCGATATATTGGGAGTATATAGTGTTATTGAGTTTCTTTAAATGTGAGTATACTTGCATGTCGGTACGATGAGTGAATAAACAATATGTGATCGAATAAGGTAAACTGTATTTTTATATATGTAATCGAGCAACACCAGTGATGATATTGTAGGTGTGTAACTAGTTTCAATGTATGTCGCGTATATGTGTTTTGCCTGCGTATCCTGAATACGAATGTATGCGTTTAAATGGAACAACAGTAATATTGTTAATGTGCATATGTTGTGTTATGTGTGTATTTGAGGAAAACAAAAGTATGGTAAATGTTGGCATAATAACTTATGTGTGATGGTGTGTAAATAGCTGACATGAGGTGTGGAAAGTTATGTGCACTAGATTGTCATTGTGCAAGGACGAACCGAACACTCGAAACTCTAGCGAATGCGAAATAAATGTATGTATATATTTTATTTATACATCTAAGTATAAGTTTTAGTTAATAATTAGTAAATAACTATTAAAGCAGGTCATAGGGCAGTTTAAGACTTTTGGGTTCAGTGTGCTGTATTTGCTGTGCGCTTCAAAGGTGAGTTCTTTGCCCGCTTTTAAATCTTTTTCGGGGAGAAAACATACAAATGTTTTTAATGCGCCTTCGGGCAACTATTTTACAGCGCATTCGGGCGGACTGCATTTTTATGTCTTCGGGCAAGATTTTAAACAGCCTTGGGCTGAGTTTTTATGCCTTCGGGCAAGATTCTAATGGCCTTCGGGCTACGGTTTATGCCTTTAGGCAGGGCCTTCGGGCAACGGTTTTGATAAAACAAAGTTCTATTGTCTAACTGTTTATTTTACTGAGCATGATTCCACCCAACCCTAAAGTCCTTTCCTTTTTGTCGAGATTATTAATATACAGTGGGTATAACGGGGAAATTTGAGTAGTACTACGGGTTCGGCAGACCCCATCATGCTGGATTGGTTTCCAGGTGGTGCAAATTGTCCTTTAACTTTTGGTCACCCGTCGTGGTGGTAACAAGGCAACCTTATTGTATCGTTCAGTTTAATCTCGACGTGCTCATGTAGTAAACGAGGTGGTCTAGCTAACCAGCAATAGTAATGATGTTTATCGGTTAAACGGTTTCAGTATTTTTATATACTCTTGTTACTTAAACTCATTGAACTCACCAACATTATTTGTTGACTCGTTTTAGTATGTTTTCTCAGGTGGCTAGGAGCTATGCACGTAGGACATATCATGCATGAGTCGTTTTATTTTATTTTGAACAGTTATTTACGTTGTTGGCTTTAATGAAAATAAATGCCGGTTTGTGCTAGACTGTTGAGCACAAGTTTATTTAAATAATGAGTTTGTTTAAAAGCTTCCGCTAAACTTTGAAAACTTACATTTTTATACCCTGAGTTTTGGGTTAACGTTTAAGTTATACTTCTATTTAAAACATTGAGTCAGTGTTACTGTAGCTAATGGCTTGAGATCCTGGTATGTCACACGCCTAACGGATACCCTGTTTGTGGAAAATTGAGGGTGTGACAGACAATTTTTACACCTAGTACAACATTCGATTTAAGTTTTAACACTCAAAATCAAAGTGTCGATTCAATGGTCCAATTACTGTTCATCATCATTTTTCGTTTTTACGATCAATCAGCAGGTTTATTAGGTCGAATCATGTAAAGTATACCTTATTCAATCAATACAACTTGTTACAAAAACAATCGATTGAATATGGTAAGAGCGATTTGAGGTACAGAGGATTTGCTTGATAATGTTGGTGAAAAATGATAAGTGTTTATGAAGAGGCGGGTATTTATATGATTGAAAAATTAGGTCAAACTTATTGGGATGGGTCAACGTTTTTGGACGGGTAAACATTTGAGCCCAATAAGCCTGGACGGGTCATGTACTGTTGAGCCGCGTCATGCACTGTTGGGACGGGTCACAACCTTGGACGGGTCAACATTTAACATGTAAAACACTTGGACGGGTCAATCACTGTAGAGACGGGTCAAGTACTGTAGGGACGGGTCAGAGTTTAGGAACAACTACACCTGTTTTGGTTTTACCCATCACCCGGCTGCATAGTAGTCTTCTAAACATCACCCGGCTTGCACAGTAACTTCATGTTCATTACCCGGCTGTATAGTGATACTCTTTCATCACCCGGCTGTATAATGACAGCTTCTCTTCATCACCCGACAACACAGTTGTCATACTTACCCGACTGCACAGTGTTCTTCACTTACACGACTATATAGAATCTTCATTCTATTACCCGGCTGTACAGTGTCAACACTTCATCACCCGGCTGTATAGTAACACACAACTTGTCACCCGGCTTCATTTCTTCTCATTCAATCACCCGGCTGATATCAGTCAACACTACTTTACCCGGCTAAATAGTGACTTCATTACCCGGCTAAATAGTTACTTCTGATATCTTCACCCGGCAACAACACTTAGACGATTTTTCACTTTTCTCCGCCTGTTGACTTTTCAACTGCATTTATTGCACCTGCAAACATTCTCGACATATTAATTAGACAAGACATCCTTATTAGAGTTTGTCACACTAAATACTTCAAAAATAGCAATTAGGGCAACAAATTTAATTCTCATTAAAGCCTTTTTCATTTTTCTTCACAAAAAGTTTTTGCACAACCAATATTCCTATATCCCGAATCAATTTTCTAAAAACAAATCACAAGACCTTAGGTTTGTTTTTAACATATTCAAAACCTTTGCTTTCCATACCACATAATCTTGTTCATTCAACACACTTATTTCAAAAATTAAATATTTTTGGCTTTTTGTAAATATTTTTCTTCTTCACTTATTCTCCCCCTAAACTTGAAATTTCTTGAAATTTTTAAGTTGAAAAAAGGATGTCGATGTGTCAATAAAGAATCCATATGCCTGCACACACAAAGCACACACATTAAAATAAAGACATATGCAATGCAATGAATCAAAATATCGCAGTGAGATCATACCACACATTATCTGAACATGTTTTGCAAGTTTTGAATAGACATTTGACTTATGTTTGATTGAGTGATGATATAAAAACATACCAATTAGCTCGAGTTGACACACTTACTTTTTCAGTATCATGATGAGATTAAGGTTCGATTAAAATGACTTATGTGACCCTCATGAATACATATGTCAACATATTTCCTCATCAACCACTACCTGAATGCATATTATACAAAAACCTGGTCACTTACAGTCATAAACAGTGTGGAATCTGGGTCCTATTCGGATTTGGTCCACTTTGGGACTTCTTTTGAATTCCATTTTGGAATTTTAATTTCCTATCGTTCCCCTTGGGAATCTTCTGAATTCCTTTTTGGAATTTTTATCTTGTAACGCTTCTAAGATGTTCTTTGGCACCACTTGAGAAAGAAAACATGAATAAAGACAAACGTTTGCATGTTCAGTCTGACTTCTCATAGTTCTCTGATTCAATGGTCCTATAATCTGAGAAAGTGGATGATTCCTGTGAACTCGATGAGTTAGAATTGAATCTCCTTGAACTTGAGTCTCCAGATTAGACTGATTCAGATTCGGTAGATCTTGTAGAATTGTAGAAGCATGCGGAGAGAAATTAGGAACTTGTTCTGGTGAATTGATGAAGTAGTCAAACGATTCCGAAACAACTTCAACATTCGGATCTGATGATGGTTGATTTTGAACAGATCCACCATCATTAGGAGAATTTTGCGGATTAACATCATCACCAAAATTGTTTGATTCTTGATCTTCTTGAGAACCAGATGGACCCGGAGCTTGATTGGATACACCATTATCAGGAGTAAGAAATGACATGAACGGATACTCAGAATTGAGATTGCTATCATCGTCATTATCAGAATCATCACTGAAACATCCCAAGTCTCCTGATTCTTTTCTCGCTTTTCCTGAAAAATCAAACAAGTTAGAATTGAAAGATTTTGATAACGAATCTAAATCAAACAACCAATCGGGATCATGAGCCACTGACGGAAACGAATTTTCTAAAAACTTTACGTTAATAGTTTCAATAACAGTATTTGTTTTGCTATTAAAAACCCGATAAGCTTTTGAAACAGAGGAGTAACCAAGAAAATATCCATCGTCAGATTTTGACTCAAATTTACCGAGATGATCACTTAAATTTAGAATCGATACAGGACAACCAAATGCTTTCAAGTATGAAATATTCGGTTTTCTTCCAAAAAGTAACTCATAAGACATTTTATGTTTATCCTGAACTAATAATATCCTGTTTTGTACAAAGCAAGCAGTAGCAATAGCTTCGTCCCAGAATGTGATAGGAATTTTGGCATCTGCAAGCATGGATCTTACTGCTTCAATTAGTGTTCGATTTTTCCGTTCAGTAACACCGTTCTGTTGAGGTGTTCTTGGAGCACTAAATTGACGCGCAATTCCTTTTTCTGCACAAAACAAATCAACATTAGAGTTTTTAAACTCAGTTCCATTATCACTTCTCAAGATTTTTACTTTACAATCCAACTGATTTTCAACTTTGATAATGAATTCTTTTAACAACTCAGCAGTTTCAGATTTAACATGCAAGAAATAAACCCAAGAAAATCTAGTAAAATCATCAATGATGACAAAACAATAAGACTTCTTTCCGATGCTTTGAACGTTTGTTGGTCCGAAAAGATCCATATGTAGCATCTGTAAGGGTTTTGAAATGGAGTGTTCTGGCTTGGACTTACAAGACATTCGGTGCTGTTTTCCTTTCAAACATGCTGGACAGAGATCAGTTGTTGAGAATTTCTTTGACGGTATTCCCACAGTATGATTTCCAGTCACCAGTCGGTTCATGTTTCTGAAGTTTGAATGGCCCAGCCGTCTATGCCAAAGCTGACTCTCATCATTAGAAGCATGCGCAATGAGACAAGTGGTTTCGGTTTCAGCATCAATCTGCGACATATCAAGCTTGTATACATCACGATCTCTTGGAGCTTTAACCACCACCCACTCATTGTCAATCTTAAAACCTGGTTTGAGTATATAACAAAAAGAATCATCAAACAATGTTGAATAAGATTTGTCACAAATTTGAGATACACTTAGCAAATTAAAGTTCAACTGTGCATAGTAGTTGACTTTATCAAAGCTAATGACCCCATTTGACACGGTTCCTTCTCCAGTAATCTTTCCACCTGCATCTCCTCCAAATGCAACATGAGTACCATTCTTTAGCTTAAAATCTTGAAGCAAGGCATGGTTGCCAGTCATATGCCGGCTACACCCACTATCAACAAACCATGAGTTGATAGGTCTTCGAGGGCGTACCTGCATTTCAACAATTACCTAGTTAGTTTGGTCAACCCAGGCCCACGTGGTCTTGGGTTTTCCGAATCTATCTGTAACAGAACTTGTTGATAATGAAGATTTTGAAAATTTGTTTCATTCGAGAGACTTGATTGAAAACTGTTTCGCCCAACGGCTTGATTTGTTTGCTTTCTTCTTAAAGCAATGAACCTTTCCTCTAACTTAGGATCAAGGTTATTTTCAAATTTCTGATTTCGCACCATCAAAGCTCTCGGCTTAAAACTGTTAACCTGCACATTTCTGGATGAAAATTCATTAAAACCAGAATTGTTTCGTTTGAATGTTCTCAAATCAGGAGAATGACTTTGATTAAATTTTTGAAAACCAAAATATTGATTTCTTTGAAAATTTGGAAAACTAGTCATTTCTCTTGATGAGTTTTTCCGAAAGAAACAATCTGCAGTGTCATGATTTCTCCTTTCACAAATATCACAGAATTTATTATAAAAACATTCCTCTGAAGAATGATTTCTTTTGTCACAGTAATTGCAGTACCTGTTAAAGAAACATTCAGCAGTAACATGATTATAACGATCACAAATTTCACAATGTTTCTTGCTAATCTTAAAAAGCCGATTGTTAACTCTAGATGTTGAACCCACTCGTGATTCATTGTCAGTTTTGTTCGGTTTTAAGTTAACTTGATTCTTTTGTGGAGATTTTGTTTGTGACTTTGTTTGCTTGTTATCAAGTTTTGATTGATTGGGAACTTGGTTCGTTTTGAAACATCCTGCTTAGTGACCTTCTTTGATTCAAATCTTTTATCATTGACAGCGGAAGTCTTAGGACCTGAACCTGTTTTCAGACCAGAGTTAGATTTGATCTTAGAATTGAGTTGGTTACCATGAGATGAGTTCATATCAAACGTTCCTGCAGATACAAACTTGATTGTTTTAACTTTCGACACTTTCTTTTTGACAGGTTTGACATTGTCAGTTTTAACAGTTTGAGCTTTGGTGTTGTCATTTGATGTTATGACACTTTTACCTTTTGACTGTTTTGTTTCAGATTGATTGTTTGTCAATTTCGATTTCTGCATCTTTGCATTTAAAACTTCATCCTTTTTCACTTCTTTCTTCTTGATCAGTTGATCAGCAACACTCGCCTTCTGCTCATTCTTCCATTTGATGTATTCTGGATCATTGTATCCTGAAAAATTCAGCTTCATCTTTCACCTTTTCTGCTGGTTTGGGATTCAGTTCCAGATATTCAACAAGTTAAACCAGAATGGGATCAGATTTGTTGCTAGCTTCATCATCAGCTTCAACAGTCACGGCATCATCTTCTTTCAAGCTTTCCAGTAACACTTCAGATCCTTCGGATTCAGATTTACTTCTTTGAATTTCTTTGAATCTTTGTTCATTTTCAGGTGAATGATCAAATTCATTGAAGTTTTCAGGTAAAGTGTTAGTGATTGCTTTAGGCATTGGTTCATGAGTAAAACCCAACCCTGTTTTGTTTTTGTTACCTCTTTCACTCACAAGTTATTTTACCATTGTTTTACAACTTTTTACTTTTGTTACTTCAACTTGTGTGACTGCATGAGCAACCTTTTCTTGTTCGAAATTCTTTGTCATTTCTTCAAGTTGTTTGGTCACTAGTTCCAATTCTTTCAAGGTTTTGTTCCATGATTCTTTAAGTGACAATATCTTCTCATCAGCAATTTTGTGATCAATTTTAAGTTGTTCATGAATTTTTTCATGTTTGCTTAATTTGTCACCAATTTTAAAAGAACGAGTTCGATAATGTTCCACTTGTTTTATGCATTGGTCAGAACATAACCTACCTTTAACATCATCAGGCAAAGGAACATAGTTAGGGGGTAGTTCGGTACTAACCTTTGGTTGTTCAACAGATGATGAAGACTCATCAGATGTAGCCATCAGCGCAACTTCTGTTTCAGATTCTTCAACAGGATCTGCCTTTGCACTCCAATCATACTCTTCAGAATCTTCACTAACAGTATCAGTCACTTGACCATAGAAAAATGACTATAGCAGTTACAGTTGAAACATCTGGCCTTTGAATTGTCAAAACCAACTGTCTTGTTTGCATGTGGCTTGTAGCTTCTGTTTACATATGCATGTTTCTGAGTTCGATATGCAACCATCACCATTTGCCAATTTAAATCCATTTCCTCAACGTCATCAGGATCCATTTCAAATAGATCTTGAAGCACAACGTCCATTTGAGTCAGATGACTTCCTTGATATGCTTGAAAACTTGCCATGAAAGCAGTAAATGCATTCTTTGTCTCATCATCTTATAACAAGATGTTCATCACATCTTTAACCTTGGCTTGAACTGTAGAAATTTGACTTTCTGATTGAGTTTTCACATTCTGACATTGAACTTGAGCTCTTGGTGAAGATTGAGGTTGAGAATAAGTTGGTGAGTTTGGGATGTATGAAGAATCAGTATAAAAACTTGCACGAACAAATAAATCACCCTCTTCATCAGTTTTTGCAGTATCTTGTGCAAGAAAGGCATTCTCCATTGTGTTTGAAGTATTCACAACGAACTTGTACTGAGCATGTGAACCTGATCTGTCAATATTTCTAGAACTTTCATCAATCTCAACTTCCTCGATATTTGCAATGAGCAGATATAAGTCCATTGGGAACTTTTCAGTATGCTTCAGTAGAGTCACAGTTTGTTTCCAAGAAGATGGAAGAGCACACAACAATCTGTCATTCAGGTCTTGAAGATCTGTCTTCGCACCAACATTTGTCATCTCTGTAGTTAGATGAACAAATCTATTCATCATTTGGTGCACAGATTCTCCAGCAATATGTTCAAACAATTCCAATTGTCTCTTCAGTTTCTGCTTCTTGAGACTTCTCAGCTGTTCTCCTCCTTCACAGATTGATTTCAATGCTTTGAACAATGTGTAGCCAGTTTGATAAGCATCCAATCTCGACAACACTTGAAGTGGCAGTCCCTTATACATCAAAGAGTAAGCCTTACTGTCATTCTTGACCTTTCGTAAGTCTTCTGCTGATAGATTATCTTCGGGATAAGGTTCAGTTGAATCTTTGGTGTAGGTGCTTGCACTATCAGGAGCAGTCTGAGTAGGAATGTGAGGACCTTTATCAATTGACTTTCATAGATCATTGTCAATGGAGCATAGATGATGCTTCAGTCTGATTGTCCAGTTCTTGAAATCTGCACGATTAACCAATCTAGGAACACGATTATCAGAATCATCATTAGGTGCCATTTTAAAAATTTTAAAGAAAATATTTTATGTGTTTTTGATGATTTTTGAAAAGAAAACAATTAAGATTTAAACTAAAAGCAAGTAAATAATGACAGGATAAGATAACAAGGTTTGAAACAACTGAAAATGAGTCACACGGCTGAACAGTGAAAATTTCTTCTTCACCCGGCTGAACAGTAACTTTTCTTCTTCACCCGGCTGAGAAATTTCTTCACCCGTCTAAACAGTGACACGGCTCAACAGTTGTCAATCTTCAACACTTGCAATCTTCACCCGGCAGATAGAGTTACACGGCTGAATAGTAAAAACTTCACACGGCTGAAACTTGACCCGGCTAGAACTTGACACGGCAGAAAGATTTACCCGGCTAAACAGTAAGTTAATCACCCGGCTGAAATGTTAATCACCCGGCTGAACAGTTGATCACCCGGCACAACAGTTCTTTGATCCGGCTGAACAGTACAACCTTTTTCTCGCAAATTCTTTACCCGTCTATACAAAAATCCTTTACACGGCTGCACAGGACCTAATTGTTCACAAATCTAAGTCCAAAGAGTATTGTCTATGTCAACATTATCACCCGGCTAGTTAATCTTCAACCTGTTCATCATGTTCATCATTTTGTTCAATCGAATTTTTCTGGGTTTAACACAAACTTTTCCAATTTCTTCAAAAATCACACCCAATCAGTGAAATATACCGATTATCAATCTTCAATCTCAATCAATCCAAAACATGATCAAATTTTGATGAATTTGAGCAAAATTTTGATCGAATAGTAACCTTCTCTTCCTTCCAAATTCCTCAGATCTGATGATAATCTGATGGAATTTGCACAATTGTTGTGAATTAGAAGTGATTGCGATGATGAATCACAACTAAAAACATCAACAGATCATTCAGATCATGATTTGAGCAATATTGATGTGGTTTTGCTTGATGAATAGCGAAGAACACACACAATACCAACAGCTCTGATACCAATTGATAGGTTCAATTGGATCGATATTGCTGCAAATCAGAACAATCTAAGTACACAAACACAATTCAATCAATAACACAATCCATTACTAATAATTCTCTTGTATTGATGATCAAAGCATAAAAGTTGTAGTACAAATGTGCAGGAGAATACAAATCACACACACACAATTCTCTCTCTAGCGTGTAATTGTGATCTAGACTCTCTCTCTAACTTTCTCTCACAACATGCTTTATGCATCAAAACATTAGGGAAAATACAAAATTAACCCTAAACTATACAAACATGTATAAACAAAGTACAAAGTAAATCTTAACTAGAAACGAGCCCTAACATAATTCTTTAGCTAACTTATTTTACACATGTTTCAGGTGGCATTTGATTCGTTTATGCTTTACAAGACACATAGGATTGCTTTTGGACCTAGAATAAAACTTAATTAAATGACTTTAATTATTGGCTTTTACTTTCGTATTTAAGACTATTTACTTTTTCTTTGTCATGACATTGATGCTTAATTAAATATTAAAACCTGCTTTTAGTGTGCCATGTGCTTTGTACTATTGATATCCAATTCACTTGACAACCCGGTGTTCTCCGCCACCGGGCGGGGTGTCACAGTTTGGTATCAGAGCCATGGTTATAGGGAACTAGGATAGCGTATTAGAAACACACCGACCTAGACTATAACCTAAGAGTCCTTAGTGCAAATAGAAGTACTTAGGAATTCTTTTAGACTTATTTGTTTTCCTTCTACGAACCTTTCTATGTTTTTCTTAATCTCATTTCTCATTCGATTTCGCGAAGGAGCTACAAGAAACTCATATGTACGATTGGGTTCTTCTCTTTGTGGAATCTCGTCATCGTCTTGAGTAAGTTTGAAACGTGAGAACGTGTGCAATCCGGAAGGGGAAACGCCTGTATCACGGACATCCTGTCTAAGGCAAAGCATTTCGTATAAATCTCTTTAAGAGACCTGTATGCTTACCTGGGGATGTACGAGATGAGTGTGAACCTATAGGCTAAAGCATGCTTTCTCGAATACGTTGAAAATGAACTTAACACTTTGATAAGTCATTAGTGTCCAAAACCAAGACACACTCCTAAGTCATCGAAATTTCATTTTCTTAATGATTCTATGATTTTCATTCCTACGATTTATAATTAATTCTATGATGATTCAAATAATATTCCAAATTCATTTACTAATATTTCTAAAATTTCTAAGTGATTTTTCTATGGTAAGTTTCAAAGGATTCTATGATGTTTTAAGTACTATTACTATTTCATCTAATCGAAGTTTCTAGAGTTTCTAAGTGACTTTCTATAGTATGTTTCAAAAGATTCTATGATGTTCTAAGTGAAACACCGGATGTTTCTGTCGGTCAAAGATTTTGCTACAAAACCGTGTTATTCTACGATTCCATTTGTTTCTAAGCTACAATAATACTTATGCGATATACTCGCTAGCTTATCCATATAACATAATTACACCGTTGTAAACCAAAAATTTCAAATCAAAACTAAGACATGTCAAACTATCAAAACTTAAAATCAAATACCAAATCTAAGGCATAGTTCTAATCCCAAATCGATTATCGACTCTCTAATTAAAGGTTGGTCATGATTTTTGGATTCTAATCAAGGCTAAATTCCATAACTAAATAAAAGCTAACTGATTTTGCTATTCTTATAAGCTAACGTATTCAAATAGAACATTTACCCTTAAAATATTTCAACTTGATTTCTATACTCAAATAGTTTCAATAACTGCTCATCCAACTATAAGATTTCAATTCAATCCATCATTAAAACTAAGAAACTACTACAAAATTAGGAACTAACCATCCAAACATGTACTCGTTAATCGACTACGTGATGCTATCCTCAAATTCGTTATCCAGAACCTAACGAGAACTCAATACATAACCATTCTCGACCTCATTGAACTAAATGTTTCATCTATACATATGACTACTAATGAAATTTTACGCAACTAGTTTTCATGCACTGATCTAAACCCAATGTATTTCATCTATAAACTCGTTACTCTAACGGAATGTATAATCAGCGGATTTTGTAAAACTACCTAAATTCAATTCTATTAAAATAATTTTATTATTTTATTATTTATTTATTTATTTATTTATGTATTTATTTTTTTAAAATAATAAAAAAGAATGAAATAATTAAAAATTACCTTTTGGTGCTACTATTTGTAAGATAAAATATATGCATTTCACGATAAATAACTTCTTTATTCTAACGTTGGTCAAATATTTACACAAGATTTTTCCGTTTTCTCAAATTTGACACAAAGACTTGCAACGAACACTATGTCTTCTGTTTTCCAATACTTACAACTTAAATCGTATCGTTTATTTTCAAATCAATCCTCTTATCTATGGTAAAGATTAAAACTTTCGACTTTTCACTTAACTTTTAAAACTACATTATAGAAAAAGCACATCACCTCTTATAAACTTATTTACCCCCATAGTCAATACATCTGGTTTACCTAATGGTGTTAGTCATATAAATACAAACAACTTAGGAACTAAGTGATCTATTCATCCAAATTATAAATTGGATTATCCACATTATCAGCTTTTCATGAAACTAATTTTTCTAAAATAAAAAAAAAACTAATAAACTATATTATTACATGTACACCATCAACTAATGCTTATGAACTGGTCAATATCAGAAAATTTAGATAAATACATCTTACACACATAAAGTCGGATTTCACAAACTTAAGTGTTACTATCTTAGTACTCGAATTTGACTATCTATATCGTCGAACAAAGCTATTTCTATGAGCAATGTATACCTAATGGGCTATAGTTTCTTTCGAACCATCAGTCTAATTATCATCTTAAACTTATTTTTCCTAGTACTATTTCTATCGGGTATGGTATGAATACCTATGCGTATCATCACTTTAACTTAAAAAAATTGTTACTCCTGACTCGCACACGGTCGAATGAACTGTGGAGTCCATGCAAAAACTAAAGTAATTACGGGTGCACACGGAATTATGAAAGTTAGTGCATGGAAACCATAGTAAGTTTTGTCTTGTGTTTAAAGGCAATGCGACAAATATGGTATGACAAGGGCATGGTGGATACGCCGCTGGTACATCCTATATATAAATGTTTTTGTCATATTGTCAAATGAAGCGTTGTTTACAATCTGTAAAGTTTTGTGTTTTTCTAAACATTCCATTCATATAACAATACCTATCGTATCTCATCGAGTAAGATAAACTATATTCTAAGTTGACCTAAATTAATAAACAAATACCATTTGAACCAATGTAGGAATCGAAAACTAGTTCTTGTCACATGGAAATCAAGATTTAACAATTGTTTTCGCATACTACCCTTTGTCATCATTATTATCAAATTCTTAAGATGGTGTATTCTAATTCAACTCCTCGAGACTAACGTATTCTTGTACACTCTAAAGGTTAATACACTTATGATGGAAGAAGTAATCTTATGGTCAACTTGTAGAGTTGGGCCACACTTAATCATTCTATTTTCACTCGACTTACTTACTCATATTACTAATTGCGTCTAATTCATTTAACTATATGTAAAGTTACCTTATTCGTTTCATCCATTCTATTAATCATGATTGTTTCCGATCTTTATTTAAATCATTCTAAATCTATTTACTTAAAACAATTTATAAGCACGTGGAGAACTTATTCCATTTTTATATTGAAAAGCAAATGATCTTTAGTCGAATCTCCACAGTAATTAATTCACCTGAACTCTCATAATTCAAACAAATTTAAATAAACGACTCTCAAGGATTTCAAAACAAATTAAGAATAAATAACTTCCTAATCTCATTTAATTAAACGCAGTTCACCGAACGACCATTAGATATCATGGACCGTGAACTTAAATTACTCAAAACGTAATCGGCTACCGATCGATTAAAGTTCGTTGGATACTCAAAACGCAAACCTAAATCTATGACAAAATGAAAGCCATGTATCCACATCTTTTTGCTTCTTTTCCTTCTACTTCGGTTTGAGCAAATTTTGGGACGAAATTTCTTTAAGGAGTGGAGACTGTGACATATGCCCCAAAACCCGAACCCGAATACCCAACTTGAACCCGAAGTTGTTATCTTTTAAATTGTATTTGCATTTACTTCTTTAAAATGAAACGCCCGTTATTATTATTAATAAATACATTGGATTCTACGTGTTTCCCGTCTCAATTAACCAGTCGTATTGTAGCCCAAAAACATCTACGTATACTAAATAAATACTATTTACAATAATAAATCTCAAAACTATACATATATATATAGTCTATAAAAGAGATTTTATAACAATTGTTAAACAAAAATTGTTCGGAGCCTTGGAATAGTTCATTTAACGTCATGAATGAGCTAATGATACTAGAACGTTACTTATATAAATGTTACGTCGCAACTCGGTTAATTTAGTTAGTTAATATATATATATATATAACGAATTTTGGGTCAAACTTGTAAATCTTGAAACTTGAATTAAAGGTTTTAACTACAAATTAAACCACCACAAAACACGAGGGACCATATGTGTAAATTTTATAACCCAGCCCCCAGCCCCTCTTAACCCACGTTTTTCCGGCCAGAGCTCCGGCGAGTGTCCGGCGAACCCAAAAACGCGTTTTTTAACCAATTTCAATCAATCAAAATCATTCCAAATCCTTTCCTAAGCAAGTTTCGAACCTTCCATTCGTCTAAAACGCGTTCTAAATCATTGTAAAACAAGGATTGATTTGGGATTTTAATGGGGTAATCGACCATTCCTTAATTACAAACCGTAATCGTCAATTTAGCCTTCCAAATCAATACTAACCAACCTATTAACATTCCTTAACATTAAAACAATTCTAATTCCTCCCGAAAGTTATCAAAATCGAACACCCAAAAACTGTATTCCGGCGACCTCGTGTTCATCACCTTCCGGTCACCATCTCAGGTAGTTTTTATACTCATTTGATTCCTCTTGATCAAATACATCTATCTATATCATCAATTTGATCTCATATCGTTTCCAGATTCTCGAAAATCTTCAAGAACCGCGACTTTGTTCATCACATTCGAACCAGTATCAAACGTTCACCAACAAGTAAGTTCTTTATATCAAAATACTCGTGGTACAACGTAGACCAATAGCCCTCTGTTGATTTGGGATTATATTAACAGGTTTGGATGAATTGGGATGATTTCGTTTCTAGGGCTTGAATGTTTATGGGTGTTCTTGTCAAATAAAAGATAAAGCAATTTAAAAACAGATAAATTAAACAAAATTGAATCTGGTCCAGTGGTGGAAGTGTTCTGTTTAATATCCGCAGGTCACGGGTTCGAGTCCCCTAGCCTGCAATTTTATATATTTTTTTTTATTCTTAAGTTCTTTTACCTATTACTTAACCTTAAACTTTAATTACAAAACAATTAATACATGATATTCTTTATATTAAATACATTTTAATATTTATAAAACTATTAAATTCTAGATTCCAATAACAATAAACACTTTTCATAACTATTTGATTTATACAAATATTTAAGTAAAATTACAAAAATATTTATGAAATATAAATATTTATCCGAATACGAAAATACGACTACGTTGCGTATCAAAAATCATAATTTGAAGTTCAAAACCCTAATTCCTAAATTATAATTCAACACCCTAATTTCCTAAATTATAATTTAAAACCCTAATTCTCAATTTTAATCTAAAACCCTAAATTTCAAATCCCAAATCCGAAACCCTAGATCTCGGATTTGTGATTTTTGTTTCTATTGGTTCGTTTCTAAGTTCGGGTTTTTCACAATTAATTAGGTGGTACCAATAATTGGGAGACTCTTGGTTCGTTATAGTTGCGTTACTTTTCGGATTATCTTTGCTTTACGAGGTGAGTAAACTCACTTTCCCCTTTTTCTGTTTTACTTTTTGGGGCTGAAACATGTGCTTATTACGATACTATGGTTTCTTTTTGTTTCTTATTTCTTTTTCAAAATGAGATCATATAATATGTTAATCTGGTTTGGCCGCTTGATGCAATCTTATGTGTTAGAAATAGAAGTTATATTATTTGTAATTTCCACCGGTACGATATTAGCGCTAATGGCTTGACAAGCCCACCTACACTAATGGCCTGATAGGTGATTAGACCCGGCGATTCTTTTGTTGATTCTATAGGTTGGATTCTAGTTGCTAAACGAGATGCTTGTTACTAAGTTGCTATGTCCTTTGAGATGCTAAAAATATTTATTGATAACGTATACAACGAGATGGTTCAATGACGGTTACTTGTCAGTTCAATAAATGTTATTAATAAATGTAACACTGTTGATTCTATGTTGATTCTATGGTCATGGTTGAATGATATAATGATATTGCTATACACATAAACTTGCGTGACATATTCATATTGATCTCGGATTTCATATTATGTATTATCAATTGTGTTTTTACTCACTAGCTAATTCTTTAGCTAACTTATTTTACACATGTTTCAGGTGGCATTTGATTCGTTTATGCTTTACAAGACACATAGGATTGCTTTTGGACCTACAATAAAACTTAATTAAATGACTTTAATTATTGGCTTTTACTTTCGTATTTAAGACTATTTACTTTTTCTTTGTCATGACATTGATGCTTAATTAAATATTAAAACCTGCTTTTAGTGTGCCATGTGCTTTGTACTGTTGATATCTAATTCACTTGACAACCCGGTGTTTTCCGCCACCGGGCGGGGTGTCACAGCGAACACGTTCGATCGACGTTCGAACTTCAGCGGCGGAGGAGGCTTCCGATCCATATCAAACCTGAAACACAAACGAAAATTGATTAGTAAAAGAAATGATAATAATAAAAAGAAATAATAAAATGAATAATAGAAAAAATATTAAAACAGAAACAAATAAAAAAATAAATTCAGAATGTAGTTTCGCAAAATTGCAACACAACAGTGTCGCATGCCATCGACACTTTTGTTTCGCAACACATGTGTTTCCGACACTACCGAGTGTGCTCGGGTAGCATAACAGGGCAGTTTCGTAGACACATGTTGAACTTTCGTTCAGTTTCACAAAATGAAGCATATTTTCGCAAAACTCAAGAAACCAACAGTCACATAATCAAAAACCAGATCAGATCAGCATAAGACGTCAATTAAAATAAAGATGAAGGTTCGAAAAATGTTAGAACACAATACTTACCAATCAAAAATGAATAAAAACAACTAAAAAAATGCGGATTGAGGTTTTGTGAGACAAGGGTTTATGTTTGGGTTTTGAAAATAGGAGATTGAAAATGAATTATGACCCAAAACGAGCCAGATGCACGTTTAACAGAGGATAGTTTCGCAAAATTGCGAAACTATAGTTTCGCAAAAACCCTAAAAAATAAAAAATTTTGAAAAACAGAAGAAGTCAAACCTAATTAAATCACAAATATTTTATGATAAGCTTAAACACATCCCTTGAGAATTTCAAAATGAATAGCAATGCGAAAGCCCATTTGTTTGAAAAGATAGTAATACGAAGATTTCACTTTGAAATAGATAAATAGTAAACAGAATGAATCATGAGGAATTCAGATAATGCATTTAGAGCAGCCATCCAGAGAGACATAGATGTGCCAAGATTGTCAATATTTTTGTCCATTAAACCCATGCCTAGTTCCGTTCAACAAACAACCTGTGATGATCTTATCATGTTTTGAGTTCGATTTGAAGAAACTCAGGCAACTTGGTTTCCACAAACATTCTGCAAAGTAACTTGTTTTGACATCATGGCTTATTGAGTTTAGATGATTCAGCAAGATTTTATTATTGGATGGACATAGACCATGACCAATTAATAATCATGGTGAATGTTTTTGGGGGTGAACTGGAGTTGGGTTTTGAGCATCAACAATGATCTTGATGTAGAAACATTGTGAGCATATTCTTTTGTATGAAGCGTCAAACAATGATCTTGATGTAGAAACATTGTGAGCTTAGCATTTGAGGGTTACAGATGATGAGCGCTCCAGGTCTATATTTACATATAACAGAGGAGATGATCATCTGAGCGTGCTGATGAGAGCTTCAGGTCTATATTTACATATAACAGAGAAGATCATCACTCCAAGTCAATGCTTCCGCATAGCAGAGGAGATAAGCACGAAGTAAAATTCTGAAGAGCTAACTAGAAGCGTCATTCAGGGCTACGGCTAAGGAATTTGGATTTGGGAAAGTCAAGCTCGAATCCAATACTCTCAGCCCCTTTTTTGTCAAAACTTATTACTTTGTGCAAGCCAAATATTTGTAAAAATGCTTCTTATTACCGAGCTCTTTTGGATTTAGTTTAGTCACAGAGTTGTAGTTTAATTGTATTCGGGCTGAGCCTATTGACATATCAAAACACAAATCAACGTCCTCCTTTAGGTGCTTGATGTGCTAAAACGGTCTATAAAAATTAAAAAATAAAACCTAATCTAGACACTCTAATTTAATCCTAATTTACCCTAAACTAGACCACACAAGGCAAGTGTACCTGACGTGAGATAGTATAGTTAATGGTAGACCAGGTATCGAACCCTAGAGACACTAATGAATAACGAAATTAACTAAGTAAATAATTTGTTTGAAAAGATTTAAACCTTGTTTGAGAACAAATAAATTAAATGAATATTAAATCTAAAGACTTAAGTAAAATTAACGAATTGAAAGCGTAAAAGACTTGATTCGGATTTGAGAAAAACGTTACCTAGGTTGCTACTAATGGTGAACGATTATTGATTAAACTTTAGACTTGGTTGTTAAAACGAAACTAGGATCATAAAATGCAAACTCTACGGACTTCCTAAGGATCCTAGACCATTATCCGGGTGTGACCTTTTGGTTATCCGAAGTGTTGATTAAGCCCACTAGTTAGTTAAATCGCCTCTCGGTTCCTTTAACAGTAATTAAATACCCTATGATCGGCTCCCCTCTCAGTTTCACCGATCCAATATATCCTAAGACACAAGGGGTGGTTTAATAGTTAATTCTATGATCAAACGTACAAGTTTACTTCGTTATTAGAAAAGTTCCTCTCGTACCCTATTTCTAACGACTAGATAAACAAGACACGCCGACAAATCCTCACTTCTCGGGTATTGGACTTAGTAGGACAAATGAATTTATTGAATTATTAATTAACCTCCTATGGTTCCTACGTCTAGACAACCATTCAAAACACGAAAACAAGAGTTAACGATATTGATACGCAACCATACACAAAAGACATTTGCAAAGCTACGTAAGGCGATTTAACAAACAACACAATCTATTCATTCATTCAAAACACACCATAGAATATAACAAATCAAACTTTTATAAAATTACTAACTCGTTTTATCAATCAACCAAAAACTAAACTTAAATCAATAAACCATTACCAATAGTAATCAACCTAGGTAACTAATACAATTAGTTCATAGTTAAAGTTAAAAACACAAAATCATTCAAGTCTAATGTATTCATGAGCATAGATGACAAGAAATCAAAATAACGCATGCAAACACAAGTAGGTTGGATGAAAACTACCCGATCACAACCTCCAAGAACTGATTTCGTGCTCAAAACTCCAACTTCTTTGCTCTGAATTCGTCCGTTTCAGCCTCCAAATCGTTCCCCAAAAGCCGTCTTGCGCGTTCCCTTTTAAACTCGTCAAACTAGGTCAAAACAATGTTTCAGCAATAACTCAGGTAGGTGGCGGTACCGCGGCGTGGAGGACATTAGGTGGCGGTACCGCCACCTGCTTATTTTAACGGAAACTTCCGCAACTTGTTTCGTCTCCCATTTTCAGCTCGTAACTCCGTTTCGCGTCCGGTTTTTTCCTACGTTCTTCTTTTCTCGCTCTCTTTTCAACCCTTCATAAACTTGGGACCTACAAAACACAAATGAATCAATAGTAGGTAAAACTTAAAGAAAACTAATTGAAAAGACTCGAAAAAGGGTATAAACTCTACACGGGATAAACGTATAATTTGCGCTATATCAGTGCTTTCCACACATATCTGAACCCTCCAAGAAACAAACAATATTTACATAAGATGAAGCACACAAAGAAATTCGTAAGATAAAGCACAAATTGAAATTTTGTAGTAATACTCCCCCAAAATTCCAATTTTCGACATAGTATTTGAAATTTTCAACAAATTTAAGAACATACTCAAAGGGATGGCAAAACATTATCACAAAATATAGGTAAGAAAATTAGACTCTCCCCCCCCCCCCCCTTTTTGTTTAAATCAAAACAATAAGGCGAAAAATATAATATATAAAAATATCTTTCAACTCAGAATAAATGCAACGATCATCCGCTACCAATTTACCGAAGAAAAATTGATAGCTCTTCACGAATGAGCTGCATTTGTAAAAGAAACTCAGTTAGAAACAGGAACCCAAGCCTTAACAAACTTGGGCTTTTGAAAGAAGGAATTTGAGCAAAAATGATTATTAACAAATTGTTTAATTCTATTTCCTAGAGATTTATTATTTACACTGCTTTGAACAAGATCATGACATTGTTTTACCACATGATATGTCTTACCGCATCTGAAACAATGTGATTTTAAACCTGTCTTTTTGATCTTGAAAGTGGGCACATGATCCATACAGATTTCTTCATCACGGCTAGACATGTGAGAGTCTGAATCACTGTAAAAGACATACATTTCCTTGGATTTGCCTGTTGATACTCTTGATTGGGCAGTTGATCTACTGAGATGAGACTTTAGAGGTCTTGACTTGGGTTGTTGACAAGATTTCGGCCTTTTATCTGCTCTTTTATGGTTTTGAGGAATGAAATACTGAGATGGATATTTCGCCTTTTGAGATTTGGAAGGATGATCGAGAAATGGGATCTGAATTCTTCTTGTTTCAGGTTTCGAAGGCATTTGGATTTTGACGATTTTAGGTAATGTCTTGGTCTTTGAATCTCCCTGACCTCTCTTTTTCTCTGGTTTATCTTCTGAACTTGTCAATTTTTTAGGAATGACTCCTGTTTCCAGTGAACCTTGACTGTCTTGACTTGATTGAATTTATGTGGATGAACTTTGAGCATATTCTCTTTCCTTGTTGATTGGCTCAAAAATAGGAATATTACCAGTTTTGAACTTTTCATGCAAGTTAGTGAACACAGTAGGTATGGATTTTGGATTAGCGGAAGCATGACACTCATTGTCTTGATTACCATTAAGTGGTTTGTTGTATCCAATACCAATCGGAGAATCATAGTCATCCCTCACCTTTGAGATACTGACTCCTTCCAACCCTACGTGCATACTGTCAATATTTTGTTCAACCAGATCATTCTTTGGGTGTGGTTTGGGCAAAGGAGAGTAACACAAAGTCGATGGTGGCGGAAAAACAGTTTGAACATCAAGATTGTATCCGACTTCATCTTTTATCCGAGCCCCCCTTTGTTTGATAAGAAGCTCATTTAGTTTCATATGGGACACTGTCCACTTATCAAGTTTGCTTTGCAGTTTCGTGGATTCATATTGAGCTAACAGAAGCCTTTCATTTAAAAGATTTATCTCTACATTCCTCTCATAGAGATTTCTCTTCAACCGTTCAACTTCGGCCAAGGCTTCATTAAGCTTTACAGAATAGCAAACTTCATTTTTCTTAAGTTCATCATTCATGGCCGTGATCTCTCTTTGGTTTTGCAGAATGAATCTATTTGCTTTGTAAACACCAAATAAGAGAAGTCTGCACGCAGAAGAGCACAGATCTTGAACTGTCTCATATGGAAGATCCATGATGATCCTTTCGGCTGCTAGAGCTTTTTCACAGTTGCACATTCTTCTATCTTCTTTATGTTTTTCTTTCCTTTCTTCCGACATCTCTTCATTTTCACTTTCATTCTTTTCTTCCTTGTCTTTCTCAGCATTATCAACATCAGTTGTCTCATAACCAGATCCTCCTTCATTATCAATTGTCGATACTCCACAATTTTCTCTTATATTTTCCGGGATTTCAATAGTTGACTCAGAATCAGATGCTATCACCTTGAGCTTTTGATTCAGTTCGGTTTTGTATTTGAGTATGCTTGACATGGATGAAATTAAATCAGAGTTTAAGGTGTTGGTTTGAGATGGTAGCACTTCTTGGAAAAAGTCATTCCTTTTCATTTCCAAGTAATAACTTTTAAGCTTGTCAATTACATCCATGAGCTTGTAATCCAAGAATCCCCTTTCTTTCTTGATGGTTTTAACATAAACGCTCCACTCTGGTGTAAGAGAATATAGAAGTCTTTGTACTTGTTCATAGTTGCTGAGATCGTCATCATACTTTTTCAAATTTTCTGTCACAGTTAGAAAGCGGTTGATCAAATCTGAAAGTTTTTTCCTTTTTATGACTAACAAAAGCGACAAACTCCTTCTTAGCCAGTACCCCTTTGTCCATCTCTCTTTTTTCATACCCATCATAAAATCTACACAAAGCGTCATACAATTATTTTTTCATTCTTGTGTTCGACGAATTTGCTACGAATTTTATCTTTTAAGCACAGAGTCAAAGTATCAAAAGCTTTGTTATCATGATCTATCAATTTTTTTGTCTATATCGGTGTATGTATTGCAGCATCTCCTATGACAGTAATACGTATGTGTGGACCCGTTACAATCGAATCCCACTGAGTATAATCCATATTCAAATAAAACTAGTCTCTTCTTCCAATCATCAAAAGTATCCTCATCTATCAGTTTTGGTGGACTAATTGGTGTAACATTTTCCAGATCAGCAAAGGTAAACGACATAGACATTTTCTGATTTATTCAGTTGCTAGTTTCGCAAACTAGTTTTGTTAGGGCTCGTTTCTGTTTAAGATTTACTTTGTACTTTGTTTATACATGTTTGTATAGTTTAGGGTTAATTTTGTATTTTCCCTAATGTGTTGATGCATAAAGCATGTTGTGAGAGAATGTTAGAGAGAGTCTAGATCACAATTTACATGCTAGAGAGAGAATCAATTGGTATCAGAGTTGTTGGTATTGTGTGTGTTCTTCGCTATTCATCAAGCAAAAACACATCAATATTGCTCAAATCATGATCTGAATGATCTGTTGTTGTTTTTGGATTTGATTCATCATCGGAATCATCTCTAATTCACAACGTTTGTGCAAATTCCATGAGATTATCATCAGATCTGAGGAATTAAGAAGAAATTGAAGTTTACTGTTCGATCGAATTTTCACTCAAATTCATCGAAAATTGACCATGTTTTGGATTGATTGAGATTGGAAATTGATAATCGGTATAATTCACTGATTGGGTGTGAATTTTGGACAAATTGGACTAGTTTCGTTAAAAATTCTGAAAAATCTTTGTGACGAAAATGATGAACATGATGAACAGGTTGAAGATTAACTATCCGGGTGATAAATTTGACTTAGACAATATTTTTGGACTTAGATTTGTGAACAATTAGGTCATGTGCAGCCGTGTGAAGGCAAATTGTCTAGACGGGTGAAGAATTTGCAAGAAAAAGGTTGTACTGTTCAGCCGGATCAAAGAACTGTTGTGCCGGGTGATCAACTGTTCAGCCGGGTGATTAACATTTCAGTCGGGTGATTCACTTACTGTTTAGCCGGGTAAACAACATTTCTGCTGTGTGATCACAACTGTTCAGCCGGGTCAACTTTTTCAAGCCGTGTCAAGTTTTAACTGTTCAGTCGCGTCACTGTTCAGCCGGGTAACATATTCTGCCGGGTGAAGATTTCAAGTGTTGAAGATTGACAACTTTTTAGTCGTGTGACTGTTCAGACGGGTGAAGAAGTTTTTCTCAGCAGGGTGAAGAAGAAACTACACTGTTCAGCCGGGTGAAGAACAAAATTTCACTGTTCAGCCGTGTGACTTGTTTTCAGTTGTTTCAAACCTTGTTATCTTAATTTGTCATTATTTACTTGCTTTTAGTTTTAAATTTTAACTGTTTCTTTTCATAAATCATCAAAAACACAAAAAATATTTTCTTTAAAATCTTTCAAATGGCACCAAATGATGATTCTGATAACCGTGTTCCTAGATTGGTTAATCGTGCAGATTTCAAGAACTGGATAATCAGATTAAAGCATCATCTATGCTCTATTGACAATGATCTCTGGAAGTCAATTGATAAAGGTCCTCACATTCCTTCTCAGACTGCTCCTGATAGTGCAAGCACCTACACCAAAGATTCAACTGAACCTTATCCTGAAGATAATCTATCAGCAGAAGACTTACGAAAGGTCAAGAATGACAGTAAGGCTTACTCTTTGATGTGTAAGGGACTGCCACTTCAAGTGCTGTCAAGATTGGATGCTTATCAAACTGGCTACACATTGTTCAAGGCATTGAAATCAATCTGTGAAGGTGGAGAACAGTTGAGAAGTCTCAAGAAGCAGAAATTGAAGAGACAATTGGAATTGTTTGAACATATTGCTGGAGAATCTGTGCACCAGATGATGAATAGATTTGTTCATCTAACTACTGAGATGACAAATGTTGGTGCAAAGACAGATCTTCAAGACCTGAATGACAGATTGTTGTGTGCTCTTCCATCTTCATGGAAACAAACTGTGACTCTACTAAAGCATACAGAAAAGTTTCCAATGGACTTAGATCTGCTCATTGCAAAAATCGAAGAAGTTGAGATTGATGAAAGCTCTAGAAATACTGACAGATCAGATTCACATGCTCAGTATAAGTTTGTTGTGAATCCTGCTAACACACTGGAGAATGCCTTTCTTACTCAAGATGCTGCTAAGACTGATGATGAGGGTGATCTGTTTGTTGGTGCTAGCTGTTACACTGATTCATCTTATCTACCAAGCTCACCAATTTACTCTCAACCTCAATCTCCACCAAGAGCTCAAGTTCAAAGTCAATCTATGAAATCTCAAACAGAAAATCAAAGTTCATGTTCCACAGTTCAAGCCAAAGTAAAAGATGTGATAAATATCTTGTTACAAGATGATGAGACTAAAAATGCTTTTACTGCATTCATGGCAAGCTTTCAAGCTTATCAAGGAAGTCATTTGAATCAGATGGATGTCGTACTTCAAGATCTGTTTGAAACGGATCCTGATGACGTTGAAGAAATAGACTTAAATTGGCAAATGGTGATGGTTGCATATTGAACTCAGAAACATGCATATGTAAACGCAAGCTTCAAGCCACATGCAAACAAGACAGTTGGTTTTGATAAGTCAAAGGCCAGATGTTTCAACTGTAACTGCTATGGTCATTTTTCAAGGGAATGCAAGGCTCCTAAGAATCAGAACTACAATGATCAAGCTAGTTCAAGTGGACAGAATCATGGTCAAAGTCAGAACTCACAACAGTCTTCAAGCTATCAAAACAGGAATCAACGTTTCATGCAGAAGCCATATCAAAGTCTTCCCATGCCAGAACTAAAATATGAAGGCAAGAAACCAGAAGATCAGACCAAAGCACTGGTGGTTAGTGTGAAAGACGGATATGACTGGAGTGCTTATGCGGAACAGTTTACATCTGATCTTACATCGAGTTCGGCACTGGTCTGTGAAATTGAAGAAGATTGGTCTGAAGAAGGGGATGATCAAGTGATTAATGCTCTTAGTGAAGATTCTGAAGAGTATGACTGGAGTGCAAAGTCAGATCCTGTTGAAGAATCTGAACCAGAAGTTGCGCTTATGGCTACATCTGACGAGTCTTCATCATCTGTTGAACAACCAAAGGTTAGTACCGAACTACCCCCTAACTATGTTCCTTTGCCTGATGATGTTAAAGGTAGGTTATGTTCTGAACAATGCATTAAACAAGTGGAACATTATCGAACTCATTCTTTTAAAATTGGTGACAAATTAAGCAAACATGAACAAATTCATGAACAACTTAAAATTGATCATAAAATTGCGGATGAGAAGATATTGTCACTTAAAGAATCATGGAACAAAACCTTGAAAGAACTGGAACTAGTACAAACAACTTGAAGAAATGACCAAGAATTTTGAACAAGAAAAGGTTGCTCATGCAGTCACACAAGTTGAATTAACAAAGGTAAAAAGTTGTAAAACAATGGTGAGGCAACTTGTTAGTGAAAGAGGTAACAAAAACAAACTAGGATTGGGTTTCACTCATGAACCAATGCCTAAATCAATCACTAACACTTTACCTGAAAACTTCAATGAATTTGATCATTCACCTGAAAATGAACAAAGATTCAAAGAAATTCAAAGAAGTAAATCTGAATCCGAAGGATCTGAAGTGTTACTGGAAAGCTTGAAAGAAGATGATGCTGTGGCAGTTGAAGCTGATGATGAAGCAAGCAACAAATCTGATCCTATTCTGGTTCAACTTGTTGAATATCCGAAACTGAATCCCAAACCAGAAGAAAAGGTGGAGGATGAAGCTGAATTTTCAGGATACAATGATCCAGAATACATCAAGTGGAAGAATGAACAAAAGGCGATTGTTGCTGATCAACTGATCAAGAAGAAAGCAGTGAAGAAGACTGAAGTTTCAAATGCAAAGATGCAGAAATCGAAATTGATAAACAATCAATCTGAAACAAAACAGTCAAAAGGTAAAAATGTCATAACATCAAATGACAACACCAAAGCTCAAACTGTTAAAACTGACAATCTCAAACCTGTGAAAAAGAAAGTGTCTAAAGTTAAAACAATCAAGTTTGTGTCTACAGGAACGTTTGATATGAACTCATCTCATGGTAACCAACTCAATTCTAAGATCAAATCTAACTCTGGTCTGAAAACAGGTTCAGGTCCTAAGAATTCCGCTGTCAATGATAAAAGATTTGAATCAAAGAAGGTCACTAAGCAAGATGTTTCAAAATCGAACCAAGTTTCCAAACAATCTAAACTTGATCACAAACAATCAAAGTCACAATCAAAATCTCCACAAAAGAACCAAGTTAACTTAAAACCGAACATGTCTGTTAATGAATCACGAGTGGGTTCAACATCTCGAGTTAACAATCGGCTTTTTAAGAATAGCAAGAAACATTGTGAGATTTGTGATCGTTATAATCATGTTACTGCTGAATGTTTCTTTAACAGGTACTGCAATTACTGTGACAAAAGAAATCATTCTTCAGAGGAATGTTTTTATAACAAGTTCTGTGATATTTGTGAAAGGAGAAATCATGACATTGCAGATTGTTTCTTTCGGAAAAACTCATCAAGAGAAATGACTCCTTTTCCGAATTTTCAAAGAAATCAATCTTTTGGTTTTCAAAAAGTTAACCAAAGTCATTCTCCTGATTTGAGAACTTTCAAACGAAACAATTCTGGTTTTAATGAATTTTCATCCAGAAATGTGCAGGTTAACAGTTTTAAGCCGAGAGCTTTGATGGTGAGAAATCAGAAATTTGAAAATAACCTTGATCCTAAGTTAGAGGAAAAGTTCATTGCTTTAAGAAGAAAGCAAACAACTCAAGCCGTTGGGCGAAACAGTTTTCAACCAAATCTCTCAAATGAAACAAATATTCAAAATTTACATTATCAACAAGTTACTGTTACAGATAGATTCGAAAAACCCAAGACCATGTGGGCCTGGGTTGACCAAACTAACTAGGTAAATGTTGAAATGCGGGTACGCCCTCGAAGACCTATCAACTCATGGTTTGTTGATAGTGGGTGTAGCCGGCATATGACAGGCAATCATGCCTTGCTTCAAGATTTTAAGCTAAAGAATGGTACTCATGTTGCATTTGGAGGAGATGCTGGTGGAAAAATAACTGGAGAAGGAACTGTGTCAAATGGGGTTATTAGCTTTGATAAAGTCAACTACCATGCACAGTTGAACTTTAATTTGCTAAGTGTATCTCAAATTTGTGACAAATCATATTCAACATTGTTTGTTGATTCTTTTTGTTACATACTCAAACCAGGTTTTAAGATTGACAATGAATGGGTGGTGGTTAAAGCTCCAAGAGATCGTGTGTATACAAGCTTGATATGTCGCAGATTGATGCTGAAACCGAAACCACATGTCTCATTGCACATGCTTCAAATGATGAGAGTCAGCTTTGGCATAGACGGCTGGGCCATTCAAACTTCAGAAACATGAACCGACTGGTGACTAGAAATCATTCTGTGGGAATACCATCAAAGAAATTCTCAACAACTGATCTCTGTCCAGCATGTTTGAAAGGAAAACAGCACCGAATGTCTTTTAAGTCCAAGCCAGAACACTCCATTTCAAAACCCTTACAGATGCTACACATGGATCTTTTCGGACCAACAAATGTTCAAAGCATCGAAAAGAAGTCTTATTAATTTGTCATCATTGATGATTTTACTAGATTTTCTTGGGTTTATTTTTGCATGTTAAATCTGAAACTGCTGAGTTGTTAAAAGAATTCATTATCAAAGTTGAAAATCAGTTGGATTGTAAAGTAAAAATCTTGAGAAGTGATAATGGAACCGAGTTTAAAAACTCTAATGTCGATTTGTTTTGTGCAGAAAAAGGAATTGCTCGTCAATTTAGTGCTCCAAGAACACCTCAACAAAACGGTGTGGCGGAACGAAAAATCGAACACTAATTGAAGCAGCAAGATCTATGCTCGCAGATGCCAAAATCCCTATCACATTCTGGGACGAAGCTATTGCTACTGCTTGCTTTGTACAGAACAGGACATTATTGGTTCAAGATAAAAATAAAACATCTTATGAGTTATTGTTTGGAAGAAAACCGAATATTTCATACTTGAAAGCATTTGGTTGTCCTGTATCGATTCTAAATTTAAGTGATCATCTCGGTAAATTTGAGTCAAAATCTGACGATGGATATTTTCTTGGTTACTCCTCTGTTTCAAAAGCTTATCGGGTTTTTAATAGCAAAACAAACACTGTTATTGAAACTATTAACGTAAAGTTTTTAGAAAATTCATTTCCGTCAGTGGCTCATGGTCCCGAATGGTTGTTTGATTTAGATTCGTTATCAAAATCTTTCAATTCTAACTT
The DNA here is from genome assembly GCA_030867185.1 of Tagetes erecta. Classification (NCBI taxonomy): domain Eukaryota; kingdom Viridiplantae; phylum Streptophyta; class Magnoliopsida; order Asterales; family Asteraceae; genus Tagetes; species Tagetes erecta. The sequence continues at coordinate 25,788,017 of CM061495.1, read as the reverse complement.
GTTTGATTTTTCAGGAAAATCGAGTAAAGAATCAGGAGACTTGGGATGTTTCAGTGATGATTCTGATAATGACGATGATAGCAATCTCAATTCTGAGTATCCGTTCATGTCATTTCATAATCCTGATAATGGTGTATCCAATCAAGCTCCGGGTCCATCTGGTTCTCAAGAAGATCAAGAATCAAACAAATTTTGGTGATGATGTGAATCCGCAAAATTCTCCTAATGATGGTGGATCTGTTCAAAATCAACCATCATCGGATCCGAATGTTGAAGTGGTTCCAGAATCATTTGACTACTTCATTAATTCACCAGAACAAGTTCCTAATTTCACTCTGCATGCTTCTACAAGTCTACAAGATCTACCGAATCTGAATCAGTCTAATCTGGAGACGCAAGTACAAGGTCATTCAATTCCAACTCATCGAGTTCACAGGAATCATCCTCTTTCTCAGATTATAGGACCTTTGAATCAGAGAACTATGAGAAGTCAGACTGAACATGCAAACGTTTGTCTTTATTCATGTTTTCTTTCTCAAGTGGTTCCGAAGAACATTTCAGAAGCGTTACAAGACAACAGTTGGATTGAAGCCATGCAAGAGGAGTTACTCCAATTTCGCAAACAAGAAGTTTGGAAATTAGTGGACTTACCTGAAGGAGAAAATGCGATTGGTACAAGATGGTTGTACAAGAACAAGCCAGATGAACGTGACATTGTGGTCAGAAATAAAGCCAGACTTATTGCACAAGGTTACACTCAAGAAGAAGGTATTGACTATGAAGAAGTGTTTGCTCCGGTCCCTCGACTTGAAGCTATTCGCGTTTTTCTAGCTTATGCCTCTTTCATGAAGTTCAAAGTGTTTCAAATGGATGTAAAAGGCGCATTTCTGTATGGACTAATTACCGATGATGTGTACGTCAGACAACCTCCAGGTTTCGAGGATCCTGAGTATCCACATCGTGTATACAAATTGAGCAAAGCTTTATATGGTCTACATCAAGCTCCAAGGATTTGGTACGAGACGTTATCTAAACATTTGCTGGAACATGGTTTTACAAGAGGTCAGATTGATCCAACTTTATTCATGAAGCGGGAAAATGAAGATCTTTTATGTGTTCAAGTGTATGTGGATGATATCATCTTTTGATCAACAAGTCCATCCATGTGCAAAGAGTTTGAAGAGATTATGAAATCAAGATTTTAGATGAGTTCGATGGGAGAGATCAATTTCTTTCTCGGATTGCAAGTCAAACAGTCAGCTGAAGGAATTTTTATCAACCAATCAAAGTTTGTTGAAAAGTTGCTGAAAAAGTTCAAGATGCAGGATTGTCAGAATATTCGAACGCCATCTGATGTGAATTGCAAGATACAGCCGGATCCAAAAGGCAAATTCGTTGATCAAACACTGTACAGATCGATGATTGGTTCCCTGATGTATCTTACTGCATCAAGACCAGACATCATGTATGCTATATGTGTGTGTGCCAAATATCAATCTGATCCAAAAGAGTCGCACCTGGTTGCTGTTAAACGTATTTTCAGATACCTTAAAGGGAAACCGAATCTCGGGTTATGGTATCCTTATGAAAGCAATTTTGAATTATATAGTTATTCTGATAGTGACTTTGGTGGGTGTGCTCTTGACAGGAAATCGACTACGGGTGGATATCAATTTCTGGGTCTAGACTTGTTTCTTGGCAATGCAAAAAGCAGACCAACGTTTCTGTATCCACAACTGAAGCAGAGTATATCGTTGCATCTGCAGGATGTTCTCAAGTTTTGTGGCTACAAAACCAATTGCTTGACTACGGGTTTAACTTTCTCAAAACTCCTATTTACATAGACAATATTGCTGCTATGTTCATTACTGCTAATCCTGTTCAACACTCAAAAACCAAACATATCGAAATTCGATATCATTTTCTCAGAGACAACTCTGAAAAAGGTTTAATAATCTTGATTAAGGTTCATACCGACAAACAACTGGCAGATCTTTTCACAAAATCTTTCTTGTCAGGACGGTTTGAATTCTTAATTCAATCCATAGGGTTAATCAACCATGTTTGATTCTATTTTTACAAAACTCAATACAAAAATAGAAAATTTAAAATCCAAAAATATAATAAGTCGATGTCAAGTATTGATTCTTTTGTCTTTTATTTTGTTGCATTGTGTATGTGTGCATGAAAAAGAAAAAGCAAAAACAATAGAAAAGAAAAAGAAAAGCAAAAGAAAAAGATATTCATATCATAAGAATCTATATTGCAAAAAGTGAGAAATGATAGTACACTAGACATTATTTGTTTCATCATTTTAATAATAAAGACTGATGAATGTTAATTGATGTGCGAGACAGCTCAGGCAATTAGACTGAAAAAGTAAGTTCATTGTTGACAAATCTAAACTCAATGATCTTTGTGTTAAGTTCCTTTGCTATACATGTCTAAATATATATCTTTAGATGCATTGCTTGTGATGATAGTTGTTCATGATCGGGTAACGATGCAGTCTATTCAGTGTGATGAACCGCATCGTGAGCTTCTTTGTTGTGGTATCCACAGACCTGAAGTCTCACACGAAGTCTCTTTTGAGCTTCAAGGTGCAGCAAAAGATTTCCAAAGTTGGAACAAAAAGAGTCCCAAATGTGGACCATCACCAAACAAAATTCCAAAAAGGAATTCAGAAGATTCCCAAGGGGAACGATAAGAAATTACAATTCCAAAATGGAATTCAAAAGAAGTCCCAAAGTGGACCAAATCCGAATAGAACCCAGATTCCATACTGTTTATGACTGTAAGTGACCAGGTTTTTGTGCAATATGCATTCAAGTGGTGGTTGATGAGGAAATATGTTGACATATGTATTCATGAGGGTCACATAAGTCATTTTAATCGAACCTTAATCTCATCATGATACTGAAAAAGTAAGTGTGTCAATTCGAGCTAATTGGTATGTTTTCATATCATCACTCAATCAAACATAAGTCAAATGTCTATTCAAAACTTGCAAAACATGTTCAGATAATGTGTGGTATGATCTCACTGCGATATTTTGATTCATTGCATTGCATATGTCTTTATTTTAATGTGTGTGCTTTGTGTGTGCAGGCATATGGATTCTTTATTGACACATCGACATCCTTTTTAAACTTAAAAATTTCAAGAAATTTCAAGTTTAGGGGGAGAATAATTGAAGAAGAAAAATGTTTACAAAAAATCCTAAAAATAGTTGAAATAAGTGTTTGTGATTTGTTTTTAGAAAATTGCTTCGGGATATAGAAATATTGGTTGTGCAAAAACTTTTTGTGAAGAAAAATCAAAGAAAATAAAGAAAAATGAAAAAGGATTTTATGAGAATTAAATTTGTTGCCCTAATCTATATTTTTGATTATTTAATGTGACAAACCCTAATAAGGATGTCTTGTCTAATTAATATGTCGAGAATGTTTGCAGGTGCAATAAATGCAGCTGAAAAAATCAACAGATGGAGAAAAGTGAAAAATCTGTTAAGTGTTGTTGCCGGGTGAGGATGTCAGATTTCACTGTTTAGCCGGGTAATGAAGTGATGATGTTATCAGCCGGGTAATGTATAAGTCACTATTTAGTCGGGTAATGAAGTGATATTGTTATCAGCCGGGTGACTAAGTGAAAGAAGGTAGCCGGGTGAAAGAAGAAATGATGCCGGGTGACAAAGTTGTAAGTTACTATATAGCCGGGTGATGAAGTGTTTAACACTGTACAGCCGGGTAATAGAATGAAGATTCTATATAGCCGTGTAAGTGAAGAACATTGTGCAGCCGGGTAAGTATGACAACTGTACAGCCGGGTGATGAATAAAAGCTGTCACTGTACAGCCGGGTGATGAAGAAAAGTTGTCACTATACAGCCGGGTGATGAAGAAAAGGTGTCACTATACAGCCGGGTGATGAAAGACAGTATCACTGTGCAGCCGGGTAATGAACATAAAGTCATTGTGTAAGCCGGGTGATGATAGGGTGTCTACTATTCAGCCGGGTGATGGGTAAAACCAAAACAGGTGTAGTTGTTCCTAACTCTGACCCGTTCCTATAATACTTGACCCGTCTCTACAGTGATTGACCCGTCTAAGTGTTTTACATGTTTAATGTTGACCCGTCTCAAAGTTGTGACCCGTCCCAAGACTGTGACCCGTCCCAACAGTACTTGACGCGGCTCAACAATACATGACCCGTCCAGGCTTATTGGGCTAAATTGTTTACCCGTCCAAAATGTTGACCCGTCCCATTAAGTTTGACCTAATTCTTGAGCCGGCTGAACAACACATATATATACCCGCCTTTTCTCAAACACTTATCATTTTTCACAAACATTTTCAAGCAAATCCCCTGTACCTCAAATCGTCCATTTCATATTCAATCGATTTATTCTGTAACAAGTTTTATTGATTGAATAAGGTATTTTACATGATTCGACCTTGTTAAACCTACTGATTGATCGTAAAAACGAAATGTTGTGATGAACAGTAATTGGACTTTGAATCGACACTTTGATTATGAGTGTTAAAACTTAAATCGAGTGTTGTAATAGGTGTAATAACTGTCGATCACCAATTTTCAGCCATTAATTTGCATCAAATCGCTTAAAATCAACTGAATCAAAAGAAAATGTTCAAACTCTGTTGAACCGCCATTGATGAACATTTGAGTTGTTCATGTTTTTGATATCAAATGATGAATCATCTGTTATTGTGTGACAAATCTATGCTAAAACTGAACTAAAACATGTTATACAACTTTATTATGCAAAATCACAGATTTGTGTTTGAGTTTTAAGCAGTTAAGTGTATAATTTTCATGATCACTGATTCACAAAAGTTTTTGTTAAGCAAACTGATGATTATCAGTTTGTTAGACTAACTTAGGTGTTAAATGATTGTGTGATTTGTTACATTGTGACTTATGTTTAAAACTTCTTATGCAAATTTTTGTTATTTGTGAATGAAATGTCTAACACATGTCTCTTGTTTTGTCATAACAGATGAATGACCTTAAGTTTGAGCCCAAGCACAATATTGTTGCTATGTTAGATGAATCTATACCAGAAGCTGAAGGGTATAGAGACATGATCAGATTCCTGAGAAGAACAAAGTATGTATATGCAATGTGTGCCAAACCCATTGTGTATGCAAGACTTATCAAGAGTTTCTGGAGGACTGCAGAGGTAATCACTGATGAAGCTGGTGTATCTGTGATTAGAGGAGACATTACCAGACAGTTACAGTTAACTGTGTCTGAAGAGTCCATCCGGACTGCTTTGAGGATTGATGAAGAAGAGATTGGTACTCCAGATGAACTAACAACTGCTGAATGTCAGACATGCTTCATTAATATGAGACATCCTCCTGTATTTCCTAAGCAGCAGTTTGTTAGAGCTAGATTGGGAAAGAAATGGAAGCTTTTATGCTATGTCATCCAGCAATGTATGTCAAGGAGAAGTGCTGGATTTGACAACTTTCCGTCAGACATTGCATCTCCCATAGTTGCAATTGCTGAGAATCGACCATTCAACATGTCTAAGTGGATTATGAAGGGCTTTATTTTTAATCTGGTTAAAGGAAAGAGGTTCAAGTTCTTGATGTACCCACGATTCTTGCAACTGATGATTAAAATTGCTCATCCTATTATTCGAGAAGAAGGTTTTAATGGAGGGATTTTGGACACCGAAGACATGAATGCTCTATCTTATCGGAAGATGAGTATTGGAGGTGTTGAAGGTGTTGAGATGTTTGCCTATATGCGAGAGATAGCAAACAATGATGAAGATATTGGAGTTGTGTATCATCATATATCTCAAGGTGAAGTTGTAAATCCATTGGACCTTGTAGATGAGATTCCAGATAATCTGCTTGATGATGATGAGTACTTTGCTCGTCATCCAGAAGATGAAGATAGTGATGAGGATGAGAATGAAGAAGAAGATGATGAGTCTGATAGTGATGATAATGGTGATGGTGGAAATGATGATGTTGTTGAAGAAGAAAGTGCTGAATCAGTTTCTGAGGAGGCAGAGCATATAGAAGAAGATATACATGTTGATGAACCAGTTGTGATTGAACATATAGAGATTGATGAACCTGTTGAGAGTGTAAAAGAAGTAGAAGATGTTATTGTTGAAACTCCTAAGGATATCACAGTTCACTATTCTAGATCACGACGATCTAAGACTGTGATTGATCCTATGATTGTAGAGGAGCCAAGTATGTTTGAAGATGTGAGTGTGCCTGAACCAGTGGATGTTATTCAGATTGTTCAAGAGGTAATTGCCGAAGTGGAGACTGTTGCACATGCAGTTGATGATGCTGATGCTGGTGTTACTTTTCCTGATCCAGTAGATGTTCCCACAACATCATCTCCTGCAACTCCACTAATTGAACAACCTATGGTGTCTTCGCCAAAAGTTGTGTCAAGTGATACTTTGATTGAAAAGGATAAAGAGATAGAACGTCTGAACAAGGTGATAGAAGATTTGATGAAAAAGAATGAATTTTTAAAGGCTTCGAATGAGAGAAAGAAGGTTAGACTGAATGAGTTCAGAGAAACCAATGTGAAGAACATGAGGCGTTTAAAGAACTTGATTCAGAGTATGAGAAATTGAAGGAAGATTACAAAGAGTTGTATGCTGAATGTAATACTCTGAATGCAGAAAAGGAGATGTTAGAAAAATGGTTGGAAGAAGCTAAACCAAAGAAGTCAGGATCTACATCTGACAAAGATTTTTCAGATGAAGTGATGGAAGTATCCGGGCCTTCGCAAGAGATAAAAGTTTATTATACTAGAGCACGAGGAACTAAAGCTGTGGGTGAAAAGGTCGAAGTACCAATTCAAATTCCCGATGAAGCTGCTGATATTGTCAATCTTGACAAAGCCGAGGGAAAACGTAAACTCGATGTTGTGCCGGAGATTGTAAACGAAGATGAGCATGCTAAGAAAGCTAGAACTGAAGAAACACTTCAGATTGAGCCGATTCAATCTGAGTCTATACATGCAACTGAAGTGCCCGAGGTTGTTAAAGAGGATGAGAATGTGAAGAAAGATGTTATTGAAGAAGCTTTTCAGTCTGAGCCGTTTCAAACTGAAAATGCACCCACAATTGAAGCATTAGATGACTTAGACGAAGTAGACTTTACAGAATCTGAACCGGAAGCTAATCCTGATGAAGATGTACCAGTTGATCTTGATGAGAGGTTTGCGTATTTGGAGAAAATGAAATATAATCCTGTTTATTTGAATGGACTCACTGTCAGTCAAATAAACGAGGAATATGAAAAGTGTGTGAATGCGCAAGACAAAGTAGAGGGTGATGAAAAAGAGTTTGTGGTTGAAATGGGTGAGTGGACGCCGCTTCAAGAAAGTTTGAATATTGATGATCTTCCTCCAGAAGAATTATATCATCAAAATCTAGAAGAGATGTCTGTTCCAAGCATGCGTCAATGGCTCAGTTCGAGAAACTATCCATACAAGACTTTGAAGAGGCTGAAATGAGAATCGCTGAAGAAGATTGTGGTGAGCTTTCAAAAGTCAGAAAAGATGCATAACCGTATGCTCTTTTTGGATTATAACAATCCACAGTACTATGAACTGACTAAACGGTACAAAGTTCTTGAGCCAAAAGAGATACCATTAATGGCATTGTCCGAAGATGCGCACAAGAAAAGAAAGGAATTGATTGATATGTTTCCGAGCGAGATGAAGTCGTATCACATTCCTATGGAAGTACGAGAGTCATGGAACAGTCTGCCACAGCAGGTGATATTGTTAGATCACTGCTGAGTAAGGGACAGTCCGTTGCTGACTTACTAGACTCAATGATCGTGCCTGAAAAGTCCAAGGATGTGAAGATTATTGCATGGAAATATGATGAGATATTTGATGCGTTTCTAATCAAGAGGGTAAATGGGCTATGTGATGTTTATCACTATTATTCAAGCATTTTCAAGCTGCCAGTTCAAGATTTGAAAGAATTGCACAAGTTAAGGTTGATTAATCACACGCGAGCAGAACGTGGTGATAAATGTGCAATGTTATTGGATGCCGGGATCAGCCGCATGCCAAAGTTTTTAGAGTTTCGGGGGCAGCAAGAAGATAAAGTATATTTGGATACAAAGAAGAAGAAACAGAAGAAGTTAATACTTCGGCATATGTACTTAGAAGAGTTTTCGGATGAATACTTTGACAAGTTGACCAATCCGGGATTGAAGGTGATTAATGGTTCGCAAGCAACAAAGCCCATTCTGAAGTTTTTCTATAATCAGGAGACTTATGAGCTGAAGTTGGTACGTAATTTGGATGATCGGGATCGAGATATGATCACATTGTTTAGTACGTTCGAGCTCAAACTGCTGCATCCATCGTACATAGATTTCTTGCGCAATCACAAGATGGAGAAGTTGAAAGATCCTGTTGCTGAAGCAGATAAAAGACTTTTTGAAGTTATGGTTGAGGTGATAGGCGCTGCAACTGAGAAAATCCGACTAAGGAAGGCATTACTCAATGCTGACCTTGTGAGGATTGATATGCCCGAGATTGATTATATGAGAGTGACGTCCAAGGGTACCTTAGAAGTGAAGGTCAAAGGAAAGAAAAGGCCTTATGAATTTTATGCTAATATTGATTTTGCAGGTATTACTTTGGACACTCTGAAAAGAATGAAGGATTGTGATATTCTCACAAATGAATCAAAACCAAGACAAGCGTTGATTGCTGAGAAGTTCAAATCTTGCATCGAAGAAGCAATTAAAGAACAGGAAGAACATACCGGAAAGTCGTTGCTGAAGGTTAAAGAAGAGGATGAAGATTTCTGAGAGATTGAAGCTGAAAAGCAAAGAGTTGAAAGCTGAAGATTTTTGAAAGTCCAAAGTTAAATCTTAGGGGGGGTACTGTTAGGGCTCGTTTCTGTTTAAGATTTACTTTGTACTTTGTTTATACATGTTTGTATAGTTTAGGGTTAATTTTGTATTTTCCCTAATGTGTTTATGCATAAAGCATGTTGTGAGAGAATGTTAGAGAGAGAGTCTAGATCACAATTTACACGCTAGAGAGAGAATTGTGTGTGTGATTTGTATTCTCCTGCACATTGTACTACAACTTTTATGCTTTGATCATCAATACAAGAGAATTATTTAGTAATGGATTGTGTTGTTGATTGAATTGTGTGTTTGTACTTAGATCGTTCTGATTTGCAGCAATATCGATCCAATTGAACCTATCAAGTTTCGCAAAGAATATCTAGTTTCACAAAATAGTTCCGCAAACTTGTTCGCAGACAATATCGCAAAATGCTTAGCCAGACAGCTTCGCAAGAGCAATTGAACTTTCTTTCAGGGTAGTTTCGGGATTCCAAGGGGAAATGAGCAGCACTTTCGTTCAGGGTAGTTTCGTTCGATAGGATGATCTATAGTTTCGCAATATGAACAATAGTTTCGCAAAATGGATCTGGAAACCCCTTTTCACGAAAAACACACAAAAAATCCAACAGCAACCACAAAACTAATCCAATTGAAGAACAGATGATTTCGATGGCTTCACCAGTAAAAATGAAACAATCCCCAAGCAAAATTCAAGTGAAGCAACAACAATTCAGATCCAATTTTGATTGAAGAAGCTTTTAACCAAAACTTAAGGACAAAACCCCAAAATCAATCCTAGATCTCAGATCTATATGTTGATGATAGATCTGAGGATTTCGATTGATTCAAATACCAAAAACACAAAGTTCTTAATCCAATTACATACCAAATATTAACAGATCCGATCCAGAAAGATTGAAATGAACTTTTTATCAAAAACCTTCAAGAAAACTCAAAATCAAGAGCACAATGGCTCTGATACCATATTGTTGGTCTAGATGAACGATAGATCCGTGCTATGTTGATATAGATCTGATCACTAACACTTGTTACCTCTAGATCTAGCAACAAATGGGTATGAAATTGATCAAAAAGTAATTAAACTATAAAGACCCATTTAAGTATTTGATTAAGAAGATAATTAGATGAAGATGAATTGGAGTAATGCAACAAAGATATAACCAAACAATTCCTTGAAATCACAATAACCGGATTCGAACTCAAATCAAAAGACAATTGTATTCAATAAAGTTCCAAGAGTTATGTACAAATGAACCCTAAATAGCTATTTATACAGCAGCTAGTTTCGCAAGTAGTTTCGCAAATGCGAAACTACCTGCTCGCTAGATTAGGACACCCTGCATGCGACACTCAGTGTCTCATGCAGTGTCGCATAAGCATATTAAACCAAATATAAAACAAAACAACACTATCTAACTATTACAAAGAAAATCAAATACGACTAATCTATTACAACTAAAACAAAGTACAATAAAGATAACGACACGGTGAAGTACCACCCTACATGTGGTCATCAATCTACGAACACAGTGTCAATTTGCGAACAACAATATCAGATGAACAATATCATTCTGCTAACAACAGTGATTCAGGTATTCAACAAATTTATGTTGAAACTATTTGAATTTCAAACACCCAAATTTCAATTTATAATATTCAACAATTCGATCTGCGAATAACAGTATTCTTCAGATCAATCTGCGAACAACAATAGTAATCACAATCGATGATCAACTAATCGAGAAGATCAAAATAACCTAATTCAGTGACCACAATCATGACCTCAACGATATACGAACAATAGTACGATCATCATATCTGAGATTTTGTTCTGAATTGGATTGAAATTAGTATCAAAAAGATGTATGAATCACTAAGGAATGTTTGTTGACAAACAATTTCAACAAAACAAGATCAAAACACAAAAATCAGAATGATATACGATGAACAGATCGCAATATCACCAACACACTTTTTGATCATTCAAATTCATCATTTGAGTAATTTTTCGGTTGAATTCGATTCAAAAAGTTGAAAGGATTTAACAAACGAACAATTAATTGAATCGGTTCGAAGATCCAAAATGTTGCTGAATTAACAAATTCAAGTCAATTCAAACGAAGTTTGAATACAACTCAACCAACAGCTCTGATACCAATTGTTGTTCGGGTCTAGAGCTATGAATCTATTAACATCTAATCAACAAACATAATCACAATCAAAGTATAAGATCAATGACGCAAATCAACACAAAGAAATCACTGATAAATTCGAATTGTATTAGATCAAGTAGTTGAGAGTACAAACGGTGTAGAAATGAAGCGCCTACATAAAATGAACTAAGAAAACTTATTTATACTACTAATCCAGTTCTATCTGCACATCATCATTTTAATGATAATGATGAATAATATGTAGAATAGTGAAAAGAACACAAGGATTTATGCAAGGAAAAGCCTTTGATCAAGATTAGATCACCGGCAAAAAAAACCTCGGGTGATGGCAATCGTCTATCACCGATTATATTAAAAATAAAAAGATGATTACAACTCTAGAACTATGATGGTTGTTACAATTAAGTGTGTGAACAGAGAAAATCGAGAGAGAAGATGAATGAAATTAGAATATGTCGAGTGAAATGTGTTGTGAGCCATCTAGCCTCATGAAACAATATAAAAGAAGATAATGGACCTATTTTATCTCCTAATTTTATGCCACTATCCGTTAGTAGGCTTTGACCACGATTTCAGCTTATTTCGCAACATCCTTGACCGACATATCAGGTAGACTTGGTCTTCCAACCGTTTCCTGCGAAAATACTCATAAAACACGCAAAGAATAAGCATCAAGGATCCCTAATCCTACGAACGCTAAGGATACTTGATCCAGGGTGTTCAGGATACTATATCCACGATGGAAAAAATCTGAGGCCTAACAATTACTAGATTTATTGTTATTAATATTATTATTCGTATTATTACTATTATTATTATTACTATTATTATTATTATAACTATTATTATATAGTTAAATTTCTTATATTACTTTTAGGATCTTACACTATAACGTGCAGACATAATACTACACCTCGTGGTGGTGGTAGTATGATGGAGAAGAGGAAAATGTGTAGTGGCTTGTGTTGTGTGTATTAAGAATAACAAGTTTATGGCTGGGTTGTACGATGTGGCGACTAGGTCTTGCGTTTGTGTCCTCATCACACGCGTTACAATGGCAACATTAGGATTTTCACATTTTTTACGCATTGCGGTGGCACCTTTTTAAATTCAACATGGTCGGTGAGTTAATTTGACATGTGTCGTGTTTTGCGACGACATATTTTTTTCTCTTCGTTACACGTGTTAACAACGTTTTCGACTTTGACAATGTGTGCTGCATTACAACTGTAGACAGATGGAGGTTAAAATTATAAATATCCAGAGTTGGGGTATAAAATGAGAATATGTTAAAGAAGATCGTTATGATATTAACATGTAAAAATGACAATTAAGTCAAAGTCAGAGGTCAAAGTCGTAGATTGGATAAACTTATTTAACTTAGAGATCAACATAGTAAATAAGTCAAAGTTGTAAATATGTAAAGTAAAAAAGAATTGTTGGTGGGTCGGTCGAGTGGTGACATGTGGACGACAGTGAGTGATCGTGAGTGGCCGGTAGTGACCACTAACCTTCTAAATTACATGATATATAACGATAACGATAACACTAATAATAAAAATAGTAGTAGTAGTATTAAAAACAACACTAATAATAATATTAATAATACTAATAATAATAATAATAATAATAATAATAATAAATAAGGATAAACTACTATTTTGGTCTTTGTAGTTTTGTCAGTGTCAGAGTCGGAGATCAAAGTCGTAGATTGGATAAACTTATTTAACTTAGAGATCAACATAATAAATAAGTCAAAGTTGTAAATATGTAAAGTAAAAAAGAATTGTTGGTGGGTCGGTCGAGTGGTGACATGTGGACGGCAGTGAGTGATCGTGAGTGGCCGGTAGTGACCACTAACCTTCTAAATTACATGATATATAACGATAATGATAACACTAATAATAATAATAGCAGTAGTATTAAAAACAACACTAATAATAATTATTATTATTATACATTTATAATTTGGGAAGCTGATGAACAGTGATTAGAGGTATTATTGTAAATTTGCATACTTAACGAATGGCTTTTATTGTGAAATGTGTGCTTACATTTACACCTTTCACTTTCAGTAGTTTCATATAGAGAGAGGGGGGGTTTCATTTGTTTTTGTTGCTATCAAACTCCACCGATTACACCGCTCCTCTTGTCGCCTCCACTGATTGTGCCGACGGTGCATATCGATTTCATTTTCACTGCTTGATGTTCGTTTATTTGGACTTCATGGCTGCATTGGGGGCCGCGATGTGGTAGTTGTTAGTGACTATAGCTTCCGTCGATGCATGCAAGTCTGTGTGGTCTGTTGGAACTCTAGATTGTCGCTGACGCTGACGTATAAAGATGTTGCTAGATTTGGGTATTGTTTTGATTTCCGCTTCTTGATTTTGCTCCTATGTGTGCGTGGGTAAGTTTTTTTAGGGATGATGAGTTTTAAAGATTTCTGAAATTTAAAGAAGTGGCATAACAGCTAATAACAGCTCATAATCTGCGATGAGTACAAAAGCTATCTTCGTTTCACGGTTATCTTTGCAAGAACAATCAGGTCTCAATCTCTCATTTCTTTTTATATTAAATGAATTTGATTTGTTAGTTGGCTTTCACTCTTTATTCATAAACACATGTTTAATAATTGTTTTATGATTTTGTTGTTTTTCAAGATGACGCGGAAGAAGTTATGGTTCACTTGGGTTTCTTCCAAGGAAACGTGTTGTTCGGCACAGAGAAAAAGGTATATGTTTTTGGTGTTGGATTTGCTAATAGTTATTTTGCATTTGTTATTGTTTTTTATATGTGATTGAGATTGTTTGTTCTTGGTAATTACTAAAAGGTGTGTTTGTTCATTTGTATAAATGCATAATTCTGTTTATTATTAGTATACACATTAAAATATATGTGTTTTCTTTTTAATCCTTATTTGGGTAGGATTTCAAGGGAGAAGCGATAAAGAAAAAATGAGGGAGATTCAAGCTATCATGAGATAAGTTGCTTCCAACATTACATACTTACTGTGCCATGATGAACCCTGCAAGTGTTAATAAGTTTTTTTATGTGTTTGTGTTGTTTTTGTTACTTTGGGTCGCTTGGATTGATTTGTTAGTGTGACTAAATTTCAGGTGTGTTGGATGTGTTAGCATATAGTGATATCGACAGGGCCGGTCTTGTACATTTTGGTACCCTGTGCGAGTCAAAAATAAAAGGCCCCCGAACGCTACGTAGATTAGACGATAAATTATACCAAGTTTTAGATCTTTAGAAAAGATAAATACTTTAATAAGATAGGAAAACTTATTAAAAAACTACCGGTACATTAAACAAAAAACATAACAAAATCATATAAAGCAAATAGGAAAATATATTTTTAAGGTTTAATATGATATTATGCAACTTTGTACAACACTTTTTAAGCATGCAAAGGGTAAATATGATATTATGCAACTTTGTAGGGGTATATATGAAATTGCCCATATTTTAATAATTTTAATAAACAAGGGTATCTTGGTAATTTAACACTAAACTAACGGAATACGTTAATGAAAATTGACGGAAGGACCAAAATGGCAGGTTTTTTATAAAACCAAACACCAAAATGGCAAGAAAAAAAATATAAGGACCAAAGTGGTCGAAACGGTACAAACTCAGGGACCTTTTTGGCAATTTACTCTTTGATAAAAGAACAACAATAGTTTCAATTTTTGTAATAAAATTAGCCTTACCTCTCTAGTTGTAGAAATGCTTTCAAAATAATGATCAGGTTTACAAAATCATTTTTGGGCATCTTGAGCATGTACAAAAAAGAACTTGAGGTCTATATTGAGGTGAGTTTTTGTAAGTTTTGTTTTAATATTTTAATGGTAAGTAAAGCTGTATTTGATCCCATAGCTTGAAAATGTATAGGTTGCTTCACTTTTTGATGATCATCTAGATCCTGATGACTTCACAAGATATCTTTTGCATTAGAAACGATGCCGGAGTTTCTATAAGACAAACAAAGAAAACATGAGTACATCCATGTAAGTTGACGAGACCTGAAAAAATGTGAAAGCAAAAAAATCAAAAAAGAACAAACAACCAATAGTTCATATCAATAAAGAACAAACAACTAGGTTTTGATAATTTATGTTCATTATGAAGTTGATTCATAAGCAGTGTTGGAGCTAGCCCAAAGAGTTCATGGTATCCTAAAAAAATTTATCGTACATTCAGACAATAAACATTTTTTTACCGTACATACAAACCATTATCAATATACATATTTTTATTATCATGTTGTTATGTATCTAAATTGAGAGTTCAAGCCTCATTTTTTAAAATATCATTATTAATATTTTAACTACTTCCACCGATATAAGATTGAATATGTAAGAAACAATATGTATAAGTTTAACAAAAGTTAAAGGGGAAAAAATTTAGAATTGCAACAAAATTATATTGTTATATGGTGATTTGAGTGGGAAAAAAAAAATAAAGGATGCAAAGGCTATTGTCACTTCAAACTATTACAACTTTCTTTTATAACAGTGGCTAGCCGGCTACGGATAGGTTACACAAGAAAAAGAAAATAATAAAAAATGTTTCAAGTGCTTAATTTAATGGGTTTTTCTTTAAAATAAAGGTTCATTAGCCCATGTTGACCATTTGATATGGTTTAAATAATATAAGAGCTACTATCATTACACTTGTCTGTATTCTTTCTTCTTTGCCTCTTACCCCAAACAACCAGTTCGTCGGATTTTGTCACTGCCGGAAAACTTTCTTTTCTGAGTATCTTTGTTTTCTTAACTTCAACTACTCTCATGAAACTAAGTGGTATCCTTTAACTGTTAAGGGTAACCTAAACATTAAATGGGAAGAAGAAAACGATTTTTACATTACGCAGCAAAATTTGAGATCCCTGCACATCAAGTGGATCTGCCCATGTTCGTAAGGCATCTATGATATCTATATAAACGTATTTGGTTTTTTATTAGGTTTGTGATTCTTAAGTGTTGTGTTATCTAGAACAACTTCAAATGGTGTTTAAAGGTGGTCTAAAACTAAGGTATGTAGCTTATAACCCTAAGAACCAGGGCCGGCCCTGAGCAGGTGCAGCATGAGCGACCGCTCAGGGCACCATCTTTTCCAGGGCACCACGAGGGTCCGTTGGCTATTCAACAAAACAAGTTTTTCTAATAAATAGGGTATCAAGAAGAGATTATTTGTCTCTTATAAAGCCATTAAAGTGAAGATAGAAGAGAAAAGTAAAAGAAGAAAACTAAAATGAATATTTTTAAAACTCTGGTGGTTTTAATCAGGGAAGAAGAAGGGTTAGATGAAAGAGAATAAAACTATAGTTCATTAAATATAGGCATATAGCATAAAATATTAATTAATTTTAATAAAAGAAAGAACAATTAATAGTTTAATACATAGCTACAGGCCTAGAGTTCTTACCTAAACCTTATCTTTCTATTTTTCTTTACATTTACATGTTCAAGTGTTTTATCATGATTTCTTTGAAAAGTATGTTTGACTGATTATATTTTTGGACCTTTATAAGATGTTATATTTTAGTTTTTGGTATTTTTTTAAAATTTTGCATTGAACGATTTTTTATTAAATTAAAAGGTCACTTTTAGCATTTAACTTAACGATAGTTACTGTTCGGGGGCACTTTTTTTCGGCCCGCACAGGACACCAAAATCCTCAGGACCGGCCCTGCTAAGAACCTTTAATTTATTGATAATGATGATGACTTTGGAGTTGAAATGATGTGAGTGAGGTTTAGGCGTTTAGCACTTATGGTTAATGTTATATGTTAATGGGTCAAAATAGGAGATTCTATAAGTGGTTACTAAGTTGTGGCTTGCATCATATTATATTCAAAAACCATAACAGATATTTGAGTCATTAGGCCAACCGTTATATGTATTTTGCAGCACAAAATAAACCTATCAAGATTGGCATTGAGCAGACGCTCATATTAGTTACATATTTTGGCATTATTTATAATGTCTTTAGCATTCATTTTGATTATATTTCATGCATTATTACACTTATTATCATTTATTTTTAGAAAATATAAGTTTTGGTGGGATGGAATCTACTTTGGTTATTTTAATTGTTTTGTAGTGCAACGCACGAGTGGCGGGAGCTTTCGGAAGATCGATTTTTGGGAAAGCATAACACGTAACAATTTGATGGAAAGTAATGTTCAAATGAGATTTTATGTATTATTATTGTGAACTTAATGTTGATAAGTTAATAATATCTACCTATTCTAATAATTGAGTAACACATCCACATGTCATCATTTTAACTACTTCACATAGGATTTTGCTTATGTGTCATGCTCTTAATTAATTTGATGGAGAATTTTTAGACGGGTCATGGTATGCTCCATATTCGAAATAACCCGATATGTTTAAATTAAAAATTCACAAATTATCATCAATTATCTCCTAACCCGATATGTTGAAATACAAAATTTATCAATTATCATGATCTATATCTTAACCCGATATGTACCAAGTATCATAAATTATCTCCTAACCTGATATGTTCAAATAAAAAACTTATTAATTATTATGATTTATCCTAACGCGATATGTTCAAATTAAAGTTTTACCAATTATCATTAGTTATCTCATAATTCGATATGTTCAAATAAAAAAATTAATAATTATCATGAATTATCTTCTAACCTGATATGTTCCAATAAAAATTTACCAAATATTATAAATCATATTTTTTATTGTAACATATGATTTTTTATATGAATATATTTGTAAATATCCAAATCGATTTAATAAGAGATATGTTAAAAATAAATTTGATATATAAATTGAGTTAAAACCTATAAAACTAAAATCCGTGTAGTACACGGGTACTAATCTAGTTATATAAAAAGAAAAATCGAACTAAGAATGAGAAAAAAAGGGGGACATCGTGGTGGACGGTTAGAGCAAAGGAAACAAAGTCAAAAAAAAGAAGGAAGAAAAAAAAGGAGCATCTGGGATTTTTTTAGCAGGAGTTGGACGCAAGCAGCACAGAGGCAAAAAGGATATTTTTTTGGTTTGTGGCTCTTGGTTTAGCGAATGAACAATTAATTGTTTCTATATTTGTAAGTTAATTTTCATGTTTAATTTCTTATTTGAATTGTTTGATCTAATCGTCATGTCCGGATAGAGAACTTATAGTTTTGCATGTGGGTAATTTCTTTGGTTTTGATTCGTAAAGTTATGTGAACCGGATGTGTTGATTTTATTATCTAGTGATTTCGTTTGAGTAATTTCTTGATCTTCAAAACCGGGTTTCAATCCGGGGTTAAATTAGATTGTTAATAAACTTGATCAACTTATGAATTTTTCTAATAAAGTTCTATAATTTTTGAACTTTAATCAAGTTTTGATTTTTAATACATGGAACAAATAACGGTTTGCGTTTTTCTATGAACTCGAGTTCGTTATAGAAACTGTTTAATGTGATTAAACACCCCGAACGGCGTGGGTATTTAATAATAATCGGTACTTTTATCACCGCAACTCGCACGCTAAGATCCGAATGGCGTGAGCTTAGAATAGCGGGTTGGATCTAGTCAACGAACTGCGCTTGATTAGACATTAGATGAAGTGGGCGCCCAAACGGCGTGGCGTCTAGTACCGGTACGAGTCACTTAATAAAAAGATTAATATATAGCAATCGTTAATGATCATAAGCCGAATCGAAGCAAGGAATAACCCTTGTGTTGAAACTACTGGTAGGGTGCCCGCGCGATGCGGCTGCGCCAATACGGTGTCGACGATAACTTATAGTGCAATACTTGTTTCTATTAGTTAATTACCTTCATGGCATTTATTGTATAGTTTTCTTATTCGTATATTGGTGTAATCTATCTATGCATGAATGCCATGAATCTAAATTAAATAATAACAAACACATGAATAAGAAAACGAATATGTGAGTGTTAACTATTTGAACTACTTGCAAAGTGATGAGGACATTAAGTCGTTCTTTGTCATAAGCTTTACACATTTTAACGACTTGATCCCTATTCTTCGACCATAGTTCCTCATCAATATAAAAATGTTCAAACTGTAGCAATGTAAAACAAATAGGTCAAAGTATAGTGATTTACATTGCAATGGGTCAAAGTATTATGAGCCAATAACAAACGGGTTGATTAAAGTGTTGTATATTGAAATGGGTCAAATGGATTAAAACATAACAAACAAGTCAAATTACATATTATAGCAAACTAACTACATAAACGTGGTAGCCGCTGCATATACTCATGTCTTTGTTGTTGTTGTTAATGTTGCTGTTGTTGTTGTTGTTGCTGAGCTTGTTGTTGAGGTGATGGTGCATTTAGCATTTTGGCAGCAGACCAGGTGAGTTTGCATATGGCAGCAGTGATGCTGTTGTGTTATCATAGGATGATGTTTCAGTAAGCAGCTGCTCTTCTTATTAGTTGTACCTAGAACCCTATAGCATCATTGAATCATACTAACCTGCCTCGCTGTGTTGTGATGGTTGAATATACATCAGGAAGAGAAAACAATTGAAGAGAAAACAAATCACAAAAACTGACATATGTACTTTGGTAGGAGATTTTGATAAAGATCGACGATGAACTGGCCCAACTTTAATTGACACACACATATATATTTACATTAACAGTTAAAAGTGTAGTTGCGTGCCGGTGTTTGTGATTGTAGTATTGATTACTTACTTGGACGTCTTTAGAGAGGAACCATAGTTCTGGTTTTGTTTTGCTCATCCGGAGTGTACGGCTTCCACTTTTTTATCACACGTCCTTCTAGTGGCTTTGGTGACTTTGAAGGTGCAATCGCTGACACACGTGCTGCTGCCATATGTAGTTCTTTTACTTGTAGACATTACAAGTCACTGGAATTAGTGTGTATGTTGTTCTTTTACCTGTAGACATTACATGTATGCATAGCAAGTCAAGTATTACATAATAGCATTTCTCCTATGCAATGTGAGGTAGTGTGTCACTGGAATTAGTGTGTGGCAAGTGCTATTTTTTGGCCAATTTGTATGTCTTATGTCTATGTATGAACCCAATGTGTGTTTATCAAATGTTGTTGATAGAAACCAGTTTGTCTAAACTCAACAGTAACAACAACAACATGACATACATGAAAAGGAAAGGAGGCAAGCAACACTACGGTAAACAACTACTATAATAGCAGCAACGTAAATATCCAACACCACAGCAAATAACAACACCATAGTAAACAACTACAATAACAACAGTGACAACATCAGGCAGGAAACAAAGTAATCAACAAAGAAAACCAATAACATAGCCACAAATGAGTTAAGGCCAACAACTACAGCAACCATACTAACACAAACATCTGAATCTGACAAGAATAGTCGAAAACAACGATAAGTCCAACAAAGAAATAAAAATCACTAACTTCAAAATAGTGCCAAAGGCGTAATTGAATAACACCAATCGTAGACACTGAATGCAGGGACAATCAGACCACAAAAATGCCCAAATCGCAACAGCCACAACCCTAATTGAAGAACAACAAGCACAAATCACAACAGAAAACCATAGAAGCCTACGCTAAAAGAAGATAATCAGCATCCAGAGTTTGGAAGTCAGCGTGACGACAGGTTGCTTTCCGGTGACGAAGATGACTGGAGGCGGAGCGTGGAGGCCGTTTTGGTGGTGTAGAAATAAATTTTGTGTTCTATCGTGTGAAGAAGCAGAGAATAGGGTTTGATATGATTTCACTGGTTTCAAATGAAAAGCAGGAGGAAGAGGGAGGCGGCTGCAGATGTTAGATACAAGCCCTAGAACAAGATGAGGGTTTTGGTTTTATAGTGTTGAAAGTTTAAGGAAAATGTTAAATTACCTATTTGCCCATCTAATTTGCTTATTAATGTAGTATAGATTTTATAAACTTTGATTTTTCTTCACATTTTATAGTCATTTATAATTTTTAAGTAAAAAAACCAAAACTTTAATTTTTGGACAAAATCTTAACACGACCGCGTCAGGTTTTCTTTGCATTTTCAGCACAGTCGTGTCAACGTGTTGTTGAAATTTTACATTTTTTTTTTACTTTTTCAGTTTTAGTTTCTAAACAAAATCTCCCTTTTCTTTAGTTAAAAATCAACCTAAGTAACTATACTTAAACGTTTTTTGTATTAAAATTATTAACATGTGTCCCTAAGGACACGAACCTTGCTTTCACATACTACTAGGTTTACTTTTTTATATTATTTGGTGAATTCGACACCCATCAGCTCAAGGAAACCATTAAATCAAATTCAAATTGCATGGTTTTGGCTTGAGTAAGACCATAGAAATTCCGCATTGTCAAAAGTTCAAACTTAACATGTTTAGTAATGGCAGTTGCATACGTTTTGACCTTATAATATTTTAGAGTTTTTGGATCCATTTTTAAGTGTTCTAAAAAATGAGTAACTTGATGCGAACCATATGGTATATGAAAATATGTATAGATCCGAAAATCAGGTTTTAAATTTATGAAATGGAAAAACCTAACAAGTTGACACAATCGGCAAGTATATCGGTCGTATGTAGCAAGTTAAGTAAGTCCAGATATCGTACCCAAGGGATCTGAGTTTGGCGTCCTCTATGACCGGATTCTATCGACTTCTGACTGATGTAAAATACTTGTATTTTTTAATTATAAAGAATAAATAAAACAAGGAAAAGACAATTTATCTAAAATTATCCTAAAAATACGATTTAGACTAAGGAAAATTTATCAAAAATAAACTAAGGGTAAAAACTTAACTAAAATAAAAATTAAAGATGGAAATAAACTAACGGAGAACTATGAGTGAAATGATGACTACTTAGGCGAGAATCCTGATGATAATATGACAACTCTTGGTTTTCTAGATATGTCAGCACCGGATCTACTACTAAGGTCTACTAAGGTCTCGTGAATGCCAGAAAATCCTAAAATAAATATGTGAAGTTCACGGTGTGAGGAATGTCTACAAATCACTCCCGGATGTCTAAGGGATCCTAAACTGGCTCGCCTCTCGGTTTACTAGTTCATTTATCCTAGAAACTGACTCAATCAGTAAACTAAAATAACAGGATCAATCGGCTAGTTATAAATTAAGACTAGATAAAACAAGTTGTTAGTTTTTATTAAGTAAAACCCACTCCCGTAGTGTTTTAACCCAAACCAACTAACAAAAAGATGAAATCTACAAACTCCTACCTCCCGCTAACGAGTTTGGCTAGCACATCGGCTCAAATCTACAAATCAACCTTATCTTATGGATATCTATTCCTAGATTTACCCAAATAATGTCTCAATCTAGTGATTTCAACAATAAAATTATGATTTTTATTACAAAGTTATCAAATCAATGAAACATCAATCATAACCAAGACAAGATATCATCAAGGATCACAAAACCAATAAACATATTGCATACAAAATCATGAACAAATCAATTTTCTCACTTAAAGCATCCATCCAACATATCAAAATAAACCAGAAGTCATCATATCAGCATCAACCATCCATAATGCCTAAATAGAACTGTTTTAAAAACTGGTTCAAACCGGCCGGTTGAACCGATGATCGTGCATTTTGCCAGTACAATTTAGGGCGGTATTTTGAGTAACTGGCATGTATATCATACCATTGAATTGTTCCGGTTAAACCGGTCGAATCATTAAACCGGTTTCCATTTATCCCATTTTTATTAAAAAAAAATACCTAGTATTTGCAAGAATAACCTCGTTTATCGTTCACCAATCACCTTGTTTATTTGGCACATGACCAACTATCGATTAATTTGGGCCTTGAATATCGTAATTGTTGTTTTTAATTTTGACTCGATTAATTTATGAGTTTTTCCCCATAAAATTTTTCCAATTGAAGTTATATTTTTCTTATTTTTCTCCGTAAATCGTATTTGAAAGTATTATGCATGAAATAACCCAGTTGATTCGTTTTATTTAAAAAACTTTGTTGGGAAATCAAGTAGTTTTGAAAAATTTTGGGATTATTTGTTATTATGGGTTAACTTTTGGATTATTTTTATTACTGAATTATGTATTTTTTTAATTTTCTTTGAATAAATGTTATATAAATTATCAAAGCTTGGGTCTACAAAATCTTCCACTTCAATCTTCAAATAAGCAACTTTTAGTATTCAACCTATCAATAATCTTTAAAATCTTTAAAGAAATCGTCATATCTTAAAGATGAAAGACCAAAACACCAATCAAAGCTTGAATCCACTTTAATTTGCACCCAATATCACCCCAAGAACCCTCTCAATGATTTCCAGCCGTTTTTCAGGTTTAATGGAAGAAGTGACACCCTAAAAATGTAAGAAACGGTATTTAAATAGTGATATTTAGGGTTTTTTCGTGACTAAGCTGCCAACGGCCCTCTCGGCAGGGTATTTGACAAAACAAGAGCCCAGCAGGTCTCCGGGGACTAAAGAAGTCTGCCCAGTGGCCCTTCGGGCTGGTAGATTTCTAAAAATGGGCTTTTGGGCTTAGTGTGTCTTGGGCTTGGACTCCAAAGCGATTTCACTTGATTTTTTCTTCTCGTTTGTGTCCCGAATCCGCTTATTTTATTCGAATTTACCTAAAAACCAAAACAAAATAAAATAAATAACTAAAAACCAAATATATTTACATAAAATAAGATTAAAATGTGGTAAAATATATATAATAAACCTATGTGTTTTGCAACACATCAGTAACTAACTAGGATTTACTCCCCGGTCGCGCTTTGCGGCGGCCGGGTCTTAGTTGATATACGTATCACGAGGTTTAGTATTATGTCTCGCACGTTACAGCTTAAAGTCGTAAAAATTATTATGTCCCACACGTCACACCCTAAATGTCAAAATAAAAGTCCAAAAAGTAAAAAAAAGATAAGAATAAGTTGCCTAAAAGATTCAAACCCTTAACCTCAACCCAAAAAGAAAAAAAAAATTTCCGTCCAGCTAAAACGTGACACGTGTCCATTGCCGGCGGCTCCATCCATGACCACCGACCATGGGTTTTAGTAGTTGATGATATACGTATCACGGGGTTTAGTATTATGTCTCGCATGTTATAATTTAAAGTCGTCAAAGTGAATATGTCTCACATGTTACAACTTAAAGTCGTCAAAGTAAAAGTCTAAAAAAAGAATAAGTTACGTAAAAGATTTGAACCCTTAATTTCAATAAAAAAAAAGAGAATTTTTTTTACATCAAACTAAAACACGACAAAAATCTATGACCGACAGGTTCACCCATGGTTCACGGATCCTTGGTCATTTAAGGGTTTTACGCCTCTTAATTTTTAGTTCTATTAATATAGGCTTTTCAATACAATACATGGGCCTTTAGTTATTTGTGTTTTATACTTTTATTCACAAATCCAGTAACCGGGAATTGAAGGAACGTGACCGTAAACCATGAAATCTAAGGGACGATTTGTAATTCCCAAATCTTGATCCGCGATAACATCATCACCCTAAATTCACACGGCACAACAATAAATTGAAGGTGTGATTGAGTATTAAACCTAAAACCTCCATTTTACATTTTAACAGTTTGTTTGGAGGTTAGCTTCTCTAATTTCTTACTTGTTACAGTTTGCTGCTTTGTTGAAATTGAATTAGAAGCTCTCACGGAACTGTTTCAGCGACCATACTAGGTTTTTTCTCTAATTTCTTACTTGTTACCATATAGCAGTTTGTTTATTTGTAATCTATTTTGAGTTTTAGGGCTTTGAAATTGCTTATTTCTTAAAAGTATCTTTGAAATTGACTTAGCCGATTAGGTACTCATTTGTGTTTCTGTTGAACTAGATAGGTAGCTTCGTAGTTTTGGTTTTGTAGTGTGTTTGAGTATGTTTTTGCAAAGATAGATGTTACGAAAAGTGATTAGAAGTGGTCTAGTTTATGGCAGCAAGTTTTGTCATATTACATTGTTATATAATTACAAGAACTTTTAGTTATGACTGCCAGCATTGTTTTAGAGGGTATACTACAAACAGAACAACATATCTACATCCAAACAGTACTTAAGTAGTATTTAGCAGTCATCAGCCATTAGCAAAAAGCTATATACTTCTTTTTAGATCACACAAAAGTCATATTAATGTTGTACCCAAAAGTCAACATGCGTCGGTGGGTTGTTTCTACTTGCCTCTTCTATGCCCCTGCAACAGTGCAACATTAATAGATTAAGCCAGTAAGTGGTGATGAGAGCCATGTGTCTGATGAACACTTACACTAACATCAATTTATAGTCCTACTTTGAGCAATCTACCTTTGTTTATCTATTTACTTAATGTGTGACAGAAAGAAGTTTCTAAGCAGTAAGCACACATCTCCACAATAAACTTGGTTCCCTCTTGATTCATCTTTGTCTTATATCCTATTTATGACACAATGGCAAGATACATCATAGGCTACAAACATGACTTGCTTGTAATCCTTCTAACACCACACTTGATCATAGTAGAAAGCCAAAAGGTACATAAAACATCAGCCCTCAAGAGTAACAACAACAATTATGAAGTTGACAATAGACCACAACAGTAGACCGTATACTTCACTATGAATTTTAACTAACTTAACGAATGCAATTATAGTAGTTAACAACTAAAGGTCACTTGAAGAAAGTATCTAGCAACAGTAAATAAACGCACCAACAGCAGCACAACTAAAAAGAACACCTACATTGAGATCGGCATCAATCCACACACGTTTCTATTCAACACAGTAACAACTCAACTCATAATGGTGAGGGGACCAAGTTCTGGACTTTGTCTGCTCCTGAACAACCTAGAATGTTGGAATCACAGCAAACACTCAAAAATCATACCAAAATTCCATTTTTATACCCCCTTTTACTTTGTTCATTCCAACAATTGCAAGTTGGGTTTCATCACACTTCTCCCCAATCAGTTACACCCCAAACGTAGGTAACATTTAGTAGTACACAAGTAAACTTTTAAAATAATAAAAACCAACACAACAACAGTAGCATAACTAAACAGCAGATGAGACAGACAGACACGAAAAAAAAATACCAAAACACAAAATCTCAAATATAAAAAGATAAGACGTGGAATACAACCTTAAAACACCAAAGCAAAGAAAACACACAAACGAATGCAAGCACAAAAAACACCAAAGCCACAACAACGGCAGGAAACAACCACCACCCGGAACATCTACAAAAACCAAAATAAAGTCAATGCATGTAGAAGAAAACTGTCTTAAGCAACTTTAAAACAACATCAAAGAACAAACAAAGAAGCCGATCATCAATAACAAACGGCAATTCTCAAACTAAAACCACTATAATATGACAACACAAAAAAATAAGAAGAAACCAACTGAAACACAAACAAAAAACAACAGTAACACAAAAAGAAATCAACCCCTCAAAAAGAAACCAACCCAAACACAAAAGAAGAATCAGATGGTTTAAAAACTATACAAATCAAATCAGGTACATAGTTCGAAAACAACAGAAGAATCACAAGTTAAAAAACAAAAAAAACATAAGATCAAAAGCACGAAATCAGAATGAAAAAGGAATCTGATGAGAAGAGGAGAAGTCGCATGTAAAATCAAACCTAAAAATCTTGAAGAAGAGAGGGAAAAAAAAAAAGAAGACCTAGTTTATAAACCAAGAAACCCACGTGCAAAACATATGATCACACACGTGAGCCGCACACGATAAGCACTGACAATGTATTTTAGTAGTAAGGGTTAATTAGTGTTTTTGTGATTTATCTTTAGACGTGTCAAACCGTATTCTAATATGCGCTTTTGGTTCATAAAAAATAAAATTAAAAAAAGGCAAGGTGAGTAGCTTTAGAGGAATCACTAAAAGGATCACTATTAAAATTTGTAACAACTATAAATATCGGAAACCTTGATGAAGACGGACATATAATTTTAGATGAAACTACCAATTTAAATGAAGATGAAACTACCAATTTAAATGAAGATGGAACAAACAACTTAGATGAAGATGGAACTACAAATGTAGATGATAATGAAAATGAAAGTACCAATTCAGATGAAAGTGAAGCTAACAATGTACATAAAACTACAAATCAAGTCGACGAACCTTGAAGTCTTGCTGATCCAAGTAAAAGGAATAATATTATTAATAGTTTAAGAGACTTAATCATGATTTATTATAAACCATACAGTTTAGCATTGCCTATCCGAAGCCTGGAAAAAAGATGAGGGTTTTAATTATTTTTTTAAAAAGGGCCTCATTTTTAATGGTTTGATGAGGCCCCCAAAAACCTTGAGACCGCCCTACCTCCACCTTTCATACAAATCAAATCTCTTTCTATCTCTATTGATCACAAACCCTAACCTTTTCAATTTGCAATAGTGACCTCTTTCATTCGCCCGTGATTTCTTCATTCTATAACTCTGTAAGTGTTGGGCTCTCTGATTTCATCACAGCAAGCACAGCCTTAATCGACAACTTGATCCATATTCAGAACCAACACTTTGAATTTTCAGTTTTGAATATTCAACTCAACAACCTCGATTCACGATCATGTTTGTAATTAACAAAAAGAGAATGTTAAACGGCCTGAACAATTGCTTTCAAAGATGAAAACTTACAGTCTCTTTAAACTAATTATTTCATTACATAACATCATCATATAACAAAACTTACTCTTGATTTTACATGTGGAAAGTGTCATTTTTTAACAGGTAAAAAAAAGCAACATCTGCTAAACTGAAACAAGCAGAGGCTGAATTAAGTCATTTGCTGTGCAATTTTATTGAATACATGCATAAAACCTTATTAAAGGCCATGTGAATGAAACTAGGATTGTTTAGTTTTCTGTTACATTTCAGGCATGATGTTTTGGTAACGACATTTTTCGTTGGAGATTTTCATTTTAGAATATGATAGTTTGAAGTTCATGCTTGATCAACAGAACTACCGAAACCGGTTGATCCTGATGTTTGTTTGTTTGTTTTCAGTTGTTGTAAAAAGGGTATGATGTATGTGCTAATTGTTTTACATGGATATCTAGTTTATTATTATTATTCTATTATTACTATCAAGTATATATAACATATACCCGTGTAGTACACGGGATATAACCTAATTATTACTATTGCAGGATCGAAGGAAGAATCAAATTTAGAAGAAAGAAAGAAAGAAAGAAAGTATGACATTAGGCGCAGGGATTGGGTATGTGCTGCTTGCACTCGGGCCTTCACTCGCTCTCTTCGTTACTCTCATCTCCACTAAACCCTTCTTGATCCTCATTCTTCTCTCTAGGTAGCATTTTCTCTTTCTTTGTCTCCATTGATGTTCAGTCATCGAACCAACCAGTACTTTATGGTATGATTGATATACATGCAAATTGGATTTTCATAATATCAATTGGCTTATGATAATCTATACTGTCAATTTAATGACTAACTATCACTTTAGTTGCTCCCACTAGCATAATCATCATAAATTTACAGTTAATTAATTTCTATTTTATGACACCATTTCATTCATAATCATTGTTGTGTATAAATGTTAGAGGATTAATTGATTATGTTACATTGTGTGGGAAAATATTAGATGACTGAGTTTTCCCTTAGCAATGGAATTACGGAGGTGAAAGATAGGAGTGTCATTTGTCTAATTGCTAGAGTGGATTGAATCCAACTTGCCTTATATATGACCTCTGTTGTCCAAAGCGAGCGCTTAATGCACCTAGGTGCAATTTTAAAGCCCAACGCAGCTTCAGCGCTTTATGAGAGGCTAAGAGCTTAAGCGAAGTTCCGGCCAGTTTTCAGCTAAATTATGTAATTTCCGGCCAAAAACTGGTCGGGTTTTGTTACAAACCTATCTGAATAGGTCGCCTGGTTGAGTTTTTGTGTCGTTCATTCTTTTTTTTTCTTTTCTACGCGCTTTGAAGCAGCAGCTGCTGTTTGTCTTTCTTCTTTCACATTAATTTTTAATGGTGCACTTTTTTTTGTCTCGGGCGTGCGCTTTTTCTATGCCTTGTGCCTAGGCGTCAGGAAAGGCCTTTGTGCCTTGCGCCTTTGACAACTATGTATATAACAAGTGTTTTTGTATGTCATATTTACTTTATAAATAGTAGCAAAGTCTACCCTTCAAAAAAGAAGAGAAGAAATCGAATCAAGCTATTTATAGCAAGTGAAGAAGTTTTGATCCAAAATTCTATGCTACTACCTCTGGCTTTCATTAAATGTATCTGATTATTTTTTAAAGTAGGCTCTTAACTTTCATGGTTAAAGAGTATTTTAGTTTCTTCCCCCTAAATTAGAAATATGCTTTCGTTTGACCTTGATTTGTTAAAAAATATGATTTTATTTCACCTTTGTTTTCTTTAGTTACATAGATACTAATGTAGACTTATATGCATATATGCTTGTGTAGTACACTAGTATGGCTGATTAGCTTGATTGTGCTCTCTGGATTTTGGAAGGTGTTTCTTCCGATCAAAACAACCGCATTGTGGCCTTATGCCATTCTTATTTTGACTTCTGTTGTTTTCCAAGAAGGTCTGCGCCTCATCCTGTGGAGAGGTTACAAGTATGTTTCTTCTCTTAATTAGTTTCATATTTTATTTTAGTTACAACACACTATTCTGTAATTGGTTCATTTGCAATGTAATGTCATTTTGGTACTTACCCATTGATGGTGCTTTAAGTTGTTTGACATCTGATGAAGTGCTATTAGAATAGTTGTTGATCCCTTACTAAACTTATGTTTGTGTTGGCATTATCTTATATAGAGGCAGCGTGGCTAGATTGGGTAATTGGTCAAACAAGACGGATGACATGCAAACGTTTTTTTGTTCTTGTTTAAAATGTCTTTTTAAAACACAAGAATGGCTTAGGAAGAGGAGAAAGAAAGTATTTGATGTGTTAAAAGAAGAAAGAAAGCATGTGACAGGCTTAGTGGTAGCATGACTGCTTGGCCTTGCAACCGTGTTGTGCCTAAAATTTATGTGCTATATAGGGTTGCATTACTAATCTTCCATTTTGATTAAAAGAGTTTAGGTGGTTGTATTTGTTAGGACTTTCCGACTTCGGACCTCCTATTTTAGTTTCTAGTGTTAGCGGAGTTGGCTTTCTTGTTAAATTTGATAAAGAAATGTTTTTCTTTAAGGAAAGTTGAACCATAAAATTACCAAGTTAACGTATATCCTTAATTTCAAAGTAGTCTGTTGAATTTCTAAAAATACATGGAGGGTATGTATCGGTTGTTTTGTGTTCATAGGGATATGCTTTGAAGACTTCATGTATTATATATGATCTCTGAAGTTTTAGAAGATTATAGGAAAATAGGAGCTTCAAATATAATTTTATATTCTGCTTTTGCATTGATTAGGAAGATGGAAGATATGTTGGATGCCTTTGCTGACAGAGTTGCTAAACCCCGCCTTTATCTTACTGATAAGATGCAAATCGCTCTTGGTAATCATCACTTATTTGCCTTTTTATCCATTCAAATCTTATAAAAGCCATTGTATCTTGCTTCTTACATTTAATTTGATTTATACTCAGATCCTTAATTATCGTTTTAGAGTAATAAAGAGGATCTTACCCACAATAGTAAAAAAAATATGTTAATCCATAACTTAAAATTTAGCTTGGAAGAACCAAACTATGGGGAAAAAACTAATATGGTTAATTGTTATTGGATTGCATACAGCTGGCGGTCTAGGTCATGGTGTGGCTCATGCTGTCTTTTTCTGTCTTGGACTTTTAACTCCTTCATTTGGTCCTGCAACTTTTTATGTTGACAAATGCTCTTATGCTCCATTTTTTCTTATTTCTGGTGAGTATATCTTCATGTTCTAGATATACAAACTATATTGTACATTGGTATTGCTCTATAAGAAACCGTGAAAATCCTTATATTATATCATATCCATTGTTATAGTCACAAATTGTTGGTGGTTTTGGTTTTTTGGTGAGCAAGACTATATTTTTAAAATCTAGGGACTACTCGTTTAATCAATTTCTGTAATAATATTAAATGGATCTTTGGATATGTGTTTTGAAAGTGAGTATGTGATTATTAATCAGGTCGGATAATCAGTAATGTTTGAAGTTGTAAATTGTGATAATAAGTTAATCAGATGCAACTATGTGAGTTTGCCAGATTCTGATTTAATTTAGAAATCAAGATTTTAAATGTCTAAAAATGACATTTATGATTTATGTTGAAAAGAAGAGATGTATATGTGAGATTGAATTTAACTGCTCTATAATTAGTTTAAACTAAGTTGTAGCTAGGTTATTATTTATATTACCTATTGATAATCAGTTTTCTTGCAACTAGTATTAAATTGATACATAATCAGATATTAAGAGCATAATCTATATATCCAAATATTTAAAACTGATAATGTGATTATCTGCAGCTATTATTTCCCTTGCATTTGTTACAATCCACACTTTCTCAATGGTAATTGCATTCAATGGATATGCCCAAGGGAACAAGACTGACCAATTGATTGTCCCAGCCGTTCATTTAATTGCCGGGATGCTGGTAAGACCTCCTCTTTCTATTTTTCATGCATCTGTTGGGTTTCTATTATAGGAGCCAATTTCAACCTATAAAAAAAGGGTTAATTCAGGATGTATTTTATGATAACGGGTCAAATGGATAAAGTATGAGAAGATTAGCCTAAAAAGAAATAGGTCGAGTGGTTTGAACCATAGTTGTCAATAGCGACGATAGCGGTTGCTATCGCGCGCTACATAGCGATGCGGCAGTTGGTCGCTATTTACATTTAGCGACCAAATAGCGACAGTATCGGTTTTTTTTGTTTTTTTTTCGAAATATGAAAAGGAATGTTAGGGTTTCTGTTTATAATCCATGTTTCATGTATACAACAAAGAAACCCTTCATCTCAATCCACCACAATTGAGAAGAAATTGAGAAGAAAAGATGAAATTAAGAAGAAATATGAAAAAACAAGTATAAACCAAAGCTTACTTTAGATAAAAATGAAGGTATGCAATGGAGATAAGATTGTAGGATTAAGTTTTGCAGCAGAGAAAGAAAAAATTGATTTAGTTAGAGATGGAGGCTGTTTATAAGGTTTTAGGGTTTTAGGGAATTAGGGTTACATATTTACTTTTACAAAGTAACATATTACACCCTTAATATTTGTGTTTTTATCATATTTGACCTAAAACTTATTCTAACATGTCCATATCAAGTATAAAAAAGATAAATTATATTAAATACTATATATAATTAATAAAAAAAATTCTTCAATGTTATCGCTAAACACAAATAGCGCCCGCTATTTATCGCTATTCGCGACGTAGCGTATAGGTGACTCTTGGTTTTAAAAAGCGCGCATTAAGCGCGCTTAAGCGCAAAGCGCAGCTAAGCGCAATCCTCTGCGCTTCGCTTACCCAAAGCGCGCTTTTTTCTGAAAAGCGTACGCTTTTCACGCTTTTTTCACGCTTTTCCGCTTTACCGCTTTCTCGCTTTTGGAAAATAAGCAGTTTTTCAACTATTATCTGGGCTTGTTAAAATTTTAACATGTTAATGGGCATACAAAGCCCATAAAAGATCCTGATATAGCTGGCTAGATTAGACCGGACCCGATAAAGCCAAGAAGGAAGACTTAAACTTTGGGATTTTACCTTAAACCTTAGTTGTTATATATATTATTGATTTATTTGTAATATAATTAGATTATATATAATATATATAATTTATATATTATTTTTAAACATGTGCGCTTCGCGTATGAAAAGCGCACCGCTTTTTCGCTTTGCGCTTTGCGCTTTGATTTTGGACCTTGTCGCTTTTGTGCGCTTAACGCTTTTTAAAACCAAGAGGTGACTTGTCGCTATTTACCGCTATTCGCTATTGACAACTATGACTTTGAACAGGTTAAGATCTGAAGTGGGTCAAACAACAACAACTATACCCAATAAATCCCTCCCTTAGCACAATTATTGGTAGGTTTGGGGCGGGTGAGATTTGTGTTGAAATGCTTACAATGTTCTGATTCATATTTGTTAACAAAAAAAAATTGGATCAAAATCATATATGCCTAACCAAATTGATTGACATCAAATATACCTAATTCTTAACACTTGAAACTTTGTATTAATGCATTTCATTAAATATATAATTTATCTCATGACCAATATACTATCCTCTTTTTCCTAACCTTCAGACTCTAATAACATAAGAGCCTTATGTCAAAAATATGAGAATGGATATGTTGGATATTATGTTTTATGTTATGTATATATGAAATTATCCTTATTATTTTAATAAAATGTATTTTTGATCATATTTAAATGCTTAAATAGTTGTAAATAACAAAATGTGGACATTGAAGTCAGCATGTTCAGCCTGCCCATTATTAAAAAAACTCTAATGTCTAGGAAAAGTGAGCATGTCACAGTTCTGAGCAAGAAAACTACACATTTGCTAGTAAGTGAAATCATAACTACTTGTGGGATTGGCTATAGTGAAACCATAGTAGCTAAAAGGTAACAACGCCAAACCAATATGCATGCATTTAGATAATAACTACATACCTCAGCTGAGCTAAAAATTATCTTGCATTTAGTCCAAACTATCAAATGAGAAGGATTGTTGCATACTTGCATTGTAGTATACTTTTAGATTATAGTTATATTGTTTTGTTATCATAACTAACCTAATAGTTATTATATAAATTTATTTAAATGAAAAGACATGTTGTGAGCTGATCTAGCTTGTTTTAACCTATATTAAAAAATGATCTGTTCCCATTACCTTTACTGCTGTAGGTAGTGGAATTGTCTTGTGATTACTGAAAAAAGTTATTTTTTTTATGTGATGCAGACTCTTGTAAATTTGGCGTCGAGCGGCTGTGTTGTGGGAATCCCGCTGTTGTATGTTGTGGCATTGTCGACATTAGCATACTGTGGGAAGATGGTTTGGAGGAGATTGACAGAAACTCAAATTAGGCTCACCCCCCAAAATCAATGATACACTTACTAGTTCTATGTGTTAATGGTTGATTGGCAATGGTTTAATGGCATTTATTACTTGTCTTTTATTTTTTAGAATGATTTGGAGGCATCCAATCTTTAAAAGTTCTGCGTTAGTCATCAGAAGTACAAAAAATGATTGTATTAAAGTCATTTTGTTTGTGTTAAATATTGTTGTACCTTGTCTAGTCTTATAATAGTTGGAAAATGGTAAAAGAGAAGATCGTGGGAACTAATTGGATTGTATAAAATTTGAATCGTGTTCTCATGATAACTCGTTTAGATTATATTACACATGTGGGCTTCAATCGAGATTCTGAAAGATGGGCCTACATCTGAATTTGTAGGGCATGACTTGGATGATTATGTGCATGTATAGGCTTGGGTTTTCCATTCGGGCCCTTTTTGGGACACCTTGTGGGACAATGTGTATAAGCTTGGGTTGTGTCATTTGACGACTCAGTGCATGAATGTCATGCGTCTGTTAGCATAGAATCTTTTCTACGTAAGCTCGTTGTACAAAGTTTGTTTGTTTATACAGACAGTGTGATTTGAAGATCTTTTGTTTGCTCCGCAAGATAGCCAGAGTCAGCCTGTTTGTTTTTCATGAAAAATGCATGATAGTCTTTATATACAGAAAAGCTGTGTGGAGAACTAGTCTTCAAGCAGTATGTGAGCCATCTATATTAGTATATTACACATTCTTGAGTTTTCTTTGTATAGTGTATAGTTTATCATGCTATTTGACACTTGTATAATTTGAAATTGTTGTTAACATGGTATTTGACGTTTGTGTATAAAAAACCTACAATGTCATCAAAATTACAAGAAAACAAGTCAACATGTCAAGCTACGAGCTTGATTTAAATCTAAAAAAAGTAATTACTATCTAAGTTTCAAAACTTTAGATTAAAGTTAAGATAAACAAGTATAAAAATTAGCCATGGTCAATGGTTACTTGTCATCATTCTGATCTGCTTATTGTAAAAGAACTAGGAAAAGAATTTTGTATAATATGATTAGTAGCCAACCCTATGATATGCTGCAAGTTGATATACATTATGTCGTTTCAAGTCTAGTAGTTCATCCTAATAAAATTTCAGCTCGTTTCAAGTATGTCGTTTTGGTGCTATGACCTCACCTGAGCAAAAACCCATTACAAGACGGGGAAAATAACCGGTCAAAACCGATTTTTTGACCAAAATAAACTTAGGTTGATACGACGGGTAGATGCTAACTTCAACACTTGTTAAAAGGGTGTTCCAAGTTATGCATTAAGAGTAAACTATCTGAACTGCTTTTTAAAA
The DNA here is from genome assembly GCA_030867185.1 of Tagetes erecta. Lineage (NCBI taxonomy): Eukaryota > Viridiplantae > Streptophyta > Magnoliopsida > Asterales > Asteraceae > Tagetes > Tagetes erecta. Next base: position 25,752,628 of record CM061495.1, on the reverse strand, counting down.
CAGCACATTTCACAACCTATCTCGCCATGCCCGCTTTGTCACTCAAACATAATATATTGATCTATTGTCCAAAAAGACTTTGATTTCACAAATGCTAATAAAAAGTTTAGTACTAATGTTACACAGGCTTTGCTAAAAGGAAAAACTAATGTTATAACAAAAAAAATCCGTAGATAAAATGAGTGCAAAATGCAAGACTCGACCGCAAATCAAAAACTGAACAGAATGGCTAGACCTCATCTGCATCCCATGCTGACTCGCCACCTAACCCGATTTGGGCCTCTGGGTTCAGCAACTGCACAGCGGAAGAACCTTTAGTTTTGCTCTTAACTTTCTTCTTTTTCTTTCCCACTATATCATCATCATCGATTATTTTTTCGTTTCTACTTTCATTGATTTCAGGCGCATCTAAATGCATGGTTTCTTCATCATGTTTGACTTTCTTTGACTTTGGTATCCCTTCATCCGTTATGACAGGTCTCTCCTTCAAGTCCCTTGACTTGCGTTTTAATTTCTTCTTTGAAATAGGATCTGTATTAGTGGCATTCTCTTCGTTGTCTTCTTTTGTTGGTATATTTGATTTGTGCTCCATTTTCTGTCCCTTTTTCTTATCAATATCCGAAGCATCGACCAAAAGATTATCATCTGCATCAGCAGTTACATTCTTCGTGCCTTTATCAATTGGTCTTGCATTGAATATCTGCAAGTGCGGAACCAGCTTCTTTATCTGCATTAAGTACACTTTACTTCAGAGGTTGCAAAATAGTGGGCTTGGTTTAAAAGGTGGGTTCGGGCCGAAACAGGTTCGGTGGGACCATAAACATGGGTGTTTTTTTCACATTATGAATTAAACAACTATATAATGCACTAGATGATTTCAGGTAAACCATATAAATGTGAAAATAACATATCCCTTCTAATAGTGTGATCTAGGAGTTTATGACTTATGTACACATTTGGATAATCTTATGACTTTCAACATATTTGGCTCTTTTTTAGTTACATCCTATAGCTTAACCCATCTGACCCATGAGTGTAAAAACATAAACAAAATCTACCCATTTACTTATTAATGAGACGCAGTTACCACCTCTAATTTATTTTTGTAATATAAACCAGAATTAAAGCTGTAAATTACAGCAGAAGGGAATCCTCAATATATACGGAACATAACTGGAAACCCTACAAAGAAACCTAACTGGGCCCGTAAGCTAAATACTAATAAACCTTGTTACCAAAAGAACAGATAACGTATTTAACAATTTTCACATATCTGCACTTTCTTTTTGGAAAACAAAGCAGAATAAGAGGGATATAACACATATAGAAAAAAAAATGTTTTAACCAAAATCCTAGACCCCCCCCCCCACTTGCTGTCTCCCTACAACCCTACATAAACAGTAGTCACACATCAAGCAAAAAATCCTATCAACTGCCTACTCTTTAAGCACTCCAATTGCATTAACTTCATCCATTTTCAATCAAAATTGATTAGCTTAGGTCATGAAACAACGAAAAAGTTCAACATTACTCCATCAAAATATTCTTCCTGATTGACTGATCATTTTGCAAGAAATTGGTATGGTTAACAGTTAACTAAAGTTTGCCAGATATGAAAAAATTTTATGTTTATGACTTTTACCTGAAAAAAGGTATGAAAGTGTATCTAATTTTCCTATGTACATGTACTATGCAGAAGTATAAAATAAAAACATCATATATCTCAAGAATTGTGTCATAAAAGGACACTCATGATGAAAACATCACATGTTACCTTTTTTGCTAATGTATCCTTCTCAGAAACGGGGTTTCCAGCCAGGTTCAGATTTTTCAGGTTTACCAATGAAGAAAGTATCTGAAATTCCAGAATGAAACCAAAAACTTTACAAGTAAATTACAGTAGCAATATAAAATACAACAAAAAAGTCTTCATGAGTAGGTTTACCTTAAGATCTGACCACCTCATAATCAAGTTGTTTCCCAGATCCAAATTTTGGATTTTTTTATTTTGTGTCAACTCACTTGGCAGGGTCTGAAAAAATGTTCAATCAAGAAAACAAAAGAATGTATAATTAAGAACCGAAACAGTGTCGTATGACCATTGAATAGCTTAGAAACACCTCACGTAAGTAATAATGTTTAAAATCAGCCTAGATGATACATTAACAAGTGTAGAATCAAAGCTATAGTGACAGAACTGGGTAATGTATCAAAATGGTTAGGGTCAGACTGTGTTGGCCAGCCACTCGGCCAACTAGTTCTTTGAATAGAGTGATGTTATAAGCATCTAGACTACACATACTCAACAATATAACTCCCATGACAAAATTCTTTTTTAAGTGATTTTTTACAAAACCCTTCCTTTCACCTTTCAAGATAAAATTTAACCCATTTCAGAGTAGATAGTACTCTCTAACTACTAATAATTACATAATCTTAACATACCCTAATCTCATTGTGAGCAAGCCTTAGTTCTCTTAGTTCCTTACAGGATTTGATTGAAGAGTCAATGCCTTGGATTTTGCAATTCGAAAGAGACAGCTACAGTCAAAACCAACCCATTAATATTTCAGATAAATAAAATAAAATCAATAACTGATCCCCAGGAAACTTAAACTGAATTCGTTTGGTTAAAACTGCTTACCTTTGTGATTGAATTAACCTTGCTTAAACTTTCCCCAATTTTACGAATTGGATTCTTTGAAAGAACTGCAGAGCACACAAGCAGCAGTAGGTGGATTTAAACTGGGTTCATACGCAATCATAATATTGGCATGACTAGTTAAAAAAATCAGTAGCTAGTGATTTAATGGAAAACACATGACAGTCAGATTAATAAACAAGAAACATTAGTAGCCAGGTTCGTTCTCATACCTAGGGTATTTAGTTCTTTCATCTTATCAAGCCTGCAAATTGAAAAAATCTCATTGTCTGCCATAGATAAGGACATTATATCAGCCTCGAGGAGACAAAGTGAGCCTAAATAGCATAACAGAAAGTTAAGACACGAAGTAATCATAGAAGTGTTACCATTCAAGATTAGTGCACGTAGCCTCACAAGATTGTTGACCTCATCCATTGATTGGATCATATTGCTTCCAGCATTGAGTACCTAGTTTATAAAAGATAAGAAATTCAAAAAACTGCAATAACGAAACACAATTCTTGTTGATAACCAAGAGCAAATAGAATGCATTAATCAGCCGCCATGTTGCTATTTTAACGGAGCATAGAAAACAGTTACGTAACAAATGCTCACACTCCCTGACTAACATGAATAAACCATCCAACTTATTGAAAAATAAGTAGTGTTCTATTGCCTAACGTGTAACACCCTAGGCAAATCCCACATCGGCCGTGGGCAGGAGAGATCTGGGATTTATAAGGGATGTCCGACCTCAAATACCAACAATGCGTTTTGGGGCTTAATGTTAGTGGATGAGTGGAAAACTCCACAGTTAAACGTGCCCGGATGACAGCAATCTCAGGATGGGTGACCATCCTGAGAAGGTTTCACCCTGGCAACCAAAAGCAAATCCGTAAGCTCTAATGTAGCAAAGCGGACAATATTGATGGTATGAGGGGCCGGATGTTAAATAACGTCTACTTTAGAATGTCAAATTCAGTTTCATGATTTGATATATTATAGCGGCAAAACGGAGCCATGCACATTTGTACAATCAGAAGTAATGTTCCTTAACTTTGTAAACTAGTCTCATATGCATTTTGGAGGTTACTAAAAGGCTAATTGCTTCTTGCCCATCTAACATAAATTTAAATGATTATATAACTTGATAATAGACATAACTTTTTGAAACAAATGCAACTCACCGTTAGAAAAACACACCCTTCAATGCCTTTTAAACTTCGAAGTTTGTTCTGCTTAACTGATAACCACTTCAAATTTACACATGCCTTCAACCCCTGGTTTAAGAAAAGAAAAACACACAAATTCTATGACATTAAAGTTGTAAGATATGAGATTGAAATGAAGTTAATCACCTCTAGAGACGACAGATTGTTGAAGGTGAGGTCCAATTTTTCTAACTTACTGAATTGAGCCAAGCATGAAACCTAAATGGATAATTTTCAGAAAAAAAAACATAAGATTGAATGGAAGAAAATGGTGGTGGTGGTGATGAAAGAAAATGGTGGTGTGGTGTTGTTTACATCGGATAAAGCTCTGTGCGTGAAGGTAAGAGATGTAACGGCGTTAGGATCAGTGGTGTGCTTCTCTTGCAAAACTTGACTGGAGGTTAAAGCTTTCATTGCGGTTCTTGGAGTATAACAGTTATGTCTACAAATCTACAATCACAATTTACAACAATCACATCAGTTAATAATAAATACTTGAAAAAGTGAACATTGATAATTTGATTTCAATTCCGTCAGGTAAAATTGAAATTGCTTGATCAATTTCAAATATCCTCCTCTTCACCCATATTCATATAAACCCTCATCTTATCATACAACAGAGCACAATCAGTTCGAAAACTGGGAACGTCGATAGTTTGATTCTCTACTGCAACCAAACTCTTCCTTCAACCAATCAGAAATTTTTGGAGAGTTGATATGAATATTGTTCACAGGCCATCACAATTTCAAGAAAGAAAGAGGGGAAATTGAACTTGTACCTTGGGGAATAGGCGATGGATATTCAAATGTTGTAGCCTGTGGGTGGTCGCCGGCCGGAGCTGCGTCGGAGAAGAAGCCACGCGATGGTCAGATTGTGAGTCGAAAGGTGGAGTGATGGAGAGTTAGAGTGGAGGATGGTGAAAGAACTTAACCTAAAGTTTGATTATTTAAAAAGTATAAATATTAAATTAACTAGTTGATTGGCCTCGGTTAGAGAATTGCATGACTTGTATTTTTCTCTTTAGATGCATCTAAACAACTCAAATTTTAATCTAAATTTATATTGTTTTATAACCTCTTTAAATGAGTAACAAAGTAATCTCCGGAAATCTTGCATGTCTCTAGTATTGGACTATTGGTATGAAGATTGTTGCACTCCTGGCTTGTATGTGTTTACAAACGCGTCTGGTTCTCCGCATCCTTAGTTTTTAATTAGGTACCATGACCCAAGCAACAACCTTGAGTCAACAATACTTTGCTTCCTTCCTTTTGCGATTGCTTGCATACCATTGCCATGTAATTAAACATCTAAATTAATAAGATGCAATTCCGTTTGAAGTTGGTTTACAGTATGTTAATATGTCAAGTTGTATGTGCATCTGAATATTTTAACATAGTGTTCAACAAAACTGATTGTCCGGGTAGACCGACTAATTTTAGCATAATTTCATTTTGGACTAAATCTTCGATTAACCTTTAGGCGTATTATAATAATTTATGTAAGTAATTAGATTTATGGTTAGCTTTACAAAGCACCAATTTCATCATGGTGATTTGCAGTTGATCAAACCAGTGTGAATTTAGGAATCTAATTATTCTTATATTTCAAGTGAATTTTTTAAGCAGTCACATTTATAATTAGCAGTAATGATAACCAACTTGGGCATAGTCACTGAGTTTTCTATATAATTGAAGATACATGCCGATCAACCAAAACAAAGCAACAAAGTTCTATATAGGTATATTGGTTTTTACTGGTCCCAACTATCACCTTTTGTCTTTTATCGGTCTCATCTATTGAATTGGTTGTCAACGGTCTCAACTTTTATCATTTTGGTAACCACTGGTCCGTCGTTAAATTTTTTTTAACGCCGTTATTTTTTTCCAAATTCAATATCGATATTTTAAACCTTTTGATCGGAAGGATAATACAAGTCGATTGATTGAAAATTTACCTCGAAACAGCACTCCGAACAACGAAATAGTGCTTCAATCGGGTGTTTAAACCTAACGGTGCTTCAATCGGATGTAAAAAACTTATCATTCAAAGAGCCTTTTCGAGAAAACTTTTACATCAATCGACTCGTATTATCCTTCCGATCAAAAGGCCTAAAACATCGGTCTTGAATTTGAAAAAAACTTAATGGCGTTAAATAAAATTTAACGACGGACTAGTGGTTACCAAAGTGATAAAAGTTGGGACTGTTGACAACCAATTCAATAGTTGGGACCGGTAGAAGACAAAAGGTGATAGTTGGGACCAGTAAAAACCAATATACCTTCTATATAACTGGAACTGTTGCGCTAGATTCCAACTGCTACAACAGGTGACAATCATACTCATAGAGAGCAAATAGACGTCAACCTCAACACAAATGCAACAAAACACAAAAAATAAATGATACGCAACTCAAAAGCAACCCTCACAAGTCACATCGCAACAAAAGAAATGGTGGAGACACATACCGGCATTTGAAAACCAACTTAACTGCAAGATGAACCATGGAACTGATAAGCAGAAAATCCCACTGTGTAATGTACACAAATAAGAAACATAAAGCAATGAGTAATAACACTAAAACTGTGGGCATAATCATTCAGATGAGTTAGAGTGACAACCAATGTAAGAGCAATACTACATATTAGTACTTCACGGCCCAAATCAAATTTGCAACTACCAAAATACCGCATTCACAAAACCACATGAAACAACAATGTCGCAAGAATTGCATGCCAAAATAAATGCAAAAAACGAACCCAATTTAGGAGGCACAAAAGAGCAAAAACAACGAAACTGCAAGTCCGCAACAACTAAAACAAATCAAGCGATAGCCAATTAACATGATATACCAACAATGCTATATAAACAACCGTTACCGCTTAGTCCTCGAGGGTCTATGATGATGGTGGGGCGGCGGTACTGCTTCTTTTCGTCGTTTCCGCAAGCTTTGAAAGCCGGCAAGCAGCCCAACAAAATCACCGGACCGGTCATCGGTGGTGGCGGCAACGATGTAAGGAAGAAGCGCCTAAATTTGTCTCATCCCTTTGTTTGTAAAAAAACAGAAGGAAGAGTCTTCTCTCTCCATGTGGAGTGTAAACCAAATACTTTGCCTCCCAAACGTACATGTGTCTCAACACATATGTCTAGAGCTGAACACTTACATGAAGGTAGCGGGTTACACGCACATAGCTGCCAAGAAGGATGCTTCTACTGTTTAAAAACTTCAATTTTCAATATATAGGTTACTATTTTTAAAATTTTGTATCTTTAAGTTTCCGTGTAGTCGGATATTCGAACATCCGAAGTATTTCATAATCACTATCCAGATCCAAATCCAAAACTTTGGGTATTCGAAGTTCGGGTATCCGAAATTTCAGGTATTTCGTGTTTGAAATATTGGATTTTCAGATCGAATATTTTTAAACACCCAAGCAGATTCCATTAAATTGATCGTTAGTTGATCATCCACAAAAGATTAAAAATATCATTTACTCATCCTTTAAATATACCAATTTATCATAACCATTAAACTAATAAAATTTAAAAAATTAAATAATTACATGTGGAGACCTCACCCTACATCTTTTACACATCGCGGCACTTAGCCCGTTTTCCATTCCACCATCGTCGGCAACTTTGGCTACACCATTTTGTTAACTCTGCCCCCTCAATCTCGAGCCACTGCACCACTCCGTCAACTGAACCACTTTGTCGCTGCACCATTAAACCACTCTAGCAACTGCACCACTGAACCATTTCGCCCTTCATTACCTTCTGCAACTTACTTGTTTCTTTCCCCCTAATTTTAAACAATGCACGTCTACTGTTGGTTCCATTATTCACGCCAACTATCAAGTTACCACCACACTCCACATGAAGTTGCAGGTATTTGTATATCGGTGCAAATATTCAAAATAGTGTTCGAAAGCTAAATAGGAAGACCAAGATGCAAAGTGATATTTGGTGTAGACCATAGGGGTGCTGTTTGCACTTTACTCTTAATTCTTTTAATTTTTAGTTTCGAGTAAACTGTACTTTTGGTCCATGTGTTTTGACACTTTAAACATTTTCATTCTCATCCTAATAGTTTTAGTCCCTGTGATTTTTATTTTTTACAAAAAATGGTCCGAGCCCTAGCTCCGTCCACTTTTCCGTTAAACATTTCTCATTTTCCTCGCACGTGAGGGAAAAAAGTCATTCCTTTTTTTTAGGAGTAAATTGCAATTTTAGTCTTTGTTTTTTAATATCTTTAACAAGTTCCGTCCCACCCTAACATATTTGGTCCCTATGGATTTCTTTTGTTGGCACAAATGGTGTTAGGCCCTAAATCCGTCCATTTTTTCATTAAACAATCTTACGTGCCCCACATGTGATGGGCAAAAAAGACACTCCTTCGTATTTTTTTTACCAATGATTGAATAAAAACATTGCTGCGATGTGAAGGATGAAGTTATACAAAACCAAGACAGTTTTCCAGCAGGTATATCCACCAACTGAAGATCTTCAAGAAAGAAAAACATGTTTGTGTTGAATGTTAGCTGATACACCATAACTTTCAGCACCTACTGAAGATCAGTAGTAATGTTTTCCCTTTTATAATATCAGATAGGAGTTATGTTCATAAATCATAGTATGTCATGTTATGAACAGATCAATGGTTGTAGTTTGTCATTAGTCATTTTGTTTAGAATAAAGTGCTAAGATCTGTTCCAGACTAGTATACAAACCATACTTTGTATAGTTTTGTGGTAAACCTTTTTATTGTAAACTTGTGCACATTTTGCACTATAAAGCGAAGTAAATATATATTAAAAGTATCATGTTCTGTTCTCATTGTTTTATTAATTTATTGTATTGTGTGTTTGTTCATTTACACAACACTTATATATAGTTAGAATAGAAACAACAACAACAATGAATATAAAACACAGATTTTAACACCCCCGGGGCACAAAAAACACATATTCAATTAAAGGACAGATTTCCTATTAAAAGCTCACTTAAGTTTGACCTAAACATATGATCATTTCCAACACCGCTGCTGTTATGATTGATACGCATTCATACATTCATATAACACATACATTCATACAAAACGCACATTCATACAAAATACATATTACTATAACTTTTGCCCAATCCATTACACACAAATTCATACAGCACATTTCTCACGCTGCTGCTGCTGTTTTTTTTTTCAAAAACCAAAACTCACACAACTACACCTATTTTGTTAAGCTTTTATATCAAAAACCTTTTGGATTTCTTTTTTTCTACTATGTCATCACAAGGTATTTATTATCTAAATTGTTCTAAAAACTCATCAAAATGAGCAACACATTCTTGTCAAAACGGATCTTAAAGTCATGTAAATGGGTCAAACTAATTGGTCGATGCACATACATCATTTCTAGCATAATTGATTAATGAGGTAATGCAAATTTCACAGCAAAATGTACAGATTTGAATCCAAAACAGAAAAGATAGAGTAGCATTATATCCAAAACCCACAAAAACCAAATCGTATATTTGAAATTTCAAAATCAGGAACTGAAGAGAAGATCTGAGTTATTTACCTTTTGATTAAAAAACTGACTCGAGGTCTAATTTTTTATTGTTTTTGTTTAAATTCATCAGTTCCTTAAGCTATTAGCATCCATCTAAGAAAACAAAATCAGGCACCTAAATCAGCATATACGTACACCAGTCAAATTTTCACCAAAATGGATTAAATCAAGAACAATATCATAACAAAAATAGAAATCAAACCTTAGATTCAAAACCTGTAAAACCCAAGGGGGATATTTATGGCGTCGAGTTCTTGTTGAGAGCAAAGAGGCGATGGCGTCACGTTCTTGTTGAGATAAAATGAAGATGGCGTCGATTTTACGTTGAGAGAGAGGTATGGGATTCAAAATTTGAGACGTGGATTGATATAGCCCTTGATATTTTGGTCTTCGTCTCCTACGCCTCTCTCTCGTCTCATACTACCAGGATATTGTGCAGGGATGCCGTGGAAGGTTTGATTTCGTGGATGAAGGTGTTGATGTACTTCAGAAATCAGCGTTCTTAGAGGAAGGATGAAGATGGGATGAGCAAACATTTTTGAGAGGGAGGCGGTTGTTGATAGAAAACCTAGAACAAAGAAGAGTGTCTTTTTATAGTGTTGAAAATTAAGGAAAAAGTAAAATTACGGAATTGCCCATCCAAGATGCATTATAATGTAGTATATATATATATATATATTGAGATATAATTATATCTTAATAACTAATTGGTAATCGTTGATTAATAATTTGGTCGATAAGATATTAAATACGAGAATAACGTAATGTTCAATCGAATTTTTATATATATCTTTAACATCAAAGCAATACTTTTAACGTAAAATAAATACAAATGCATTAAAAATAGATGACTTTGGATTCGATTCTGGTAATCGGGTTCGGGTTTGGGACGGATGTCACAACAAAAATGCGCCTTTTACATTCATTTGATACACTTTGAACTTCATGTAGGATGCATAAGCAAGAAAAACACGAATTGCTTCAAGTCGAGCGACCGGAGCAAACACTTCTTCATAGTCTATGCCTTTCTTCTGAGTGTACCCTTGTGCAATTAATCTCGCTTTGTTTCTCACAAAAATGTCACGTTCATCTAGCTTGTTCTTGTACAACCATCTTGTGCCAATAGCATTTTCTCCTTCAGGTAAGTCCACTAATTACCATACTTCTTGCTTTCTGAATTGAAGTAACTCCTCTTACATTGCTTTTATCCAGCTGTTATCTTGTAACGCTTCTGAAATGTTCTTCGGTACCACTTGAGAAAGAAAACATAAGTAGAGACATGTTGGCTTGTTCGGTCGGACTTCTCATCGTTCTTTGATTCAAAGGACCTATAATCTAAGAGACAGGATGATTCTTGTGAACACGGGAAGTTGGGATATCTTCATCTTGTACTTGTGTCTCCAGATTTGACTCATTCAGATTCGGTAGATCTTGCAGGATTGTAGAAGTGTGCGGAGTGAAGTTAGGAACTTGCTTTGGTTAATTGATGAAGTAATCGAGAGATTACGGAGTAACTTCACCATTCGGATCTAATGATGGTTGTGAATGAACAGGTCCACCATCATAAGGAAAAATTTGCTCATTCGGAATATCTGCTTCATTGTTTGATTCCTAATCTTGAGAGACAAATGGACCTTGTGAGTGATTGGAGGACTCAACATACGGATCGTGAAAAGACATGAACGGACACTCAGAATTGAGATCATCGTCATCATCATTGTCTGAATCATCATTGAAAGATCCTAAATCTCCTGGTTCCTTCTTTGATTTTCCTGGATCTTGCAGCTTCAATCGGTGTCCGATTTTCCGTTCAGCAACTCCATTTTGCTGAGGAGTTCATGGAGCACTAAACTGACGCGCTATCCCCATTTTCTGCACAAAATAAGTCCACATTAGCATTTTTAAACTCGGTTCCATTATCACTTCTTAAGATTTTAACTTTTGATTCCAATTGATTTTCAACTTTAATTATGAATTCTTTTAACAACTCAGCAGTTTCTGATTTAGCATGCAAAAAATAAACCCAAGAAAATCTTGTAAAATCATCAATGATGACTAAACAGTAAGATTTCTTTCCAATACTCCGGACATTTGTCGGTCTGAATAGATCCATATGAAGCATATGTGGAGGTTTGGAAATTGAGTTTTCGAGCTTGGACTTAAAAGACATTAGATGTTGTTTTCCTTTCAGGCATGCAGAGCAGAGATCAGTTGTAGAAAACTTCTTTGTGGGAATTCCTACAACTTGATTTCCAGTCACCAGTTTGTTCATGTTTCTGAAATTGGAATGACCCAGCCATCTATGCCAAAACTGACTTTCATCATTTGATGCATGTGCAATGAGACAAGTTGTTTTGGTTTCCGCATCGATTTGAGACATATCCAGTTTGTATACATCTCTATCTCTTGGAGCTTTAACCACAACTCACTCATTAGCAATCTTGAAAGCTGGTTTGAGTATGTAACAAAAAGAATCATCTAATATAGTAGAATACGATTTGTCACAAATTTGTGAAACACTTAGCAAAATAAAGTTCAGCTGGGCATAATAGTTGACTTTATTGAAGCTAATGATCCCATTGGATACAGTTCCTTCTCCAGTTATCTTACGACCAGCATCTCCTCCAAATGCAACATGAGTATCATTTTTATGGTTAAAATCTTGAAGCAAGGCATGATTTCCTGTCATATGCCGGCTACACCCACTATCAACAAACCATGAGTTGACAGGTCTTCTTGGGCGAACCTGCATTTTCAACAATCACTTAGTTAGTGCGGTCAACCTAGGCCGAAATGGTCTAGGGTTTTCCAAATTTATCCACAACAGTGAGTTGCTGATATTGTAAGTTGTTTATGTTTTGTTCAGTTAGGAGATTGTGATGAAAATTGTTTCTACCACTTGATGGGTTCTATTGCTTTCTTCTTAAAGCATGATACCTCACCTCTAAATTAGGATCAAGGCAGAAACCTGTTTGCCTGAAACTATCTTGCTGGCATTATACTGAAATCAGGATTGATTCTTCTAAAAGGTCTCGATTCAAGAGACCACTGTTAGTTGAACTTTGAAAACCAAAAGATTGATTCCGTTGAAAGTTTGGATAACTAGTCATTTCTCTTGATGAGGTTTTTTGGAAATAATAATCAGACGTGTCATGATTACGTTTCTCACAAATATCACAAAATTTGTTATAATAGCATTCTGCGGATGAATGATTTCTTTTGTTGTAGTAATCACAGTACATGTTAAAGAAACATTCTGCAGTTGCATGGTTATAATGATCACAAATTTCTCAATATCGTTTGCTGATTTTGAACAACCGATTATTAACTTTTGATGTTTAACCAACGAATGATTCATTCACAACTTTGTTAGTTTTAAAGTTAACTTGGTTCTTTGGAGATTGTGTTTGTGAATTCGGTTTGATTTTACCAGATTGAGGTTTTTCTTTTGAAACACTTATTGATACTGAAACATCTTTCTTAGTTCCCTTCTTAGATTCAAATCGTTTAACAGCGGAAGTCTTAGGACCTGAACCTATTTTCAGATCAGAGAGAGATTTGATTTTAGAATTTGTTTGGTTACTTTGAGATGAATTCATATTAAACGTTCCAGCTGACACAACCTTCACTGGTTTTAACAATTGTGACACATTCTTTGGTACAGATTTTGTTGATTGAGCTTTGTTGGTTTTGGAATTGTCATTTGTGACACATCCTTGCCAACACTTGCGGTGGTAGCCCTTTACACATTAAGGAATAGGCCTTAGTGTCATTCTTCACTTTCCGTAAGTCTTCTCCTTGTAAATCATCCTCTGGATAAGGTTCAATGGAGTCTTTGGTATAAGTCCTTGCCCTCTCAGGTGCAGTCTGCACAAGAATATGTGGACCCTTTTCGATTGACTTCCATAAACAGTATCAATAGAGCACAAATGATGTTTCAATCTGATCGTTAAGTTCTTGAAATCTACACGGTTAACTAACCTTGAATAAGATTGTCTGAATCATCACTATGAGCCATTTTAAATTTGATAAAAGAGAATATTTTTGTCTTTTTGTTAATTTTGATAAAAAAACAAGTAGTTCAAAAAATTAAAAATAAAAATAAATTTAAATGATTAAAAAGTTGATACAACTGAACAGTGATTTAGATAATGATGTTTGAAGATGACACGGCTAAACAGTCACACGGCTGAACGGTAGTAGATAACACGACTGAATAGAAGAATCTTGACCCGACTGAAAATCTTGACACAGCTGAACAGTTATTCACCCGGATGAAAATCTTGATTAGTGAAACAACCAGCAAGTTAACAGATGACACGACTGAAAAAGTTCACACGGAAAGTACTTGAAAAATCTTGAAACGACTTGAAAAATGCCGACCCGACTAAAGAGTTACACGGCTGAATAGTTCACACGGCTCAACGGTACACTTCAAATTTTAAGAAATTTCAGATTTTAACCCGATTACAACTCTAAGCCTTTACCCGACTAAATAGTAACTTTAATTTTTGTCCAAAAACTAAGTCCTGAATCGTCTAAGTCATCAATTCAGTCACATGGCAAGAACATCTTTATCATACTTATGAACATCATCATCCAATTTTTCAATAATTCTTAAAAACTTGTTGAATTTGTCTAGAAATACACACAAGCTGTATAATCAACCGATTAACAACCCTATGTATCAATCAATCTCAAACAACATCCTTAGATTACGTATTTTGATGAATTTTTTATCGAACAATAACTTTCAATTTGCTTAATTCTTCAGATCTGATCTTTTCTGAGTGAAATCAACGCCTATGTTGTGAATTAGAAACAATTAGAGTGATGAATCGAATCAAATTTCAGCAACAGATCGTGAAAATCATCATTAGAGCAGTTTTTTAGGGTTTTTGCTTGATGAATAGCGAAGAACACACAAAATCAACAGCTCTGATACAAATTGAAAGATTCAATTAGATTGAAACAGCTACTAATACGATTATCAATCACGGAACTAAGTAAAGCAACAATCAGATCAACACAAGATATACTGATAATTCTCTTTGTATTGATGACATAAAGTTGCAGTATAATGGTGCAGAGAAAAGTTGTTTACAAATGGTACTGGTTCACTCCTAAAGCTAGCACCTACAACTTCTATTTATACCAAAAATACACTTTAGGGAAATAACAAATTATACCCTAAACAAAACAGTTTGTACAAAATAAAGACAAAGTAAATCTTTATAGATAAAAGCCCTAACACAACGGTTCTCTGGGCGCTGGAGCTGAAAACATTGCAATAAAGCCCCCCAACGGTTCGCTGGACCCTTCTGATCAAGCCCAACGGTTCTCCGGTTCATTCTGACGTGAAAAAACCTACTTTTTCACTATAAATTCATCTCTTGATGGATTTTAGGGCATCGCCTCTATCCAAAAACACCAAAAGCGGCTGAGAACAGGGGAATGAGTCTTTAGGGTGATCTTGGGTGTTAGTTTGGAGGATTAAAACCATAATTTGGAGCTTGGATCTTGGATTTTGAAGGTTTTCCAGATTATTCTTGAAGATTGAAGATGGATTAAAGCTTGTTGTGAGCTTTGACCTTGACCATGATTTTGTCCACTTGAACCGGCTTGATCATTGTAATTCTGATTCTTAGGAGCCTTGAATTCTCTAGAAAAATGACCATAACAGTTACAGTTGAAACATCTGGCCTTTGATTTGTCAAAACCAACTGTCTTGTTTGCATGTGGCTTGTAGCTTCGGTTTACATATGCATGTTTCTGAGTTCGATATGCAACCATCACCATTTGCCAATTTAAATCCATTTCCTCAACGTCATAGGGATCCATTTCAAATAAGTCTTGAAGAACGACGTCCATTTGAGTCAGATGACTTCCTTGATATGCTTGAAAGCTTGCCATGAAAGCAGTAAATGCATTCTTTGTCTCATCATCTTGTAACAAGATGTTCATCACATCTTTTACTTTTGCTTGAACAGTAGAACTTTGATTTTCTGATTGAGTTTTCACATTCTGACTTTGAACTTGAGCTCTTGGTGGAGATTGAGGTTGAGAATAAGTTGGTGAGTTTGGAATGTATGACGAATCAGTATAAAAACTTGCACCAACAAATAAATCACCCTCGATCATCATCAGTTTTAACAGTATCTTGAACCAAGAAGGCATTCTCAACTGTATTACTTGGATTCACCACAAACTTGTATTGAGCATGAGAAGCAGATCTGTCAGTGTTCCTTGAACTTTCATCAATTTCCACTTCTTCAATCTTTGCAATGAGTAAATCTAAATCCATGGGAAATTTCTCAGTATGCTTTAAAAGAGTGACAGTCTGTTTCCATGATGATGGCAAAGCACATAACAATCGATCATTCAAGTCTTGAAGTTCAGTCTTAACTCCGATGTTTGACATCTCAGTAGTTAAGTGAACAAACCTGTTCATCATTTGATATACTGTTTCTCCATTAATGTGCTCAAATATATAACTCCAATTGCCTCTTTAACTTTTGTTTCTTCAAACTCCTTATCTGTTCTCCTCCTTCACAGATAGCTTTTAATGCTTTAAACAATGTGTAGCCAGTTTGATAAGCATCCAACCTCGACAACACTTGAAGTGGCAATCCCTTACACATCAAAGAGTAAGCCTTACTATCATTCTTGACCTTTCGTAAGTCTTCAGCTGATAAATTATCTTCTGGATAAGGTTCAGTGGAGTCTTTGGTGTAGGTACTTGCACTATCAGGAGCAGTTTGTGTAGGTATGTGAGGACCTTTATCAATTGACTTCCAGAGATCATTGTCAATAGAGCATAGATGATGCTTCAATCTGATTGTCCAGTTCTTGAAATCTGCACGATTAATCAATCTAGGAACACGGTTATCAGAATCATCATTAGGTGCCATTTTAACAATTTTTAAAGAAAATATTTTTGTGTTTTTAATGATTTTTGAAAAGAAATATTTAAAATACTAAAATAAAGAAGTAAATAATGATAAGATAAGATAACAAGGTTTGAAACAACTGAAACTGAGTCACACGGCTAAACAGTGAAAATTTCTTCTTCACCCGGCTGAACAGTGACTTTTCTTTCTTCACCCGGCTGAGAATGTTCTTCACCCGTCTAAACAGTGACACGGCTCAACAGTTGTCAATCTTCAATACTTGTAATCTTCACCCGGCAGGTATGTTACCCGGCTGAACAGTTACACGGCTGAATAGTAACACTTGACACGGCTGAAACTTGACCCAGCTAGAACTTGACACGGCAGAAAGGTTTACACGGTTGAACAGTAGTTGATCACACAGCAGAATAGCTGTTACCCGGCTAAACAGTAAATGAATCACCCGGCTGAAATGTCTCTCACCCGGTTGAACAGTTTCTTACCCGACACAACAGTTCTTGATCCGGCTGAACAGTACAACCTTTTTCTTTCAAATTCTTCACCCGTCTAGACAAAATTTCCTTCACACGGCTGCACAGGACCTAATTGTTCACAAATCTAAGTCCAAATATTTTGTCTAAGTCAAATTTTGTCACCCGGCTAGTTCATCTTCAACCTGTTCATCCTGTTCATCATCTTCTTCAATCGAATTTTCTGGGTTTTAACAAAAACTTGTCCAATTCCTTCAAAAATCACACCCAATCAGTGAAATATACCAATTAACAATCTCCAAACTCAATCAATCCAAAACATGATCAAATTTTGATGAATTTGAGCAAAATTTTGATCGAACAGTAAACTTCTCTTCCTTCTTAATTCCTCAGATCTGATGATAATCTGATGGAATTTGCACAATCGCTGTGAATTAGAAATGATTCCGATGATGAATCACAACTAAAAATAGCAACAAATCATTCAGATCATGATTTTGAGCAATATTGATGTGTTTTTGCTTGATGAATAGCGAAGAACACAATACCAACAGCTCTGATACCAATTGATAGGTTCAATTGGATCGATATCGCTCAATGATCAGAATGATTCAAGTACACAAAACAAACTGTTCAATCAGCAACACAATTCATTACTAATAATTCACTTGTATTGATGATCAAAGCAATATTGCAGTACAAAATGCGCAGGAGAATACAATCACACACACAACTCTCTCTCTAGCGTGTAAATCTGTGATCTAGACTCTCTCTCTAACATTCTCTTACTACATGCTTTATGCATCAACACATTAGGGAAAATACAAAATTAACTCTAAACTATACAAAATGTAGAAACAAAGTACAAAGTAAATCTCAAACAGAAATAAGCCCTAACAACATGAACACGCATTAATAGACCTACTGTTATTTAGGTTGCTGTATTACTGTGTGCTTTTAAAAACTGTTTGTTGTGCAACCTAAGGTGAGTTCACTGAACCGTAACAATTACTATTCTATCCTGTTATGGAATGAAAACCTGAACAATGACTTTTACGGATTTACGAATTTTTTATGTCGCATGTCTGGATTAGAGCAAGTTTTATTTTGTTCATGAAAGACCTCATGAATACCTAGTTGACCGTTAGTATTTGTGAAATAGCGGGGAAATTTTGAGTAGTACTGCTGGGTTTGACAAACCCCACCCGGGCTAGTCGCGCTAGCACGACAGAAGGACCTATTGAACAGGTGTTGAATGACCTAACATACATACATGTACATCCTGATGGGATGTACGAACATGCAAAATGCACTTAATGTGTACATACGTCAGCTTCGGTCAGATACATACGACTCTAAGGACATGTACTGTAGACTAGCTACCTACAATGACATACTTAATTTATATATCTGCTTGCAACTAAACTACTTGATTTCATACATTCTACGTGAACTCACCAACCGTCGTGTTGACACTTGTTAGCCTTTCACTGTTTCAGGTCACTGAGGTACACTGCACGTAGGGCATGGCATGTCGTCCTCGCATTTCATTTAAACACTTCTTGCATTAAAAACTTTGTTTTGGGACAACTATTTGAACTGCGTGTCTTGTGTCAGACGCGTGTTTTTGCGCATTTACTTTCTGCATGGTTTGGGTGTGCTTAAATTACTTATTTATTACGCTTCCGCATAACTGAAAAACTAATTACTCTGATTGTCGTTTAAACTACCGCATTTAATGGGTAAACGTTTGGTTTTTCAAAACTCATATAGAGTCGTTCGGTGTAATTAATGACTGGATCCTGGTTTGTCACTCCCCTAATGGTAAAACTCCGTTAGTTGATTTGCGGGGTGTGACAGAAGTGGTAGCTATCTGGCTATCAAGAAGCGTTTGTTTGGGGTGAGAGGTTCAGGAAGAGAGACAATTTTAAGAAGTTGATACTGATCAAGGCCGAAGTAGACACTTAATTTCTTTAAGCACCCATAGATTCTACCTGTTTTCTAATCACCTCTTTCAGCCTTGTGAATCTCTTCGAAGAACGATTCAATGTATTGTTGTATATGGTTCTAGTTCACGTTTCTAAACTTCAATAAATTTGTAAATTGTTGGGGTTATATGTATAAGAATCTATACCTTATAATAAAAGAGTGTTTTTCATGCTACATTGCATGCAATGAAGTCACTATTGTCATTATTTCCCGCTCATTAATATATTATGTATTTAATCATCATACTATTATACAACATACAATTATCAAAGTAATATATTTTCCTATCAATTACAAAAATAATCATTATATTCTTGAAAAAGTAGACTTATCAATTACCAAAGTATGTATCAATAATTTTCCGAACCATTGATTTTTATATTAATTAAACTAGGAGTATTCAGGTTGTCGCGATGTGCGACAATTGTTAAGCGGATTATAACTTTTGCATACCCCACCAACACCCCATAAAAAATGTAGCACAAAACAAAAAAATCATAAAAAAAGCATAACAAAAATCAAATAAAAAAGCAAAATAAAAAAAACAACAAACAAACAAACAACCGCACTTCAGATCCACCAATAACAACATAATACCTCAAACCATCAACCTATAGCAACAACACCTCAAATCACACATAATACATTATTTCATGACATCAACCAATAGCAACGTCACAACACTTCAAACCGTCAACCAATAGCAACACAACACCTCAAACCACACACAATACATTATTTGGAAAATTCCCAAAATGTCCCCTCTGTCTGTTGACTTCCCAAAATGTCCCATTTGACTTCCTCTGTCATAGGCGCCTCGACTATAGTCGTTAAACTCGACGACTGTAGATTAAAACATATAACAACATCTCACGTGTATAACATAGTCGGCGACTATAGTAGTTTAACCGACAACGCCCATCCCCCGAGTGGGCGTCGACGACCTTCTGACATCTATGTCGTAGGCGTCGTCGACTATTCTTTTTTTTATTATTTCTTGGGTGTTTCGACCATGGTCGTCGGCTCCCACACTTAACAAGCATCCGACTATATTTATGAATTTAATTTAATACCCGTCATTAATGTCCATTAATTAATGTGGTCGTGGATTAGGTAATATAGTCGTCCGACTATACGTTTAAACTCTGCAACTTTAGTCGTTCGACCATGGTTATAGGCGGTCGACTATAACACTAAATCACTTTTCATCACATCGTTATAGTCGTCCGACTATGATTATCGTCGGTTATAGCGAAGATAGTCGTTCAACTATAAAGTTACCACTCCTATAAATGCAAGCATTTAAATTTTTTTAAACCGCCATCAATGTTTTGAATGCAAGTTTTTTTTAAATGCCATCATTTTATAAAGTGTTAAACATCATTTTTTCAAAAATGTTTTTAGGCGATCTCAAACAGATTTACTAAGTTTTATTTGAATAGAAATTCATACTCACACTTGTAATATCCTAATTTTAATGACATCTCTTTTCTTTTATATATAGGTCACCAAGTAATGTCTATTATAGGAAACTGTATCATTTCTAATCACTAAACATTAGTTGAAATCATGTTTATCGAGTACTACTTAATTCAGTTTCCTATAACAGCCATACAGGTTTCTTTCCATATGTGAGAAAAAGAGATGTCTTTGACTGGTTTTACGCTTTTACTAATGTTTAGCCATAAGTAATTGTGTTAACCAACTAATTTATTTTATATTGTCTCCATATGCAGTCAAAGAGGAAATATCTGAATATTGAACTTTTGGATTATAAGAACATTATGGAAAGCTAGATAGCTATATTGGCTAATTCTACCATTTTTATTATAAATTTCGTTGATGTATTTATTGGATTGTAAGAATATTATGTTGTAATTTTGTTATTAATGATAATGTTATTATTAATAAATGAGAATATGTTTAATAATATTATATTTAATGTGGGTGGCGTTGTACTCTTTTGTTGAATTGATATTTCATGAACGCCTATAAATAGGTAATATATGTGTCATTCGAATCACACACATTAATATCAGAAAGTATATCAAGATGGAGCTTACAAACGTTGTGGTTTGCTGTGGTGGGCAGTGGGAACAAATTAACGGTAATTTTGATTATGTTCCATATGATTGTACTAGACATGGTGTGTGTTTAGACACCAGTTTTAGTTATTCGCAATTGTTAACTTATATATCAAATAATTTTAATTTAGATAATATCTCTAGGTTATCTTATAAATCGTCAACGGATACGTATCCCGTTGATATATTTGATGATCATGATATCACCGTTTTTTTAAAACGCGCAGAAAAAAAATTAGAATTTAATTTTTTATTTGTATACAGTTGAATCTAGTGATATCGGAGGTTATAATGTTGGTTTATCTAAAGAAATTATGGATCATGTCTGGGATTTAAAAAACCTTTACTTCCAAACTTGAATATTAATCTTGAAACTCAAGAAGATTTAATTTCTAACAATTATACTTTCAGTCCTGAAAGTTCAGATTTTAAAATTTTTAAAACTTCGAGTTTCAACACATTTAAAAAAAAGAGCAAGGAAGGTTCTACATCTCATCCATTTAGTGGTAGGATCTTTAAAGATAATGAGGAGCTAAAATTAGAACTAGGTTTATTGGCTTTGGTTGATGGTTTTGAATTTAAAATTCTTAAATCTTCAAAAGAAATATATGTGGCCAGATGTATTTCTGATGGTTGGGAGTGGCTATTGAGAGCTTGTAACATTAGTAAGACAAATGTCTTTCATGTCACATATTTCAATAATGTTCATACTTGTTCTAAGACACAAACGTACCCTACTACGCGTAACGCAAACAAAAAAGTTTTGGGTCATATTATTAAAGAGCAATTTAAAGACGTCGGGCGAGGTCGTGTTTATCGAGGTAAAGAAATTGTTCGGGATATCAATCAGCGTTTTAAAGCTAACATATCGTACAAACAAGCCTGGGCGGGTAGATGTTATGCGGATGCTCTTCTTAATGGTTCGCCTGAGGGGTCGTTCGAAACCCTACCTTTATATTGCTACAATCTTCAAAAAGCAAATCCTGGAACGGTGACTCATATTGAAACGAATGAAATGGCCCGCGTTGAAAAGTGCTTCATTGCTATTGGTGTTGTGGTAATCATATTTTATAAAGTACTTAATTTTATTTTTTGTAATCAGATATAATTCTATACTTTTCAGGTTAGAAGCTTTGTTCAGCATATGCGACCAATAATAATTATTGTCGGAGCACATTTGAAGGGTGCTTTCAAAGGAACAATGTTTTTGGCAGTTGGTATGGATGCTAACAATCAGATTTTACCAATTGCATATGGTATTGGCAAAACAGAAAGTGGGCAAGAATGGATATGGTTTATGTCCAAACTTAAATAAGAACGGTGTTTCCCCTGGCCTATCATTGTGTATGTTGTCGCCATTTGCTAATGTCTTTAGGTTTGAATGGTAAAACTCAAAATGACATGTGGTGGGCCACATGTAAAGCTTACACACTCAATGATTTTCAACATCATTTAAACATACTTGTTAAACATCGTCCAGATGTGTTACAAACTTTGAATCATATTCCTCCTGAAAAATGGACAAGAGCATTCGCCCAATGCAACCGTTATAATTATATGACCTCAAACAGTGCGGAGTCTGTAAATTCTCTCTCCGTACAAGCCAGAAAGTTGTCGATCACTGAAGTTTTAGATATTTT
Organism: Tagetes erecta; assembly: GCA_030867185.1. NCBI lineage: Eukaryota > Viridiplantae > Streptophyta > Magnoliopsida > Asterales > Asteraceae > Tagetes > Tagetes erecta. Next base: position 25,730,111 of record CM061495.1, on the reverse strand, counting down.
CACCGACGTGACACAAAGATGGTATTTTGAACGTCGTCAAGCCACCGGTAATTTTTAAAGTAATAAACATGTTTATTGTTTTTGCCTATGATGTGTGGTTTATTAATATTAATTTTTTTTTCAGAAAAAAATAAAAATTTGCTTACTCCATGGGCTGAAAGTAAGATTTTTAGGAGGATAAGAAAATGTAGAATTTTTAGGAGGATAAGAAAATGTAGATCTTGGACAGTTGCCGGGATAAATGGGTCTACATTTAACGTTGACAACGGTAAACGTCGATGTGTAGTAGATATGCAAAACCGAAGTTGTGAATGTCGCATATGGCAATTGTCGGGTTTACCATGTTGTCATGCAATATCAGCTTCAACATTTTTAAAGTAAAGTGATTGTAGTCAATGGGCTGTACATTCGTTTCGAAGCGAAGTTCATCGTGCAACTTATGCGGAGTCTGTGTATCATATTCCTGATCCACTAAATTGGAAAATTCCAGAAGACTTTAGTGAAATTGCTACACCTCATATGAATAAGATACAAGCGGGACGTCCCCCTGAAAATAAACGTATTCCATCAAAAGGTGAGGATTCTCGGCCGAGAGAATGTTCTAGATGTCATGCAATAGGCCACAACCGTTATCGATGTCGAACGCCACTCTCTTCACAATTCAGTTCTAGTTCGAGAAGCATAAAGCAAACTCACTTTGTTAACTCGGAAAACTTTCATGACTACATTATTGAAAACACAATGTCTACCACTCAAAAATCCGAAAAGTTTGAATACAATTTAAAAGAATTTTAAATTACAATAAAGTGATGAATCGTTATCATAATATTTATGTTATATTAAATTACTATGTGAACGTTTTTCCTGGTATGGTCGACCCGGTATAGTCGACCAGGTATACTCGAACGACTATGTTTACTTTTTTCAAGGTATATTCGAACGACTATGTTTAAGTTTTTCTAACTTTAAGTCGACCCGGTATAGTCGACCACGTATAGTCGAACGATTATGTTTACTTTTTTCAAGGTATATTTGAACGACTATGTTTAAGTTTTTCTAACTTTAAGTCGACCCGGTATAGTCGAACGACTATGTTTACTTTTTACAAGGTACATTCGAACGACTATGTATAGTCGAACGACTATGTTTAAGTTTTTCTAACTTTAAGTCGACCCGGTATAGTCGACCAGGTATAGTCGAACGACTATGTTTACTTTTTTCAAGGTATATTCGAACGACTATGTATAGTTGAACGACTATGTTTAAGTTTTTCAATGTATATTCGACCAGGTATAGTCGAACGACTATGTTTACTTTTTTCAAGGTATATTCGACCCGGTATAGTCGACCAGGTATAGTCGAACGACTATGTTTACTTTTTTCAAGGTATATTCGAATGACAATGTATAGTTGAACGACTATGTTTAAGTTTTTCAATGTATATTCGACCAGGTATAGTCGAACGACTATGTTTACTTTTTTCAAGGTATATTCGACCCGGTATAGTCGACCAGGTATAGTCTAACGACAATGTACATTTACGTTTTTCAATGTATATTCAACCCGATATAGTGGACCAGTTATAGTTGACCGACTATCTTTACATTTTTCAATGTATATTCGACCCGGTATAGTCGACCAGGTATAGTTGACCCACTATCTTTACGTTTTTCAATGTATAATCGTCTAGGTATAGTCGAACGACTATGTATTTAATCCACGACCAAATCGAAACGCCCAAAAATTAAAAAAAATTTAAAAATATTATATTATATTTAATACTAATTTGAATAATAAAAGGGGGACTATAAAAAAATTTAATCTCATCGATCGTTGTTACTTTCTTCCTCTTTAAACTTTGTTTCCAGGATCAGCCTTGCCAATTTTATACGAAAATTCATAGCTGATATTGCAGTATCTTCTTGTTCTTGAAAAATTGGTTCTTCTTTTATCCTACGATCCAAGAATATACATACCCAAACACCGCAATCTCCTAAAAATCCTGACTGTTGAGGAACAAATGTTGGAACAACACGAACGAATGGAGGTGGACGGTATGAAGAGTATGCCTCGCTGCCATTTGCAAGCAGCCACTGTGGAAAATATAAATCAAGTCGTGCAACCGCGTCTTCTGTTTCGGCCGATCCAAACTTTTGTAAACTGGTAAACGAAGAACTTGAATATTTTAATGATCTTGTTTAACATTTTATATTAAAAGATAATCACATACCTATCATATGTCGTTAGGGTCCAATTTTCTAAATTTATTTCCACTAGAATCCAGTGTCGAAATGATACATTCACTGGGATATAAAACTATAAATAAGGGAAAAAAATTATCAGTCACCCGATTGAATGTGATTACAATCAACATTAATTTAAAACTATACTTACAGTGTGAATATATTCAATTGATGGAAACGGAGCATATAACCCGGAGACATAATCCATTTGCCAGTTACCTCCATTTGTATTTAGTAGGAACTGGCAAGGCAATATAGTCCATGTGGCGTCCTCTGGTCTATTCAATAGTAAGTAATGAATCCAGTAGTTGATATGCTGGTAAAACAAAAACTAGTTAAACGTATATTATTGGTAATTAAATATTTATTATCAGAAAAATGTAATTTAAATCTAGAAATCTACATCATCTTCTATCCACCCACCAGCTTGTTTACCTAGAGCAGTCTCCAAAACTCCCTATCAATCGCATAATGCGGGAGTAATGTCGACCAAAATAGTAACTCCTTTCACATAATTGTATTATTCTTTCTGACCTATTTTATTAATTTAATATATATTTTTTATACTGTTAATTAACCTTTTTTCCAGCATATACAAGGTTGGGCTGGAAGAATGATGTATTGGAGACAGAGAAAAGTCGAAAAATCTAGTAGAAAAGAAATGTGTTGGACGATACTACCACCAAACGTTTACGAATGTTTACTAGACTCATGTAACACGACAGCTGTTAGCTATGCAAATGGGAAATTGAACCCATATCCGTCTTTTATATATGTTGATTATGTTTATTTTCTATTTTCTATTGAAGCTCAAGATTGGGCACTAATTCGGGTGGATCTAAGGACGATGGGGTTGATGATATTCTACTCCCATGATATCATTTCTGATAAATATAGAGGAGTAGTTCATCCAAAGTTTTAAAAGATCAATGTATATTTTACATAGTGAATGAAGACGTCGGTGTTGTGGAGTATCAACCTTTTAATGATCCAGAAGATGATATTGATCATGAAGATTTTGAGAAGGAAGCAAAATACTTGGACGAAAACCCAGAGTTGGAGAATGATCCGGAGGTATTAAAAAAAGCTTGGATTTATGAAGATAGCCCAAATGAAGAGCAAGAATATCTTAACCCATATTCAGATGAGGAAGATTCAAGTTGGTCCAACGATGATTATTATGGTCGATAATAGTTAAATATTTTTAATTATCATTCTTTGTTTATTATGGTCGATAATAATTAAATATTTTTAATTAATCAACTCGTGTAACACACGGCATATAATCTAGTAAGATATGAATAAATATGATAAATATGTGTGTCAAATTTCTAAATATTAATACACAGAATCAATCAATACACGATCGTCAACGGAGTTAGTGGCCCATTGGTAACACTTGTGTTATAAACATTAGGTCATGGGTTCTAGTTCTGCTGTGCAGGTTGTGTTGTTAAAAAAATACACAATCTCTCAAACTCGTGCGTCGATCAAGAGCTCAAAAGACAACTCTACACACATCCTATGGTAAGTAGTTTGATGGTCACCCACTACCTTATTCTACAATAAATTATCAAGGGAAGACGATTGATATGAATCAAGTTGGGAACGGATAGTAATTTTAAGAAAATGAAACAAACGGATATCCAACAATAATTCGAGATACAGAAACACCAGCCGAATCAATCGTTGAGCAGATTCTAAACTCGAATTGAGATATAGAGACACCACTCAATCCTAATTTAGATTCCAAAGAACACCTCTCGATTATGCCAACAATCGAAATAGCAATGGACGGAAAAGTTTACTATCAAGAAAGAAGAGATAAACAAAAAATTGTCATAAAATTCACCACCCCCATTCAATTGAGAAAAGTCGTACATATAGGACCTCTCAATCTACCCACTATCAAGCTATTGAAATAAGAAACTAACTAGTACTACCATATTAGCTAGAAGTACAGCTAAGTAAAGCATTGGAAAGAAAATAAATTTAAAACATCAAAATAAAATGCATCAAATTAAAGATGGTGTGTAGAACGTGGGTGTATGCTCATGCATGAGTTTCAACCTCCATCATCATGCGCTCCTACTTGATCCATGCATTCAACTGGATAGTTTGGTCCGACTCGCTCACCCGCTCCATCACTAGCGAATAACCCTATTTAATATTTATAGCCGTTGGTACAGGTTTTAATAAAAGGGGATCTTTATGGCTATCATCCTCTCCTCCTTTGAAGAAGTTTGACCTCAATCTTAAATAGTTAGCATCTAATCCAGACTTTTGATTGCTGTTGAAGTTTATATCACTAGCTGCAACTTGAACAACTTTTATAATTACACGTTGGTCTTGTATATTTTGTTGTGTTTTTACCCTTTCTAGCTCAAGATCATCATCTTTGTGAGTTGCTTTTGAGATGCCAAACCCAACTTGCATAAGATAGTTAGTAATGACTAAGGTATGACGTTCAAGGGCAGCTTGGTAGAACATAGGAAGCAACATTATCTTTCTCCCGTCTTTGACAAATGAGTAGGTATTTTTATACCCATTGTGAGGAACTCGGCGATCAAATAACCAAGGATGACCCAACAACAAGTTACACGCGTCCATGGGAAGTATGTCACACCAAACCTCATCTAGGTATTCCTGTCCAATAGTAAATGATACTAAAACTCGATTGGTTACACGAATACCTTTTCCTTGATTTAGCCACTTGATATATTAAGGAGATGGGTGAAGATCAGTTGGTAGACTTAACTTAGCAACCATAGATTGAGATGCAATGTTGGTGCAACTTCCACTATCAATAACCAAAGAGCACACCTTGTCCCGTATGGTACAACGGGTACAAAACAAAGCCTCTCGTTGCATGTTTTCACCATGATTGATGTTCCCGTGTAGTGCTCGTCGCAACACCAAACATGTTCCCTCATCCGGACCTAATATGACCTCTTCTTCAGCTGGTGTTGGGAGTATTTCTTCATCAAACTTCGGTCCTGTCGCTGCTTCATAATCAGCAAGAGTGATAACCCTCTTGTTGGGACACTCCGAAGCAATATGACCTAAGCCTTGACAACGAAAACACCTTCTCGCATTCTTTAAAACTGTTCCATAACTCCCAGGAATTTCCTCAGTTTTGAAAGGGCTTGGAATTGCTGGTGGTAGTGAAGAAGAAGCATGTGGAGCATATGGTGACTTGCCCGCTAATTTTGTCGATTCCATCTTGGTTTGATTCTTTAGTTGGGCATCAACTTTGTGTGTAAGAAAGGTAAGTTCAGCCAACGTAGAATAGGGCTGTAACTCCACTATATTGGCTATCTTTGGTTCCAAACAGCCCAAATATCGCACTAAAGTTTGCGGGTCATCTGGATCAAGGCCACATTTCATAAGTAGTTGTTAAAATTCTTGTGTAAACTCCTCCACGGTCCTTGTTCTTTTCTTTAAAGAATGCAATTTTGAAAAACTTTCTGGAAGATAATACACTGGCATGAACTTGGACTTAAGTAATTTCTTCATCTTTTGCCATGAACGTACCTTATCTTTGCCTATTTTTTTCCCATTGTGAACACACGTTTGCCACCAAGTGGATGCATATTTCCGTACTTCAATGCAATGATCTTTACATTCTTTTCTTCCGACGTTTGCTTGTAATAAAAAACCCTCCCTACAGTACGTAGCCACTCAACAAATTCATTTGGATCTAAACGTCCATCATACTCGAATTTTTTTTAAAAGTAGGTAGGTTTTCAAAATTTTGATGAAAAGAGGGGTGTTTCTTGCAAAAAGTTGACAACGGGGGCAGTGGCGTACCCAGGAATTTTTTCCATAGGGGTCGGAAATTTGGTAGTTATCGTTTGAGTATCGATATATAATATTTTTTCTAATCCGGTTCGATTCGGTTTGGGTCGAACCGAGTCGGGTCAAATTAAAAAATGACAACTAAATTTGATGGGTCAAAATTAAAAAAATTTCATTTTCCCTCCACTTATATTCAAAAGTAAAAATTTTTATTCCATCCACTCAACTAACTTCTTTAATGTTTAACCCTAATTTTTATCTATAAATACCAAACCAAATCTCTCTAATTACTTTCATCATCTAAACTCTCTCTCAAACTCTCTCAATTTATTTAAGAATTTCATCTTTTTTCAACAAATTTTCAACAACAACTTGTGAGTTTTTTATTCTTTCTTTCATTTTTTTCTTTTTTCTTTTATTTTTTATTTTATTTTTATTCCTAAATACTTGAAACATCCTCTATGAATTCTGCCATATATTTACCAAGATAAATAGAGTTTGGTAAATCACCATTTTTGAGGTTCGAGTTAGGATTGTTTTTTCAAACTATATAAAATAAATCTTTTATTTTGTTTCTTAAACTTCATATGCCTCCATTATACATCTTTCTTAAGTCACTAATCTACAAATAAGAAGTTAATGAAACCAAACCATGTTTCCAAACAAGATTATGTTGGAAAACTTGTGTTATGGTATAAAAATGGTGATGTTGTAAACCTTGGTTCTACAACTAATTTTTCCACCATTTATCACTTCTCACTTGATTACTTAGCAAAAGTAGTTAGTTTGTTTATGTATTTTCTTTTTGTGCTCATGACCATCCAAATCATCAACTATATTGATGGTTTTGTGTAATGGTGAAACACTTGAGGTTATAATACTATAATGCTTGATTATATATGACAATATAAATAAATATATATTACTATCTTCTAACCATAATATAACCCAATCCATTGTTAAATATTATGTGTCTCATATAGGCTGCTAACTGGACATTAAACTGAGTTTTCAAGACTAGATGGGGGTCGAGGGTTAAGTTTTATGGGGGTCGATCGAGAATTTAACATATAAAAACAAACAAAAAAAAATTGCAGGGGGAGCGGACGCCACCCACCCCGTCTTAGTGGGTCCGCCCCTGAACGGGGGTACTCGCCCTTATGAAGGGCGAGTTCTGCAACATCAAAAAACGTGTCTGACCAAGATTCCATGGGTTTTGTCTTCTACCACCTACTCGCCCTTCACATGGGCGAGTTCTTGCATTAATCACATCACCCTGCATGCTTTTAAAAGGCTTTAATATTCACTGCAAAAAGGCTAAATTTTGTACCTTCTCGCCCATGCGAAGGGCGAGTACTTGAATTCGGGTGGTTGGGTTGGTCGATGTACAACCTATTTTTATTGCATTCATCATCGGTAGGATTTTCAGGAAACTCTATCTTTATTTGATTGTAATAGCAACCAAATTTATTTTGTGCCCGTCTGTAGTATTATCTGGCAATGTACAACCTGTTAAAAGATGAAACTTTTGAATTAACTCACTTTTTGCTAGCACTACATCAGTGCCAGAAACCGCATCACCATCAACTTTCAAACCCCATAACACTTCCACATCCTGAAGGGTTACCGTGCATTCTCTAACAGGTAAGTGGAACGTGTGGGTCTCCGGCCGCCATCTCTCAACCAAAGCCGTAATGAGACCACGATCTAGCTTACGGTTACCACACTGAATAATACCAGCAAAACCCGCAATCTTTAAGTATGTCATAACATCGGGGTGTATAGGTTTTGCTTAATGAGTCTCCAAAAATTTGCGTCCCCCCGTCTAGGACGTATTATACCTGCATCACCTATTGGATTTTGAAAATAATGAGCAGCTCTATGCTAACCACCCAGAAATAACAACTCATCGTTTAAAGGACCCGGTGTAACTCCCCAACCTGCCATTTTTTTTGTTAGATGTGATTGTGATTTTGGTTAAGTGATGTTTGATATGGTGAGAAATTGTGTTGGTTAAGTGATTTTGGTAGGAGATAGATAGATAGATATAAAAAGAAGTTAAAATTGTTTTTTTATTAAAACTCGACCAACCCAACCACCCAACCACCCGAATTCAAGTACTCGCCCTTCGCATGGGCGAGAAGGTACAAAATTCAACCTTTTTGCAGTGAATATTAAAGCCTTTTAAAAGCATGTAGGGTGATGTGATTAATGCAAGAACTCGCTCATGTGAAGGGCGAGAAGGTGGTAGAAGACAAAACCCATGGAATCTTGGTCAGACACGTTTTTTGATGTTGCAGAACTCGCCCTTCACAAGGGCGAGCACTCCCGTTGTCAACTTTTTGCAAGAAAGACCCCTCTTTTCACTAAAATTTTGAAAACCTACCTACTTTAAAAAAAATTCATCATACTCTGGTATATCAACTTTTATATCACTGTTGTTGTGTTTTGGTTGACGGTTTCGACGACCGTATGGATTGTAGTTATCAATGTCCGAGTAACCGTCTTCTTCGTCATCTTCAGGTCGATATCGGGGTGGGGTGCGTTCTCTACCTCGCTGTTGTTGCATGGCAAGAGAGAGTTCCTGAAATTGATTCTGCAATTCCTTTAATTGTCCTGCCATCATCTTGTTTTCGTGAGCCATTCTCAAAACACTTTGTTAGGGTAGTTGCCAAAAAAAGTGATACGAGTCAAACTGCCACAAAATTCAAACTACTACCTTTTTTTATTGATTGCAAATTAGAAGATGGGATGAAACAAAATAGAAAGAAAATAGAGATGATGAGTCGAAACAAAATGATAGGAATCAAGTTGGCAACGGATAGTAATTTTAAGAAAATGAAACAAACGGATATGCAACAATAATTCGAGATATAGAAACATCACCCGAATCAATTGTTGAGCAAATTCTAAACTCGAATTGAGATACAGAGACACAACTCAATCCTAATTTAGATTCCAAAGAACACCTCTCGATTATGCCAATAATCGAAATAGCAATGGATGGAAAAGTTTACTCTCAAGAAAGAAGAGATAAACAAAAAATTATCATAAAATTCACCACCCCCATTCAATTGAGAAAAGTCGTACATATAGGACCTGTCAATCTACCCACCATCAAGCTATTGAAATAAGAAACTAACTAGTACTACCATATTAGCTAGAAGTTCAGCTAAGTAAAGCATTGGAAAGAAAATAAACTCCATCATCATGCGCTCCTACTTGATCCATGCACTCAACTGGATATTTTGGTCCGAACCGCTCACCCGCTCAATCACTAGTGAATAACCCTTATTTAATATTTATAGCTGTTGGTACAGGTTTTAATAAAAGGGGGTCTTTATGGCTATCAACGATGGTCATACTTATATTGATTGACCACGAGTCCACTACAGAAGCAATTATATTGCCTGAGCACATAACAAAAAGGCTACACCTATTCAACTGGTCTGACAAACAATCTGCCAGTTCTAGTGGAGAGTGGAGACCATTCGAAAGTACCTAACCAGACCAGTTATATTACCTGTTTGATCCGACTGGCCTGTCTGGTATGATTTTGTGGCTTTACAGTACGTGCTCCACATGTTTGATTATAAACAAACTTGCCATATCTTAAATAACTACTATAATTTTATTAATTATTAAAGTTAATTAATATAGGTCTTGTATAAAAGCCTTCAACTGGTTTGAATGTTTTGGCAACTTTAAGAAAATAAAATAAAAATACTCATGTGCCAGAAGTTCAAAACAAACAAATGATGCAAACGGTTGAAAGTTGATGTTGATCAGTTCGCTAAACAGAGCATAGAGCAGCAGCTGCACAGCTACCTCACAACATTACTCATCCAGTACCTGTATATACGTCATAAGGTCGGTTTTATGCATGCTCTTAGCAATGGGTACTTTTCATGATCATATAATATATAAATTTACATATGAATGTACCTCGGTCAAGGTGGCATTTGGAGAACTACTTAGCAAATATTTTTTTACTTCAGCAGACATGATAACTTTCCGGTTCCAGTCCAACAATTGAAGAATCTTCAAACTCTTTAAGTTAGCAAGCGGGGAAGGTTGGTGTGAGATTAGTTCCTCTGATGAGTTTAGAACCTGTATAAAGTTCTATTTACAAAGGATATACGAATAATAGAATAATTTAAAGCAAACAGGTGAACTGCCCCCATAGTAAAAAGAACAATTCTAACAGGGTCAGTACTAAGGAATTTAGTATCTTATGTGAACCATGATATAGGCCTCGCTATTGAGGCTTGGCGATATATTCAGAAATTAAATGGACTTATACTCTTTTAAGATTTTAGTATAAGCTCAAATTAACTATACTTTTTACACATATAAGCTCATGTGTTGAGATCATTCAAAATCTTCATTGTAAGTGCTCCCACCTTACTAAAAGCAAATACATATACTTACTAGTAAATATCATGCCAAAATAACTAAGCTTCTTCTATTCTACATTAGGAACTGATACCAAATACATACCTGAATGATTTCCATGCCCAGTGAAAGAAATTTGACATTGTGGAAGCTTTGAAGTACACTAATAATCATACGAACATCAATATCTAGCACGTACATAGAGAGATGTGCTTTTTCCAATGAAGAGAAACCGCATGTTGCAAACTTCCAAGGACAATGACCTTCAAAAAGCAAGGAAACAAGCTCGGGTGCGTAAATTTGACTGTCCTCCAAAACATTATAAATAGTTAATTTTTTTAGTTAAGGTGTAACCAGCTTGACAGCAAGTTCAAGTAAGGTTCTGTTTCTAAACATGAGATTAGAAAGTCGAGGTAGACAAATCGTAAAAACCTTGGATCCCCACAATTTGCACCAGTTCAAGGCCAGATTCTCCAAGTTGGGACACATGGTGAAAATAGCATCATATAATGCGACACCAAAAAGATGCAATGTTGTTAAAGATGAAAACTCATGTGTTGGTGTGGGTACAATGTAAAGGTAACCAGGAAACATTCGCATTTTGAAATGTTTGTAAGTCGGAAAATGTAAAAGAGAAGGAGGGAGTCCAGTATTGTTATCAAAATCACATGTAAGGTTCCCAAAAAAACATGTAAAGTTTAGTCGTCGGACATTGAGGGAGAATGCATGGTTGATAATCTTTTGGGCAGCATCGTCATCATCCTTTCCACGAATACAAAGATTGAAAGACGACAACTGAAGTTGATTATTCCGACGAGACAAGACATACGTAACAAAGTTGGAAAACATTTGCATGGTAGAGAAATCCTGAGTTGAGATAGTGAGATGGGGAATTGAAGTCCATATAAACCTCCATCTGGATGACAAAACACTAGTTCTAATAGCATCTTTTATACCAACAAAAGACAGGATATTGAAGATCTAATCTTCAGGCAAGACACTTAGTCGATCCTTTTTTTAGCCATTCTCAATCTATAATCCATTCTTTTTTACCTCCAAAACCTGAAATTATTTTGTATAAAGAAAAAATCAGCAAAGAGCTCTACTTCATAAACAATGTTACAAAGTAATATGCTGGGCTTGAATCCAAGAAAAACAAAACCCAAGATCTAAATAATTATTATCATATTTAAAAGAATTATCAAGTACACAGACCGAGAAGACATATTATTATCAAAGAATGAAGAAACCATTTAATTTAAATAAACAAACCTACAGCAGTCGTTCAGATCTCATCAAGCGACGGTGAACGTCGATCGTGACTACAATCAATGGTGAAGTGGATGCCTCGATTGTGATTGCGATATGGTGAGATCGATTATATAAGGTATTACAATGACTCAAAGTTTTGGGCTTCGGGGGATTTGAGAAATCGGCCTTTTAAAGTAGAGAGTAAATAAACAGTATATTGATTCGACTTTTATTTTGTTTTTGGCCATTCTGGTATATTGATTTACAAAAATTCGTCATTTTATTAATTTTTGATCGTTAAGAGCAAAGGTAGCTTAGTCATTTTACATCTTGGTAACTCAAATGGTAATTGATTACGTCTCAAGGACCAAAATTGTAATTTACTAAAACTATTTATTATTATTTTTTATTATTTTTATTATTATAACTATAACCCCAACCCCATCATTTCTTCACGTCACAACATCAACTACGGCATACCCCTTCCCACCGATTAATTTCCGGCAAAAACATCAGCTATGGCTGACAACAACCACCGCCACCACTCACACCCGACGAAAACAGTTATAACCACTACCGTTTCCACGCGCAACGTCACCAACCTCCTCCTTTCCCCTAGATTTAGGGTGGAGTTTTTCGAAATTTTGGATGGCTGAGACGGTTATTAAGGGTATGCTTTGCGATGGCAAATGGTCATGACATTGTTGACAAATGTGGTGGAGGTGGACGGTTGTGATGGTCGCGAGTTTCTATGGGGTGGTGTGAAAAGACCCACTCGTCAGGAGTGGGCGTTGGCGGCATGAAATGATTCGCTCATCCGCTTTATTGCAAGGCATTATAACACATCGTGAAGTATCTTACCCTTCAAATCTCTTCATGTCTCATACACATCTCTGGTAATTGGAGGTGGCTTGATCCTATCACGTGTCTTTGCAATCCAGTCATCAATATCTTGTGTTGCAGCAGCTTCATCAAACACATAGTCTTTATTTTCAATCAACTATTCCCCTAAAATATTAAGTAACACTGATCCATTCTTATTGACATACATTGACTCTACAGTATCACCTTCATGTGTACTCTAAGCAAAATCATTATTAGATCAAATGGAAGATGATGCATAACAAAACACATGTGAATTATTGGTTGATAAAGGCTTGTGATGTGCATGCAATAACGGTTTGTAAAGTGTCATCTTAGGAGAGGTATTGTTGGTTTTATTGAAGATAAAACTTTTCAAATCAGGCAAGAATGCAAAAGTCAACAATTGGTCAAAAGTCAACAAAAGTCAAACTTTGTCAAAGTCAATGACTGTGGTAAAATGAACTATGAAAAAGATGTACGGATGGTTTTCATAAAGAGATGTGTGGATGAAACTAGAAAGGTAAAAGACGTGCTTGGAACAATGTTGATATACTTTGCGTTCCACTTGGCGAGTTTCAAATTGATAAATATTGATGTTTCATCGAAGAATCCATTGACATTGTGGATTGAGAGGCCAAAAGACTCAATCATGGTCTTATTCTCAATGCCAAAGTTTGTTAGAATTTAAAGTGTGGACTAGAGTTCACGTAAATTCTAATAATGTACAAGCGTTCTTAACTATTCAAAATGACAACGCCAAACACTAATGATATTAGTTAAATTTCAGGACGAAATTTCTTTCAATAAGGGTATAATGTGGCAGCTCGAAAATTTTTCTTTTAATCTCAGACCTTTTTACCGACTGCATCCAATTTTCGAGACGAAAGTTCTTTCATTGTAACATCCCAGCCCGTTGCACCATGATATTGTCCACTTTAGCGGCCGGAACGCCCTCAGGCGCCGCCCCTCACGATTTTAAAACGTGTCATGGTAGGGGCGGTTACCACTAGGGGTGTTCATTATTCGAATACCATTCGAATTATTCGAATCGAATTCGATTAAGGCCATTCGAAATCGACTTTTGGTCATTCGAATTAGATTCGCATTCGATTCGAATAATTTTGTCGAATGCGGATCGAATACGAATATGATTTTCAGTATTCGCATTCGATTCGCCCAATTCGAATAAGAAATATATATTTTTAATATATTTAATTAGTTATCTATATATAAATATGAATTAATAGGCTTGAAGTAAAGTTAAAAGTACCCAAACCCAACCCATTACCCAATCTTAATTGTTGTTTAATTTGGTGCTGTGACAGCTGCTTAATTGTTGTTTCTACATGCTTTAAACTTGTTTATAGTTTTTTTTGTTTTGATTATGAAGTTTTAGACATTTTTAACGCGTTTTAGACTTGTTGATGTGCTAGTATTTTGCATATTGTTTGAGTGAACCACATTGCTTGGGTGATGTTTTAGACTTATGTTATGTTGGTACTACATTTGTATTGCTACTTGATGTCTTTGTTTATTTATATTTTTAAAGCGAATACATTCGAATCTATTCGAATTCGAATAACTTAATCGAATCGAATACATAGATTTTTATTTGAATGTGGATCGAATATGAATACAGTTTTTACAAGTCCAAATTCGACCAATTCGATTCGCCTAATTCAACCAATTCGATTCGCCTAATTCGCCCAATTCGCATTCGATTCGAATGAACACCCCTAGTTACCACACCCTTATAAAGCAGTGCTTAGTTCTCATCCCCACCGATGTGCCATCTTACAATCCACCCCCCTTGGAGGACCAGCGTCCTCGCTGGCACATTGGCCGACAACAGGCCCTGGTACCATCTGTAACATCCCAGCCCGTCGCACCATGATATTGTCCGCTTTGGCGGCCGGAACGCCCTCAGGTGCCGCCCCTCACGGTTTTAAAACGCGTCATGGTAGGGGAGGTTACCACACCCTTACAAAGTAGTGCTTAATTCTCCTCCCCACCGATGTGGGATCTTACAATAATCTGTAACATCCCAGCCCGTCGCGCCATGATATTGTCCGCTTTGGCGGCCGGAACGCCCTCAGACGCCGCCCTTCACGGTTTTAAAACGCGTCATGGTAGGGGAGGTTACCACACCCTTTATAAAGCAGTGCTTAGTTCTCCTCCCCACCGATGTGTGATCTTACAATCCACCCCCTTGGAGGACCAGCGTCCTCGCTGGCACATCAGCCGACGACTGGCTCTGATACCATCTGTAATATCCTAGCCCGTCGCACCATGATATTGTCCGCTTTGGCGGCCGGAACGCCCTCAGGCGCCGCCCTCACGGTTTTAAAACGCGTCATGGTAGGAGAGGTTACCACACCCTTTATAAAGCAGTGCTTAGTTCTCCTCCCCGCCGATGGATAACTTTATGAAAAAAGTAAAATTTGAAAATAAACTATACATTGCAAGAAAAATATATATGAAAATAAAAACACAAAGTGCATTCAAATTGTAATTTGAGCCTTAAACAAATAGATTTAAACTACAAATATATTATTAGTACCAAATTATATATCTATGCTTTTAAACTGGATGACCTATAAATTCTACCAATTAATTTTAAAAAAATTAAGAAAAATAGACATACAGATAATCCATACGATAGATTTCCGGAAAAATTCACGGTGACACTCATATGTACCGGGTTGAGCGTACGGGTCGTCATGTATGGGTCTAGATCGTAAATTACGATGAGTTATTTTTTAAAGTTGTTTGTTTGCGCTTTCACAGTGATTTAAGGGATGTAAATAAAGTAGATTAAAACTTTGAAAGAAAAAGTTATGGGTGATTTAATGTTTTCGATTTCTTTCCATACGTAGCTTAGAAGAAAAGATTCTTAGTTTTGAGCGGGAAAAATGTTCCAACACCTTCTCCAATAAATGACATGTGTCCTCTAAAATCCTCTTTTATTAAAAGGTATAGATACTCTATCTAATTGTTATAGTTATTATAATAATTTTATATTAATCAAGAGACATATATTGTGACAAAAGCATTTGAAGACGCAACGAGAATGTGTACCGATCTAAATATTAGGCAACGAGAATTCATGTAATAAATATATTTTATTCTTTCAACAAGCGTTTAGAAAATTAGATATTTTTATCAAAATAGTGTAGTTTAAAATTTTATTTACAAATATGGTGTAGTTTGAAACTTATTTACCAAAATAATATGTTTTATAAGATTTAATGACTCTCTCTCATTGGGTTTTTAAATCCCAATGACTCATTCGAGTTTTTTCCCAAAATGGTGTAGTAAGAAATTTTATTTATCAAATAAGTGTATTTTGAAAAATATTTACCAAAATGTATAGATTTTATCTATTTTATGTGTTTAATTAAAACCTAATTAATATTTGATTGACTTTCTCAATCCTCTTTCAACAATAAAAAGATTTTGCAGTTTGGATTTTGGAATACAGATTCACACCACTGTTTTCGTTTCTAACGATTCAAGCAAGATCCATCCGAGCGAAATCGTCCTTTACAGGCAACTATAAGTTTCTGTATTTGCGTTCCAAACGATTCAAGTAAGGCCAACTCAAACATTCAAGCGATGGAACTTTCAAATTATATTTGGCGTACTAATTGAATTGCTTTACGATCAAGCTTTAATTGAATATATGTTTGTGAATAAACATTAATTAAATAAGTTTGTAATTTGGAAGACCAATTTTCTATTGAATCTGTTCGTGATCGATTTGGAACAAAATGGCCTATTTGGAAACCATTGATTATGAGATTATCACTTGATTGGATGTTGGAAATTAAGTAACTCCCCAACGTTCAATTCATCTTCGTCTCAAACCGAAGTAGCCTCACCGGCGAAACTTCATCATCTGAAAATTACCCCGTACCGGCCTAAATCGCATAGCTTGGATAAAATCTCAAATCAAATACAACATTACAGTTTGGATGAAATCTTTATTCGGAGATATAGATGCTATTGACTCCATGGACAAAAGAGCAAAATATGTTGTTTTCATCGTTGTTGGCAAGAGCTTTTGTTTGCATCTTCATTATCGTTCATCTTTTCAATTTTTTTTGAACATCTCATCTTCTGATTCTTTTCATATCTGTAAATATTTTGTCAGCATAATAAGAGAGGGGTAAAACTGTAGTTTATGCAAAATTTTGGTAAATATTTTTAAAAGTACCAATTTTAGTAAATAAAATTTCTAACTACACCATCTTGGGAAAAAACTTGACTCATTCAGATGATAAGCCAGTCCGATTGATAAGTCTTGCCTAAGTCCTAGACTTGAATGAAGCAACCTCCATCGAAGTCCTTTACTTCGGTTTTTATTTATGGACTACAACGACCTAAAGTAGCTAAATAAATAGTGAAAGTAAGCTCCTGGCTAAAATGAGTCTTGGTTCTACCCACTGGCAATCATTTTTCAACCTGATTAAAATAATTGTAGATTGGCTATTTCGGGGTTCCATGCCCATGGATTGCCTTATTATAGCTTTTTTGATTCGTCGGGTATGTCGGCTAAGAGAATCGCTTCTCACTTTGGCTGCAAGAGTATAAGTAGTAGCATTTTGATCCTATATGAGATAGAACTCTTTCAATTCATGAGAGAATGTGCTTTAGTAGAGTAGCGATTTCCTTGTTCTAGTGCAAGACGCAAGGAGAGGCACGAGCAGAGCAGTATGGCTAAACATGCAATGCCCCGTAGGGAGATCTAGCTTATTGGTCTAGTGCTTCTGAGTGCTTGCCAATTCTAAATGACTTCACTTAGCTTGCCATATTCTTACAAGAAAGAATCTCTTCTCCGAATGGAATCTACGCATATCGAATTCAGTAAAGACTTGAATAGATGTCTTCCTTCAAATAGTTTCATCCCGTTGATGGTATTTACTACACTAAGTGTAACAATCCCGGTTTATAGGCCCGGAAATTTTTTTTTCTAAAACTCATTGGGCTTGACCCAACTATTATTGGGCTTAGGTCCCACTTAAATTATTGGGCTTGGCCCAATCCTTATTGGGCTTAGGCCCAACTTAAATTATGAGCTTGGCCCATGAATGTTTACCATAAAAACCGATGACGAAACCCGTCATTTTAAGTACCCGAGTTTACTTTTTTCAAGGTATATTCGAACGACTATGTTTAAGTTTTTCAATGTATATTCGACCAGGTATAGTCGAACGACTATGTTTAAGTTTTTCTAACTTTAAGTCAACCCGGTATAGTCGACCAGGTATAGTCGAACGACTATGTTTACTTTTTTCAAGGTATATTCGAACGACTATGTTTAAGTTTTTGTAACTTTAAGTCGAATAGTCGACCAGGTATAGTCGAACGACTATGTTTACTTTTTACAAGGTACATTCGAACGACTATGTATAGTCGAATGACAATGTTTAAGTTTTTCTAACTTTAAGTCGACCCGGTATAGTCGACCAGGTATAGTCGAACGACTATGTTTACTTTTTTTCAAGGTATATTCGAACGACTATGTATAGTCGAACGACTATGTTTAAGTTTTTCAATGTATATTACACCAGGTATAGTCGAATGACTATGTTTACTTTTTTCAAGGTATATTCGACCCGGTATAGTCGACCAGGTATAGTCGAACGACAATGTACGTTTACGTTTTTCAATGTATATTCAACCCGGTATAGTCGACCAGGTATAGTTGACCGACTATCTTTACATTTTTCAATGTATATTCGACCCGGTATAGTCGACCAGGTATAGTTGACCCACTATCTTTACGTTTTTCAATGTATAATCGTCTAGGTATAGTCGAACGACTATGTATTTAATCCACGACCAAATCGAAACGCCCAAAAATTAAAAAAAATTAAATGTATTATATTACATTTAATACTAATTTGAATAATAAAAGGGGGCTATAAAAAAAATTTATTCTCATCGATCGTTGTTACTTTTTTCTTCCTCTTTAAATTTTGTTTCCAGGATCAGCCTTGCCAATTTTATACGAAAATTCATAGATGATATTGCAGTATCTTCTTATACTTGAAAATTTGGTTCTTCTTTTATCCTACGATCCAAGAATATACATACCCAAACACCGCAATCTCCTAAAAATCCTAACTGTTGAGGAACAAATGTTGGAACAACACAAACGAATGGAGGTGGACGGTATGAAGAGTATGCCTCGCTGCCATTTGCATGCAGCCACTGTGGAAAATATAAATCAAGTCGTGCAACCGCGTCTTCTGTTTCGGCCGATCCAAACTTTTGTAAACTGGTAAACGAAGAATTTGAATATTTTAATGATCTTGTTTAACATTTTATATTAAAAGATAATCACATACCTATCATATGTCGTTAGGGTCCAATTTTCTAAATTTATTTCCACTAGAACCCAGTGTCGAAATGATACATTCACTGGGATATAAAACTATAAATAAGGAAAAAAAATTATTAGTCACCCGATTGAATGTGATTACAATCAACATTAATTTAAAACTATACTTATAGTGTGAATATATTCAATTGATGGAAACAAAGCATATAACCCGGAGCCATAATCCATTTGCCAGTTACCTCCATTTGTATTTAGTACGAACTGGCTAGGCAATATAGTCCATGTGACGTCCTCTAGTCTATTCAATAGTAAGTAATGAATCCAGCAGTTGATATGCTGGTAAAACAAAAACTAGTTAAACGTATATTATTTGTAATTAAATATTTATTATCAGAAAAATGTAATTTAAATCTAGAAATCTACATCATCTTCTATCCACCCACCAACTTGTTTACCTAGGAGCAGTCTCCAAAACTCCCTTTCAATCGCATAATGCGAGAGTAATGTCGACCAAAATAGTAACTCCTTTCATATAATTGTATTATTCTTTCTGACCTATTTTATTAATTCAATATATATTTTTTATACTGTTAATTAACCTTTTTTCTAGCATATACAAGGTTGGGTTGGAAGAATGATGTATTGAAAACAGAGAAAAGTCGAAAAATCTAGTAGAAAAGAAATGCGTTGGACGATACTACCACCAAACTTTTACGAATGTTTACTAGACTCATGTAACAAGACAGCTGTTAGCTATGCAAATGGGAAATTGAACCCATATCCGTCTTTTATAGATGTTGATTATGTTTATTTTCTGTTTTGTATTGAAGCTCAAGATTGGGCACTAATCCGGGTGGATCTGAGGACGATGGGGTTGATGATATTCTACTCCCATGATATCATTTCTGATAAATATAGAGGAGTAGTTCATCCAAAGTTTTAAAAGATCAATGTATATTTTACATATTTGTTGGTGAATATTCGATACTGGAAAACCACTGCTAAAAATGAGTCGATTCTATCTTATGAAGTCAACGATGCGTATGTTCAACCTTGCCATTAGTTGATGGGCAATGAAGGGATCTACGTTTGTATGTTAATGGAGCATTTAGTTACAGGTAAAAAATTAAATACTCGTGAAAATTTTAACCAAGCATGTATGACATATAGGCGTTTCATGGCTGATCAGTTTTATTTTTCGCCATATAGTCAACGATGCGTATGTTCAACCTTACCATTAGATATATAAAGAAGTTAAAAAAAAAATTATTAAAACTCGACCAACCCAACCACCCAACCACCCGAATTCAAGTACTCGCCCTTCACATGGGCGAGAAGGTACAAAATTCAGCCTTTTTGCAGTGAATATTAAAGCCTTTTAAAAGCATGTAGGGTGATGTGATTAATGCAAGAACTCGCCCATGTGAAGGGCGAGTAGGTCGTAGAAGACACCCATGGAATCTTGGTCAGACACGTTTTTTGATGTTGCAGAACTCGCCCTTCACAAGGACGAGTACTCCCGTTGTCAACTTTTTGCAAGAAACACCCCTCTTTTCACCAAAATTTTGAAAACCTACCTACTTTTAAAAAAAATTCATCATACTCTGGTATATCAACTTTTATATCACTGTTGTGTTTCAGTTGATGGTTTCGACGACCATATGGATTGTAGTTATCAATGTCCGAGTAACCGTCTTCTTCGTCATCTTCAGGTCGATATCGGGGTGGGGTGCGTTCTTTACCTCGCTGCTGTTGCATGGCAAGAGAGAGTTCCTGAAATTGATTCTGCAATTCCTTTAATTGTTCTGCCATCGTCTTGTTTTCGTAAGCCATTGTAGTTGCCAAAAAAGAGTGATACGAGGCAAACTGCCACAAAATTCAAACTACTACCTTTTTTTTATTGATTGCAAATTAGAAGATGGGATGAAACAAAATGGAAAGAAAATTGAGATGATGAGTCGAAACAAAATGATAGGAATCAAGTTGGCAACAGATAGTAATTTTAAGAAAATGAAACAAATGGATATGCAACAATAATTCGAGATACAGAAACACCACCCAAATCAATCGTTGAGCAAATTCTAAACTCTAATTGAGATACAGAGACACCACTCAATCCTAATTTAGATTCCAAAGAACACCTCTCGAGTATGCCAATAATAGAAATAGCAATGGACGGAAAAGTTTACTCTTAAGAAAGAAGAGATAAACAAAAAATTATCATAAAATTCACCACCCCCATTCAATTGAGAAAAGTCCAACATATAGGACCTGTCAATCTACCCACCATCAAGCTATTGAAATAAGAAACTAACTAGTACTACTATATTAGCTAGAAGTACAGCTAAGTAAAGCTATTGAAAGAAAATAAACTTAAAACATCAAAACAATATGCATCAAATTAAAGATGGTGTGTAGAACGTGGGCTTATGCTCATGCATGAGTTTCAACCTCCATCATCACGCGCTCCTACTTGATCCATGCACTCAACTGGATAGTTTGGTCCGACCCGCTCACCCGCTCCATCACTAGCGAATAACCCGTATTTAATATTTATAGGTTTTAATAAAATGGGGTCTTTATGGCTATCAACGATGGTCATACTTATATTAATTGACCACGAGTCCAATACAGAAGCAATTATATTGCCTGAGCACATAACAAAAAGGCTACACCTATTCAACTAGTCTGACAAACAATCCGCCAGTTCTAGTGGAGACCATTCGAAAGTACCTAACCAGACCAGTTATATTGCATGTATGATTAGAAACAAACTTGCCATATCTTAAATAACTATTATAATTTTATTAATTATTAAAGTTAATTAATATAGGTCTTGTATAAAAGCCTTCAACTGGTTTGTATGTTTTGGCAACTTTAAGAAAATAAAATAAAAATACTCATGTGCCAGAAGTTCAAAACAAACAAATGATGCAAACGGTTGAAAGTTGATGTTGATCAGTTCGCTAAACAGAGTATAGAGCAGCAGCTGCACAGCTACCTCACAACATTACTCTTCCAGCACCTGTATATATGTCATAAGGTCGGTTTTATGCATGCTCTTAGAAATGGGTACTTTTCATGATCATATAATATATAAATTTACATCTGAATGTACCTCGGTCAAGGTGGCATTTGGAGAACTACTTAGCAAATATTTTTTTACTTCAGCAGACATGATAACTTTCCAGTTCCAGTCCAACAATGGAAGAATCTTCAAACTCTTTAAGTTAGCAAGCGGGGAATGTTGGTCCATAATGATCGTGATTTCAGTGCTTTGTTGACTTGTTTAACACAAATATATCCAAGACTTGAAGAACAAAGTGTAAAATGTCCAAACAACCCAATAACAAGATTCAACACACAATCGAGGTATATAAGCTACAAAGATAAGTAGAATATGCTCCTAGCACCTCAAATTGAACGATTACACAACACAAATCAGTGAAGAATAGCTCTAGTAAAAGATGTGCAAAAGTTGTATAAAGTGAAGATAAGGTTACAATATATAGCAGTGTTAGGTTCGCTGATAGATTCGCTCTAGCGAATCTATCTAGCGAACCAACACAGGTTCGCTGGGCACATAGGTTCGCCCAGTCGACACCTTAATACAAAAGACTACATGACCTGCGGGCGAATCTATAGATTCGCCCGTAGGTTCGCTAGAACAAATACAAGTACAAATACATACAAAAGTAACACCGACAAGCCGGTGAGTCCAACCTATACATAGTGACTATCAATACTCCCCCTAGGTTGGACCTCACCTGGGGAAGTCTTCTGATTAGCTCCGTCTTGATGGCTTCAAAGATGTTCGATATATGCTCCTGCCCTACCTTTAATTCCGGCCATTGGGTTTGTAATGTCTTCAGATCCGGCCTCATCTTCACTCAAATTCAGCATTGAGTCCACAAACTCTGCATCCGCGACCTCAGTATCAGGCATTTGTTGAACTATCGTTTCCGCCTGAGTTTTTGCAGTATGCTCCTCGCTGATTACCTCCAAATCAACCACTTCTACCGGTTTCTCAAACCTCTGCTCAATTGATGAATCCAGCTGTCTTGTTAGATCGTCCATATCCATACGCTGATCATCCGACCTTCTCAACCTTTCATTCACAGCCTTAAGTTCTGCACGAATCCCCCGGGCTTTGTTTGCGACCTTCACAAACAGGTTCGCTTCAGCAGCAGTGTCATCTCCAGCCCCGTGCTTAATTCTGTTTTCACACAAAACCTTCAGATCCTCGTCACTGAAGGAGAAGACCTCCATTGGATCAAATAATCGGATTTCTGGACGGTCATCTCCTTTCAATCGAATAATTGCCTCACCCGAGCTGTTGTCATAGAACCATTTCAGAAACTCCTGCAGTCTCGGTGGCTGAGTGTCTGGGACCCTGACCCTTGTCATCACCTTTGGTGCAGCTATCTTCAACACAATCTTGCCCTTCCACGACACCCAATGTTTGTCTTTCTTCTGCCTCATCCTCCTAGGCTTCTGATATCCAAAGTTAACAAAATCAGTCTTTGCAGCCTCCTGGATTGTAGCTTCAAACGCACAAGCCCTTCCGCTTTCCTCTTTCCCCAACAGTGGTAGCTCTGCCAGCCTACGCAAGTCCCAACGAGGAAAGGTAGCGAAGTCCTTCCTGTTCTTGATGTACGTGATGTCCCCACCCCTTCGTTTAATCATGTAAGCATCCACCAAACAGTTATATTTCCACGCTATGATTTGCCTATCAAGCTGTTTGGTGTTGGAATATCGGCACTTCGGGAACCAGAGTTTCTTCCTTCCTGAACCATTCGGATTTGTCTAATTCAGCATGTTCAAACTGGTAACTCATCCCTTTTTCTTCCACTTTATAGGTTTCCGGCTCATCATCAATATCTTCTTCACTATCAGCATCGACATCAGTTTCGGGTTCATCAATCAAAGTATAGTCCACACCAGATCCACCGACCACTTCTTCTCCCTCAAACACATCTAAATCAATCCCCATCTCTTCATCAAACTCTTCCTCAACGGCCTTTCCCTTTCCTTTATCACCAAAGTCAACATCCATTAACGGATACTTTGCAATATCCGTTAAGGAGTTCAGTTCCGCCTCAGTCATTGCCGGTTCAGTTCCAACATTTTCTTTTAAACTGTTTAACTCCTTAAATATCCTCACGATCAGACACTGCTGGTCCTTCATCATTCGACCCATTTCGTATATAACAGTTGACTTCTCAGCATCTTGTGTCTCCAACTGATCATATTTCCCTTTCAATTCAACCAATTCAGCCTTTAAGCTTTCAACCTCACTCTTTAGTTCATTCCCAGACCCAGCAGATGTACCCCCGATATCATGCTTTGCCTTCTTTGATCCTTCAGCATTTGTATCAGACCTTTTCTTTGTTCTCAGTTCCCTGCCAGCATCTATTTCAGCTTGGATCTCATCCACTTCCCTATCAAACGAATAGTCTTTATCCTTAGCGTAAGCTTTCCTCTTCTTTATCCTTTTCTCAACCACCTCTATATTCTCTCCGCCCCTTTTCCTTTCCGTTTCCATCAACCTCTGTATATACACCCATCTTTCGGCCGGATACATATTTTCCCAGAGATAAGCAGTCCTGCCCACACAGTCCGACCTCACCGATTTACAATCCTTGAATATTCTGGAATGCATATCCCAGATTTTCAGTTCTGCACCCTCCACTGGCAGATTTGGCAATTTATCATTCAGAATCATCTGAATGAATCTGGGGTACATTAACCATTTAGTCCCTTTTGTGGCATGGATGTTCTCGAGCATGTAATTGAAGATTAGCTTCGCGAGATTGGCCTTTTGCCCCCGGCAAAACAGCACCATAGCCCTTGCCCAGTCTAGGTTTAGCCCGTCTGTACCCCCCTTCCTATGATCCAGGCACATGATAAACACGTGAGCGATGTACCTCCACTCCTGGATCAAGTAGGACTTAACGAACTCCATTTTCTTCTCGCCGGGCATCGGTCCCTCATACCCAGCAGTCCGAAGTGCCCCATACACATCCTCAGCAGTCATATTCACCTCCTCACCAACATCCTCTTCTAACCTCAGTATTCTAGCCAGATCGGCTTCAGTAAACTCCAAGTCATAACCACAGACATTGGCACAGATACGTGACGGCTGCACCGACACGTTCATGACCGCAGTTCGCCAGAAATCCCGAACATGCGTCTCATATATAGTAGGTGAGTGAGAGATGGCATAGTGTATATGTGACGACTTCAGCCATTTGATGGAATCTCTATAGCTGCTGGCCTTTTCAAAGTTTTCATCAAGCAAAGCACACATGTTGTGCTTTTTCTCAAAGAATAAAGTCGACATTGTGCCTGAAAAATAAACGGAGGTTGATCAGAAATGAAGATTTGAGAAACAGTTAATAGATTCGCTGGAAATTAGGTTCGCTGGTATAGCGAACCTGAGATTTTGACACAAGAACCTATAGATTCGCTGACATGAAAAATCAGTCATTGTGGTCGAGCGAATGTATAGGTTCGCTAGAAACAGTCGGGCGAATCTATGTTGTTGCGCGGGCAGCATAACGACATAGGTTCGCTCGAAGTTTTGAACTTTCGTTCAGATTCACCAGACGAACACTTAGGTTCGCTGGAAACCCTAGTTTTTGAAAAACGGACAGAATCACAAACAATCAACCATTATTAGGCATATAAAGCAACAAACAGGTAGTATAATCACTAAACGAGGCTATTATGAAGAAAAACCCTAACATCTAACACAAAATTAGTCATTAAAACACCATATAATCAAAGATCGACAGATTTAACAGACTTAAGATGCGATTAAGGATTCGAAACACTGATTAAGATGAAAACGATTACATACCGGACAATGTTTGTGAAGTTTAAGTGTGAAAAATCGGTGAATAAGTGAGAATCGAACGTTCGGCGGTGAGAATTTTGAAAAATGTGCTACAGTGGTGACAGCGAATGTTTGAAAAACTTCGCTGTCACAGCCTATATATACACACATAGGTTCGCTGGCAGACAGTCTAGCGAACTTAATACAGGCCAGCGAACTTATGTACAGCGAACTTTTAGGTTCGCCAGAAGACCAAGAGTCAAAAACAACATGCGGCGGCGGTGCAAAGGTGGTTGCGGGCGAACCTGAGATTTGGGCGAACCTGTAGGTTCGCTCGCAGGTTCGCTCGCACACAATATGCCAATGACTATTTACAACGGAATTTGAATGTTCCTGACATTTATTAAAAAAAATAAAAAGTTAGACCTTTGCAATAGGCACCCAAGCCTTTGTGTACTTGGGTGGTGGAGCAGATGAAGTATTACAAAAGAAATTATTTACAAAATTGTTTAATCTTTTTCCGATAGATTTTTGCTTTGAACTATTTTGGATTAATTTGGAGCATTGCTTGACAGTGTGACCAGTATTTCCGCATTTAAAACAATGAGACTTCAAACCAGTTTTGGAAACTCTGTTAACAGGAATTTTATCCATTTCAATCTCCTCATCACATTCCGACAGTTGAGAGTTGCAGTCACTGTAAGAGTCATAGAGTTCTTTTGACCTGACTGTTGTGACTGTAACTTTATCAGTTTCGGGTTTTGGTTTAAGAATGTATGAAAAAGTTGATTCCTTGTCTTTTGGTTTTGAAATTCTCACAGGTGTGAAGGATGGAATTTGATGAGTGAAGAACTTTTGAAAACAGTTTGTTTTGGTTTGACTTTCAGAGACTTGACCGTTTTGTTTTGGTTTGTTTTGTTTTGGGGGAGATATAAAAGATTAACTATTTATAGTTTTTCAAATTTTGCTATTTCAGAATCTCCGTTTTGATTGATGTTGAAGAGTCATTGAAGGAGGTCAGAAGCATTGCGTTTGGGATATGTCAGATAGGCTCAGCCCGAAAACGAAGTAAACAGTGATTGTGCAGCCAAACATAACGCTCAAGATCTCGACAACGAGGATTATCTCCTTGACGTGATTGGATTGCACAAAGATAATGGTTCTGTCAAAAATGGGTTGCGAGCGTCAAATCTTTGCCTTGTTTTCCCTAAACATCCCAAATCACCCTCGCCCTATCCCCGAATCGAGTTTCTAGTATGCAAAACAAATAAAATAAAAAGCTGCTAGTGATGCTCTTCGGAAAAGCCTCTGAGTGAGTTACTCGTTAACTCCTCAGATCGTATTGAGTCAAAGTGCTTAACTCCTCTGCTATACGGAAGTATTGACCTGGAGTTGGTGGATCTTCTCTGCTATACGGAAGTATTGACCTGAAGATTCACCGAGCATGCTCAAATGTTTATCTCCTCTGTTATACGTCGGTATAGACCTGGAGCTCTAGACTATTTGAGTTTCCCAAATAATAAGTCGCATTGTATTCAAAAGAATCAATTGCTGACAAGCTCCACTCACAAAGAAAAGATGCAAAAATTGCACAAGTGTCAAAAGAAGCTAATGCATCGGTCAACATTCAAAAGTTGATCATTGAAATTCAAGCAAAGTCAATCGTATTGCTCAGATATACCCTGATGACAGAACTTGTTCTTTTTACCTAGATGTCTATGGGGACCGAGTTGTCTGAGCTTCTTCAATCAAACCGAAAAACATGATAAAAGAAGCTGCTGATCTCTTGTTGAAAGGACTAAGGCATGGGTTTAAATGGACAAACATATCTGCAATCCCGCCAATCGATGATTCTCCGGATTCTACTCTAAACATCATGAAGAATATATATCCTTATTAGCGTTTAAAACTTTGTTAATTTATTTTATTTTATTTTATTTTAATTTTAACTTCTATCTTGTTATTGCTAGTATTTTCAGGATTATATATGTATATGTTTATTTTTGGAGCGTTAATATCGTGGGACGTATTCACGGATTTACAAAGTTTTTTAAAAAATTTTAAGAAAAATCCAAAAATTTTGTATTTTGTGTGCGAGCGAACCTGCGAGCGAACCTACAGGTTCGCCCAAATCTCAGGTTCGCCCGCAACCACCTTTGCACCGCCGCCGCATGTTGTTTTTGACTCTTGGTCTTCTGGCGAACCTAAAAGTTCGTTGTACATAAGTTCGCTGGCCTGTATTAAGTTCGCTAGACTGTCTGCCAGCGAACCTATGTGTGTATATATAGGCTGTGACAGCGAAGTTTTTCAAACATTCGCTGTCACCACTGTAGCACATTTTTCAAAATTCTCACCGCCGAACGTTCGATTCTCACTTATTCACCGATTTTTCACACTTAAACTTCACAAACATTGTCCGGTATGTAATCGTTTTCATCTTAATCAGTGTTTCGAATCCTTAATCGCATCTTAAGTCTGTTAAATCTGTCGATCTTTGATTATATGGTGTTTTAATGACTGATTTTGTGTTAGATGTTAGGGTTTTTCTTCATAATAGCCTCGTTTAGTGATTATACTACCTGTTTGTTGCTTTATATGCCTAATAATGGTTGATTGTTTGTGATTCTGTCCGTTTTTCAAAAACTAGGGTTTCCAGCGAACCTAAGTGTTCGTCTGGTGAATCTGAACGAAAGTTCAAAACTTCGAGCGAACCTATGTCGTTATGCTGCCCGCGCAACAACATAGATTCGCCCGACTGTTTCTAGCGAACCTATACATTCGCTCGACCACAATGACTGATTTTTCATGTCAGCGAATCTATAGGTTCTTGTGTCAAAATCTCAGGTTCGCTATACCAGCGAACCTAATTTCCAGCGAATCTATTAACTGTTTCTCAAATCTTCATTTCTGATCAACCTCCGTTTATTTTTCAGGCACAATGTCGACTTTATTCTTTGAGAAAAAGCACAACATGTGTGCTTTGCTTGATGAAAACTTTGAAAAGGCCAGCAGCTATAGAGATTCCATCAAATGGCTGAAGTCGTCACATATACACTATGCCATCTCTCACTCACCTACTATATATGAGACGCATGTTCGGGATTTCTGGCGAACTGCGGTCATGAACGTGTCGGTGCAGCCGTCACGTATCTGTGCCAATGTCTGTGGTTATGACTTGGAGTTTACTGAAGCCGATCTGGCTAGAATACTGAGGTTAGAAGAGGATGTTGGTGAGGAGGTGAATATGACTGCTGAGGATGTGTATGGGGCACTTCGGACTGCTGGGTATGAGGGACCGATGCCCGGCGAGAAGAAAATGGAGTTCGTTAAGTCCTACTTGATCCAGGAGTGGAGGTACATCGCTCACGTGTTTATCATGTGCCTGGATCATAGGAAGGGGGGTACAGACGGGCTAAACCTAGACTGGGCAAGGGCTATGGTGCTGTTTTGCCGGGGGCAAAAGGCCAATCTCGCGAAGCTAATCTTCAATTACATGCTCGAGAACATCCATGCCACAAAAGGGACTAAATGGTTAATGTACCCCAGATTCATTCAGATGATTCTGAATGATAAATTGCCAAATCTGCCAGTGGAGGGTGCAGAACTGAAAATCTGGGATATGCATTCCAGAATATTCAAGGATTGTAAATCGGTGAGGTCGGACTGTGTGGGCAGGACTGCTTATCTCTGGGAAAATATGTATCCGGCCGAAAGATGGGTGTATATACAGAGGTTGATGGAAACGGAAAGGAAAAGGGGCGGAGAGAATATAGAGGTGGTTGAGAAAAGGATAAAGAAGAGGAAAGCTTACGCTAAGGATAAAGACTATTCGTTTGATAGGGAAGTGGATGAGATCCAAGCTGAAATAGATGCTGGCAGGGAACTGAGAACAAAGAAAAGGTCTGATACAAATGCTGAAGGATCAAAGAAGGCAAAGCATGATATCGGGGGTACATCTGCTGGGTCTGGGAATGAACTAAAGAGTGAGGTTGAAAGCTTAAAGGCTGAATTGGTTGAATTGAAAGGGAAATATGATCAGTTGGAGACACAAGATGCTGAGAAGTCAACTGTTATATACGAAATGGGTCGAATGATGAAGGACCAGCAGTGTCTGATCGTGAGGATATTTAAGGAGTTAAACAGTTTAAAAGAAAATGTTGGAACTGAACCGGCAATGACTGAGGCGGAACTGAACTCCTTAACGGATATTGCAAAGTATCCGTTAATGGATGTTGACTTTGGTGATAAAGGAAAGGGAAAGGCCGTTGAGGAAGAGTTTGATGAAGAGATGGGGATTGATTTAGATGTGTTTGAGGGAGAAGAAGTGGTCGGTGGATCTGGTGTGGACTATACTTTGATTGATGAACCCGAAACTGATGTCGATGCTGATAGTGAAGAAGATATTGATGATGAGCCGGAAACCTATAAAGTGGAAGAAAAAGGGATGAGTTACCAGTTTGAACATGCTGAATTAGACAAATCCGAATGGTTCAGGAAGGAAGAAACTCTGGTTCCCGAAGTGCCGATATTCCAACACCTGGATGAACCCAACACCAAACAGCTTGATAGGCAAATCATAGCGTGGAAATATAACTGTTTGGTGGATGCTTACATGATCAAACGAAGGGGTGGGGACATCACGTACATCAAAAACAGGAAGCACTTCGCTACCTTTCCTCGTTGGGACTTGCGTAGGCTGGCAGAGCTACCACTGTTGGGGAAAGAGGAAAGCGGAAGGGCTTGTGCGTTTGAAGCTACAATCCAGGAGGCTGCAAAGACTGATTTTGTTAACTTTGGATATCAGAAGCCTAGGAGGATGAGGCAGAAGAAAGACAAACATTGGGTGTCGTGGAAGGGCAAGATTGTGTTGAAGATAGTTGCACCAAAGGTGATGACAAGGGTCAGGGTCCCAGACACTCAGCCACCGAGACTGCAGGAGTTTCTGAAATGGTTCTATGACAACAGCTCGGGTGAGGCAATTATTCGATTGAAAGGAGATGACCGTCCAGAAATCCGATTATTTGATCCAATGGAGGTCTTCTCCTTCAGTGACGAGGATCTGAAGGTTTTGTGTGAAAACAGAATTAAGCACGGGGCTGGAGATGACACTGCTGCTGAAGCGAACCTGTTTGTGAAGGTCGCAAACAAAGCCCGGGGGATTCGTGCAGAACTTAAGGCTGTGAATGAAAGGTTGAGAAGGTCGGATGATCAGCGTATGGATATGGACGATCTAACAAGACAGCTGGATTCATCAATTGAGCAGAGGTTTGAGAAACCGGTAGAAGTGGTTGATTTGGAGGTAATCAGCGAGGAGCATACTGCAAAAACTCAGGCGGAAACGATAGTTCAACAAATGCCTGATACTGAGGTCGCGGATGCAGAGTTTGTGGACTCAATGCTGAATTTGAGTGAAGATGAGGCCGGATCTGAAGACATTACAAACCCAATGGCCGGAATTAAAGGTAGGGCAGGAGCATATATCGAACATCTTTGAAGCCATCAAGACGGAGCTAATCAGAAGACTTCCCCAGGTGAGGTCCAACCTAGGGGGAGTATTGATAGTCACTATGTATAGGTTGGACTCACCGGCTTGTCGGTGTTACTTTTGTATGTATTTGTACTTGTATTTGTTCTAGCGAACCTACGGGCGAATCTATAGATTCGCCCGCAGGTCATGTAGTCTTTTGTATTAAGGTGTCGACTGGGCGAACCTATGTGCCCAGCGAACCTGTGTTGGTTCGCTAGATAGATTCGCTAGAGCGAATCTATCAGCGAACCTAACACTGCTATATATTGTAACCTTATCTTCACTTTATACAACTTTTGCACATCTTTTACTAGAGCTATTCTTCACTGATTTGTGTTGTGTAATCGTTCAATTTGAGGTGCTAGGAGCATATTCTACTTATCTTTGTAGCTTATATACCTCGATTGTGTGTTGAATCTTGTTATTGGGTTGTTTGGACATTTTACACTTTGTTCTTCAAGTCTTGGATATATTTGTGTTAAACAAGTCAACAAAGCACTGAAATCACGATCATTATGGACCAACAGGGAAGGTTGGTGTGAGATTAGTTCCACTGATGAGTTTAGAACCTGTATAAAGTTCTATTCACAACGGATATACAAATAATAGAATAATTTAAAGCAAACAGGTGAACTGCCCCATAGTAAAAAGAACTATTCTAGTATCTTATGCAAACCATTATATAGGCCTCGCTATTAAGGCTTGGCGATATATTCAGAAATTAAATGGACTTATAATCTTTTAAGCTTTTAGTATAAGCTCAAATGTAATTAACTATACTTTTTACACATATAAGCTCATGTGTTGAGATCATTCATAATCTTCATTCACTACAAGAAATATGACTTTTGGCGACGACAGTTATCGTCGCCAATAGCTAGTTATGTCGTCGCTAAAATCTCTGGCGATGACAATGCTAGCCGCCAAAAGCTGGTATCCGAAACTTTTTAGCGACGACATTTGGCGACGACATAAGTGGGACCCACCTTCCGGGGAAAAAAAGGGAAAAGAAATTCAGAATTTTTTTGGTGACGTCATTTAGCGACTGTCGTCGCGAAAAGTATTTATTTTATTATTAAAAAAATTATTTTCTATTAAAATAATAATATTTTAATCATTTTTAGCAACGACTTGTCGTCGCGAAAAGTATTTATTTTTTATTAAAAAATTATTTTCTATTAAAATAATAATAATTTAATCACTTTTAGCGACGACATGTCGTCGCTAAAACTCGTCACATATGTATTTCAGCGACGAAAGTGCTCCCACCTTACTAAAAGCAAAAACATATACATACTAGTAAATATCATGCCAAAATAACTAAGCTATTCTACATTAGGAACCGATACCAAATACATACCTGAATGATTTCCATGCCCAGTGAAAGAAATTTGACATTGTGGAAGCTTTGAAGTAGACTAATAATCATACGAACATCTATATCTAGCACGTACATAGAGAGATGTGTTGTTTCCAATGAAGGGAAACCGCATGTTGCAAACTTCCAAGGACAATGACCTTCAAAAAGCAAGGAAACAAGCTCGGGTGCGTAAATTTGACTGTCCTCCAAAACATTATATATAGTTAATTTTTTTAGTTGAGGTGTAACCAGCTTGACAGCAAGTTCAAGTAAGCATCTGTTTCTAAACATGAGATTAGAAAGTCGAGGTAGACAAATCGTAAAAACCTTGGATCCCCACAATTTGCACCAGTTCAAGGCCAGATTCTCCAAGTTGGGACACATGGTGAAAATAGCATCATATAATGCGACACCAAAAAGATGCAATGTTGTTAAAGATGAAAACTCATGTGTTGGTGTGGGTACAATGTAAAGGTAACCAGGAAACATTCGCATTTTGAAATGTTTGTAAGTTGGAAAATGTAAAAGAGAAGGAGGGAGTCCAGTATTGTTATCAAAATCACATGTAAGGTTCCCAAAAAAACATGTAATGTTTAGTCGTCGGACATTGAGGGAGAATGCATGGTCGATAATCTTTTGGGCAACATCGTCATCATCCATTCCACAAATACAAAGATTGAAAGACGACAACTGAAGTTGATTATTCCGACGAGACAAGACATACGTAACAAAGTTGGAAAACATTTGCATGGTAGAGAAATCCTGAGTTGAGATAGTGAGATGGGGAATTGAAGTCCACATAAACCTCCATCTGGATGACAAAACACTAGTTCTAATAGCATCTTTTATACCAACAAAAGACAGGATATTGAAGATCAGCTCATCAGGCAAGACACTTAGTCGATCCTTTTTTTAGCCTTTCTCATTCTATAATCCATTCTTTTTTAGCTCCAAAACCTGAAATTATTTTGTATAAAGAAAAAATCAGCAAAGAGCTCTACTTCATAAACAATGTTACAAAGTAATATGTTGGGCTTGAATCCAAGAAAAACAAAACCCAAGTTCTAAATAATTATTATCATACTAGATTAGAACCCGTGTACCACGCAGGACTAAACGATATAAATGTTAAAATTCATATAATTGTACCTTGTCTTGGCTTACATATGATTATTATCATTTACAAAGAAACAAAATTACAAATCTCAATAAAAAATTATCAAAAGTATAGAAGTAAACATACCTTGTAATGCATATTATGCTTAAAACCGATAAACATAAGTAACAACAATAGCCATCAAATTTACATTCAATATCATACCATATTTTTTAAATGCAATATAATCAACTATATATACCATGATCAGTACCTGTAACTTATATTGATATGTAGAAGGAACTAAATTATGACTTCCTATATGTTATGGAAATCAGTTGAAAAGGTGTTAAAGATACATGAATTTTGAATAAAAAATCACATCAAAGAAAGCGGCTATAGAAATATCAGCATCAAGTTACAAATCAAACAATAACAATCATAATATCACGTACTGTAGATTTTAATTCCTGGGATTAGGATTTTGAATGAAAACAGGGTTCAATATAAGAACACTCGATCGATAAGGAAAAATCCCCAAATCGTACTTAAAAATGTAGTGAGGGTGAAGGAAACGGGGTTTAGAAGAAGATGAGAAGGATTATATGTACTGATTTATGAAGATGATGACAATCGACGGCTTTAACTTTTACAGCAACAACTTAAGATGGAAGGTGTTTATATACTCCGGGTTAAATCAAGGGTTTCAAAAACATGGGTCGGGTAAGTCAAGGTCCGCGAGTTAACTAAATATGGTGGGAAAATTGTCGGGAATTTGATGCCAACTATTGCTTCATTGAATGTCATGTGACATCTAAAACTAGGGATGAGATCGGGACGGGTACCGGTACCGTCCGGTACCGGTCCGCCTATTACCGGTACCGAGTTTTAAGAAAAGTGGGTACCGGTACCGGTACCGAATTTAGCGGGACGGTACCGGGACGGTACCGGTATTGGTACCGGTATTTCGGTACTGGTACCACGTTGGTACCGGTTTCATATTTTATTTTATTTTTTATAAAATTTATTCGCTTATTTCGGTTTAATTTTATACTTTTTTATATAACTATACTATAATATACTTGAATATAAGAAAAAGAAATGAAATATTGTATAAATTAATTAAAAATCATATCAACTTCATTAAATTTAAAAATTAATAATCTAAAAAATATTATAAAATGACTCAAAGTCGTAAAGAAAACACTTTATAACATTAAGCAAGTAATACACAACATTCATAACATCTCAAATTATATAAAATATACTAAAAAAACTAGTTTTTCCTTAACCGGTACCAACGTGGTACTAACCGGGAAAGTACCGGTACCGGTACCGCCTGGTACCGGTACCGAGTTTTAGGATAAGTGGGTACCGGTACCGATATTGCTAAGTCGGTACGGTACCGGGACGGTACCAGTACCGGTACTCGGTACCAAAAGCTCATCCCTATCTAAAACCCTTTTTTATTAGTAGGTATAAATTTAAAAGAATTATCAAGTACACAGAGAAGACATGTTATTATCAAAGAATGAAGAAACCATTTAATTTAAATAAAGATGTTCATATTTGAAGCTTATACGAATGAAACAAACAAAGTTAATGAATTATATTTACCTACAGCAGTCGTTCAGATCTCATCAAGCGATGGTGAACGTCGATCGTGACTGCAATCAATGGTGAAGTGGATGCCTCGATTGTGATTGCGATATGGTTAGATCGATTATTAGGACTTTGGTTCACACATCAAAGATAATATAATGTATTACAATGACTCAAAGTGTTTGGGCTTCGGGGGATTTGAGAAATCGGCCTTTTAAATAAAGAGTAAATTGGCAAAACCAGTTTAAAACAGTATATCGATTCGACTTTTATTTTGTTTTTGGCCATTTTGGTATATTGATTTACAAAAATTCGTCATTTTATTAATTTTTGACTGTTAACAACAAAGGTAGCTTAGTCATTTTACGTCTTGGTAACTCAAATGGTAATTGATTACGTCTCAAAGACCAAAATTGTAATTTACTAAAACTATTTATTATTATTTTATTATTATTTTTATTATTATAATTATAACCCCAACCCCATCATTTCTTCACGTCACAATATCAACTACGGCATACCCCTTCCCACCGATTAGTTTCCGGCAAAAACATCAACTATGGCTGACAACAACCACCGCCACCACTCACTCCTGACGAAAACAGTTATAACCACTACCGTTTCCACCCACAACGTCACCAACCTCCTCCTTTCACCCTAGATTTGGGGTGGAGTTTGTCGAAATTTTGGATGGATGAGACGGTTATTAAGGGTTTGCTTGGTGATGGCAGATGGTCATGACATTGATGACAAATGTGGTGGAGGTGGACGGTTGTGATGGTCGCGAGTTTCTATGGGGTGGTGTGAAAAGACCCACTTGTCAGGAGTGGGCGATGGCGGCATGAAATGATTCGTTCATCCGCTTTATTGCAAGGCATGATAACACATCGTGAAGTATTTTACCCTTCAAATCACTTCATGTCTCAAACACATCTCTGGTAATTGGAGGTGGCTTGATCCTATTACGTGTCTTTGCAATCCAGTCATCAATATCTTGTGTTGTAGCAGCTTCATCAAACACATAGTCTTTCTTTTCAATCAACTATTCCCCTAAAATATTAAGTAACACTGATCCATTCTCATTGACATACAATGAATCTACAATACCACCTTCATGTGTAACCTCAACAAAATCATTATTAGATCAAATGGAAGATGATGCATAACAAAACACATGTGAATTATTGGTTGATAAAGGCTTGTGATGTGCATGCAATAACGGTTT
Source organism: Tagetes erecta (assembly GCA_030867185.1). NCBI lineage: Eukaryota > Viridiplantae > Streptophyta > Magnoliopsida > Asterales > Asteraceae > Tagetes > Tagetes erecta. The sequence goes on along the minus strand of CM061495.1, from coordinate 25,693,566 downwards.
GTAAAGTGTCATCTTAGGGGAGGTATTGTTGGTTTTATTGAAGATAAAACTTTTCAAATCAGGCAAGAATGCAAAAGTCAACAATTGGTCAAAAGTCAACAAAAGTCAAACTTTGTCAAAATCAATGACTGTGGTAAAATGAAGTATGAAAAAGATGTGCGGATGGTTTTCATAAAGAGATGTGTGGATGAAACTAGAAAGGTAAAAGATGTGCTTGGAACAATGTTGAGATACTTTGCGTTCCACTTGACGAGTTTCAAATTGATTAATATTGATGTTTCATCGAAAATCCATTGACATTGTGGATTGAGAGGCCAAAAGACTCAATCATGGCCTTATTCTCAATGGCGAACTTTGTTAGAATTTAAAGTGTGGACTAGAGTTCACGTAAATTCTAATAATGTACGAGCGTTCTTAACTATTCAAATTGACAATGTCAAACACTAATGATATTAGTTAAATTTCGGGACGTAATTTCTTTCAATAAGGGTATAATGTGGCAGCTCGAAAATTTTTCCTTTAATCTCGGACCTTGTTACCGACTGCATCCAATTTTCGAGACGAAAGTTCTTTGATCAAGGGGATGATGTGACTACCGAGATTTTCGGGACAACTCCGTTAATAAAACTCTGTTAATTTGTTTTTGAATTTCTACTAACTGGGCTTATAGGTCCAATAAAAAGAGTTAAGGTCCATTAGAAGCTCGATGCGTTATAGCGAGTTGTCACTCGATATATTAATATAAGAAAATAACTCATATATTAATAAGAAGTCAAAATAAGTGATGTTATAGCAAATGAACGTATTATTGGATTGTAATGACATCCGGTATGAGAAACCGAAAGTTTATAATATTAAAAATACTCTATCTAATTGTTATAGTTATTATAAGAATTTTATATTAATCAAGAGACATATATTGTGACAAAAGCATTTGGAGACGCAACGAGAATGTGTACCGATCTAAATATTAGGCAAAGAGAATTCATGTAATAAATATATTTTATTCTTTCAACAAGCGTTTAGAAAATGAGACATTTTTATCAAAATAGTGTAATAGTTTGAAACTTATTTACCAAAAGAGTGTATTTTTAAGATTTAATGATTCTCTCTCATTGGGTTTTTAAATCCCAGTGACTCATTCAGATAATAAGCCAGTCCGATTGATAAGTCTTGCCTAAGTCTTAGACTTGAATGAAGCAACCTCCATCGAATTCCTCTACTTCGGTTTTTATTTATGGACTACAACGACCTAAATTAGCTAAATAAGTAGTGAAAGTAAGCTCCTGGCTAAAATGAGTCTTGGTTCTACCCACCGGCAATCATTTTTCAACCTGATTAAAATAATTGTAGATTGGCTTATTATAGCTTTTTTGATTCGTCCGATATGCCGGCTAAGAGAATCGCTTCTCGCCTTGCTTGCAAGAGTATAAGTAGTAGCATTTTGACCCTATATGAGATAGAACTCTTTCAATTCATGAGAGAATGTGCTTTAGTAGAGTATCGATTTCCTTGTTCTAGTGCAAGACGCAAGGAGAAGCATGAGCAGAGCGGCCTAGCTACACATGCAATGCCACGTAGGGAGATCTAGCTTATTGGTCTAGTGCTTCTGGGTGCTTGCGAGTTCTGAATGACTTCATTTAGCTTGTGTAACACCCTAAAATTTCAGATTAACTCCGTTAACTAAATCCCGTGATTTCTGTTAATGAAATTATACTCCACATTATTAGTTGAATTAAACGTGCTACTTGTTACACAAACAGTTACATGTAACGGCAACCCAAAGAGTTACCAGATCACGTGAGTTAATACACGAATGCTGGCGAATTAATAAAATAATAATTTCTAACAACTAAATAAATATAAATTTAGTGAATTTAAATGTTATGTGACTGACATGTTTTCGGGAACATGGATGTGATAACTCGGAACTCTAAACTCTAAATTCCTTCATGTTCAGACCTATTTTAACAACCGTATCCAATTTTCGGGACGAAAATTCCTTCAACAAGGGGATGATGTGACACCCGACAAATTCAGGTTAACCTCGTTAGCCAAATTATGTTAATCATGTTAACACAATTATACCTTTCATTTAATTTGACGAATTAAATGTACAAACTGTTACACGAACATACACATGAAACGGTCACACGAGTTAATACCCGGACGTTGGTGAATTTAATTGATACAAATACAATAAATATATCCTATCCTAAGTAACATGTGTGTTTTATTATTGAATTTCCGAGTAATTACGTATTTTACCAGATTTAACCTTTTATGGAATTCGGTAAATTTTATGAAATAAATTTATGTGTAGGAAGGTGTGACAACCCGTAAATATAAGTTAACACCATGAACTATTTTTCACTTGTTTCGTCAAGCTTTATATAAGTTTAGGGTTCGTTTTGTAATTAATTAAACTAGTTTATAAACTTTAAAACCTAACTAAAAACACTACAAAAGTTCAAGGGTCAATTATGAAAAATTAAAATTTATATACCCAACCCCCACCCACACCCGTCTCTCCCTCGTCTCTCTTAATCATCTACAAAAAGAAAAAAAACCCTGATCAGCCGCAACTTCTTACCAGCCGCTCATCACCGTAACCATCCGCATCTTCATGTCGCGTTGATTTCACCCTCTCGCTGTAGCCGGTCATCACTCGCGCGTCGTTGCGGCTGTTCGGAGAAACAATCGGCATCGTAAAACCTACAACTCCGGCGAACTATGAACTCCGACCACGTTCGCCTCATCACTCATCAGTCCGGTAAGCATAATCAGCCCCATAACTCGTTATTATGTCGTTTTCATTCCGGGTACGGGTCGTTTCGGTTTGCACTAATGCGATTGATGGCTGCTGTAAGGATATATGTTTATATATATTTGTGTTGTACGGGTATGTATACGTGATGGGTGTGTATGTATCATTGGTATGTATATATTGGTATGCATATATTGGTTGGGTATAAGTGTCATTCATTATGTATAAGTGAGTGCGTGTATATGTATGTATACGGTAGGATATTGTAGTGTGTAAGAATATTGTGTATAACAGAAAATTGTGTTTGCATGTACATGGCTATATGCATCGATCATGTGTGTATTTATGGAGGTGTTCATGTATATAAGACTTGTAAACAATGTGTGTATATATATATCTAAACCGAAGCAGCATTATATATGTATCGTATGTGATGATGTTCGGGAGTACAAGTGTGTGATGTAGTAACTGAAAATAGTAGTAGAACAACATATAAATATATATAATGTTCATACGCATGTAGGGGTTATATCTTTATGTGTACATGTGTGTATAAATGAATGTATAAATGAATTATGATAGCAGAAGCTTGTATGGGAATATGAACTGGTTGCATGTATATAAAAAGGTGAAACATGAATGAATGATTTAAAGTAAATGATGCATTGTGATGTATGAATGTGTAGGAATGACATCGTGTGCATAACTATGTGTCAATGTATATTTGAACTTTATGTATGAAGTCTATATCAGAATGTGTGAGCATAAAGACGTAAACATAGATTCATCTCGTAGGTAAACATGGTTATTATGTGACGTAAAATGCAAGTGTAAATAATATTATGGTTTATGTAATGATAATGTGTGTCGATTTGGAGTTGGTGATAAGGTGATGTTGCATGAAAAGTTATATAACTTTAAGCTTGTAATTATGATACATGACACATGTATAATTATGGTGTGGTGATTATTATATACGAGATCAAAACCGAACCTAACACGTGAAACCTTATGTGAAACATGAACCGCAAGAGAGCAAGTCTCATCTATGATCAAGTTGTACATTCTAGAATTAATAATTAGTGATTAATATTAAGCAGGTCGTAGAGCGATCTAAGTTCTCTTGTTGCATTGAGCTGTTATTTGCTGTGCGCTTCAAAGGTGAGTTCACTGAACTGTACTTTTACTATTCTACCCTTTTATGGGCTGAACACGGACGATTACTTTTACAGATTTACAAATTTTGTATGTCACATGTCTGGATAGAGCAACTTTTATTTTGTTCATGAAAGACCCCATGGATACCTAGTTGACCGTTAGTATTTGTGAAATAGCGGGGAAATTTTGAGTAGTACTACTGGGTTTGACAAACCCCACCCGGGCTAGTCGCGCTAGCACGACAGAAGGACCTGTCGAACGGGTGTTGAATGACCTAACATACTTACAGTGCATCCTGCTGGGATGTACGAACGGGCAAAATGCACTTAATGTGCACATACGTCAGCTTCGGTCAGATACATACGCCTCTAGGACATGTGCTGTAGACTAGCTACCTACAATGACATACTTAATTTATATATTTCTGCTTGCAACTGAACTTACTGGATTTTATACTTACTATGTGAACTCACCAACCGTCGTGTTGACACTTGTTAGCCTTTCACTTTTACAGGTCATTGGGACACAACGCACTTAGGACATGGCATGGAGTCACGACTTTTCATTTAAACACTTTCTTGCATTAAAAATCATGTTTTGGGTTTAATGACTATTTAGACTGTGTATTTCGTGTTGGGCGAGTGTTCTGCACATTTAGTTTACATTTAATATTTCGACAATACATTTCGATTACGCTTCCGCAAACTTTTAAACGTTAACTTTGTATTAAATTTTCTCATTTAATGAGACACGTATGTTTTAAATTCATATAGTGTCGTTTGGTGTAACTAATGACTGAGATCCTGGTTTGTCACACACTTAACGGTAAAACTCCGTTAGTGGATTTTGGGGGTGTGACAGCTTGCCATGTTCTTACAAGAAAGAATCTCTTCTCCGAATGGAATCTACGCATATCGAATTCAGTAAAGACTTGAATAGATGTCTTCCTTCAAATAGTTTTCATCCCGTTGATGGTATTTACTACACTAAGGTTAGATCCAGACTAATCCTAGCCTATTTTTTCTTATGAAGGAAGGTGAGCATGAAGCAATGGCTAGATCTTCACAGTAGGCAGCTTAGCTGTGATTATGAAGTCAGGTGAGAAGCGTTATGCGATAGAGAAGTCAGCTAGTGCACTTAGACATTTAGTTGATTTCATTAGGGAATTGAATTGCAGGAAGGTCAGCAAATCAGATAGTCATTAGGCCGTTGAGCGAAACTCTTGGCATCCTCCTCTTATGAAGGGATAATAGTGAAAGAATCATTATAAAAGTACAAGGTCGCCCCCACTTCTTAGAGATCTCTTGCTACCTGTTCCTTAGACTATAGGCAGAAAGGCCGAGGCAAAGCCAACAATTCTCTAAAGCAAGGACGATTAGCTACATAATGAAGCACATTCCAACAATTACCTAGCCTAGTAGATGGAGGAAAAAGGCGGAGAACATTCTTTAATGAAAGGTGCCAATACCCATATCAGGATTAGACCCATTTTGATCGAGCCGCAAGCGTTGCTGCGGTATGGTCAAGAGTTGAAACTGGCTAACATACGTAAGGGTCCTGATGGGCAAGTATAAATAGAAGAAGCAGCTCCTCTCACCACCCCGTATAGGGTTATGGGCCTCGTATTTCAAATAATGACTATTACAAATGGAAAGCAACCCCCGAATATTTACCTACCGACAACTTCGAACTCTCACTATCCTTCAGCGGATTCAGATACCGAATTGTATCTCTTGGAGAGTGGCGTAGAAGCTCTCCCTTTGACTCATGGGGCCTTCCACCACTTCGACTGATGCGGACGCGGTTCTCTCGTCGTGAAAGAAGTCATGAAAGGTAAGCTCCGGGTCAACCCGCGCTCGTTGTTGCCTGTATAGCTTTCTAGAGTTGAGATCTAGCAACGAATTCTAAGCACATATAATTTGTATTGGATGTATCGTTAGGTTTTGCCGATTCAAATCTGCTCTTTTTTTTCGTTGCAGAAAAATGATCCATTCCCCCCCTTTAAGATGTCTGTCCCTATGCTAATAGACCCACTCCAATCCCGGGAACCCTACCTAAGCTACTAAAATCTTGGAAATCGACGAACCTTATTTCTTTCGGGGCTCCATCCCTCTTGACTATATAGGTAAGGGCTTAGCTACTCCTAGCCAGATAAAAGTTCTATACTTGGGCTCTCGGCAACCATGAACTACTAAAAACTTGGCCCTTTGATGTGCTTGCCCAGCCTCTTCCACTAGAAAGAGCTTCTTCTCTTAAGGCTTCTTGCTAGTAGTGAGAAAACCTTGCTTATCTATCGTTAGAAACAGGATAGAGAAAAAGATAACTAGATCAATGCGATGAGTCGTGTTGATCTACCACGCTGCTTTGAACTAGGAGATGGAGATGCATCCTCGATAACTATTTTCCGAATCTTTCTATATATACTATACTATACACAAGCCTTCTGGCACAACACACGCTCCCACTCAGAAGAGCCACACCACTCTAATCCCTAAAGAGAGGAAATTCAATAAGATAAGATAATCAGATAAGAGACAAGAGAAAAAAAGGATGAAGCAAATAAGTTGCATCCTTAATCAATGAATCTTTTTTAGATAGTAAAGAAGTAGCCTGCAAAGAATCATATCCTCTATTTTTTTCAATAAGGAAGGGAAAACTGTCTGCTTTTCCTGTGCTTTTCAAGTCAAAATAAAAGCCAACTTCTGTGATATATCCGAGACTTTAGCCAGGATTTGAAGGGCCTCTTCTCTGTCGGGGCACAAAAAATAAAGATCTAATTTTTCCTCTTTTTATTGGATAAATAAGAAAGATATATCCTAAAAGAAAGGCATTTTTGGAGAAAAAAGAGGCTTATGTATCTTTTTTCCTTATAAGAACAGTACGACCCTTTTCCATAGTTACAGAGATTCCAGATTCGCGGGAATCAATAGAAATAATTTCTTTGTAGACAGAAAGGAAGATTACGACTCTTTCCGATAGATAACCAAAGGAATGAGTCTACTTATTTTGCTTCCAATATATAATGAGACCTCTTTCTCGTTCTATTTTGGGAGCCAAAACAAACACGCTTGCTACCTACTGTACTTGACCTTCGACCAGACATTCTACCTTTGTTGAACCGGAACCAATACCACTGCGTGTGCTTGAATAGATGAGCGGCCGCAGGCCCTTCTGTGCACAGATATAGATTCATTCTTCGTACCTGGTCCAGCCTCACAACCCTTTACGGGTTGGTAATAAGTCAGTCTTGTTTGGTAAGACGGAATTTGACAAAGAAAAGAGAGTGCTTGCCCCAGCCATTAAAGTTCGTAATTACATAGCTAACTGTTCCTCCCTTTCTTCGTTTTTAAGGCTTTAAGGCGAACCGTATGGTGGCTGGAAATAAAGAAGATCTCACCTTCTCGTAGATGGTGTCAGTGAGAGCCATTTTAGTACCCCCCCCCCCCCCCCGTTGACCTTTTTTGTAGATATAATCCTCAATGAGTGGAAACAAGCAAATTTACTAAGCTAAGAAATGTGCTGGTTGAGTAAGGTCGGCTTTCTTCGAATGCTTGAGCGCTTCTTTCTCATATCGATCATTTAATATCTTTGAATTTTCAATAAGGGGCGCGTTAGCTAGGCCGTTTTTTGCAGGAGTGCTAGCGTGTGTCACACCCCAACCAATGGCGGAATCACCGAGGTGGACGAAAGAGATTGATTGTTCATAGCTCATGGTACTAAAATAATTCAAATATTATTAATATCCAATTCAGAAATTATCCAAGACAAATAATAATCAACAATCCAACAAACAAACTGATTTATTTAAAAATTAACTAAGTCCAAGATCCTAGATCTGAGACATATTCTAAACTTCTTTTCCTAAAATCATGTGAAAAATAAATAGTCAGCTAAAGGTTAGCCGGTGAGTACACATAGGTTTGGGTACATATAATTATAATGAATAAAATTTCAATTCAAATGTCATGTTAATACTATCAACTGCAAAGTGCACACATAAAATAAACATTTACGCAATCAAACACTAAATGACTGACTAGACTTAAAATCCTACGGATTAAGTCATTAATGAATATATAACCGGTCCTCAATCACCCACTGAGCAAAAGCATGAATATATATGTGGGGTGTGTTTGTCAGGCCAACAGATCTATTATTGATTAACATCGGTTTGATTAATGTCTATCATATAATGAACACAATGCAAGTAGAAACATAACATGAATTGAATGAATTTAATACATGAGTAAAAACTGATTTTAATAGGTCACATGAGATCATCCCAAAGCAATAAACCCGAAAAAGGGGCTACTGATGCGTGCAATATATATATAAAATAAATATCTAAAAACACATAGTTTTAATATTTATAAAACCTAGACAAACTAACTAACTTACACACAACCGGCAGTGGACCGGTCGAATGTAATATAGCTAAAGTAAGTCCGGGTGTCGACCCACAGACTCTATATACTACGTTAAATTTACTTGACAAGACTTAACTAAACTAGACACGAACTTTAATTAAAAGATTATTTAAGAAGGGGTTTTTTTGCTAAAAATAGAAACTTACTAAAAATAGAAACTTTCTAAATTAGGAAACTTACTAAAAATGGAAACTGACGATTTAAAGACGGGTTTAAAACAGATGAGAGAAAACAAACCACCTAGGCTAGAATCATCGATAACTTCAATTATCGCTCACGTTGGATTAATGGTTATGGAACTGGGATCTAAATCTATTCACTTAAAAGCTTTCTTAATTAAAACCCTCGACCCTTTTCGAGAAGAAACCTAAAGGTTAACTATTAAGTTATTAGCACACCGGTTACGGGATTAAGTTTCCTCACGGTTACCTAATCTGATTACACTTAATTGACTCGTACTAAAGACCTATCTCACAATACGATCCTTAAAGCCATTAAAACCCAACCATTTGATTTAACAAACAAAGTTAATAAATTATACTAAGTTGGAATTTTCACAAAAACCTAAACCTAGCGAATTAATCAACCAAGACTTGTTAATAACCTATCACCTCACTGTTATCTAGGTTAGCTACACGTTATTACCAATTTAACTAATATTATTAAACCTATGGTTTTATTGCAAATCAACCATAATTAATTACAACGCAAGTTAATGACTAAAACGAATCCTATTACGTGACATAGACAATCACCAAGAACTCATGGAATAACAATAACAATCAAACAAATTCTAACATATATCATGCATCAAACGATAACAAAGATTCAAACTTTTAATTAAATGTAAACCATAAACCAACAATCCAAACATGAGTTCAAACAAACGTTAACGAGTCATCACAACGCCTAGGTAGTTCTAAAGTACTTAGCCAAGCATGTTCATAATAAAAAACACAAGTTTAATCATAATCAACATGATGAAAAGAAAGAAAAACGGAAGAACGAATAAACCCGAGAAGCCTAGGAAGTGATCCTTGAACCCGCAAGCATCCGTTGCCTTCGTTTCGTCTTCTTCACCTCAAAACCGCCTCCAATCTGCCCAAAATCGCCTATAATTCGTCTCCAATCAAGTCTAGGAGGCTAGGGTTGAAGAAGATATGTTTATATAGTGAACTGAGAGAAAAAATCACGAAACTTTCTGCCAAATACGCGTCGCCGCGTCGCACGGCGACGAAATAACTTGTCACCGCGTGGATGACGTCAGCACGTGCCCACCAACTACACACGCCGCGTAGCGCGGCCATAGAACCCTTCCTGGTTGCGTTGCGCGGCCAGGTCTCTTGGTCGTGCTGCGCGGTCCGTATCCGTTCCGGTTTCGTTCGTTTTCACGCCACGGTTTGCTCGTAACTCCGTTTCGCGCCCCGTTTTTGCCTACGGATTCGATTTTTCACGATCTTTCTGTTTCTTTATCAACATGGGACCTACGAAACACAAAAACATTAGTTGTATCAAAATTGCTATAAGAAGCGTACCGAAACAACTAAAAACGTAAACAAACTCAACTAGGGATATATGTATAATTTATACTCTATCAAACATCCCCACACTTAACCTTTTTCGTCCCTGAAAAAGCATGCACATAGAATCACAACTAACTAAAGCATTCAACATTTCGTTACAGTTTTCAAATAAGAAACAAATCTAGATAAACAACGGTGCGTTTAATTTAAACACCCTAACACTAGCCAATTAAGGTTTCCCTTATGTTTAATTTAAATTTAATTTAATCATTTATATAGAAGGTCTCACACAAAGGAAAAACAAGTCAGCCTGATTATTGTTGCTTGACGAGGCACAGGATTAAACCCCAAAGGTTTACCTACCAAAATAACCTAAAGAACTTAACTAAGCTAAAGACTAGTGCCTTATTAGGGTGGATTTTGATGGATGAAGGTTGTAGGTATAAACTGTTTATTCTTTTTTTTTCTTCATAAAACGAGATCACCTCACCCAGGGGTGTCGTATCCAAGTCGCTATCCCGGAGGTAGAGCAAGTCAGCCCGATTATTGTTGCTTGACGAGGCACAGGATTAAACCACAAAGGTTTACCTACCAAAATAACCTAAAGAACTTAACTAAGCTAAAGATTAGTGCCATATTAGGGTGGATTTTGATGGATGAATGTTGTGGGTATAGACTGTTTATTTTTTTTTTCTTCATAAAACGAGATCACCTCACCCAGGGGTGTCGTATCCAAGTCGCTATCCCGGAGGTAGAGCACATGAGGTCTTGGATCACTTGCCTTATATTTTTCATTTTTTTTCATTTGATTTGGCTACTTTGAGCTCTTTTATTTAGCAGCTACTTTGAGCGCTTTTCAGTACTATACCTTATGGACATTTGATTTGCGGATGCGCCACTTCTTTCACAAGAAGTGTGTTATAAATTCCTAAAATGACACTACCCCTTAACCTATTTAAGTTCTAAAGCCTACAATGGTGCCTAATTGTTTTTTAGTTAAGGCCTTCTTATTCCTCCTAAGATGATGACCCACGAGATTCACGACAATTACTTTTCAATTACGACACTTAGGGAAACCATCTCAGCTAATTGAGTTACCAAAAGTTTATCCAAATTCATCTTTGTTTTAGAAACTGTAACTCATTTGAAAGCCAAAATCAGTTTACTATCATTTTCTATTAAAGTGCACAACTTAAACAAAGACATTTTCAAATTTTTTCAAATTTTTTTTTTATTTTTTTATGACTCTATAAGACTCAAAACAAACGACTAAGACTCAGAAATGACTATTTCCCATCCCCACACTTAAGTTCTACATTGTCCTCAATGTAGAGATAGAAAACATCTAAAAAAAATAAAAAAAATAAAATGCAGAAATAAAAGGATAGATAGGTGAATTGGAAAATACTTAGCTGGTTATTGGCAGAACGCGTATGCTCCTAGTCTTCATTCCAATCTTTGGCTCCGATCGTATAGCATTTCGGTCGCGATCGAGCTTCCACCGACACTCTCTAGCTCCATCTTCGTCTTCACAAATACAAACTCACCCGAATGGGGATTGAGTACGGGTGAGAATGATTTAAACCTGCAAATACAAACACAAGATACCCGAGCGTAACACTGACTCGACACAAAATAAAAATAAAAATATATAAATAAAACTAACTCGATAAAAGAAACTTATACAAACTCTACAAACTAGTAAGAAACCTCCCCACACTTGAACTTAATCAGGAGGTTTCTCCTTGCTCTGAACTCTATCCAACCCGTTCAATTCCACCCGATCCAGATAAACACTTAAAAACTTGCAAGTGAAATTGAGAACAATTTGGACAATTGATTGTAAAGCTCTAAACGGGTCGGACCACCAACATTTAAACTTACCTGGAAAGAATCGGATTCGGGTCATGTAACTAGAAGACCGATCGTGCTTAACTTCTAATTTTTTTTATCTTTATCCTAGCCTGAACCCAACTCTTCTTCTTTCTCTTACTTGCCTTCTCCCGTGATTTAGGTAGACTAGGTAACGTTTCATCCTCTTCATTCATCACGGGCCGGCTGTAATGTTCATCTTCTATCATCATACTTACTTGATGATCCCCACACTTAGTGTTTTCAAAGGTTGTAGGGTTGATCATCTCTACTGGTTCATCTTCTAGGAGGCCATCTAAGAATGCTAAGTCACCTTCTGTATCAATCATACCTAAATCACTATGATCGGGTAAACTATCTAACTCTAGATTTAAGAACTCATCATCCTCAGACAAACAAACCTCTAACTCATCCTCATCTATACCAAACATCCAACCTAAGGAGTCGCCTAACTCAACTTCTTCATCAGGCACTACATCCCTAACTAAGGATTCCCTATACTCGGCCCATTTTGCTTCATCTAGTTCATCATCAGAATCACTATCAAAAGAATAAATAACATTTAAGTTACCTGGAGGTGGGACTTCGTCGTCCATTTTCGTCTCCAAGTCTGGGCTAATCGGGTCATCCTCTGACTGCATCATCTGGTTGTACTCCTCAAGCTTTACCCGCATGTACTCCTTCAACTGAGCGTCTATTTCCTCATTACTCAATGAATAATAAATGACGGAACGACCCTTCCATTCTACTACTTCTACCTGGCAAACCGGAGGTGGGACTAAAACGTCCATTGTAGTCTCCGGTTGTACATGTGATTCCTGCGAAATCTCATCCTCACAAGACAAGTATAAACTATCTTGTGGTTCATTTAAAATATCATAAGAATCAAAAGAATAAGTAGAGTTAGAGTTATCGTTACCTGGCAACCAAGGAGTGGGCTGTGTGTGCATGATCTCATCCGAATCATCACAAAAAGTATTGAATTTAGGATAAGGACAAAGATCATTACCTAATTCTTGTTGTGTGTGCATCATCTGGTTTTGCTGTATTCGGATTTCCCGCTCTGCTAACCTCTTTTGAAAATTGGAATCATTAGACACTAACTGGGTTAGCAAGTCCTTCATTCTGCTCAACCTCCCGGAATCCTGCGGTTGAGAATCATAGCTGACATTGTTAGACACTAGTTCCGTCAACAAGCCCTCTATTCTACTCAACTGCCCGAAATCTTGGGATGCCGGAAGCTCCTGTGAATAATATGTCTGCGCATGCATAAAGGAGTTAGTAACACAAGATGGTGCGGAGGACCTCGAATAATCTGGACATAAACAAGTAAAATGAGGTCCTCCACAAATTTCGCACATACTTATTTATAAGAAAGACTCTATGGGGAGAAAAACAGAGAAAAATAAAAACTACTCCTAACACTCAAATAAACAAACACAAAAAGAAAGCACGTGTATATTAAGTAAGTCCTCAAAAAGTTAATTAACGCAATTACCAAGAGTCCCCGGCAACGGCGCCAAAAACTTGATGCGTGCAATGTATATATAAAATAATTACCTAAAAACACCTAGTTTAATATTTATAAAACCTAGACAAACTAACTAACTTACACACAACCGGCAGTGGACCGGTCGAATGTAATATAGCTAAAGTAAGTTCGGGTGTCGACCCACAGACACTATATACTACGTTAAATTTACTTGACAAGACTTAACTAAACTAGACACGAACTTTAGTTAAAAGATTATTTAAGAAGGGGGGTTTTTGCTAAAAATAGAAACTTACTAAAAATAGAAACTTTCTAAATTAGGAAACTTACTAACAATGGAAACTGACGACTTAAAGACATGTTTAAAACAGATGAGAGAAAACAAACCACCTAGGCTAGAATCATCGATAACTTCAATTATCGCTCACGTTGGATTAATGGTTATGGAACCGGGATCTAAATCTATTCACTTAAAAGCTTTCCTAATTAAGACCCTCGACCCATTTCGAGAGAAACCTAAAGGTTAACTATTAAGTTATTAGCACACCGTTACGGGATTAAGTTTCCTCACGGTTACCTAATCTGATTACACTTAATTGACTCGTACTAAAGACCTATCTCACAATATGATCCTTAAAGCCATTAAAACCCAACCATTTGATTTAACAAACAAAGTTAATAAATTATACTAAGTTGGAATTTTCACAAAAACCTAAACCTAGCGAATTAATCAACCAAGACTTGTTAATAACCTATCACCTCACGGTTATTTAGGTTAGCGCAAGTTATTACCAAGCCTGATACCAGGCCATACCAGATAAGGGGGGGGTTTATGGCTGATCTATATAAGACCAGTAAGAACAGGGGGAGACTCTGGGGATAGACTCAAAGGTTATAAAGAAAAAGACTCGATAGACTCAAATGACTCAAAATATAAAAGAAGAACGAGAGAGAGAATTATAGAAGAAGATTTTATTTCTTTCTAAGGATGGATTACAAATGAAGAGAGGCCTTCCTTTTATAGACCAAGGAAAGGCACTATGACATCATGCATGACCTCATGATACATTATTCATGAGGGCATACTACAATAATTCAAACAAGAATACAAATACAATGACATAAGCGCTTACGTCACTTTAAGAGTGAATAAGCTTTATTTATCCTAAGCACACGATTAACCACTATAAGAGCAATTAACTAATACAAACATAAAACACACTTAGAATTATTAAACATACTAGGATCTTCTTCTTCATAGGCACACAATTTTACTTCCAGCGGGAATCCGGGTGAGATGGGTCGTCTTCATACGGGTCTGTTGGGTCATCGTCTTCATAGGGGTCTGGTGAGTCATCTGCTTGCGAATCATTGGCTTCAGGCGGCTTTGCTGGATCGTCATCTTCATAGGGATCTTTTCCGTTTGGCAAGAGGCCTTCAGCTTTTAACCTATCGCGAAATTCTTTTGGCGGGGTCCAGATGTCTACCTTGATCCAATCTTTATCTATCTCTGGGATGGGACGAGAGATGTGTCCTGGAGGCGGAGGAGGTACATTAATTATGTGCACCTTGTTGAAGAATGGGTGTTTGCCGTAATAGTTGATTAGGGCATCTTCCACTTCATTGGCTTGCTTGTCATCTTCCCTATAAACTTCTTCTATTAGCACCTTTATAGGTATGTTTTCAGCATCGACGAAGTTTATTGTTGCCATCTTCTTTCTAAGTTGTATCCATTCTGTATACCTGTTTGTTTTGAAGTATACATCCGATGGATTCACATCATACCATGCTTGGATGAATGTGTGAGGGGCACGATATACATATTTTGTCGCATACAAACTGGGTTTGTTGAATAGGACAAGACAATGTTTCTTGGGAGATGATCCCATGGCTTCTACCCATTTTTGTGCGGGGAGAAACCATTCCAGGAGCTTTATTTTATTCTTTTCTTCCTCAGATAGCAGTCCAGTCTGACTTTCTAATAGGTAGGCATTTAGTTTTGCAGAGTTGAATGCTACAGCTATTGTGAAAGTTTCTAGGAGGAACCAAAGAAAGCATAGAGTTTCTTTTGGCAACCTCTGCAAGTTCCTAATGTAGAAGATATTTAGGAACGGGTAGTCTGGGCTGAATCTGGATCCTGTTAGTACCGACCCATTTGCTTCTAGGGCGATGGTAAGGAGGCTTTTGTAGCCTAAGGAGATTTCTTCAATGTTATGGGTTTTAATTACTTCCATAACCTCTTCAGGGATATTTTTCCATTTAGGCTCTTGGTGGAGAGGGGTTTGCTCAGAAGGTGTCGAGGTACTCATTGTTTTTGGTGGAGGTGGACTGATGGTTTGATGGTTCATCTTCGGGATTGTGGTGCCCTTTAAATAGGCGTCTGGCTTCAGCGAGAAGCTTTGGTGGATATCTTGAACAGTGATGGATGGATTCTCCATAACTAGTATCCTGTTGTTGATTTGATTTGCCTTTGGGCCCTTTCGTCTAAGAAGGGTTTGATGATCTTGAGACGTGTTCGGTTTGTGTCCACGTACCTTTTCTCGATATGACTCGACTGCTTTTTTCTGCGGGATTCGGTTTTCCACTGTTGGAGGATTCTTCAAAGTGGTTGATGCAGTAGCAGTGTGTGGTCTTATCTTGCAAGTGGGTGCATGTCAGCATTATCTTCTTTTTTGCGAGTGGGCTCTTTCTTTTTTAAAGCTGACATATTCTCCCTAGTGGGCAGGGTCACCGTAGAGAGAGAATCTTGAACGTGGTCTGTTGGTCCTTGCTGTCTGGTGGTGTGTGGGACCGACTTTCTTTGTGGCATGTTTTTTCGATAGCCATTTATCCGGCGAGGAATGCTGTCGGCCATGTAGATAGTTATTAGATCGGTGTCGATGTCTGAGTCAGATTGCTCATCTGAACTGTCGTTTGAGTTTGAACCATAGAAGATAACAGATTGTGTCTTCTCCTGGCTCATCTTCTAGGGAGTACAACGATTCTATGTCAGAGACGTCAACTGGCTCTATCTTGTTGATTGCTTCAAGAAGGGCTTGGGTTTTCCTTCTGTCTTTGCAATCTTTTGCAAAGTGGCCCTGTTTGTTACAGACATAGCAACGGTCAGTGCTCCGGCCTCGACTTGACTTCTTGCTCAGGAATTTCCAGTTCTTCCTGGGTCTGAACCGTTTCTCGGTTTACCTTGTGGTGTTAAAACCTTTAAGGATTTTAGACCCTTTTGAACAGCCACATGCAGACTCCTCTTTGCATCCTATCTTTAGATGCTTGTCACTGCATGCTGAGCCTAGGCGCTTTCCAGTTTTTTCAAACTCGACTAAGAACCGCTGCTGGTTACATAGTTTAGTTAGAGCATTCATGATCAATTGGTAAAGACCACCTAATGAAACATTGGCAATAGTTAGATTTTTGTTTTCTAACATCCTGTATGCTTCATTTGTCAACGATTCTAGGAAAGAGTTGAGAAATACTTGCTTGAGGTTCACATCATCGATGCCATTCAGGCAATAAAACCTTTCAGACATTCGATTGTAGTGTTTTTCAAGGTCTTTCTGTTTGAAAGAACAGCATTTCATTTTTAAGAACTCATCCCTTGCTCGTATCTTATATTCAATAGGATTTCCAACAAATTCAAGTTGGATTTCTCTGATGAATGCTTCTGGAGCTTGGCATTGAAGGAGTTGGAGATGTCGGTATTCTCCAAGGCTAAGATACCAATCTCTGAGTCTTCCTTGGCATCTTGCTAAAAACCTTTTGATGCCCATGGCAATGTCATAGAATTGGAGTTCTGCCTCACACCATGTTAGCATTTCAATACTTCTATCAAGCCATTTTGATGGTGGGATGTCATCAAAGGTGAATTTGATCTTTGAGTCCGTGACGGGATGTTGTTGTTGGTTTCCACTTTGCGCCGCATGGTTTGAGGCATTATCATCATTTTCATTTACTTCGGAATGAAAATCCTACCTCTCAGTGTGTTCTGGCTCAGTCATGAAGAGGTGCTCAAATTCTTCTGTTGGGCTTATGTCTTCGTATGACTGTGTCGTGGAACCTTCTGAACATAGGTCAGACTCGTCATCTGATTGTGTTGTAATGACCGGTGCCATAGTCGGCACATTCTGGTTATTTTTGCTCATAGCATGTAAGAATGAGGAGATGGGGTTATTTTTTCCCTTTCCTATGGCTTTAGAGGAAGCCATCATCATGCTATCATCAGCAACCTTCTTGTTTGTTGATGGATCTTGTGGTTTGCTTGTAGATGATCTCTGATTTGAGCTGTCAGACGTCATGGAGGTTGTAGGAGATGACCTTTGTTTTCTTGCTTTTATTTTTGCTTGCTCACTTGACCATAATCGTAAAGACGGCGAGTCTTCAGGATATGATGAAATTTGCAGTGGTTGTGGGTCAAAGGCAGCTCTTACGAATGGTGAGGAGGGTAATCTCCATGGATCATCTGCTAGTGTGGATACCCTCTGTTGTTTGTGTTGTCTTTCCAGATCTGCAAGCTGTGCTTTTAGAAACTTCATTTCAGCTTCTTTTTCAGTCTGGGCAACGCTTCTTGTGCTTACCATGCCTGGGTTGTTGTAAGCCATCTGAAGTAATTCATTATGAAGACCAAGAATTTTATTCCTGATTTCATAGATGATTCCTTCAAGTCCTGTCATCCTGTTGGACAAGGCTGCTTGTGACTTTAAGAGATCCTCTTGTTTTGCAATGATGGATCTAAGAGCGTTGTTTTGAGCAACAGCGTTTTCACTCTGCCAGTTCAATGTGGCTTCAGCAGGGGTGACCTGGTGTTGGACACCATTAGCACCAATGGTGGTTGGGTTCTCAATCTTCCAACTATGTCGGGCTTTTTGCTGGACATTCTCAAAGGTGGATAAGGGTGGGAATTCGGTGTGGTAATTTTGGGGTGAGGTTGCTGGGGTAAGGGTGAAACATTCTTTGGGTGGTGTGGGTGGATGTTTTGGCGGTGGAGGAGGTGATGGTTTTGGTGGTTTAGGTTTGGGTTTTATATCACCATACAGGACATAGTAGTCAAACTTTCCTGATGGTTAACCAAGAAGACCAACTGTTGGGCCTCCAGCTTCATACCTCTGTTTAAGAGTAAACTGGGACCCTTTCTTCCTTTTTTGGTTGTCTTCTTGTTCATACTCTAGCTTGTTTGCCTCATCAAGGCAATCTTGACAGTCACATACATCGAAAGGATTATGTGTTGTCTGTGCTGGAGCTTCAACCAGTTGCATCATATGCATCGAGGAGAAAACATCTCTTCGATCTTGTCTTTCAAACCTGACTTCGACATGTCCATCCTGGTGACAGATAAACTCTAGAGTTGTCGTTGTCTGGACCGGTGCTTGGTGGATCTGTTGGTAATTAGTTATCCATTTTTCTGGAAGTAGCTTGGTGAGCTCTTCTCTGGATAGCTGTTTAGGAACATATGTGCAGGTTGGCGTTGCATTAGAATCGATGTCTATGAGCAGCGCATCACCTGAGTTGTCTTGGCCTGGGACCATAAGATCCAAGGCATGATCTTGAACTCTGTAAGTCATCTGATAATGGAAAGTAGCCTGAAAAGTGTTGACCTGTGGAGTACCACCGATCTGGATCTGTGCTTTTAAGGCTGTTAAGAGTGAAGGGTCATTAAGGGGCATACAGAAGTTTGGGTAGAAGGTAACAAAGACTGTTCCGGCGTTCAAGGTGGTCTGTATAGTACCAATACAAGCGTGTTGATATTGTACGAATCTTGTATCGACTAAAGCGATTCGAGAGAACGCTGGTAACCCTTTCCTTCCATGGAAAGTAAGGGCTAATCTAATGGCACCAAACTGGACATGTGAATATCCTTGGGCTTGGCAGATCCTTGGAAGATCTTGGGGTAGGGATAGGGTGACTAGGTGTTCGGACGTTGTGGCAGGGAGTTGGTGTGAGTTAAACCTGGAAGATTGAACAAACTCCTTGGCAACTGGGTTGGACGAAGAACCTATAATCCTTTTTACTTTTTTGGATAAAGAATTATGAGGTTTAGAGAAGACACTGTAGGGGTTGACTACGGGCATACTAGTAACAGGGATTTTAGAATCATCAGACATATATGAGATCTCATATAGTTGATCAATTCTAGACGCAGACGATCTTCTAAGAGAAGAACTAGAACGGGATAGACCTTGATCTTGATTCATAACTGGGTTTAGACTCCTCTAACAATTATCAAGTTTTCCCAGCTCGTACCAAACTGAGACTTACCGCGACCCTCTGTCGACTTACCACTCACAACAAGCTGTCTACGACTCGATAAAGGTTCAGTGTGTTGGACTAGTCTGTTCAAGCCTTGTAAGGTTAGTTTTCTGTTGTGAAAGATCAGGAGCTAAGCCTGCAGACACAGAGCATACTAATCAAACCTTAGAAAGGAGGAACAAGAGCGCTTATGGCTCTGATACCAGATAAAGGGGGGGGGGGGTTATGGCTGATCTATATAAGACCAGTAAGAACAAGGGGAGACTCTAAGGATAGACTCAAATGACTCAAAATAAAAGAAGAACAAGAGAGAGAGACTAGAGAGAATTATAGAAGAAGGTTTTTTTCTTTCCAAGGATGGATTACAAATGAAGAGAGGCCATCCTTTTATAGACCAAGGAAAGGCACTATGACATCATGCATGACCTCATGATACATTATTCATGAGGGCCTACTACAATAATTAAAACAAGAATACAAATACATTGACATAAGCGCTTACGTCACTTTAAGAGTGATTAAGCTTTATTTATCCTAAGCACACGATTAACCACTATAAGGGTGATTAACTAATACAAACATAAAACACACTTAGAATTATTAAACATACTAGTATCTTCTTCTTTATTTTTTTTTCTCCTTAATCTGAGTCTGTATCTTCTTCAAGCGGAGTACGGGGTGATTTTACTTCTATATCCCATGTGCCTAGTTCGTCTGCTGTGAGGACTAAGGTCGATTTGTAGAGATGATTGTTGATATGTTCTTTATGAGCTTTAGTCCAAGCTTTAGTCCATGGGCTATCATTTTCCCATACATCTGCTCCTTTGATGATATTTGGGGGCATTTCTTCGATTTTTCTTCCATTTGCAACAGCTAAGCATTCTCGGATTTTCATCCATTCTTTGTTGTGCCAAGTCTTGTAGCTGGGATTTGATGGTTTCTTGTCTAGCCAAGCATGTATGAAGGACGAAGGAGCATGGAATATTGCTGATTGCCCATTTAGGATTGATGTCGGAGGTATGTAACACCCGGGTCTTCGAAACATGATTATGCAGTATTTTTTCGAGCCTGCTGCTAACTGAGTAGTTAATTGATGAGCTGGATAGAACCATTGGAGTAGTTTTAGGGTGTTTCTTCTTTCTGTCAGCACGTTGCCAAATTGGCAGTCTAAAAGATACTGCAATAGTTTGCTGGTGTTGAAGGACATCGCGATGGTATGCGCCTCAAACAGATACCAGAAAAAACACAAGGCTTCTTTAGGTAGGTTGTAGAGGTTCTTGATATGGAATATATTCATAAATGGGTAATCTGGATGAAAAATTAACCCTTTCATGAATAGGCCATGCTGTTTGAGAGTGACAGTGAGGAACGTTTTATAGCAAATCAAAGACCTGTCTTTGAGTGCTTGGTCAGCTATTACCTCCATAACTTCTTCAGGGATCTGCTTTTCTTTGAATTCTTGTCCAAGCGGGAGGCTGGATGAGCTGGTTGTGTTAACTTTATTCATTGTGTAGATGGCTGGTAGAATATGGCAGTTGTTGTGAGGATATTGTAACATCTTGGTGTCCTTTTTATAGGGCTTTGGCCTGGATAAAAAGTCTGCCAGAATATTACTATTTCCTTTGATGTGTTTAACAGTAAACGACCATTGGGAAAACCAATTTGCCCATCGTAATAATTGGGCTTCTGGGAGAACCTTTCTTTTGAACTGTAGCATCTTTGGAAAAGATGACATGTCCGTTTCAATCAGAAAAGTATGGTCGATAAGATGGAATTGAAACTTTTCGATTCCCCTTTTGACCGCTAAGATTTCTTTATACGTGGAGTGATAGTGCTTTTCTGAATCTTTAAACGTGCCACTTTTATAACCATAAATGGTTCTTGTACCTTTGTCGTCTTCTGCAAGTAGGACTGCTGCCCAGTACTCATCACTAGCATCTGTTTGTAAGATTCGCTTGTCTGCTGGTGCGAGAATCTTTAAAGGTGGCATCACATCAGCAAGTTGCTTTATTTGTTTGACAGCCTCTGTCTGCTTTTCAGACCATTCTGGAGGGTTCTTTTTCAACATAGGGTACAGGTACCCTGTATGTTTTGACAATTTTGGCAAAAATTCAGCCATATAATTGACTAAGCCAAGGAACTGCTGGATCTCATTTTGTGACGTCAGCTTATCTGGAAAACGATGCAGCTCTTGGGCTATGTGCGGTTGTGGTTGGTATTTTCCATCGGCGATTTTCATCCCGAGGAATTCAATGCTGTTAACTCCAACTTCCATTTTTTTTCTGAGAGCATTATCCCATATTGCTGGACAACTGAATGGAACTTTAGAAGGAGTTCTGCATGGGATTCTTCATTTTCTGAGAACAGGAGGATGTCATCAATATATATTAATGCATTCTCAAGAATTGGCTCAAATATTCGAACCATAGCTTTCTGGAATAATGACGGAGCATTTTTTAAACCAAATGGCATAACCTTCCACTGGTAGTGGTGGTTAGGAATACAAAATGCTGTTTTTGGCCGATCTTCTGGCTTAATTC
This sequence comes from Tagetes erecta, assembly GCA_030867185.1. NCBI lineage: Eukaryota > Viridiplantae > Streptophyta > Magnoliopsida > Asterales > Asteraceae > Tagetes > Tagetes erecta. The sequence goes on along the minus strand of CM061495.1, from coordinate 25,671,553 downwards.
CTAGTTGCCAAAACCCAGCCTTGAGATCGAATTTTGAGAGAACCTTTGCATTGACCAAGGATTGGAACAATGATTTCTTCTGAGGGAGTGGGAACTTGTCATCTGCCAAGAAGTGGTTTAATGGTTGGTAATTGATAACCAGCCTTAATTTCCCTCGGACTTGTTCACTTCTTTTGTTCACATAAAAGGCTTCGCATGCCCATTGGGACGTCGTTGACTCTATGAGGTCCTGTTTGACCAACTCAGCACACTCCTGAACTGCTAGCTGTGTGTGCTCTGGGTTCATCCCTGTGTGGCTTGCTCTTGTGGGGTTAATGTCTTCGTTTTGCTTGAATGGCAGAGAAACGAAGAAGGAGGGGTTTAGCCATAATGGAGACTTGTGTTTAGCTAAGAATTCTGTATGGTTGGATGCGCACGATGTTTCGATAATCCTACGCTTAATTCTTTCTATGGGGAGAGGGGAGGCCATGTAAAGTCGTGGAACCGTGCTCCAGGGGTTTGTAAATTTTTTGTATCTAAGACCTTCTTCACCATATCTTAAATCTCGTAGTCTGTATAGGATATCAAATCCAATGAGGAGATCTTTTCCATGGCCATTTGATCCCAGAAACTTGTGTCGGACTGTACATGTTGGGAAAAGCCTGAGATGTATTGGAATGTTGATTTTGTCTATTTTAAAAGTTTCTCCGTTTGCCGCTACGAAGTATCTGCAACAAGGTCTCCAGAATTCTGATGGGAGAATTTCTGGGTCTAGGACAGAGGCTGCAGAACCTGTATCAAAGAATGCAACGACCGGGATAGGTTTTGCATACGTATTGGTTAATAAGTGGACTTTGGCAATTGGTGAGGGAGGCACTTTTGTTCTGTGTGATTTAAGATGTTGTGCGGAATAGATGGGTTTTGGGTTTGTAGATGAGGCATCTATTTCTGTATCATCAGAGGCGGACTCATCATCTGAATCAGTCAAAATCAGTGGTTGCTCAACATAATCTTTCCGTCTAAGTGCTGAAAGGAAAGAGGCAACCGGGTCATATGGTTTGATGGGGACATCTTCTGGGGCTTTAGAGGAAGCCATCATCATGCTATCATCAGCAACCTTCTTTTTTGTTGATGGGTCTCGTGGTTTGCTTGTAGATGGTCTCTGATTTGAGCTGTCAGACGTCATGGAGGTTGTAGGAGATGACCTTTGTTTTCTTGCTCTTATTTTTGCTTGCTCAGTTGACCATAATCGTAAAGACGGCGAGTCTTCAGGATATGATGAAATTTGCAGTGGTTGTGGGTCAAAGGCTGCCCTCACGAATGGTGAGGAGGGTAATCTCCATGGATCATCTGCTAGTGTGGATACCCTCTGTTGCTTGTGTTGTCTTTCCAGATCTGCAAGCTGTGCTTTTAGAAACTTCATTTCAGCTTCTTTTTCAGTCTGGGCAACGCTTCTTGTGCTTACCATGCCTGGGTTGTTGTAAGCCATCTGAAGTAATTCATTATGAAGACCAAGAATTTTATTCCTGATTTCATAGATGATTCCTTCAAGTCCTGTCATCCTGTTGGGCAAGGCTGCTTGTGACTTTAAGTGATCCTCTTGTTTTGCAATGATGGATCTAAGAGCGTTGTTTTGAGCAACAGCGTTTTCACTTTGCCAGTTCAAAGTGGCTTCAGCAGGGGTGACCTGGTGTTGGACACCATTGGCACCAATGGTGGTTGGGTTCTCAATTTTCCAACTATGTCGGGCCTTTTGCTGGACATTCTCAAAGGTGGATAAGGGTGGGAATTCGGTGTGGTAATTTTGGGGTGAGGTTGTTGGGGTAAGGGTGAAACATTCTTTGGGTGGTTTGGGTGGATGTTTTGACGGTGGATGAGGTGATGGTTTTGGTGGTTTAGGTTTGGGTTTTGTATCACCATACAGGACATAGTAGTCAAACTTTCCTGATGGTTCACCAAGAAGACCAACTGTTGGGTCTCCACTTTAAACCTCTGTTTGAGAGTAAACTGGGAACCTTTCTTCTTTTTCTGGTTGTCTTCTTCTTCTTCATACTCTAGCTTATATGCCTCATCAAGGCAATCTTGACAGTCACATACATCGAAAGGATTATGTGGTGTCTGTGCTGGAGCTTCTACCAGTTGCATCATGTGCATCGAGGAGAAAACATCTCTTCGATCTTGTTTGTCAAACCTGACTTCGACATGTCCATCCTGATGGCGGATAAACTCTGGAGTTGTCGTTGTCTGGACCGGTGCTTTATGGATCTGTTCGTAATTAGTTCCATCTGGAAGTAGCTTGGTGAGCTCTTCTCTGGATAGCTGGTTAGGAACATATGTCCAGGTTGGCGTTGCATTAGAATCGATGTCTATGAGCAACGCATCACCTGAGTTGTCTTGGCCTGGGACCATAATATCCAAGGCATGATCTTGAACTTTGTAAGCCATCTGATAATGGAAAGTAGCCTGAAAAGTGTTGACCTGTGGAGTACCACCGATCTGGATTTGTGCTTTTAAGGCTGTTAAGAGTGAAGGGTCATTAAGGGGCATACAGAAGTTTGGGTAGAAGGTGACAAAGCGATTCGACTAAAGCGATTCGAGAGAACCAATACAGGCGTGTTGATACTGTACAAATCTTGTATCGACTAAAGCGATTCGAGAGAACGCTGGTAACCCTTTCCTTCCATGGAAAGTAAGGGCTAATCTAATGGCACCAAAGTGGATATGTGAATATCCTTGGGCTTGGCAGATCCTTGGAAGATCTGGGGGTAGGGATAGGGTGACTAGGTGTTCGGACGTTGTGGCAGGGAGTTGGTGTGAGTTAAACCTGGAAGATTGAACAAACTCCTTGGCAACTGGGTTGGACGAAGAACCTATAATCCTTTTTACTTTTTTGGATAAAGAATTATGAGGTTTAGAGAAGACACTATATGGGTTGACTACGGGCATACTAGTAATAGGGATTTTAGAATCATCGGACATATATGAGATTTCATATAGTTGATCAATTCTAGACGCAGACGATCTTCTAAGAGAAGAACTAGAACGGGATAGACCTTGATCTTGATTCATAACTGGGTTTAGACTCCTCTAACAATTATCAAGTTTTCCCAGCTCGTACCAAATTGAGACTTACCGCGACCCTCTGTCGACTTACCACTCACAACAAGCTGTCTACGACTCGATAAAGGTTCAGTGTGTCGGACCAGTCTGTTCAAGCCTTGTAAGGTTAGTTTTCTGTTGTGAAAGATCAGGAGCTAAGCCTGCAGACACAGAGCATACTAATCAAACCTTAGAAAGGAGGAACAGAGCATACTATGTCCTGTATGGCCTGGGACCATAAGATCAGGGCCACGTTATTACCAATTTAACTAATATTATTAAACCTATGGTTTTATTGCAAATGAACCATAATTAATCACAACGCAAGTTAATGACTAAAACGAATCCTATTACGTGACATAGACAATCACCAAGAATTCATGGAATAACAATATCAATCAAACAAATTCTAACATATATCATGCATCAAACGATAACAAAGATTCAAACTTTTAATTAAATGTAAACCATAAACCAACAATCCAAACATGAGTTCAAACAAACGTTAACGAGTCATCACAACGCCTAGGTAGTTCTAAAGTACTTAGCCAAGCATTTTCATAATAAAAAACACAAGTTTAATCATAATCAACATGATGAAAAGAAAGAAAAACGGAAGAACGAATAAACCCGAGAAGCCTAGGAAGTGATCCTTGAACCCGCAAGCATCCGTTGCCTTCGTTTCGTCTTCTTCACCTCAAAACCGCCTCCAATCTGCCCAAAATCGCCTATAATTCGTCTCCAATCAAGTCTAGGAGGCTAGGGTTGAAGAAGATATGTTTATATAGCGAACCGGGCCAAATAATCACGAAAATTTCTGCCGAAAACGCGTCGCCGCGTCGCGTGGCGACGAAATAACTCGTCACCGCGTGGATGACGTCAGCACGTGCCCACCAACTACACATGCCGCTTAGCGCGGCCATAGAACCCTTCCTGGTCGCGTGGCGCGGCCAGGTCTCTTGGTCGTGCTGCGCGGTCCGTATCTGTTCCGGTTTCGTTCGTTTTCGCGCCACGGTTTGCTCGTAACTCCGTTTCGCGCCCCGTTTTCGCCTACAGATTCGATTTTTCACGATCTTTCCGTTTCTTTATCAACATGGGACCTACGAAACACAAAAACATTAGTTGTATCAAAATTGCTATAAAAAGCGTACCGAAACAACTAAAAACGTAAACAAACTCAACTAGGGATATATGTATAATTTATACTCTATCAGCTACGTATACTCACATGGTAAATAAATGAGGAATGAAACAAATGAAACTTGAGTAATGCACCGAGACTCTCCTTAGCGATCACCTAAGGAAACGAGTCCTAAGTTAGGATAAATAAATTCTAAGTGATTCGGAAAATTTAGGGTTCTAATAGGGATTTGGGATTTTTATATTAATAATGATTAAATGAATATTCAATACTTTTTAAATACAATAAATATTAATAAGATAACTAAAATCTTTAAGTTAATTACCATAAAATAGTTATTGAAATAATTACCGACCACAATTTAATATATATATATATAATAGACCTTTATTAAGTTTTAATACTTTAAATATATATATATATATATATATATATATATATATATATATATATATAGATTTCTTAAATAATTGAACACTAGCCATTTATTTATAAAATTCATAATTATAAATGTATCTATATGTATATATATATATTTTTAAAAAGAAAACACTTTATTGTAAATTAATTACCTTTTTATGAGTTTTATACGTTTAATGTTTATATATTATTGTAAAATAAATACATGTATTTATAAGTTCTGTATATTTTGTATTATTCCCAAAATGGTTTTATAAAATATATTACCTTACACTAATTCAAAAATAATCAAATGATAAAATATATAATACCAAATCATTATATAATAAAAATATTAACTAAAAACGTGTAATAAAAATAGTTTAAAAATATGTTGCAGGTCAGGTTCGAACCCATGACCACACTCTTAATCCAACACCCGCCCAGCCACTGAACCGACCTCAATTTAATACTTTCAATTCGAAACAAAATAAATTTAAACACCTTAAATCCCTTAAACCCAATTCTGATGAACCCTAAATCAAAATCACCCAAATCGAATCTCAATCTGCACATATAAATCAAATCAATCATTACCACGATAATCAGAGCATGAAAACGAACTCAAGGATGGTTTCAATTACCTGACTTGATGATCTATCGATGATGAATAGTAAGGAACAGAGAACGACGATGTTGATGATTAAAAGATGTTTGTGTGTGTTGAAAGTGAAATTGATTTGTGCAGATAGATGGAGTGTGGTTGTGCGACTGTATTGAGATATATATAGCACATGTTTTGACTTAAACACCGATTACGAGTTCGGGTTAGTTATGGTTTTAAATCAAAGATAACTCACTGTTTTTGGGCGATAATTGTTAATTCAGCTTCATAGTCGAGTCATAAATGATCGTTGGAAGGTTCTGGATAGGTATAATCGAATATTCATGTTCGATTGAGTTGAATTCGTTTTTTTGGATAATGCCGAGGATGTTGGGTTTAGTTGTTAACAGCATAAAATAAGTTTGATAAGGGTGATTCGAGTTTGAAACTCGTGGATAATGGATAAAAACGAGTTAATCGGGTCGAAACCCGCACATATTTGCACCTATGGTGTCGCCGGCGATAGGCTGGAACTCGCCGGAGCCGGCGCCGGGAAAACGGGGGAAGGGTTGGTTTAAAATAAATTTTACACTTTGCCCCCCTAAGTTTTATTATATTGTTTAGTTTATTATAATGGTTTATTTTGTGTTTCAATTACTACACTTTCAACCCCTTAACTTTAACTTTAAACTAACCAACTATCTAACTAATAATTTTAACATTTATATAAATTGTTTCTTGTTAATTTTATAAAATCAATTTACAACATTTATTTGGTAATTGAATGATTAATATAAAGAGATTACAATAACTTAAACCTTTATTTCATACTAAACCAAATGATTAAAATATTAAGTAACGGTTCGGTTTACATCAAGAAAGAAAAGAACGAATCGGGCTGGATGTCACAGCATGCCCTTACGTTTTGTTTGCTTGCTCTGCAGTACGAGCCTCATACAAAGCCGCGCCCCTTTAATATGACGAAGCAGGGCCGCCGCTTTGATTTTCCGCACCAATCCTTCTTTACTACTACATCTTTTTTGGGGTGTTTAGCTCAGTTGGTAGAGCATTGGGCTTTTAACCTAATGATCGCAGGTTCAAGTCCTACTATACCCAAACCTAACTTGCACTATAATATGAGTAATGATGCATAGTAGTGCAAAGAGCAGTGAAGGATGGAAACAAATATCTAAAGTGTGCAATGCAGTGTAGTGTAGGATCTCTATATTCTAGGTAGCCAGCCAAAGCGCTTAGCTTTAATCAATGGGGCCATAATCAGCCTCAAGATTTGAGATTCCATAAGAAACTCAGCAAATGCCTTTCTAAGTCTAAGAAAGAATGGCTTGGAAGAAGAAAATCAAATACGGACAACCGCCTTGGTTGTAGTAGATCGACTTTCATGCTAGTTCTTGCTCCAGCATGAAAGTTCTGTTTCAAGGAAGGACAAATATGATACTGATATTTTTTTAATTTTTGGTTTCCATATTCGTCAGATTATTTCCCATTATTATATATATATATACATACATATATATATATATATATATATATATATATATATATATATATATATATATATATATATATATATATATTCCCGTCGAGAATTTCAGCTATGACCAATGGCCTCCTAGCTGAATAGGCGTAAGAAAGCTACCGGAAAAAAAGGCAAGGTGCACTGGATTGAAGTCGACGAACTGCGTTTTGCCAGACATATTTTTTGTTTAAAAATAAAAATCTAAACTAAATACTAAATAAAGGCGCATACGCGGGAAGGGCCTTACTGCTTTGCACCTAACCCACCTACCCACTCATCAATCACGGTGTTCAGCTGACTTACACTGATAGACCCCTATTGTATTTATTTCAATTAGGCACCCAACTTTTGACTGTTGGTAACTAATCACATCAATGTAGGTTGATGTGCGTGAAAGTATATATATTTTCAATAAAGATTTTTCACACAAATTTAGTTTTAAAAAGGGGGGTTTCACCTTATATTACTAAATCACACACAGAAAGGCAAGTGTACCAGTCGGTTAGTAATATAGTAAAAATGGTAAGAACCGGATATCAATCCGTGGACATGGTAGCTCTAGATACTAAACGTTTGTTAATGTTTGTCAGATCAAATAGTCAATTTGGGTTTTTTCTTTGAATTAAACTAGAAAGTAATGAAAATATTAAAGTAAGAGAAATTTTAACTAAGGGAATAAAACTATGGAAATAAGATATTATCTAGACTAAGAATCCACTTAACCTTGATGATGAATACTATTGATGGTGAAGTCAATTTTCTTATGGGAATAACTAGACTCCAATCAAGGATATCTAACTAAAATAATTCTTTGGAAAACTAGAATGATAAACACATCCTAATCACCTAAAATCATGCAATTAAGTCCAATTGATATCTTTTATGTCAAGAACTAAATATAAAATAGTCATCCGCTAAAATGTGCTAGTTTCATAATTAAATGAAAACTAGAACGATAACCACATCCTAATCCCCAATAATTACATAAAGTAGACAAATTATGAAATATTCCAACTTATAATTCTTAAACTAAGTCATGCAAATCTAGATATTGTGGCCACAATTCCAAACCTACACACCTAACATGTTTAAGAAATTATAACATCACAATTATCTTTTCAAACATCTTGTCAAGGAAAGCATACTTGTCTAATTTCATGTCATCTAACATTCCAATTATCATTTCTAATCTCATGACATAAATCCTACAAATTCATTTATAAGATTTACAAACAAATATCAAGAAGATGGGCTTTTCAACATGTCAACTTCATAATATTCATCAACATCACATGACAATAAAATTTAGACAAGCATACAACATTATTGAAACATCACCATAACTTCATCATTGATCTTGACATAAAAGCATCACCAAAATATTCAAGTTTCATTCATCATCAAGGCATAAGTATCATCCTAATCTAGATAATATGAGTATTTAGCCCATAAGGCTTACAAAAACTACAACAAACATGATTAAACTAGCTAAAAACATGATTAAACTAACTAGAAATTCAAATCGAAAACAAGCAAGGAGAAGGTAAGATTATTGGTTGATGATTCTCGAGTCTTCTATGTCTCCCGATGGCTTCCAATGGCTTCCAAGGGGTTCAAAAACACTCAAAATCAATAGTTGTTAGTGTAAAGTTGCTCAAAAAACTCAACAACTCGAAATGAATGAGAATAAGGCTTTTTATAACAATCTGCAGGTGTGCACTACCTGGAGCACGATCGTGCTGGCAGCTACAGTCTTTTCTTTGTGGCTCAGGCATTTCGCAGTTTCCATTTTTAACAAAATCTTGATTCTTGCCTCGAGGTGGAGGAGCACGACCGAGCACTGTCAAATGACGATCTCGGAGATGATCCGCGCACGGTCGTGCTTGGCAGGCGCACAGGCGTGCTCAAGTCAAAATCCCAAGCATAACCTTGTGCACATCCTGCGCACCCGAGTAAAAGACTTGAGCTCGATCGTGTGCTCAGGCTTGTTATTCGTCGCTTTCTCATGAAAACGCGTCATTTCTTCGTTCTTTTCTCGGTGGGTTGTCTTGGCTGTAAAATCATAAAAAACCACACTTTAGTAACTTAATCTAATGAGATTACAACTAATTAATAACCAAATTCGGATTAAATGTGAAGAATAAATATGTATATTTCTATACATATCATAGATTCTACTCTATGTTAGAACCTTGTTGTGAATGCTATTTTGATCTAAGGGGTCTTGTTCTGTGTCCCATGCTAGGAAGCATTACTCCAAATTCAAGAATACGACTGATACGATTGATTGGTCTGTGCGCCTCTCTTGTTACTTTTTTGTATTCCCCTGTTCTTCGGATACAATTCGATCCTTCTACGGCTAGATCTCAATTTGTGTATAGGGGTGCTCCTAGGTGTGTATAGGGGTTGTGTTTGTTCGCCAGAACGGATTCCTCGTTAGGTCAGTTTGGGGTATGTGGACACACTTGTATGAATTCGGGTAACGACTACAAGGGATAAAGAAAAAGGAAACTGTACCCGACCAGGGATGGACGTAAACTCATAAGCTACGGAGGGGATATGTGACACCCGGCAAAGTTCCAGATTAATATCGTACTAAGACAAAATATGTTATAGCATTATTAGTAGTAAATTTAAAAAAAATTGTCATTTAATGTTAGGGCTCGTTCCTGTTTAGAAGATTTACTTTGTACTTTGTTTATACAAGTTTGTATAATTTAGGGTTAATTTTGTATTTTCCCTAAAGTGTTGATGCATAAAGCATGTTGCTAGTGAATGTTAGAGAGAGGGTCTAGATCACATCTTACACGCTAGAGAGAGAATTGTGTGTGTGATTGTATTCTCCTGCACCATTGTACTGCAACTATTGCTTTGATCATCAATACAAGAGAATTATTTAGTAATAGATTGTGTTGTTGATTGAACTGTTGTGTTTGTACCTTGATCATTCTGATTTGATGCAATATTGATCCAATTGAACCTATCAATTGGTATCAGAGCTGTTGGTATTGTGTGTGTTCTTCGCTATTCATCAAGCAAAAACACTCCAATATTGCTCAAATCATGATCTGAATGATCTGTTGCTGTTTTAGGATTTGATTCATCATCGGAATCATCTCTAATTGACAACGTTTGTGCAAATTCCATCAGATTATCATCAGATCTGAGGAATTAAGAAGAAATTGAAGTTTACTGTTCAATCGAATTTTTGCTCAAATTCATCGAAAATGGACCATGTTTTGGATTGATTGATATAGGAGATTGATAATCGGTATTTAACATTGCTTGTGTGTGATTTTTGAACAAATTGGACAAGTTTTGTTAAAATTCTTAAAAATCTGTATGAAGATGTTGATGAACATGATGAACTGGTTGAAGATGAACTAGTCGGGTGATAAAAATTGACTTAGACAATTTTTGGACTTAGTTTGACGAACAATTAGGTCCTTTGCAGCCGTGCAAAGGTAATTTGTCTAGACGGGTGAAGATTTGACAAGAAAAGGTTGTGTTCTGTAGAGCCGGGTGAAGCAACTATTCAGCCGGGTAATTAACTTTACAGCCGAATCAACTTGTTTCTATTCAGCCGGGTCAAGTATTTCTTTTGCCGTGTCAAGTACTACCGGGTGAAAGTTTCTAAAAATTGTTGAGCCGGGTGATCATTTCTTTTTGCTGTGTCAAGTTTTGCCGGGTCAAAGTTATCTGTTCAAGCAGCCGGTTGAAGATATAAAGTGTTGAAGATTGACAACTGTTAAGCCGTGTGATTGTTCAGCCGGGTCAAGAAAAAATTTTACTGTTCAGTCGGGTCAAGACAAAAGTTCACTGTCCAGCCGGGTGAAGCCAAAATTTCATTTTTCTGCCGGGTGAAGACAAAAGTTTACTGTTCAGCCGGGTGAAAGTCAAAAGTTCGCTGTTCAGTCGTGTGACTTATTTTAGTAGTTTCAAACTTTACTAACTTACTTTGTTATCAATTTAGTTGCATCTATTTTTCAAAATTTAACTGTTTCTTTTCAAAAATCATCAAAAACACAAAAAATATTTTCTTTAAAAGATCTAAAAATGGCACCTATTGATGATTCTGATAATCGTGTATCAAGATTGGTTAATCGTGCAAATTTCAAGAACTGGACAATCAGATTGAAACATCATCTATGCTCTATTGACAATGATTTGTGGAAGTCGATTGATAAAGGTCCTCACATTGATACTCAGACTGCTCCTGACAGTGCAAGCACTTACACCAAAGATTCAGCTGAACCTTATCCTGAAGATAATTTACAAGGAGAAGATTTACGAAAGGTCAAGAATGATAGTAAAGCTTATTCTTTGATGTGTAAAGGGCTACCACTTCAAGTGTTGTCAAGATTGGATGCTTATCAAACTGGCTACACATTGTTCAAAGCATTAAAATCAATTTGTGAAGGAGGAGAACAATTGAGAAGTCTCAAGAAACAGAAATTAAAGAGACAACTAGAACTGTTTGAGCATATTGCTGGAGAATCTGTGCACCAGATGATGAACAGATTTGTTCATCTAACAACTGAGATGACAAATGTTGGTGCAAAGACAGATCTTCAAGACCTTAATGATAGACTATTGTGTGCTCTTCCATCTTCATGGAAACAAACAGTGACTTTGCTGAAGCATAAAGAAAAGTTTCCAATGGACTTAGATCTTCTTATTGCAAAGATTGAAGAAGTTGAGATTGATGAAAGTTCAAGAAACTCTGACAGATCAGGTTCTCATGCTCAGTATAAGTTTGTTGTGAATCCTTCTAATACAGTGGAGAATGCTTTTCTAGCTCAAGATGCTGTTAAAACTGAGGATGAGGGTGATTTGTTTGTTGGTGCTAGCTTCTACACTGATTCATCTTATCAAACAAGCTCACCAATTTACTCTCAACATCAATCTCCACCAAGAATTCAAGTTCAATCAATGAAATCTCAAGCAGAAAACCAAAGTTCAAGTGCTACAGTTCAAGCTAAAGTAAAAGATGTGATGAACATCTTGTAACAAGATGATGAGACTAAGAATGCTTTCACTGCATTCATGGCAAGCTTCCAAGCCTATCAAGGAAGTCATTTGACTCAATTAGATGTTGTTCTTCAAGACCTATTTGAAATGGATCTTGATGACGTTAAGGAGATGGATTTAAACTGGCAAATGGTTATGGTCGCATATCGAACTCAGAAACATGCATATGTGAACCGTAGTTACAAGCCGAATGCTAACAAGACAGTTGGTTTTGACAAGTCAAAGGCCGGATGTTTCAACTGTAACTGTTATGGTCACTTTTCAAGAGAATGCAAAGCTCCTAAGAATTAGAAATAATGGCCAAGCCAGTTCCAGTGAACAGAATCAGTATCATGGTCAAAGTCAGAACTCGCAACAGTCTTCAAGCTATCAAAACAGGAATCAACGTTTCATGCAAAAGCCATATCAAAGTCTTCCAATGCCAGAACTAAAGGATGAAGGCAAAAAGCCTGAAGATTAGACTAAAGCACTTGTGGTTAGCGTGAAAGATGGGTATGACTGGAGTGCTTATGCGGAACAGTTTACATCTGATCTTACTTCAAGTTTGGCACTGGTTTGTGAAATTGAGGAAGAAGATTGGTCTGAAGAAGGGGATGGTCAAGTGATTAATGATATCAGTGAAGATTCTGAAGATTACGATTGGAGTGCAAACTCAGATCCAACTGAAGAATCTGAGTCAGAAATTGCACTTATGGCTACATCGGAAGAATCTTTATCATCTGCTGAATCAAGTCAACCAAAGGTTAGTATCGAATTACCCCTAACTATGTTCCTTTACCTGATGATGTGAAAGGTAGGTTATGTTCTGACCAATGCATTAAACAAGTGGAACATTATCGAACTCATTCGTTTAAAATTGGTGACAAATTAAGCAAACATGAACAAGTTCATGAACAACTTAAAATTGATCACAAAATTGCTAATGAGAAGATATTGTCACTTAAAGAATCATGGAACAAAACTTTAAAGGAACTGGAATTGTCAAATAAACAGTTGGAAGAAATGACCAAAAATTTTGAATCGGAAAAGATTGCTCATGCAGCAACTGAGGTTGAATTGACAAAAATGAAAAGTTCAAAAGCAATTCTAGCAAAGTTAATAAGTGATAGGAAAGAAAACAGAACAGGATTGGGTTTCATACATGAACCAATGCCTAAATCAATCACTAACACTTTACCAGAAAACTTTAATGAATTTGATCATTCACCTGAAAATGAACAAAGATTCAAAGAAATTCAAAGAAGCAAATCTGAATCCGAAGGGTCTGAAGTTTTACTCGAAAGCTTGAAAGAAGATGATAGTGTGACTATTGAAGCTGATGATGAAGCAAGCAACAAATCTGATCCTATTCTGGTACAACTTGTTGAATATCCGGAACTGAATCCTAAACCAGCAGAAATGGTGAAGGATGAAGCAGAATTTTCGGGTTACAATGATCCAGAATACATCAAGTGAAACAAAACAGTCAAAAGGTAAAAGTGTTATAACTTCAAATAACAACACCAAAGCTCAAGTTGGTAAAACTGAAACTGTCAAACCAGTGACAAAGAAAGTGTCTAAAATCAAACCAATCAAGTTTGTGTCTGCAGGAACGTTTGATATGAACTCATCTCATGGTAACCAAATTAATTCTAAGATTAAATCAAACTCTGGTCTGAAATCAGGTTCAGGTCCTAAGACTTCCGCTGTCAATGATAAAAGATTTGAATCAAAGAAGGTAACTAAGCGAGATGTTTCAAAATCGAACCAAGTTCCCAAACAATCAAAACTTGATAACAAGCAATCAAAGTCACAACTAAAATCTCCACAAAAGAATCATGTTAACTTAAAACCGAACAAGTTTGCTAATGAATCACATGTTGGTTCAACATCTAAAGTTAACAATCGGCTCTTTAAGATTAGCAAGAAACATTGTGAGATTTGTGATCGTTATAATCATGTTACTGCTGAGTGTTTCTTTAACAGGTACTGCGATTACTGTGACAAAATAAATCATTCTTCAGAGGAATGTTTTTATAACAAGTTTTGTGAGATATGTGAAAGGAGAAATCATGACACTGCAGATTGTTTCTTTTGAAAAAACTCATCAAGAGAAATGACTCCTTTTCCGAATTTTCAAAGAAATCAATCTTTTGGTTTTCAAAAATTTAACCAAAGTCATTCTCTTGATTTGAGACCTTTCAAAAGAATCAATACTGGTTTTAAAGAAATTTCATCAAGAAATCAGCAGGTTAACAGTTTTATGCCAAGAGCGTTGATGGTGAGAAATCAAAGATTTCAAAATAAACTTGATCCTAAGTTAGAGGAAAGGTTTTCAGCTTTAAGAAGAAAGCAAACAAATCAAGCCAGTGGCAGAAACAGTTTTCAACCAAATCTCTCGAATGAACAAAATTTTCAAAATTTACATTATCAACAAGTTACTGTAATAGATAGATTCGGAAAACCCAAGACCATGTGGGCCTGGGTTGACCAAACTAACTAAGTAAATGTTGAAATGCAGGTACGCTCTCGAAGACCTGTCAACTCATGGTTTGTTGATAGTGGGTATAGCCGACATATGACAGGCAATCATGCCTTACTTCAAGATTTTAAGCTAAAGAATGGTACACATGTTGCATTTGGAGGAGATGCTGGTGGAAAAATCACTGGAGAAGGAACTGTGTCCAATGGGATCATTAGCTTTGATAAAGTCAACTACTGTGCACAGTTGAATTTTAATTTGCTAAGTGTATCTCAAATTTGTGATAAATCGTATTCAACTTTATTTGATGATTCTTTTTGTTACATACTCAAGCCAGGTTTTAAGATAGACAATGAATGGGTGGTGGTGAAAGCTCCAAGAGATCGAGATGTGTACAAGCTTGATATGTCTCAGATTGATGCTGAAACCGAAACTACTTGTCTCATTGCGCATGCCTCAAATGATGAGAGTCACCTTTGGCATAGACGGCTGGGCCATTCAAACTTCAGAAACATGAACCGACTGGTGACTGGAAATCATGCTGTGGGAATACCGTCAAAGAAATTCTCAACAACTGATCTTTGTCCAGCATGTTTGAAAGGAAAACAGCATCGAATGTCTTTTAAGTCCAAGCAAGAAAACTCCATCTCAAAGCCCTTACAGATGCTACATATGGATTTATTCGGACTAACAAATGTTCAAAGCATCGGAAATAAGTCGTATTGTTTAGTCATCATTGATGATTTTACTAGATTTTCTTGGGTTTATTTTTTGCATATTAAATCTGAAACTGCTGAGTTGTTAAAAGAATTTATTATCAAAGTTGAAAATCAATTAGATTGTAAAGTAAAAATCTTGAGAAGTGACAACGGAACCGAGTTTAAAAACTCTAATGTCGATTCTTTTTGTGCAGAAAAAGGAATTGCACGTCAATTTAGTGCTCCAAGAACTCCACAACAGAATGGAGTTGCAGAACGGAAAAATCGGACACTAATTGAAGCAACAAGATCCATGCTTGCAGATGCCAAAATCCCTATCACATTCTGGGACGAAGCTATTTCTACTGCCTGCTTTGTACAAAACAGGACATTATTGGTTCAGGATAAACATAAAACGTCTTATGAGTTATTGTTTGGAAGAAAACCGAATATTTCATACTTGAAAGCATTTGGTTGTCCTGTGTCGATTTTGAATTTAAGTGATCATCTCAGAAAATTTGAGTCAAAATCTGAAGATGGTTTCTTCTTAGGATATTCATCAGTTTCAAAAGCTTACCGAGTTTTTAATAGCAAAACGAATGTTGTTATTGAAACTATTAACGTTAAGTTTTTAGAAAATTCATTTCCGTCAGTGGCTCATGGTCCCGAATGGTTATTTGATTTAGATTCGTTATCATAATCCTTCAATTCTAACTTATTTGATTTTTCAGGAAACACGAAGAAAGAAGCAGGAGACTTAGGATGTTTCAGTGATGATTCGGATAATGACGATGATAACGGTCTCAATTCTGAGTATCCGTTCGTGTCATTTCATAATCCTGATAATGTGATATCCAACCAAGCTCCGGGTCCATCTGGTTCTCAAGAAGTTCAGGATTCAAACAATTTTGGAGATGATCTGAATCCCCAAAATTCTCCTAATGATGGTGGATCTGTTCAAAATCAACCATCATCAGATCCGAATGTTGAAGTTGTTTCAGAAACATTTGACTACTTCATCAATTTACAAAATCAAGTTCCCAATTTCACTCCGCATACTTCTACAATTTTACAAGATCTACCGAATCTGAATCAGTCTCCTCTGGAGACTCAAATTCAAGGAGATGTGATTCCAACTCATCGAGTTCATAGGAATCATCATGTCTCTCAGATTATAGGTCCTTTGAATCAGCGAACAATGAGAAGTCAGACTGAGCATGCAAATGTTTGTCTTTATTCATGTTTTCTTTCTCAAGTGGTACCGAAAAACATTTCAGAAGCGCTGCAAGATAACAGTTGGATTGAAGCAATGCAAGAGGAGTTACTTCAGTTTCGCAAACAAGAAGTTTGGAAACTAGTGGACTTACCTGAAGGAGAAAATGCAATTGGTACAAGATGGTTGTACAAGAACAAGCCAGATGAACGTGGCATTGTGGTCAGAAATAAAGCCAGACTTATTGCACAAGGTTACACTTAAGAAGAAGGTATCGACTATGAAGAAGTGTTTGCTCTGGTCGCTCGACTTGAAGCTATTCGCGTTTTTCTCGCATATGCCTCTTTCATGAAGTTTAAAGTGTTTCAAATGGATGTTAAAGGCGCATTTTTGTATGGACCAATTACCGATGATGTATACGTCAGACAACCTCCAGGTTTTGAGGATCCTGAGTATCCACATTGTGTATACAAATTGAGCAAAGCTTTATACGGTCTACATCAAGCCCCAAGGATCTGGTACGAGACGTTATCTAAACATTTGCTGGAACATGGTTTTTCAAGAGGTCAGATTGATCCTACTTTATTCATGAAGCGGGAAAATAAAGATCTGTTATGTGTTCAAGTCTACGTTGATGATATCATCTTTGGATCAACAAGTTCATCCATGTGCAAAGAGTTTGAGGAGATTATGAATTCCAGATTTCAGATGAGTTCTATGGGAGAGATTAATTTCTTTCTCGGATTGCAAGTAAAACAGTCAGCGGACGGAATTTTCATCAACCAATCAAAATTTGTTGAGAAGTTGCTGAAAAAGTTCAAGATGCAAGATTGTCAGACTATACGAACTCCATCTGATGTGAACTGCAAGATCCAGCCTGATCCAAAAGGCAAATCCGTTGATCAAACACTTTACAGATCAATGATCGGTTCATTGATGTATCTTACTGCATCAAGACCACATATCATGTATTCTGTATGTGTGTGTGCCAGGTATCTGTCCGATCCTAAAGAGTCGCACCTGATTGTTGTCAAACGTATTTTCAGATACCTTAAAGGGAAACCGAATCTCGGGTTATGGTATCCTTATGAAGGCAATTTTGAATTATATAGTTATTCTGATAGTGACTTTGGTGGGTGTGCTCTTGACAGGAAATCGACTACGGGTGGATGTCAGTTTCTGGGTCCTCGACTAGTCTCTTGGCAATGCAAAAAGCAGACCAATGTTTCCGTATCCACAGCTGAAGCAGAGTATATCACTGCATCTGCAGGATGTTCTCAAGTTTTGTGGTTACAAAACCAGTTACTTAACTACGGGTTTAACTTTCTCAAAACTCCTATTTACATAGACGATACTGCTGCTATGTTCATTACTGCTAATCCTGTTCAACACTAAAAAACGAAACATATCGAAATTCGATATCATTTTCTCAGAGACAACTCTGAAAAAGGTTTAATAATTTTGATTAAAGTTCATACCGACAAACAACTGGTAGATCTTTTCACAAAACCTCAGATCTTTTCACAAAACCATTCTTGTCAGGACGGTTTGAATTCTTAATTCAATCCATAGGGTTAATCAACCATGATTAATTCTATTTCATGAAAATCTAATACAAAATCATAAAATATAAAAGTTAAAAATATAATAAGTCGATGTCAAGTATTGATTCCTATGTCTTTTTATTCTTGCATTGTGTGTGTGCATGAAAAAGAAAAAGAAACAAAAAGATAGAAAAGCAAAAGAAAAGAAAAGAAAAATCATGTCAAAAGAAAAGAAAAGAAAAATCATGTCATAAGAAAAACAAAAAGTGAGAAATGATAGTTACACTAGACATTATCTGTTTCATTATTTTTTGTAATAATAAAGACTGATCAATGTTAATTGATGTGCGAGACAGCTCAGACATTTAGACTGAAAAAGTAAGTTCATTGTTGACAAATCTAAACTTGATGATCTTTGTGTTAAGTTCCTTTGCTATACATGTCTAAATATATATCTTTTGATGAACTTCTTGTGATGTTATTTGAACATAATTGGGTAACGATGTATTCTATTCAGTGTGATGAACCGCATCGTGAGCTTCTTTGTTGTGGTATCCACAGACCTGAAGTCTCACACGAAGTCTCTTTTGAGCTTCAAGGTGCAGCAAAAGATTCCCAAAGTTGGAACAAAAAGAGTCCCAAATGTGGACCATCACCAATCAAAATTCCGAAAAGGAATTCAGAAGATTCCCAAAGGGAACGATAGGAAATGAAAAATTCCAAAAAGGAATTAAAAAGAAGTCCCAAAGTGGACCAAATCCAAATAGAACCCAATTTCCACACTGTTTATGATTGTAAGTAACCAGGTTTTGTGAAAATGCATTCAAGTCGTAATCGAACCTTAATCTCATCATGATACTGAAAAAGTAAGTGTGTCAATTCGAGCTAATTGGTATGTTTTCATATCATCACTCAATCAAATATAAGTCAAATGTCTATTCAAAACTTGCAAAACATGTTCAGATAATGTGGTATGATCTCACTGCAATATATTGATTCATTGCATTGCATATGAATTTACTATAATGTGTGTGCTTTGTGTGTGTAGGCAAATAGATTCTTTACTGACTCATCGACATCCTTGTTAAACTTAAAAATCTCAAGAAATTTCAAGTTTAGGGGGAGAATAATTGAAGAATAATATAATTCCAAAGCAAAATATTTGAAATAAGTGTGTTGAATGGAGTATGTGGTTAATGAAAGCAAATGTATTGGATGTGTTAATTGGTTGTGTCAAAAACAAACCTGATGTCTTGTGATATGTTTTTATTTAAAGAAAAAAATGCTTCGGGATACATAAATATTGGTAGTGCAAAAATGCTTGCATAATGATTTTTTGAGGAAAATCAAAGAAAAATGAAAAAGGAAATTTTTATTTGTGATTAAATGTTTATTTGTTGCCCTAGATCATAATTGTTATTTAATTAGACAAACCCTAATAAGGATGTCTTGTCTAATTAATATGTTGAGAATGATTGCAGGCGCAATAAGTGCCGTTGAAAAGTCAACAGACAAAGGAAAAATGAAGAAAACCGTATAAGTGTTGAAGCCGAGTGAAACATCATTCTCTGCTCAGCCGGGTGAAGATATCATTCACTGTGAAGCCGGGTAAATGGATGATAAGTAGCCGGGTGAAAGAAGAAAAGGATGCCGGGTGACAAAAAAATTCAAAGTTACTATGCAGCCGGGTAATGAAGTAATTGACACTATGCAGCCGGGTGATAATAGAATGAAGTTTCTTTATAGCCGGGTAAAGTGCTGTTACTGTACAGCCGGGTAAGTGCTGTCACTGTACAGCCGAGTAAGTGCTGTCACTGTAAAGCCGGGTGATGAAAGAAATTGTCACTATGCAGCCGGTTAAAGGGAATGAATTCACTGTGAAGCCGGGTGATGGAAAGAAAATGATATTGTTCAGCCGGGTAATGGGTAAAACAAAACAAAGGTGTGGTCATTCCAAACACAATGATTCAACTATATCATGATCCAATCAAGCATTTACATGAAGGAAATTTAATGTGCAGATACTTTTGACCCGTCCCAAACATTGTTGACACGGTTCAACAGTGCTTGACCCGTCCCAACATTATGTGACCCGTCTTTGTGTTTGTATATTAAAGTTGTTTAATCATTTGTTGACCTGTCCCAAAGTGTTGACCCGTCCCAACAGTAACATGACCCGACCAAGGTTATTGGGCTAATTGTTTACCCGTCTGATATGTTGACCCGTCCCAAGCATTTTGACCTAATTTCTGCGTCGGCTCATCCACACATATAAAAATTCACTTCCTCATCAACACTTATCATTTTTCAAAATTACCTTCAAGCAAAATCCCCTGAACATCAATCGACTCATATCATATTCAATCTTTGATTCTGTAACAAGTTTTAGTGATTGAATAAGGTATAATCTTCATGATCAAACCTCGTTAAACCCACTGTTGCTCATAAAATCGAAATGTTGATGATGAACAGTAATTGGACTTTGAATCGACACTTTGATTGTGTGTGTTAAAACTGAATGTTAGGGCTATTTCCTTGTTAAGATTTACTTTGTATTTTGTTTATTGTTTATATGTTTGTATAGTTTAGGGTTTATTATGTATTTTCCTTAAACTTGTATTTTGTTTGATATAAGCATGTAGTGTGTGTGTGTGAGGAGGGAGGCTAGATCACTTTTACACTGTTAGAGAGAGAATTAACTGTGTGTGATTTTGTTTCTCCTGCACTTGTACTACGAATTGCTTTGATCATCAATATACATCGAGAATTATTAGTATGGATTGTGTTTGTGATTGAATCGTTTTGTTTGTACTTGTTATTCTGATCATTTGAGTGATTGTTACGATCCAATTGAACCTATCAATTGGTATCAGAGCTAGATTACCGTGTTCTTCGCTGTTCTTAAGCAAAACACATCAAAAATCGCTCAAATACAATGATCTGAATGAATTGTTGGTGTTTTTAGGTGTGATTCATCATCATAATCACTCTAATACTCAACGATTGTGCAGATTTCATCAGATCATCATCAGATCTGAGAAATTGTGAAATCACTGTTCGATAGAATTATTCACAAATTCATCAAAAATTGGACATGTTTCAGATGGATTGATATAAGGGATTGTTAATCGGATTGATTCACAGCTTGTGTGTGAATTTTGGACAAATCGGACAAGTTTTAGACAAAACCCAGAAAAATCTCACGAAGATGATGATGAACAGTTCAGTTTTGGTTGAAGATTAACTTGCCGGGTGATTATTTTGACTTAGACAATTTCCTTGGACTTAGATTTGAGAAGAAATTAGGTCCTGTATTGCCGTGTAAGGGAATTTGTGCTTGACGGGTGAAGAATTTGACTTAGAAAAAGTGCTACTGTTCAGTCGGGTGATACACTGTTGTGCCGGGTAAAACACTGTTACGCCGGGTGATAAAGAAAATACAGCCGGGTAAGTATCAACTGTGTTGCCGGGTAATTAACAACTCTGCCGTATGATCGAGTACTGTTCAGCCGGACAAAGACTTTTGCCGTGTCAAGATTCTGCCGGGTCAAGATTATTGCCGTGTGAAGTTTTTCTTGTTGCCGGGTAACTGTTCATCCGGGTGAAGAACAAAAATATTTCAACTGTTGAGCCGTCTAACTGTTTAGCCGTGTAAAGACTTTTTCCTGCCGGGTGAAGAACAAAGACACTGTTTAGCCGGTTGAAGAAGGATTTTCACTGTTTTGCCGTGTGATTCATTTTAGTTGTTTTTGATACTTGTTTCTTATCTTGTCTTTAATTTCTTGTCTTTATTTTAGTATTTTAATCACTTCTTTTCAAAAATTAACAAAAAAAAAAACCAAAAATATTTTCTTAAAAAAAAAATTGTTAAAATGGCTCCTAATGATGATTCTGATAACCGTGTTCCTAGACTTTTGAATCGTGCAGATTTCAAGAACTGGACCATCAGGTTGAGACATCACTTGTGTTCTATTGACAATGACTTATGGAAATCAATTGAGAAGGGTCCTCACATTCCAACTCAGACAGCACCAGATAGTGCAAGTACTTACACCAAAGACTCTACTACACCTTATCCAGAGGATAATCTGTCAGCAGAAGATTTGAGAAAAGTAAAGAATGATAGCAAGGCATATTCTTTAATGTGCAAGGGGTTGCCACTCCAAGTTCTGTCTAGATTGGATGCATATCAGACTGGTTATACATGCTTCAAAGCATTGAAGTCTATATGTGAAGGAGGAGAACAATTGAGAAGCTTGAAGAAATCAAAGCTGAAGAGACAACTGGAATTGTTTGAACACATTAATGGAGAGACAGTACACCAAATGATGAACAGGTTTGTTCATTTAACTACTGAGATGACAAACCTCGGAGTTAAAACTGAACTTCAAGACTTGAATGATCGATTGTTATGTGCTTTACCATCATCATGGAAGCAGACTGTTACTCTGTTAAAACATACTGAGAAGTTTCCAATGGAATTAGACTTGCTTATTGGAAAGATTGAAGAAGTCGAGATTGATGAAGGATCTAGAAACACTGATAGATCAAGCTCACAAACTCAGTATAAGTATGTGGTAAATCCTGCCAATACTGTGGATAATGCTTTTCTTGCACAAGATGCAATGAAATTTGAAGATGAGGGTGACTTATTTGTTGGTGCAAGTTTCTTTACTGATTCAGCATACTTTCCAAATTCACCAACTTATTCTCAACCTCAATCTCCACCAAGAGCTCAAGTTCAAAGCCAAAATCAGAATCAATCAGAAAATCAAAGTTCAAATGTTCAAACAAAAGTGAAAGACGTCATGAACATTCTACTGCAAGATGACGAAACTAAAACTGCCTTTACTGCTTTTATGGCAAGTTTCCAGGCTTATCAAGGAAGTCACTTAAGTCAAATGGACGTTGTTCTTCAAGACTTATTTGAGATGGATCCAGTAGATGTTGAAGAAATGGATCTTAACTGGCAAATGGTTATGGTTGCATACCGAACTCAAAAGCATGCATACGTCAACCGAAGTTACAAACCTCATGCTAACAAGACTGTTGGATTTGACAAATCAAAGGCCAGATGTTTTAATTGTAACCAGTATGGTCATTTCTCAAGAGAATGCAAAGCTCCAAAGAATTTCAATGACCAAGCTAGTTCAAGCAATCAAGGTCAAGGTCAAAGCTCTCAACAATCTTCGAGTTATCAAGGCAGAAACCAACGTTTCTTTCAGAAACCATACCAAAGTCTTCCTATGCCTGAGTTGAAGGATGAAGGAAAGAAGCCAGAAGAACAGACTAAAGCATTGGTAGTAAGTGTTAAAGACGGATATGATTGGAGTGCTTATGCAGAACAGTTTACGTCTGATCTTACATCAAGTCTGGCACTGGTATGTGAAATTGAAGAAGACTGGTCAGAAGAAGGGGATGGTAAGATGATTGAAGATGTGAGTGAAGATTCTGAAGATTATGACTGGAGTGCAAAGTCTGATCCCGTTGAAGAATCTGAGTCTGAACTTGTGCTGATGGCTACTGCCAGTGAGTCTTCATCATCTACCGAACAACCAAAGGTTAATACTGACTTACCCCCTAACTATGTTCCATTACCTGCTGATGTCAAGGAAAGGTTGTGTTCTGAACAGTGCATTCAACAAGTAGAACATTATCGAACTCATTCTTTTAAAATTGGTGACAAATTAAGTAAACATGAAAAACTTCATGAACAGCTTAAAATTGATCATAAAATTTCTGATGAGAAGATTTTGTCACTTAAAGAATCATGGAACAAAACCTTAAAGGAACTGGAATTGATAACCAAACAACTTGAAGAAATGACAAAGAACTTTGAACAAGAAAAAGTCGCACATGTTGTCACTCAAGTTGAATTAACAAAGGTTAAAAGCTGTAAAACCATGGTTAAACAACTCATCAAAGAAAGAGGTAACAAAACCAAAACCGGGTTGGGTTTTACTCATGAACCGATGCCAAATTCAATCACTCAAACCTTACCGGAAAACTTTAATGAATTTGATCATTCACCTGAAAATGAACGAAAATTCAAAGAAATTCAAAGAAGTAAATCCGAGTCTGAAGGATCTGAGGTGTTGATTGAAAGTTTGAGAGAAGAAGATGGTTTGACAACTGAAGCTGATGATGAAGCAAGCAACAAATCTGAAAACAAATTAGAACCTGTTCTTATCCAACTTGTTGAGTATCCAAAGCTTAATCCCGAACCAGAAACACCGGTGAAGGAAGAAGGTGAATTTTCAGGATACAATGATCCTGAATACATCAAGTGGAAGAAAGAACAAAAGGCGCAAGTTGCTGCTCAGTTGGTCAAAAAGCCAGAAGTGAAAAAGACTGAAATTTCAATTGCAAAGAAGCAGAAATCGAAAACAATGAACAATCAATCTGAAATGAAACAGTCAAAAGACAAAAGTGTCTTAAAAACAAATGATAAAACCAAAGTTCAAAGTGTTAAAACTGACAAACCTGTCAAGAAAGTGTCAAAAGGAAAGAAAATCAAGTTTGTGTCTGCAGGAACGTTTGATTTGAACGGATCTTATGGTAAACCAATCAATTCTCCAATCAAATCTAACTCTGGTCTGAAAACAGGTTCAGGTCCTAAGTCTTCCGCTGTCAATGATAAGAGAGTTGAAAACAAAAAGGTAACCAAACAGAATAGTTTAAAATCGAACCAAAGTTCCATGCAATCAAAATCTCAAACCAAGTCTCCACAAAAAATCGTTAATCTAAAACCGAATAACCAAGATAATGAATCACGTTTTGGTTCTACATCAAAAGTTAACAATCGGCTCTTTAGGATTAGCAAGAAACATTGTGAAATTTGTAATAGGTATAATCATGCAACTGCTGAATGTTTCTTTAACAGGTATTGCAGTTTCTGTGACAAAAGAAACCATTCTTCAGAAGAATGTTACTATAACAAATTTTGTGATATTTGTGAGAGAAGAAACCATGACACAAAGGATTGTTTCTTTCGATCAAACTCAACTAGAGAAATGACTCCATTTTCAAACATTAACAGAAATCATTCATTTGGTTTTCAAAATATGAGTCAAAGTCATTCTCCGGTTTTGAGAAATTTCAATCGAAACAATTCTGTTTCTAACTTTTCAAAGAATGTGCAGGTTAACAATTTTAAACCAAGAGCTTTAATGGTAAGAAATCAAAAGTTTGAAAATAGCCTTGATCCTAAGCTAGAGGAAAGGTTTAGTGCTTTGAGGAGAAAGCAATCAATGAGCGCCAATGGGCGAAACAACAGTTATCAGCATCAAAATCTCTTAAATGAAACAAATTTTCAAAATGTTCAATATCAACAAGTTACTATTGCTGATAGATTCGGAAAACCCAAGACCGTGTGGGCCTGGGTTGACCAAACTAACTAAGTAAATTGTTGAAATGCAGGTACGCCCAAGAAGACCTATCAACTCATGGTTCGTTGATAGTGGGTGTAGCCGGCACATGACAGGCAACCATGCCTTGCTTCAGGATTTCAAGCTGAAAAATGGTACACACGTTGCATTTGGAGGTGATGCGGGTGGAAAGATCACAGGAGAAGGAACTGTCTCGAATGGGGTCATTAGTTTTGATAAAGTCAACTACTGTGCACAGTTGAACTTTAACTTACTAAGTGTCTCGCAAATTTGTGATAAATCTTATTCAACTTTATTTGATGATTCTTTCTGTTATATTCTTAAACCAGGTTTCAAGATTGACAATGAATGGGTAGTGGTTAAAGCTCCAAGAGATCGTGATGTATACAAGTTGGATATGTCGCAGATTGACGCTGATACCGAAACAACCTGTCTCATTGCTCATGCTTCAAATGATGAGAGTCAGCTTTGGCATAGACGGCTGGGCCATTCCAACTTCAGAAACATGAACCGTTTGGTAACTGGAAATCACGCTGTGGGAATCCCATCGAAGAAATTCTCCACAACTGATCTCTGTTCAGCATGTTTGAAGGGCAAACAGCATCGGATGTCTTTTAAGTCCAAGCTAGAAAACTCCATTTCAAAACCCTTGCAGATGTTACATATGGATCTTTTCGGACCAACAAATGTGCAAAGCATCGGAAAGAAGTCTTATTGTTTTGTCATTATTGACGATTTCACTAGATTTTCTTGGGTTTATTTTTTGCATGCTAAATCTGAAACAGCTGAATTATTAAAAGAATTTATCATCAAAGTTGAAAACCAATTGGATTGCAAAGTTAAAGTGTTAAGAAGCGATAATGGTACTGAATTTAAGAATGCTAATGTGGATTTATTTTGTGCAGAAAAAGGAATTGCGCGTCAGTACAGTGCTCCAAGAACGCCTCAACAGAATGGGGTTGCGGAACGGAAAAATCGGACACTAATTGAAGCTGCAAGATCCATGCTCGCAGATGCCAAAATCCCTATCACTTTTTGGGACGAAGCTATTGCTACTGCGTGTTTTGTACAAAATAGGACATTATTAGTGCAAGACAAACAGAAAACATCTTATGAGTTGTTATTTGGAAGAAAGCCGAATATTTCTTATTTGAAAGCATTTGGTTGTCCCGTAACGGTTCTAAATTTAAATGATCATCTCGGGAAATTTGAGTCAAAATCTGACGATGGATTTTTCCTAGGTTATTCGTCTGTTTCTAAAGCTTATCGGGTTTTTAATAGCAAAACAAATACTGTTATTGAAACTATTAACGCAAAGTTTTTAGAAAATTCGTTTCCGTCAGTGGCGCATGGTCCCGAATGGTTATTTGATTTAGATGCGTTATCAAAATCTTTCAATTCTAACTTGTTTGATTTTTCAGGAAAAACAAGGAAAGAATCAGGTGACTTAGGAAGCTTTAGTGACGATTCTGATAATGACGAGGATGGCAATATCAATTCTGAATATCCGTTCATGTCATTTCACAATCCTGATCATGTCAAATCCAGTCAAGCTCCGGGTCCTTCTGGTTCGCAAGAAGATCAAGAATCAAACAATCATGAAGAAAATGTGAATTCGCAAATGTCTCCTAATGATGGTGGATCCGTTCAAAATCAACCATCATCAGATTCGAATGTTGAAGTCATTCCAGAATCATTTGATTACTTCATCAATTCACCGGATCAAGTCCCGAATTTCACACCGCATACTTCGTCCATACTACAAGATCTACCAAATCTGAATACTTCTAATCTGGAGAGTCAAGTGCAAGGAGGTGATATACCAATTCATCGAATTCACAAGAAACATCCTGTCTCTCAGATTATTGGGCCGTTGAATCAGAGAACTACAAGAAGTCAGACTGAACAAGAAAATGTTTGTCTTTATTCGTGTTTTCTATCCCAAGTAGTGCCAAAGAACATTTCAGAGGCGTTGCAAGACAACAGTTGGATTGAAGCCATGCAAGAGGAATTGCTTCAGTTTCGCAAACAGGAAGTTTGGAAACTTGTGGACTTACCTGAAGGAGAGAATGCAATAGGTACAAGATGGTTGTAAAAAAACAAGCCAGACGAACGTGGCATTGTTGTGAGAAACAAAGCAAGACTCATTGCACAGGGATACACTCAAGAAGAAGGCATTGATTATGAAGAAGTGTTTGCTCCGGTCGCAAGACTTGAAGCCATACGCGTTTTTCTTGCATATGCTTCCTTCATGAAGTTTAAAGTATTCCAAATGGACGTGAAAGGTGCTTTTCTGTATGGACCGATTACAGATGATGTATATGTCAGACAACCTCCGGGTTTTGAAGATCCTGACTATCCTCATCGGGTATACAAGTTGAGTAAAGCTCTTTACGGTCTACATCAAGCTCCTAGAATTTGGTATGAGACATTATCTAAGCATTTACTAGAACATGGATTCACAAGAGGACAGATTGATCCAACTTTGTTCATGAAGAGGGAGAATAACGATCTCTTATGTGTTCAAGTTTATGTGGACGATATTATCTTCGGATCAACTAGTGAGTCAATGTGCAAAGAATTTGAGGAAATCATGAAGTGCAGATTCCAGATGAGTTCTATGGGGGAGATTAATTTCTTTCTTGGATTACAAGTGAAACAATCAGCTGACGGAATTTTCATCAATCAATCAAAATTTGTTGAGAAGTTGTTGAAGAAGTTCAAGATGCAAGATTGTCAAACAATTCGAACTCCTTCTGATGTGAACTGCAAGATACAACCGGATCCGAAAGGCAAATCCGTGGATCAAACACTATACAGATCAATGATCGGTTCACTGATGTATCTTACTGCATCAAGGCCAGACATCATGTATGCTGTATGTGTATGCGCAAGATATCAGTCTGATCCAAAGGAGTCGCACCTGATTGCTGTGAAGCGTATATTCAGATATCTCAAAGGGAAACCGAATCTTGGGTTATGGTATCCTTATGAAGGAAATTTTGAATTATATAGCTATTCTGACAGTGATTTTGGTGGTTGTGCTCTTGACAGGAAATCGACTACTGGTGGTTGTCAATTTCTGGGTCCTAGACTTGTCTCTTGGCAATGCAAGAAGCAGACCAATGTTTCTGTATCCACAGCTGAAGCAGAGTATATCGCTGCATCTGCAGGATGTTCTCAAGTTTTGTGGTTACAAAATCAATTGCTGGACTACGGGTTTAACTTTGTAAAAACTCCTATTTACATAGACAATACTGCTGCTATGTTCATAACTGCTAATCCTGTTCAACATTCTAAAACCAAACACATCGAAATTAGATATCACTTTTTAAGAGACAACTCTGAAAAAGGTTTAATAATTTTGATTAAAGTTCATACCGACAAACAACTGGCAGATCTTTTCACAAAATCATTTTTGTCAGGCCGGTTTGAATTTTTAATTCAATCCATAGGATTAATCAATCATGATTAATTCTATTTTTCTAAAAACAAAAGAAAAATCAGAAAATATAAAAGCCAAAAATATAATAAGTTGATGTTAAGTATTGATTCCTTTGTCTTTTATTTTATGTTTTGCATTGTGTGTGTGCATGAAAAAGAAAAGCAAAAACAAAATATAAAATCAAAAAGAAAAGAAAATATCATGTCATAAGAATCTATATTGCAAAAAGTGAGAAATGATAGATACACTAGACATTATTTGTTACATCATTTTTTAAATAAAGACTGATGAATGTTAATTGATGTGCTAGACAGCTCAGGCAATTAGACTGAAAAAGTAAGTTGATTGTTGACAAACATAAACTTAATGATCTTTGTGTTAAGTTCCATTGTTATACATGTCTAGATATATATCTTTTGAAACATTGCTTGTGATGATAGTTGTGCATGGTCGGGTAACGATGCAGTGTATTCAGTGTGATGAACCGCATTGTGAGCTTCTTTGTTGTGGTACCCACAGACCTGAAGTCTCACACGAAGTCTCTTTTGAGCTTCAAGGTGCAGCAAAAGATTCCAAAAGGAACAAAAAGAGTCCCAAATGTGGACCAACACCAAACAAAAATTCCAAAAAGGAATTCAGATGATTCCCAAGGGGAACGATAGGAAAGAAAAATTCCCAAAGATGGAATTAAAAAAAAGTCCCAAAGTGGACCAAATCCGAATAGAACCCAGATTCCACACTGTGTATGACTGTAAGTGACCAGGTTTTGTGTAATATACATTCAGGTAGTGGTTGATAAGGAAATATGTTGACATATGTATACATGTGGGTCACATAAGTCATTCTAATCGAACCTTAAATATCATCATGATACTGAAAAAGTAAGTGTGTCAATTCGAGCTAATTGGTATGTTTTCATATCATCACTCAATCAAGCATAAGTCAAATGTCTATTCAAAACTTGCAAAACATGTTCAGATAATGTGTGGTATGATCTCACTGCGATATTTTGATTCATTGCATTGCATATGTATTTAATTTAATGTGTGTGCTTTCTGTGTGCAGGCATATGGAATCATTATTGACACATCAACATCCTTGTTAAACTTAAAAATTTCAAGAAATTTCAAGTTTAGGGGGAGAATAAATTGAAGAAAAATATCTACAAAAATCCAAAAAATATTTTGTTTTGAATAAGTGTGTTTTGAATGAACAAGATTATGTGGTATGAAAGGCAAAAGTATTGGATGTGTTAAAAACAAACCAAAAGTGTTGTAATTTGTTTTTTAAGAAATTGCTTCGGGATATAGAAAAATTGGTTGTGCAAAAACATTTTTGAAAAAGAAAAAGAAAAATGATTTTAATTGGAATTAATGTTATTGGCTTGATTAATGTTGTTTGATAATTAATATGACAAACATTCTTTTTAAGGATATCTTGTCTAATTAATATGTCGGAGAATGTTTGCAGGTACAATTAATGCCGTTGAAAAAGTCAACATACAAGAAAAGCGAAGAAAATCGCAAGTGGTATTGCCGGGCAAAGATATCAGATGCAACTGTGCAGCCGGGTAAAGGACACACTGTTCAGCCGGGTAAAGTTGTAAGTATGATACATGCCGGGTGATTGAGGAAAAGGTGAAGATATTATGACCACTGTACAGCCGGGCAATGATCATGTCAAATATAGCCGGGTGAAGGTCATAGATATCTTGCCGAGTGACAAGTGTTTACTATACAGCCGGGTAAAAGAGAAATCTTCTTGCCGTGTAAAGGTATGACACTATGTTGCCGGGTAATGAAGAAGAAAGCATGCCGGGTGATATAGAAGACAACTATGTTGCCGTGTAATGAACAAATGCATGCCGTGTGAAGAAGGTTGCCGTGTGAAAAGGTTGCCGTGTAATGAAGAAAGCAAGCCGGATGAAGAAGGAAAGCAACTGTGTTGCCGGGTGATGAAGAATGATTGCCGGGTGATGTTTTGAAGATAACTATTCTGCCGGGTGATGAATAAAACCCATCAGGTGTAGTTGTTCCTAACCTTTACCCGTCACTACAGTGACTTACCCGTCTCTACAGTGCTTGACCCGTCAAGTGTGTTTCACATGTTGGTGACTTGACTTATGTACTTGACCCGTCACTACAGTACATGACCCGTCACTACAGTACATGACCCGTCACTACAGTACTTGACCCGGCAAGGTTTATTGGGCCTATTTTGCTTTTGTTGACCCGGCACTTAAAGTTTGACCTAAAATTTTTGACGATACAAATACCGCCTCTTCACAAACACTTATCATTTCACACTTTCACTTTCACACAAACACTCTGAACTAAAAATCGCCGTGTTATCATATTCAATCGTTTGCTCTGTAACGAGGTTTATCGATTGAATAAGGTAGTGATTTTGTGTTTTTGACCTAAATAGACCTGCAAATCAACTGTTAAAAAGAAAAACGATGATGAACAGTGTTTGGACTTTGAAACGACACTTTGTTTTTGTGTGTTAAAACTTAAATCGAATGTTGTTTTAGGGTTAAAATCTGTCGATCATCAACATTCAATCACTCATTTGCACTAAAACACCTTAAAATCAACTGAATCAAGTGGAATGGACTTAACTGTTAAAAAAACACCATTGATGAACTTTAAAATTCTTAAATGTTTCACTTCAAAATGATGAAATGTGTGTTAAAAGTAACAAATGCATGATAAAAATGAACCAAAACATGTTAAACAACTTCATCATACAAATGTCAAATTTTTGCCTTAAGTGATTAACTGTTAAAATGAAAAATGTTGTATAATCTTTAAAGTTTCAAAGTTGTTTGATTAATATGATGAAAATCAGGTTATTAGAACAATTTAGGACTTAAAAAGATTATGTGAATGTTTTGCTTTCTAACTTTTATTCAAACACTTAAGAAAATTTTGATATATTTTAATGAAGAATCTAACACATTTGTCTTGTTTTTGTATTTGTTTGTGTTTTAACAGATGGAGAATCTCAAGTTTGAGCCTAAGCACAATTTGGTAGCATGCTTGGATGAATCACTTCCTGAAACAGATGGTTACAGGGACATGATCAAATTCATCAAGAGGACCAAATATGTTTATGCTATATGTGCCAAACCGGTCATATATGCTAGATTGATTAAAAGCTTTTGGAGGACTGCAGAGGTGGTTAGAGATGAAAATGGTGTTGCTGTGGTGAGAGGGCATATTACCAGAGATTGGGTACTTACTGTTTCAGAAGATGCTATTAGACAGGCCCTGAGAATTGATGAAGATGAGGTTGGTATGATGGATGAGTTGACAATGGAAGAATGTAAAACATGTTTTGTGAACATGGGACATCCACCTGTGTTTCCAAAGTCACAATTTTATCGGGCTAAGTTGGGGAAGAAATACAAGTTGCTGTGTTATGTTGTGCAACAATGCATGTCGAGGAGGAGTGCAGGATTCGACAATTTCCCATCTGACATTGCATCCCCGATAGTTGCTATTGCAGAGAACAAGCCATTCAACATGTCGAGATGGATTATGAATGGTTTTGTGTTCAACTTGGTGAAGGGTAAAAGATTTAAGTTTCTCATGTACCCGAGATTCTTACAAATGATGATAAACATTGCCTATCCTATCATCAGATCCGAGGGTTATGCTGGAGGAATTTTATATACTGAGGACATGAACGATCTATCTTACCGGAAGATGAGTATCGGGAATGTGCCTGATGTTGAATTGTTTGACTATATGAGAGATATAGTCAACAATGAAGAAGAAGTGGAAGGAGTATATTATCACATATCTCATGGAGAGATTGTTGATCCACTGGACCTAGTGGATGAGGTGCCAGATAATATGTTGGATGATGACGAGTACTTTGCTCGTCATCCAGAAGATGAAGAAGAAGGTGAGAATGGTGATAGTGATGATGATAGTATTGATGTTGGTGGTGATGATACTGAATCTGAATCTAATTCAGAGGAGGTTGAACCAATGGAAATTGAGAATATTGAGATAGAAGAACCTGCTGAGGTTGCTTCTGAGATTGAAGAAGTTGTTGTTGAAGTTCAGAAGGATATTTCTGTTCAGTATGTTCGAAAGAAGAGGTCAAAACCAGTAGAAAAGCCTGAAGAGATTGATGTGATAGAGATCGCTCAGACAGTAATGGCCGAAGCTGAATCTATTGCACAGATAGATGAAGTGGATGCTGGCATTACTAATCCTATTTCCGTTGATATTCCCACCATTTCACCACAAATTGCTGAAAACATTGGACAAGATTTGGAGTCTTCACCAAATGTTGTGCCAAGTGTTGATGAAGTTGATGATGAGAAAGAAAAACGTATTGCTGAATTGGAGGAGATAGTTGAAAATTTGATTAAAGCAAATGATTTGTTGAAAGCTTCAAACGAACGCAAAAAGAAAAGATTTGATGAATATTGGGATATTCATAATCAGAATTTGAAAATCTTTAAAGAGTTGGATTCTGATCATCTGAAGCTGAAAATTGAACATGATGAATTGAAAATTGAGCATGAAAAACTGAAGGAGGAATATGAGAACCTAAAGTATGATTATACTGAGGTTAGAGCTGAATGCAATACATTGGAGGCAGAAAAAGAAATGTTGGAAAAAGAATTGGAGGAAATGAAACCGAAGAAGGCTGGCTCATCATCAGACAAAGATTTTTCTGAAGAGATAGTTGAAGTGACTGAATCAGAAGTACAGAAAGTTTATTTGACTAGAGCAAGAGGTACTTCAAATGCTGGTATTTTGGTAGAATCACCAATCATTATTCCCGATGAAGCTGTTGCTGAAACTGTCATCTCTGACAAAGCTGAGGGAAAGAGGAAGATAGATGCTGTTCCTGAGATTTTTGGTGACGAAGAAAGTTCAAAAAGGGCGAAAGTTGATAAAACAGTGCAGATTGAGCCGATTCAATCTGTAGCTGTAGCTGAGGAGGAGAAAACTGAATCCATTGCTGAAACTGAAGTAATTGCTGTCACTGAAAGTGAGAAAGAAGTGGGTTCAGAAGACACAGTTCAGATTGAGCCGATTCAATCTGAAGCTGTTGAAGTTGAAAGTGCGCCTACAATAGTATCTGAAGTTGCTAGTCAGTCTGAGCCGGTTCAAGCTGATGATGCACCTATGATAGAAGCGTTGGATGATTTAGATGATATTGATTGGACTGAGTCTGAAGATGAAGCTGAGCCAGTACAAAATGTTGCCGAA
Organism: Tagetes erecta; assembly: GCA_030867185.1. Lineage (NCBI taxonomy): Eukaryota > Viridiplantae > Streptophyta > Magnoliopsida > Asterales > Asteraceae > Tagetes > Tagetes erecta. The sequence continues at coordinate 25,637,777 of CM061495.1, read as the reverse complement.
GAGTTACCAGATGATTTGGATCAAAGGTTTGCATACCTTGAGAAAATGAAGTACAACTCTGTGTTTTTGAATGGTTTAACGGTGAGTCAGATAAATGAGGAGTATGAGAAGTGCATAATTGCTCAAGACAAAGCAGAAGCTGATCAGAAAGAGTTTGTAATAGAGATGGGTGAATGGACTCCGATGCAAGAAAGCTTAAACATAGAAGATTTACCTCCGACTGAGCTTTATCATCAAAATCCAGATGAAATGACTGCTTCTGAGATGCGAAGTTGGCTGAGTTCGAGAAACTATCCGTACAAAACTTTACAGAGGCTGAAGTCCGAGTCACTGAGAAAGATAGTGGTCAGTTTTATGAAAACAGAGAAAATGTACAACAGGATGTTTTACTTAGATTATAACAATCCTCAGTACTTCGAGTTGACAAAAAGATTTAAAGTGCTTGGACCAAAAGAGATTCCTGTGATGGCGCTTCCTGAAAATGCTCATAAGAAAAGGCACGAACTGATGGATATGTTTCCAAGTGAAGCTAAATCTTACAACATACCAATGGAGGTGCGTGAGACTTGGCATAAATCAGCAACAGCAGATGATGTTGTTAGATCACTGCTAAGTAAAGGGCAATCGATTGCTGAATTGCTTGACTCTATGATTGTGCCTGAGAAGAACAAGAAGGTTAAGATAATTGCTTGGAAATATGATGAAGTTTTCGATGCGTTTATGATAAAGAGAGTAAATGGTTTGTGTGACGTATATCATTACTACTCAAGCATTTTTAAACTGGAGGTTCAGGACTTGAAAGAATTACACAAACTGAGGTTGATAAATCACACGCACGCTGAGCGTGGTGATAAGTGTGTAATGTTGCTTGATGCCGGGATTGGCAGATCATCAAAATTTCTTGACTTTAGAGGCCAACAGGAAGACTCAGCTTATGTGGAAGCAAAGAAACAAAGGAAGAAAAAGCGTTTGGTTGTGTCTGAGGATATGTACTTAGAAGAGTTTTCGGACGAATATTTTGACAAAGTGACAGATCCTGGATTAAAAGTGATTGATGGAAGTCAGATGACGAAGCCAATACTCAGAGTGTTCTACAATCAGGAAACGTTTGAACTGAAGCTTGTTCGAAATTTGGAGAATTGGGATGAAGACATGATTACACTTTTCAGTACTTTTGAGTTGAAGTTGCTACATCCTTCATATATCGATTTTTTGAGAAGTTATAGAATGGAGAAATGTAAGGATAAATTAGCTGAAGCTGACAGGAATTTATTTGTGGTGATGATTGAAGTCATAGCAGCTGCAACTGAGAAGATACGTGTGAGAAAGGCGTTGCTGAACTCTAATCTCGTGAGGGTTGATTTGCCAGAGATAGAGTATATGAGGATATCCAGAAAAGGAACGTTGGAGGTGAAAGTCAAAGGCCAAGAGCTGCCATTCGAGTTTTATGCTAATATTGACTTTGCAGGTTTGAATCTGGACTCGCTCAGACGTATGAATGCCTTACCATTCTGACGAATGAATCCAAGCCTCGACAAGCTAAGATCGCTGAAAAGTTCAAATCTTGTATTGAAGAAGCGTTAAAGGAACAAGAGGAGTATAAAGGACGAGAGTTGCTGAAAGTAAAAGATGAACCGGAAGATTGATAGAAAAAGAGATGATGCTGATCAAGAAGAAGAAAAAGATAGAAGATTTTGCTGAAGATCCAAAGATAAATCTTAGGGGGAGTACTGTTAGGGCTATTTCCTTGTTAAGATTTACTTTGTATTTTGTTTATTGTTTATATGTTTGTATAGTTTAGGGTTTATTATGTATTTTCCTTAAACTTGTATTTTGTTTGATATAAGCATGTAGTGTGTGTGTGTGAGGAGGGAGGCTAGATCACTTTTACACTGTTAGAGAGAGAATTAACTGTGTGTGATTTTGTTTCTCCTGCACTTGTACTACGAATTGCTTTGATCATCAATATACATCGAGAATTATTAGTATGGATTGTGTTTGTGATTGAATCGTTTTGTTTGTACTTGTTATTCTGATCATTTGAGTGATTGTTACTATCCAATTGAACCTATCACTGAAATCGAGTGTTGTAATAGGTGTAATAACTGTTAATCACCAATTTTCATCCATTAATTTACACAAAAAATCATCTGTTATCGACTGAATCAAAAGAAAAAGTTCAAACCCTGTCGAAACCGCCATTGATGAACTTTGAATGTGTTCATGATTTTGATGTCAAATGATAAATAATCTGTAATTGATTGATTGACTGATGTTAAAGATGAACTAAAACTGGTGTTACAACTTCATTTTTGCAAATGACAAATTTATACTTAAGAATTTAAGCAGTTAAGTGTGTTAAGTTACATGATCATTGATGCACAAAAGTTTTTGTTAAACAAGATGAGATTATCAAATTGTTAATTAACTTAGGTGATTAATGGCTATGTGATTTATGTCTCTGTGCTTAATTCTTATGCAAATGTTGTTTTTGCATTGAATGATAATGTCTAACACATGTGCCTTGGCTTTGTTAACAGATGAATGATCTAAAGTTTTAGCCTAAGCATAATCTTGTGGCTGTATTGGATGAATCAATACCTGAAGCAGAAGGGTATAGAGACATGATCAGATTTCTAAGAAGGACTAAGTATGTGTATGCAATGTGTGCCAAACCCATTGTTTATGCTAGACTGATTAAGAGGTTTTGGAGGACATCAGAGGTTATCACAAATGAGGCTGGTATATCGGTTGTGAGAGGTTATATTACTAGACAGTTGCAAATAACTGTGTCTGAAGAGTCCATCCGGACTGCACTAAGGTTAGTTGAAGAAAAAGTTGGTGCTCTTGATGAATACACAACTGCTGAATGCCAGGCGTGTTTATAAATATGAGACATCCTCCTGTATTTCCTAAACAGCAGTTTGTGAGAGCCACATTAGGAAAGCAATGGAAATTGCTCTGTTATGTTATTCAGCAATGTATGTCAAGAAGAAGTGCTGGATTTGATAATTTTCCATCGGATATTGCATCCCCAATTGTTGCAATAGCTATGAACAAACCATTTAACATGTCTAGATGGATTATGAAGGGATTCATTTTTAATTTGGTGAAAGGGAAAAGATTTAAATTCTTGATGTATCCAAGGTTTCTGCAACTCTTGATCAATATTGCACATCCAGTTATTCGTGAAGAGGGTGTGAATGGTGATTTACTGACGACTGAAGATATGAATGCTTTATCTTATCGAAAGATGAGCATTGGAAATGTTGCAGAAGTGGAAATGTTTGACTATATGCGAGATATAGCAAACAATGAAGAAGATATTGGAGACGCATATCATCACATTTCTCAAGGAGAAGTTGTGAATCCAGAAGATCTCATAGATGATTTGCCTGATGCACTCAAGTCTGAATCAAGTGAAAGTGATGTGAATGAATCTGAAAGTGAAGAAGTTAGTAGATCTGAAACAGAAGAAGAAGAAGTTTATGAGAATGGGGATGATCAGGATGATGACAACAATAATGATGATAATATTGTTGAGAATGTTTAAGGTGATACACACTCTGATCATATAGAAGAAGAAGGGATAGAAATAGATGTTTCTGAAGCAGAACCGACTATTATAGAGGATGTTATTGTGCCTAAAGAGCATGAACCGATTAATGTGCTTTAGATTGCACAAGAAGCAGTTGCTGAAGTAGAAACTGTGGCACAGACAGTTGATGAAACTGAAGCTGTTGAGACTATTCCAAATCCAGTTGATATAGCCACATCATCTATTCCTGCAACTGAACATGTTGAACAACCGAAGGAGTCTTCACCTAAGGTAGATTTAGATGTGGATTTGAATGAAGAAGAAGGTGAAATCTTTCACCTAAAGAGGATGATAGCAAAATTGTTGGATGAGAATGCTAAGCTTAAGGCTTCAAATGAAAGAAAGAAGAAGAGACTTGCTGATTTTTGGGTCACTCATCAGAAAAACAACCAAGTGTTTAAAGAATTGGATGAAGAGTACGAAAAACTCAAGGTAGACTATGAAGAGTTACAAGCTGAATGTAACACGTTAAGAGCTGAAAAAGAAGTGTTAGAAAACTGGTTGAAAGAGGATGAAACTGAAAAATCTGAGTCTGATAAAGAGTTTGTTGCTGATAAAGACGTTGGAGTATCTGAAACTCCTAGGGACGTCACAGTTTATTACACCAGATCACGACGATCTAAAACTGTGATAGAACCGATTGTTGAATCAGTCCCTATTCCCGATGATGCTACTGCTATTGTGCCTTATGACAAAGCGGAGGGAAAACGTAAACTCGATGAAGTTATTGAGATTGTCGAAGATGTGTCTGTGAAGAAGGCTAGAACCGAGGAAGTAGTTCAGGTTGAGCCGGTTCAAGCTGAAACTGTAACTACAACCGAAGTGATGAACATATCAGATGAAGTTGATTTCACTGACTCTGAACCTGAAGCAAATGTTGGTGAAGATATACCGATTGATTTGGATGAACGATTTGCTTATCTGGAAAAGATGAAGTATAATCTTGTTTATTTGAATGGACTCACGGTCAGTCAAATAAACGACGAATATGAAAAATGTGTAAATGCGCAAGATTGTGTAGAAGGTGATGCGAAAGAATTTGTAGTTGAGTCTGGTGAGTGGACACCTCTACAGGAAAGTCTGAACATTGATGATCTTCCTCCGGAAGAATTATATCATCAAAATCCTGAAGAGATGACTTCAACAGACATGCGTCAGTGGTTAAGGTCAAGGAACTATCCATACAAAACATTGAAGAGGTTGAAGAAGGAATCACTGAAGAAGATCGTTGTGAGTTTTCAGAAGTCAGAAAAGATGCATAACTGTATGCTCTTTTTGGATTATAATAATCCACAATACTATGAACTAACCAAATGGTTCAAAGTACTTGAACCAAAAGAGATTCCGTTGATGGTTTTGCCCGAAGATGCTTACAAAAAGAGGAAAGAATTGATTGATATGTTTCCAAGCAAAATGAAAGCATATCACATTCCTATGGATGTACGTGAGTCATGGCATAAATCTGCCACATCAGGTGATATCGTGAGATCACTACTGAGTAAAGGTCAATTCGTTGCTGATCTACTAGACTTGATGATCGTACCGGAAAAGTCCAAGGATGTGAAAATCATTGCATGGAAGTATGATGAGATCTTTGATGCATTTTTTTTATTAAAAGAGTGAATGGACTATGTGACGTTTATCACTATTATTCAAGTATTTTCAAGCTGCCGGTTCAAGACTTGAAAGAATTGCACAAACTGAGATTGATAAATCATACACGAGCTGAATGTGGTGATAAGTGTGCTATGTTATTGGATGCTGGAATTAGTCGCATGCCAAAGTTTTTGGAGTTTCGTGGACAGCAAGAAGACAAAGTATATTTGGATTCTAAGAAGAAAAAGCAGAAGAAGTTAATCCTTCGTGATATGTATTTAAAAGAATTTTCAGATGAGTATTTTGACAAGGTAACAAATCCTGGATTGAAGGTAATTGAAGGTTCTCAAACGACGAAGCCTATTCTGAAATTCTTTTATCATGAAGAGACGTTTGAGCTGAAGTTGGTGCGAAACTTAGATGATTGGGATCAAGACATGATCACTATTTTTAGTACGTTCGAGCTCAAATTGTTACATCCATCTTATATTGATCACTTGCGAAGTCACAAGATGGAAAAGATGAAGAATCCAATTGCTGAAGCTGATAGAAGATTATTTGAGATCATGGTTGAGGTTATCGGAGCTGCCACCGAAAAGATCCGATTGAGGAAAGCATTACTCAATGCTGACCTTGTGAAGATCAGCATACCAGAGATTGAGTTCATGAGGATTACATCCAAGGGTACCTTAGAAGTACGGGCCAAAGGAAGGAAAAGGCCGTACAAATTTTATGCTAACATTGATTTTGGAGGTATCACTTTGGAAACGCTGAAACAGATGGCCGCTTGTGACATTCTTACCAATGAGTCTAAACCGAGACAAGCTTTGATTGCTGAAAAGTTCAAATCATGCATTGAAGAAGCTATAAAAGAACAAGAAGAACATGCTGGAAAACCGTTGCTGAAGGTCAAAGATGAACCTGAAGATCTTTGAATGAAGAGTCAAAATTAAAGAGAGATTGAAGCTTAAAGCAAAAGGGTTGAAAGCTGAAGATTTTTGATTGAAGTCCAAAGTTAAATCTTAGGGGGAGTACTTTGTTTATACAAGTTTGTATAGTTTAGGGTTAATTTTGTATTTTCCCTAAAGTGTTGATGCATAAAGCATGTTGCTAGTGAATGTTAGAGAGAGGGTCTAGATCACATCTTACACGCTAGAGAGAGAATTGTGTGTGTGATTGTATTCTCCTGCACCATTGTACTGCAACTATTGCTTTGATCATCAATACAAGAGAATTATTTAGTAATGGATTGTGTTGTTGATTGAACTGTTGTGTTTGTACCTTGATCATTCTGATTTGATGCAATATCGATCCAACTGAACCTATCATTTAAGTCTAACCAAGCCCTGGTAATAAATGCTACTGCATTTATAAATAACAAGAAAAATACTGTGTAGAGTCATAGTGTAGTACCGAGACGAACGTTGGTGATGACCCAGATAAACTTTAAAAATCCTAGAATGAATTTTATGCTATATTAGCATGTGTAAAAGTATTACAAAGGAAAACAAAGGTAAAAATCTAAAAATATTAATTTTCGGTTTGTACTGCAACAAGCGCGTACATTTCAGATTTTGCCTGTTTTCAGAAAAATATCATTTTGAGTAGTTCATAATTTTAATATGAACTTTTGAGACTCACAAAAATAAGTTGTAAGTAGTATGATTAATACTAAGGAGTACAACTTTTAAATCCATGGGATTTGGACAAATCGTTTTTATAAAAATGGATTGTAACACCCCGATTTTTATGATAGGATTTCTTTACGTGCTTATGCTTATATGGATGCGCATTTAAATGATTATGATTAAAATTATGTATGATGTTTACGATATATGTTATGTTTATGATAAAAATGATGATTACGATATATACGATGGAGCATGAAAATGATTATAAATATACGAGAATGTAAAACGTAATGACTAATTACTCGGTAATTAGAAAAGGGAAGGATTAACGAAGAGGTTACGATGTAATTATGGGTCATTAAGGGTAAAATAATGAATTAGGCCCAAAATGGTAAGTGGATTAGTTAAGAGGCTTTCCTAAAATAGCCTAATTACCTAGTTAAGGCCCAAAGCCCACCTAAAACCCTAACCAATATGGAAACCCTACTATTTAAATCATCATTTCCAGCCACCATCCTTACTTCACCGTCTTCACAACAACACACACAAACCCTAATCTCTTTTGAAGAAAATTAAGGCAAGAAAGAAGAAAAACCCAAGTTTTTGTAAATCAAGAGTAAATCTGAAGATAAGAGGTGTTAAACAACAGGAAATCAAGGTAGAATCATCCCCTAAAACATGTTTTCATAACACAAGACGGATCTGGCCATTAATGGAGTTTTAAGGTTTTCAAAAAGTTTCAAAAAAATCAATAAAGGTTGCATTTTTTTGTTTAAAATCATAGAAAAAGCTTAGATTTGGTCATATAAATGATAAAACAAGGTTTTGGACGTAAAAGGTTTGAGATTTGGTTGAAAAACAAGGATTTTGGGTTGAAACCGAGTTGAAACCACGTTTTGCGACACTATACATTCATAATGCGACACTAGTGTTCTTGATGCGAAACTAGTGTTCTTTTTTTTTTAGACACTATAGTCTCACCTTTGAGACACTGTAGTTTCACCTATGCGACACAGTAGTGTCACCTACGCGACATTGTAGTGTCAGCTACGCGACACTGTAGTGTCACCTACGCGACACTGTAGTTTCACCTACGCGACACTGTAGTTTCACCTACGCGACACTGTAGTTTCACCTACGCGACACTGTAGTGTCACCTACGCGTCACTATAGTGTCACCTACGCGACACTATAGTCTAACCTATGCGACACTGTAGTGTCTCATGTGTCTGAGATCTGTAGTTGTGGGTCTGAGTGTGCATAAGTCCTAACAAAAGTTGGGCATGAGTCATGCGAAACTGCATGAGACACTAGCTGAGACACTAGCTATGACACTAGATGCGGCACTAGCTGCGACACTAGAGAAAAATGACGATTTTTCATAATAACTTAAATGCAGATCGTGCACCATTACCACTACTTTAACCTTGTCCAAACAAGCAAGATCACCTAAGAATCAGGTGAGTTCTAGACCTCACTTCCATTTCGTTTTAAATACGTTTTTGAGGCTAACATGCATACCGAGATGTTTCATGGACTGTTAGGCGATAATACGTGAACTATGATGATGACGTAAGAATAAGTAACTATATACTTAAATATATATAAACGAATGTTTGCCTTAACGAAGCTAAGAATCCTACTGAGGATCTGATAATACCAGTCAAGCATCCTACTGGGGATATGATAATACCAGTCAAGCATCCTACTAGGGATCTGATAATACCAGTCAAGCATCCTACTGGGGATCTAATAATACCAGCCAAGAATCCTACTGGGGATCTGATAATACCAGCTAAGAATCCTACTGGGGATCATATAAAACCAGTTCAGAACCACTAAGTGGGTTCTGTGTGATTAAAGAAAGCATGACATCTTACTAATAGGAAAGATATTACGTTTGTGCAATTCATAATTATGAAGTATGATGTGATGATATTACTTACGTGTATTACATGAAGAATATGAAAGTATTTAGAGACGTTTTAAAACTAGGACTCACTCAGCGTAGCTGACTTTTGTATGCATGTTAGATTGATGTGCAGGACAGAAGAATAAGAGAGCTGCTTGGCATGGGCTAGAGCTTGAGGCTTGTGGAAGACTGGCATTGAAGGAAAACGAAGTTTTAAGATCAAACTCATATTTTGCGATGTTTAAGATGTTAATTTAAGACAAATTTAAGACAAATTTAAGACAAAGGAAAACGAGTTAATTTAAGACAAATTTAAAATTATGTAATGATGTTTCTAATAATTATTTCCGCTGCAATGAGGTATTTTTTAAATGCATGATTGTTTTCTGCTTATTTATGCCAACTGTGATGCTTGCCAAAATGCGAGCGTTACAAGTTGGTATCAGAGCCAAAGTTTAAGAGAAAATGGGTAAAATGTTTTAAAAAAAACCTAATACTTAAACTGAAAATGGGACCAAAGTAAGAATGCCAGTCTGCTAGCTCCATGCCAAGAGGTAAAAAAAAAATGAACAGCAACAGGATGTATATGACATGTTTATACAACTGAAAATGAAAGAAGTCATTTATCTTATATTGATGTAAATAGTAATGATGATGTAACGTGACGATGAACTATGCTTGTAGGCAATAGGACAGTAATTGAGATGCCTATAGAAATTTAGTGAGTTACGAACAGGTATTAGGAATGTAGAGGAATAGGTCTAATGCCTATACATGTGACGTGCTCTATACGTGCTCTTGTATGCTTTATGTGAACTAGACTAGGTTCGAATACTGACGGGACTCAGGAGGGGTATGTTTAGAACGTGATCAGTAAAGTAAGTAGTTAATTACAGCTGGCCACTGCCATTAGAAACTTACAGTACTTATCACGTCCTGAATTGCCTTGACTGACGAACGTGAGTGTTTGAATCTTATAGGGAGTAAGAAATGGCACCGAAGAGAGTAACTAGAAGTTCTGCCGAGGCTGCTAATGCTAAGGCAACGAAAGCCTTTGAGGGGAAGCACAGAAGAAAGCCCACAAGAAAGAATGTTGAGACTGACCCTGAGATTGAAGCTGAGGTTGTACCAGCCTCCGAACTCGGACAAAATTTGAAGGACGCTATTGCACACGAGGAGCACCAGGTCCTGATTGATGTTATGCCTACAATTATGAAGGAAATGATGAGAGAAATGAAGGAAGTTGAAAAGAAGAAACTCGCTAAGAAGGGTGTTGAGGGTGATGATGGTAGGAGGTATGATAACAAGCAGGTCAAGGTTGAAGCAAAACAGGCATTGGTACATAATCAGAATGGGAACGACAACTGTGCGAAGTGTGGCAAACCCCACTTCGGGGAATGCAAATGGGGGACAGGGATTTGCTACAAGTGTGGGAAGCCGGCCCATCATGCTTTTGAATGTAGGGCAGTTGTTAAATGCAGTCGGTGCGATAAGCAAGGTCATATGAGTAGGGATTGTCATGTGAACATTAGGTACAACAAAGGGAAAGATAAGTCAAAGGCTACTACGAGAGCTTTTACTATGACCAGGAAGGAGGCAAGGAAGGAGCCAGAGGTCGTTTCAGGTACGTTTCTCGTCAACAACATTTGTGTATCTGTGTTATTTGATTCTTGTGCTAGCAGGAGTTTTGTATCCGCTTTATTTTATGCTGCCTTAAAAGTTTCCTCTAGAAAAGTAGAACGGTTTTTGATGTAGAGACAGCTGAGGGTAAATTCATTAGAGTCGATCAAATGATAGAAGGTTGTACCATTACTCTATTAGAGCATAGTTTCCCTACAGATTTATGCATTATGAACTTGGGTAGTTTCGACGTGATATTGGGGATGGATTGGTTGTCCAAATTCGATGCCAACATAGGTTGTCGCGAGAGATTGGTTCATTTAAAAGCTCCCGATAGAAGCCCCGTAAGGCCGTAACTGTGAATGGGGACTAGGAAAGTAAGATTCATCGTGTAATCTCGATGATGAAAGCAAACCGACTAATTCAACAGGGCTGCAACTCGTTTCTAGCATATGTTAAGGAAGTAGAGGAGGAACCGAAGCAGTTTTCAGATGTGCCGATAGTATGCAATTTCCCGGATGTATTTCCCGAAGATTTGCCCGGAACACCACCTGACAGAGAGATTGAATTTCAGATTGACCTAGTGCCGGGAGCACAGCCAATGGCAAAAGCACCATATCGTTTAGCCCCAAGTGAAATGAAGGGATTGATGACGCAACTGAAGGAGTTGATAGACAAAGGCTTTATCCGACCAAGCACTTCTCCCTGGGGAGCGCCAGTGTTTTTTGTTAAAAAGAAAGATGGAAACATGAGGATGTGTATCGACTATAGGGAATTAAACAAGTTGACTGTGAAGAATCGTTACCCTTTGCCCAGGATAGACGACTTATTCGATCAGCTGCAAGGTGCAAGTTGGTTTTCAAAGATATACCTTCGTTCCGTTTATCATCAGTTGAAGATTAGAAAGCAAGATATACCGAAGACAGCATTCCGCACAAGATACGGACATTATGAGTTCTTGGTCATGTCCTTCGGACTGACAAACGCGCCAGCCGCGTTTATGGATTTGATGAATCGCGTGTGCCGACCAATGTTGGATAGGTCAATAATTGTATTTATTGACGACATTTTGATTTACTCAAAGAACTAAAGCGACCATGTGTGTCATTTGAAGGAAGTATTAGAGATGCTGCAGAACGAGAAATTGTATGCTAAGTTTTCAAAGTGTGCCTTTTGGTTACGAGAGGTTCAATTTTTGGGTCATGTCATAAACCACGAAGGGATCATGGTTGACCCATCGAAGATTGAGGCAGTTATGAAGTGGGACATTCCCAAGACGCCATCTGAGATCTGTAGTTTCTTGGGTTTGGCGGGTTATTATAGAAGAATCATCCAAGATTTCTCAAGGATAGCCTCCCCGTTAACGAAGTTGACAAGAAAGAAGGTAATATTTGATTGGGGAAAAGATCAGCAAGAAGCGTTTAATAAATTGAGAAAAAGATTAACCGAAGCCCCCGTACTAACGTTACCTGAAGGGAATGATGATCTTGTGGTATATTCCGATGCATCACGACAAGGCTTAGGATGCTTGCTCATGCAGCGAAGAAAAGTGAGGTGAACTACCCGACTCATGATCTTGAGCTCGCGGCAGTTGTTTTCGCTTTGAAGATATGGAGACACTATTTGTATTGGACGAAGTGTACACTGTACACCGATCATAAGAGTTTGAAGTATTTCTTTGAACAGAAAGATCTAAATATGAGACAGAGAAGATGGTTAGAGTTGATCAAGGATTACGACTGTAAGATTCATTACCATCCAAGAAAGGCCAACGTAGTGGCCGATGCCTTGAGTAGAAAGGAAAAACATGAACCGATTCGGGTTAGAGCTTGCCAGCTGATTATTACACCCGAAGTCATGGAAGAGATTAGGAGGGCTCAAATAGCGGCCCTAAAGGAGGATCAGAATAAGACAGAAAGAATGGTTGGAAAGAAGATAGAACTGACCGAAAACACTTATGGTGCGAGGACGATATACGGTAGAGTTTGGGTACCCCGATTCGGGGAGATACGGAAAGGTATACTTGATGAAGCACATAAGTCCCGATACTCAATCCATCCAGGAGGGAGAAAGATGTACAATGATTTGAAGAGGGATTATTGGTGGCCTGGTATGAAAAGAGAGGTAGAAGCGTATGTAAGTAAGTACCTGACATGCCTTCAAGTCAAGGCGGAACATCAAAAACCTTATGGTAAGATTCAGCCGTTGGAAATACCCGAGTGGAAGTGGGAGCACCTCACCATGGATTTTATTACGAAATTACCACGAACTCCTAAGGGGTATGATGCTATATGGGTGGTTGTGGACAGGTTGACAAAGAGTGCTCACTTCCGACCAATCAAGAAGGCAATAATTTCAGAGAAATTAGCCGAGATATTTATCAAAGAAGTTGTGGCAAGGCATGGAATGTCGGTGTCCATTATGTCCGACAGGGACACTCGATTTACGTCAAAATTTTGAAAGAAATTTCATGAAGAGATGGGAGCAAAGCTCCATATTAGTTCAGCTTACCACCCGCAGACCGACGGACAGTCGGAAAGAACGATTCAAACGTTGGAGGATATGCTTAGAGCATGTGTGCTCGACTTTGGTGGTAGTTAGCCATCTGCACTTGGCAAAATTCTCCTACAATAACAGTTATCATGCTAGTATAAGGATGCATGCGTATGAATTGTTGTACGGAAGAAGATGTAGGACTCCCGTATGCTGGGGAGAAATTGGCTAGAGAAAGCTCGGAAGTTTGGATGTAGTAGAGGCCACAAAGGAGAAATTAGAAAGGATTAAAGAATGTATGAAGGCAGCTAAAGATAGACAAAAGTCTCATGCAGATAAAAGAAGAAAGGATATTGAGTTCTAAGTGGGGGACATAGTCATGCTAAAATTGTCCCCATGGAATGGAATCATTCGATTCAGAAAGAGAGGAAAGTTAAGCCCTAGATATATCAGGCCGTTTAGAATAACTACACGAGTAGGAGATGATGCTTATCGATTGGATCTCCCAGAAGAGTTGAGTGGGATTCACCCCACCTTTCATGTGTCGCATTTGCGTAAATGTTTAGCCGATGAAAGTATGGCAGTGTCGTATGATGATCTAGAAATTGATGAGCGGTTGAACTACGTAGAACAGCCTGTAGCGATACTAGATGACAAGGAAAAACGATTACGGAATAAAACCTTGAAGTAGGTAAAAGTTCAATGGAGACATAGGAGAGGTTCAGATGTTACGTGGGAGTTAGAGAGCGAAATGAGAAAAGAATCACCCTGCATTATTTCGTGATTAGAAGGTTTCGGGGACGAAACCTATATAAGGAGGGGAGACTTGTAACACTCCTATTTTTATGATAGGATTTCTTTACGTGCTTATGCTTATATGGATGTGCATTTAAATGATTATGATTAAAATGATGTATTACGTTTACGATATATGTTATGTTTATGATAAATATGATGATTACGATATATACGATGGAGCATGAAAATGATTATAAATATACGAGAATGTAAAACGTAATGACTAATTACTCGCTAATTAGAAAAGGAAAGGATTAACGAAGAGGTTATGATGTAATTATGGGTCATTAAGGGTAAAAGAATGAATTAGGCCCAAAATGGTAATTGGATTAGTTAAGAGGCTTTCCTAAAATAGCCTAATTACCTAGTTAAGGCCCAAAGCTCACCTAAAACCCTAACCAATATGGAAACCCTACTATTTAAATCATCTTTTCCAGCCACCATCCTCACTTCACCATCTTCACAACAACACACACAAACCCTAATCTCTTTTGAAGAAAATTAAGGCAAGAAAGAAGAAAAACCCAAGTTTTTGTAAATCAAGAGTAAACCTGAAGATAAGAGGTGTTAAACAACAGGTAATCAAGGTAGAATCATCCCCTAAAACATGTTTTCATAACACAAGATAGATCTAGCCATTAATGGAGTTTTAAGGTTTTCAAAAAGTTTCAATAATATCAATAAAGGTTGCATTTTTATGTTTAAAATCATGGAAAAAGCTTAGATTTGGTCATATAAATGATAAAACAAGGTTTTTGGACGTAAAAGGTTTGAGATTTGGTTGAAAAACAAGGATTTTGGGTTGAAACCGAGGTGAAACCTCGTTTTGCGACACTATTGTTCTTGATGCGAAACTAGTGTTCTTTTTTTTTGAGACACTATAGTGTCACCTTTGAGACAATGTAGTGTCACCTATGCGACATTGTAGTGTCACCTATGCAACACTGTAGTGACACCTAGGCGACACTGTAGTGTCACCTATGCGACACTATAGTGTCACCTATGCGACACTGTAGTGTCTCATGTGTCTGAGATCTGTAGTTGTGGGTCTGAGTGTGCATAAGTCCCAACGAAAGTTGGGCATGAGTCATGCGAAACTGCATGAGACACTAGCTAAGACACTAGCTGCGACACTAGGTGTGACACTAGAGAAAAATGACGATTTTTCATAATAACTTAAATGCAGATCGTGCACGATTACCACTACCTTAACCTTGTCCAAACAAGTAAGATCACCTAAGAATCAGGTGAGTTCTAGACCTCACTTCCATTTCGTTTGAAATACGTTTTTGAGGCTACTAGGGATCTGATAATACCAGTCAAGCATCCTACTAGGGATCTGATAATACCAGTCAAGCATCCTACTGGGGATCTATTAATACCAGCAAGAATCCTACTGGGGATCTGATAATACCAGCTAAGAATCCTACTGGGGATCACATAAAACCAGTTAAGAACCACTAAGTGGGTTCTGTGTGATTAAAGAAAGCATGACAGCTTACTAATGGGAAAGATATTACATTTGTGCAATACATAATTATGAAGTATGATGTGATGATATTACTTACGTGTATTACATGAAGAATATGGAAAGTACTTAGAGACGTTTTAAAACTAGGACTCACTCAGCGTAGCTGACTTTTGTATGCATGTTAGATTGATGTGCAGGACAGAAGTATAAGAGAGCTGCTTGGCATGGGCTAGAGCTTGAGGCTTGTGGAAGACTGTCATTGAAGGAAAACGACGTTTTAAGATCAAACTCATATTTTGCGATGTTTAAGATGTTTTGAGTTAATTTAAGACAAATTTTAAATTATGTAATGATGTTTCTAATAATTATTTCCGCTGCAATGAGGTATTTTTTAAATGCATGATTGTTTTATGCTTATGTATGTCAACTGTGATGCTTGCCAAAAAGCGAGCGTTACATGGATACTAGGTATCGTACTAGTTAAAGCTCAATAAATACTACTTTCATTAGAAAACTTACTCATTAATCATTTTAATGATTAATGCTTACAAACTACAAAATTTCATTCTAAATTTAATACCACTCAACCGAATAAATAACACACTACAATCCTAACATCCTTTTTAACCAAAAATTACGGCCAAAACCACCACCACTGTCACAAATATTATTTGTGATACTACACATTAATACTTACAAAGATTTTTAACACAAACCAAGTAAGACTACACATTAGTATTATACCACCTTACACTCAAATTACTAACCAATACTACACACAAGTAAATAAATAAATAAATAGAATTAGCCTCTACAAATCATCATCCTACTCCTTCCAAAATCTAGACACATATATGCTTAGTCATTATGAATGACTCATCACCACACTTAATATTAACTCACCTTAATAACTCACCATAATAACTCACCATTACTCACCATCAAACTCATCTCCCTCTTCTCTTCAATTTACGCCATATACACACATCAACAAAACAATATTCTCTTTCATCATAAAACACCACATTTCATCATAAACCCATCCAAAATCAAAAGCACACATGAAATCAAACACTTCTAAAAATCAAAAGAACCAAATGAGAAATGTGTGTATGCATACATATATACGAACATGTATATGTACGTTGGTGTGTCAAAAATTGAAAACATGAAATTTATAGTTTGATCATACTTACAAAACGATATTTATGATTAAATGGGTATGTTGTATATGTATACGTATGATGATGATTGTCACACCCTGAATTTTCCACAAACGGGGTATTCGTTAGGCGGGTGACATACCAGGATCTCAAGCCATTAGTTACAGTAACACTAACTCAATAAATTTTAACAAAAGTTTAACTTCGACATTAATCCCAAAACTCAGGGTATAAAATGTAAGTTTTCAAAGTTTAGCGGAAGCTTATAAACAAACCCATTATTTAAATAAACAAGTGCTCAACAGTTTTGCACCAAACCAATAAAACTTATGCTCAAAAGTCTGGCACAATTTAATAGAAACCCATGTGCTCAATAGTCTAGGACAACTAAATAAAAACATATGTGCTCAAAAGTCTATCACGTAACCCACTAGAAGTTTTCAAAAACCAATAATGTAAATAGAAGTTCAAAATAAACATAACGACTCATGCATGATATGTCCTACGTGCACAGCTCCTAGCCACCTGAGAAAACATATTAAAAATGGTCAACACATGATTGGTGAGCTCAGTGAGATATTTAACAAAAGTATTTAAATATCAAAACAGTTTAACTGATAAATTTCATTTACTATTGCCGGTATGCAAGACCACCTCGCTTACTACATGAGCACGTTGAGATTAAACTGAACGTTGTGATGTTTGCCTTACTGCCACCAAACTAGATGAGCAAAAGTTCCAAGGACAATCTGCACCACCTGGATCCCTACCAGCGTGATGGGGTCTGTCGAACCGGGTAGTACTACTGTTTTGGTTAAGTTTTAACAAGTTTAATCACTTTTTAAACAGATATTTCATCGTTTTGATGTTTAACTTTTAAAAGCTTCAAAGTTCAACAATGGCGATTTTATCAGTTAAGAACATTTTGAGTGATTCAGTTGATTTTAAGGTGTTTTGGTGCAAATGAGTGATTGAATGTTGATGATCGACAGATTTTAACCCTAAAACAACATTCGATTTAAGTTTTTAACACACAAAATCAAAGTGTCGATTCAAAGTCTAAACACTGTTCATCATCGTTTTTCCTTTTAACAGTTGATTTGCAGGTCTATTTAGGTCAAAAACACAAAATCACTACCTTATTCAATCGATAAACCTCGTTACAGAGCAAACGATTGAATATGATAACACGGCGATTTTTAGTTCAGAGTGTTTGTGTGAAAGTGAAAATGTGAAATGATAAGTGTTTGTGAAGAGGCGGTATTTGTATCGTCAAACATTTTAGGTCAAACTTTAAGTGCCGGGTCAACAAAAGCAAAATAGGCCCAATAAACCTTGCCGGGTCAAGTACTGTAGTGACGGGTCATGTACTGTAGTGACGGGTCAAGTACATAAGTCAAGTCACCAACATGTGAAACACACTTGACGGGTCAAGCACTGTAGAGACGGGTAAGTCACTGTAGTGACGGGTAAAGGTTAAGGAACAACTACACCTGATGGGTTTTATGCATCACCCGGCAGAATAGTTATCTTCAAAACATCACCCGGCAATATTTCTTCATCACCCGGCAACACAGTTGCTTTTCTTCTTCTTCCGGCTTGCTTTCTTCATTACACGGCAACCTTCTTCACAAGACAACCTTCTTCACACGGCATGCATTTGTTCATTACACGGCAACATAGTTATCTTCTACATCACCCGGCATGCTTTCTTCTTCATTACCCGGCAACATAGTGTCATACCTTTACACGGCAAGAAGATTTCTCTTTTACCCGGCTGTATAGTAAACACTTGTCACCCGGCAAGATATCTATGACCTTCACCCGGCTGTATTTGACATGATCATTGCCCGGCTGTACAGTGGTCATAATATCTTCACCTTTTCCTCAATCACCCGGCATGTATCATACTTACAACTTTACCCGGCTGAACAGTTCTTTACCCGGCTGTACAGTTGTATCTGATATCTTTGCCCGGCAATAACACTTGCGATTTTCTTCACTTTTCTTGTCTGTTGACTTTTTCAACGGCATTAATTGTACCTGCAAACATTCTCCGACATATTAATTAGACAAGATATCCTTAAAAAGAATGTTTGTCACATTAATTATCAAACAACATTAATCAAGACAATAACATTAATTCCAATTAAATTCATTTTTCTTTTTCAAAAATGTTTTTGCACAACCAATTTTTCTACATCCCGAAGCATTTTCTTAAAAACAATTTACAAGACCTTGGGTTTGTTTTTAACACATCCAATACTTTTGCCTTTCATACTACATAATATTGTTCATTCAAAATACACTTATTCAAAACAAAATATTTTTGGATTTTTGTAGATATTTTTCTTCAATTTATTCTCCCCCTAAACTTGAAATTTCTTGAAATTTTTAAGTTTAACAAGGATGTCGATGTGTCAATAATGATTCCATGTGCTTGCACACACAAAGCACACACATTAAAATAAATACATATGCAATGCAATGAATCAAAATATCGCAGTGAGATCATACCACACATTATCTGAACATGTTTTGCAAGTTTTGAATAGACATTTGACTTATGTTTGATTGAGTGATGATATGAAAACATACCAATTAGCTAGAATTGACACACTTACTTTTTCAGTATCATGATGATATTTAAGGTTCGATTAGAATGACTTATGTGACCCACATGTATACATATGTCAACATATTTCCTTATCAAACACTTCCTGAATGCATATTGCACAAAACCTGGTCACTTACAGTCATACACAGTGTGGAATCTGGGTTCTATTCGGATTTGGTCCACTTTGGGACTTCTTTTTAATTCCATCTTTGGGAATTTTTCTTTCCTAACGTTCCCCTTGGGAATCTTCTGAATTCCTTTTTGGAATTTTTGTTTGGTGTTGGTCCACATTTGGGACTCTTTTTGTTCCTTTTGGAATCTTTTGCTGCATCTTGAAGCTCAAAAGAGACTTCGTGTGAGACTTCAGGTCTGTGGATACCACAACAAAGAAGCTCACGATGCGGTTCATCACACTGAATACACTGCATCGTTACCCGATCATGCACAACTATCATCACAAGCAATGTATCAAAAGATATATATCTAGACATGTATAACAATGGAACTTAACACAAAGATCATTAAGTTTATGTTTGTCAACAATCAACTTACTTGTTCAGTCTAATTGCCTGAGCTGTCTAGCACATCAATTAACATTCATCAGTCTTTATTAAAAATGATGTAACAAATAATGTCTAGTGTATCTATCATTTCTCACTTTTTGCAATATAGATTCTTATGACATGATATTTTCTTTTCTTTTTGCTTTTATATTTTGTTTTTGCTTTTCTTTTTCATGCACACACACAATTCAAAACATAAAATAAAAGACAAAGGAATCAATATTTGACATCAACTTATTATATTTTTGGCTTTTATATTTTCTGATTTTTCTTTTGTTTTTAGAAAAATAGAATCAATCATGATTGATTAATCCTATGGATTGAATTAAAAATTCAAACCGGCCTGACAAAAATGATTTTGTGAAAAGATCTGCCAGTTGTTTGTCGGTATGAACTTTAATCAAAATTATTAAACCTTTTTCAGAGTTGTCTCTTAAAAAGTGATATCTAATTTCGATGTGTTTGGTTTTTGAGTGTTGAATAGGATTAGCAGTAATAAACATAGCAGCAGTATTGTCTATGTAAATAGGAGTTTTTAGAAAGTTAAACCCGTAGTCCAGCAATTGATTTTGTAACCACAAAACTTGAGAACATCCTGCAGATGCAGCGATATACTCTGCTTCAGCTGTGGATACAGAAACATTGGTCTGCTTCTTGCATTGCCAAGATACAAGTCTAGGACCCAGAAACTGACAACCACAAGTAGTCGATTTCCTGTCAAGAGCACAACCACCAAAATCACTGTCAGAATAGCTATATAATTCAAAATTTCCTTCATAAGGATACCATAACCCAAGATTCGGTTTCCCTTTGAGATATCTGAATATACGCTTTACAGCAATCAGGTGCGACTCCTTTGGATCAGACTGATATCTTGCGCATACACATACAGCATACATGATGTCTGGCCTTGATGCAGTAAGATACATCAGTGAACCGATCATTGATCTGTATAGTGTTTGATCCACGGATTTGCCTTTCGGATCCGGTTGTATCTTGCAGTTCACATCAGATGGCGTTCGAATAGTCTGACAATCCTACATCTTGAACTTCTTCAACAACTTCTCAACGAACTTTGATTGATTGATGAAAATTCCATCAGCTGATTGTTTTACTTGTAATCCAAGAAAGAAATTAATCTCCCCCATCGAACTCATCTGAAATCTTGACTTCATGATTTCTTCAAATTCTTTGCACATTGACTCACTAGTTGATCCGAAAATAATATCGTCCACATACACTTGAACGCACAATAAATCATCATTCTCCCTCTTCATAAACAAAGTTGGATCAATCTGACCTCTTGTGAATCCATGTTCTAGTAAATGCTTGGATAACGTCTCATACCAGATTCTAGGAGCTTGATGTAGACCGTAAAGAGCTTTACTCAACTTGTATACACGATGAGGATAGTCAGGATCTTCAAAACCCGGAGGTTGTCTGACATATACGTCATCTGTAATTGGTCCATACAGAAAAGCACCTTTGACGTCCATTTGGAATACTTTGAAACGCATGAAGGAAGCATAAGCAAGAAAAACGCGTATGGCTTCAAGTCTTGCGACCGGAGCAAACACTTCTTCATAATCAATGCCTTCTTCTTGAGTGTATCCCTATGCAATGAGTCTTGCTTTGTTTCTCACAACAATGCCACGTTCGTCTGGCTTGTTTTTGTACAACCATCTTGTACCAATCGCATTCTCTCCTTCAGGTAAGTCCACAAGTTTCCAAACTTCTTGTTTGCGAAACTGAAGTAATTCCTCTTGCATGGCTTCAATCCAACTGTTATCTTGT
The DNA here is from genome assembly GCA_030867185.1 of Tagetes erecta. Classification (NCBI taxonomy): domain Eukaryota; kingdom Viridiplantae; phylum Streptophyta; class Magnoliopsida; order Asterales; family Asteraceae; genus Tagetes; species Tagetes erecta. The sequence continues at coordinate 25,616,521 of CM061495.1, read as the reverse complement.
AATGCCTCTGAAATGTTCTTTGGCACCACTTGAGATAGAAAACACGAATAAAGACAAACGTTTGCTTGCTCGGTTTGACTTCTTGTAGTTCTCTGATTCAACGGTCCGATAATCTGAGAGACAGGATGTTTCTTGTGAATTCGATGAATAGGAATATCACCTCCTTGCACTTGAGTCTCTAGATTAGACGAATTCAGATTCGGTAGATCTTGTAGTATGGAAGAAGTATGCGGAGTAAAATTCGGGACTTGATCCGGTGAATTGATGAAGTAATCAAATGATTCAGGAATAACTTCAACATTCGGATCCGATGATGGTTGATTTTGAACGGATCCACCATCATTAGGAGACATTTGCGGATTCACATGTTCTTCATGATTGTTTGATTCTTGATCTTCTTGAGAACCAGAAGTACCCGGAGCTTGACTAGGTTTGACATGATCAGGATTGTGAAATGACATGAACGGATATTCAGAGTTGATATTGCCATCCTCGTCATTATCAGAATCGTCACTAAAGCTTCCTAAGTCACCTGATTCTTTCCTTGTTTTTCCTGAAAAATCAAACAAGTTAGAATTGAAAGATTTTGATAACGCATCTAAATCAAATAACCATTCGGGACCATGCGCCACTGACGGAAACGAATTTTCTAAAAACTTTACGTTAATAGTTTCAATAACAGTATTTGTTTTGCTATTAAAAACCCGATAAGCTTTAGAAACAGACGAATATCCTAGGAAAAATCCATCGTCAGATTTTGACTCAAATTTCCCGAGATGATCATTTAAATTTAGAACCGTTACGGGACAACCAAATGCTTTCAAATACGAAATATTCGGCTTTCTTCCAAATAACAACTCATAAGATGTTTTCTGTTTGTCTTGCACTAATAATGTCCTATTTTGTACAAAACACACAGTAGCAATAGCTTCGTCCCAAAAAGTGATAGTGATTTTGGCATCTGCGAGCATGGATCTTGCAGCTTCAATTAGTGTCCGATTTTTCCGTTCCGCAACCCCATTCTGTTGAGGCGTTCTTGGAGCACTATATTGACGCGCAATTCCTTTTTCTGCACAAAATAAATCCACATTAGCATTCTTAAATTCAGTACCATTATCGCTTCTTAACACTTTAACTTTGCAATCCAATTGGTTTTCAACTTTCACAATAAATTCTTTTAATAACTCAGCAGTTTCAGATTTTGCATGCAAGAAATAAACCCAAGAAAATCTAGTGAAATCGTCAATAATGACAAAACAATAAGACTTCTTTCCGATGCTTTGAACATTCGTTGGTCCAAAAAGATCCATATGTAGCATCTGCAAGGGTTTTGAAATGGAGTTTTCTAGCTTGGACTTAAAAGACATTCGGTGCTGTTTTCCTTTCAAACATGCTGGACAGAGATCAGTTGTTGAAAATTTCTTCGATGGGATTCCCACAGCGTGATTTCCCTTAACCAGTCGATTCATGTTTCTGAAGTTTGAATGACCCAGCCGTCTATGCCAAAGCTGACTCTCATCATTTGAAGCATGTGCAATGAGACAAGTAGTTTCGGTTTCGGCATCAATCTGCGACATATCCAACTTGTATACATCACGATCTCTTGGAGCTTTCACCACTACCCATTCATTGTCAATCTTGAAACCTGGTTTTAAAATGTAACAGAAAGAATATCAAAAAGAGTTGAATAAGATTTATCACAAATTTGAGATACACTTAGTAAGTTAAAGTTCAACTGTGCACAGTAGTTGACTTTATCAAAACTAATGACCCCATTGGAAACGGTTCCTTCTCCTGTGATTTTACCACCCGCATCACCTCCAAATGCAACGTGTGTACCATTTTTCAGCTTGAAATCCTGAAGCAAGGCATGGTTGCATGTCATGTGCCGGCTACACCCACTATCAACGAACCATGAGTTGATAGGTCTTCTTGGGCGTACCTGCATTTCAACAAACACTCAGTTAGTTTGGTCAACCCAGGCCCATACGGTCTTGGGTTTTCCGAATCTATCTGCAATAGTAACTTGTTGGTATTGAACATTTTGAAAATTTGTTTCATTTAAGAGATTTTGATGCTGATAACTTCGCCCATTGGCGTTCAATGATTGCTTTCTCCTCAAAGCACTAAACCTTTCCTCTAGCTTAGGATCAAGGTTATTTTCAAACTTTTGATTTCTTACCATTAAAGCTCTTGGTTTAAAATGGTTAACCTGCACATTTCTTGAAAAGTTAGAAACAGAGTTGTTTCGATTGAAATTTCTCAAAACCGGAGAATGACTTTGACTCAAATTTTGAAAACCATATGAATTATTTCTTTGAAAGTTTGAATATGGAGTCATTTCTCTAGTCGAGTTTGATCGAAAGAAACAATCCTTTGTGTCATGGTTTCTTCTCTCACAGATATCACAAAATTTGTTAAAATAACATTCTTCTGAAGAATGATTTCTTTTGTCACAGAAACTGCAGTACCTGTTAAAGAAACATTCAGCAGTTGCATGATTATATCTATCACAAATTTCACAATGCTTCTTGCTAATCCTAAAGAGCCGATTGTTAACTTTTGATGTTGAACCAAAACGTGATTCATTATCTTGGTTATTCGGTTTTAGATTAACGATCTTTTGTGGAGACTTGGTTTGAGATTTTGATTGCATGGAACTTTGGTTCGATTTTAAACTGTTCTGTTTGGTTACCTTTTTGTTTTCAACTCTCTTATTATTGACAGCGGAAGACTTAGGACCTGAACCTGTTTTCAGACCAGAGTTAGATTTGATTGGAGAATTGATTGGTTTACCATAAGATCCGTTCAAATCAAACGTTCCTGCAGACACAAACTTGATGTTTTTACCTTTAGACACTTTCTTGATAGGTTTGTTAGTTTTAACACTTTGAACTTTGGTTTTATCATTTGTTTTTAAGACACTTTTGTCTTTTGACTGTTTCATTTCAGATTGATTGTTCATTGTTTTCGATTTCTGCTTCTTTGCAGTTGAAACTTCAGTCTTTTTCACTTCTGGCTTTTTGACCAACTGAGCAGCAACTTGCGCCTTTTGTTCTTTCTTCCACTTGATGTACTCAGGATCATTGTATCCTGAAAATTCAACAAGTTGGATAAGAACAGGTTCTAATTTGTTTTCAGATTTGTTGCTTGCTTCATCATCAGCTTCAGTTGTCAAACCATCTTCTTCCCTTAAACTTTCAATCAACACCTCAGATCCTTCAGACTCGGATTTACTTCTTTGAATTTCTTTGAATTTTCGTTCATTTTCAGGTGAATGATCAAATTCATTAAAGTTTTCTGGTAAGTTTTGAGTGATTGAATTTGGCATCGGTTCATGAGTAAAACCCAACCCGGTTTTGGTTTTATTACCTCTTTCATTAATGAGTTGTTTTACCATGGTTTTGCAACTTTTCACTTTTGTCAATTCAACTTGCGTGACAGCATGAGCAACTTTTTCTTGTTCAAAGTTCTTTGTCATTTCTTCAAGTTGTTTTGTTATCAGTTCCAGTTCTGTTAAGGTTTTGTTCCATGATTCTTTAAGTGACAAAATCTTCTCATCAGCAATTTTGTGATCAATTTTAAGTTGTTCATGAATTTTCTCATGTTTGCTTAATTTGTCACCGATTTTAAATGAATGAGTTCGATAATGTTCTACTTGTTGAATGCACTGTTCAGAACACAACCTTTCTTTCACATCTAGGGGCAGTGGAACATAGTTAGGGGGCAAGTCAGTATTAACCTTTGGTTGTTCGGTAGATGATGAAGACTCACTGGCAGTAGCCATCAGCACAAGTTCAGACTCAGATTCTTCAACGGGATCAGATTTTGCACTCCAGTCATAATCTTCAGAATCTTCACTCACATCTTCAATCATCTTACCATCCCCTTCTTCTGACCAATCTTCTTCTATTTCACATACCAGTGCCAGACTTGATGTAAGATCAGACGTAAATTGTTCTGCATAAGCGCTCCAATCATACCCGTCTTTCACACTTACAACCAATGCCTTTGTTTGGTCTTCTGGCTTCTTTCCTTCATCCTTCAATTCAGGCATAGGAAGACTTTGGTATGGTTTCTGAAAGAAACGTTGATTTCTGCCTTGATAACTTGTTGATTGTTGAGAACTTTGACCTTGACATTGATTGCTTGAACTAGCTTGGTCATTGAAATTCTTTGGAGCTTTACATTCTCTTGAGAAATGACCATACTGGTTACAGTTAAAGCATCTGGCCTTAGATTTGTCAAATCCAACAGTCTTGTTAGCATGAGGTTTGTAACTTCGGTTAACGTATGCATGCTTTTGAGTTCGGTATGCAACCATAACCATTTGCCAGTTAAGATCCATTTCTTCAACATCAACTGGATCCATCTCAAATAAGTCTTGAAGGACAACGTCCATTTGACTTAAGTGACTTCCTTGATAAGCTTGAAAACTTGCCATAAAAGCAGTAAAGGCAGTTTTGGTTTCATCATCTTGCAACAGAATATTCATAACGTCTTTCACTTTGGCTTGAACATTTGAACTCTGATTTTCTGATTGATTCTGATTTTGGCTTTGAACTTGAGCTCTTGGTGGAGATTGAGGTTGAGAATAAGTTGGTGAATTTGGAAAGTATGCTGAATCAGTAAAGAAACTTGCACCAACAAATAAGTCACCCTCATCTTCAAATTTCATTCCATCTTGAGCAAGAAAAGCATTATCCACAGTATTGGCAGGATTTACCACATACTTGTATTGAGTTTGTGAGCTTGTTCTATCAGAATTTCTTGATCCTTCATCAATCTCAACTTCTTCAATTTTCCCAATAAGCAGATCTAATTCCATTGGGAATTTCTCAGTATGCTTCAACAGAGTAACAGTCTGCTTCCAGGATGATGGCAAAGCACATAACAATCGATCATTCAAGTCTTGAAGTTCAGTCTTAACTCTGAGGTTTGACATCTCAGTAGTTAAGTGAACAAACCTGTTCATCATCTGGTGTACTGTCTCTCCATTAATATGTTCAAAAAGTTCCAGTTGTCTTTTGAGCTTTGATTTCTTCAAACTTCTCAATTGTTCTCCTCCTTCACATATAGACTTCAATGCCTTGAAGCATGTATAACCAGTCTGATATGCATCCAATCTAGACAGAACTTGTAATGGCAACCCTTTGCACATTAATGAATAGGCCTTGCTATCATTCTTTACCTTCCTCAAATCTTCAGCTGACAAATTATCCTCTGGATAAGGTGTAGTAGAATCTTTAGTATAGGTACTGGCACTATCTGGTTGTGTCTGAGTTGGAATGTGAGGACCCTTCTCAATTGATTTCCATAAGTCATTGTCAATAGAACACAAGTGATGTCTCAACCTGATGGTCCAGTTCTTGAAATCTGCACGATTCAAAAGTCTAGGAACACGGTTATCAGAATCATCATTAGGAGCCATTTTTAACAATTTTTTTAAGAAAAAATATTTTTGGTTTTTGTTAATTTTTTAAAAAAAAGTGATTAAAATACTAAAATTAAGACAAGAAATTAAAGACAAGACAAGAAACAAGTATTAAAAACAACTAAAAATGAGTCACACGGCAAAACAGTGAAAATCCTTTCTTCAACCGGCTAAACAGTGTCTTTGTTCTTCACCCGGCAAGAAAAAGTCTTTACACGGCTAAACAGTTAGACGGCTCAACAGTTGAAAATACTTTTGTTCTTCACCCGGATGAACAGTTACCCGGCAACAAGAACAACTTCACACGGCAATAATCTTGACCCGGCAGAATCTTGACACGGCAAAAGTCTTTGTCCGGCTGAACAGTACTCGATCACACGGCAGAGTTGTTAATTACCCGGCTACACAGTTTGAGTTTACCCGGCTGTATTTTCTCTATCACCCGGCGTAACAGTGTATTACCCGGCACAACAGTGTATCATCCGACTGAACAGTAGCACTTTTTCTAAGTCAAATTCTTCACCCGTCAAGCACAAATTCCCTTACACGGCAATACAGGACCTAATTTCTTCTCAAATCTAAGTCCAAGGAAATTGTCTAAGTCAAATATATCACCCGGCAAGTTAATCTTCAAGCAAGACTTAACTGTTCATCATCTTCTTCGTGAGATTTTTCTGGGTTTTGTCTAAAACTTGTCCAATTAGTCTAAAATTCACACACAAGCTGTGAATCAATCCAATTAACAATCCCTTATATCAATCAATCTGAAACATGTCCAATTTTTGATGATTTTGCGAAAAATTCTATCGAACAGTTGTTTCACAATTTCTCAGATCTGATGATGATCTGATGAAATCTGCACAATCGTTGAGTATTAGAGTGATTATGATGATGAATCACACCTAAAAACACCAACAATTCATTCAGATCATTGTATTTGAGCGATTTTTGATGTGTTTTGCTTAAGAACAGCGAAGAACACGGTAATCTAGCTCTGATACCAATTGATAGGTTCAATTGGATCGATACAATCACTCAAATGATCAGAATAACAAGTACAAACAAAACGATTCAATCACAAACACAATCCATACTAATAATTCTCGATGTATATTGATGATCAAAGCAATTCGTAGTACAAGTGCAGGAGAAACAAAATCACACACAGTTAATTCTCTCTCTAACAGTGTAAAAGTGATCTAGCCTCTCTCCTCACACACACACACTACATGCTTATAACAAACAAAATACAAGTTTAAGGAAAATACATAATAAACCCTAAACTATACAAACATATAAACAATAAACAAAATACAAAGTAAATCTTAACAAGGAAATAACCCTAACAACACATGAGACGGTACAACACTTAACACAGTTTTCTTTTCCGCGTCAGTTGACTTTTTCACATTCAACCTTTTGACCGATTTGTCTTTTGCATTAATTGCACCTGCACACTTTTTGATAAAATTAATTTGACAAGACATCCTTAATTAGGGTTTTGTTAATTAAATTTTTTCAAAGTAACATTTAGGGAAAAAATTTGCAATAAACACACACACTTTTATTTTCATTTTTTTTCTTTTCCTTTAACACGAAAAATTTTGCACGACCAATTTTTCAATATCTCGAAGCATTTTTCAAAAGATTTTAATTACAGAACCTTGGGTTATTTTAACATGAACAATACGTATGCATTCATTAAAAACTTGCTCCTTCCATCCAACAACATATTTTTGACAGTTTTTCATTTCTTTTTGGAATTTGTGGGTCAAACTTATTTCTCCCCCTAAACTTTGAAATTACTTAAAATTTTTATGTTTACAAGGATTGTCGACATCTCATTAATTATTCCACATGCCTTCACACACAAAGCAAACATAAATTAAATATGAATGCAATACAATGAATCAGACTACAGAGAGATAATACCAAGAATAATCTGAACATGTTTTAGATTTTGAAATAGACATCTGACAAGAGTTTTGTTGAGTGATGATCTGAAAACATACCAATTAGCTCGAGTTGGCACATTTACTTTTTTCATTATCAAGATGAGATTAAGGTTCGATTAAAATGACTTATGTGACCCACATGTATACATATATCAAGCTATTTCCTTATCAAAACAAACCAGAATGTAATGTAACAGAAACCGGGTCACTTACAACATAATCAGTGTGGAATGGGTTTTCTATCTTATTGGATTTGATCCACTTTGGGATTCTCGTTGAATTCCGTTTTGGAATTATCTTTTACTTATGTTCCCTTTGAGAATCTTCAGAAATTCCATTTTGGAATTTTGGTGATGGTCCACTTGGGGACCCTTTTCTGTTCCACATTGAGAATCTTTTGTTGCACCTTGAAGTGTTCCAGGTCTGTAGATTACTACAACAAAGGAGACTTCATGTGAGACTTTAGGTCTGTGGTCACCATAACAAAGAAGCTCACAGATGCGGTTCATCACACTGAATCATATTGCATCATTACCCGGGATGTTAAAGTAACATAGCTAGCACTTCTTCAAAAGAGATATCTTAGGACATGTATGACAATGGAATTTAACACAAAGACCATTAGTATTTAGATTTGTCAACAATGAACCTACTTTTCAGTTTAATTTCCTGAGCTGTCTAGCACATTAATTAACACGTATCAGTCTTTATTATTGAAAATAATGTATCAGACAACACTTAGTGTAACTATCATTTCTCACAATGCAAGTCAGATTCTTATGAGACGATGTTTTTTTTCTAATTTCGTTTTTTTTACAATGCAAGCACACATAACATAAACAAAAAGACATGAGAATCAAAAATGAAATCGACATATTATATTTTTGGTTTTTCAAGATTTCTGATTTTATATTTTTTTTTCTTGAGAAAAAGAATTAATCATGGTTGATTAATCCTATGGATTGGACTAAGAATTCAAACCGTTCGGACAAGAAGGATTTTGTAAACAGAACTGTCAGCTGTTTGTCGTTATGAACTTTAATCAAAATTATTAAACTTTTTTTAGAGTTACCTCTAGTAAAAATGGTAACGGATTTCAATATGTTTTGTTTTTGTGTGTTAGAAAGGATTAACAGTAATGAACATTGCAACAGTATTAACAGTAATGAACATTGCAGCAGTATTATATATGTAGATAGGAGTTTTGAGAAAATTAAACCCATAGTCAAGCAATTGATTTTGAAGCCATAAAACTTGAGAACATCTTGCCGATGCAGCAATGTACTCTGCTTCTACAGTGGATACTGAAAAATTGGTTTGCTTTTTGCATTGCCACAAGACAAGTCGAGGACGTAGAAACTGTCATCCACCTGTGGTTGATTTCTTGTCAAGAGCACAACCAGCATAATCACTATCAGAATAACTATATAATTCAAAATTGTCTTCATAAGGATACTGATGTGTTGTTAAAACACATGCTTTTATTGACGTATTTCACGTCTTTATCCTCATTTTATGTAAATATATTTTATTTTTTAGTTACTTATTATCTTTATCTTTTATTTTTAGGTAATAATATTGAAAGAAGCGGTTTCGGAGCGAAACGTGATGAAAACGAGAAGAAAACGAGCCCCGTGACCAACCCGGAGAACCGCTGGAACCCCCCAGGAACGCCAAACGGTTCTCTGGGCGCTGGGTGCTAAACACAATGCAAAAACCTGCCCAACGGTCCGCTGGAACCCACCAGAAAAGCCCAACGGTTCTCCGGGCCCATCTGACGTGAAAAAACCCACTTTTTCACTATATATTCATGTCTTGATGGATTTTAGAGTATCACCTCTACCCAAAAACACCAAAAACGGCTGAGAACAGGGGAATGAGTCTTTGGGGTGATCTTGGGTGTTAGTTTGGAGGATAAATGCCATAATTTGGAGCTTGGATCTTGGATTTTGAAGGTTTTGAAGATTATTCTTGAAGATCTTGGAGATTGAAGATGAATTGAAGCTCTAGAGTTGCTGATTTGAAGATTGAAGCTAGAAGATCTTGTAGATTCAAGCTTTGATTGAAGATTGGTGGCCATTTCGGGTGTGATTTACTCTAAACTTTAAACAATTGAACTTGATTTGTTGTTTTTAGTTAAAATAGTGCTAGATATAGTCTTGTTCATGATGGGTTTGATGATTTTGATGATGGTTGGCTAGATCTTGTATGACCACTTAGGCAAAATGGATGAATGATGATATTTTAATGATTTTTGGTTGTTTACGACATGTTGGATGGATGCTGTATGTGAGAAAATTGGTTTATGATGATCTTGTATGCAATATGTGTGTTGAATTTATGGTTCATATTGAGATCTTGACTGATAAAATTATCTTGATTTGATAACTTGATAATAGATTTTACATTTTTGGTGGTTAGTCTACTAGATTTAATCATCATTTGAGTAGATATAGGAATAGATACTCATAAGTTAAGATTGATTTGTGGATTTGACCCAATGTGCTAGCCGGATTCGTTACCGGAAGGTGAGGATTTGTAGATTTCATCCTTTTGTTAGTTGGTTTGGGTTAAAATACTACGAGACTAAGTTTTGCTTAATAAAAACTAGCAACTTGTGTTATCTAGTCTTGATTTATCATAAACCGATTGATCCCGTTATTTTAGTTTACTGATTGAGTCAGTTTCTAGGATAAATAGACTTGTAAGCCGAGAGGCGAGCCAGTTTAGGATCCCTTAGACATCCGGGAGTGATTAATTGACATTCCTCACACCGTGAGCTTCACATATTTATTTTAGGACTTTCTGGCACCCACGAGACCTTAGTAGTAGGTACTAATGTGTTAGATTGTTTTGAGTAGATATATTCTCAGATCCGGTGCCGACATATCTAGAAAGCCGAGAGTTATCAGATTATCATCAGGATTCCCACCTAAGTAGTCATCACTCCACCCATAGTTCTCTTTTAGCTTATTTCCACCTTTAGTTTTCATTTGGTAAAGTTTTTACCCATAGTTTATTTTAGATAACTTTCCTTAGTTAAAATCTTATTTCTTAGAGTAATTTTAGATAATTTGTCTCTTACTTGTTTATTCTAGTCTTTATAATTAAAAATCAAAGACTTTTACATCGGTTAGAACTCGATAGAGATTCGTTATTAAAGGACGCCAAACTCAGATCTTTGGGTACGATATCCAGACTTACTTAACTTGCTACATACGACCGGTACACTTGCCGATCGTGTGAACTCGTTGGGTTTTTCTTCTTTATAAATTTAAAACCTAATTTTCTGATCCTTACATCATTTTCATATTCACCACACGGGTCGCATCAGATACCATAAACCGAGATTAGGTTTCCCTTTGAGATATCTAATATACGTTTGACGGTGATCAGGTGCGACTCTTTAGGATCTAACTGATATCTGGCACATACACATACATCATACATGATGTCTGGCCTTGATGTAGTAAGATACATCAGCGAACCGATCATAGACCTGTATAGTGTTTGATCAGCAGATTTGCCCTTTGGATCAGGTTGGATATTGAAGTTCACATCATATGGAGTTCTAATAGTCTGACAATCTTGCAACTTGAACCTCTTTAACAGTTTTTCAACAAACTTCTATTGATTGATAAAGATTCCATCTGCGGACTGTTTAATTTGCAAACCAAGGAAGAAATTAATCTCCCCCATAGAACTCATCTAAAATCTGAATTTCGTGATTTCTTCGAACTCTTTGCACATGGACGGACTTGTTAATCCAAAGATGATATCATCCACATACAGTAGATCTTCATTTTCCCGCTTCATGAATAAAGTTGGATCAATCTGACCTCCGATAAACCATGCTCTACTAGATGTTTTGATAATGTCTCGTACCAAATCCGTGGAGCTTGATGTAGACCGTATAAGGCTTTGTTGAGTTTGTATACGCGATGCGGATACTCAGGGTCTTAAAATCCTGGCGGCTGCCTGACGTACACATCATCGGTAATAGGTCCATACAAAAATGCGCCTATAACATCCATTTGATACACTTTAAACTTCATGAAGGATGCATAAGCAAGAAAAGCACGAATTGCTTCAAGTCGAGTGACCGGAGCAAACACTCCTTCATAGTCTATGCCTTCCTCCTGAGTGTACCCTAGTGCAATCAGTCGCGCTTTATTACTGACAACAATGCCACGTTTGTCTGGCTTGTTCTTGTACAACCATCTGGTTCAAATAGCATTTTCTCCTTCAGCTGTTATCTTGCAATGCTTCTGAAATGTTTTTCGGTACCACTTGAGAAAGAAAACATGAGTAAAGACAGATGTTGGCTTGTTCGGTCTGACTTCTCATCGTTCTTTGATTCAAAGGACCTGTGATCTGAGAGATAGGATGATTCCTGTGAATACATGAAGTTGGGATATCTTCACCTTGTATTTGTGTCTCCAGATTTGACTCATTCAGATTCGGTAGACCTTGCAGGACTAGAGACGTGTGCGGAGTGAAATTAGGAACATGTTCTGGTGAATTGATGAAGTAATCGAGAGATTCCGGAGTAGCTTCACCATTCGGATCTGATGATGGTTGTGTATGAACAGATCCACCATCATTAGAAGAAATTTGCGGATTTTGAATACCTGCTGCATTGTTTGTTTCCTGATCTTCTTGAGAAACAGATGGACCTGTGATTTATTGGAGGATTCAACATGCAGATTGCGAAAAGACATGAACGGATACTAAGAATTGAGATCATCATCATCATTGTCTGAATCATCACTAAAAGATCCTAAATCTCCTGTTGCTTCTTTGATTTTCCGAAAAAATCAAACAAGTTAGAGTTGAAAGATTTGGATAGTGAATCTAAATCAAATAACCAATCGGGACCATGAGCCACTGATGGAAAAGAGTTTTCTAAAAAATTGTAAGTTTACAGTTTCAAGGACAACATTCGTTCGTCTATTATACACACGGTATGCTTTAGAAACTGATGAATATCCAAGAAAGAAACCGTCATAAGATTTTGACTCAAATTTACCGAGATGGTCACTTAAATTTGGAATCATGGCAGGACAACCAAAAGCTTTCAAGTAAGAAATATTTGGTTTCGTTCCAAATAGTAACTCGTACGGAGTTTTATGTTTATCCTGAACCAATAATGTCATGTTTTGTACAAACCAAACGGTAGCAATTTCTTCGTCCCAGAATGTAATAGAAAATTTAGCATTTGCTATCATGGATCTTGCGGCTTCCATCAGTCTCTGATTTTTCCATTCGGCGACTCTATTTTGCTTAGGGTTCGTGGAGCACTAAACAGACGTGCAATCCCTTTTCTGCACAAAACAAGTCTACATTAATATTTTTAAACTTGATGCCATTGTCACTTCTCAAGATTTTAACTTTTAATTCTAATTGATTTTAAACTTTAATTATGAATTCTTTTAACAACTCAGCAGTTTCAGATTTTGCATGAAGAAAATAAATCCAAGAAAATCTAGTAAAATCATCGATGATGACTAAATAGTAAGATTTCTTTCCAACACTCTGGACATTTTTCGGTCCAAATAGATCCATATGTAGCATCTGTAGAGGTTTGGAAATTGAGTTTTTAAGCTTGGACTTAAAAGACATTCTATGTTGTTTTCCTTTTAGACATGCGGAGCAGAGATTAGTTGTAGAGAATTTCTTCGAGGGGATTCCTACAGCATGATTTCCTGACACCAATTTATTCATGTTTCTGAAGTTGGAATGACCCAGCCGTCTATGCCATAGCTGACTTTCATCGTTTGATGCATGTGCAATGAGACAAGTTGTTTCGGTTTCCTCATCGATTTGAGACATATCCAATTTGTATAAATATCTATCTCTTGGAGCTTTAATCATAACCCACTCAATTGCAAACTTGAAATCTAGTTTGAGTATATAGCAAAAAGAATCATCAAATAAAGTGGAATTCGATTTATCTCAAATTGGGAAACACTAAGCAAATTAAAGTTCAACTGGGCACAGTAGTTGACTTTATCAAAGCTAATGACCCCATTAGATACAGTTCCTTCTCCAGTTATCTTTCCACCAGCATCTCCCCCGAATGCAACATGTGTACCATTTTTATGCTTGAACTCTTGAAGCAAGGCATGATTGCTTGTCATGTGTCGGCTACACCCACTGTCAACAAACCATGAGTTGACAGGTCTTCTTGGGCGAACCTGCATTTTCAACATTCACTTAGTTAGTGCGGTCAACCCAAGCCGAAATGGTCTTGGGTTTTCTAACATTATCCACAACAGTGAATTGCTGATATTGTAAGTTGTTCATGTTTGTTTCAGTTAAGAGATTGGGTTGAAAGTTGTTTCTACCACTTGATGGGTTTGATTGCTTTCTTCTTAAAGCATGATACCTCTCCTCTAAATAGGATCAAGGTTGTTGTTATCTTTTCTTTGATCTCCAACCATTACAGCTCTCATCAGAATTCTATTTGCCTGATACCGCCTTGCTGGCATTTCACGTAATTGATTTTTTTCAGGATTGATTATTCTAAAAGGTCTCGAACCGAGAGAATGAATATTAGCTACATTTTGAAAACCAAAGGATTGATTTCGTTGAAAATTTGGGTAACTTGTCATTTCACTTGATGATCTTTTTCGGAAGAAACAATCCGACGTGTCATGATTTCGTCTTTCACAAATTTCACAAAATTTGTTATAATAACATTCTGCTGATGAATGATTTCTTTTGTTGTAGTAACGAAAGTACCTGTTAAAGAAACACTCGGCAGTTTCATGATTATAACGATAACATATTTCACAATACCTTTTGCTGATTTTGAATAAACTATTATTAATTTTTGATGTTGAACCAACAGGTGATTAATTCACAATTTTGTGTGACTGAAAGTTAATTTGGTTCTTCTTTGGTGACTATGATTGTGAGTTCTGTTTGATTTTACCAGATTGGGCTTTTGCTTTTGAAACAGTTTTTTATTCGGAAACATCTTTCTTAGTTTCCTTCTTGGATATAAATCATTTAACAGCGGAAGTCTTAGGTCCAAAACCTGTTTTCAGATCAGAGAGAGATTTTATCTTAGAGTTTGTTTGGTTACTTTGAGATGAATTCATATTCAAATGTTCCAGCTGACACAAACTTTACTAGTTTTAACACTGGTGACACACTCTTTGATACAGATTTTCTTGATCGTGCTTGGTTGGTTTTGGAATTGTCATTTGATGATATGACAGATTTACCTTTTTCTTGATTTGATTTTGATTGATTATTTGACGTCTTAGATTTATGTGACTTTGAAGTAGAAGCACAATCATCCTTTGCATTTGTACGTTGTTGAACTTTGGCAACAACAAGTTCTTTCTGTTCTTTCTTCCATTTCAGAAATTCAGGATCATTGAATCCTAAGAATTCTCCTTCAACCTTCACTGCCTTCGGTTTTTCTAAATTCAATTCTTGATAATCAACAACTTGCTCTAGCACAGGACCTGATTTTTCACTAGCTTGATCATCGACTTCTGCAAGCACAACTTCTTCTTCCTTCACATTCTTAGACAAAACTTTTTCATCACCTTTTTCTTCTTAGCTTCCAGATTCAAATTTAATTCTTTGAATTTCTTTGAAAACTTTTCTTCATTTTCAGGTGAGTGATCAAATTAATTAAAGTTCTCAGGTAAAGGTTTTGATATTGATTCAGGCATTGGTTCATGAGTAAAACCCAATCCTGCTTTGTTATCTTTCCTTTCACATACCAATTCAGCCAAGATAGCTTTTGAACTTTTCATCTTTGTTAGATCAACTTGAGTTGCTGCATAAGCAATCTTTTCTGATTCAAGTGATTTTGTAATTTCTTCAAGTTGTTTTGTGACAATTTCAAGTTCTTTAAGTGTTTTGTTCCATGACTTTTGGAGTTAAATTATCTTGTCATCCGAAATCTTATGATCATTTTTAAGTTTTTCATGAATCTTTTTGTTAGGGCTCTTTGCTATAAAGATTTACTTTGTCTTAGTTTGTAAAAATTGTTATGTTTTGGATATAATTTGTTATTTCCCTAAATTGTATTGTGGTATAAATAGAAAGTTGTAGGTGCTAGGTTAAGGGTGAACAAGTACTATTGTAAGCAACTTTTCTCTACACCATTTATACTACAACATTATATCATCAAGACAAAGAGAATTATTAGTACATCATGTGTTGATTTGATTGTTGTTTTACTTAGATCCGTGATTGATAATCGGATTAGTAGCAGTTTCTATCCAATTGAACCTGTCAATTGATATCAGAGCTGTTGATTTTGTGTGTACTTCACTATTCATCAAGCAAAAAACTCAAAACTGCTTTAATGATGATTTTCACGATCTGTTGCTGAAATTTGTTTCTATTCATCACTCTAATCATTTTTAATTCACAACATAGGTGTTGATTTCACTATGAAAAGATCATATCTGAAGAATTTAGTAATTTGAAGTAAAAAACTGTTCGATCGAAATTTCACCAAAATTCATAATCTAAGGATGTTGTTTGGGATTGATTGATACATAGGGATGTTAATCGGGTGATTATACAGCTTGTGTGTGATTTTTGGACAAATTCAACAAGTTTTTAAGAATTATTGAAAAATTGGATGATGATGTTCATGTGTATGATGAAGATGTTCTTGCCATGTGACTGATTTTGATGACATAGACGTTTCAGGACTTAGTTTTTGGAAGAAAATTAAGGTTACTAATTAGTCTAGTAAAGGCCTATAGTTGTAGTTGGGTTAAATCTGAAATCTCTAAAAATTTGAAGTGTGTATTGTTGAGCCGTGTGAATCTATTCAACCGTGTTATTGTTTAGTCGGGTCAACATCTTTCAAGCCGTTTCAAGAGTTTTCAAGTATTTTCCATGTAAACTATTCTGTCGTGTCATTTTTTAAATTTCAGTCGGGTGAATCACTGTTCAACCGTGTCAAAGTTGTCAGCCGGATCAAAATTTATCAACTATTCAGTCGTTTGATCTATTACTGTTCAGTCGTGTGACTGTTTAGTCGTTTCATCTTCAAACATCATTATCTGAATCACTGTTCAGTCGTATCAACTTTTTAATCACTCAAGTTAATTTTCATTTTTAATTTTCAAATCATTTATCTTTTTCAAATTTAACAAGAATACAGAAATATTTTCTTTTGTCAAATTTAAAAATGGCTCCTAGTGATAATTCAGATAATCGAGTACCAAGGTTAGTTAATCGTGCAGATTTCAAGAATTAGACGATCAGATTGAAACATCATTTGTGCTCTATTGATACTGATTTATGGAATTCAATCGAAAAGGGTCCACATATTCCTGTTCAGACTACACCTGATAGGGGAACCTTATCCAGAGGATGATCTACAAGGAGAAGACTTACGAAAACTGAAGAATAGCAGTAAGGCTTATTTCTTAATGTGTAAAGGGCTACCACTACAAGTGTTGTCAAGGATGGATGCTTATCAGACTGGCTATACATTGTTTAAGGAACTGAAATCGTTGTTTGAAGGAGTCGAACAGATAAGAAGTCTCAGGAGACAATTGAAACTGTTTGAGCATATCTTTGGAGAGACTGTGCACCAGATGATGAATAGATTTGTGCATCTAACTACTGAGATGACAAATGTAGGAGTGAATACAGATCTTCAAGCCTTAAATGACAGATTGTTATGTGCTCTTGCATCTTCATGGAAACAAACAGTTACCCTTCTGAAAGATACTGAGAAATTTCCAATGGATTTAGATCTTCTCATTACAAAATAGAAGAGGTTGAAATCGATGAAAGTTCAAGGAACACAGATCGATCTGGTTCTCATGTTTAGTATAAATTTGTTGTGAATCCTTCAAATAAGGTTGAAAATGCATATCTTGCGCAAGATAATTTGAAACAAGAAGATGAGGATGATATGTTCATCGGTGCTACTCACCAATTTACATGCAGCCTCAATCTCCACCAAAATCTCAACCTCAACCAATGAAATATCAATCTGAATCTCAAAGTTCAAGTTCTACAATTCCATGCAAAGTCAAAGATGTAATGAACATTCTATTGCAAGATGATGAAACAAAGAATGCATTTACTGCATTCATGGGAAGTTTTGAAGCTTAACAAGGCAGTCAACTAACTCAAATGGTTGTTGTAATTCAAGTCCTTCTTCAAATGGGTCCTGATGATGTTGAAGAAATGGATCTGAATTGGCAGATGGTTTTGATTGCATACAGAACACAGAAACATGCTTATGTCAATCATAATTTCAGACCAAATGCTAATAGAACAGTTGATTTTGACAAGACAAATGCAAGATGTTTCAACTGCAATGGTTATGGTCATTTTTCTAGGGAATGCAAAGCTCCTAAGAATCAGAATTATAATGGTCAGACAAGTTCAAGCAATCCGAATCAGTATCAAGATTCATGTCAACAATCTTCAAGCTCTCAGAATCGGAATCAACGTTTTCAGCATAAACCATATTAAAGTCTGCCTATGCCAGAATTGAAGGATGATGGTAAAAAGCCTGAAGATCAGAACACGACGCTCGTAGTTAGCATTAAAGGGGTTATGACTGGAGTGCATACGCAGAACAATTCACTAATTGATCTTATTGGTAATTTGGCTTTGGTATGTGAAGTTTAAGAGGAAGACTGGTCTAAGGAAGGTGATTTGAAATTTCTTGAAGCTAATCTTGAAGACTAAGAAGCTGAAATTGCACTCATGGCTACATCTGAAGATTCTTTCTCATCTGCAGAATCTGAACAACCAAAGGTTAATCTGACTTACCCCCGAATTAGATTCCACTTCCAGATGATGTGAAAGACAGGTTGTGTTCCAAAGCATGCATTGATAGGTGGAACATTATCGAAACCATTCGTTTAAAATTGGTGATAAATTAAGTAAACATGAAAAACTTCATGAACAACTTAAAAAGGATCACAAAATTTCAGATGATAAGATAATATCACTTCAGAATTCATGGAACAAAACACTTAAAGAACTTGAAATTGTCACAAAACAACTTGAAGAAATGACCAAAGCACTTTAATTGGAAAAGATTGTTCATCCAGCAACTCAGGTTGATTTAACAAAGATGAAAAGTTCAAAAGCCATCTTGATTTAACAAAGTGAGAGAAAAGATAACAAAGCCGGGTTGGGCTTTACACATGAACCGATGCCTAAATCAATAACAAACACTTTACCTGAGAACTTGAATCAATTTGATCATTCACCTGAAAATGAAGAAAAATTCCAAGAAATACAAAGAATTAAATCTGAATCGGAAGCTCAGAAGAAAAAGGTGATGAAAAGGTGTTGACTGAGAATGTGAAGGAAGAAGTTGTGCTTATTGAAACCGATGATGAATCAAGTGAAAAATCATGTCCGGTTCAACATCAAAAGTTAACTTTGTTAACTTTAAAACAAACAAAGTTGTGAACGAATCACATGTTGGTTCAACATCAAAAGTTAACAATCGGTTATTCAAAATCAGCAAAAGATATTGTGAGATATGTGATCGTTATAACCATGAAACTGCTGAGTGTTTCTTTAACAGGTATTGTCATTACTGCAACAAAAGAAACCATTCATCAGAGGAATGCTATTATAACAAGTTTTGTGAAATCTGTGAAAGATGTAATCATGATACGTAAGATTGTTTTTTTCCGGAAAAACTCACAAAAAGAAATGACTAGTTACCCAAATTTTAAAAGAAATCAACCTTTTAGTTTTCATAATGTAACTAATAGTAATTCTTTAGGTTTGAGACCTTTCAGAAAAATCAATCATGAGCAAAAATAGTTGTGTGATATGCCATCAAGGCAGCTTCAGGCTAAAAGATTTCTGCCAACAGCTGTGATGGTTGGTGCTCAAAAGAAATGAAAACAACCTCGATCCTAATTTAGAGGAGAGGTATCATGCTTTAAGAAGAAAGCAATCGAACCAATCCGGTGGTAGAAACAATTTTTAATCCAATATATTGAATGAACCAAACTTGAATAACTTACAATATCAGCAAATCCGTGTCAAGAAAATCAGACGCATGATTACTGTTCAGCCGTTTCAAGTCATTAACCGGGTCAATATTTTGTTTACTTTAGTCGTGTGATCAATTGTTCAGACGTGTGACTATTCAGACGTTTCACTGTTTGGTCGTGTGACTGTTTAGGCGTGTCATCTTCAAACATCATTATCTGAATCACTGTTTCGTCGTTTCAAATTTTTTAATCACTCAATTTAGTTTTTATTTTTAAATTTTCAAATTACTTATCTTTTCAAAATTAACAATAATACAAAAATATTTTCTATAGCAAATTTAAAATGTCTCCTAGTGATGATTCAGATAATCGTGTCCCAAGGTTAGTTAACCGTGCAGATTTAGAGAATTGGACGATCAGATTGAAGCATCATTTGTGCTCAATAGACAATGATTTATGGAAGTCAATTGAAAAAGGTCCACATATTCTTGTTCTTGCACCTGATGCTGCTAGTACCTACACCAAAGACTCCACAAAACCTTATCTAGAGGATGATCTACAGGGAGAAGATTTATGAAAGGTTAAGAATGATAGTAAGGCGTATTCTTTGATGTGTAAAGGTCTACCACTTCAAGTGTTATCTAGGTTGGATGCTTATCAAACGGGCTACAAATTGTATAAAGCACTGAAACTGATCTGTGAAGGAGGAGAACAGATAAGAAGTCTCAAGAATCAGAAATTGAAGAGATAATTGGAACTGTTTGAGCATATATCTAGAGAGACTATACATCAGATGATGAATAGATTTGTGCATGTAACTACTGAGATGACAAATTTCGGTGTGAAAACAGATCTTCAAGACTTAAATGAGAGATTATTGGGTGTTCTTCCATCTTCATGGAAATAGACAGTTACTTTGTTGAAACATACTGAGAAATTCCCAATGGACTTATATCTTCTCAATGCAAAGATAGAAGAAGTTGAAATAGATGAAAGTTCAAGGAATACAGACCGATCTGGTTCACATGCTCATTATAAATTTGTTGTGAATCCTTTAAATACAGTTGAGAATGCTTTTCTTGTTCAAGATGGCCAAAAACTAGAAGATGAAGGTAATTTGTTTGTCGGTGCTAGTTTTTTATACAGATTCTACTTAACATACAAGCTCACATCGCTACACGCTACCTCAATCTCCACCAAAAATTCAATCTCAACCAATGAAATCTCTATCTAAAACTCAAAGTTCATGGTCTACAATGCCATGCAAAGTTAAGATGTCATGAACATTCTTTTGCAAGATGATTATACAAAGAATGCATTGCTCAACTTGAACATTATCGAACCAATTCGTTTAAAATCCGTGAAAAATTGAGCAAACATGAAAAGTGACAGGTTCAGTTGGATCGAAACTGCTACTAATACGATTATCAATCACGGATCTAAGTAAAACAACAATCAAATTAACACAAGATATACTAATAATTCTCTTTGTATTGATGATATAAAGTTGTAGTACAAATTGTGCATAGAAAAGTTGCTTACAATAGTAGTTGTTCACCCTTAACCTAGCACCTACAACTTTCTATTTATACCACAATACACTTTAGGGAAATAACAAATTATACCCTAAACATAACAATTTGTACAAACTAAGACAAAGTAAATCTTTATAGCAAAGAGCCCTAACAGTACTACCCCTATGATTAAACTTTGCAGGAGAAAAAAACTTGTGAAGACTCAAAAATCCTCGGTATCTGCTTTATCGTCTTCAGTCAAAATATCTTCGTCTTTAATACGAGCATCGAACACCGGCTTTTCTTTTAATTTCTTTTGTTCTTCAATAGTATTCCAAATTTACTTCTTAAACTTTTTCCTCAGATCATGATGTGCTGCCTTGCTTTCATTGATCAGAATCTTTATCTTGGTCATTCACTTTAAAGTATCATACGTCAAACCTGCAAAATCGATATTAGCATAAATGATGTACGGTTCTTTGTGATCCGAAGACACCACTTGCAATGCTCCCTTTGTAGTAATCCGCATATATGATATGTGTTGAATATCCAAGCGTTCCAGATTTGAAAAAGCAATCGCTTTCCGAAATGCAATCCTTTCCATAGCTACAGACATCGCTTCAATTATCCCAACAGAATATCTTCGATCATTTTCTGAAACTTTTCATCAGCAGCTTTGTCCATCTTATATCTCCTCATGAAATAGATATAGCTCGGATGTAATAACTTCAATTCAAAAGCTCCAAAAATCTCAATGCAGTCTTCTGACATATCTTCAAGATTTCGAACTAGCTTCAATTCATGATGTCCTTCTTGATAAAATACTTTCAAAATAGGCTTTGTTTCTTGTGTTACCTTCAGCCCTGGTTTTGTAATCTTCTCAAAGTGTTTATCACTCTTCTTCTTCTTCTTCTTCTTCTTGTCGGTATCAACTTCAGTCAAAAATTGTTAGACCATTTTCAAAGTTGTCTCTGAGAAAATGGTAACGGATTTCAATATGCTTTGTTTTTTAGTGCTGGACAGGATTAGCTGTAATGAACATTGTAGCAGTATTGTCAATGTAAATAGGTGTTTTGAGAAAATTAAACCCGTAGTCAATCAATTGATTTTGAAGCCACAAAACTTAAGAGCATCCTGTCGATGCAGCAATGTACTCTGCTTCTGCAGTGGTTACTAAAACATTGGTCTGCTTTTTTGCATTGCCACGAGACAAGTCGAGAACCCAAAAACTGACATCCACCTGTGGTTGATTTCCTGTCAAAAGCACAACCACCATAATCACTATCAGAATAACTATATAATTCAAAATTGCCTTCAGAAGGATACCATAAAGCGAGATTAGGTTTTCCTTTGAGATATCTAAATATACGTTTGACGGCGATCAAGTGCGACTCTTTAGGATCTAACTGATATCTGGCACAAACACACAACATACATGATGTCTGGTCTTGATGCAGTAAGGTACATCAGCGAACCGATCATTGACCTGTATAATGTTTGATCAACAGATTTGCCTTTTGGATCTGGTTGGATCTTGTAGTTTACATCAGATGGAGTTCTAATAATCAGACAATCTTGCAGCTTGAATTTCTTAAATAGTTTTTCAACGAACTCTGACTAATTAATGAAAATTCCATTTGCAGACTGTTTAACCTATAATCCAAGAAAAAAATTAATCTCCCCTATAGAACTTATCTGAAATCGAGCTTTCATGATTTCCTCGAACTCTTTGCACATGGACGGACTTGTTGATCCAAAGATGATATCATCCACATACACTTGAACACACAGTAGATCTTCATTTTCCCGCTTCATAAATAAAGTTGGATCAATCTGACCTCCGGTAAAACCATGTTCTAGTAGATGTTTCGACAACGTCTCGTACCAAATCCTCGGAGCTTGCTGTAGATCGTATAAAGCTTTGCTGAGTTTGTATACACAATGCGGATAATCAGGGTCTTCAAATCCTGGAGGTTTCCTGACGTACACATCATCGGTAATATGTCCATACAAAAATGCACCTTTAACATCCATTTGATACACTTTAAACTTCATGAATGAGGCATAAGCTAGAAAAACGCGAATTGCTTCAAGTCGCGCGATCGAAGCAAACACTTCTTCATAGTCAATACCTTCCTCCTGAGTGTATCCTTGTGAAACTAATCTCGCTTTATTTCTGAAAACAATGCCACGTTCATCTGGCTTGTTCTTGTACAACCATCTTGTGCCAATAGCATTTTCTCCTTCAGGTAAGTCCACTTATTTCCATACTTCTTGCTTTCTGAATTGAAGTAACTCTTCTTGCATTGCTTCCATCCAACTATTATCTTGCAATGCTTCTGAAATGTTCTTCGGTACCACTTGAGATAGAAAACATGAGTAGAGACAGATGTTGGCTTGTTCGGTCTGACTTGTCATCGTTCTTTGATTCAAAGGACCTATAATCTGAGAGATAGGATGATTCTTGTGAACACAAGAAGTTTGGATATCTTCACCTTGTATTTGTGTCACCAGATTTGACTCATTCAGATTCGGTAGATCTTGCAGAATTGTTGAAGTGTGCGGAGTAAAATTAGGAACATGTTCAGGTGAATTAATAAAGTAGTCGAGAGATTTCGGAGTAACTTCATCATTCGGATCTGATGATGGTTGATTATGAACAGATCCACCATCATTAGGAGTATGTTGCTGATTTGGAATATCTACTTCATTGTTTGATTCCTGAGCTTCTAGAGAAACAGATGGACCATGTGATTGATTGGAGGATTTAACATGCGGATCGTGAAAAGACATGAATGGATACTCAGAATTGAGATCATCGTCATCATCATTGTCTGAATCATCACTGAAAGATCCTAAATCTTCTGGTTCCTTCTTTGATTTTCCTGAAAAATCAAACAAGTTAGAGTTGAAAGATTTGGATAACGAATCTAAATCAAATAACCAATCGGGACGATGAGCCACCGATGGAAAAGAGTTTTCTAAAAACTGTACGTTTACAGATTCAAGGACAACATTTTTTCATCTATTAAACACACGGTATGCTTTAGACATTGATGAATATCCAAGAAAGAAACCGTCATCAGATTTTGACTCAAATTTTCCGAGATGGTCATTTAAATTCCGAATCATAACAGGACAGCCAAACGCTTTCAAGTAAGAAATATTTGGTTTCCTTCCAAACAATAACTCGTAAGGAGTTTTATATTTATCCTGAACCAATAGTGTCTTGCTTTCTACAAAGCAGGAGGTAGCAATTGCTTCATCCCAGAATGTGATAGGAATTTTGGCATATGCTATAATGGATCTTGCAGCTTCAATTAGTGTCTGATTTTTCCGTTCTGCAACTCCATTTTGCTGAGGAGTTCGTGGAGCACTAAACTGATGCGCAATCCCCTTTTCTGCACAAAACGAGTCCACATTATCACTTCTCAAGATTTTAACTTTTGATTCAAATTGATTTTCAAGTTTTATAATGAATTCTTTTAATAACTCAGCAGTTTCAGATTTAGCATCAAAAAATAAACCCAAAAAAATTGTGTAAAATCATCAATGATGACTAAACAGTAAGATTCCTTTCCAATGCTCTAGACATTTGTTGTTCCGAATAGATCCATATGAAGCATCTGTAGTTTGTCTAGGTTTTATAAATTTAAAACTTAGGTGTTTTTAGTGTCTGTTTTTATATATAGTATTGCACGCATCAAGACATCTCTGTCTCTTGGAGCTTTAACCAAAACCCACTCATTAGCAATCTTGGAACCTGGTTTGAGTATGTAACAAAAAGAATCATCAAACTGAGTTGAATATGATCTGTCACAAATTTGGGAATCACTTAGCAAATTAAAATTCAACTGGGCACAATAGTTGACTTTATCAAAAGTAAGTATCCCATTGGATACTGTTCCTTCTCCAGTTATTTTTCCACCAGCATCTCCTCCAAATGCAACACGAGTACCATTTTTATACTTAAAATCTTGAAGCAAGGCATGATTGCATGTCATATGCCGGATGCACCCACTATCAACAAACCATGAATTGACATGTCTTCTTGGGCGAACCTGCATTTTCAACAATCACTTAGTTAGTGCGGCCAACCCAGGCCGAAATGGTCGTGAGTTTTCCAAATCTACCTACAACAGTGAATGAAGATGAATGTATTTTTTAATGTATTACCAAATTATTGTTACTTACTCATTGATGTGTAATTTTAAAAAGTATTTATAAATACTTGTCTATAATCTATACTACATTAATAAACAAATTAGATGGGCAAATATGTAATTTAACATTTTCCTTAAACTTTCAACATTCAGGGCAAAATCATAATTTACCTAACCCTAATTGGTTTTGAATTCGATTTAGGGTTCAATAATGCTTTCACTCCATTCCCCATTTTCATCTTCACCTGCCTTTCTTCTTTCTTTCTCCCTGCACATTTCTGCCGCTCTTCTCATCTTCATCGGCTTTGATACTGTGGTGGGATTTTGACTTTGGTTGTGTGTGGTGTGGAATCGAGCTCTCAGAGAAGGAGATGCACATATAAAGAAATCGGGAACAAATTCAACTTCCTATGTACGCCAGCAGTTCCTCCTTCAATCTTCTTTGTAGTCTTCTGCACGCTTGTGCCATTATCTTGTTGAGGTAAAGCCTAATTCATGCTGTTAAAATTATATTTCTATGTCGGTTTCGTAGTAGGTTATAATGAAACTTTAGTGATGTTAGAGAAAATCAAAATTATGTATGGTTTTGTATGTGTTTTGAAGGTTTTGAGTGTGTTTTGATTGTTTAAGTTGCAACAGAGTTTGTACGTGTAAAGCAAGAAGGTTGAGTTTGTGGTTTAACCACGCCATGCCAGATTTCGCAAGGGTTTTAACATTCCAGTTTGCTGCTCAATTCATGGTGACAACGTTCCAGACGTATGCTAATTTCGCAAGGGTTTTAAAGTTCCAGACATCAAGGATGATTATAGTTGTGAGGTATGCTAATTTCTAATTTTCATGGCCATGGTTTTTCTCCATTTTATTCTTGCATTTGAGAATGGTAGAATGTAAGTTCATGGTTTAGGAGTAACGGGCCAAGATTTTCACCTTTTAAAGGGGTGGGGTTGGGTATATTGTTTAATAATAGCTGTAAAATGATCTTATCTTGGCTTTAAAATTTTATATAGCAAGTTAGACCTTTATAATTGACTGATTAGGTTTTTATTAGAATTTTGTGCAGAACTTTCATGTTTATAATTAATCTTCTGTATGCACTCAGATATATATTTCATATTTTGTTATCTTAGGGACATAATAATCTGATCCGGTTTTATTCCATGGAAACCATGACGAAATAAGAAGTAATTAGTAATTGCGAGCCAGTGGAGATTAAACGGATCCTCACGTGTAGAAGTTCATCCAGATATCAACTCTCTGAAATGAGCCTTGGACCACAAATTTCTCCTGAGAAGCAAAAGAAGGTTTTTTTATTATCAAAATTTCTATACATATTAATGTTTTTTTGTTCTATGATCCTATGTTATCACCAACAGTTAAAAAGTATATAACAATTAGAATATTTTGTAAGTTGAGGTTATTATTCTGATTTTGGATATGATTTTGGATAATCCGGGAATTGGTATGAATGAAACCAAATTGATATTTCATAATTATGAAGAAACCGATTCAGCATCACATTTGATTATTATGTTGTAGGATCGGTCATCTAAAAACAGCCAGAAATCATAAGTTACTTCTTGGATACTTACTTGTTTATTTCGTTTTTGGTGTTCTGCAGATCTCAGCTAAAGACTTCTTCTTTTCAGGTAACGAGTTTGGTGATTATAAAAATTATTGTTACTAATATTGGATTATACATAATTTGGTATATATGCTAAATTGTTGTGTGTGAGTATCTACTTTATTGATACACTTGGGTTGTTTTGGGATTTGATTTTAATGAGGATCCTCCTTTACTTGCTTGAACTTTTTCATTTCCAATCAATTTGTTGTAAAACACTACATCTGTTGTTTAATGAATTTTTAAATGAGTCTGGGATCTAAAATACATGATGTGTATAAACTACAAAGTAGTAAAGCTTCAGAATATATTGTTTGGGAGTTGAGTTTGGTGAGGGTTCTTTTGATATTCTATTGTGCATCACGTTGTATACTTTTACCAACTATTGGTACGCATGATATTTGTTAATGCAAGTATGACTTTGTTAGTTTTTTTGTTGATCTGTGGTTAATGTGTGTTTGGGACTACTTTGTTCATTAAAATTAAAATGTTTTTGATGGTACACGACTTAATAACGTTGGCTATAATTTTTTTTCATTGAGATTGTTTCTTCGGGCGGTTCACAACAAGCAAGGTACTCGCCACACTGGGAGAAATTAAAATAATAGTAATTTTGATTTGGGTCAAGGAGATTTTGGACCAGAAGTTAAAATAATATTAATATCTTTTATTTTCAGGCTTTCAGCTGTTTACACTGTTGCCGAGAAGCATTGGTGGCTTGCTTGCAAAGGTAATTAATATGTCTCCATATCTTTTCACAAAAATAAGTTTGATTTAGGTTGTTTTGATTCGTCCCTGCTCTTAATCCATTCTGAGGTTTGATTGTAGTTTCTAACTCTTTAGAGCTTTTATTGTTGTGCAATGTTTTGAGTTGTGTATGTTGTGTAGAGTTTTGTTCTAAGTTAACTTGGATCAGAATTTGTTTGTGCGTTGTGCAGAGTTTTGTAGATTTGTTAACTTGGATCAGAATTTGTTTGTTAACTTGGAGGGGGGGAGGTTAAGCCTGCTGCTGATGTTGCTTACTATTACGATTTGTTTGGTTTCTAATTAAACATGCTTGTGCTTACTATTACGATTTGTTTGGTTTCTAAACCTGCTACTACAGTTGCGTACCTGTTTTCTCCACGAGTATTGCTTTTGTTTTTCTTTCATGACATGAAGTTAGTGATTTAGAGTGTTTATAATCAGCTAACGAATATCATGCTTAAAGCACAAGCATGTGTTGACAACCAATGACTTTAACATTGATCAGAGCGGGATTTGACTTTTAACATGATCCTAACAAGCATGTGTTGACAACCAATGTCTTTCATTTTTATTAAGTTGGCACTTTATGATTACATAATTTCCATGATTTTACTATGTGTATCTGCTACTAAACTACTATATGTTGTTTCGTGTGTGTGTGAATAACAACAGCAGCATACTGTCCTGACTGTGGCATGGGGGGGTTAACCAGCTGTTAACCATGTTGACCCATTAGTTTTATTGTAGATGTTTTTGTTTGCTGCATGCTGTTAAGGAGGTTATAATTTTGTGTGTGTACCATTTTAAAATGTGTTGTGTTGTATTTTGTTGTGTTGTGTATTTTTGTTGTCTTGTGTTGTGTTGTGTTGGTTCAAAAAAATGAAAACTAAATGTTGTTGCTGTTGATGTTGTATGAATTTTGTTGCTATTTTTGCTTTGAAGGTATGAATCTGAAAGTGTGTGTGTGAATGTGTTGTTTGTGTATGAATATGTGAATGTGTGAATGTGTATGTTGTTGCTGTTTTTTAAAAATGAATGTGTGAATGTGTATGTTGTTGTTGCTGCTGTGTTATGTGTTTGTGCTGTTTATGTTGTTTATGATTTTTTTGCTTTTTTGCTGTTTATGTTGTTTGTTGGTGTTTATGTTGTTTGTTGCTATATGAATGTATGAATATGGGGGTGGGGGGTAATCTGAATGTGGTGTTTATTGTATGTGCTGTGTTGTGTTGTGTTGTGTTGTGTGTTGTGTATTTTTGTTGTGTTGTGTTGTGTTGGTTCAAAAAAATGAAAACTGAATGTTGTTGCTGTTGATGTTGTATGAATTTTGTTGCTGTTTTTGCTTTGAAGGTATGAATCTGAAAGTGTGTGTGTGAATGTGTTGTTTGTGTATGAATATGTGTATGAATATGTGAATGTGTATGTTGTTGTTGCTGCTGCTGTGTTGTGTGTTTGTGTTGTTTTTGCTGTTTATGTTGTTTATGATTAACAACAGCAGCAGCTGCTGCACACGAAAACAGTTGATGAAAACCAGTGTTCAGATGCAAGTTGTTTTTGCTGTTTATGTTGTTTATGATTAACAACAGCAACAGCTGCTGCATACATTTACATTTTAGTTGCTATTTAGATACATTCAAGGAACCCAGTGTTCAGATGCAAGTTGGCCTTGGTCTGGTAGGTTAGGCTGATCGAGTGATTGGTCTTGAGGCTGGTTGGGGGCAGAGATGGTATCCTCACCTTTTGGAGCATTAAGGCTGTCTGAATTTGGTGCCACAAGACCCTTGTGTTTGATGTTGCTACAAACATATAAGCTTTTGGTTCTACAGCAAAAGCTCTACATTTGATGCCTCTAGCACCTCTTTCTATGGATCAAGCACTCTAGCTTTTGGTGGTTCAAGTACTCCGGCGTTTGGTTCATCAATCACACTAGCATTTGGTACTGCAAGCACTCCAGCATTTGGTACTTCAAGCACTTCCTGTTTCTTGTATTTATTTTGTATGAATGTGTGAATTTGTTTTTGATCATTTTGTCATATGTTTCTTCACATCACCTGATGTTTTTGATCAATCAATACATAAAACAACTAAAGGCATACATATAGACTGTTTTTAAGAAAAGGAAACAACTTTTTGAACAAAACAAGTTTATAAATCATAAAAGTCATATTTACACATTGAGAGTTTATAAAAAGTAAACTACTTTTGATAGCAAACTGTAAACCAGATTGACTCATCACCAAACTGTTTTGAATGTGGAGTGGGGGGGTTAAATATGAATGTGGCGTGTGTGTTGTGTGAATGTGTGTTTTTTTATGCCGGGGGGGGGGGGTGGTGGGGGGTGAAATTTGATGCTATTGGGTAAAATTGAACTACTTACTCATAGAAAGTATTGTCTCTTTTTACATGTTCTGTATTTAGTTAGGTCATCTTGTAAGATGTGTGTGTGAGATTTCAGTGAACTACGCGCCATGGTTGGTCGTGCATGTGAGATATTTTTTTGTGTGTTGTGCACTTTCTGATCAACATAATAAACTATGTACATACATGCACAAGTTATATTTTTTTTATTCACTTCATGATGTAGACTACATGGTTTGTGCCCTAAATGTTGTTTCTGTTCTGTTACAATGCTGCTGTGGTTTCTGTTCAGTTACAAGGTTGTTGCGATTTTTGCTCTCTTACAAGGCTACTTATATGCAACTGTTACATAGCAGATTTGGTTGATATACGGCTTCTGTTTATGGTTTATTAACAAGGCTGCTGATCTTTCATTTTTTGTTACAAGGTTGCTGCTGTTTGTTTTTGATATATCCATAAGCCAAAATTGCACACATAGCATATCAGCTGCTAGTTTTGTTCTATGTTACATCAGCACCATATTGTGGTGTCAGTTATGGTATGATCTGTCACACCCCCAATTTCCACTAACGGAGTTCTACCGTTCAGGGCGTGACATGCCAGGATCTCATTGCCATTAGTTACGTTGGAAGACCTCTTTATGAATTTAAAAACCAACATTTATAAAAATCCAAGTTTAAAATAAGTTTCAGTGCGGAAGCATAAATAAAATCCAAACATCCAATGCGTAAACCACGCGTCCAAAAACCAAGTTTAAATAAAGATAAAATAAAATAAGTTTTGAATGCAGCTAAGACTCAACCAAGCATGCTCCTAATCCGTGCACAGTACCTGAGAAAGACATGCTAAATCGTGTCAACACTAGGTTGGTGAGTTCACAGGTTTAGATAAGTAAAAATACAACAACAGCCAATAATGTAAAATACAATTATATCGTTGGGTAGCGAACCCAGTTTCATTGATAGGTTCAAATGGATCGATATCGCTCAAATGATCAGAATGAAATAAGTACACAAACAAACAGTTCAATCAGCAACACAATTCATTACTAAATAATTCTCTTTGTATTGATGATCAAAGCAAGGTTGTAGTACAAAATGCAGGAGAATGTAATCACACACAGTTAATTCTCTCTCTAACGTGTAATGCGATCTAGACTCTCTCACTAACATTCTCTTACTACATGCTTTATGCAACAATACATTTAGGGAAAATAACAAAATAAACCCTAAACTATACAATTTGTATAAAACAAAGTACAAAGTAAATCTTAAACGAAAATAGCCCTAACAGTACTCCCCCTAAGATTTATCTTTGGACTTCAAAAATCTTCAACAGTTTTCATCTTTTGCTTTTCAGCTCCAATCTCTCACCAATCTTCAGTCTCTTCTTTAACATCCAGCAACTCCTTTCCTTTGTATTCTTCTTGTCTTTTAATGCTTCCTCGATGCATGACTTGAACTTTTCAGCGATCTTTGCTTGTCTTGGCTTTGATTCATTTGTAAGGATGATGCAGTCATTCATGCGTTTCAGAGTATCAAGAGTTAAACCTGCAAAATCAATGTTAGCGTAAAATTCATATGGCATTTCTTGACCTTTGGCTTGCACTTCTAATGTACCCTTCGTAGTCACACGCATAAACTCAATCTCTGGAATATCCACCTTCACAAGGTTAGCATTGAGTAATGCCTTCCTTAGACGAATTTTCTCAGAAGCAGCTGCAATCACTTCAATCATCACCACAAACAATTTCCGATCAGCTTCAGCAATTTTATCTTTGCACTTCTCCATTGTATAATTTCGCAAATGATCGATGTAGGATGGATGTAACAACTTCAGCTCGAACGTGCTAAATAATGTAATCATATCCTTATCCCAGTCATCCAAATTTCGTACCAGTTTCAGCTCATAAGTTTCCTGATTGTAGAAAAACTTCAGAATTGGTTTTGTCGCTTGTGTACCATCGATCACTTTCAACCCCGGATCTGTCACTTTATCAAAGTATTCAACCGAAAACTCTTCTAAATACATGTCACGCACCACCAACTTCTTTTGTTTCCTCTTTTTCTTTGATTGAACATATGCACTGTCTTCTTGTTGTCCTCTAAACTCCAAGTATTTCGGCAAACGGCTTATCCCAGCATCTAACAACATCGCACATTTATCACCACGCTCAGCATGCGTGTGATTAATCAATCTTAGTTTGTGCAACTCCTTCAAATCTTGCACTTCCAACTTGAAAATACTTGAGTAATAATGGTAAACATCGCATAAACCATTAACTCGTTTAATCAAAAATGCATCAAACACTTCGTCATATTTCCATGCTATGATTTTCACCTTCTTGGATTTTTCCGGCACGATCATAGAATCAAGCAGTTCAGCAACGGACTGTCCTTTGCTCAGCAGAGATCTAACAACATCTCCTGCTGTGGCAGATTTATGCCATGATTCTCGTACATCCATAGGAATATTGTATGATTTCAGCTCACTCGGAAACATGTCGATCAATTCTTTTCTCTTTTTGTGCGCATCTTCTGGTAAAGCCATCACCGTTATCTCCTTGGGTTCGAGTACCTTGTATCTTTTTGTCAGCTCATAGTATTGAGGGTTGTTGTAATCCAGGTAAAACATGCGGTTATACATTTTCTCCGTCTTCATTAAACTTATTACAATCTTCTTCAGCGATTCATGTTTCAGTCTCTTCAAAGTTTTATATGGATAGTTCCTCGAACTTAACCATTCGCGCATGTTTCTGGACGACATTTCTTCTGGATTTTGATGATAAAGCTCTTTTGGAGGTAAATCATCAATATTCAGGCTTTCTTGGAGTGGTGTCCATTCACCCATCTCAACAACAAACTCTTTCTCATCAGCAGTTGCTTTGTCTTGAACATTTAAGCACTTCTCATATTCTTCATTGATTTGACTCACAGTCAGTCCATTCAAATACACAGGATTATACTTCATCTTTTCTAAATAAGCAAAACGTTCAGGCAGATCAGCTGGTATCTCATCATCTGGATTAGTTTCAGGTTCAGCTTCAGGTTCAGACTCAGTAAAATCTATGTCATCCAAATCATCCAGTGCCTCTATCATCGGTGCAGTTTCAGTTTGAACCGGCTCAAACTGAAATGCTTCTTCAGCCACAGTTTCTGGCACATCTTCAACAACTTCAACTACTTCAGGCACTTTCGCTACCAATACAGATTCAGATTGAATCGGCTCAATCTGAACTGCTTTCTCAGTTTCACTTTCCTTCACAAATTCATCCACCTTCGCTACCTCAGATACTTCAGCTTCAATTACAGATTCAGATTGAATCGGCTCAATCTGAACTGTTTCTTCTATTCTAGCTTTCTTTGCACAAACTTCTTCACCAGTGATCTCAGGCACAGCATCTAACTTACGTTTTCCCTCAGCTTTGTCAGAAATGACAGTATCAGCGGCTTCATCGGGAATAGGGACAAATTCTTCACATGGTTCTGTCACAGTCTTAGATCGTTGTGATCTAGTTTGATAGACTGTGACGTCCCTAGGAGTCTCAGACACTCCAACGTCTTCTTTTACCATAAAATCCTTATCCGATTCTGAACTCACAGCTTCCTCCTCTTTTATCCAGTTCTCCAATACTTCTTTTTCAGCACGTAAAGTGTTGCATTCTGCTTGCAACTCCTCATAATCAGCCTTTAATTGCTCATGATCAGCCTTTCAGTTTTTCATAATCCTCATCTAGTGCCTTAAAAATTTCTAAGTTTTTCTGATGCGTAGCCCAAAACTCTTCCAATCTTTTCTTCTTTCTTTCATTAGACGCTTTCATCTGCTCATTAGCATCTAAGAGTTTGGCTACCATCCTTTCCAAATGAAAAACTTTGTTTTCTTCTTCGTTCAAATCAACATCTGATGCAACCTTAGGTGAAGACTCCTTTGGTTCATCAATGTGTTCAGCTGCTCTGGAGGATGTGGCAATATCAACTGGATCAGAAACAATCATACACTCTTCAGCATCATCGATTGTCTGTGCCACAATCTCCACTTCAGCAGCAACTTCTTTTGCAATCTGTACAATGTCCACTTTCTCTGGCACATTTACATCTTCAATAACATCCGGTTTCTCAACTAACACAGGCTCAATCACAGACTTAGATCTTCGAGATCTTGAATATTGAACATTAATATCCTTAGGAGCATCAGCAACAATTTCTTCAACTGCTTTCTCCACTTCAACTGGTTCATCAGTCACTATCTCAACATTTTCTGTTTCAATCTCCATTGGTTCATTACCCTCAATATTTTCAGCCTCCTCTGGAACAGATTCAGCACTTTCTTCTTCTATAATATCATCATTTCCATCATCAACACTATCATCATCACTATCATCCTCACTTTCACTATCACCATCATCACTTTCATCATCCTCAGACTCATCTTCCTCTTCTGGATGTCGAGCAAAATACTCATCATCATCCAACAGATTATCAGGCACCTCATCAACTAGGTCCTGTGGATTCACAATCTCGCCATTTGATATGTGATGATACACAATCTCAATATCCTCCTCATTGTTTGCTATATCCCGCATATAGTCAAACATTTCCACATTTGCAACATTTCCTATACTCATCTTCCTGTATGTTAAGTCATTCATGTCCTCAGTATATAAAATCCCTCCAGCAAAACCTTCTTCTCTGATGATTGGATGAGCAATGTTAATCATCAGTTGCAAGAATCTGGATACATGAGAAACTTGAATCTTTTGCCCTTTACTAAATTGAACACAAATCCCTTCATTATCCACTTTGACATGTTGAACGGCTTGTTCTCAGCAATAGCAACAATGGGGGATGCAATGTCAGAAGGAAAATTGTCAAAGCCAGCACTCCTTCTTGACATGCATTGTTGTATTACATAGCAAAGTAACTTCCACTTCTTTCCCAACCGAGCTCTAACAAACTGCGATTTTGGAAATATGGGAGGATGACCCATATTTACAAAACATGCCTGACACTCAGCAGTAGTCAGCTCGTCATTGGCACCAGCTTCATCATCATCAATCCCTAGAGCTGTTCTGATAGATTCTTCAGAAACAGTTAACTCTAAATCTCTTGTGATGTTTCCTCTAACAACAATCACACCTGCTTCATCAGTAACCACCTCAGCTGTCCTCCAAAAACTCTTGATGAGTCTTGCATATATGACAGATTTTGCACACATAGCATACACATATTTCGTTCTTTTGATGAATCTAATCATATCTCTATAACCTTCAGTCTCTGGAATGGATTCATCCAAGCATGCCACTAGATTGTGCTTAGGCTCAAACTTCAAATTCTCCATCTGTTTGACAAAAACAAGACAAGTCAGTTAAATTCTTCATTGATAAATTTCAAATTTACATAAGTGTTTGAACAAAAGTTATAATGTAAAGCAATTACATAATCATTTTAACACCTATGTTGATCTAACAATCTGATTTTGATCATTTTGTTTAATAAAAACCTTTGTGAATCAATGATCATACAACACATTACACTTAACAGTTTATTCACTTAAGAACATAAATCTGAAATTTTTAAAATGAAGTTGTTTAACATGTTTAAGCTCAATTTTAACAATCATTTGTCAATTTTAGCACATATTTTATCATTTTGAAGTTAACCCTTAAGAACTTTCAAAAGGTCATCAATGGCGGTTCGACAATAATGAGCAAATTTGAGTTGATTTAGTTGATTTTAAGCAATTTGATGCAAATTAATGGATGAAAGTTGATAATCGACAGTTTTTACACTTAAAACAACATTCGATTTCAGTTTTAACACCAAAAATCAAAGTGTCGATTCAGTGATCAAAGTACTATTCATCATCATTTTTCGTTTTAACGATCGATTTGCAGGTTTATCAAGGTCGAATCACTTAAAATATACCTTATTCAATCAATTAAACTTGTTACAGATCAAACGATTGAAATAAAGTATGAACGATTTGAGCTACAGGGGATTTTGCTTGAAACTTTAGTGAAAAAATGATAAGTGTAGTGAAGAGGCGGGTTTTTATATGGTTGAAAAATTATGTCAAACACATTAGACGGGTAAACAATTGGGACAGGTAAGCATAAAAAGCCCAATAAGCCTAGACGGGTCATGCACTGTTGAGCCGCGTCAAACACTGTTGGGACGGGTCAAGTGCTTGAAACAGGTCACAACATGGACGGGTCAACATAAAAACATGCAAAAACACTTGGACGGGTCATTCACTGTAGAGACGGGTAAGTTACTGTAGAGACGGGTCAAGGTTAGGAACAACTACACCTGTTTTGGTTTTAACCATCACCCGGCTACATAGTAGTCTTCTTCATCACCCGGCTTACTTTTCTTCATCACCCGGCAACATAGTGATCCTTTTCATCACCCGGCTTGCTTTTCTTCATCACCCGGCAACACAGTTGTTGTTCTTTACCCGGCTACACAGTCTTCTTCACTTACATGGCAAGATAAAGACTTCTTTCTTTTACCCGGTTGTACAGTGTCAACACTTCATTACCCGGCTGTATAGTAACACAACTTGTCACCCGGCAGATATCAATGACTTCTTCACCCGGCTGTATAATGACTTGTTCATTACCCGGCAGCACAGTAGCCATAATATCTTTGCCCGGCTTCACTTCTTTTCACCCAATCACCCGGCTCATATCAGACACAACAGCTTTACCCGGCTGAATAGTGTCTTCATTACCCGACTAAACAGTTGTTTCTGATATCTTCACCCGGCGACAACACTTGAGCAATTTTTCTCAATTTTCTCATCTGTTGACTTTTCAATTGCATTTATTGCACCTGCAAACATTCTCGACATATTAATTAGACAAGACATCCTTATTAGGGTTTGTCATATTAAATATCAAAAATCTAATACAAGTCAACAAATATTAATTCTCATTAAATCCCTTTTTCTTTTTCTTTGATTTTTCTTGTAAAAATGTTTTTGCATAACCAAAATTTCTATATCCTGAAGCAATTTCTTAAAAACATATCACAAGACCTTGGGTTTGTTTTTAACACATCCAATACATTTGCTTTTCATACCACATCATCTTGTTCATTCAAAACACACTTATTCAAAAATATTTTTGGATTTTTGTAAATAATTTTCTTCTTCACTTATTCTCCCCCTAAACTTGAAATTTCTTGAAATTTTTAAGTTTAACAAGGATGTCGATGTGTCAATAAAGATTCCATATGCCTGCACACACAAAGCACACACATTAAAATAAAGACGTATGCAATGCAATGAATCAAAATATCGCAGTGAGATCATACCACACATTATCTGAACATGTTTTGCAAATTTTGAATAGACATTTGACTTATGTTTGATTGAGTGATGATATGAAAACATACCAATTAGCTCGAGTTGACACACTTACTTTTTCAGTATCATGATGAGATTAAGGTTTGATTAAAATGACTTATGTGACCCACATGTATACATATGTCAACATATTTCCTTATCAATCACCACCTGAATGCATATTGCACAAAACCTGGTCACTTACAATCATAAACAGTGTGGAATCTGGGTTCTATTCGGATTTGGTCCACTTTGGGACTTCTTTTGATTCCATTTTGGAATTTTAATTTCCTATCGTTCCCCTTGGGAATCTTCTGAATTCCTTTTTGGAATTTTTGTTTGGTGATGGTCCACATTTGGGACTCTTTTTGTTCCAACTTTGGGAATCTTTTGCTGCACCTTGAAGCTCAAAAGAGACTTCGTGTGAGACTTCAGGTCTGTGGGTACCACAACAAAGAAGCTCACGATGCGGTTCATCACACTGAATAGACTGCATCGTTACCCGATCATGCACAACTATCATCACAAACAATGCATCAAAAGATATATATCTAGACATGTAATGGAACTTAACACAAAAATCATTAAGTTTAGATTTGTCAACAATGAACTTACTTTTTCAGTCTAATTGCCTGAGCTGTCTCGCACATCAATTAACATTCATCAGTCTTTATTAAAAATAATGAAACAAATAATGTCTAGTGTACTATCATTTCTCACTTTTTGCAATATAGATTCTTATGACATGATATTTTCTTTTTCTTTTTGCTTTTATATTTTGTTTTTGCTTTTCTTTTTCATGCACACACACAATGCAAAACGATAAAATAAAAGACAAAGGAATCAATACTTGACATCGAATTATTATATTTTTGACTTTTATATTTTCTGATTTTTGTTTGATTTTCAAAAATTAGAATTAATCATGGTTTATTAACCCTATGGATTGAATTAAGAATTCAAACCGTCCTGGCAAAAAGGATTTTGTGAAAAGATCTGCCAGTTGTTTGTCGGTATGAACTTTAATCAAAATTATTAAACCTTTTTCAGAGTTGTCTCTGAGAAAATGATATCGAATTTCGATATGTTTGGTTTTTGAGTGTTGAACAGGATTAGCAGTAATGAACATAGCAGCAGTATTATCTATGTAAATAGGAGTTTTGAGAAAGTTAAACCCGTAGTCAAGCAATTGGTTTTGTAACCACAAAACTTGAGAACATCCTGCAGATGCAGCGATATACTCTGCTTCAGCTGTGGATACAGAAACGTTGGTCTGCTTTTTGCATTGCCAAGAAACAAGTCTAGGACCCAGAAATTGACATCCACCCGTAGTCGATTTCCTGTCAGGAGCACACCCACCAAAGTCACTATCAGAATAACTATATAATTCAAAATTGCCTTCATAAGGATACCATAACCCGAGATTCGGTTTCCCTTTAAGGTATTTGAAAATACGTTTAACAGCAACCAGGTGCGACTCTTTTGGATCAGACTGATATCTTGCGCACACACATACAGCATACATAATGTCTGGCCTTGATGCAGTAAGATACATCAGTGAACCAATCATTGATCTGTATAGTGTTTGATCAACAGATTTGCCTTTCGGATCCGGCTGTATCTTGCAATTCATATCATATGGCGTTCGAATAGTCTGACAATCTTGCATCTTGAACTTTTTCAGCAACTTCTCAACAAACTTTGATTGGTTGATAAAAATTCCGTCTGCTGATTGTTTTACTTGCAATCCGAGAAAGAAATTAATCTCCCCCATCGAACTCATCTGAAATCTTGACTTCATGATTTCTTCAAACTCTTTGCACATGGACGCACTGGTTGATCCAAAGATGATATCATCCACATACACTTGAACACATAAAAGATCTTCATTTTCCCGCTTCATAAACAAAGTTGGATCAATCTGACCTCTTGTAAACCCATGTTCTAGCAAATGTTTAGATAACGTCTCGTACCAAATCCTTGGAGCTTGATGTAGACCATATAAAGCTTTGCTCAATTTGTATACACGATGTGGATAATCAGGATCTTCAAAACCCGGAGGTTGTCTGACATATACATCATCGGTAATTGGTCCATATAGAAAAGCGCCTTTAACGTCCATTTGGTACACTTTGAACTTCATGAAAGAGGCATAGGCTAGAAAAACGCGAATAGCTTCAAGTCGAGCGACCGGAGCAAACACTTCTTCATAGTCAATACCTTCTTCTTGAGTGTAACCTTGTGCAATAAGTCTCGCTTTGTTTCTCACAACAATACCACGTTCATCTGACTTGTTCTTGTACAACCATCTTGTACCAATCGCATTTTCTCCTTCAGGTAAGTCCACTAATTTCCAAACCTCTTGTTTGCGAAATTAAAGTAACTCCTCTTGCATGGCTTCAATCCAACTATTATCCTGTAACGCCTCTGAAATGTTCTTTGGTACCACTTGAGAAAGAAGACATGAATAAAGACAAACATTTGCTTGCTCAGTTTGACTTCTTGTAGTTCTCTGATTCAACGGCCCAATAATCTAAGAGACAGGGTGTTTCTTATGAATTCGATGAGTTGGTATAACATCACCTTGCACTTGACTCTCCAGATTAGACTGATTCAGATTCGGTAGATCTTGTAGAATTTTAGAAACATGCGGAGTGAAACTAGGAACTTGTTCTGGTGAATTGATGAAGTAGTCAAACGATTCTGGAATAACTTCAACATTCGGATCTGATGATGGTTGATTTTGAACAGATCCACCATCATTAGGAGAATTTTGTGGATTAACATCATCACCAAGAATATTTGATTCTTGATCTTCTTGAGAACAAGAAGGACCCGGAGCTTGACTGGATACTCCTTGATCAGGATTATGAAATGACATGAACGGATACTCAGAATTAAGATTGCTATCATCGTCATTGTCAGAATCATCGCTGAAACATCCCAAGTCTCCTGATTCTTTTCTCGAGTTTCCTGAAAAATCAAACAAGTTAGAATTGAAAGATTTTGATAGCGAATCTAAATCAAACAACCATTCGGGACCATGCGCCACTGACGGAAACGAATTTTCTAAAAACTTTACGTTAATAGTTTCAATAACAGTATTTGTTTTGCTATTTAAAACCCGATAAGCTTTAGAAACAGACGAGTAACCAAGGAAAAATCCATCGTCAGATTTTGACTCAAATTTCCCGAGATGATCACTTAAATTTAGAATCGATACAGGACAACCAAATGCTTTCAAGTAAGAAATATTCGGTTTTCTTCCAAACAATAACTCATAAGATGTTTTATTTTTATCCTGAACCAATAATGTCCTGTTTTGTACAAAACACACAGTAGCAATAGCTTCGTCCCAAAATGTGATAGGGATTTTGGCATCTGCGAGCATGGATCTTGCTGCTTCAATCATTGTCCGATTTTTCCGTTCCGCAACCCCGTTTTGTTGAGGCGTTCTTGGAGCACTAAATTGTCTCGCAATTCCTTTTTCTGCACAAAACAAATCAACATTAGCGTTCTTAAATTCTGTTCCATTATCACTTCTCAAGATTTTCACTTTACAATCCAACTGATTTTCAACTTTGACAATAAACTCTTTTAACAACTCAGCAGTTTCAGATTTAACATGCAAGAAATAAACCCAAAAAAAATCTAGTAAAATCATCAATGATGACAAAACAGTAAGACTTCTTTCCGATGCTTTGAACATTTGTTGGTCCGAAAAGATCCATATGTAGCATCTGCAAGGGTTTTGAAAAGGAGTTTTCTGGCTTGGACTTAAAAGACATTCTGTGCTGTTTTCCTTTCAAACAGGCTGGACAGAGATCTGTTGTAGAAAACTTCTTTGATGGTATTCCCATAGCATGATTTCCAGTCACCAGTCGGTTCATGTTTCTGAAGTTTGAATGGCCCAGCCGTCTATGCCAAAGCTGACTCTCATCATTTGAAGCATGTGCAATGAGACAAGTAGTTCCGGTTTCAGCATCAATCTGCGACATATCAATCTTGTATACATCACGATCTCTTGGAGCTTTAACCACCACCCATTCATTGTCAATCTTGAAACCTGGTTTGAGTATATAACAAAAAGAATCATCAAATAAAGTTGAATAAGATTTGTCACAAATTTGAGATACACTTAGCAAATTAAAGTTCAACTGTGCACAGTAGTTGACTTTATCAAAGCTAATGACCCCATTTTACACGGTTCCTTCTCCAGTTATTTTACCACCAGCATCTCCTCCAAATGCAACATGTGTACCATTCTTCAGCTTAAAGTCTTGAAGCAAGGCATGGTTGCCTGTCATATGTCGGCTACACCCACTATCAACAAACCATGAGTTAATAGGTCTTCGAGGGCGTACCTGCATTTCAACAATCACTTAGTTAGTTTGGTCAACCCAGGCCCACATGGTCTTGGGTTTTCCGAATCTATCTGTAGCAGTAACTTGTTGATAATGAAGATTTTGAAAATTTGTTTCATTTGAGAGATTTGGTTGAAAACTGTTTCGCCCAACGGCTTGATTTTGCTTTCTTCTCAAAGCAATGAACCCTCTCCTCTAACTTAGGATCAAGGTTATTTTCAAATTCTGATTTCTTACCATCAAAGCTCTCGGTTTAAAACTGTTAACCTGCACATTTCTTGATGAAAAGTTATTAAAACCAGAATTGTTTTGATTGAAATTTCTCAACACAGGAGAATGACTTTGATTAACATTTTGAAAACCAAATGACTGATTTCTTTGAAAATTTGGAAACGGAGTCATTTCTCTTGATGAGTTTTTCCGAAAGAAACAATCTTTTGTGTCATGGTTTCTTCTTTCACAGATATCACAAAATTTGTTATAAAAGCATTCCTCTGAAGAATGATTTCTTTTGTCACAATAACTGCAGTACCTGTTAAAGAAACATTCAGCAGTAGCATGATTATAACGATCACAAATCTCATAATGTTTCTTGCTAATCCTAAAGAGCCGATTGTTAACTTTTGATGTTGAACCCACTCGTGATTCATTATCAGTTTTGTTCGGTTTTAGATTAACTTGATTCTTTTGTGGAGATTTTGATTGTGATTTTGCTTGCTTGGGAACTTGGTTCGATTTTAAAACATTAACAGCGGAAGACTTAGGACCTGAACCTGTTTTCAGACCAGAGTTAGATTTGATTGAAGAATTGATTGGTTTACCATAAGATCCGTTCAAATCAAAAGTTCCTGCAGACAAAAACTTAATTGTTTTACCTTTTGACACTTTCTGCTTGACAGGTTTGACTTTGTCAGTTTTGACAATTTGAGCTTTGGTTTTGTCATTCGATTTTATGACACTTTTACCTTTCGAAGATTTTGTTTCAGATTGATTGACTGTTAAATTCGATTTCTGCACCTTCGCTTTTGAAACTTCAGTCTGTTTCACTTCTTTCTTCTTGATCAGTTGATCAGCAACTTTCGCTTTCTGTTCATTCTTCCACCTGATGTATTCAGGATCATTGTATCTTGAAAATTCACCTTCTTCCTTCACCTTTCCTTCCTGCTTGGGATTCAGTTCAGGATATTCAATAAGTTGAATCAGAACAGGCTCTGATTTGTTGCTAGCTTCATCATCAGCTTCAGTCGTCACGGCATCATCATCTTTCAAACTCTCAATCAACACTTTAGATCCTTCGGATTCGGATTTACTTCTTTGAATTTCTTTGAATTTTCGTTCATTTTCAGGTGAATGATCAAATTCATTGAAGTTTTCAGGTAAAGTTTGTGTGATTGAATTAGGCATTGGTTCATGAGTGAAACCCAATCCTAGTTTGGTTTTGTTACCTCTTTCACTGATAAGTTGTTTAACCATAGTTTTACAACTTTTCACCTTTGTTAATTCCACTTGCGTGACAGCATGAGCAACTTTTTCTTGTTCAAAGTTCTTTGTCATTTCTTCAAGTTGTTTTGTTACCAGTTCCAAATCTTTTAAGGTTTTGTTCCATGATTCTTTAAGTGACAATATCTTCTCATCAGCAATTTTGTGATCAATTTTAAGTTGTTCATGAGTTTTCTCATGTTTACTTAATTTATCACCAATTTTAAACGAATGAGTACGATAATGTTCTACTTGTTGAATGCATTGTTCAGAACATAACCTACCTCTAACATCATCAGGCAAAGGAACATAGTTAGGGGGTAAATCAGTACTAACCTTTGGTTGTTCGGTAGATGATGAAGACTCACTGGATGTAGCCATCAGCGCAATTTCTGGTTCAGATTCTTCAACAGGATCTGACTTTGCACTCCAGTCATATTCCTCAGAATCTTCACTCACAGTATCAATTAGTTTACCATCCCCTTCTTCAGACCAATCTTCCTCAATTTCACACACTAATGCCAGACTAGATGTAAGATCAGATGTAAACTGTTCTGCATAAGCACTCCAATCATATCCATCTTTCACACTCACTACCAGTGCTTTGGTCTGATCTTCTGGCTTCTTGCCTTCATCTTCCAGTTTTGGCATGGGAAGACTTTGATATGGCTTCTGTAGAAAACGTTGATTCCTCTGTTGATAGCTTGAAGACTGTTGCGAGCTTTGACCTTGACCTTGATTCTGTCCACTTGAACTTGATTGATCATTGTAATTCTGATTCTTAGGAGCTTTGCATTCCCTTGAAAAATGACCATAACAGTTACAGTTGAAACATCTGGCCTTCGATTTGTCAAAACCAACTGTCTTGTTTGCATGAGGCTTGTAGCTTCGGTTAACATATGCATGTTTCTGAGTTCGATATGCAACCATCACCATTTGCCAATTCAAATCCATTTCCTCAACGTCATCAGGATCCATTTCAAAAAGATCTTGAAGAACAACATCCATCTGAGACAAATGACTTCCTTGATAAGCTTGAAAGCTTGCCATGAACGCAGTAAAAGCAGTCTTCGTCTCATCATCTTGTAACAAGATGTTCATTACATCTTTTACTTTTGTTTGAACATTCGAACTTTGATTTTCTGCTTGATTCTTCAGATTCTGACTTTGAACTTGAGCTCTTGGTGGAGATTGAGGTTGAGAATAAGTTGGTGAATTTGGAATGTATGACGAATCAGTATAAAAACTTGCACCAACAAATAAATCACCCTCATCTTCAAACTTAGTTGCATCTTGTGCAAGAAATGCGTTCTCCACAGTATTAGCAGGATTCACAATATATTTGTATTGTGCATGTGAACCAGTTCTATCAGTGTTTCTAGAACTTTCATCAATTTCTACTTCCTCTATCTTTGCAATGAGCAGATCCAAATCCATCGGAAACTTTTCAGTATGCTTCAGTAGTGTCACAGTTTGTTTCCAAGATGATGGAAGAGCACATAGTAATCCGTCATTCAGGTCTTGAAGATCTCTCTTTGCACCAACATTAGTCATTTCAGTAGTCAGATGAACAAACCTATTCATCATCTGGTGCACAGATTCTCCAGCAATGTGTTCAAATAACTCCAATTGTCTCTTCAGCTTTTGTTTCTTGAGACTCCTGAGTTGTTCACCTCCTTCACATATTGACTTCAAGGCTTTGAACAATGTATAACCCGTCTGATAAGTATCCAACCTTGACAGTACTTGTAGTGGCAACCCTTTACACATCAAAGAGTAGGCTTTGCTATCATTCTTCACTTTCCTTAAATCTTCAGCTGATAAATTATCTTCTGGATAAGGTTCAGTAGAGTCTTTGGTGTAGGTACTTGCACTATCCGGAGCTGTCTGTGTAGGTATGTGAGGACCCTTATCAATTGACTTCCAAAGATCATTGTCTCGAGCAAAGATGATGCTTCAGTCTAATTGTCCAATTCTTGAAATCTGCACGATTGACAAGTCTAGGAACACGGTTATTAGAATCATCATTA
This sequence comes from Tagetes erecta, assembly GCA_030867185.1. Classification (NCBI taxonomy): domain Eukaryota; kingdom Viridiplantae; phylum Streptophyta; class Magnoliopsida; order Asterales; family Asteraceae; genus Tagetes; species Tagetes erecta. Next base: position 25,571,543 of record CM061495.1, on the reverse strand, counting down.
GGTGCCATTTTAACAATTTTTGAAGAAATATTTTTGTTTTTTTTTAAATTTTGAAAAGAAATAGTTAAAATACTAAAACAAAGACAAGTAATTAATGACAAGATAAGAAAACAAGGATTAAAACAACTAAAAATGAGTCACACGGCTGAACAGTGAAAAATTCTTCTTCACCCGACTGAACAGTGATTTTTCTTCTTCACCCGGCTGAGAAAAGTCTTCACCCGTCAAAACAGTTGACCCGGCTTAACAGTTGTAACCTTGGTAATCTTCACCCGGCAGAACAGTTACCCGGCTGTAGAGAAATAACTTGACACGGCAACAAACTTGACCCGGCTAGAACTTGACACGGCAAGAAGGCTTTACACGACTGAACAGTTGTTGATCACACGGCAGCAACGTTGTTTACCCGGCTGAACAGTTGATCACCCGTTTGAACAGTAGTCAGTCACCCGGCTAGAATGTTGATCACCCGGCTGAACAGTTGATCACCCGGCTGAACAGTTCTTGATCCGGCTGAACAGTAGAACCTTTTTCTTGCAAATTCTTTACCCGTCTAGCACAAAATCCTTTACACGGCTGCACAGGACCTAATTTTGTTCACAAATCTAAGTCCAAAGGAATTTGTCTAAGTCAAAATTATCACCCGGCTAATTAATCTTCAACCAGTTCATCCTGTTCATCATCTTCATCATGAGAAATTTTCTGGGTATATCAAAAACTTGTCCAATTTCTTCAAAAATCACACACAAGCAGCGAAATACACCGATTATCAATCCCTAATCTCAATCAATCCAAAACATGATCAAATTTTGATGAATTTGAGCAAAATTTCGATCGAACAGTAACTTTTTCTTTCTTCTTAATTCCTCAGATCTGATGATAATCTGATGGAATTTGCACAATTGTTGTGAATTAGAAGTGATTGCGATGATAAATCACAACTAAAAACAGCAACAATTCATTCAGATCATGATTTTTTAGCAATATTGTAGTGTTTTGCTTGATGAATAGCGAAGAACACAATACCAACAGCTCTGATACCAATTGATAGGTTCAATTGGATCGATGTCGCTCAAATGATCAGAATGAAATAAGTACACAAACAAACAGTTCAATCAGCAACACAATTCATTACTAAATAATTCTCTTTGTATTGATGATCAAAGCAAGGTTGTAGTACAAAATGCAGGAGAATGTAATCACACACAGTTAATTCTCTCTCTAACGTGTAATGCGATCTAGACTCTCTCACTAACATTCTCTTACTACATGCTTTATGCAACAATACATTTAGGGAAAATAACAAAATAAACCCTAAACTATACAATTTGTATAAAACAAAGTACAAAGTAAATCTTAAACGAAAATAGCCCTAACATTCTTATTATTTAAGCGTTTCGATACCGAGCTGACTGAGATTTATATGCGCCTCGACACCATTGCTAACAACAACAATGGACCAACAACATAGGACAATTCACACCTACCCGGCTCCCAGCCGAGGGTGGGGTTTGTCAAACCCAGTAGTACTACCCGAATTTCCTCGCTATACCCCGTATATTAACGGCTCGAAGATTTAGTGAGGACTTTAACAACTTGTTATGATTCACGCTTAATAATCAAGAGATATAAAGTAAATACCATTATCAAAATTAGTTTCGTGCATGTTTTCTCCCCCAACAGGAAAATAGTAAAAGGGGTTGTGAAACTCACCTTAGTTTTGCGCAGCTACAAATAATTAGCAGAAATTATAATTTCCAAGTTCAACCAACAACCTGCTTGAGTTCTACTAATTAGATATAAATTACTCTAATAGAGTTCACTTTCGGTTTTCGCGTTCCCCAAAACTAATGCTTTATATATTTTCAAAGCGTTTAATCATGCATATTACATATAACTTTATAAAACTGGATTTCATAACGCTCCAACATATTCATAATTGTCATATAAAGCGTATACCATCTACCGCATACCCTGATGTACATATCACAATTTAAAACATCATGTTAATATTGTTGAGTCTGAAAATGATAGTCTATATTATCAATGTAGTCAAAGTCACCAAAGTCAATGTCATGATTAAAGTCAAATGAAGAGTTCAAGACGAAGAAGACGTTAAAGATAGATCGTGACTAGGAGCATTATTGTAAAGAATATATTTTGTGTCAACAAAATATATTTAATCAAGTTGTAGTCACATTTTAGGTTTATTTGTATTTTTCCTAATTAAACTAAGTCTAGGGGGTTAATATGTAATTAAGTGGATTGAACATTCACTATATATAGATTAGTTTGATTAGGGTTTAGGTGCTTGAAACATAGCCTAGAATTGGGAGTCTACCATGTAAACAACACCATATGCAATTCTAATGGATCAAAATGAGGAATTTCATTGTGTTCTTGATTGTTCTTGCATGTTCATCACGATTTATGTCATTTTGATCCAAAATTTTCACAATGTCCATTGATTCAAGTGTTATGGGACCAACATTTGGTATCAGAGCCTAACTGAGATCCATTTTTGAATCATTTGTTGAAGATAGTTGCTGATTTTAAAGAATTGTGTAGAAGTTTTAGAGAGAGAAACCAGATCTGATGGGTTTTTAGAGAGAGAAACCAGATCTGGGTTTAAAATCATCAGATCTTCATCAACAATCATCAGATCTGTTGATTTCAGCAACATATTTCAGATCTAGAAGCTGAGACCTTCAAGAAAATATAAGAAAATTTAAGATCTGAAGTGTTTCTCTCACACACAGTGTGTGTGTGTTCTTGATGTTCTTTAAATCTTCAAATCTGCAGATTAGCGAAACTAAGTTAGTACCTGAACGAAAGTTCATTTTTTGGAGCGAATCTATACCAAGCATTTGCATAGATTCGCCCGTTGCTCTCAGCGAACCTATAAGTTCGCCCGACACTTTGTAAGCCAGCGAATCTATAGGTTCTTGCACACTACCTTGCAAAACCATCAAGATCCAAGCGAACCTACTATTAGCTGTCACTTACCTGCACCAACAATCAACAAATTCTAACCATTTCTTTTCTTTCTTTAACCAAACCCAAACCTAACACTTAACCCAAACTATTTAACCCTACTCACTACCAAATCATTACCAGATGTGTGTTTTAATTTAAAAAAATATATTTAAATAAATCTCACAGATCTGTTTGCCATTTCAGTTTCTTTAACCCATCCCTAACCATACCAAACCCATATCCATATTATTTCAGATCCAATATTTAAAAAAAAAAAAAACCAAAACCATAAACTCTGATCTGTTTGACCTACTTTCAAACAACAAGAAACTAAAACCAAAACCCCTAACCAAAAACCATTCATCATAATCATCTTTTAAAACCACCCCACACAATCGTCAGTTTTGATAGGTTCAATTGGATCGTTAATATCACTCAAATGATCAGAATAACATGTACACAAAACGCAATTCAATCATAACACAGTTCATACTCATAAATTCTCTTGTATATTGATGATCAAAGCAATTCGTAGTACAAAGTGCAGGAGAAACAAGGTCACACACAGTTAATTCTCTCTCTAACAGTGTAAAAGTGATCTAGCCTCTCTCCTCACACACACACACTACATGCTTATAAAAACAAAATGCAAGTTTAAGGAAAATACACAATAAACCCTAAACTATTTACAAACATGTAAACAATAAACAAAATACAAAGTAAATCTTAACAAGGAAATAACCCTAACAGTACTCCCCCTAAGATTTATCTTTGGATCTTCAGCAAAATCTTCTATCTTTTTCTTCTTCTTTGATCAGCATCATCTCTTTTACCATTCTTCTGGTTCGTCTTTGACTTTCAGCATCTCTCGTCCTTTATACTCTTCTTTTTCCTTCAAAGCTTCTTCAATACATGATTTGAACTTTTCGGCAATCTTGGCTTGTCGAGGCTTGGATTCATTTGTCAGAATTGGTAAAGCATTCATGCGTCTGAGCGAATCCAGATTCAAACCTGCAAAATCGATATTAGCATAAAACTCAAACGGCAACTCTTGGCCTTGAACTTTCACCTCCAAAGTACCCTTCCTACTGATCCGCATATATTCTATCTCTGGTATATCAACCATCACGAGATTAGAATTGAGTAAAGCCTTTCTCACACGAATCTTCTCCGAAGCAGCAGCAATCACTTCTATCATCACAGTGAATAACTTTCTGTCAGCTTCAGCAAGTTTGTCTTTACATTTTTCAATTTTGTAACTTCGCAAAAATTCAATATAAGAAGGATGCAGCAGTTTCAACTCAAAGGTACTAAAAAGTGTGATCATATCCTTGTCCCAATCCTCCAAGTTCCGAACAAGCTTCAGTTCAAACGTTTCCTGATTGTAAAATACTCTGAGTATTGGCTTCGTCATCTGACTTCCATCAATCACTTTTAATCCAGGATCTGTAATCTTGTCAAAGTACTCATCCGAGAACTCTTCCAAGTACATATCTTCAGTTACAACCAAACGCTTCTTCTTTCTTTGTTTCTTAGCTTGCACATATGCAGTATCTTCCTGTTGACCTCTAAAGTCAAGAAACTTTGCTGTTCTACCCATTCCAGCATCAAGAAGCATTACGCATTTATCACCACGCTCAGCATGCGTGTGATTAATTAACCTCAGTTTGTGCAGCTCTTTCAAATCCTGAACCTCCAGTTTAAAGATGCTTGAGTAGTAATGATATACGTCACATAAACCATTTACTCTCTTGATCATAAATGCATCAAAGACTTCATCGTATTTCCAAGCTATTATCTTCACCTTCTTATTCTTTTCAGGCACAATCATCGAATTCAGTAATTCAGCAATCGACTGTCCTTTACTCAGTAGTGATCTAACAATATCACCTGCTGTTGCTGATTTGTGCCAAGTCTCACGCACCTCCATTGGTATGTTGTAAGATTTAGCTTCGCTTGGAAACATATCCATCAGTTCATGTCTTTTCTTATGTGCATCTTCAGGTAAAGCCATTACTGGAATCTCCTTTGGTCCAAGCACTTTAAATCTCTTTGTCAACTCGTAATACTGAGGATTGTTATAATCCAAGTAAAACATCCTGTTGTACATCTTCTCTGTTTTCATAAAACTGACCACAATCTTCCTTAGTGATTCAGACTTCAACCTCTGCAACGTCTTGTATGGATAGTTCCTCGAACTCAACCAACTACGCATATTTGATGCAGTCATTTCATCTGGGTTTTGATGATAAAGCTCAGTCGGAGGTAAGTCTTCTATGTTTAAGCTTTCTTGCATCGGAGTCCATTCACCCATCTCAATCACGAACTCTTTCTGATCAGCTTCTGCTTTGTCTTGAGCAATTATGCACTTCTCATACTCCTCATTTATCTGACTCACCGTTAAACCATTCAAAAACACAGAGTTGTACTTCATTTTCTCAAGGTATGCAAACCTTTGATCCAAATCATCTGGTAACTCTTCAGCAACATTTTGTACAGGCTCAGCTTCATCTTCAGACTCAGTCCAATCTATGTCATCTAAATCATCCAACGCTTCTATCATAGGTGCTTCGTCAGTTTGAACCGGCTCAGACTGACTAGCAACTTCAGATACTATTGTAGGCGCACTTTCAACTACAACAGCTTCAGATTGAATCGGCTCAATCTGAACTGTGTCTTCTGAACCCACTTCTTTCTCACTCTCAGTGACAGCAAATACTTCAGTTTCTGCTTCAGACACAATCTCAGTATTAGCTTCAGATACAATCTCAGTTTCTGCACTCTTCTCAGCCTCAACTTCAGCTACAGATTGAATCGGCTCAATCTGCACTGTTTCATCTATTTTCGCCCTTTTTGAACTTTCTTCATCACCAAAGATCTCAGGTATCGCATCTATCTTCCTCTTTCCCTCAGCTTTGTCCATCTTGACAGTTTCAGCAACAGCTTCATCGGGAATGATTATTGGTGATTCAACCAAAATACCAGCATTTGAAGTACCTCTTATTCTAGTCAAATAAACTTTAGGCACATGCGATTCAGTCACTTCCATAACTTCTTCAGAAAAATCTTTGTCAGATGATGAGCCAGCCTTCTTCGGTTTCATTTCCTCCAACTCTTTTTCCAACATTTCTTTTTCTGCCTCCAACGTATTACACTCAGCCTTCAAATCAGTATAATCATACTTTAAGTTCTCATATTCCTCCTTCAATTTTTCATGCTCAGCCTTTAACTCATCATGTTCAATCTTCAACTTGAGATGATCAGAATCCAACTCTTTGAAAGTTTTCAGATTCTGATTGTGAATATCCCAGTATTCATCAAACCTTTTCTTTTTACGTTCATTTGAAGCTTTCAACAAGTCATTAGCTTCAATCAACTTCGTCACCATCTCTTCCAACTCTGCAATACGTTTCTCTTTCTCATCATTAACTTCATCAATCTTTGACACAACGTTTGGTGAAGACTCCAAACCTTGTTCAACAATTTCAGCAATTTGTGGTGAAGTGGTGGGAATATCAACGTAAATAGGATCAGTAATGCCAGCATCCACTTCATCTATCTGTGCAATAGATTCAGCTTCGGCCATTACTGTCTGAGCAATCTCTATCACATTAATCTCTTCAGGCTTTTCTACTGGTTTCGACCTCTTCTTTCGAACATACTGAACAGAAATATCTCTTGGAATCTCAGCAACTACTTCTTCAACCACAGTAGCAACCTCAACAGGTTCTTCTACCTCAATAGTCTCCATAACCTCAACATTATCAATTCCCTCTGCCTCAGTCTCCATTGGTTCAACCTCCTCTGAATTAGATTCAGATTCAGTATCATCACCACCATTATCATTACTATCATCTTCTTCATCTTCTGGATGACGAGCAAAGTACTCGTCATCATCCAACAGATTATCTGGCACCTCATCCACAAGGTCCATTGGATCAACAATCTCTCCATGAGATATGTGATAATATATTCCTTCCACATCTTCTTCATTGTTGACTATATCTCTCATATAGTCAAACAATTCAACATCAGGCACATTCCCGATACTCATCTTTCGGTAAGATAGATCGTTCATGTCCTCAGTATATAAAATGCCTCGAGTATATCCTTCACTTCTGATGACAGGATATGCAACATTGATCATAAGTTGTAAGAACCTCGGGTACATGAGGAACTTAAACCTTTTTCCCTTGACCAAGTTGAACACAAAACCATTCATTATCCATCTTGACATGTTGAAAGGCTTGTTTTCTGCTATGGCACAAATTGGCGATGCAATATCAGACGGGAAGTTGTCAAACCCTGCACTCCTCCTGGACATGCATTGCTGTACAACATAACATAAAAGCTTGTACTTCTTCCCCAACTTAGCCCTGTAAAACTGTGATTTTGGAAACACAAGTGGATGTCCCATGTTCACAAAACACGATTTACATTCCTCCATTGTCAGCTCATCCAACATACCAACCTCATCTTCATCAATCCTCAGGGCATGTCTAATAGCATCTTCTGAAACTGTCAACACCCAATCTCTGGTAATATGCCCTCTCACCACAGCAACACCATTTTCATCTCTAACAACCTCTGCTGTTCTCCAGAAGCTTTTGATCAACCTTGCATATATGACCGGTTTGGCACATATAGCATAAACATATTTGGTCCTCTTGATGAATTTGATCATATCCCTGTAACCATCTGTTTCAGGAAGTGATTCATCCAAGCATGCTACCAAATTGTGCTTAGGCTCAAATTTAAGATTCTCCATCTGTTAAAAACACAAACAAACACAAAGACAAGACAAATGTGTTAGATTCTTCATTAAAAACATATCAAAAATTTTCTTAAGAGTTTGAATAAAAGTTAGAAAGCAAAACATTCACATAATCATTTTAAGTCCTAAATTGTTCTAATAACCTGATTTTCATCATATTTAATCAAACAACTTTGAAACTTTTAAAGATTATACAACATTTCTCATTTTAACAGTTAATCACTTAAGGCAAAATTTGACATTTGTATGATGAAATTGTTTAACATGTGTTGGTTCATTTTTATCATGCATTTGTTAATTTTAACACACATTTCATCATTTTGAAGTGAAACATTTAAGAACTTTCAAAGTTCATCAATGGCGATTTTAACAGTTAAGTCCATTTCACTTGATTCAGTTGATTTTAAGATGTTTTAGTGCAAATGAGTGATTGAACGTAGATAATCGATAGATTTTAACCCTAAAACAACATTTGATTTAAGTTTTAACACTCAAAATCAAAGTGTCGATTCAAGTTCAAAACACTGTTCATCATCGTTTTTCTTTTTAACAGTTGATTTGCAGGTCGATTTAGGTCAAAAACACTTAATCACTACCTTATTCAATCGATTAATCTTGTTATAGAGCAGAAGATTGAATATGATAATAAGGAGATTTGAAGTTCAGAGTGTTTGTGTGAAAGTGAAAGTGTGAAATGATAAGTGTTTGTGAAGAGGCGGTCTTTTGTATCGTCAAACATTTTTTAGGTCAAATTTTAAGTGCCGGGTCAACAAAAGTGACGGGCAAGCAAAATAGGCCCAATAAGCCTTGCCGGGTCAAGTACTGTAGTGACGGGTCATGTACTGTAGTGACGGGTCAAGTACATAAGTCAAGTCACCAACATGTGAATCACACTTGACGGGTCAAGCACTGTAGATACGGGTAAGTCACTGTAGTGACGGGTAAAGGTTAAGGAACAACTACACCTGATGGGTTTTATTCATCACCCGGCAGAATAGTTATCTTCAAAACATCACCCGGCAACTTTTCTTCATCACCCGGCAACACAGTTGCTTTCCTTCTTCATCCGGCTTGCTTTCTTCATTACACGGCAACCTACTTCACACGGCAACCTTCTTCACACGACAACCTTCTTCACACGACATGCATTTGTTCTTTACACGGCAACATAGTTGTCTTCTATATCACCCGGCATGCTTTCTTCTTCATTACCCGACAACACAGTGTCATACCTTTACACGGCAAGTAGACTTCTCTTCATTACCCGGCTGTATAGTACACACTTGTCACCAGGCAAGATATCTATGACCTTCACCCGGCTGTATTTGACATGATCATTGCCCGGCTGTACAGTGGTCATAATATCTTCAACATTTCCTCAATCACCCGGCATGTATCAGACTTACAACTTTACCCGGCTGAACAGTTCTTTACCCGGCTGTACAGTTGTATCTGATATCTTTGCCCGGCAATAACACTTGAACAATTTATTCACTTTTCCTCGTCTGTTGACTTTTTCAACGGTCATTTATTGCACCTGCAACATTCTCCGACATATTAATTATGACAAGATATCCTTAAAAAGAATGTTTGTCATATTAATTATCAAACAACATTAAACAAGAAAATAACATTAATTCCAATTAAAATCATTTTTCTTTTTCTTTTTCAAAAATGTTTTTGCACAACCAATTTTTCTATATCCCGAAGCATTTTCTTAAAAACAATTTACAAGACCTTGGGTTTGTTTTTAACACATCCAATACTTTTGCCTTTCATACTACATAATCTTGTTCATTCAAAACACACTTATTCAAAACAAAATATTTTTGGATTTTTGTAGATATTTTTCTTCAATTTATTCTCCCCCTAAACTTGAAATTTCTTGAAATTTTTAAGTTTAACAAGGATGTCGATGTGTCAATAAAGATTCCATATGCCTGCACACACAAAGCACACACATTAAAATAAAGACATATGCAATGCAATGAATCAAAATATCGCAGTGAGATCATACCACACATTATCTGAACATGTTTTGCAAGTTTTTGAATAGACATTTGACTTATGCTTGATTGAGTGATGATATGAAAACATACCAATTAGCTCGATTTGACACACTTACTTTTTCAGTATCATGATGATAATTAAGGTTCGATTAGAATGACTTATGTGACCCACATGTATACATATGTCAACATATTTCCTTATCAAACACTACCTGAATGCATATTGCACAAAACCTGGTCACTTACAGTCATACACAGTGTGGAATCTGGGTTCTATTCGGATTTGGTCCACTTTGGGACTTCTTTTTAATTCCATCTTTGGGAATTTTTCTTTCCTATCGTTCCCCTTGAGAATCTTCTGAATTCCTTTTTGGAATTTTTGTTTGGTGTTGGTCCACATTTGGGACTCTTTTTGTTCCTTTTGGAATCTTTTGCTGCACCTTGAAGCTCAAAAGAGACTTCGTGTGAGACTTCAGGTCTGTGGGTACCACAACAAGGAAGCTCACGATGCGGTTCATCACACTGAATATACTGCATCGTTACCCGATCATGCACAACTATCATCACAAGCAAGGCATCAAACGATATATATCTAGACATGTATAACAATGGAACTTATCACAAAGATCATTAAGTTTATGTTTGTCAACAATCAACTTACTTGTTCAGTCTAATTGCCTGAGCTGTCTAGCACATCAATTAACATTCATCAGTCTTTATTAAAAATGATGTAACAAATAATGTCTAGTGTAACTATCATTTCTCACATTTTGCAATATAGATTCTTATGACATGATATTTTCTTTTCTTTTTGCTTTAATATTTTGTTTTGCTTTTCTTTTTCATGCACACACACAATGCAAAACATAAAATAAAAGACAAAGGAATCAATACTTGACATCAACTTATTATATTTTTGGCTTTTATATTTTCTGATTTTTCTTTTGTTTTCGAAAGATAGAATCAATCATGATTGATTAATCCTATGGATTGAATTAAGAATTCAAACCGGCCTGACAAAAATGATTTTGTGAAAAGATCTGCCAGTTGTTTGTCGGTATGAACTTTAATCAAAATTATTAAGCCTTTTTCAGAGTTGTCTCTTAAAAAGTGATATCGAATTTCGATATGTTTGGTTTTTGAGTGTTGAACAGGATTAGCAGTAATGAACATAGCAGCAGTATTGTCTATGTAAATAGGAGTTTTCAGAAAGTTAAACCCGTAGTCCAGCAATTGGTTTTGTAACCACAAAACTTGAGAACATCCTGCAGATGCAGCGATATACTCTGCTTCAGCAGTGGATACAGAAACATTGGTCTGCTTCTTGCATTGCCAAGAGACAAGTCTAGGACCCAGAAATTGACAACCACCAGTAGTCGATTTCCTGTCAAGAGCACAACCACCAAAATCACTGTCAGAATAACTATATAATTCAAAATTTCCTTCATAAGGATACCATAACCCAAGATTCGGTTTCCCTTTGAGATATCTGAATATACGCTTCACAGCAATTAGGTGCGACTCCTTTGGATCAGACTGATATCTTGTGCACACACATACAGCATACATGATGTCTGGCCTTGATGCAGTAAGATACATCAGTGAACCGATCATTGATCTGTATAATGTTTGATCCACGGATTTGCCTTTCGGATCCGGTTGTATCTTGCAGTTCACATCAGATGGAGTTCGAATAGTCTGACAATCTTGCATCTTGAACTTCTTCAACAACTTCTCAACAAATTTTGATTGATTGATGAAAATTCCGTCAGCTGATTGTTTCACTTGTAATCCAAGAAAGAAGTTAATCTCCCCCATAGAACTCATCTGGAATCTGCACTTCATGATTTCCTCAAATTCTTTGCACATTGACTCACTAGTTGATCCGAAGATAATATCGTCCACATAAACTTGAACACATAAGAGATCGTCATTCTCCCTCTTCATAAATAAAGTTGGATCAATCTGTCCTCTTGTGAATCCATGTTCTAGTAAATGCTTGGATAGTGTCTCATACCAGATTCTAGGAGCTTGATGTAGACCGTAAAGTGCTTTACTCAACTTGTATACCCGATGAGGATAGTCAGGATCTTCGAAACCCGGAGGTTGTCTGACATATATGTCATCTGTAATCGGTCCATAAAGAAAAGCGCCTTTAACGTCCATTTGGAATACTTTAAACTTCATGAAGGAAGCATATGCAAGAAAAACGCGTATGGCTTCAAGTCTTGCGACCGGAGCGAACACCTCTTCGTAATCAATGCCTTCTTCTTGAGTGTATCCATGTGCAATGAGTCTTGCTTTGTTTCTCACAACAATGCCACGTTCGTCTGGCTTGTTTTTGTACAACCATCTTGTACCAATCGCATTCTCTCCTTCAGGTAAGTCCACAAGTTTCCAAACTTCTTGTTTGCGAAACTGAAGTAATTCCTCTTGCATGGCTTCAATCCAACTGTTATCTTGTAACGCTTCTGAAATATTCTTTGGCACCACTTGAGATAGAAAACACGAATAAAGACAAACATTTGCTTGTTCAGTCTGACTTCTTGTAGTTCTCTGATTCAACGGCCCAATAATCTGAGAGACAGGATGTTTCTTGTGAATTCGATGGATTGGTATATCACCTCCTTGCACTTGACTCTCCAGATTAGAAGTATTCAGATTTGGTAGATCTTGTAGTATGGACGAAGTATGCGGTGTGAAATTCGGGACTTGATCCGGTGAATTGATGAAGTAATCAAATGATTCTGGAATGACTTCAACATTCGAATCTGATGATGGTTGATTTTGAACGGATCCACCATCATTAGGAGACATTTGCGAATTCACATTTTCTTCATGATTGTTTGATTCTTGATCTTCTTGCGAACCAGAAGGACCCGGAGCTTGACCGGATTTGACATGATCAGGATTGTGAAATGACATGAACGGATATTCAGAATTGATATTGCCATCCTCGTCATTATCAGAATCGTCACTAAAGCTTCCTAAGTCACCTGATTCTTTCCTTGTTTTTCCTGAAAAATCAAACAAGTTAGAATTGAAAGATTTTGATAACGCATCTAAATCAAATAACCATTCGGGACCATGCGCCACTGACGGAAACGAATTTTCTAAAAACTTTACGTTAATAGTTTCAATAACAGTATTTGTTTTGCTATTAAAAACCCGATAAGCTTTAGAAACAGACGAATAACCTAGGAAAAATCCATCGTCAGATTTTGACTCAAATTTCCCGAGATGATCATTTAAATTTAGAACCGTTACTGGACAACCAAATGCTTTCAAATAAGAAATATTCGGCTTTCTTCCAAATAACAACTCATAAGATGTTTTCTGTTTGTCTTGCACTAATAATGTCCTGTTTTGTACAAAGCACGCAGTAGCAATAGCTTCGTCCCAGAATGTGATAGGGATTTTGGCATCTGCGAGCATGGATCTTGCTGCTTCAATTAGTGTCCGGTTTTTCCGTTCCGCAACCCCATTCTGTTGAGGCGTTCTTGGAGCACTAAATTGTCTAGCAATTCCTTTTTCTGCACAAAACAAGTCGACATTAGCGTTTTTGAATTCAGTTCCATTATCGCTTCTTAAAACTTTAACTTTACAATCCAACTGATTTTCAACTTTCACAATAAATTCTTTTAATAACTCAGCAGTTTCAGATTTTGCATGCAAGAAATAAACCCAAGAAAATCTAGTGAAATCGTCAATAATGACAAAACAATAAGACTTCTTTCCGATGCTTTGCACATTTGTTGGTCCGAAAAGATCCATATGTAGCATCTGCAAGGGTTTTGAAATGGAGTTTTCTAGCTTGGACTTAAAAGACATTCGGTGCTGTTTTCCTTTCAAACATGCTGGACAGAGATCAGTTGTGGAGAATTTCTTCGATGGGATTCCCACAGCGTGATTTCCAGTTACCAAACGGTTCATGTTTCTGAAGTTGGAATGGCCCAACCGTCTATGCCAAAGCTGACTCTCATCATTTGAAGCGTGGGCAATGAGACAGGTTGTTTCGGTATCAGCGTCAATCTGCGACATATCAAGCTTGTATACATCACGATCTCTTGGAGCTTTCACCACTACCCATTCATTGTCAATCTTGAAACCTGGTTTAAGAATGTAACAGAAAGAATCATCAAATAAAGTTGAATACGATTTATCACAAATTTGAGATACACTTAGTAAGTTAAAGTTCAACTGTGCACAGTAGTTGACTTTATCAAAACTAATGACCCCATTGGATACAGTTCCTTCTCCTGTGATTTTACCACCTGCATCACCTCCAAATGCAACGTGTGTACCATTTTTCAGCTTGAAATCCTGAAGCAAGGCATGGTTTCCTGTCATGTGCCGGCTACACCCACTATCAACGAACCATGAGTTGATAGAACTTCTTGGGCGTACCTGCATTTCAACAATTTACTTAGTTAGTTTGGTCAACCCAGGCCCACACGGTCTTGGGTTTTCCGAATCTATCAGCAATAGTAACTTGTTGGTATTGAACATTTTGAAAATTTGTTTCATTTAAGAGATTTTGATGCTGATAACTGTTGTTTCGCCCATTAGCATTCATTGATTGCTTTCTCCTCAAAGCACTAAACCTTTCCTCTAGCTTAGGATCAAGGTTATTTTCAAACTTTTGATTTCTTACCATTAAAGCTCTTGGTTTAAAATCATTAACCTGCACATTACTTGAAAAATTAGAAACAGAATTGTTTCGATTAAAATTTCTCAAAACCGGAGAATGACTTTGATTTCTATTTTGAAAACCAATTGAATGATTTCTTTGAAAATTCGAAAAAGGAGTCATTTCTCTTGTTGAGTTTGATCGAAAGAAACAATCCTTTGTGTCATGGTTTCTCCTCTCACAAATATCACAAAATTTGTTAAAATAACATTCTTCTGAAGAATGATTTCTTTTATCACAGAAACTGCAGTACCTGTTAAAGAAACATTCAGCAGTTGCATGATTATATCTATCACAAATTTCACAATATTTCTTGCTAATCCTAAAGAGCCGATTGTTAACTTTTGATGTTGAACCAAAACGTGATTCATTATCATGGTTATTCGGTTTTAGATTAACGTTTTTCTGTGGAGTCTTTGTTTGTGAATTTGATTGCATGGGACTTTGGTTCGATTTTAAACTATTCTGTTTGGTCACCTTTTTGTTTTCAATTCTCTTTTCATTGACAGCGGAAGACTTAGGACCTGAACCTGTTTTCAGACCAGAGTTAGATTTGATTGGAGAATTGATTGGTTTACCATAAGATCCGTTCAAATCAAACGTTCCTGCAGACACAAACTTGATGTTTTTACCTTTTGACACTTTCTTGACAGGTTTGTCAGTTTTAACACTTTGAACTTTGGTTTTATCATTTGTTTTTAGGACACTTTTGTCTTTTGACTGTTTCATTTCAGATTGATTGTTCTTTATTTTCGATTTTTGCTTCTTAACATTCGAAACTTCAGTCTTTTTCACTTCTTGCTTTTTGACCAACTGAGCAGCAACTTGCGCCTTTTGTTCTTTCTTCCACTTGATGTACTCAGGATCATTGTATCCTGAAAATTCACCTTCTTCCTTCACCGGTGTTTCTGGTTCGGGATTAAGCTTTGGATACTCAACAAGTTGGATCAGAACAGGCTCCAATTTGTTTTCAGATTTGTTGCTTGCTTCATCATCAGCGTCAGTTGTCATACCATCTTCTTCTCTCAAACTTTCAATCAACACCTCAGATCCTTCGGACTCGGATTTACTTCTTTGAATTTCTTTGAATTTACGTTCATTTTCAGGTGAATGATCAAATTCATTAAAGTTTTCCGGTAAGGTTTGAGTGATTGAATTTGGCATCGGTTCATGAGTAAAACCCAACCCGGTTTTGGTTTTGTTACCTCTTTCACTTACGAGTTGTTTTACCATGGTTTTGCAACTTTTCACTTTTGTCAATTCAACTTGCGTGACAGCATGAGCAACTTTTTCTTGTTCAAAGTTTTTTGTCATTTCTTCAAGTTGTTTTGTTACCAGTTCCAGTTCTGTTAAGGTTTTGTTCCATGATTCTTTAAGTGACAAAATCTTCTCATCAGCAATTTTATGATCAATTTTAAGTTGTTCATGAAGTTTTTCATGTTTACTTAATTTATCACCAATTTTAAATGAATGAGTTCGATAATGTTCTACTTGTTGAATGCATTGTTCAGAACATAACCTTTCTTTTACATCTAAGGGCAATGGAACATAGTTAGGGGGTAAGTCATTACTAACCTTTGGTTGTTCAGTAGAAGATGAAGACTCATTGGATGTAGCCATTAATGCAACTTCAGATTCAGATTCTTCAGTAGGATCAGACTTTGCACTCCAGTCATAATCTTCAGTATCTTCACTATCATCATCAATCATTTTTCCATCCCCTTCTTCTGACCAATCTTCTTCCATTTCACATACCAACGCCAGACTTGATGTAAGATCAGACGTAAATTGTTCTGCATAAGCGCTCCAATCATAACCATCTTTAACACTTACTACCAATGCCTTTGTTTGGTCTTCTGGCTTCTTTCCTTCATCCTTCAATTCAGGCATGGGAAGACTTTGGTATGGTTTCTGAAAGAAACGTTGATTTCTGCCTTGATAACTCGAAGATTGTTGAGAACTTTGACCTTGACCTTGATTACTTGAACTAGCTTGGTCATTGAAATTCTTTGGAGCTTTACATTCTCTTGAGAAATGACCATACTGGTTACAGTTAAAACATCTGGCCTTTGATTTGTCAAATCCAACGGTCTTGTTAGCATGAGGTTTGTAACTTCGGTTAACATATGCATGCTTTTGTGTATGATAAGCTACCATAACCATTTGCCAGTTAAGATCCAATTTCTCAACATCCACTGGATCCATTTCAAATAAGTCTTGAAGGACAACGTCCATTTGACTTAAATGACTTCCTTGGTATGCTTGAAAACTTGCCATAAAAGCAGTAAAGGCAGTTTTAGTTTCGTCATCTTGCAGCAGAATATTCATGACGTCTTTCACTTTGGCTTGAACATTTGAATTTTGGTTTTCTGATTGATTCTTCAAATTCTGATTTAGAACTTGAACTTGAGCTCTTGGTGGAGATTGAGGTTGAGAATAAGTTGGTGAATTTGGAAAGTATGCTGAATCAGTAAAGAAACTTGCACCAACAAATAAGTCACCCTCATCTTCAAATTTCATTCCATCTTGAGCAAGAAAAGCATTATCCACAATATTGGCAGGATTTACCACATACTTGTATTGAGTTTGTGAGCTTGATCTATCAGTGTTTCTAGATCCTTCATCAATCTCGACTTCTTCAATCTTTCCAATAAGCAAGTCCAATTCCATTGGAAATTTCTCAGTATGCTTTAACAGAGTAACAGTCTGCTTCCAAGATGATGGCAAAGCACATAACAATCGATCATTTAAATCTTGAAGTTCAGTCTTAACTCCGAGGTTTGACATCTCAGTTGTCAAGTGAACAAACCTGTTCATCATCTGGTGAACTGTTTCTCCATTAATATGTTCAAAAAGTTCCAGTTGTCTTTTGAGCTTTGATTTCTTCAAACTTCTCAATTGTTCTCCTCCTTCACATATAGACTTCAATGCCTTGAAGCATGTATAACCAGTCTGATATGCATCCAATCTAGACAGAACTTGGAGTGGTAACCCCTTGCACATCAATGAATAGGCCTTGCTATCATTCTTTACCTTCCTCAAATCTTCAGCTGACAAATTATCCTCTGGATAAGGTGTAGTAGAATCTTTAGTATAGGTACTGGCACTATCTGGTTGTGTCTGAGTTGGAATATGAGGACCCTTCTCAATGGATTTCCATAAGTCATTGTCAATAGAACACAAGTGATGTCTCAACCTGATGGTCCAGTTCTTGAAATCTGCACGATTCAAAAGTCTAGGCACACGGTTATCAGAATCATCAGAAGGAGCCATTTTAACAAAAAAAAATTTTTAAGAAAAATATTTTTGGTTTTTGTTAATTTTTGAAAAGAAGTGATTAAAATACTAAAATTAAGACAAAAAATTAAAGACAAGATAAGAAACAAGTATTAAAAACAACTAAAATAAGTCACACGGCAACACAGTGAAAATCCTTCTTCAACCGGCTAAACAGTGTATTTGTTCTTCACCCGGCAGAAATAAGTCTTCACACGGCTAAATAGTTACCCGGCTAAATAGTTGTAATTGTTTTCTTCTTCACCCGGATGAACAGTTACCCGGCAACAAGAAAAACTTCACACGGCAATAAATCTTGACCCGGCAGAAACTTGACACGGCAAAAGTCTTTGTCCGGCTGAACAGTACTTGATCACACGGCACTTGTTAATTACCCGGCTACACAGTTTGAGTTTACCCGGCTGTATTTTCTTTATCACCCGGCGTAACAGTGTATTACCCGGCACAACAGTGTATCACCCGACTGAACAGTAGCACTTTTTCAAGTCAAATTCTTCACCCGTCTAGAACAAATTTCCTTACACGGCAGCACAGGACCTAATTTCTTCTCAAATCTAAGTCCAAAGAAATTGTCTAAGTCAAAAATAATCACCCGGCAAGTTAATCTTCAAGCAAGACTTAACTGTTCATCATCTTCTTCGTAAGATTTTTCTGGGTTTTGTCTAAAACTTGTCCAATTTGTCCAAAATTCACACACAAGCTGTGAATCAATTCGATAAACAATCCCTTATATCAATCAATCCAAAATATCATCATTCTTCGATGAATTTGAGCAAAAATTGATCGAACAGTAACTTTTTCTATTATTCTTAATTCCTCAGATCTGATGATAATCTGATGGAATCTGCACAATCGTTGTGTATAGAAGTGATTATGATGACAAATCACAACTAAAAACACCAACAATTAATTCAGATCATGATATTTTGAGCAATATTGATGTGTTTTGCTTAAGAACAGCGAATAACACGATACCGAAAGCTCTGATACCAATTGATAGGTTCAATTGGATCGTTAATATCACTCAAATGATCAGAATAACATGTACACAAAACGCAATTCAATCATAACACAGTTCATACTCATAAATTCTCTTGTATATTGATGATCAAAGCAATTCGTAGTACAAAGTGCAGGAGAAACAAGGTCACACACAGTTAATTCTCTCTCTAACAGTGTAAAAGTGATCTAGCCTCTCTCCTCACACACACACACTACATGCTTATAACAACAAAATGCAAGTTTAAGGAAAATACACAATAAACCCTAAACTATTTACAAACATGTAAACAATAAACAAAATACAAAGTAAATCTTAACAAGGAAATAACCCTAACAAGTTTAAACATCACCATACCACAGTTCTGGTTTTCAACCCACCCCCCACCATACTCATGTCTCCTACACAATCATCTCCACCACATCATCATCGTTTCTTATATCACCACCAACCCCACAAACCCTGAACCGAAAGTAGAAACAAAACGGTGTGTGCGTATTGTTTCGAACCAGGTTGTGTAAACAAGACGAAGAAGCAGCAGCCTATTTGTGTGTGTATGTTTGAACCGAGAAAGAGAGAAAGAAAGAAGAGAGGCTGCTGAAGTGTGTGTTGATGCTGTTGATTTTATGTTTATGTGTGTATGAACTGGTAGAGAGAGAGTGACGAGAGAGAGAGATCAAGCTGTTCATGTATGTTGTTGTGTTGTTCATGAAACAAGGAAGAAGAGAAAGAAAGAACGAGCAGCAGCAGCAGCAGATCTGGTACGTGTGTTGTGTTGTTGCGGCTGAATCAGAGAGAAAGTAAGATCTTGTGATGAATGTGTGTTGTTGTTGGTTGTGGAGTATACAAGAACGAAGAGCAGCAACAGATCGAGACATTTTCTTTGTTTGTGTTGAACCAGAACTAGAACTAGATGAGCAGCAGCAGATCGAACTTGTATGTGTGTGATGTTCGTGTGTTTAACAGGAGATAGAGAGATTGAAAGTTGTGTTCTTGAGATTCTTACAAGAAGAAGAGCAGCTGCAGCAGATCTTTTAAGTGTTTAGTTGATATTGATTGTGTGCGTTTGTGTGTATAGAGAGAGAACCGAGTTTTTGTGTGTGTTTGAATTGTGAAGTGGTGAGTGGCTATCTAAAAAAAAGGGGGAAGAGAAATGTGGGTTAGGGTTAAGAAAAGTGGGTTAGGTTTAGGTTTAGTTGGTTAGGTTATGGGCTTTTAATTCATTGGGCCAAGATTTGGGTTTGGTTTGGGCTGAGATTTGATGGGCTAATGTTTGCATAGGCTGCGGTTTTGAGCTGTGATATTGGACCGTCATATTGGTTAAGAAGTCTACACATAACACATTGTCTTGTGTGTTTAGACAAAACGTCTTAATGTTTGAGAATTAATGTTTTTAAAATTCTCGCCGGGTGTCAAAGTTAAAATTTTATGGGCGTTTTTCTTAAAGTCGTCATTAACATTTGAAAAAATGACGTCTTTTGGCCGGGTGTTTATTTTGTTAATCTTTGGGCCAAAATTAAAAGATGGAGAAGCTTACAAGTAGGGGGAGTTCATGGATCAATCTTTGCCTACAATGTCGAAAAGCTTCAATAAAGGGGGAGATATAGAAGATCACTCACTTGTTGACTTTGACCGGAGCTGAACTCAATTGAGGATGTTGATAATGATAGACTAAGGGGAAGTATTGTTGGGTCTGAAAATGATAGTCTATATTATCAATGTAGTCAAAGTCACCAAAGTCAATGTCATGATTAAAGTCAAATGAAGAGTTCAAGACGAAGAAGACGTTAAAGATAGATCGTGACTAGGAGCATTATTGTAAAGAATATATTTTGTGTCAACAAAATATATTTAATCAAGTTGTAGTCACATTTTAGGTTTATTTGTATTTTTCCTAATTAAACTAAGTCTAGGGGGTTAATATGTAATTAAGTGGATTGAACATTCACTATATAGAGATTAGTTTGATTAGGGTTTAGGTGCTTGAAACATAGCCTAGAATTGGGAGTCTACCATGTAAACAACACCATATGCAATTCTAATGGATCAAAATGAGGAATTTCATTGTGTTCTTGATTGTTCTTGCATGTTCATCACGATTTATGTCATTTTGATCCAAAATTATCACAATGTCCATTGATTCAAGTGTTATGGGTGTTTCAAGCACCTAAACCCTAATCAAACTAATCTATATATAGTGAATGTTCAATCCACTTAATTACATATTAACCCCCTAGACTTAGTTTAATTAGGAAAAATACAAATAAACCTAAAATGTGACTACAACTTGATTAAATATATTTTGTTGACACAAAATATATTCTTTACAATAATGCTCCTAGTCACGATCTATCTTTAACGTCTTCTTCGTCTTGAACTCTTCATTTGACTTTAATCATGACATTGACTTTGGTGACTTTGACTACATTGATAATATAGACTATCAATGATCGTGATTTCAGTGCTATATTGACTTGTTTAACAACAAAATACCCAAGACTTGAACAACAAGGTGTATAATAACCAAACAAATCCAATAACAAGATTACAACACACAACCGAGGTATATAAGCTACAAAGATAAGTAGAATATGCTCCTAGCACCTCAGATGAACGATTACACAACACAATCAGTAGATAAGAGT
Organism: Tagetes erecta; assembly: GCA_030867185.1. Taxonomy (NCBI): domain Eukaryota; kingdom Viridiplantae; phylum Streptophyta; class Magnoliopsida; order Asterales; family Asteraceae; genus Tagetes; species Tagetes erecta. The sequence continues at coordinate 25,550,152 of CM061495.1, read as the reverse complement.
TTTGGTTAAAGATGTGCAAAAGTTGTATTCACTTGTAGATAAGGTTACATTATATATCAGTGTTAGGTTCGCTGATAGATTCGCTGTAGCGAATCTATCTAGCGAACCACACAGGTTCGCCCAGTCGACACCATAGACAACAACTAACTTGAACTACGGGCGAATCTATAGATTCGCCCGTAGGTTCGCTAGAACAATTACAATCAAAAGTCATACAAAAGTCATACAAATACATACAAAAGTAACACCGACAAGCCGGTGAGTCCAACCTATACATGTGACTATCAAATATCTATATAAGTTTATCATTATTTAAAGATCTTACTGCCATTTTAGTTAAATCGTGTTTGACATACTTGCGATCATTCAAAGAACATGCAACCTAACACCTATATATGTTCATAATCATACACGATGCACACCGTCATATAATCTGCATGCTATCTACATCAAAATTACATGCTCATATAACATAATTCATATTACATATCATCCCATACCTACCCACTCAAGTAATATTTCATGCACACAACAATATTACGTATGCTCTTGTTACACTCCACTTCATCATCATCATCATTATCATTATCTAATATCCTCACTATTCATTTGCACATACACATCCATATATTTTTAAACACATAACGTCTATATTTATCATAAACATACATACTATATCTCTTTCAATGTCTTACTGTTACCAACATGTGCACAGATCGTACGTACAATATATATATTTTCATGTAAGGTTACACAATTATCAATATATAAGGCATATACATACAAGCCATCAATTTACTAGTTGGATCGATTTCATGTAACTATAACAAACTTGCATCTAATGGTATTCATATCTTTCCATGACATGACATATATATATATATATATATAATATTCAATTATGCTGTAGTTACTATATATATATATACATATATGCATTCACGTTCGTATACCTTATATGGTTATACATAGCTAAACAACACACATACACTTATATATATACTCATACCGAATCATACATATATTCCTGTTCACAGTTGCGATCCTTAACCCGATCCGTACCCGCGAAATCGAAACTGTAATGAAGACGAAACTATGAAACGAGATAGCGAAACTTACCACAGATAACGAGGGGAGTGTGAGGGTGTTCGCTGAAGGTTGCGGAGGTGTTTGGCGGTTGCCGGAGGTGGGCTTAGAGCCGGAGGAGATGACCGGACTGTGTCTTGAATGGTGGTGGAAAGTGGTCGTGACTGGGACGACGAACAACGACAGTAGAGGGAAAGAGGTGTCAGTGTTCACAGCAAGTCACGGGAGTGATTATTACGGTGATTGGTGACGATGGAGGAGTTGGTTGCCGGAAGTTATGGTGACGGCAGTAGGGTTGACGGGTGGGGGTTTGGGTTCTTTATATAGATTTTAATTTTTGCTATTAGGTCCCTCAAGTATTAAACACTATAACTTGCTTTCAAATTTATATATAACTTAAATTTTGTTAATTATTAATTGAAACTCATACTTTTATGACGCATATATATTTTATGAAATTATCCCGTTTAATCTTTAGTATGTATTCGAGTCATATGAATTTGTATTTTCTCAAATTACTAATGTTTAAACATCACTCGTTGTGATTCAATAATTGTTCGAATTACTATTTTTGGTACTAACTATTTATTTAGTTAAATATTAAATTAACACTTTTAGTTTACTATTGTTGTCACGTACTAGATAGGATTTTCAAGTCGAAAGAGACGAACGGAAGTTCGATCAAGTTAGGTTAACAACGTTAACTCGAAAATTGACAGGTGTCACATCATCCCCTTGTTGAAAGAATTTTCGTCCCGAAAATTGAGTAAGATTGGTAAGGGCTTGAGGTTGCAAGGAAGTATGGAAAAGAAAAATTTTAGGTTGTCACATTATCCCCTTGTTGAATGAAATTTTGTCCCGAAATTTTAGTAACAACATATCACTTCAGTTGGTTTAAAAAATAATACTTGATGTAAGTTGTTTTGATTATAGTATTGCTAGTTAACTAAATGAAATGCTAAGGCTCTAATAGAGTTTGGATTGTATTTGCACTACAAAAAAAATGACATTTAGTGGCACACATTTTTAGTGGCATTTAACTTTTGTGCCACTAATGTGATTTTTTAGTGGCACTTGTGTATGCCATCTTTGCTTGGTAGAAGCATTTAGTGGCATTTAACTTTTATGTCACTGATTTATGATTTTAGTGGCACTTTTGTATGCCACTAAATAACTAGTTCTTATTTTAGTGGCATTTATCCTTGTGCTTTTATTGAGCAATAGATACTTTTAATTCATTAGTGGCTTTTCCTCGTTCAAATACTTATAAAATTTGCACTTGGTGATTTATGATATTTTTCTTTTAATTCAACACTAGGCAAGTAAGTAGAGTTACTTATTAAAAAAATTCAATAATAATTTGAGGCTAAATTTGTCTCTACTACTCATGCTCACACCCATTCAATTAAGTATGATAGGAGTGTTTTTTACCCAACTCAAGCCCACCGATTAAGTTCTAGTATTAGTGGCACAACATTTACAACAATTTGCATAAAATATATGTGACAGCTTGTAAATTCTGGTTAATACCGTTAACTCAATTCCACTCTTTTTTCTCTTAAATTATCTATTATAAACCGCCGTCTTGTTCGTAAATGAAATTATATAACGTTCAGTGTGAGTTTTGTAGTTTAATAAAGTAGTTTAATAACATTTGAACCTAAATAAATAAACTGTCTAAGTTAAAGGGTGCAAAGCGTAAAGTTCTAACCTAATTACCCAACCCTAAACCCCATACCCTTCCCCTTCCTTCCTCTCGCCTCCTTCATTCTTCATCAACACAACACACATCGATCTCGTCGTCTTTCCCCCTGTTGTTGCATCGTCCTGCACCGTCCAGCCACAATCACCTCCTTGTTATTCCTCTTGTCGTCGGCTGGTAAAGCAAAAGAGGCAGCAGCAGCCGCTGCAACAACCCCCCTGTCATCTCGAATCATCATCTTAAATCATTCCGGTGAGTTTTAAATAATAACAGTTAGGGTTCGAGTTTCGGTTCAAAAAAACTTACGATTATGTGTATATGTATTGATTATCTGTGTGTGATGCATCGATATGTATATATATGCATATTGAGAACGAGCAGCAACAAGTTTAGGGCTGAATTACAGATCGTTGATGTACTGTAATGTATGTATGTATGTATGCGATGTGACTGATGCGTGTGATTGATTGTGTGTATGGCAGTTCATGTAATAGTTTGAATATGTATGTATATCAATTATTGAAACAGAAACAGTAGACGTTTATGAATTGCAGCAGCAGTATGGTTATGTGTTATGATAATTGAATAGTATAGGAGCAAATTCTGCATGTATGGTTATAAGTTTGGTATGTATGAAATCTGTATGCAAATATGTGAACGTTTAGGTATAAATCTGAATGTATGTAACGATGTATACGTATGTGTGTATAAATGGCAGCATGTATGTGTTATATGTGTGTATAAATATAACAGCAGCAACGAGTGAACATGTATATATATATATATATATCAGCGTGTATGTATGTGTATAGAGGTATGTAGCAGCCCCTATGTATATGCTAGAAACATATCAGCAGCCACAACATCTAATATATATATACATATGTGTTCAAAAGTGCATTGTGTGTATGCTATATATGTGTGCATGACAACCGTGTGCGTAGGTGGGTATGTATGACGGGATGTGAAGGAGTATGAAATTGTATGTATGATTTGTAGGTATGTTGTGTCAAATCGATGATATGTGTTCAATCAGTGCAGATGTATGCAGTTTACTGCTGTTAAATTTGTGCAGTTTATATATATATATATATATATATATATATATATATATATATATATATATATATATATATATATATATATATATATATATATATATATATATATATATATATATATATATATATATATATATATATATATATATATATATATATATATATATATATATATATATATATATATATATAGCTGTCAAACAATGCATATTTATGAAGTTAATTGGTGTCGAACAGTGCAGATTTTATATATACATAGCTATCAAACAGTGCAGATTTTAGCAGTTAATTGTTGTCAGTTTAGTGCAGTTTTAATATATATACAAAGCTGTCAAACAGTGTAGATTTATGCAGTTAGTTGTTGTCAATTTAGTGCAGTTTTTGTATATATAGAGCTGCCAAACATTGTAGTTAAATGGTGACAATTTAGTGCAGTTTTCATGCACAAAATAGATGGCAAACAATATAGATATATGCAGTTTGTTGTCTAATTTGTAGTTTTTGCTAACTATAATTCATTGATTTAGTTGTGAATGATTAAGTTATGGATATAATTAATGATTTATTGGAAATTCATGTTATATGTTCCGCCTATGTTGCTGTGAGATGAATTTGGCTGCCTTTAGTTTTCTTGTGAATTGTTTTAGCTATTTTGGTTAAGTTGCTCTTATTCGGGGCACATGTTCGTGGCAAGAAAAATGCATGGGTTAAAATGGAAACGAACTAGAAAAGGTATACAGGGTCATAAGAAAGTCATAATAAGTTATATGTTTTATCATACATCTTTATAAAGAGTCAAAGATTCAAAGAGAAACTGGTAGAGAGAAACTGGTAGCAAAGTTTAACTTTTTATGTTTATTATTATTTGATTTATCATAAATCTTTAGTTTTATATCTTTTTCCAAAAAATATAAAGTCATGGATCGATCTTGGATGTACGATGCCCCAAGATCAAGTCAATCTTTTGTTAATGGGGTTAAAACCATCTTGAAGTTTGCATTTGAGAGAACATGTGTCGATGGGGGGATGATAAAGTGTCCGTGTACAAATTGTCTAAATATGCAAAGTTTAACTTTTTATATTTATTATTATTTGATTTATCATAAATCTTTATTTTTATATCGTTTTTCAAAAAAATATAAAGTCATGGATCGATCTTGGATGTACAATGCCCCAAGATCAAGTCAAGCTTTTGTTAATGGAGTACAAACCTTCTTGAAGTTTGCATTTGAGAGAACATGTGTCGATGGGGGGATGATAAAGTGTCCATGTACAAATTGTCTAAATATGAAATATCAATACTGAATTGAATGTTTTTTAAATAGATAGTATGGACAGGAGAAAGAGGCTACTTATCACTTTTGTTGTCATCAATGAGGCTATTGAAGACCATGTTGAAGACAATCTTGAAGACAGTCTTGAAGACCATCTTGAAGACTATTTTGAAGACCAAGAGGCTTTTGAAACACAACAAGATCAGACTACAAATGAACAAGGTACTACAAACTTATGTTAAGTTATTATTTGGATATTGTGTTTTATATATTAATAGTGTATTGCATGTTTTTTTGAATAGATACTGCAACTCTGTTTGACCCATACACAGCACCTTTTTTTACCTTTTATAAATTATATATACTAACTTTTTTACCTTTTATAAAATGGTATATTGATTTCTTTTTTTAGGTGCTCCCAAAAGAGTTAGAGGCTATACCCAAATGTCTAACACATGGAAATTGAGTAGTGATAAAAGAATATTGGTCACATTTAACAAATTTGGAAAACCTGTGGGGGAGGAAGGTAATGAACTTACTCAGTTTCTTGGGACGATTGTGAGGAATGCTGATCATGTATCAATAGAATATTCTGACTGGAGAAAGGTTCCTATAAAAAAAAGGAAGATATGTATTCGCTTGTTAAAGTATGTCGTTTATCAGGTTTCATATGTATCCATTCATTAAGGTAGTTGGTATATGCTAATACATGTAATTTTTATTTGTAGTCGAAATTTACTATTCTTCCAAAAGAAACAAATGAGATAAAAAAGTGGATCTTGCATAGCATGGGAAAAAAATGGAGAGCGTGGAAAGGTTCATTAAAGACATGCCTATATGATCCAAGCCTATCTGTTGATGAAATCATTGCAATACAAACTAACAGTGACAAAAGAGTCAATCCCACTCAATTTAAAGAACTTGCTACTCGTTGGGCAACTTCAGATTTTCAGGTAACAGTGATAGATCTATAACTTTAATTTCTTATATAATATATATAAATTATATATATATATATATATAATTGTAAAGTTTGTTCACAAAGTTCTATCATATGTTAATTTACCACAGAGTACATGTGCTTCAAAAATATTGAGCCGCTCAAAGATGAAGGAGCCTCATGTAACTGGGACAAAGTCGTTTGCTAGACTTGCTCATGAAGTGGTATTATTCTAGCTAAGATATGAATTATTATAATTTTTTACTTTTATATTCTTTATCATCTATTAAATTTGAGATAATTTATAGGCCACAAAGAATAATGGTGTATACCCAACAAGGGGGGAAATGTATATAACAACTCGCACTCACAAAGATGGTAGTATTGTTGATGACAAAGCTGTTGATGTTGTGGTGATGTATTTCATGTTCTTATATATCATTCATGTGTTTAATTTTTTTATTGATTACATATAATAATTTGCATGTAGGCTTCATTAAAATCTATTGCAAGTGACTCTACAAGCACATCAGGAGATCCAGATGATTTTACAAATGATGACTACTCAAAAGTTAAAGGGCAGGAGAAAAGGGGGTATGTTCGATTAGTGGGAAGGATGCCGAGTGCAACACATAATGGTAATTCTCAAACGGATTCACAAACTATTAATCAACTAACAAGTGTTGTCAACGTTTTAATGAACGTCATCCAAGAACATATCCCCAATGCAAACTTGTCCACGGTTCTTAGCAATATGAACATACAGGTACTTTTTGGCATTAAATAATATTTGTTATTTTACGATTACGCATCTATGTATGCACGTTTGCTTTCATTTGTATGTTTCAGGTCCCTGGTATTGGCTCTTCGGTCCGTAACAGCTCTTCATCAGTTAACGAAATATCGTCTTCAAGAAGTCATAATAATAAAGGTAATTACTTTTAACTTGGTGTAATAAAATACTTTTAACTTACATGTATGAAGATGGGGTGGTATAGAGGATAAGGTTAGAGTAGTGATTTGGAAAAGGGTGGTGTAGTTGACTTTTAATAGTCAATTGACATGTATGAGATGATTATGTGTTGTAGTTGAATATGGAGGATAAATAGATGTAGATGAACATGTACACATATATAGTAAGTAGATGTAGATGAACATGTACAAATATAGGTGGATCATGTAGCTAATAGTTACCGAGAGGAGGGAGTATGGAGGATAAGGCTAGAGCTGTGATTTGGAAACAGGAGGTGCAGACATGTAGGAGATGTCTACGTGGTGTGTTGGAAAGGATTTGTGGGAGTATTTATGTTCATAGTCAAATGTGGATGCTTATTTTAGCCTGTGGAGATGAGATATATGGTCAAAATCTGGGTGTGTAACCACTTCACACCAATTAGCTTTTAGTTTCAGTCTTTTATTGCATTCTAAACTTGTTTTACTACTTTTATATGTTTTTAGTCATTGAATGTTGCTTGAAATGCAATTTTCTATTATTTGCATTTGAACCTTGTAATTGTTACATTGAGTACGTAAATGCAAATGAACATGTAATTACATATATAGGTGGATCATGTGTCAAATAGTTACTGCAGAAATATCTACTTAGTTATTGCATTCTTATTATCCTTAGATTGTTGATTCGGTAAAAAGATTCACATATTGGATTATTGATTAGGTGAAAGATTCTTATACACCTATAAACCTGTCAAGTTTGATACATGATACACATGTGTAATTGTAGCTATAGGTTTCAATTCTTATTTCCCAAACCTAAACCTCTCATTTGTTCTTTATGGTTTTGACAGGAAAGAAAGGCGTTTAACCAATTGATATTTCAAGTATTCTTGACTTTGGAGTTAAGGTAAGCATAATTTTTAACTTCAAATTGCAAAAATTGTAATTTTTATATGGTTTATGATGTAAAATTCTTATGGTTTATGATGTAGAGTTGTCATGATGTGAAGCCTTAGATGAATAAACATTAGAAGATAGGGATGAGATTGGTACTGTACCGGTACCGAACCGGTACCGATACCGAAAATACCGATACCAAAAACATGGAAAAGTGGGTACCGGTACCGATACCGAATCTATCGGTACGGTACCGGTTCGGTACGGTACCGGTACGGTATAGGTACGAAACAAGTACTTTTAGGTAAATTTAAGGTATTGGTACCAAACCGGTACCGATACCGAAAATACCGATACCGAAAACATGTAAAAGTGGGTACCGATACCGGTACCGAATCTATCGGTACGGTACCGGTTCGGTACGGTACCGGTACGGTACGGGTATCGGTTCGGTATTTCGGTACCAAACGCTCATCCCTATTAGAAGATGAAGATTCATGGTGTACTTGGAGTGAAAGTTAAATAATGTTTACTTGTCGTTAAGAATATATATTTCAAACTTGACACTTGATAGCTTATATTTAGAATGTGTTTGAGGATTGTCGATATTATTTCATAATGAAAATACAAATTGTTATATGAAACACATGTAGTGGCACTTTTGATGTGATTTTTATGGCAAAAATGAGTGCCATTAAAAGTGGTATGCGTATTTAACTAGATATAGTTTTCGTGACACAAAATATATGCCTCAAAATGCCTATTTTATATTGTGGCAAAAATAAAAGTGCCACTAAAAGTAACAATATATAACCTAGAAGTAGTTTTTTGTGACACACTAAATGTGCCACTAAAGTCATTAATTTTATTGTGGCAATAAAAAGTGTCACTAAAGGCCTAAATGTCTGCTACGGCACATAAAAAAAAGTGTCACTAAAAGGCTTTAGTGGCATCGCTTTTAGTGGCACTTTTAATGCGTGCCGTAGATTCTCATGGGGCTCTTTAGTGGCACTTTTTTGGTTTTTTGTGGCACTTTTTGTGTGCCTCTAAATGGCTTTTTTTTGTAGTGTTGGTAATTTGTAAGTTTTATATACATGAAATTTCTATTAGTTTAAGTGTCGAAAGAGTATAGTGAGTAGGTGAGAATATTGGAGTTAATGATAACTACAAGCTTCTTACCATGAGCGTGAGAGGGAGTTAATGATGAAGACATATCTTATACGTATTAATATAATGTCTAACTATTACAAATCATTGTGTGTGTAAGTGTAACTAATACAGTCCCTACGGTTGTAGTATAGAATGAACTTTTGCTTTAGATGAATCTAAGTTGACTTTATTTATTTATGTATTTATTTGTTATTTATTGTGTTTTTGGTATTACCCACACGACGGGGTTTTTTTTATTTATTATTTTTTTTTCCAGGATCCCCGTGTACATGTAAATTCACTATTACGTTGCGCACCCGTAATCGTCAATTTACATCACACGACCACCCTAACTTGCTTCCCATCGCATGTCTTACTCATATGTGTGTTTCTTTCTTCTTTTTATTCTTTTTTTTATATGGTATTTTATTCCATTTTAAGTGTATTGCGTGTCTAAGTGAAGTAGGGTATACTTATATTTATAATAAAGTACACTACATGTGAAAGATACAAATAGATATCTAGTGTGATGTACTTACAGGGAAAACATATCTCACGCATACTACGAGTTCTTGATAAGTATAAAGGAAATAAAATGTTAAAAAAACACAATGTGGGTATTCAAAATCATGTAGGTAACATATTTATTACACAAACTAACTGATAATATGTTATAGCATATAATAAGTCTCATATCAACTAGCAGGTTATAGCACATAAATGAGTCACATAATAAGTTACGTGTGATACCACATAGTAGGTAATACAACTATCAAGTCAAGACCTCAATATGAAAGAGTTTATAGACATAATATAGTTTGTAGTTTGTGTACTTCTACTCATTAGGCGTCGGCCCCGCCGATTGGTTGTCATATCAAGGTAGGTAACTCTAAAGTGTGTTCATTAGTCTCTAGTCTATACTAGCTTGTTGTAATCATGATGTGAGTTATAACTTGTAATCTAATTAAAGAGATTTCTCAGACAGTTTTAGGTTTTCAACAGCATAATGAATCAACAGAGTTGTGATCAAGCATACCTTATGTATACTCCAGCGATTAAAGTGTAAAGCAACTGAAGTGCATACTTAGTTCAAGTCTCACAAATAGAGAAGATTCTTCTAGAGTTCTTTAAAGTTTTACTTAATCCAACTTAACTACACAAGCCACCAAATCGAGTCATGTCGATAGGCCTACAATGCTAGAATATGTTTGTATGTTATAACTAAGTGAGTGAATAAATGAAAGACTAATTCTATCTCTATCGTTATAGTAAAAAAAATATTTTTGAATAACAGTCCAGTGTAACCGCACCATGATATTGTCCGCTTTGGCGGCCGGAACACCCTCAGGCGCCGCCCATTCACAAATGTAACATCCCACATCGGTTGGGAGGGAGAACAAAGCCTGCCTTATAAGGGGGTGGAAACCTTCCCTACCATGACGCGTTTTAAAAGCGTGAGGGGCGGCGCCTGAGGGCGTTCCGGCTGCCGAAGCGGACAATATCATGGTGCGGTTACACTGGGCTGTTACAGATGGTATCAGAGCTAGGGACCGGACCGATGTGCCAGCGGGGACGCTGGCCTCCTTAAGGGGGTGGAATGTAACATCCCACATCGGTTGGGAGGGAGAACAAAGCCTGCCTTATAAGGGGGTGGAAACCTTCCCTACCATGACGCGTTTTAAAACCGTGAGGGGCGGCGCCTGAGGGCGTTCCGGCTGCCGAAGCGGACAATATCATGGTGCGGTTACACTAGGCTGTTACATGATCACTCACCCTTAACTGTAGTTGGAACTGGTTGAAGAGTTGTTTTACAAATTTGCAATCCCAATGATTTAAGCGTTTCTCTAACAGTCTAATTCGTCATTCATCAACATTTGACTTGCCACCCATTGTTGTTTTCTTAAGAGATTAAGTTTTAATGTTTTCTAATTCGTCTTTCATCAACATTCATCAACGATTTAAGCGTTTCTCTTTTGGCTTTAGGCTGTAGCTGAATCAACTTTAAATGGATCAAATTGCATTTGAAGTTGAAGTTGCTATTTGGGGTGAGTAAATGAAATTTTGCATTCTGAACAAGTTAGTTACATGATATATATTAATGTGTATGTGTTTGTAATAGCCTTTCATCAGTATCCAAACAAAAATAAATTGTGTAATTAAAAATCTGAATGATATAAAAGTAACAAAAATAAATTGTGTAATTAAAAATCTGAATGATATAATAATTTGCTGTTGTGTTTTAGTAAGTTTTCGAGTCAGGTTTGTCACTAATTTGACGGATGTTTGTTGGCTTTGTGTTGTTTCTTGGTCAGGTGATCACATTTTTTAATATATCTTTTTACTTTTTGATGTAGTGATTGAGTGAAATATCTTTAAAGAAACGTCCGTATATTCTGGCCCATGCAACACTTGCCCATTCTGAGATATTCTTGATTCAAGGTGAATGAAAACTTGTAGACTAGCGTTGTTGATATAGGTTGTAAAAGGGTTGTATCTAGCTACTTAAGTGGACATTTCTGCATTGATTTATCTGAAAATAGGAGTAACATACTTGAACAAGAAACTAAAAACTAATATATAGTTTCGTTAATGTATAACAAAGTTTCTTTTCTACTATACCTCACCAAGTTATGGAATTTTTTACATTGGTGTACATTTAAACTTTGAAGGTCAGATGGTCACGTCATATGGTTACTTGAGGAGGAGAGCACAACAAAACGAAACAAGTAAGAAATTTTATCCTTCTTATAATTTAATTAACAGTAGGGCGGATGATAGCTACAGTCAACAAAGATGGGTAAATAGTTTATCTCATACCTTTATGCGTTATTTTGATGAATTTGTACATGTTACTGTTTGATTTTGAGGTCAAATTGCCTCTTATTAATCCTGAGCAACTTGCTATTTTAACTTGTTTATTTGGTTTTAAAGTTGTGACAGGGGAGATAGTCATTCACAATCTTTGGGGTTCTAAGCCAAGGTGGGAAATGGTTATTGGGCTACAAATGACGTTAAAGAACATGAATTAGGTAATGTCATATGTGTGCTTTGTGGTTTTTGCATACTAAGTGCATTTGTTAGTTTATTTTAATTAAAACATGGTTTTGTACATGTGTATATAGGAGTCACGAATGAGTATTATATGGACTATGTAAGGTCTTGTTGAAAGAATGGTTTGTTTGTTATTTGAATTTGTGAACAATCTTTATAACATCATCTTATACATTTAGATCAATTTATTTCATTTCTCATATTCTAAGGAATTAAGCATGTCTTGCATACATGACAATTATCCAGCTATTCACCATTTCCTAAGAATAAAAAAATTAAGCTTTTAAACTCTTTTTTTGTTACGCTTTAAACAAACAAAATTTGTTTTAATGGTATGTACATTAGAAAGAATTTTTATAGGGTTACATCCTAAAACAGAAGGATTTTGGTGGCGTTTATAACAAATTGGTGATTAAAAACTCCGAAGTTATTCATGTATGGGTCGCTATTTAAAAAAATATGTTCACGACTGATATTTTTTATTCATGTATTTGTTAATATTTAATTAACATTTGTAAGACTTACGTATATTGCACCGATATACGAATGAGAAAGCTAATAAAAACATCACATAATAAAAGTCATGAAAGTATTAATTAACTAATAGACGAGGGTACCGCGTTGTAAATTATTAGTAATTTTGAATCGCCGCCGCATACATGTTTAATCACGCCATGCCGGATTTCGCAAGGGTTTTAACATTCCAGTTTGCTGCTCAATTCATGGTGACAACGTTCCAGACGTATGCTAATTTCGCAAGGGTTTTAAAGTTCCAGACATCAAGGATGATTATAGTTGAGAGGTATGCTAATTTCTAATTTTCATGGCCATGGTTTTTCTCCATTTTATTCTTGCATTTGAGAATGGTAGAATGTAAGTTCATGGTTTAGGAGTAACGGGCCAAGATTTTCACCTTTTAAAGGGGTGGGGTTGGGTATATTGTTTAATACTAGCTGTAAAATGATCTTATCTTGGCTTTAAAATTTTAGGCAAATTGGCCTAAAATAATCCCAACTAACACCCATTGGCTGAAAATAATCCCAACTCAGTTTATTCCCTCAAGTGGTCCCAAATCCAACTTTTTTGGCCTACAGTGGTCCGCCGTTAAGTGCACTTAACGGCCGTTAACTTTTTTTCTATTTTTTTCGAATTTCAAACCGATATTTTAGGGATTTTGATCGGGAGGAGAATACGAGTCTGTTGATGTAAACCTTACTTCCAATTGTTGCTCCAAATGGTTTAATTTTGATATCCGGTTAAAGCACCGTTAGGTTTTAAACACCCGATTGAAGACCGTTTTGTCGTTTGGAACACCAGTTCGAGGTAAGGTGTACATCAATTGAATCGTATACCCCTCGCGATCAATTTCCATAAAACCTTGTTTTGAAATTCGAAAAAAATCAAAAAAAAGTTAACGGCCGTTAAGTGCACTTAACGGCGGACCACTGGAGGCCAAAAAAGTTGGATTTGGGACCACTGGAGGGAATAAACTGAGTTGGGATTATTCTCGGCCAATAGGTGTTAGTTGGGATTATTTTTAGCCAATTTGCCAAAATTTTATATAGCAAGTTAGACCTTTATAATTGACTGATTAGGTTTTTATTAGAATTTTGTGCAGAACTTTCATGTTTATAATTAATCTTCTGTATGCACTCAGATATATATTTCATATTTTGTTATCTTAAGGACATAATAATCTGATCCGGTTTTATCCCATGGAAACCATGACGAAAGAAGAAGTAATTAGTAATTGCGAGCTAGTGGAGATTAAATGGATCCTCACGTGTAGAAGTTCATCCAGATATCAACTCTCTGAAATGAGCCTTGGACCACAAATTTCTCCTGAGAAGCGAAAGAAGGTTTTTTTATTATCAAAATTTCTATACATATTAATGTTTTTTTGTTCTATGATCCTATGTTATCACCAACAGTTAAAAAGTATATAACAATTAGAATATTTTGTAAGTTGAGGTTATTATTCTGATTTTGGATATGATTTTGGATAATCCGGGAATTGGTATGAATGAAACCAAATTGATATTTGATAATTATGAAGAAACCGATTCAGCATCACATTTGATTATTATGTTGTAGGATCGGTCATCTAAAAACAGCCAGAAATCATAAGTTACTTCTTGGATACTTACTTGTTTATTTCGTTTTTGGTGTTCTGCAGATCTCAGCTAAAGACTTCTTCTTTTCAGGTAACGAGTTTGGTGATTATAAAAAGTATTGTTACTAATATTGGATTATACATAATTTGGTATATATGCTAAATTGTTGTGTGTGAGTATCTACTTTATTGATACACTTGGGTTGTTTTAGGATTTGATTTTAATGAGGATCCTCCTTTACTTGCTTGAACTTTTTCATTTCCAATCTTTTTGTTGTAAAACACTACATCTGTTGTTTAATGAATTTTTAAATGAGTCTGGGATCTAAAATACATGATGTGTATAAACTACAAAGTAGTAAAGCTTCAGAATATATTGTTTGGGAGTTGAGTTTGGTGAGGGTTCTTTTGATATTCTATTGTGCATCACGTTGTATACTTTTACCAACTATTGGTACGCATGATATTTGTTAATGCAAGTATGACTTTGTTAGTTTTTTTGTTGATCTGTGGTTGATGTGTGTTTGGGACTACTTTGTTCATTAAAATTAAAATGTTTTTGATGGTACACGACTTAATAACGTTGGCTGTAATTTTTTTTCATTGAAATTGTTTCTTCGGGCGGGTCACAACAAGCAAGGTACTCGCCACACTGGGAGAAATTAAAATAATAGTAATTTTGATTCGGGTCAAGGAGATTTTAGACCAGAAGTTAAAATAATATTAATATCTTTTATTTTCAGGCTTTCAGCTGTTTACACTGTTGCCAAGAAGCAATGGTGGCTTGCTTGCAAAGGTAATTAATATGTCTCCATATCTTTTCACAAAAATAAGTTTGATTTAGGTTGTTTTGATTCGTCCATGCTCTTAATCCATTCTGAGGTTTGATTGTAGTTTCTAACTCTTTAGAGCTTTTATTGTTGTGCAATGTTTTGAGTTGTGTATGTTGTGTAGAGTTTTGTTCTTAGTTAACTTGGATCAGAATTTGTTTGTGCGTTGTGCAGAGTTTTGTAGATTTGTTAACTTGGATCAGAATTTGTTTGTTAACTTGGAGGGGGGGGGGGGTTAAGCCTGCTGCTGATGTTGCTTACTATTACGATTTGTTTGGTTTTTAATTAAACATGCTTGTGCTTACTATTACGATTTGTTTGGTTTCTAAACCTGCTACTATAGTTGCGTACCTGTTTTCTCCACGAGTATTGCTTTTGTTTTTCTTTCATGACATGAAGTTAGTGATTTAGAGTGTTTATAATCAGCTAAAGAATATCATCCTTAAAGCACAAGCATGTGTTGACAACCAATGACTTTAACATTGATAAGAGCGGGATTTGACTTTTAACCTTGGTTTTAAAAAGCGTTAAGCGCACAAAAGCGACAAGGTCCAAAATCAAAGCGCAAAGCATAAAGCGGAAAAGCGGTGCGCTTTTTATACGCGAAGCGCAAGGTATATATATAACATTTTTATATTATTTCATATAATATTTACTGTAATATTAATCTTTTTACAATATATAAAGCTCTATGTATAAGTTAAAAGCAATAGAAAATAAAAAAGATAAATATTCAAAAGTGTGGTTAAAATTTGAAATAAAAAACTTTAAGGATGAGTGGTGTAACTTTACCTAGTTGGTTAAAAACTGAAATAAAATAGAACTTTAAGGGTAAGTAATGTAACTTTATAATAACCTAAAATTAAAAAACCCTAATTCTAAATTAAAAGCCGACATGTTCATCTTCTCCATCTTCTTCATCACCTGCAACTCCTTCTACCTTCATCCTACCTGCAACTCTTCATCTCTTCACAGGTAAGTTTCTATTTTATCGCTTCATCTCCGTTCTTAAGCGTATGAACTTTGATTTTACGCTCCATGACCACAAAGCGACCGCTCTGCCGCTCGGAAACTTGCCGGAAAAGCGGATAAAAGCGTACGCTTTTAAGTTTAATGCGCGCTTTGGGTAAGCGGAGCGCAGAGAGTTGCGCTTACATTACATGCGCTTTGCGCTTAAGCGCGCTTAATGCGCGCTTTTTAAAACCAAGCTTTTAACATGATCCTAACAAGCATGTGTTGACAACCAATGTCTTTCATTTTTATTAAGTTGGCACTTTATGATTACATAATTTCCATGATTTTACTGTGTATCTGCTACTAAACTACTATATGTTGTTTCGTGTGTGTGTGAATAACAACAGCAGCATACTGTCCTGACTGTGGCAGGGGGGGGTTAACCAGCTGTTAACCATGTTGACCCATTAGTTTTATTGTAGATGTTTTTGTTTGCTGCATGCTGTTAAGGAGGTTATAATTTTGTGTGTGTACCATTTTAAAATGATGTGTGTATGAATTTGTTGTTGTGTGTGTGTGTATGAATGTGTTTTATGAATGTGTGTGTATGAACTTGTTGCTGGTGCTGCTGTTTATATACAGCAGCAGGTTTCAAAACTGAATGTGTTGTGTTGAAACTGAATGTGTATGAATGTATTGGTGAGTGATGTTTGTATAAATGTAAGAAATGTATGAATCAGAATGTGGCGTTAAGTTTGATGGTTGAATCAGAATGTGGCGTTAAGTTTGATGGCTTACGCTTATAATCGGTAATTATCATGCAAAATACGATTAATAAACTTTGATGGTTGACCTGCTTAATCTGTTTAACTTGTTCCTTTTTGCATCTGTTCTTTTTTTGCACAACAATAAAAGCTCCAAAGATTGTCATTAGTTTGACATTTAAATCTCTCATAATATTTTTTTTACCCATTTTGTTAACCTTTTGAGCTAATTCTTTTTATGAATTTTTGCAGCAGGGTGCATATACAAACTCGTTACCAAACGTATTGTTAGCAGCAAATGGTCATCCTGTTAGAGTATCTGACCTGTCATATTCGCAGTTCCCTATCAGCCAATCAATGGCTACTAAATATGGGAACTCGGTATCATCCATTAGTGGTTCAACTATTTCTATATTGGATGTGATGTTAGGTTATCTGCTGAATTTTTACAACTTCAAAGGCATTTATCCTTATTTTAGTACATCAGTTTATGACCAATTGGGTTTGTTCTTACAGACTTAAGAAGCCATTTGAGGTTGATGAGGTAGAACAATGTATTGTTGTCGATGTGAGCCTTTACTCTGTTTTTTTTCCAACTTAAGTGTTTTTAACAATATATAAACTTTTGCAGACATCATAGAGTTTTAGTCATGTTTTTATACTTTTTAATATAATTTATTAGTGTAGGTTGGTTTTTTACATCGTAATTTATCAGTGCATATGCACAATGTTGGTATGTTTATGGTTATATGCGTATGAACACTATTCCTCTTATAGTTGATGACATAGAAGAAAAATGGATTATGATGTGAGGTTAGAGAAGATGGATTTGTTGAAGGAAATAAGAATTATTCTGCTAAGTTTTTATATGCACTACAAACCCATTTTAATTTTATTTTCAGTTACTATATTTTAATCTGTTTAATGTTGAAGTGCTATATTTTGATGGATTTATTTTAATCTGCTTCTATTTTTCATTTATGTTGTGTTTGTTAGTTTTTATACAATTTTAATGTCTTAACTGTGAGTTATTTAATAAATCTATAAATTGTTCTTTGGACATGTTACTTTGTATAAATTACATTCAAGTTACTGTTGTGACTTTTGACATTATTGAAAGAACATAAGGTAATAATCATGCCACCAAATTTCATGTCTTTCAGCGTTCCTAACGTTTTATTTTCTTTCTTGAGCGCAACAATGGCTCATGGTATAGATAGACCGTAGATATACGAATATGAAAACTAACAAAACTACTATGCAATAGAAGCCACACATGTATCTTCTTGTAAATTGTTGTCGTTGGTGCATTGCCGCCGCCGCCGCATCGCGCGGGTACCTTACTAGTACTTTATTAAGCATATTAGATGGATACTTTGGTAATTTCACAATTTCCTTAATTTTCAACATTCAGTTATATCTAGATTGAAACCCTAATTTTTTTTAACTGGGTCGCGCGGCTGATGTTCAAATTGAATCTCTATCTCTTTAATCCCAGATCGTCCAAGCAGCATCAACAACAAACAGTAGCAACATCAAACAACAACAACTTTAATCCTAGATTCGTCGCTTGAACGATGTGGCAGCAGCAACATCAAACAGCTGCTTTCTGGTGACACTTACAGTCATGGTAGGGGCGGCGCTGGTGGTTATCAGGTCTGATGTTGGGGGTGACGAGTTGGAGAATGGAAGGCACAACTCGATGTTCTATATGATGATGGAAGACACAAATCAGATTAGTCAAGGTTAGATTTGCGTATGGTTTTTGGTTTTTATTGTAAGAATCGAATAATATTAGATCAGTTATGAAGATAATTGAAGAATTTATTTTCTAGGTTGTTCATCTCTTAGATGGTAGTTTCTTCTCTCACACTATGTGTTTCTGATTTTATTCAACAAGCACAACTCTTTTTCTTACATATGAGTTTTATCTATTTTGTGTTTGTAGGGGCAGAAATGGTGGTTGTGGGCTGTAGAGGACATAATTGGTTGTTATATGTTTCTAGACTTTGTGAGAACATGAGGTGATTGAATGTTTCTGGTTGTTTGGTTTATAGCTGTTCATATTTGATCTTTTGGTGTTTTACTGGTGCTTTTCATATTGATTGCATGAACCTGGGGGGGGGGGGTATTAGTATATGTGAGAAAAATAGGTTTTGTTAATTTACTTCCAATGGACGGTTACTTTTAGTGTCAATGCAACTTTTGATTTAAAATGATGTTCATTCTTGAGCCTAATATTTCTGAAAAGGTTGTTTTGAGTTTTTGGTTATATTACAAACATATCTATGGCAGCTGTAATTGCCCTTTCATCATATGATTGTCATTAGTTTCTGTAAGTTTATATATTTTAATGTGTTGGTCCATTTTGAAGTTAATTATTGCTACTAACTATATCCGATGTAAGCTGCTCTTACTTATACTCATTGCCAATCATTTTACAGATGTTCAAGGGTTGTCGACAGCCTCGCTCCAGATTTTTGGTTTTTGTTACTTCAGATCTTGAAGGATTCTATATTCTATGATCATCTCAAGGTAAAACATTTTATGATAAGTCACATTCCTTTGATTTGAATCAGTTACATGGGCAGTTTTTCCGATGTTTTTTGTGCAAAGTACTTGCTGTTTTGGGTTATTAGTATTTTTAGTACTGGTTCTAACATTAGCGCCTGCGACATGAAGTTTTTATTGTTATGTTATGGCTGTTGAAGACTGACTTTATTGTTACATTTATCAGGGTTTAATTGAGTAACTGAGAAACTTTGCTATCGCCATGGTAATTAAGCTTATCATCGGCATTAGCACCAAGAACAGTAGCATAAAAGGTCGGCGTCATTGGATCCTCCGAACAGAAAAGCCACTAGGTGGAGGTGAGGTTGTGGGTGTTTCTTAAAGTTAGTTTTTCCCAACTTCAAAACATTCAATTAAGGTTAGAGTGTTCATAGACTCCCAAAACACACAGCTGTTATAATTGATAACCCAAAGTTCTTGATAAATTGATAGCAGGCTGCATACTTGGTGCATTTTTACATGACTTTAGGGTCCGTTTTGATACGAATGTGCTTATCATTTTGGTGCATTTTTACGAAAATTTACTTAACAAATACCTTGTGATGACAGTGTTCAAAAGTTTCTTGAGATAAAAGCCTTAACAAAATACACAACACACAATACAAAAAACAGATGATGTTACTGCTGCTACACATCACCTACTGTTAATCAGGTTACCCATCAGCATACTGCCCTGAATGTGGCGCGCGCGGGGGGTTAACCAGCTGTTAACCATGTTGACCCATTAGCTATATCGTAGATGTTTTGGTTTGCTGCATGCTGTTAACCAGGTTTACCCAACAGTTTGTATGAATGTAACAGCAGCAGCAGCACATGCTTATAAATAACAGCAGCAACCATAGTTGTCAATAGCGACGATAGCGGTCGCTATCGCGCGCTACATAGCGATGCGGTAGTTGGTCGCTATTTACATTTAGCGACCAAATAGCGACACTGTCGTTTTTTTTTTTGGTTTTTTTTTTTTGATTTTTTTTTTATAAATATGAAAAAACGTTAGGATTTATCTGTTTATTTTCCAGATTTCATGTGTACAACATATAAACCTTCACCTCCATCCACCACATTTGAGAAGAAAAGATGAAATTGAGAAGAAATATGAAAAAACAAGTAGAAATTAAGCTTACTTGGGATGAAAATGAAGATATGTAATGGAGATGAAGATTGTAGGCTTCAATTTTGAAGAAGAGAAAGAGAAATTATGATTTAGGAAGTTTTAGGGTTTTAGGGATATAAAATTTTGAGTTGATATAGCGGCTGGTTATAAGGTTTAGGGTTTTAGGGAATTAGGGTTACATATTTACTTTTACAAAGTGACATATTACACCCTTTATATTTATCTTTTTATCATATTTGACTTAAAACTTATTCTAGCATGTCCATATCAAGTAGAAAAAGATAAATTATATTAAATACTCTATATAATTAATTTAAAAAAATTATTCTATGTCATCGCTAAACACAAATAGCGCCCGCTATTTATCGCTATTCGCGACGTAGCGTATAGGTGACCCGTCGCTATTTACCGCTATTCGCTATTGACAACTATGGCAGCAACACACATGTATGTTTGAATGTATGTATGTATCTGGCTCAATCATAACAGCAGTTTGTATGAATATAACAGCAGCAGCACACATGCATGTATGCTATCTTGGTGTTGCTTGATTACTTGATTTATAAACACATATCATTGTTTTCAAATGGTCGAATTAAAAAAATTAGTGCTTGAAATATTATGAACATTAGGCAACCACTTTTAGTGAAGTTTTACATGTTACCCGCACCTACTTAAATGTATATCTTCTTTGTATATATTGCAGAAAAATGTGCAATGCATAAAACATGTGCAGTGTTATACACTTAAAATGATGTCAATTTTGTTCTCTTAAAAGCTTTAGTTGTTCATTTTGTTTTTGTTAAATAGTGCAGTTTTCTATTGATAGGTGTTGTCGATTCGACAAACTGATTTTCTGTTCTAATGTTCGTAGCTTGACGATCATTTTCGGATGGTGTTGGTGCAAATCTTATTTGGTAAGAGATTTTTTCTAGAAACCTAGATTATATTTGATTTGTGTTTCAACTGACATGAACACTCCAAACGTCTTTTATTAACTGGGTTTTTGCATATGCAGACGGAGGGCATAATAATTGTAAAAGGAATGCACTTTGTCTATAGCTCAATGGGATGGATTCTTGCATTTTCTTTAGGCTTTGGCATAACAAAGTCTAACCTAATTATGGGTATGTTTTCTTATTGTCTAGATATACTTGCAGCTGTTAAAAACTGTATTTCTCTAAGTTAATGCAGGTCTTGGATAGGATTTTTGCATATGATGCATTAAACCCAAAATTAGTATACTTGAAACTTATTGATCACACTATATTTTAGTACTTTATAGTAATTTCTTGCTACAACTAAGATCTCATCGGTTCATTGTATCTGGAAATTGTTGGTATTAGTGATTTAGGGTTGAGATTTTAGAACTTCACTGTGATTTATGGGACCAAATTGTATCTGAAAGCAGCTAAGATCAATTCTATGCAATTGGTGATAAGCCATTCCATGTTGCAACTAATTAAATGATAAGCCATATATGTAGTTGATGGTATCATGTTGCAACTAATTATCCATTCCATCCCCGTTGGACCCATCGTACCCAAACATAGGAGCATTGTTTGCAGTTCTTTAATGTTTGTTTTTGGATAGATATGATTGTTGATTTTGCTGCTTATTATGAGTTCAAGATGCAAACCCGACAACAAAGTTTTGTTCTACGTTTGATAAAAAAAAATTGATGATGGTTTGTTAAAACATACTATCAATGATATTTTTTGGATCTGTTTGCTGCATTTGGTGTTTTTTTTTGGGTTTCTACTTGTTTATTTTAATCTTCTTATTAGTAACTTGTTTATGGTATTAAATTCTACTTATGAGTTGTTTTCTTTTTTCCTCTTAACAGGTTGTTTGTGGCCTCTTAGTTGTGGTTAATGGAAGATACTACTTTGCTATTAATGATGCATGAGTTTTAATTGATTTCTTTTTAATAGTGTTCAGTCAAAGCACTATAAAAGGTTATGTTTCGTGTGATCGAAAAACTTATTTTTTGCAAGTTGTTGGAGGAAAACATGCAGAATTGGAATTTTTAATGTTATCTAGGTTCAAAATATGATGTTTTGAAGTTAGGTCACTTTGTAAAGGGCTTGAAATGAGGTACATAAAATTTGATTATTTGATTGGTTGAATTACTAAGATTAAGTGCGGTTATGCTTTTTATGATGGTTAGTATACTTGTTATAGACCTTTCTAAAAAAGTATAGCATATGAAATCGAAAACTTGAAGTAAGATGTTGGATATAAGATGACTTTAAATATCTATAAATTGAAAGAAAATGCGTAAAAGTGTTAAAATTGATGAATGACTTTAGAGAGTCAACATTTATGATAACTATAAATTGGTGTGACTAGCCATTAACAAGTTCCTTCCCAAGCAAGGATCGATCATGTTAGGATTTGTATCTCGGGTCATTTCATTTAGAAAGCTTAGTTTATAGTTGATATCTCTAAATTCTTATATTTATTATTATCTAGATGTCACTGCCGTCGCATCGCGCGGGTATTCTGCTAGTATATTAAAGGTATATTGGTTTTACTGGTTCCAACTATCACCTTTTGGTTTCTACCAGTCCTAATTATTGAATTTTGGCTGTCAACGGTCCTAACTTTTATCACCTTGGCAACCAACGGTTCGTCGTTTGGAAGTTTGGAAGTCTATCACAAGAATCAAAGAAGTCCTTTCACTACAATTTTGATCTTGCTAATAGACTAAACTTGGAGTATGACTCAAAGGCAATCAAGGCGACAGTAGATGGCCACCAAACAAGCCATGATGAAATCATCTTCCTATGGAATAATTGGGTACCAAAGAAGGTTAATATAATGAAATCGAGAGCGAGTCTCGATCGGCTACCAACTTGCCTCGCACTACAAACCCGTGGGATTAACCTTCCATCAACCATCTGCCCTCTTTGTATGGAAGTAGATGAAATTGCAGATAATATCTTAACCTCATGTCCATCCATAATGCAAATTTGGTCCCTAATAAGATCATGGTGTAAAATCGGGCCGATATACGCTTTTTCAACTAAAGACCTTCATCAGTTAAATTGAAGAAGATCTTGAACGCCATCATTCTAATCACTTGTTGATCCTTTTGGAACGCAAGAAATGAACGGGTACACAATAATGGAATAATTGATGCAATGAAGATTGTAGATGAGGTCAAAGCGTTATCGTTTATTTGGATCAACAACAAGGCGACCAACATTAATGTCGATTGGGAAAATTGGTGTTGTTTTACGTTAACTTTGTAGCTTTAATCTCACTATTTGTATTACCTCCCTAGCTTCTTGCTAGGTCTTTTAATGAAATTATATTGCCGTTAAAAAAAAGATTAGTTTTTTTAGAATTTCAAGGGTATTTTTTCAAATTTTTAGGGTAGCCTAAACATAAAATAGGAAAGTAATTTTTTTTATCTTTAACGCAAAAATTTAAACCGTAACTCGGGCTACCCCTGACTCAATAATATCTCTGCCCTAGACTATTTATTTTAAAAATAAAAATCACAGTGAGAAAAATTACGCAAATTACTTTTTTTTTAAAATAAAAATCACAGTGAGAAAAATCCCGCGCTTCATATTCGTTACCTGATTGCTTCATTCACCATGGGGAGGTTTTCAGAGGACGGGATGTTCGCTGCGTTTTTCATGGAGCTGATGTAAGCATCAATTATTGCATCGATTGTGCATTAGGTGTTGATTAAGTTGCTATTAATTGCGATTGCGATTTAGGATTTGACATAGTTATAGTGTCTATTGATTACAGTGTATTGAATGCTGAGATTGTGCATTAGGTATTGTTTGAGTTGCTATTAGATGCGATTTGCGATTTAGGATTTGACATAATTATAGTGTCTATTGATTACAGTTGTGCATTAGGTATTGATTGAGTTGCTATTAATTGCGATTTAAGATTTGACATAATTATAGTGTCTATGGATTAAAGTGTATTGAATGCATCGATTTTAGGTGAACGTTTTCTATTTATTGCGTGGATTATTGAATCGATTGATTATAGTGTATTGAATGCTGCGATTAATTGATGCGTGTTTTGAATACGTTAATTAGTTGCTAATTACTAACGCTTAGTTCCCGAGTTTCATTCTAGGAGAGAAAGGAAGAGATTTGGAAGGAAAGGGAAAAAAAGAGGTGTTTCCGAGTTTCATTTATGAAGAGAAATAGAAGGAAATGGAAGGAAAAGTGGATGTTTTTAGAGTAAAATAGATTTTTTCAATTTGGAAGGAAATGGAGGGGAGGGAAAGGAAGAGAAGAGAAATGGAGGGAATCCCTCCATTTCCATCCTTTAATGAACTCAGGAACAAAGCCTAAGGATTTGAAAACGTTTTAGTATTAACGATTTGAGCTGCTCGCTATTCCAGTTATAGTATTTACATCAATGTTGCGAATGTAGGTTAGTATTGTGACTATAGAATATATCAATGATTTAGGTCTACTTGATTCTTCGTTTTCAGGAGAGCAGCATACATGCATGAGAGGCTTACTGATACACAATCTAAAGAAGGCTACAATCAGCAGACTCTGTGGAGGATTTGGTGAGTTAATTCTCATTATATAATGAATAAATGTTGAATGATACTTATGACTGACATGTCTTTTGTTTCAGTGAATTTTATGTGAACGTGATGGAATCAAAGTACTTTCAGGATATCGATGATCTCCAATGGTATCTCAGAAACACTACAAATTTGATGGAGTCTAAGGAACCGAAAGACGATGAAAGCAATATTCGATATCTCTATCGTGAGTATTCTGTAGTCAAATTAGTTTATCTACTATTTTATATGTTGTTTATCGTTTGTTTTTTCTTTAGGAGGTGCTATAGGCTGTAAACAAATCGTTCGGACTCATCTTGCCTCCAAAACTAAGTCTGCCACTAGTTCTAAGTCTGACAGGGACGGTGAGAACAAAAAGGGATATATCTTTTTGAATATTTTTGTCTTCGGTTGTGTAAATTAAGAATATCAATCATCATAGAATTTATGTATTTACAACATTTTTTTTATGCAGGAGATAATCCCAACCAAAAGCAAAAAAAAGATGTTGGAGATGCTGCCACTAGTTCTAAGTCTGACAGGGACGGTGAGAACTAAGTCTATTTGACTGTTAAGCAACAAACAATAAGGGATATATCTTTTTGAATATCTTTGTCTTCGGTTGTGTAAATTAAGAATATCAATCATCATAGAATTTATGAATTTACAGCCTTTTTTTATGCAGGAGATAATCCCAACAAAAAGCAAAAAAAGGATGTTGGAGATGCTGCCTCTCATGGAAAGGGATCAGATGACTTTTGGAGCTAGTTAGTAGTTGGTGTTACTAATATAGTGGAATAACATGAATGTTGATGGATATATGATACAAAAACTACATTTCATGTTTGTGATAAGCAACTTTGGAAATCTAATGATGGGAGATTGCAGAACTTTTCTATAAAAACTACTTTTCAAGATTTAATTTCCCATCAAAATATTGTCGGTTGGTGCAAGTTAGTTTTGTATAGCCAATTAAAAATAGAATGCTAACTCAAGACAGATTGGAAAGGTGGTATCATTTCCAGCATTTAAAGTGTCTAAGATTCTCACCAGCATCTCTCCTTTGAGTGTTCATTGTCAAGGCAACTTTAGGGGGTTTTAGATGTGCTTGGTGTATACATCAGTTACATATGGGGCTTTTAGGCGTGCTTGGGGTCATAATCCTGTTTGGGATAGTTTTATATGGGTGGGTATAGGGCTGTTCGCTTTAGCAATAAACTAACCAGACAGCAATGGCTTTTGTTAGGTTATGCCACAGAAGGAATAATTTGGTAATTTTTGATAGGATAAAGATGGAATGGTTGTTCTGGAATACTCTGTAGATAGCTACAAGAGAATATGACATCTTATTTTTTTGACAATAATGGACTTTAGAAGTTGTAGAAAACTGAACTAGATAATATTTGAAGTGGTGAAAATACAAGAAGACAATACCCCTATTTATAAGGGGTGAAACCCTAATCTAAGGCCCATAGGCCTGAACTAACATACTGGGCCAAACTACATTATCTAACTTAATGGGCTAACTATATACATAACTAACAGAAGTCAAAGAATTTGGTTACAAGATTCCATAGGTAGTCTCGGAGTTAGATCTGAGACTTTGATTGGGGAGTTGGTCATGTTAAATATAAATGTCAAATACTATATGAATGGGAATGGGAGATAAGATAAGGTAGTGCAACTTGGGATGGTTGGCTGGGAAGGCTGTTTGTTGGAACTTCATTTTTGTGCTGCAACACCTAGAAAGAGAGCAGGAAGATGGTTTGTTGTGCAGTGGATATATTACATTTTAAATGGGTCCAACTTGAGTTGTTATCTTGAAAATGATTGTGCTAGTTTGAGTACGATGAGGCAGCAGATTGACTTTTTAGATCAACTGGAAGGTATTTTGAGATATCTTAAGGGCACTATTTCACATGGATTGACCATTTCAGGATCTGCTACTTCTCATTTACATGCTTATTCTGATGCCGATTGGGCTTGGCGCCCTGATGATTTTCGTACCACTACAGGCTATTACATATTTCTTGGACCCAACCTTATTAGTCAGTGTTATTAAATGAGTTTTGTTATTTGGCATAATGGCAATTAAGCAAGTAGGTGAACATCCTTGGCATATAGAAGAATATTGTGAATGCCATGATGCAGCTTTAGTTGGTATTAAAGTGATTGATAGAAGTGTAAGAATACTTCAGGAATCAAACTTTAGACCCATTAATACATGTCTAAAAGCATAAGAAGGTCAATGCACATGATGAAGAAGTCTTCATTTTGTCAAGACACTGCAAAATGACGTATGGATCGTAAAAAGCATTTCTGATGAATGGAGAGACAAAGGAGATAAAAGCTTTTCAGGTATGTTTAAAAAGCACTTAGATGTTATCATATTTGTCAAATTAACGGGCAAATAAAAATGAACATTAAAGTTCCAATTTTTTTTGTTTTTCTGTAGCCTCGCCCACCTAGAGATGCTCTTATATATTGGTATGCTCTAACTGCTTTGGAGAAAATGATAGAACACGGTGCTATCTACCTCACTCCTTTTTCTCACAGACTAGCAGAAGAGATTGGCAACCTTGAATATCAAAGGTTAAGATGCAGGGTCAATGTTCTTGCCCTTGTATTTAAGCCACATATCATGGAATTAAGTCACAAAATAGCTGTTAAACTTCAAGCACAAGGCCATTTCATGTCAACAAGTCTTCGGTTTGAAATGATATGCTGTCTTTTGCAGGGTAAGGATCCTTACTTTTTAGTACGGGTTAAAACAGGCCGACCCACAATAGTTAATGAGTTGCGTATATGATTATAATAATAATTTTATTTTATTTACTTTATGCGATTCTATCGATTTTATGCATCACTTCACATGACTTTTGAGTTTTGACCCGTTCAACCTATGTGACATGCTTTTGTTTACATATTTATTTAGCTTAACCCATTTGACGTGTTAGAAATAAATGTAGCCTAAATCGACCCATCTGTAGGTAAATGGGTCAAACTAGTCAGCTCGAGTCTAAATGTTTGCGACTCTTTTCAGGTGGTTTGTTATATTTTCCCCTGCGGAGCAAAAGATGTTGAAAAAATATAGGTAGGAAAACTTTGCTCTGAAGAAACTTATTTGTAGCGAAAGGCTGGCTGTTGGAAAATGTTCATTAATTACCAATTTACCGTAACAGTCTAAACTGACATCTGAGAACTTAAGTTTTAATTAAGCTTTATGTTTCTTTTTTGTATTTTCCAGGTGGGTTTGATCTTACGCTCAATGGGGTTTGATAATTCCACTCGAATATACCTAGCAACGGGTAAATTATTTAGCGCTGAACGTTTCATGAAGCCATTCAGGTCCATGTTTCCACTGCTTGAAAACCACAGCACTGTGGATTCATCTAATGAACTAAAGACCACTCAGGGTTTAACTTGGTCAACTGTTGATTACATGGTCTGTCTTTTATCAGACACTTTTATGGCAACATATGACGGGCCCAGCAACTTTGCCAATAACCTATCGGGCCATCGTTTCTATTCGGGTTTCCGTACAGCAATCGGAAAGAAAGGTCTTGCTCCTGTTTTTATTGACAGGGAAATGGGACGCATTGCTGGTTTTGAAGAGGCTGTTCTTTTTACATTACAAATTTTGTTCAAGGTATTTTATAGATTCTATAAAAGTGTGCTTTACATGTGGCTTTTTTTATCTGATATGTATGGAGGTAAAGTGAAATTAGGCTAAATATGTATTGAGAAAATGAACCTTGGCTGCATTGTTCAATCAATGAGTTGTTCATGAACCGCTTGAAAAGTGATTCTTTCTTTAAAGAACATAAACATATCTTTTTTATTTATTAAACAGACAAATATGTAGTTATGGATTCAGGAATTTTTTCGAGTGGATTCACTATTTTTAGATGTTCTAGTGTCTTAGAACCATACATAAAATTTTTCGAGCCCGTTTAACGGTACGGGTTATCGCATAACCAATATATTCAATTATTGTAAGAAAGACTTATTAATAATAAACATAAGAATGAGCAGGCAAACATAACTACACTATTTGAAAGGATGTCCATTGCTTCTTATATCTAACTCTAACCTTGTATGCATCACAATACATATTCACACACAAGTTCATCAGCCTAGAAACATATGTAAACAATTAGCCTAAAGCATAAACACATGGTCAATGACAACTTAAAGTCAGTAAATCAATAGCATAAATCCATCACTAAATCAAGAGTAGTCTAATTTTGCATTTGGCAATAACAGCTGCCTAAATAAGTAAAGAACATTTATGTATACTCTTTCAACATAGAAATACCATTTAAATAATCAAACATTGAATCAAAACAATCAAAACATTCAAACAATCAAACATTGAATCAAAACTTCAAAGTTCATACGGTAAATCAGTAATATTTTTCAAATAGTGTAGTGCCAAAAAGGCAAGTAGACGGCGAGCCTAACGGTGTAGAGGGAGGCCGAAGTAAAAGGATGGTGGTGGCTGCTGATTGAGGCATTGAGGGTGAGAGGTTCTGTTGTGTGAGAGCAACGGAAAAAAAAATTTGGTGGACCTTGTGATCCAATAATGCCCACATACACTATTTATGTAAGTAGGTTCGACATTGTGATTTCTTAATAACACTTTGCAAGGCCACCCATATGACAAGATACTTGTTAAGGACCATCTCATTACAAGAAGCCAAGACTAACCCGACTACATGAATAGAACGTTCATTGAGTTGTTTGTGAACCACTTGATAAAGTGATTCATTCTTTAAACGAACAAAAACATACCTTTTTTATTTATTAAAAAACCAAATATGCAGGTTGGACCTTGTGATTCGATAATGCCCACATACACTAATTACGTAAGTAGGTTTGACCTTGTGATCTGTTAATAGCACTTTGCAAGGCCAACCTTATGACAAGATACTTGTCAAAGACCATCTAATGACAAGAAGCCAAGACTAACCTGGCTATGTGACAAGGACACCCATGTTTCCATGACAAGAAAAAGACAATTTATACACGGGATGTAACATGCAACTAAAGTTACTTGAAAGACTCCCTCTTTTTCCCTATAATAAGACAGGTCTAATTTTTAAACGTAATAAAACAAGTAATAGCCAAGCAAGAAATAAACTTGCCTACATAGTAACCAAGTTGATCAGGTTAGTAGGAACCAAGTCAACATGTTATACCAAAATAGAAGTATTCTCATGCCCAAGATGGTGTGCTAAGTTCAAAGGTGCTAAGTTCAAAGGAGTTCATTACACTTAGAAAAATACTACACAAGATCAAAAATCTTAAATATCCAATATTCTTAAATATAAATAAAGACAGTCACAATATCCAACATTCTTGGGAAATCACATAGCTATTTGATCAAACCCTTTTAGAGCAATATCCCTATAAAAAACAACTTTACCAAAATATTCGACCAATTGAAAACGAACATGTCGTTATATATCGCTGAATCATTGATATAACATGGAATGATAACTTTGTATCACTGATTGGGCTATAAAGAAACATATATAGAGCTGAATTTGATAAATTTAAGACAAAAAAAATTCAAATATCACTCATAAGAGATGTTTGAACAAAGACCAAGCTCCTACAAACAAGTCCAAGTAATAACACAAAACAAATGCTGAAATTCTACGCGATCTTGCTCCATATATGCTGAACAACTGTAGCTTCTAGAATAGAGTTATTTAGCAGAGAGTTCCAGTAGCTGAAGATCTTCAGGAGAGACAAATGTGTCGGTGCTAAAGGATAATGGAGATACCACAACTTTCAGTGTACTATACAATAGGAGTTCCAGCAGCTTAAGATCTGCACCTGCTGAAGATTTGCAGCAAGTTTTCCTTTCAGTGTACTATACAATAGGAGTTCATATTCATAGTATTTCATGTTATGAATAGATCAGTGGCTGTAGTTTGCCATTGGTACTTTTGTCTAGAACAGATGGCTGAGATCTATGTTAGAGTAGTATATATAATACACTTTGTATAGTTTTGTAGTTAACCTTTCTATTGTAAACATGTGCACATTTGCAATATAATGTGAAGTACAATCCTTTGAAAGTACATTCATGTGTTCAGTGTTACATTACTATATTTCATTGTATCGTGTGTTCGATCTAAAAAATATCACAAGGATTTCGCACTTGTGACCATTGTGATTCAGAAGATAGTTATCTATCTAGTAGGTCCCAACAAGTTTATATATGTTTTTAGTATCGTTCGCTTTTGGAACATCTTTATAATATTGTTCGGTAAATAAATAGTGTTTGATTTTTTACCATACGCACAAGTATTTATACTAGAAGAGAGGAAAAACATGTAGAAAAAATGAACTAAAAAAACAAATCGTAATAGAAAAGACATTTATATACAGAACATTATTGGAAAGGGTGTTTAAACGGTAACAAACCGAACAATGTTCAAATACATTTAAAAAAACGAAAAACAGTTTTAGAAAGGAAGCTTTAAAAACGAATGGTGATAAACCGGATGATATTGAAAAGACGTTTAATAGAGATGAAGATATTAAACCAAACAATATTAAAAAAGACATTAAAACAATAGGAATGAAGTTATACTTAATGAAACTCAGAAAATACGTTTAAAATAAGGGCGTTGTTAAAAACAGGGAAAGGAACTAAATCGAACAATATTAAAAAAAGTCTAAAAACCAAACACCAGTAAACCGAACGATATAAAAAAGTCTAAAAAGTGAAGGGTGTTATACCGAATGACATTCGAAAGATAATTTTAGAGAAACGATCAATTTATAACAAAACTTCATTTTTCTTTTATGTTTGAAAATTAGATTAGTATCGTGTACTACACGGGATTATGGTGTTATAAGTTTTATCTAAATTTATGTATCAAATTTAATTTTTAACATATCCCTTATAAATCAGTTTGGATAAAATCATATGCTAAAATAAAGGAGATGATTTATAATAATTAGTAAATACTTGTATTCGAACATATCTGATTAGGAAATAATTCATGATAATTTGTAAATTTTATTTGAACATATCGAATTAGGATATAATCCATGATAATTGGCAAATTTTTATTTGAACATATCAGGTATTTCGAATACGAATCGGTATGAATATTTACAAATATTTTCCTAGCAAAAATCATATGCTAAAATAAAGGGGATTATCTATAATAACTGGTAAAGTTTTTTATTCGAACATATCTGGTTAGGAGATAATTCATGAGAATTGATAAATTTTTTATTTGAACATAGTTGGTAAATTTTTTATTTGAGTATATTGGGTTATTTCGAATATGAATCATACCATGACCCGCCTTGACATCCTCCATCAAAATAAATTAAAGGGTGACACCTAAGCAAAATCCTATGTAGAGTAGTTATAATGTTGACTGGTAAAGTTTTTATTCGGACATATCTGGTTAGGAGATAATTCATGAGAATTGATAAATTTTTTATTTAAACATAGTTGGTAAATTTTTTATTTGAGTATATTGGGTTATTTCGAATATGAATCATACCATGACCCGCCTTGACATCCTCCATCAAATTAAATTAGAGGGTGACACCTAAGCAAAATCCTATGTAGAGTAGCTATAATGTTGACATGTGGACGAGTTACTCAATTATTAGAATAGTAAGATAAGATAAGATATGTTTTGGAGATATACATATACGTATATACACGTATATAATCATTATTTAAATGTAAATATGTTTACAATATTCATTTAAGTACCAAGAGGATTTTCATATTTTCAGAAAAACATGACAATAAAAGTTAACTTTGCTAGTTAAATGTACTGAAATGGAGATGAATTGCAAAGCTTAAGGCTTGACAAAAAATAAAACTTGGTACTGAAATGAAGAAGATATGCAAAACTCATGTGATTTACAAAAACATCTATCATAAAAAATAAAGGTTTTTTTGGCTTAATTTTTTAAGAGAAAAATTATAATTGTACTTAGGGGTGTTAAAAAATATCCACATCCGAAAATCCGATATTACGAACCTGAAAAACCCGAAATATCGGATACCCGAACATCGGATTCGGGTTCGGATAGTTATTTTGAAATAATTTGGATATTCGGATTATCCGAAAACTAAAATAAAAAAATATTATGTATTTAATATATATTTATAAAACTACGTTTGTAAACTCTTAAGTTAACATGTATTTAGTATTCCAATTCATATTCACTCTTTACATCCTCCACCCTCCGGCCTCCGACCACCCACTGGCGCACGCTCCGACGACCCACTGTTGCACGCTCCGATAACCCACACGTGCATGCCTCCGACCACGTTTTTACCTTGCAAATGGATTTGTACTTTTTTATACTGCTATTTATAGTCTTTTTTATAATAGTTTCTTGTATGGGTGTAAACGAGCCGAGCCGAGTCGAGTCCGACCCTAAACGAGTTTGGTTCGCTAAAATAACCTAAAGCTCGAGCTCGAGCTCGGTTGGAGCTATAATTTTATGATCGATCTCGGCTCGTTAAAGTAATTAAAAGCTCGATAAAAGCTCGTCAAGGCTCGATTTTGTATAACAAAAACAAGAAATTGAGCAAGCAAATGTTCTATTGCCTTCGACGGACGCCAATTTTTTAAATAATACAACGAAAACAAAAACTTTTAAATAACTAAAACCAATTTTTTAAAGAGATAGATGAATATTTGAAGTATGAAACTAAAAAGTTACAAACAAAGCCGAATCAGTGAGTGATGAATGACAATGAACTAATGACTGAAAGGACGACGATTGAATGACCGTATGACATGTCACACACCGTTTTACGCAGCGGATTAGTATAACTAGCGGGGTCGGTGGTAACGGAAGTTGGTTACCATCGGATTATAGTCAAACAACCATTAAAAGTTACGGAAAGTTAAAACGTCATAATATTATTACAAACGTTGTTCTAAAGATCCTTTTTATGACAAAGTTTTTCACTTATAAAAGTGATTATTTAAAAGTCGGTCCCAAAACAACATTTCCGTAGCATGGCGTTTGACACCAAAACCATTCCATTCCATAGCACATAACAAGCGCTTTAATCACCTGAAAAACATGTTAAAAACGTTTATCAGTACAAGACTGGTGAGTTCACAGGTTTAGGATACGTAGTCCACAACAAAATCAATTATGATTGTACTAATAAGAGACAATATTTATCCAATCTTGTTGACTTAAAGTTGCAAAGTTTAAGTCATATGAAACAACCATAAACCCGTAATCAATCCATGACATTTACCCTCCGACATTGCAATTATATAATCTCCCGTCGTCATTGACCGGAGCTACCGGTACGGGAGTGGGCTGTCAGTACACCCGATAGATCTACCAATATAATCCAAGGACCCCTGTCACCAAGGCTAATGATTACGTTATTTTTGAGAGTTTTTCCGGCCGAACACATCTTGTAACTTCTGGTTTTTCATATAAATCAAAATATTTTCCATCTCTTACTTTAAATCATAATTAAATATATTTCACATGTTTTTCCCCCAAGTTTGAAATCAAAATATATTGAAAATGGGGCCGTGAAACTCACCTTTGATTTCCGTCAAGTTTTGCTAGCACTTATGAGCCCAAATTTTATATGTTCCCGACCTACTAACACCCTATATATCCAAGGGTTCCCGTTAATAGTCGTACAATGGTCATCCAAGTTGTTCATCAACTCTAGACACTTTTTATGAAATGATTTATCATTTCGATCTAACGACACGTTGGTGACTCTGTTTACGACCCGTTTCCAAATATTATTTATATAAGTCATATTTTTATATAAATATATTTCAAACAATATTTATATGAGTGATCCCTTCATATAAATATATCTTAAACACAATCATTAGTCTTTAAACATTTACAAAACTTTACATATATGATTTATCATATATATATCTTTCGGTTTCGTTTTTGTATAATTCACACTTTTAATATTTATACAAAATAAATATTATTATTCTCAAAGTGTTAAGTTTCCTTAAAAACCAATATCTTGAATGATAACTTATGAGATTATCACTTTGTCCATTTCACTTCGAGACCGAGTGAAAACGTGAATTTTTAAGCAACCGACTAACTTTATTTTTAGTCGTTCTTGGTGTTTTGATTTTATAACTTTAAGTATCTCTTTTCATACTTATTTTAAGATCAAAACACTGATTCAAGTTCACTTTTTAACTCTTGCAGCTTGACTCAAAACCGTTCACATAAAACACGTAATTTCGGTCAAAACCGAAGCAGTTTTCGTAACTAGTTATTCACATAACTACCCTTTTCATTCATACCACTTTAGACACACATAATCATGCTCATCCACACTGATTATATATCAAAAGTTTCTGGTCTAAAAATTATTTTACACAATTTTACGGTTTAAGCCGAAATAGTCGGTTTTACCGTTATTTCATACATAGTTTGTAACTAAACAATGCTTAAACCACCAAATTTCATCATGTAATGATCATACATATATTTTCACATAAATAAGCATGTAAAAGCTGTGAAAATATTATTCTCAAGTTTAAACCCATTTTCGAGCCGAAAACGACGTATTTTTGCTAATAAAACGCCTAGTTTTTATTATACCATTCTTCCACTACATATATTCATTTTTCACATACATAATACACATTATATCATTCTCATAATATGTCTAATATCACAAAATGTCCAGAATTTAATTACCACTTAATCACATACTATATGACAACAAATCATATCTTTTACAATCCATATACATGAACTATTTTACACATTTTCATAAATCCATACTACTTCCATTATCATATTCCTTCAAACATGATTTTTAACTACTTCAAGTATTTATTCAACTATTACCACACTTTACACTTAAACATTATCATGATCACTTTTATCTTCAAATATTCATGTTTTCATAACACTTAATCTAATAACCCATTTCCTCACAAAAATAATCATCATCAAGTATCACTATTATTATCATATTCTCATTTTAACATATATCACCTTTACACATAACATATTTATCTTCATATTAGTCAAATTTACCAAAAACTTTTATAACACATAACCCACTTTTTGACATTATCATACTCATCAACATACACTCATCATCATATACATTTTCATACTCATATATACATCATACTTATACACATTCATACATTCATTTGATCATGAAATAACATCTTGCATGTATGATCAACTCACATATTTCATATTTTTACATCATTTTACATCAAACTCATAGATTTTATTTATCAAAAATACATTTTTGACACACCCATATACATATATACTTACGTACATATGCATATATACACACATTTTCATTTTAATTCTTTTGATTTTTAGAAGTGTTTGATTTGATGAACAACTTTATGATTCAAGGATGAATCATTCTTTTAAAACAAGAAATCAATATTAAAGTTTATACCTTGATGAACTCTAGATTGCAAGTGAGTGTTTTCTTGATTTCTTTGCTTGTTCACGTCTAAACCATCTTCAATTTCACTTCTACACTTTGAATTTTGATTGTTTCATCTTGTATGTTCTTGATTTTGAAGTTTTTATGTATTGATAGAAGATGAAATGGAGAGTGTAAATGTGTGTGTGTGTATGCCGTATGAAATGAGAGAGAGATGAAGTGAGTTTAATGGTGGGTTTAATGGGATTTAATGTGTTGAGTGTAACTTGTAATTTGCGTGGTGATGATGATGATAATTTGTTGTCAATTTGTGGTGAAATTAAATGTGTAGGATGATGATTCATCCGTAAATGGTAAATGTACGTTGATGACTATTGATTTTTTTATATAATTTATGGTTTTTGGGTAGTATTTTGAGTGTAAGGTGGTATAATATTAATGTGTAGTGTTAATTGGATTTTGTTAAAAATCTTTGTAAGTATTAATGGGTAGTAACACAAATAATATTTGTGACTATGGTGATGATTTTGGTTGTGATTTTGGTTATAAAGAGTGTTAGGATTGTAGTGTGGTATTTATTTGGTTGAGTGGTATTAAATTTGGAGTGTAATTTTGTAGTTTGTAGACATTAATCATTAAGATGATTAATGAGTAAGTTTTCTAATGGAAGTTATATTTATTGAGTTTTAACTAGTAGGACACATAGTATCCATTTTTATAAAAACTCTTTCTCCAAATCCCATGGATTTAAAAGTTGTATTCCTTAGTATTAATTATAATACTTACAACTTATTTTTATGAGTTTCTTATGTTCATATTATAGATATGAACTACTCAAAATTATATTTTTCTGAAAACAGGCAAAAATCTGAAATGTACGCGCTTGTCAGCAGTACAAATCGTAAATTAATATTTTTAGATTTTTACCTTTGTTTTCCTTTGTAACACTTTTATACATGCTAATATGTGACACCCGGCAAATTTCCAGGTCAATATTCGTACTAGCTTAAAACGTGCATAATTTTTAAATTGCGTCATTTGACTTAATTATGATAATTAAGGTTTTATTAAAGTTAGTTAAGCCCATTTTGTGCATTGTGTGACAATTTGTGATTTTTGAAACTGCTTAATCGCGTAGCGGTTAAATACCCGATAATGATCGTTGGTGACTGCCTGATGAATTTTAACAGTCCAATAATTGGTATAATGCTCGAAATAGCATCAAATAATATATTTTGGGTGTGTATAAGTGAAAACATAATAAAAACTAAAAGCGATATATTTTATCCGTTGTTTGTCCGGTTATCGCGTGTGTTTCAGTTTTTGCCCGGTTTTACTACCAGTACACTACCCGGAATACACTAAAATATCTATTTTTATATTTTTACTATTTTAAGAGTAAAATAATAATATTGGAAGTATTATGGCAAATATGGGGATAAAAGTTTAATAGATTTGAAAAATGTTGGTGATTTAATTGTGTATTGTGTATTATATAAAAACTTTTAAAAATTCTTTTTTTTTTTTTTTTTACCCAAAACCGGCCACCCACATACATCCCCCCTTTACCACCTTGAAACTTGCAATTCATGTACACAAGAAACCTACCTACACACCTATTAACCGTCCTTACACTTTTCAAATATTATTACCAAGATTTCACTCAACCTCTCTCTCTTTTCCCCTTCCAAAACCGTAACCCATCACCACCCCCTCATAATTTTCGGCCAAAAACAATTCACACACTCTCCATATTCATCTCTTACACCTTGTTGCAAAACCTTGAAGATTTGGTGGTCTTGGAAGCAAGAAAGTGTAACCAAGAGGTGTTTAAGGCTAAAATCCGTTCTCTTCATCTTTTCTAGTGTTCATCTAAGGTAGGAACACTTTTCATTTTGATTTTTATGATTTAAAAGTGTTCAAGATGGTGTTCTTGAAGTGTTGTTCACCAAATCCGAAACCGAAAGATGAATGTTTTTGAAATGAAAATGGGTTTTTCAAATGGGTGTGTGTGTGTATGTCATGTCCGTATGTATGTATGTATGAGTGTGTGTGTGTGTTTTTGAGTTTTGAAAACAAGATTTCATAAGTGTTAAATGCATGGTTTTGAAAGTTGATAAAGGAAAAGGGAAGAAATGAACAAGTGTGTGTTATGTGTGGTTATCAAAACATGATTTTTGGGTGTATATGGATGTAGATCCGTAGGTTTTTGGTGTGTGTGTGAGTATTTACATGTTAGTAATGTGATGTTAAAGTTGTGTTCTTACCTTGATAATGTTTAAGTCTAAGTGTTGAAAGTTGTTTTGTTGGAAATGAGGTAAAATGAATGAGTGTATGTTAGTTGTAATATTGAAATATGAATGTGTAAAAAGTATGTATATGAAGCCGTATGTATTAATGTATGTGTGAATATATGCTAGTTGGTATTATGATAAAGTTGTTGTGTACTTACACTTAGATTGTTTAGATCTTGACATGCAAATAGATGTAAATGGAAATATGATAATAATGTCACTAGATGATTTTTGAAAAACTTGAAAAGTGTTATGAATATTACTTGCAAGAAATATGTTCATATGTTGTAAAGTTGAAAGGGTTATTTTGTGCAAACTTGCTATATGTTGTTTTATGAAATGGTTAAATATAAGTATGTTAAGTGTTTTGCTATGCTAAGTATGACATGAGAAAATAAGTGATTTCACTAAGTGTAAAAATGTTTATACATAGGTTAAGTGTTGATATATGATACTTGATGATTAAAAATGTTTAAATGTAACTTTTATGTATTTTTGAACAAATATAAAAACTAAAATATATTCTGAGTTAAAACATATTTTTAAATATTTATAAACTTTATAAAATAAGTATTTTAAATATATTATAACAAAGAAATGATTTAAACCTTATAAATAATGATTTTTGGTACAAAAATACGCGTAAAACGCACCAATTTTTGCTTAAAAATGTAAAATATGACAAAATGATATTTTAACAGATTCTTAAGTGTATTTTTATGTAAAAATATGATATTTAAATTTTGGTACAAAAACTTGGAGTTTTGAGCCAAAAAAACAAGCAAACTATGTACCCGGAAAAGCCGAAAACGACGATTTTCGACTCTAAAACGCAATATTTTTGTAAACTGTTTTGGATCAGAAACTTTGGACATATTTTGAAGGAAACATACTGATTTGAAAGTGATTGTAAAGGAATGACAAAAATACGGGTATTGGGTAGCTTTCCGTGACCCGTAAACGTACCCGGATTTGTAAGAAAATGACACGTTGGACTTGTATTGTGACTTGTATGAATAATATGTGATACATGATTTATGTGGTATAATATTATGCTTTGTTATAGATTTATATATGATTAAGTAAGTTGCTTGTGAAAAACGTGGTTAAATATCTCGTTAAGTGTTAACCGTCATGTTTAGAAAATGCATGCTAGTTAACTAGGAATAATGTGTATTTCTACTAAGTATTATAAATTGTAATCATGGCATGAATATGATAAATATATTTTCCTAAGTTAGGTATGATATTGTGTAAGTGTATACTACTTAGGTAAGTGTTGGACTAAATGCGACTTTTACACGTTACTTATGTTTAAGTGTGTGATACCAAATATGTAACACTTTAAAGGCATGGGTCACCAACGGGTCATTAAAATGAAAGGGTTGTTTTTGTAAATGAAATGTTTTCACATAAGTCTAGTTAGGTTTTGGTGAACAACCTACATGGTTTTAGACTTTGTATTTGTGTGCATCTTTTGAACGGGTCCTTGTGTATAGGGCATTCTTAAGTGGTGTTTTCATTGGGCTTATATTTGCTAGCTTTTGGCGTATTCAATGTGAGTTCTTCGGCCCCTTTTTAAATAATGTTTTATTTAACTGTTTTGGGGGAAAAACATGTATTTTGTTTATGATAATTTGATGTGAATTGGGAGACATATTGTGTTTGACCAAAATGATGGCATGGGTGTTTGTTGTGAAAGTGTACACATTGCCCTCTCGTAATCATTTATTTCTCTTGGAGTGAGAAACCACAGGTTATATTGGTAGATCTATCGGGATTGGAATTCCGCCCCTCGTGATCAGTCGCTCTGATCGTGTTGACATGCGGGGGAATATAAGTTGAATGTTGTGAGGGAACCTCGTTTCTTGGTTGATTATGAACCCATGACTTGATGATTCATTTGTCTTTGGGCCTTGCAAACTCTTTGACGTATGGTCTTGTTGACGTCTCAAAGCCAAGCATATCAATTGTGAATGAAAAAATGATTTTATTTATGATTAAACCCGAAAACTCACCAACTTTATGTTGACTCAGTTTTTACATGTTTTTCAGGTACGAAATGATAAGCTCCGGGTATATGTGGAAGGACAGTTTTGGACTGCAAACTCCACATGTGTTTTAGTTGTTTCTGGGACCGCTTTATTAAAAATTCCGCTTAAGTTTTATTTCAAACAATTATGTTTCGTTAAGACAATTGATGCTTTTCTTAATGAACATTGTGGATGTTGACGTGTCAACGTTAACATTATCAACTATTTTAAATTAATGTGGATGTTTGCTTTATAATTAATGGGTGCCAACTTCGCTCATTACACCATAATATCGTTTATTTCCGCTGCGACGATTTTTAGGGTGTGACATAATATAGCATAAAATCCATTCTAGGATTTTTAAAAGTTTTTCCCGGGTCATCAACAACGTTCGTCTCAGTACTACACTGTGATTCCACACAGTATTTTTCTTTATATTTTTAAATGCAATAGCATTTATTACTTGGGCTTGGCTAGATTCAAATGACATATTTTAAATTTTACTACTAATAATGCTATAACATATAATTTACTTTTTGTCCTAGTACGGATATTAACCTGGAATTTTGCCGGGTGTCACATGACATGTTGAAACTTGACACCTACGACGAACATGGTTGAAGGGGATTGGGTTTAATATGAATCTTGAAAGTGAACCTTTTGAAAAGAGGGAAAACATGATCGAGATAGTTTGAGGGGTTAGAGATGACAGGAAAACAAATTAATTGTTAAACATATGAAAAACAAAGTAAAGTACTAGTGGACTCATTAAGGCTCGCGAGCTTTGGATCGAAGGCTCGAGCTCGATAATTAAACGAGTCATATTTCAGGCTCTAGCTCGGGCTTGAGCTCGTTTAGGCTCGGCTCGTTCGAGCTTTTTAACGAGTCGATTTCGAGTAGCTTGCGAGCCGACTTGAATCATTTACACCCCTAGTTTCTTGAATAACCAAGACATCACATATATT
This sequence comes from Tagetes erecta, assembly GCA_030867185.1. Classification (NCBI taxonomy): domain Eukaryota; kingdom Viridiplantae; phylum Streptophyta; class Magnoliopsida; order Asterales; family Asteraceae; genus Tagetes; species Tagetes erecta. The sequence continues at coordinate 25,508,402 of CM061495.1, read as the reverse complement.
TGATTCTATTAATAGTATTTTAAAAGTGTGAGAAATTCTAAAAAAAATTCATAATCATGTATTCGTGTATACAAAAATTCCAATATTTGATTTCTAGTTAGTTTTTGTTGTTGTCGACTTATAGGTCGTGGTCACGATATAAGTAGCGGACTTATCAGATGTGAAGAATGGAGGATTATTTGAATATCTTGAAACATTTAGGCTTGATGTTTGATTAAACAATTGGTTATTTAGATATTTGACTTTATTTGGCTTAAGACCTTTTTGGTTAGTAGCTTAAAATTAAGGCTAATGTTCGATCGAATGTAATGTAGATGCATAAAAAAAAGATTTATCAAATTTTCTGATATTTGGATACGATCCATATCCGAACTTTCAGGTATTCGAAATCCGGATATCCGAAATTTCGGATTCTGATAAGAATAGTGAAAACCACTATCCGAAAATTTCAGATATCTAAAATCCGAATAACCGACATTGAACACCTCTACTTGTACTATAAATAGAAGTTTGGGAAGAAAAATTAAATAATACTAAACCTAGTATAATAAGAAAATTATGAAGGAAAGAAATATCATTGCGCTTTTTTCAAAGATATGGTGCAACTTTTGGTGGACGACTAGGCCACCGGCGAAGCTTCATTGAGGCGAGGGAGGGTCACGGCCCTCCCAAATTTTCCCGTTATAAGTATCGATTTGTTGATATTTAGTTGATTTTTTTGTATATATTGGGTTTAGGCCCTCCTACATGTTCTAATTCGAGTTTAACACATGATTTGTTTGAGGTTTGATTTGAGTTGCAGAGTTTGGAAAGATATTGTGTAAGTGTATACTACTTAGGTAAGTGTTGGACTAAATGCGACTTTTACACGTTACTTATGTTTAAGTGTGTGATACCAAATATGTAACACTTTAAAGGCATGGGTCACGAACGGGTCATTAAAATGAAAGGGTTGTTTTTGTAAATGAAATGTTTTCACATAAGTCTAGTTAGGTTTTGGTGAACAACCTACATGGTTTTAGACTTTGTATTTGTGTGCATCTTTTGAACGGGTCCTTGTGTATAGGGCATTCTTAAGTGGTGTTTTCATTGGGCTTATATTTGCTAGCTTTTGGCGTATTCAATGTGAGTTCTTCGGCCCCTTTTTAAATAATGTTTTATTTAACTGTTTTGGGGGAAAAACATGTATTTTGTTTATGATAATTTGATGTGAATTGGGAGACATATTGTGTTTGACCAAAATGATGGCATGGGTGTTTGTTGTGAAAGTGTACACATTGCCCTCTCGTAATCATTTATTTCTCTTGGAGTGAGAAACCACAGGTTATATTGGTAGATCTATCGGGATTGGAATTCCGCCCCTCGTGATCAGTCGCTCTGATCGTGTTGACATGCGGGGGAATATAAGTTGAATGTTGTGAGGGAACCTCGTTTCTTGGTTGATTATGAACCCATGACTTGATGATTCATTTGTCTTTGGGCCTTGCAAACTCTTTGACGTATGGTCTTGTTGACGTCTCAAAGCCAAGCATATCAATTGTGAATGAAAAAATGATTTTATTTATGATTAAACCCGAAAACTCACCAACTTTATGTTGACTCAGTTTTTACATGTTTTTCAGGTACGAAATGATAAGCTCCGGGTATATGTGGAAGGACAGTTTTGGACTGCAAACTCCACATGTGTTTTAGTTGTTTCTGGGACCGCTTTATTAAAAATTCCGCTTAAGTTTTATTTCAAACAATTATGTTTCGTTAAGACAATTGATGCTTTTCTTAATGAACATTGTGGATGTTGACGTGTCAACGTTAACATTATCAACTATTTTAAATTAATGTGGATGTTTGCTTTATAATTAATGGGTGCCAACTTCGCTCATTACACCATAAGATCGTTTATTTCCGCTGCGACGATTTTTGGGGTGTGACAGAAGTTGGTATCAGAGCCATTGGTTATAGCGAACTAGAAAAAGTTTTTGAAAATAATTCTAGACTATAACTGAAAATTTTTGAAAATTTTAAAAGTCCCAAAACACTTCCATAAATTCCCGAGCGCTTTTGGCGTGCGTTTTTATTTATTGGATTGCATATCTAAACTTACTTTGTGTGGTTTGAAATTGTTGCATACCTATGTGTACCTTATGTGATTTATATGCATTTGATTATTTTAAGCTATGAGTTAAGTACGAATATGCCTTTTGTGTCACAGATGTCTTCTTATCATGATGGTTTTAATTTCTTTGCTGCCTCTTTTATGCCCGGCTCGGAGCATACGAGCAACGGGTGGATTGAGGAAGACATAAAGCCTGATGTTAGCGCTTTGTCTCATGTTGGACCGACCATTACCCCCAAGTCACCTTTTGTGACAAGGGAGTTACTTCCCTTACCCCCATCTCTTTTAGACCGACCTACCCCTGTGATCCGTCATGTGTATACTAGGCAAAGGAAGAGGAAGACCAAAGTGGTTTTGAGTGACAGGGAAAGGATAGAGGCTCTAGAGAAAGAGCTAGCAGAAGTGAAGATGAAGCTCAACGATGCATTTGACTCAGTCAAAATCATGATGGACATTTATGAGTCGTGCCATTAGAGTTGCGATGAGAAGTTGCATTGCATTACATTTTATTTACTTTTGAACTTTGGTTGAATTGTTTGTTTTTCTTTTGTTGTATGTTGGATATGGTTTACACTTTGGTGACCGTTTTTGGTCAAAATTTTAGGGCCGTTTTGGCAAAAACTTTTATTTTGGCAAAAACTTTTATTTTGGCAAAAACTTTTATTTTGGCGAAAACTTTATTTTGGGAAAATCTTTTGGTAATTTATGATTAATTATGTTCAATTGCATGATTGGTTATTTGCATTATGTGGTACTAGATTAAGTACGCTAAACGTTAGAATTAAAAACGTGAAACCTCCTCATTAATATATATACAAAAATATATTCATGCATATACTTACTAATAATATTTTGATTCTTAGAACTAAGTCATGCCTCCGAGAACCCGAACAACAGCGACCGGCACTGGTAGTGGTATTCCAGGAACAGCCGAGGAGTTGGCCCAATTGATTTCCCAACATGTCAATGCCGCTTTAGACCAACACGATGCAAACCTTGGACAGGGTCGTGGTCGTGGGCGTGGAGCAGGCGGCAGTGGCACGTCTCTGGGCAGTGGTTCAGGTATAATAGATTTTGCAAGAATTTGTTATACCACCCATAGTGCATAATGATTATACCTTGTATATCATAATGATGGGCGGACTTGATGCTTATGAAAGCAGGAGGACGAAGTGTGGGATGCACCTATAAGACGTTCCAAGGTTGCGGTCCCATAGTCTTCACTGGAGCTGAGGGTCCACTCAACATCCTGCGATGGATTGAGAAGATGGAATCGGTGATGGCCATCAGTGCTTGCGCTGAATCGCAGAAGGTGATGTACGCCGCGTGTTCCTTTCAGAACGAAGCACTGACATGGTGGAATTCCCAGAAGCAGACCATGGGAGAAGAGGCTGTTACTAACCTCTCGTGGGTGCGACTGAAAGAGATGCTGATAAAGGAGTATTGCCCCCGCAATGAACTCCAGAAGGCAGAAACTGAATTTTGGGATGTAACCATGGAAGGTGCCGAAGTAAGAGCCTACACCTCTAAGTTTAATGACCTTGCTAGACTTGTTCCTCGGATGGTCACTCCTGAGTATGTACGGATCGAACGATACATTTGGGGTTTAGCACCACAAATCCGTGGCATGGTTACGGCATCGAACCCCACATCGATCCAAAGTGCTGTGAGCTTGACACTGTCATTGACTGATGATGCGGTGCGTAGAGGTGTGCTGACCAAAAAGGTTGATCATGGAAAGAATCCTGTTGATGGTGGTAAGAAAGTGTTTGAAACTGAGAAACAGTTTGGTAGTAGTGATGGGAAATCCTCTGATGGAAAGAGGAAGTGGGCTGGAGCACCCAAAGGTCGTGCAGGCAATAAGAAAGGATCCAACTATAACTCTGGCAAGATGTACACCGCCAATGCAAGTAGGGATGGCGCGTACCCAAAGTGCAATAAGTGCGGGTACAACCATGGTGGTGCGTGTAATGTGTGTTCGAGATGTCAGAAGTTTGGACATCAAGCTCAAGCTTGTAGGGTTAAGTTAGATGAGAGGACTGGGAAGCCGTATAGGAATTGTTTTGAGTGTGGATCGGTAGGACATATTAAGAGGGATTGTCCTAAGTTGAAGGGGACGAATGCTAAGGGAAGAGCATTCGAGATGAACGCGAAGGATGCGCGACAGGAGCCGACTGTGGTTACGGGTACGTTCCTTGTTAATAACCATTACGCATCAGTGTTATTTGATACCGGCGCCGACTTGAGTTTTGTGTCTAAAGATTTTGAATCGTTGCTTAATGCTAAGGTGGATAAGTTAGATAAGAAATATATTATTGAAATAGCTAACGGTAAGAAAATCATAGCTGATTCTGTCTATAGAGGTTGTACCTTATGCTTAGGTGATCAATCATTTAGTATAGATCTTTTGCCTGTTATACTTGGTAGTTTTGATGTCGTGATTGGTATGGATTGGCTATCCAAAAATCGTGCCGAAGTTGTGTGTCACGAGAAGGTTGTCCGCCTTCTAAGTTCCAGCGGCGAAACGATAACGATTCAAGGTGAGAAAGAGAACTCCTACTTGAAGGTCATCAATGTTAAGCAAGCGTACGCGTGTCTGTGTGAAGGACTTCCTGCGTTTCTAGTGAAAGCTATTGACACCGATGTTAAGGAGCTGAAATTAGAAGAGATTCCGGTAGTTTGCGATTTTCAAGATGTTTTTCCTGAGGATTTGCCAGGATTGCCTCCGTCTAGGCAGATTGAATTTAGAATCGATTTAGTTCCTGGTGCAGCCCCCATTGCTCGATCGCCATATCGATTAGCTCCATCTGAACTTCAAGAGTTGTCGAAGCAATTGCAAGAATTGCTTGATAAAGGATTCATTCGACCAAGTTTTTCCCCGTGGGGAGCACCTGTGTTATTTGTTAAAAAGAAAGATGGATCGTTTAGGATGTGTATTGACTATCGTGAATTGAATAAGCTGACCATTAAGAATAGATATCCGTTGCCTAGGATAGATGATCTGTTTGACCAACTGCAAGGATCTAGTTTCTATTCCAAGATTGATTTGCGATCCGGCTATCATCAGTTGCAGATAGCGGAAGAAGATGTTCCGAAAACCGCTTTTAGGACACGTTACGGTCATTACGAGTTCTTGGTAATGCCATTTGGATTAACGAATGCGCCTGCTGTGTTCATGGATCTTATGAATAGGGTGTGTAGACCTTACTTAGACAAGTTCGTGATAGTATTCATAGATGATATTCTGATCTACTCGCGATCAAAGGAAGATCATGAGCAGCACCTTAAGCTAATCTTAGAAACATTAAGAAATGAGAAGTTGTATGCGAAGTTTTCCAAGTGCGAGTTTTGGCTTAGGGAGGTTCATTTTCTTGGTCATGTGATCAATATGGAAGGAATCCACGTGGATCCCACGAAAATAGAGGCTATCAAAAATTGGGAAGCACCGAGAAGCCCTACGGAAGTACGCCAATTCTTAGGATTGGCAGGATATTATCGTAGATTCATTGAAAACTTCTCCAAAATAGCCCAGCCCCTAACCTTGTTGACTAGTAAGGATCGAAAGTATGAATGGTGTGAGAAGCAGGAGGAAGCGTTCCAGACGCTAAAGCAGAAATTGTGTAGTGCACCGATCCTATCTCTTCCCGAGGGAAATGATGATTTCGTAGTTTATTGTGACGCCTCGCGTCTAGGTCTTGGGTGTGTCTTGATGCAGAGAGATAAGGTGATAGCGTATGCGTCTAGACAACTCAAAGTGCATGAAAAGAATTACACCACGCATGACTTGGAGTTAGGTGCGGTGGTGTTTGCACTAAAGATATGGAGACATTATCTTTACGGTACTAAGTGTGTCGTGTACACTGACCATAAGAGTCTTCAGCATATCTTTGAGCAGAAAGAGCTCAACATGAGACAGCGACGTTGGGTCGAGTTATTGAATGACTACGACTGTGATATCCGTTATCACCCGGGAAAAGCCAACGTTGTTGCTGACGCACTCAGTAGAAAGGAAAGGGAGAAACCCTTGCGAGTGCGAGCCCTAGAAATGACTGTCCAATCGAATCTCACCTCTCGAGTATGTGATGCTCAGAGAGAAGCTTTAAAGGAGGAAAATTTGAAAAGTGAAAGTATGCAGGGCATGGTTAAGAATTTGGTGCCTAATTCCGAGAACGTGATGTACTTCGCGAACCGAATTTGGATACCTCGTTTTGGAAACTTACGGGAGCTTATCTTAGATGAAGCTCACAAGTCTAGGTATTCAATTCACCCTGGTTCGGATAAAATGTACAAAGATGTGAAGGAACTTTATTGGTGGCCCAATATGAAGCGAGAGATAGCATCCTATGTAAGTAAATGTATAACTTGTTCTAAGGTTAAGGCTGAATATCAAAAGCCTTCAGGACTCTTGCAACAACCTGAAATTCCTCAATGGAAATGAGAACGAATTGCGATGGATTTCATAACGAAGTTACCCCGCACATCTAGTGGTAATAACGCTATTTGGGTAATTGTTGATCGTTTGACGAAATCTGCTCACTTTTTGCCCATTAAGGAGTCTTACAAAGTAGGGAAGTTGTCAAAGATCTATCTTAAGGAAGTTGTGTCTCGTCATGGTGTGCCTGTTTCGATTATCTCTGATAGAGATAGCCGCTTTACCTCTAGGTTTTGGAAAGCCTTGCATAGAGCCCTAGGTACTCGTTTAGATATGAGCACTGCTTATCATCCTCAAACGGACGGCCAAAGTGAACGTACAATCCAAACGCTGGAGGATTTGTTACGAGCTTGCGTGATTGATTTTGGCGGTAACTGGGATACCCACCTTCCTTTAGCTGAATTTTCTTATAACAACAGTTATCACGCTAGTATTAAAGCCGCCCCCTTTGAAGCCTTGTATGTTAGAAAATGTCGTTCACCCCTTTGTTGGGCTGAAATTGGTGAAAAAGAGCTAACTGGTCCTGAGATTATCCAGGAAACGACTGATAAAGTTTCACAAGTTAGGAAAAGATTAGAAGCCGCAGCCAGTCGACAAAAGAGTTATGCGGATAACCGAAGGAAACCTTTAGAGTTTCAAGTAGGTGATCGTGTGTTTTTGAAAGTCTCACCCTGGAAAGGTGTGACTAGATTTGTCAACCAGGGGAAGCTTAGTCCCCGATACATAGGACCTTTTGAAATCTTGAAAAGGATAGGCCCAGTTGCTTATAGACTTAAGTTACCTAGCGAACTTAGTAACGTGCATGACGTGTTCCACGTTTCGAACTTGAAAAAGTGTTTGTCCGATGAAACCTTGGTGATACCGCCCGATGAAGTCCGTGTTGATGATAAACTTCATTTCGTTGAGAAACCTGTAGAGGTCATGGATTCGAAGGTCCAAAAACTTAGACGTAGCCGTATTAAATTGGTCAAAGTTAGATGGAACTCTAAGCGTGGACCAGAGTATACGTGGGAGCGTGAAGACCAGATGAAGCAAAAGTACCCCTATTTGTTCCTATCTAAATCTTAATTGAATTCGTCCATGTAAAATTTCGGGACGAAATTTCCTAAACGGGGGAAGACTGTGACACCCGGCAAATTTCCAGGTCAATATTCGTACTAGCTTAAAACGTGCATAATTTTTAAATTGCGTCATTTGACTTAATTATGATAATTAAGGTTTTATTAAAGTTAGTTAAGCCCATTTTGTGCATTGTGTGACAATTTGTGATTTTTGAAACTGCTTAATCGCGTAGCGGTTAAATACCCGGTAATGATCGTTGGTGACTGCCTGATGAATTTTAACAGTCCAATAATTGGTATAATGCTCGAAATAGCATCAAATAATATATTTTGGGTGTGTATAAGTGAAAACATAATAAAAACTAAAAGCGATATATTTTATCCGTTGTTTGTCCGGTTATCGCGTGTGTTTCAGTTTTTGCCCGGTTTTACTACCAGTACACTACCCGGAATACACTAAAATATCTATTTTTATATTTTTACTATTTTAAGAGTAAAATAATAATATTGGAAGTATTATGGCAAATATGGGGATAAAAGTTTAATAGATTTGAAAAATGTTGGTGATTTAATTGTGTATTGTGTATTATATAAAAACTTTTAAAAATTCTTTTTTTTTTTTTTTTTTTTTTTACCCAAAACCGGCCACCCACATACATCCCCCCTTTACCACCTTGAAACTTGCAATTCATGTACACAAGAAACCTACCTACACACCTATTAACCATCCTTACACTTTTCAAATATTATTACCAAGATTTCACTCAACCTCTCTCTCTTTTCCCCTTCCAAAACCGTAACCCATCACCACCCCCTCATAATTTTCGGCCAAAAACAATTCACACACTCTCCATATTCATCTCTTACACCTTGTTGCAAAACCTTGAAGATTTGGTGGTCTTGGAAGCAAGAAAGTGTAACCAAGAGGTGTTTAAGGCTAAAATCCGTTCTCTTCATCTTTTCTAGTGTTCATCTAAGGTAGGAACACTTTTCATTTTGATTTTTATGATTTAAAAGTGTTCAAGATGGTGTTCTTGAAGTGTTGTTCACCAAATCCGAAACCGAAAGATGAATGTTTTTGAAATGAAAATGGGTTTTTCAAATGGGTGTGTGTGTGTATGTCATGTCCGTATGTATGTATGTATGAGTGTGTGTGTGTGTTTTTGAGTTTTGAAAACAAGATTTCATAAGTGTTAAATGCATGGTTTTGAAAGTTGATAAAGGAAAAGGGAAGAAATGAACAAGTGTGTGTTATGTGTGGTTATCAAAACATGATTTTTGGGTGTATATGGATGTAGATCCGTAGGTTTTTGGTGTGTGTGTGAGTATTTACATGTTAGTAATGTGATGTTAAAGTTGTGTTCTTACCTTGATAATGTTTAAGTCTAAGTGTTGAAAGTTGTTTTGTTGGAAATGAGGTAAAATGAATGAGTGTATGTTAGTTGTAATATTGAAATATGAATGTGTAAAAAGTATGTATATGAAGCCGTATGTATTAATGTATGTGTGAATATATGCTAGTTGGTATTATGATAAAGTTGTTGTGTACTTACACTTAGATTGTTTAGATCTTGACATGCAAATAGATGTAAATGGAAATATGATAATAATGTCACTAGATGATTTTTGAAAAACTTGAAAAGTGTTATGAATATTACTTGCAAGAAATATGTTCATATGTTGTAAAGTTGAAAGGGTTATTTTGTGCAAACTTGCTATATGTTGTTTTATGAAATGGTTAAATATAAGTATGTTAAGTGTTTTGCTATGCTAAGTATGACATGAGAAAATAAGTGATTTCACTAAGTGTAAAAATGTTTATACATAGGTTAAGTGTTGATATATGATACTTGATGATTAAAAATGTTTAAATGTAACTTTTATGTATTTTTGAACAAATATAAAAACTAAAATATATTCTGAGTTAAAACATATTTTTAAATATTTATAAACTTTATAAAATAAGTATTTTAAATATATTATAACAAAGAAATGATTTAAACCTTATAAATAATGATTTTTGGTACAAAAATACGCGTAAAACGCACCAATTTTTGCTTAAAAATGTAAAATATGACAAAATGATATTTTAACAGATTCTTAAGTGTATTTTTATGTAAAAATATGATATTTAAATTTTGGTACAAAAACTTGGAGTTTTGAGCCAAAAAAACAAGCAAACTATGTACCCGGAAAAGCCGAAAACGACGATTTTCGACTCTAAAACGCAATATTTTTGTAAACTGTTTTGGATCAGAAACTTTGGACATATTTTGAAGGAAACATACTGATTTGAAAGTGATTGTAAAGGAATGACAAAAATACGGGTATTGGGTAGCTTTCCGTGACCCGTAAACGTACCCGGATTTGTAAGAAAATGACACGTTGGACTTGTATTGTGACTTGTATGAATAATATGTGATACATGATTTATGTGGTATAATATTATGCTTTGTTATAGATTTATATATGATTAAGTAAGTTGCTTGTGAAAAACGTGGTTAAATATCTCGTTAAGTGTTAACCGTCATGTTTAGAAAATGCATGCTAGTTAACTAGGAATAATGTGTATTTCTACTAAGTATTATAAATTGTAATCATGGCATGAATATGATAAATATATTTTCCTAAGTTAGGTATGATATTGTGTAAGTGTATACTACTTAGGTAAGTGTTGGACTAAATGCGACTTTTACACGTTACTTATGTTTAAGTGTGTGATACCAAATATGTAACACTTTAAAGGCATGGGTCACGAACGGGTCATTAAAATGAAAGGGTTGTTTTTGTAAATGAAATGTTTTCACATAAGTCTAGTTAGGTTTTGGTGAACAACCTACATGGTTTTAGACTTTGTATTTGTGTGCATCTTTTGAACGGGTCCTTGTGTATAGGGCATTCTTAAGTGGTGTTTTCATTGGGCTTATATTTGCTAGCTTTTGGCGTATTCAATGTGAGTTCTTCGGCCCCTTTTTAAATAATGTTTTATTTAACTGTTTTGGGGGAAAAACATGTATTTTGTTTATGATAATTTGATGTGAATTGGGAGACATATTGTGTTTGACCAAAATGATGGCATGGGTGTTTGTTGTGAAAGTGTACACATTGCCCTCTCGTAATCATTTATTTCTCTTGGAGTGAGAAACCACAGGTTATATTGGTAGATCTATCGGGATTGGAATTCCGCCCCTCGTGATCAGTCGCTCTGATCGTGTTGACATGCGGGGGAATATAAGTTGAATGTTGTGAGGGAACCTCGTTTCTTGGTTGATTATGAACCCATGACTTGATGATTCATTTGTCTTTGGGCCTTGCAAACTCTTTGACGTATGGTCTTGTTGACGTCTCAAAGCCAAGCATATCAATTGTGAATGAAAAAATGATTTTATTTATGTTTAAACCCGAAAACTCACCAACTTTATGTTGACTCAGTTTTTACATGTTTTTCAGGTACGAAATGATAAGCTCCGGGTATATGTGGAAGGACAGTTTTGGACTGCAAACTCCACATGTGTTTTAGTTGTTTCTGGGACCGCTTTATTAAAAATTCCGCTTAAGTTTTATTTCAAACAATTATGTTTCGTTAAGACAATTGATGTTTTTCTTAATGAACATTGTGGATGTTGACGTGTCAACGTTAACATTATCAACTATTTTAAATTAATGTGGATGTTTGCTTTATAATTAATGGGTGCCAACTTCGCTCATTACACCATAATATCGTTTATTTCCGCTGCGACGATTTTTGGGGTGTGACATAATATAGCATAAAATCCATTCTAGGATTTTTAAAAGTTTTTCCCGGGTCATCAACAACGTTCGTCTCAGTACTACACTGTGATTCCACACAGTATTTTTCTTTATATTTTTAAATGCAATAGCATTTATTACTTGGGCTTGGCTAGATTCAAATGACATATTTTAAATTTTACTACTAATAATGCTATAACATATAATTTACTTTTTGTCCTAGTACGGATATTAACCTGGAATTTTGCCGGGTGTCACATGACATGTTGAAACTTGACACCTACGACGAACATGGTTGAAGGGGATTGGGTTTAATATGAATCTTGAAAGTCAACCTTTTGAAAAGAGGGAAAACATGATCGAGATAGTTTGAGGGGTTAGAGATGACAGGAAAACAAATTAATTGTTAAACATATGAAAAACAAAGTAAAGTACTAGTGGACTCATTAAGGCTCGCGAGCTTTGGATCGAAGGCTCGAGCTCGATAATTAAACGAGTCATATTTCAGGCTCTAGCTCGGGCTTGAGCTCGTTTAGGCTCGGCTCGTTCGAGCTTTTTAACGAGTCGATTTCGAGTAGCTTGCGAGCCGACTTGAATCATTTACACCCCTAGTTTCTTGAATAACCAAGACATCACATATATTTGATTCTATTAATAGTATTTTAAAAGTGTGAGAAATTCTAAAAAAAATTCATAATCATGTATTCGTGTATACAAAAATTCCAATATTTGATTTCTAGTTAGTTTTTGTTGTTGTCGACTTATAGGTCGTGGTCACGATATAAGTAGCGGACTTATCAGATGTGAAGAATGGAGGATTATTTGAATATCTTGAAACATTTAGGCTTGATGTTTGATTAAACAATTGGTTATTTAGATATTTGACTTTATTTGGCTTAAGACCTTTTTGGTTAGTAGCTTAAAATTAAGGCTAATGTTCGATCGAATGTAATGTAGATGCATAAAAAAAAGATTTATCAAATTTTCTGATATTTGGATACGATCCATATCCGAACTTTCAGGTATTCGAAATCCGGATATCCGAAATTTCGGATTCTGATAAGAATAGTGAAAACCACTATCCGAAAATTTCAGATATCTAAAATCCGAATAACCGACATTGAACACCTCTACTTGTACTATAAATAGAAGTTTGGGAAGAAAAATTAAATAATACTAAACCTAGTATAATAAGAAAATTATGAAGGAAAGAAATATCATTGCGCTTTTTTCAAAGATATGGTGCAACTTTTGGTGGACGACTAGGCCACCGGCGAAGCTTCATTGAGGCGAGGGAGGGTCACGGCCCTCCCAAATTTTCCCGTTATAAGTATCGATTTGTTGATATTTAGTTGATTTTTTTGTATATATTGGGTTTAGGCCCTCCTACATGTTCTAATTCGAGTTTAACACATGATTTGTTTGAGGTTTGATTTGAGTTGCAGAGTTTGGAAAGATTTGTGATCGAGAAACAGCTTGAAAACTAGATTTAAATATGAACGGAGGTTCGAAATTTGTATCAGGAAAGATTGGCATAATTTAATTTGGTTAAAGGTGATTAAAAATGGGTTAAAGGTGTCGCCGGAGCAACGCCGGAAACTCACCGGAGAAGGTGATTGGAAAGTCGGGACTCTGAAAAAGATGAGTGGTTGTAGTGTTTTACTGTTTTGATGTATTTACACTTTGGTCCCTGGTTTATTACACATATTACATTTTGGGTTTAATAGTTTAAAATTAAAATTATTAAATAAATGATAATAGAACCTTCTAAATTTATATAATTTTTATAAAATAAATGTCACAATTTAGGATTTTAGGGTTTAAAGAGTTTAATCTTAATTGTTGATTGTTGATGGAATTTAGGGTTTAAGGGGACATGATTAAGAATAAATGAAGAAATTTTTTATATTTCAAGTTTTATTGTTTTACCCGACTCGGACCCGAATCGCCGACCCGAACATATGTATCAAAACATAACGTTAGGAAATTTTTTTATAGGTACCATGGATTTAGGCCCCCCTATTATTCAATTTCTGGCTTCGCCACTGGACTAGGCGATATGCATGGTTCAATATTAAAAGGTAAAAATAAAATATTAGGTCTTTAGATTTAATGTAGGCTACAGAACCGGCCCATAGGGTGTGCGGGATAGTCGATCGCACAGGACAGTTGTTTGACGGGGGCACCAAATTAAAAAAAAAAATTTATATATAATTTTGATTTTCACTAATTCAAATACTTTGATTTTCACTAATTCAAATACTTTTATTTTCTTATGTTTAATTATAAAACGTTTGTTTTTTGGTTAAAAATTTAGTTTATATGATTTAGTGCGTTGATGCTTTGGGTTAGGGGGCCTTTTTTTCTTGTCTCGCACAGGGCACCCGATTCCTTGGGACCGGCCCTGGTAGCTATATCATGCATGCATGGTTACAGATTTTAAAAACATTAGAAAGTTAAAAAAAAATTGAAGTTATAACAAACTCTACATATGAAAATATATCCATGTATGCATAATTAATAAGAATTGGGTTCAAATAGAAAGTTTAAAATTTATAGAAAGTCTAAGAATGCATATGGGCCATTAGATCTAATCTATACATATTAATAAAAGAAGATTTTTAAAGACATTTGTCATTCATTGGACTATGTTAGATGCATTTTTCCCGCTCAAACTTTTTTTATAGAAACACTGATTTAATATTTATTCCTATATTAAATAAATCTCATTTATATCATACTTATTCATATATACTATAAACTAATTTTATAAATGATATTTCTTAACTTTCCATAGAAACATTGATTTAGTTATTCCTAAATTAAAGAGATATCATTTATACTATATGTTTTTCTATAAAAACATCATTCCATATTGTGTAAAATATATGATATATATGAGTATCTCTAACACATATGATTTGTTTGTTTAACATGTTTTGATTTTTTTGGAAAATATTTGAATTAAGTGAATTTATGAATTTCATTTGGTGAAATATTATCATACTTCTTATAATTTTTTAAAAGAAATATGCAATAGTATTTAAAGAACTCGTGCAACATATTTGAAAATTTGTAAAGTCATAACAAAGTATAGTTGTATTTATTTTAACTTGGTAGAAGTTTCAAATATTTTAATTTTTACGTTTTACTGTTCAGCCCGTGTGACACACGGGAAATAACCTAGTCTCTTATATAATAAAGCAAAACATAATATGCTTATGTGCCATCAATTGATGGTGTTTTGCTTATGTGTCATCGTTTGAGGGTTTATCTTACAATAATAATTTTTTATATAATAATTATATTTTGTCTCCTAATGTTTAGTAGAATTTAAAAAAAATTAAGAGTAATTAGAATTTCAATCCTCTCCTACTAGGGTATAAAATGAAACTTATAAATAAATTTGGCAATAATAAGCAATTAAATACTTTAATAATTTTTAAACATATATAACCTTTTATACGAAATTATATTTTAAAAACTACACCATAAAATCAAACTTTAATTTTCTTTAATTTGAATATAATATTGTTATAGTATATATACATATATTGTGTTTCGGTTTTAGAAAAATTTTGTCTTAAAATTAATTTGAACCGTCTTTGCCCTCATAAATATTTTTAAAATACTACTTCGGTATTTTTTTACCCGAGCATAGTGCGACCACTAAACTAGTATTAAATTATGATTAATGGCCTAAAAACACAATGTGACATAATGATAAATAGTTGGAACTTTAAATGGTATCCATAACTTTTACATACGACACTATTTTTTATTAAAAATTACACCAAAAAATCAAGCGTTTTTTTATCTTCAAAACGCATATAATATTGATGAATAAAAAATGCAATTTTTTTCACGTTTCAACTCATTGTGTTATTTCGTCAGGTCATTGTGTTATTTGTCAAGTCATTGTGTTATTATATGTCATTGTGTTATATTATAACTTGTTTTTTAATACAAATAAAACATATATACATTATAACACAATATGTAAAATCTTATAATTTGTTTTTATTAACATAACATAACACAACATAACATAACATCTCAGATCCATCACTTGTTTTATTTGTGTAACATCTTAAAAATATTATAGTTTTTCTTCAGCTCATTGTGTTATTTTAGATCATTGTGTTATTTTAAATGATCGTGTTATTTTATCAGGTCATTGTGTTACAACACAATGACATAATATAGCATAATGACGTGACGAATAACACAATAACCTGACGAAATAACACCATGACGTGACAAATAACACAATGACCTGACGAAATAACCCAATTACCGGACAAATAACACAATGACCTGACGAAATAACACAATGAACTGACAAATAACACAATGAGCTGAAAAAAGTGAAAAAAATTGTTTTATATATATGAATATTATACGCGTTATAAAGATAAGAAAATGCTCATTTTTTGGTCTAATTTAAAAAAATGTCGTATGTAAAAGCTATTGACATTTAAAAAAATTGGATGAAACTTGAAATATAGAGACATTATATACCAATTTTAGTATTTTTCCTTTTCATTTTAAAGGAGTGCCACATGTCATCATCTTATGTCTTCTTAGACTTTCTAGGAAATTTAGATTTTCTAGTATAACTCAACTCTCATTAATAATTAAAAATGTGTAGAGAAAATGCGATACAAAGTTTCAAATAATATACAAACAATATATTATTTTTAAATTTTAAACAACTCGTAGGGACCCGCGCGATGCAGCGGGGACGGATATTGTCGACGGTACTCATTTCTTGTTGTTTTGTTGATTTCGTAATACTTTTACTAAAGTGTATTATGATTGTTTTTCTGAAACAATTTAAGTTAGTATCATTATGGTGGTAGACCTAGGTGATGAGCGTTACACACGTCAAATAACTAATAATTCAATACGAAAACCAGAAACAATAGTATTTACATACAAGCCCAGTGGAATTGTATATATCGCCTACAAACTTACATAATTATATATTTCCTCAAAATACGAGTTTTAATTTAATCCAGATGATCAAAAGAGGATGTGTAAAAAAATAATGGTGTGAGAGAATTTAATTGGTAGGCAGAGAGCTAGTAAGTGTGTAAATGAGTCAAGCCGGCTCGCAAGCTACTCGAAATCGACTTGGTAAAAAGCTCGTTCGAGCCGAGCCTTAACAAGCTCGAGCCCGAGTTCGAGCCTAGAATAACGTTCGTTTTGTTATTGAGCTCGAGCTTTGCATACAAAACTCGACTAGGCTCGCGAGTTTTGTCGAGCCTAGTAGGAAATTATTTTTTATTTAAAATATTTAATAATTATGTCACATTTATTAAAAAATAACATAATAGGTCTTTGTTATCGAGTATGTTGTCGAGCTTTTTATCGAGCTGGAGCCAAACATTGGTATGTTTAATAAAAAACGAGCCTTATCGAGCTGAGCTCGAGCTTTTTTCCACTTTCACGAGTCGAGCTCGAGCTTTAAATTTAGGTTCGAACCGAGCTCGAGATTCAGGAAATACTAACGAGCCAAGATCGATAAGTGTCAAGCGCGGGCTGGGCTCGGCATGTTTACACCCATAAGAGCTAGAAACATACCAAACAATAAACATAGATTGCGCAATCAAACACAAATTTACATATTCAATAAATGCTAAAATGGCGATCTCGAAGCAAGACTGTTAAGAAACGATAATGTGTCCAAAGATAGGCATCCGACACTTTGTGTACTCATCATCACTTACAACATTCAGTTAGAACTCTTCTCCATTCTAGTGATAACATAAATAGGTTAAGTTACAATCTCTTTCTCATCCTATCTTCGTTTAGCTTGTATCTATTGTAAATATGAAGACCCATTACATAACTCAAAAGGAAACAATCTTCACATATAACAATTTATGACACGTACACGATAACACGACACGACACAGAGTTAACAGGTTTCTTGTTTGAATACAACAGATGTCGTTTCATTAACAGGTTAACACGATAAAGACACGTTAATTATCGTGTCTCAACAAGTTAAAGATCTGTTAACACGATATGTCACTTGTTAATATTTATTTAAAGGACCTTAGCCAAAGGTTCCTTGCTAATTTCATGCAACAAAAGCGGTACACGCGTGACCTTGTGGAGCTACATAACATCAAGAAAAGAGAAGATGAAGATCTTAGAGCTTTCATAGAAAGGTATAAGAAAGAATGCTTAAGCATCGGAGGTGCCACCGAACAGATGAGAATCTCGGGTTTCATGCATGGGGTAAAACCCAGGCAACTCATAGAAGAACTTAATAGAAAGATACCAAAGACCATGGATGAAGCCTTGGAAAGAGCAGAATCTTTTCTAGGGGGAAAGGAAGCAGCACAAAGCCTTGATGCAGCCAAAAAGAGGCGTAGCCCAGGGTGGAAAAATACTCAGCCTAGCTCATGGTCGCAAAGCCAGCGGTTTCAACCTTTCTTAGAAAGGCGGTCACCTCATAGCCACCATGAAACGCGTAAACCGTATGAAAAGGCAGGCTATCAAAGGTCACGGCCAAATGATTATGATGACAAATCCAAACAGGTCCAATTTATAGAATTGACGAAGACTCCACAGGAAATCCTCACAACAGAAGAAGCACGATTTAGCTTTAGGCCACCCATGCCCTTAACAAAGATCCCAAATGACAAAAATGCGCATAAATATTGTGATTTTCATGGGGATCACGACCATCACACCAATGAGTGTTTTTAGTTGAAGAAGAGGATCAAAGCAACGGTCAAGTCGGGTGAATTAGCACACCTAGTCAAAGATATTAAAGCAAAAAAATCACCAGGAAAGATCTGGCAAAGAAAAAGAAAGACCGAAGGGAAAAGAAATTCACATGGTGGCAAGGAATGAGAAAATAGAAGAACATGGGCCTTGTAGAAGAACCCTAGTGTGGGCAAGGCGAAAAATCACTTTCCCTCCCCTAAGAGAAGGAAAGGCAGCTATCGCACCAATGGTGATTGAAGCAGACATTGAAGGCCACCTAACATAGAGGGTGTATCTGGATGGAGGAAGCTCTAGCGAAACACTCTATGAGCATTTTTTTTACAAATGGATGAAGACATAAGAAAGGGTTTGGTAACCTCAAACACCCCGTTAATCGGCTTTTCAGGAGAGAAGGTACAGCCTATAAGGGAAATCTCTTTGGATGTTAGCCTTGGCCAGGGAAAATTCGAGCGCAGTGAAAAGCTCACTTTCCTAGTGGTCCGATCACTATCCAGACACAATGCCATTATTGGAAGACCAGGCATTAGCGTTTTCTCAGCCATAGTGTCAACAGCTCATGCCATGATGAAAATCCCTACCAGGGCAGGAATTTGTATGATTTTCCCTTCTGTCCATCAATCCTGGGTAGTGTGGAGGCTCAGTTTAGTAAACCAAAACCCGTGAGCAACCCTGAGTTAGAGTTAAGTGTGGGGAGGAAGCCGGTAGATGTTAGGCCCTCCCCCTTGATTGATCATGCTCGCGTCCCATATCCTGCTCGTCTTAAGCAGCAGAAATATACGCGGGAATATGGGCACTTCTTAGATATGTTTAAGCAGCTTAAGATCAATCTGCCATTTATCGAGGTTCTCCAGCATATGCCTAAATATGCTAAGTTCTTAAAGGACATCCTCAAGAACAAATGAAAGCTGGGCGAACTCTCGTCTGTTCCGTTAAGTGGTGATCAGTGTTCGGCGGTTGTTACGAATATGCTACCGGAGAAGCTCTCTGACCCAGGAGTCTTCACGATTCATTTCTTATTCGGTAGTAATCTCGAGAGCCGAGCGTTAGCAGATCTAGGTGCTAGCATCAATTTGATGCCTTACTTTTTATACGAGAAGCTAGGCCTAGGTGAATTGACTCCCACTAGGATGTCGTTGTCTTTAGCCGATAAGTCGATTAAGTATCCACGGGGGATAGTGGAAAATCTGTTAGTGAAAGTTGATAAGTTTGTCTTCCCCGTGGATTTTGTGGTTCTTGATATGGAGGCTGATTCGAAGGTTCCCATAATCCTCGGTCGTCCTTTCCTTCGTACTGCTCATGCGAATATAGATGTCTTTAAGGGGCAGATCACTTTGCAGGTAGGAGAGGACATAGCTGTGTTTAAGATTCCTGAACCGATAGAAGATGTTAAGCGTTGGGATAATCGGGTTCAGGTGATAGATGCCGAGGACAGGTGGGTAGAGGGCAACAAGAGTAGAGATGTGTTTTTTTACTAAGGATTGGGCTGAAGTGAAGCGGTTAGTTAAGCTTAAGTGTGGAGATCCTAGTAGGTTTGAGGATGCCCCACAAGGTGCAGGTTGAGCTAAGTTTGAAGTAAGTTTTGGTTGTAGAGTTTGTATAAGTGTTTTGTCGAGTCAGTTTTATTTTTTTATTTTTTATTTTTTTTATTTTTCTTTATTTTATTTTTGTTGAGTCAGTGTTACGCACAGGTATTCTTGTTTTTGTTTTTGCAAGTTTAAATCATTCTCACCCGTACTCAATCTCCATTCGGGTGAGTGTTCATTTGTGAAGATGAGGATGGAGCTCGAGAGTGTCGGTGGAAGCTCGATCGCGACCGAAATGCCATACGGTCGAAGCTGAAGTTGGAATGAAGACTTGGAGCATACGCATTTTGCAAATTACCAGCTAAGTCTTTTCCAGTTCACATATCTATCTTTTTATTTTTGTATTTTTACTTTTTTTAGATGTTTTCTATCTCTACATTGAGGACAATATAGAACTTAAGTGTGGGGATGAGAAATAGTCATTTCTGAGTCTTTAGTCGTTTGTTTGAGTCAATATAGAGTCGTAAAAAATCCAAAAAAATTGAAAAAAAATTGAAAAATGTCTTTGTTTAAGCTGTGCACTTTTAAATAGAAAATGATAGTTAACTGATTTTGGCTTTCAAATAAGTTGTGGTTTTTAAAACAAAGATGAAATTGGATAAACATTTGG
The DNA here is from genome assembly GCA_030867185.1 of Tagetes erecta. Classification (NCBI taxonomy): domain Eukaryota; kingdom Viridiplantae; phylum Streptophyta; class Magnoliopsida; order Asterales; family Asteraceae; genus Tagetes; species Tagetes erecta. Next base: position 25,488,109 of record CM061495.1, on the reverse strand, counting down.
TAACCCAATTAGCTGAGATGGTTTCCCTAAGTTTAGTAATAGAAAGTTCATTGTCGTGAATCTCGTGGGTCATCATCTTAGGAGAAATAGGAAGGCCTTACACTAAATTAAACTAGGAACCAGTTTAGGCTTCAGAACTTAAATAGGTTAAGGGGTAGTGCCATTTTAGGATTTATAACACACTTCTTGTGAAAGAAGTGGCGCATCCACAAATCAAATGTCCACCGGGTATAGTACTGAAAAGCGCTCAAAGTAGCTGCTAAATAAAAGAGCTCAAAGTAGCCAAATCAAATGAAAAAAAAAAAAGAAAAAAGAAAAAAATAAGGCAAGTGATCCAAGACCTCATGTGCTCTACCTCCGGGATAGCGACTTGGATACGACACCCCTGAGTGAGGTGATCTTGTTTTATGAAAAAAAAAGAGAATAAACTGTCTATACCCATAAAATTCATCCATCAAAATCCAGTCTAATATGGCACTAGTTCTTTATTTAGTTAAGTTCTTTAGGTTATTCTGGTAGGAAAACCTTTGTGGTTAAATCATATGCCTCGTCAAGCAACAAATTAATCGGGCTGACTTATTTTTCCTTTGTGTGAGACCTTGTAGATAAATGATTTAATTGAATTTAAATTAAACATAAAGGGAAACTTAATTGGCTAGTGTTAGGGTGTTTAAATTAAACGCACCATTGTTTATCTGAATTCGGTTCTTGTTGTGATTCTGTAATTAAATTTTGAAGTCTTGATTAGTTGTGATTCTATGTGCATCTTTTTTCAGGGACGAAAAAGTTTAGGTGTGGGAATATTTGATATGGTCGAAATTATATATATTACAATAAATATTCTCTTCACTTTTGGTATACTTTTGATCGATTTTTACTCATAATCGGTTCATATTTATATTTTGAAGATTTTAAAAGACCAAAAAATGAAAATACATGTTAACGCAAATTCAAATGAGATATGACATTTCTTTGGTTTAAACTTTAAGTTGTAAATTCATTTTGTTTAAGGGGGCGGCAGCATAACTTGTTGCCCGTTTACCTGTCATTTTATTGTAAATTCTTGAAAGTCTTATATATAACAATTGCATTTGAGTTTAAAAAAAATTTATTGAATACATGGAGGTCATGAAATTCACAAAATTATGAATGGATTATATATCATCATGGGACAACACAATGGGAAGTTTTTTTTTGTTATCAAAGGTTCACGTAATGATTATGTATGCATGCAATTGAAAAGGGGGCCCATGAGAAAATATAGAAACCTAATTTCTTTGGATATATTTGGAGGATGTCAAACGTAAAAAAGAGGCAGGGGAGTTACAAACGGCAATTAAAAGGACGGCAGAGGATACAAAGTATTTATATTTAACAGCCGCATGAAAAAAAGACTACGAACTAGAGACTTTCTTGGGACGATATTGGGGACGAAAAACAGCAAGATTGAAGGTTTCGGACGGCTAGAGAGACGAAACGAAGGCAACGGGAACACGTAGGATCAACGGTTTCGTCTTGGTTCTTCCGGGTTTAATCGTTTCTTTGTTTCTTCTTTATTTCTATCATGTTCAATACATTAAAACTTGTTTTTATTTCTTTGATTATGGTAGGCTAATCGTTTAGAAGTACCTAGGCTTGTGATGAATTGTTGACGTTATTTTGATTTCATGTTTGGATACTTTTGTTTATGGATTATTACGGTTAAGTAAAGTTTCAACCTTTATTGCTAATTGATGTGTTTTTGCATGTTAATATTGGTTTGATTAATGTTATTAGTCCACGTTCTCTTGGTGATTTTCTATGTCACGAAATAGGGTTCGTTTTAGCCATTTACTTGCGTTGTGGTTGTTTATGGTTAACCTGCAGTAAAACCATAGGATTAATATTATTAGTTATAATTAATAAAAACGTGTAACCAACTTAAAAATCCGTGAGGTGATAGGTTGTTAATTGGTAAAGTTGGTTAATTTGTTAGGTTTAGGTCTTTGTGAGAAGTCCGGCTTAGTTTATATTAACAAACTTACTTATTAAATCAATTAGTTAGGTCGAAATGACTTTAGAGTCCGTATCGTGAGATATGTCTTTAATTTAAGTCAATTAAGCGTAATCTGATTAGGTAACTGTGAGGAAGCTTAATCCCGTAACCGGTGTAACAATAACTGGATAGTGATACTTTAGGTTTCTTCTCGAAAAGGGTCGAGGGTCCTAGTTAGTGTCGCCTTTAAGTGACTAGTTTTAGATCCCGGTTCCATAAACATTAGTCCAAACATGATTGATGGTTGACGTTGACAATGATTCTAGCCTAAGTGGTTTGTTTTCTTTCATCTGTTTTAAATCCGTTTTTTAAATCATCAGTTTCCATTTTTAGTAAGTTTTCTAATTTAGAAAGTTTATATTTTTAGTATGTTACTCTTTTTAGCAATAAACCCCCCATTTAAATAATCTTTTATTTTAAGTTCGTGTCTAGTTAGTTCGGGTCTTGTTTAGTTAATTATCGTAATATATAGAGTCTGTGGGTCGACACCCAGACTTACTTAAGCTATATTGCATTCGACCGGTCCACTGCCGGTTGTGTGTAAGTTAGTCGGTTTGTCTTGGTTTTATAAATTTAAAACTTAGGTGTTTTTAGTTATTTATTTTTATATATATATTGCACACATCAAGTTTTAAAACTTGATGCGTGCAATATATATATAAAATAAACACATAAAAACACCTAAGTTTTAAATTTATAAAACCTAGACAAACTACTAAATCACACACAACCGGCAGTGGACCGGTCGAATTTAATATAGCTTAAGTAAGTCCGAGTGTCGACCCACAGACTCTCTATACTACGCTAAATTAACTAGACAAGACTAGACTGACTAAACACGAATTAAATGAAAGATTATTTGAAAATGGGGGTTTTACTGCTAAAAATAGAAGCTTACTAAAAATAGAAACTTTCTAAATTAGGAAACTTACTAAAAATGGAAACTGATGATTTAAAGACGGATTTAAAACAGATGAAAGAAAACAAACCACCTAGGCTAGAATCATTGCCAACTTTAGTTATCATTCATGTTTGGATTAATGTTAATGGAACGGGATCTGAAAATATTCACTTAAAGGTGACGCTAACTAGGACCCTCGACCATTCTCGAGAAGAAACCTAAAGTATCACGATTAAATTATTATCACACTGGTTACGGGATTAAGTTTCCTCACAGTTACCTAATCTGATTATGATTAATTGACCTAAACTAGAAACCTATCTCACGATACGGACTCTAAAGTCATTTCAACCCAACCAATTAATTTAACAGGTAAGTCTCATAAAATAGACTAAACTGGACTTCTCACAAAGACCTAAACCTAGCCAATTATTCAACTTTACCGGTTTACAACCTATCACCTCACGAATTTCTAAGTTGGCTACACGTTTATTATTAATTTAACTAATAATGTTATTCCTATGGTTTTACTGCATGTTAACCATAAACAACCACAACGCAAGTAAATGGCTATAACGAACCCTATTCCGTAACATAGACAATCACCAAGGGAACGTGGATTAACAAAACTAATCAAACAAATATAAACATGTCATATGCATTAACTAGTAAAAAGATTGAAACTTTAAATAATCATAATAATCCATAAACAAGACAACCAAACATGAAATCAAACCAAGTTACCAAATCATCACAATGCCAAGGTAGTTTTAATGTTTAGCCGACCATATTCATAACAAATAAAACAAGATTTAAAGTAGTAAGCATGATAGAATTAAAGATAAAACGAGAGAACGACGAAACCCGGAAAACCAAGATGAAGCTTTTGATCCCACGTGTTTCCGTTGCCTTCGTTTCTTCGTCCTAGCTGTCCGAGACCTTTGAATCTGTTGTGAATCGCCCTTCCTATTTTGCCGTTCAATCCCCCTTATTATTAATTTCTGCCGTCAGACCTGGTTATATAAATTGGTATTCTGCTTCCATGACTTTTTTTTCAAGTATTCTCAATTGACGTCTTTTCTTGCACATCATTTTGGGCTAAGCCCAACTATTATTTTCCATCCTTTTTATCTTCAAGTGATGGGCCCTATGTGCATTTCACATCTTCGTCCAATTTCAATCATTCACGTGATATGATCTGCATCCATTTACACAAGATTGAAATTTAATTTAATACATGATGGTTAAATAAAACAATCTAACTCACAAAGTTTAGATTTATGACATAACATGTTAACCGTATTACCAATTTATTTTCTTTTTATATTTTGAAAATAAAATTTGTTCTTTAATTTATTTAAATTCTTTGGTCACATGTTTGTCTCAAGTTTAGCCAAATTACATGTTTTTAGTTTATTGTCTCTTAAAATTATTAACATATAAATATGAAACGAATAAGAATAGAATTTGACTCATAATGACCCCAAAGTGAAAGGAATATCTTTAAAATATCATATATAATATAGACCACATCAAATATTCTCACACTTAACATTTTTCGTCCCTGAAAAAGCATGCACATAGAATCACACTAATTAAGGCTTCAACATTTCGTTACAGAATCACAAACAACCGAATTCAGATAAACAGTGGTGCGTTTAATTTAAACACCCTAACACTAGCCAATTAAGTTTCCCCTTATGTTTAATCTAAATTTAATTAGATCATTTATCTACAAGATCTCACACAAAGGAAAAATAAGTCAGCCCGATTAATTGTTGCTTGACGAGGCACCGGATAAACCAAAAATGTTTTCCTACCAAAATAACCTAAAGAACTTAACTAAGCTAAGAACTAGTGTCATATTAGGGTGGATTTTGATGGATGAATTTTGTGGGTATAGACTGTTTATTTTTATTTTTATTTCATAAAACAAGATCACCTCACCTAAGGGTGTCGTATCTAAGTCGCTATCCCGAAGGTAGAGCACATGAGGTCTTGGATCACTTGCCTTATGTTTTTCTTTCTTTTTTTTCATTTGATTTGGCTACTTTGAGCTCTTTTATTTAGCAGCTACTTTGAGCGTGTTTCAGTACTATACCCGGTGGACATTTGATTTGCGGATGCGCCACTTCTTTCACAAAAAGAAGTGTGTTATAAATCCCAAAATGGCACTACCCCTTAACCTATTTAAGTTCTAAAGCCTAAAATGATGCCTAATTGTTATTTAGTGTAAGGCTTTCCTATTCCTCCTAAGATGACAACCCACGAGATTCACGACAATTAACTTTCCATTATTACACTTAGGGAAACTATCTTAGCTAATTGGGTTACCAAAAGTTTACCCAAATTCATTCTCGTTTTAAAAACCACAACTCATTTGAAAACCAAAATTAGTTTCCAACATTTTCTATTTAAAGTGCACAACTTAAACAAAGATATTTTTCAATTTTTTTCAATTTTTTTGGATTTTTTTAAGACACTATAAGACTCAAAAACAAACAACTAAGATTCAGAAATGACTATTTCCCATCCCAACACTTAAGTTCTACATTGTCCCTAATATAGAAATGGAAAACATCTAAAAATAAAAATAAAAACGTAGAAAATAAAAATAAAAAGATAAAGAAGTAATTGAAAAAGACATAGCAGGTTATTTGCAGAACACGTAAGCTCCTAGTCTTCATTCCAATATTCGGCTCCGATCGTATAGCATTTCGGTCGCGATCGAGCTTCCACCGACACTCTCGAGCTCCATCTTCGTCTTCACAAATACAAACTCACCCGAATGGAGATCGAGTACGGGTGAGAATGATTTAAACCTGCAAAAACAAACACAAGATACCCGAGCGTAAAACCGACTCGATAAAAATAAAATAAAAATAAAATAAGATAAAAATAAAATAAAAATAAGACTGACTCGATAGAAGACACTTATACAAACTCTACAAACCATCTCTCAATCCAAATCAACTCAGCCTACATCATCTGGGGTATCCTCAAACCTACCAGGATCCCTACACTTAGCTCTAAGCATCCGCTTAACACTAGCCCAGTACTCACTAAAAAACTGGCTATCATCCCCAGCCTGTGACATCTGTCCCGAAACCAAACCAGAATCCGACACCCGACTCAAACCCGAAGTTGTTTATCTTTTAATTGTAATTCGTATTTCGTTAAATTGTAACATTTATATTATTATTATAAATGAAAGCGTTGGATCTTAGTTATCTTATTTAATCAGTCGTCTTACGTCACAAACTACCTAAGTATAATAAATAAATACTACTATACTACATAAATCTCAAAATATATAAATCGTATGTTATCAAAGAGACTTTATATAAATGGTTAAATAGGCTCTTAATGTCATAAACGATCTAAAAATATAAAAACGTCACTTATATAAACGTTTCGTTCCAACGTAAGTTAACGTAGTTAAGTTAGTTAGTTAATATAACATATAAAAACTAACTTTGTGCCTAAAATGTAAATATTAAAACTTGAAATAAAAGTTAATAAACGACTTAAACCATCATAGAAATTATAGGGGCTGGAAATGTAAAATGGTTTTAACCCAAACCCAAACCCCCCTGTTGCAGCCCGCAAATCCGGCGCCTACGCCGGTGAGGCTTTTTCCGGCCAAGGCCGAACTCCGGCGACCCTTATAACGCGTGTTTTAACCATTTTTGGCATCCGAAACTTTCCAAAAATCACGCCTAAACTATTCTCGGTATGTTTAAAACCCGTATTGATATCAATCACGCGTATTACAACTATTTTGATTCTATTGATTTTGAGACTTAAAAACCGAAAATATCATGTCCAAAATTAAACCCGTAAAACAAGATATTCATTCCATAACTTTCATACGCAACCGTCTAACACATAGCAATCACCAAAAGACTCTTGTTTTCCCTGCATTTAACCGAATCAAAGCAAACTATATTTTTTTCCGGTGACTTAGCTGTTCTTGACCTATAAGGCATCAATTTAGGTAGTTTTTTATACTCGTTTGATTCATCTTGATCATCTACAACTCCCTAATTCTTCAATTTCACTTTATCCATTCCAGATTTTCGTGATTTGCTCAAGAACAGTCAAGTTTTCTTTCTCTTTCAAATCTGTATCAATCGTTCGTTATCAAGTAAGTTATTTATATCAAAATACTCGTGATCCGTTTTAGATTAAAAGCCATATGTTCGTTTTGTATTTGATTAACAGGTTCGAACGAATTTGTTGGTTCTTGGTTCTAGGGCTTGCAAATGGTAATGGGGGTTGTTAGATACTAAAGGTTAAACTTTTTAGAAAGCAAGATTATTAACAAAAACAGAAATGGGTGCGGTGGTTTAGACGTGTGTTTGTGGACGAGATGGCACGGGTTCGAGTCCTACTGCCACCCTTTTCTTTAATTTTCGAATTTTAATATTTTAAACACTAAATTATATATTATCTAAATAACCAAAATGACATATTATAAGTTAAATATATTTTAAAGCTTAAAGACATATAAGTTTTAAATTCATTTATACAAATATTAATAATAATGCTTTAAGTTATACGTATTATTACAAATATATTTCAAGAAAAACTTAAAAATAGATTTGTGTAAAATGTATTTAATACGAAAACACAATAACGTTTCGTTTAAATCCCAATTTGTATTTCAAAACCCCAATTCTTAAATTTGTAATTTAAAACCCTAAATCCCAAATCCGAAACCCTAGATTTCAGATTTTGATTCTTGTTACTATTGTTTCGTTTATAAGTTAGGGGTTTTCCTAATTAATTAGGTGGTACTAATATTTGGGCAACCCTCGGTTCTTTCTAGCTGCGTTTCTAATTGTTCGAATATAATTGCATTTCGAGGTGAGTAAACTCACTCCTCCTTTTACTGTTTTGCTTTTGGGGCTGAAATATGTGTTCCAATATTTTACTACGGTTTTCGTTTCTTTTGATTCTATTTCAAATGAGATCATTAAATGTGTTAGTCTTGACTCGCGACAGGATGCAAAATTATGTGATAGTTAATAGTAGTTATATTATCTTGTAATTTCCACCGGTATGATATTAGCGCTAATGGCCTGACAAGCTCACCTACATTAATGGCCTGATAGGTGATTAGACCCGGCGATTCTCTGGTTGATTCTATGTTACTAGTTATTATTTGTGATGCTTGTTGCTACGATGCTATGTCCCTTTCGATGCTTAAACATTTATTGATAATTTTTATATCGAGACGGTTAAATGACGGTTAAATGATAATTATCAGTATTTGTAACATGAGTGGTTCCTCATGACTTGTTGCTAAAGGTTACCCTGCGGGGTCTATGATACTTGTTTCTATGTGTTTTTATGGTCACGGTTGAGATATATAATGCAATTGCTATACACATAAGATTGCGAAACATATTTAAAATGATCTCGGATTTCATACTATGTACTATTAACTGTGTTTTACTCACTAGCTAATTCTTTAGCTAACTTATTTTACACGTATTTCAGATGGAGTTTGAGGCTTTTAGGTTTCAAGACATTTAGGACGCTTTGGACCTAGAATTAAATAAACTTTATTATTGTCGGCTTTTATTATGGTTTTAAGACTATTTATTGCTTTTCTTTATCACGACAATATTACTTTAATTATATTAAAATATGCGTTTAGTGTGCCATGTGCTTTGTACTATTGATATCCGAATCACTTGACGCGCCCGGTGTTTTCCGCCGTCGGGCGGGTGTGTCACACTGCCTTTTCCCACATATCCTCTCCATTAATTACCTGAACCCTAGTATCCCAACGCTTAGTTTATATCAACGGATCAGGAATTTTGAAAACAACAGTTTTGTCTCCTACTTGCAGAGTGATCTGACCGTTGAAGACATCGATCAGAGCACGAGTAGTCCGCAAGAAGGGACGACCGAGGATAATGGGGACTTTGGCGTCAGCCTCCATATCAAGAACAACGAAATCCATGGGGAACACAAACTTATCTACTTTCACTAACAGATTCTCCACAATTTCCCGTGGATAGATCATAGAACGATCTGCTAACGACAAAGACATGCGAGTGGGTGTAAGATCACCTAAGCCTAGCTTCTCGTATAAGGGATATGGCATGAGATTTATACTAGCGCCTAGGTCAGCTAAAGCAGTGCTCGCAGTGTTACTGCCGAAAAGACAAGGAATCGTAAAGACTCTTGGATCAGATAGCTTTTCGGGCAGTGTAAACGTGAGTACTGCCGAGCACTCGCCACTTAAGGGACTCTTGGATCAGATAGCTACGAACTCTACCTGTTCCTCTCTCGACATCAACGGACTCGGACGTACCATGCCCTCCCCGACACAATTCACACTTATCCACTTTCGACATAAGCTCCTTCACCTCACGGGTTAGGTTTCCTAACGTAGCAACCACACTAGTTTCCATGCTAACATGGTGCACACCCCGAGTAGAAGAAGGTGTACTAGTTACAGGACTGGAATTCCTGTTAGTGGACCGCTGCTCATGTTCAGCTTGGGCAAAACTTTCAAAAAGTTCATTACACTGTGTCACATTCATTTTACCCATTAAGTGCCCCCCCGCAGATGTGCCGAACCTAGACCTAACTTCATAAGTCAACCCATTATAAAATTTTTCAACTAAAGCCGAAGGTGTGAGCCCATGTTGGGTGCAACAAGATAACACGTTTTGGAATCTGTTGGACCTGAATTGTAGTCTAATATTATCAACACAGTCAAAGTCAACAAAAGTCAACGTTCGGTCAAAGTCAACGTAAAAAGTCAAATGGCGCATTAGAGACGAAGTACCGAGTCAAGACGTTGAAGTTGTTTTATGTCTAGGATCGTTAATGTAATAAATATATTTTGTATCAAAAAAATATATTTAATCTAGTTTTAGACATGTTTTAGCCTTTTATTTGTATTATTTCTATTTGTCATGTTTTAGTCTAAGTTTAGGGTCCTAATTGTCATTAGTCCAAAGTGTCATTAGGCTATAAATAGTAAATGACAATTAGGGTTTCAATAAGCTTGTATGAGCTAGTGATTGAGGGTTTTCATTGTAAACATCTTTTGCAATCCATTTTAAAGATCAAATCTGGGTTTTATTTGTGTTCTTCAAGTGTTCATCTCATATTCATTGTTTTTATGTCATTTGATCCAAATTCTTCACAATCTACTGATTCAAATCTGATATTGGGACCAACAAATGGTATCAGAGCCTAATTGAGATCCACTTTTGAATCTTTTGTTGCTGTTTTTAGAAATTTGTGAAGAAATAAAAGAAGAGTTTTAGAGAGAGAAAACGGATCTGATGGGTTTTTAGAGAGAGAAACCAGATCTGTGTTCAAAATCATCAGATCCACATCAACAATCAACAGATCTAATGATTTCAACAACATATTTGTGATCTACAACCTCAGATCTGCAAGAAAATAGAAGAAAATTTTCAGATCTGAGTGTTTTGTCTCACACACACTTGTGTGTGTGTTCTTGGTGTTTTTGGCGCTTGAAATCTTCATTTTGCGACACTACACCACATACTGAACGAAAGTTCAAAATCCCATGCGACAGTACTGCTTCGACATAGTGCGAAAGTACAACTTCGCGTAAGTGCGACACTAGACCAGATCTGTGCGACAATGACCATTTCTTGACATCATTCCTGCACCAACAATCAACCAAACAAACCCAAAATCATTCATCGAGACCAGATCCGTGCGACATTATTACAGATCTGTGCAAAATTCAAAACAAAACCAACCAAATCAAACACAACCATAAGCATCTACCATATCTACTTAACCCGACCCATAACCATAACCCAAACTCGTTTTCAAACCATTTTAAACCCAAAATCACAACCATTTCAAACAAATCCTTTTAATCAAAACCCAACACTTAACCAAATAACCATTTCTTGTCACCCAAACCCGATCCAACACCCAAATATCATATCCATAAACCAAAACCAAACCTGAACCACATTCACACCCTTACCCGAAACCCTAACTTTAACCTATTTCCTTCCTAAACCCGTTTTCAAACCCTTTTAGATCTGTGATTAAATTTGTTGGTCCATAAAGATCGTGATTTCAGTGCTTTGTTGACTTGTTTAACAGCAAATATGACCAATACTTGAAGAACAAAGTGTAAAATGTCCAAACAACCCAATAACAAGATCTAACACACAATCGAGGTAAATAAGCTACAATGATAAGTAGAATAAGCTCCTAGCACCTCAATAGAACGATTACACAACACAAATCAGTGAAGAATGGCTTGAGTAAAAGATGTGCAAAAGTTGTATAAAGTGAAGATAAGGTTACAATATATAGGTGTTAGGTTCGCTGATAGATTCGCTCTAGCGAATCTATCTAGCGAACCAACACAGGTTCGCTGGGCACATAAGTTCGCCCAGTCGACACCTAAATACAAAAGACATGATGACCTGCGGGCGAATCTATAGATTCGCCCGTAGGTTCGCTAGCACTAATACAAATACAAGTCAAACAATTACAAACAAAAGTAACACCGACAAGCCGGTGGGTCCAACCTATACATAGTGACTATCAATACTCCCCCTAGGTTGGACCTCACCTGGGGAAGTCTTCTGATTAGCTCCGTCTTGTTGGCTTCAAAGGTGTTCGATAAAAGCTCCTGCCCTTTCTTTGATCCCGGCCATTGGATTTGTAAAGTCTTCAGTTCCGGCCTCATCTTCACTTAAATTCAGCATTGAATCCACAAACTCAGTATCTGCGATCTCAGCTTCAGGCTCAAGTTGTACTATCGTTTCCGCCTGTTTCTCTGCAGTTGGCTCCTCGCTTACCACCTCCAAGTCTATCACTTCAACTGGCTTCTCAAACCTCTGTTCGATAGTTTGATCGAGCTGTCTTGTCAGGCCATCCATTTCCATTTGCAGATCATCCGACCTCCTCAACCTCTCATTCACAGCTTTAAGTTCAGCACGAATCCCCCGGGCTTTATTTGCGACCTTCACGAACAGGTTCGCTTCAGCAGCAGTGTCATCTCCAGCCCCGTGCTTAATTCGGTTCTCACACAAAACCTTTAGATCTTCGTCACAGAAGGAGAAGACCTCCATAGGATCAAATAGACGTATTTCAGGACGGTCTTCCCCTTGAAGTCTGATGATGGCCTCCCCAGTGCTATTGTCATAAAACCATTTGTAGAAATCCTGCAATCTGGGTGGCTGAGTTTCTGGGACCCTGACCCTTGTCATCACCTTTGGTGCAGCTATTTTCAACACGATCTTGCCCTTCCACGACACCCAATGTTTATCTTTCTTCTGCCTCATCCTCCTAGGCTTTTGGTATCCAAAATTAACGAAATCCGACTTTGCAGCCTCCTGAATTGTAGCTTCAAACGCACAAGCCCTCCCGCTATCCTCTTTCCCTAATAGTGGTAGCTCTGCAAGCCTACGCAAGTCCCAGCGAGGAAAGGTGGCAAAGTGCTTTCGGTTCTTGACGTACGTGATGTCCCCACCCCTTCGTTTAATCATGTAAGCATCCACCAAACAGTTATATTTCCATGCTATAACTTGCCTATCAAGCTGTTTGGTGTTGGGTTCATCTAAGTGTTGGAATATCGGCACTTCAGGTATCACAGCATCTTCCTTCCTGAACCATTCAGATTTGTCTAGCTCTACGTGCTCGAACTGGTAGCTAACACCCTTTTCTTCAACTTTATAATTCTCTGGCTCATCATCTAAATCTTCTTCACTATCACCATCAGCATCAGTCTCAGGCTCGTCAATCAAAGTAAAATCTACACCAGATCCTCCTACAACTTCATCCCCTTCAAATGCGTCCAGATTAATCCCCATTTCCTCATCAAATAACTCCTCAGCTTCTCCCTTACTTTTGTCACCAAAGTCAACATCCATTAACGGATACTTTGCAATATCCGTTAAGGAGTTCAATTCTGCCTCTGTCATTGCCGGTTCAGTTCCAGCATTCTCCTTCAAACTGTTTAACTCTTTGAAGATCCTCACGATCAGACACTGCTGGTCCCTCATCATTCTTCCCATCTCGTATATCACCGTCGATTTCTCTGCATCCTGCTTTTCAAGTTCTTCATGTTTACCTTTTAGTTCAACCAATTTTGCTTCCAGTCTCTCAACAACACCCTTTAATTCATCAGCTGATCCACCCGATGTACCCCCGGTATCGTGCTTAGCTTTCTTTGATGCTTCAGCGTGTGTATCAGCCTTTCTTTTCGTCCTCAGTTCCCTTCCGGCATCAATCTCTGCTTGGATCTCATCCACCTCCCTATCAAACGAATATTCTTTATCCTTTGCATATGCCTTTCTCTTTCTAATCTTCTTCTCAACTACCTCTATATTCTCTCCGCCTCTTTTCCTTTCCGTCTCGATTAACCTTTGTATATACAACCACCTTTCAGTCGGATACATATTCTCACAAATAAGTAATCCTTCCCACACAATCCGGTCGCACCGATTTACAGTCTTTGAATATCCTTGAATGCATATCCCAGACTTTCAATTCTGCACCCTCCACCGGCAGATTTGGTAGTTTATCATTCAGAATCATCTGAATGAATCTGGGATACATTAACCATTTGGCCCCTTTGCTGGCATGGATGTTCTCGAGCAAGTAGTTGAAAATCAACTTCGCAAGATTTGCTTTTTGCCCCCGGCAAAATAGCATCATAGCTCGAGCCCAGTCCAAGTTCAGCCCGTCCGTACCCCCTTTCCTGTGATCCAGGCACATAATAAACACATGTGCTATATACCTCCACTCCTGGATCAGGTACGACTTCACAAATTCCATTTTCTTCTCTCCGGGCATCGGACCCTCATACCCAGCAGTCCGGAAAGCCCCATACACCTCTTCCGCCGTCATACTAACCTCTTCACCCACATCCTCTTCTAGTCTTAAGATTCTAGCCAAATCGGCTTCAGTAAACTCCAGATCGTGTCCACCGACCTTAGCACAGATGCGTGACGGCTGCACCGACACGTTCATGACAGCAGTTCGCCAGAAATCCCGAACGTGCGTCTCATATATAGTAGGTGAATGAGAGATGGCATGATGTATATGTGACGACTTCAGCCATTTGATAGCGTCTCTATAGCTGCTGGCCTTTTCAAAGTTTTCATCAAGTAAAGCACACATGTTATGCTTTTTCTCAAAGAATAAAGTCGACATTTTGCCTGAAAAATAAACGGAGATTGATCAGAAATGAAGATTTGAAAAACTGTTAATAGATTCGCTGGATATTAGGTTCGCTGGTATAGCGAACCTGAGATTTTGGCACCAGAACCTATAGATTCGCTGACATGAAAAATCAGTCATTGTTGTCGAGCGAATGTATAGGTTCGCTAGAAACAGTCGGGCGAATCTATGTTGTTGCGCGGGTAGCATAACGACATAGGTTCGCTCGAAGTCTTGAACTTTCGTTCAGATTCGCCAGACGAACACTTAGGTTCGCTGGAAACCCTAGTTTTTGAAAAACGGCCAAAATCAAGTACAGTTCATCATTAACAGGCATTCAAGGCAACAAACAGGTAGTAAAAACACTAAACGAGGCTATTATGAAGTAAAACCCTAACATTTAACATACAAACAGTCTTTTATACACTATAAAATCAAGAATCGACAGATTTAACAGACTTAAGATGCGATTAAGGGTTCAAAACACAGATTAAGTTGAAATCGATCACATACCGGACAATAAGAAGGTGTTTAATGTATGAAAAAGCCGTGAAATAGTGAGAATCGAACGTTTGGTAATTTGAAATTGAAAAACCGTCTGCTACAGTACAGTGGTCAGCGAATAAGTGAGAAAAATTTCGCTGTCACTGTATATATATACATCCATAGGTTCGCTGGCAGACAGACCAGCGAACCTTAGGTTCGCCGGAAGACCAAAAGTCAAGGCCTCCGACTGGTTCGCTAGCAGGTTCGCTGACACATAAACAAGGATGTTTCATGTCAGCGAATCAAAGACATTCCGGGCGAACCTTAGGGTCCAAGCGAACCTGTAGGTTCGCTATAAATTCGCTAGACAAACAACAAAAATATTTTTGGATTTTCTTAAAATTTTTAAAATTTTTTGTAAATCCGTAAATACGTCCCACGATATCAACGCTCCAAAAATAAACATAAATACATATAATCCTAAAATTTAAAAAATAAAATGAAGTAAAATGAAATAAAATAAAATAAAATAGAATTAACAGGAGACGGTTTTAAACGCTAGAAAGGATATATATTCTTCATGATTGTTTTGAGTAGAATCCGGAGAATCATCGATTGGCGGGATTGCAGATATGTTTGTCCATTTAAACCCATGCCTTAGTCCTTTCAACAAGAGATCAGCAGCTTCTTTTATCATGTTTTCGGTTTGTTTGAAGAAACTCAGACAACTCGGTCCCCACAGACATCTAGGTAAAAAGAACAAGTTCTGTCATCAGGGTATATCTGAGCAATACGATTGACTTTGCTTGAGTTTCAATGATCAACTTTTGAATGTTGACCGATGCATTAGCTTCTTTTGACACTTGTGCAATTTTTGCATCTTTTCTTTGTGAGTGGAGCTAGTCAGCAATTGATTCTTTTGAATACAATGCGACTTATTATTTGGGAAACTCAAATAGTCTAGAGCTCCAGGTCTATACTGACGTATAACAGAGGAGATAAACATTTGAGCATGCTCGGTGAATCTTCAGGTCAATACTTCCGTATAGCAGAGAAGATCCACCAACTCCAGGTCAATACTTCCGTATAGCAGAGGAGTTAAGCACTTGACTCAAGACGTTCTGAGGAGTTAACGAGTAACTCACTCAGAGGCTTTTCCGAAGAGCATCACTAGCAGCTTTTTATTTTATTTGTTTTGCATACTAGAAACTCGATTCGGGGATAGGGCAAGGGAGATTTGGGATTTTTTAGGGAAATCAAGACAAAGATTTGACACTCTCAACCCATTTTTGACAGAACCATTATCTTTGTGCAATCCAATCACGTCGAGGAGATAATCCTTGTTGTCGAGATCTTGAGCGTTATGTTTGGCTGCACAATCACTGTTTACTTCGTTTTCGGGCTGAGCCTATCTGACATATCCCAAACGCAATGCTTCTGACCTCCTTCAACGACTTTTCAACATCAATCAAAACGGAGATCCTGAAATAGCAAAATTTGAAAAACTATAAATAGTTAATCTTTTTATATCTCCCCCAAAATTTCTATATAATAGCCGTCAAATAAGAAATTTTGTTTTTCAGATTTTCTTAATATATATAAACAGAGTTAAGACAAAAATAAAAGAAGATAAAATAAAATAAAGTAACGGAGCAATGAATCGAGTGACCCACGGATTTTCCAAAGAAGAAAAAAGGTTATTTACATATTTACAAAAGGATTCTCACAGAAAAAGGTTTTCAAAAAGATATAAGACCCAGCATGGAGATCAGTTCATAAAAACGTGGTTTGTCAAAGGTTTTTGTGAAAAGATCAGCTTTTTGCTTTCTAGTTTCGATAGGAATAATATCAATAAAACCCTTTTCCTGTGCATCCCTGATTGCATGAATTCTCGTTTCAATGTGCTTGGTTCGAGTGTGATGAATAGGATTCTTGGCAATTCCAACAGCAGCTTCATTATCACAAAAGAGTGGCGTATGAAGAAAGTTGATGCCATAATCCATCATCTGATGTTGAATCCACAGCACTTGGCAACAGCAACTCGAAGCGGCAATGTATTCTGCTTCTCCTGTGGACAGAGAGACGGTTGTTTGCTTCTTGCTTTGCCATGAAACAAGACATTCTCCAAGATATTGACATCCACCAGTGACTGATTTCCTGTTAATCCTGCAACCAGCATGATCACTATCAGAAAAAGCATGTAAATCAAAGTTCCCACCTTTTGGGTACCAAAGTCCCAAACGAGAGGAACCCTTAAGGTAACGGAAAATTCGTTTGACAGCTTTTTCGTGTGATTCTTTTGGATTGGCTTGGAAGCGAGCACAGTAACAGACGGCAAATGTAATATCTGGACGACTTGCTGTCAGATACATGAGAGATCCGATCATCGAGCGGTACCGATGAGCATCCACAGGATTCCCATTATCATCGGAAGTAAGGCATGTTTGAGCTGTAAAAGGAATCAATTCAGGAGACGAGTCATCCATGCCAAACTTTGTGAGGATTTCCTTGATATATTTCTCTTGGTGGATTAGAATTCCATCAGGCTTTTGCTCCACTTGCAGCCCCAAGAAGAAACACATCTCCCCCATTATAGTCATCTCAAAACGATCCATCATCACCTTCTCAAATTCTCTACACAACCCTTCATTAGTTGAACCAAAAATGATATCATCAACGTACACTTGAACGATCAGCAGCTCGCCATCCACCTCCTTCTTGAACAATGTCATATCTATACTGCCACGAGAGAAACCTTTACTGAGGAGATACTGTGTCAGAGTTTCATACCAGATCCTTGGAGCTTGATGCAACCCATACAATGATTTATCAAGCTTGTAAACCTTTGACGGGAAATCAGGATCCTCGAAGCCTGGTGGTTGACATACGTAGATCTCCTCATCAATGTCTCCGTATAGAAATGCACATTTCACATCCATCTGATAAACTTTAAAGTTTTTGTTCGCAGCATGAGCAAGAAAGATTCTGATGGCTTCAAGACGAGCGACTGGAGCAAAAACTTCGGTGTAGTCGATCCCCTCCTCTTGAGCAAATCCTTGAACAACCAGTCTCGCTTTATTTCTAATTACCACACCACGATCATCTGGCTTGTTCCGAAAAACCCATTTAGTGCCGATTGGACACTTGTTAGGAGGAAGATCAACCAGTTCCCAAACTTTGAGCTTCCTGAATTGCTGCAGTTCCATCTGCATGGCATCCACCCAACTCGGATCTTCAAGTGCCTGTTTATAATTCTTTGGAACGACTTGAGACAGAAAGGCAGCATAAAGACATTCATTAATCAAACCACTCTGACTCCGAGTTCGCACACCATCAGTAATAGATCCAATGATATAATCGTGAGGGTGGTTTTTCAGGGTTTTGAAGTCAGTGTTGAGTAGTAAAGGATTTTGGTCGGTTGAGGGTGTTTGATTTGATGGTTGTGGATGTGTAGGTGTAGGTGATGGAATGGTGTTGGATGTGGATGGAATATCTGATGTGGAAGTTTGAATAGTTTGAGGTGGTGGAATATCTGGTGGAGGTGATGGGATGTCAAATGAAGTGGGAGGTAGTTGTGTAGCTGATGTTGAAGGTTGTGATTGTGATGGTGTAGGTGTATGATTGAAAATAGAAACCGATGTGTGTGGAATGATGTCGTCATCGTCAGAGTCAGGAAGATTAAATGATTTGAAAATGGTGGTGGAGTCATAAAACCAAGCTGGTTCACTACCAATACTGGTAGTGTTTGATTCTTGCCAATCAACATAGTAGGACTCTTGCACAATCCGCGTTCGCTTATTGTAAACACGATACGCCTTTTGTGTGGTCGAGTATCCCACAAAGAAGCATTCATCAGAGACAGCACCAAACTTCGTCTTCTGATCTTGAGTATTCAAAAGAGTGCAAGAACATCCAAAGGGGCGTAGAAAATCAATCAGCGGCTTAATCCCTCGAAACAGTTGGTATGAAGTCTTCATCTTTTCCTTGACAATCAGTACCCTGTTAAGAACATAAGCTGCACAATTAACCGCTTCAGCCCAGAAAATAATTGGAAGTTTTGACTCGATCAGCATAGTTCTAGCGGCCTCCACAAGAGTTCGGTTCTTTCTTTCAGCAACACCATTTTGTTGTGGTGTTCGGGCAGCGCTAAACTGTCTGAGAATACCCCGTTGTTCACATAAGGAGTTGAAGATGTGGTTTCTGAATTCAGTTCCGTTATCGCTTCTGATGGCTTGAACCTTCTTCTTTCCAAGAACCTCTATTAGAGGTATTAACTTCATCAACTCTTCGGCAGTCTCACTCTTGTTTGCCATGAATCTCACCCAGGTGTACCTAGAGTAATCATCTGTGACAACCAAGCAATAAGACTTTTTAGCAATAGATTTGACACTTATTGGACCGAATAAATCAGTATGTAACAATTCGAGGGGTTCTGAGATAGTATTTGTAATTTTGAGTTTATGTGGCTTTTTGTGCTGTTTTCCTCTAGCACAAGCCATGCATTTCTCGACCACAGAAAAATCCTTTTGTGGTAAACCCCTAACCAAATTGTTCTTAACCAATTTATTCAGAATTTTAAAATTGATGTGTCCTAAACGTTTATGCCACAAAAATGATTCAAAGGATGATGCTTTAGACAGAAGACATGTCACGGTGGAGTTTGATTCTGTTGATCCCATATTCAGCATATAGGTATCATTTCGTCTCGGAGCTCGCATGATCACCATATCTTCAGGAATGGTAAACTCTGGCTTCAAGAACAGGCATTCATTTGGAAGAAACATCACAGGAATATTCTTATCACAGATTTGTGATACACTCAGAAGATTGAATGCCAGTTCAGGAACATAGTTAACGTCTTCCAAAGTAAGTGAGCCATTTGAGACTTCTCCTTGACCAATCATCTTCCCACCTTTCTTATCTCCCGCAAAAGCAACATAACCTCCATTTATGATCCTATAGTTAGTAAGAAGATCCTTCAATCCAGTCATATGTCTGGAACATCCGCTGTCAATATGCCAATGACTATTTACAACGGCATTTGAATGTTCCTGACATTTATTAAAAGAAAAGAAAAGTTAGACCTTTGCAATAGGCACCCAAGTCTTTGTGTACCTGGGTGGTGAAGCAGATGAAGTATTACAAAAGAAATTATTTACAAAAGTGTTTAATCTTTTTCTGATAGATTTTTGCTTTGGACTATTTTGGATTAATTTGGAGCATTGCTTGACAGTGTGACCAGTATTTCCGCATTTAAAACAGTGAGATTTAAAACCAGCTTTGGGAACTCTGTTAACAGGAATTTTATCCATTTCAATCTCCTCATCACATTCAGACAGTTGTGAGTTGCAGTCACTGTAAGTGTCATAGAGTTCTTTTAACTTACCTGTTGTGACTTTAACTGTATCAGATTCAGGTTTTGGTTTAAGAATGTATGAAAAAGATGATTCCTTCTCTTTTGGTTTTGAAATTCTCACAGGTGTGAAAGTTGGAATTTGGTGAGTGAAGAACTTTTGAAAGCAGTTTGTTTTAGTTTGACTTTCAGAGACTTGACCTGAAAGTTTGTCTTTGTCATTCACACACACATTATTAATCAAATCATCATCATTTAACACATTAGGGTTTGAAGTGGAGCACCCTAGATTACTATTAAACATGAAATTGTCTGAATATGACACATTACTACAAACAGGATTATCTAAACAAATGTCTTCAAAAGACTTCTTGGAATCAGAACTACTGCCATCACTACTGCCAGAACACCCGAGCCCAACACTCGCACCATATGCGTACTCCTCTCTAACTTCCTTAAGATTTACTTCACTTAAACCTGCAATGGAACTGTCAGTATCGTTCTGCATAATCTCTTGAATTAACTCATTTGAGGGATGAGGAATAGGTGTAGGAGAATAACAGAAAGTACTCGGTGGAGGATAGGCATATGTTTCATTGTTACTAAGACCCAACCCTGTCTTAACTCTGGCCCCCCTTTGTTTCTTGCATAGTTCTTCCCTTTTCATACCAGATATGGTCCACTGCTGCAATTTGTTTTTAAGCTTTCTTGCTTCAAACTCAGCAAGTGTAACTTGCTCAGTCAAGTAGTTAATCTCACAGTTCTTTTCTAAAAGAGTTCTTTTTAAGTGTTCATTTTCTTTTAAAGCTTCTCTTAACTTAACAAAATATTTTGATTCACTTAATTTAAGCTCTTTGATGGTTCTTTTTAATTCGTTTTCGTTTGACATTAACAGTTTATTTGCTTTGTATATGCCAATTAAACGAATTTTGCAAGCAGATGAACACATATCTTCAATAACATCGTAAGGAAGACCAATTACCAGTTTTTCGGCGGCCAGTGCACGATCACATTGACAGTAGGGAGTGCTTCTTTTGAATTCATCAACTGCATCTAGCCTTGCCTTCTCGATCACTTCTTCCAGGCTAACCTTTGACTCTTCCTCATGCTTAACTTCATTAACAGCTGCTTCACAAACCAACCCTGAATGATTCAGATGTCCTTGAGCAATAACATCTGATTGAACTTTAACAGCATTCTCCACTTTCTCTTCCTCTTCATTTCCAAAAAATTCTTTGAACGGATCAAAGAGATTTATATCATTGTTATCAAACTCAGTAATTTCAGCAACAAGGGCATGGTTAATCTCCTCCTTGGTTTCTTCAATTTCTGCACTCCAGTCAAAGTTGGTGAGCAGTGCAGTTTCATTCTTTGACTTTGCTTCCTCAACCTTTTCTTGAATTTGAGCAGATCTTGGATTTGCAGAGTTAACTGGCTCAGTAACGATTGGTAATGGGCATTCTCTCTTGAAGTGGCCCAGTTGTTTGCAGTTATAGCATCGTAACTTTCCCTTGTCATAACCCAGCTTAGCATTCTGTCCTTGATTTCCAAAGTTTCTTCTACCAGTTCTTTCCATGAATCGTCTGGCACGAAGAGTGAGCATAGCCATCTGCCATTGAATATCTGTTTCCTCCAGATCATCAGGATCCACCTGATACATGTCTTCTACTGTCATACCCTTCCCTTTCAACTCACCTGCAACAAGAGCTTCATAACTGTGAACAAACATTCCAAATAAGGCCATAGTATCTGACGGAATCTGAGTGGTGACAGACGCATTCGAGCTTGAACCAACATTTGAAGGTACACCAGCAGATTTAGCAGACGCATGACTTGATGGTCCTCTAGATGCAGCACTATAGGCATAAGAGTTTGCAGCGGATGAGATAAGTGCAGCATTTTGAGAAGGAATGTTTGGAACCATCATTGACTGATTATATTCTCTTCTTTTCACGTCAAGGTCAAAAGACTTCAGCTTGTTGATGACGTCCATCAATTTGTAGTCAGGAAAGTTTCTCTCTTGTTTCAGCAGCTTGATTTGAAGGCTCCATTGAGGAGGAAGAGAATCTAACAATTTTGCTACTTGTTCGTGATTGCCCAGCTTTTCATCATATTTCTTCAGATTACTTGACACAGATAGGAATCGATTAGTAATATCAGTCAAGTTCTCTTGTGAATATCCCACAAAAGAGTTGAATTCCTTTTCAGCCTGAGCTTTTCTATCCAGTTTCAGGTCTTCATTGCCATCATAAAATTCACACAATGCATCATACAGACTTTTTGCAGTTGTGTGTTCTGCAAACCGGTTGAAGATGTCTTGGTGTAGGCAAAGTATCAGTGCCCCTAATGCCTTCTTGTCACGATCCAGTAACTTGATATCAGTTTCAGTAAAAGTAGTTGGATCTGTGTTTACTGAAGTGACAGTTCCTTCAACTGTTGTGGGCACATGCGGACCATTTACTATTGATTCCCATTGGTTGTAGTCCGTGTAGTAGAAGAACGCTTTCAAACATCTTTTCCAATCTTCAAAGTTTTCACCACTAACAAGCCTCGGTGGCCTGTTAGGTTGAACGCTGTCCAGATCATTCATATTAAGTGTTGATGAAGTCATAACTTTGAACAGATTATAGATTCGCTGAAAATAAATAGATTCGCTGGCTAGTTTCGCTAGAAGAACACAGCAGATTCGCTGGATAGATTCGCTGGTGACAGATTCGCTAGACAGTTAAACAGTTTCGCTGACGAGCAAGCACAGATTCGCTGGCCTGATTTTGGCAGCAGTTTCGCTTGCACAGTCAGTCAAACAAGTGAACTTTCGTTCAATGAAATATCAGATTCGCTGGCCACAACACAACCCAAACAGGACAGAAGTTTGAATTAGGTTCGCTGGATGAACTGACAGTTTCGCTGGTTGAACAGATAGTTTCGCTGGTAGCTCAACCACCCTGAAACAGTACGGAAACAGTTCGAAAACCCTCAAAACTTGACCATTTGCACACAGGTTTGTTTTAAAAGCTTCCTATGACCAAATACTACAAACCTTGAGCAAAATACAACACCAAAACACAAGAAACAAGCGGAGAACAGAATCAAAAGTGTTTTGACCCAAAAACTTCAAAAATCAACACAAAAATCACTTGAATCAAACAATCAAGAGCACTAAGGCTCTGATACCATATTGTTGGTCCATAAAGATCGTGATTTCAGTGCTTTGTTGACTTGTTTAACAGCAAATATGACCAATACTTGAAGAACAAAGTGTAAAATGTCCAAACAACCCAATAACAAGATCTAACACACAATCGAGGTAAATAAGCTACAATGATAAGTAGAATAAGCTCCTAGCACCTCAATAGAACGATTACACAACACAAATCAGTGAAGAATGGCTTGAGTAAAAGATGTGCAAAAGTTGTATAAAGTGAAGATAAGGTTACAATATATAGGTGTTAGGTTCGCTGATAGATTCGCTCTAGCGAATCTATCTAGCGAACCAACACAGGTTCGCTGGGCACATAAGTTCGCCCAGTCGACACCTAAATACAAAAGACATGATGACCTGCGGGCGAATCTATAGATTCGCCCGTAGGTTCGCTAGCACTAATACAAATACAAGTCAAACAATTACAAACAAAAGTAACACCGACAAGCCGGTGGGTCCAACCTATACATAGTGACTATCAAAATTTATTAAAAAAAAATAAAAAAAATCCGTTGACCATACAC
The DNA here is from genome assembly GCA_030867185.1 of Tagetes erecta. Taxonomy (NCBI): domain Eukaryota; kingdom Viridiplantae; phylum Streptophyta; class Magnoliopsida; order Asterales; family Asteraceae; genus Tagetes; species Tagetes erecta. The sequence continues at coordinate 25,464,415 of CM061495.1, read as the reverse complement.
CATAACTATAACCACTCAATTACACAGATCCGTCCACCACCACCATAATCAAAACCTACTCCCGTCTACAACCGATCATTCATGCTTGTGTGTGCGATCGTTTAAAAAAAAGAAGACGAGAGAAGCTGAAGTGTTGTGCTGTGATGTTACTTGCTATAAACAAGAAAGAGTAGCGGATCTGTAGCTTATTATTTGTGTATGTGTTTTTGCTAACAAAAAGAGAGTAGCGACTGGTTTATTGTGTTTATGCTGCTGCTGTTGTTAAAGTGATTGAGTAGCGAGAGAGAGAGAAATCGTGTGTTCTTGTGTGTGAAGTTGTTGCGGGTGTTGTTGAAGAATAAACAACACTTAAATGTTTGTGTGATGTTGTTGTTGTGTTCTTGAAGATTTTTTGTGTGTGTTTGTTTGAACTGAGAGAAAGAAGAAGAAGAAGAGATAGAGTTGTTGATTGTGTTTGAAACAAGAAACAGCAGCCGGATCGTTTGTTCTTGTTGTGTTTGTTGCAAAGAAAGAAAAAGAGAGGGATTGAAGAGTTTGTGTGTTCATGAGTGTGTGTGTTAGGATATGGTACATAGAGAGTGATGAGAGAGAGAGAGAACTATGAGAGAGAGAAGAGTTGTTGTGATATTATGTGTGTTGTTCATGTGTATGTATGTATGTTAGAGAGTGACGAGAGAGAGAGTAAAGAGAGAAAGAAAGGGAGGTTGTTATGATCGGCTGATTCAAAAACAAAATAGGGTTAGGTTATATTGTTGCAAGATAAAACAAACTCACTAGTGGGCCGAGAATGGGAGGAAATTTAAATTGCATAGTGGACCAAACTCAGTTATGGGCTTGAGATTTTGTTTTAGGTTGTGGGATTTTCATGAGTTAAATGGGAACATATTTTTGAAGTTTGAAGTCGGTTCGTCTTAGTCGTCGGGTGTTAGATTTAAAATCTTATGGGCGTTTTCGTTACAGTTGTTATTAAAATTTGAAAAAGGTACATTTTTTGGCCGGGAGTTAGCGTTTTAAATTTTATGGGCCAAAGTTTTGTCAGTTGAGACCAAAATATTATTTTTGGCCGGGTTATTTTTCTTGTTATCATTTGGGCCTAAATTTGATTAGGTGTGTGAAAAATTTTTTGTTTGTTGGCCAGGTAATTTTAAATTTTTTTTCTTTGTGCCGAGTTGTTAGAACCGAAAGTTTCTTTGGGGTGTTTCAGTGAAACGAAAAAGTAATTTTCCGGGGGAGAAATATTCTTAATTTTTGGGAAAATTAAAATTTTTTTTGAAAAAATATTCTTTTTCAAGAGCGGGATTTAATTGCAAAATTTTTAAAATTTAAAAAAAATGGCTTATTCAGAACTTTTTAAATCTTTTAAATCTGATGATCTCACAATGGCACAAAGCCGGTTTGATAATTTTGCAGTTTTAAAGAATGAAAGGATGCCCGTGGTTCTCGATCGATTTGTGATGGTGGCAAGTAACCTGAAGAAGCGTGATCCTGAACTCACAAATCATGAACAAATTCAAAGGCTTCTTGAATCTCTTCCACCAGAATGGAGTTTTCATGTTAAAAATCTTAAGAATGAGAGAATGTTTTCAAATTACAAGCTGTTGGATGTGATCGACAAGTTGAAATCTTTTGAGTTGGATATTAAAAGAAAGGAATTTTTTGAAGCAATGATTCAACCACAAACCAACACACCGAATGTTGCTCTCATTTCATCTATGATTAGCAAATCTGATTACAAACCGTTTAAGATGATGAAAAAATTGAAATTGATGGTAACCGATTCCGATCCGCCTGCTGAAATTGAGGAGACTGTGAAAGAAAATAAGTTGCAGGTTAGTTATGATGATGATATGGAAGAAGAGGATTTAAAATGGCAAATAAAATCATTAACTGTGAGAGCACGTCGGTTTATGGAGAGGACTGGGATAAATGTTTGTACTGATGATAAGATTGAGATTGGAGAGGTTCAGAGTCAAATCAACTATGCTTTAATGACAAAGATTGTGGATGTTCAAAAAGGGAAGAGTAAATGTGAAGAAGAATGTGAAGACAGTTTGAAAGATGATGAAGGAAAGAAGAAAGCTGAGGATGAAGAGACGCTGAAGGAAAAGGAAGAGGAAAGCAAAAGAAACACAAGGGTATGCAACTGTGATAAAGCCCTTGCTGTTGAAAAAGTCATTATGGGACTTCCTTATGAGACAGTTCAAGACATGTGTTCATCTGCATGCAGAGTTCGTCTTTTTGGTGTGTATAAAGCTAATAGACTTTTGTTAACAAATCAAGCTGAATTAACAACCATAAATACAGAACTTAAAAAGAATGAAGTTTCTTTTTCGATAAAACTCAATGAAGCTTTGGCTGAAATTGATCTTTTGAAAAGAAATCTTTATGAAAGAATCATCGAAATAAATCTTTTAAGTGAAAGACTCATATTAGCACAGTTTGAATCCACAAAACTTCAAACCAAACTTGACAAGTGGTCTGTTGCTAGTATGAAAATGAATGAACTTTCTTCAAAACAAAGGGGGGCTAGGGTAAAAGATGGGGTTGGGTATGACACAGATGCTCAGACGGTTTTTCCGCCTCCATTCACTTTGTGTTATTCACCTACACCAAAACCCCATTCTAAAAATGATTTGTTTGAGCAAGAATCTAACAGTTTGCATGCAGGTTTAGAGGGAGTTAATCTGAAGGAGGTGCGAGATGATTATGATTCTTCGACTGGTATAGGATATAGTAAAACGGGTACTGACAGTCAAGCTAATGATTGCTCGGTTCCTGTTGTTTCTAATCCTGTAACGGTTGTTACTTCTAACTTCTTTGATAAGTTTAAAGCAGGTGAAATTCCTACATTTGAGCCTGTCAAGAGTGAGAAGGAAGAGTTAATTCAGGAATCAACTAATCATCAAGCTGCAACTACATCTACACACTCAATTCCCATCAATCAAGATCCGTTGGAACCAGAGGTACTTATTGAAGACTGGACAAGTTCAGATGATGAATCAAAGACAAAGGAGAGTCTCGGAGATTCAAAGATCAAGATGTAATCTGCAACTGTCAAATCTAAAATGCTTCCAAAACCTGAATCAAGTCAAATCGGGATCTTAGTCCCAGCTGCAAAACAAGTCGGTCATCCTTCAAAAGCTCAAAAGAAGAAGCCTTCACCTTTGTCCATCCTATCTCAAGTTTGTAAAAGACTTGAGAACAAGCAAGTGAAGATCTCATCTCCCATCCAACAACCCACAACTCAACAAAAGAAGTCACAAGTTTGTTCCTCTTTCACTGCTCAACTAAAAAAGCCATAAGTCTTCAACAAGTAGCATCAAGCTCAAAGAAAGCTCCACCCCCAGCTGCTCCACACTCAGTCAAGCATCAAAATCCATTCAAGGCTTGCTTCAAGTGTGGAAAGGATGATCATGTGCTCAAGAAATGCCCAAAAGGACATGTTTCGGACGGTAAAGGCAAATAGATTTGCTTCTCCGGATCAGAATCTAGAAAGAATCCTCCACATGGTAAAGGTAAACAGGTTTGTTTATTTGAATTTCAAGTTAATAATCATACATCTTTGAATGGTCGGATGACGAACATTCCATCCCCACCTTCTCATGTGAAGCCGGTTTCACATGATTCAAAGATGAATATGACAAAATCATCAAAACCAATTCCTTTTTCCTCGGGTCTTAAACAGAAAATGATTTCCAAATTTAACTCTTTCAAATTGAAAATGTTTGAACCTAAACAAATTTGGCAAATTAAAAAGAAAGAGGAAAAGATAATTGATACAAGAACAGGTTGTGTGCTTAAACAAGTGTTTTACACCAATAAAACTGGAACGCCCAGGACTACGATGGCCTGGGTTCCCCTTTCTAACTAATCTGTTGATGAGTGCAGGAACATTTCAGGAGGACTGTTAGTGTCACACCCCGACCAATTAAATAAATAAAAGGCGGATAATCGTCGAGACGTGAGTGTTAGAGATTGCTCATAGCCACATGACGCTACAAATTAGAGTTTTAAATAAGCATGCATCACCAAATTAAATATTACAATTTGTCCACAAGTTTAGCAAATTACAAATGACATAGCTATTAATGGTTCATTGATTTAGAATTTAGCTAGGTCCAAGGGCCTATGGTGATCATGATCCAAAGCTAGCATTAAACATTGGTATTCCCTGAAACATGTTAGAAAATAATGTCAACATAAAAATGTTGGTGAGTTCACATAGTTAAATACATAGATAATAGTTTATAGATCACAATGATAAGCGATTCCATGTCCACAATGGTTAGTGCAAATATGTAACAACACGTACGGCCTCAAATGTACAATCAAGCCTCAACAATATAGAATATAGTATATGATCAGCTAAGTGAAATTTGGTTCCTTCAATGAACTAGAATGCGTCATTGAAGAGCCGGACTTAGCATCGGCTTTCGCACCAAAAAGGCTTGTCAGGCCCTTAGATCCAAGACGTCGCTGGGCTAGCAATAGTTAATGATTGCATCGATCATAAAATAGAACACCACACGTATACATAAAGCACAACCAAGACATAAATGGAATCACATAGTTGATAAATAGATTTAGTGCATGTGGTGTATTTGAATAATATAACATGTTTCACCCCAAAAGTGTATGAATATAAAAAAGGGGTATGTAAACTCACATTAAACGGCTCCAAAATCTACTCAAGAAAATATACGGTGGAAGCCGGAAATAACCCTCGGTAGCTTATCCTATTAATCAAACATAATAATTTTAGTCCATATGTGGTTTCGAGATCGTACGAGTCAAACTCTTATTTTTAGTTGTTTTGTGAAATAGTTATGAATGTTGGTATATTTATAAGTTTTTATAAAAATAGGTTAAAATGTTATTTATTTTTAAATAACCTACTTAAGATTATCATCATTACAAGTCGTTCACTTGACTTTCTTTTTTTTTTACCAACACGGTATGACGTTTAAATAGATTTTTAGTTTATAAAGTCTTTAAATAGTTGACGAAACAAGTTTATGTGTCTAATTTTACATAAATTATACTTACAAGGATTAAAATGAGTATTTTTGGTTAAATGAACATTTTACAAGGTTTTTATAAAAATATATACATGTTTTGTTACTTGGTTTTAGAAAGTTTTTAAAGTTAATATTTGTTTATGAAAACTTTTGGGTTTTTAAGACATTAAAATGATAAAAATATAATTTTTACTTGTTTAGTGGGTAGTTTGAATGTTTAAAAATGTGAATTAGTGGTCAAAATACAAAATATACAAGAAAAACGGTTTGGGGGATTTGAACCCGTGACCTCTTCATTGTTTTGCAATGCACCCAGCCACTTGAGCTGGGTGACTAACTTGTAAATCCATCCCCCTGTATTTCTTTTAACCCCTCTTTAACTGATTCGAAATTTTCCCCACATTCCCCATACGAGCCCTAGATCCATCACCCCAAATTGGATTCGTTTACATGGTTTTTGATAAAATTAACGTTGGGGCTTTTAACCCACTCAAAAAAACGAGTTCAATGGTATAAAAAACTTACAAAATGGTGTGGGTTACATACGTGATCGAGTGACGAACGGGTTCGGCCCTTTGAGCCCTTCGTGCGAGATTTTTACTTCGTTTTTGCGAAATCTGGGTATGGGGGTTTGTTTGCGACGTGTTTGTGGTCGTGTGTGTGTGTGTTTAATTGAAAAATGGTGAGGTCTAGATATGGTTTTGGTTATGGTTTTTGAGTTCGACCGAAGTGAAGAAAGAGTAAGGTTTCATGCCATTTTTTGTTCAATTGCACGCAAATTACTCGTTTGATGTTAGCTATGGACAGGTTAAACACGTTATTACCCGAATTGGGTCTGATTTTAGGCTGAATCTAGGTTGAAGTTTTCGAGTATGGTGAAGAAAGGTGAGGGTACTGTTGCTGCGCGTGGAAGGAGGAGGAGAAGGAAATTTTTGGGCTTTTGACACTTTTAGTCCCCCATCTTTGCATAGTTCTCTTTTTTTTATGTTGGTTGTTAACAAGTATTATTATTATGACCTTGATAAGTTTTGTTTTTGTTATTATTGTTATTATTATTACTGTTAGTGTTTTTCGCTTGCTAAATTATTTATACAATAAGTCTCATTAACTTTAAGTACTCGATATTAGAATTAAAAGTCAAATTTCGTAAATGTTACAGTTAGTTATCCGGTTTACTGACAGAAAATGTTCCTTATTCAAATTTGAGGCGGAACAAACAGGTCATGGTTTTGTTATCTTATCCACATTCTGGATCTTTCCTTGATTTTCACATATCGATTATCACAGCCACTGCATTTTTCTTGATAACTCATTTATAATATTTTGATAGGGTAATATGAAAGGCGTTTCTTTGGTAATTTCTGTCTTATATATTGTAGATAGTTAAAAAAAAATATTAAAATAAAAAAATATTGGGGGAGTCTAACTTTTTACTTGTATTTTTGATCAAGTTTTCACATTCCTTTGAGGCGCTCTTGTGTGTTTTGAAAAATTCAATTTTGTTCTGAAATAGAAATTTTGGGGGAGTAATATCTCAAATGAAATGTACTGAATATCATTAGTCAAAATTCCTTTCTGTGTAAATATTTTGTGTCTTTTGAACGTTTCAGGTTTGTATGGAAAGCATCTAAAGGAGGATATTGATTTGTGTGATGATGTGTCAATAGGCTCAACTCGAATACAAGTAAACAACAATTCTGTGATTAAACTAAAATTCACAAAGAACTCGGTGATGAGGAGCATTTTCACAGACATTTGGCCTGCACAAAGTGATAAGTTTTCACAAAAATGGACTGAGAGTATTTGTTTCGTGCTTGATTTTTTCCCGAATCACCCTTAGCCGCAGCCCTGAATGACGCTTCTCGTTAGCTCTTCAGAATTTTTTGTTCTCGTGTTAATCTCCTCTGCTATGCGGAAGCATTGACCTGGAGTGATGATCTTCTCTGTTATATGTAAATATAGACCTGAAGCTCTCATCAGCACGTACAGATAATCATCTCCTCTGTATACGTCAGTATAGACCTGGAGCTCTGGTCATCTGTAAAACCCTTATAAAAGCTTTGCTCTAAAATGTTTATACATCATGTTAATTGCTTGATATCTAACCTACACTCCACTTCACTCCCGAAATACATTTTCCTTGATCACTTGATCTGGGTCTATGTTCCTTACAATTACAAGAATCTTGCTGAATCATCTAAACTCAATATGTCCTGGGGTCAAAACAAGTCACTTTGCTGAATGTCTGTGGAAACCAAGTTGCCCGAGCTTCTTTAAATCGAACCAAAACATGATAAGATCGTCACAGGTTGTTTGTTGAAAGAACAAGGCATGGGTTTAAATGGACAAACATATTGACAATCTAGCCAAGTCTTTGTTTCTCCGGATGGTCGCTCGAAACGCATTATCTGATATTCTTCATGAAAGTTTTTATTTTTATTTTATTTTATGTTTGGGTTCTTGAGTCTTGTTGGTCGTGTGTACCTTTTGGGATGTGTTCTCTTTGTCTAAAATATTGTGATCTTGTCGGACTCGTCCTCTCATTTTCAAATTTTTAATTTTAATTAAAAAAAATATATAAAAAATCAAAAAAGATTTTCATTTCAAATTATTTTCAAGTCTTCCATATTATGCTATTAAAATTTTATCATTTGCACATGCATTTCATGGGAAATTGCACACACAAACGGACACGGGTTCGCTTGTTTTCATACACAGATAAACACGGGTTTATTTATGTTAAATGAAATGATCTAATGAGAAATCTCGAGATTTTGTTTGTGATTGTGTTACAGATATTTGCTACAAATGATGGCCAATCATCAGTTTAGCAAAGCACCTGACCAGAGAACCTGTTCCTCAAAGTTTGCAGAAGACATCGAGCTAGGAATCCTCCTCCTACATCTTCTGAAGCACTCAAGAAAAGATTGTTGGAAAACAGTTCCAGATTATACGAAATGATGCACGCAAAATGGGGGAGCATACAATATGGGGGAGCTTGTGAGATAAAGGATTTTCAGAAACATAATTTGACTTATCGGTGCTGAACACGATGCAAGACGTTGATAATAATAGACTATGGGGGAGTATTGTTGGACCTGAATTGTAGTCTAATATTATCAACACAGTCAAAGTCAACAAAAGTCAATGTCCGGTCAAAGTCAACGTAAAAAGTCAAATGGCGCATTAGAGACGAAGTACCGAGTCAAGACGTTGAAGTTGTTTTATGTCTAGGATCGTTAATGTAATAAATATATTTTGTATCAACAAAATATATTTAATCTAGTTTTAGACATGTTTTAGCCTTTTATTTGTATTATTTCTATTTGTCATGTTTTAGTCTAAGTTTAGGGTCCTAATTGTCATTAGTCCAAAGTGTCATTAGGCTATAATTAGTAAATGGCAATTAGGGTTTCAATAAGCTTGTATGAGCTAGTGATTGAGGGTTTTCATTGTAAACATCTTTTGCAATCCATTTTAAAGATCAAATCTGGGTTTTATTTGTGTTCTTCAAGTGTTCATCTCATATTCATTGTTTTTATATCATTTGATCCAAATTCTTCACAATCTACTGATTCAAATCTGATATTGGGACCAACAGAATCGCTTCCAAGCTTGGTAGTAGGGCTCATCATGTTCCATGTGGAACGAATGGATCTGATCACAAAGGCGAGATGCCTTAGCAGGTGGGAAGTACTTGTTCAGGAAAGCTGAATGAAGTTCCGCCCATGTCGTGAATGTCCCAGCAGCTTGCGAATCGAGCCAAATGAGTGCCCGGTCCGCCAAAGAAAAGGGGAACAGATGGAGGTAGATCGCATCAACGGACGCACCCTGGAGTTTGAAAGTGCTCACTATTCGCGTGAGGCGCGATAAGTGTGCGGGTGCGTCCTCATCATCCCGCCCATGGAACTGACTATTTGCGATGGCGGTCATGATGTAGGATGGGATCTGCCAAGAGTTCGGGTTATCAATCGCAGGCACATCGCATCATCGGACGCACCCTGGAGTTTGAAAGTGCTCACTATTCGTGTGAGGCGCGATAAGTGTGCGGGTGCGTCCTCATCATCCCGCCCATGGAACTGACTATTTGCGATGGCGGTCATGATGTAGGATGGGATCTGCCAAGAGTTCGGGTTATCAATCGCAGGCACCGTGATAGATGAATGGTTTCAGGTGAAACCATCGACTGCTTGCTCGTGCACAGTGCGATTATCACCCATTGTGACCCTAGGACTGCTAGGTGCTGAGCTGTGAGGTGAGTGATGTGGTGACGGGTGCGGTGTAAAATCAAATTTCACAGTACTTACCTTTACCTCCGCAGACGAGGCAACTACAACTTCCGGTTCCGACTCGCAAGGTCCAACTTTCAACTTGACTGGTCCTTGTGAGCGCAGATGCGGCATACAACTGCAAAATCCCAAAGTGACAAATTAAGTAAAAAGAAATTTAACTAAAAATGACAAAAATAAAAGACACGACAAAATTACCAACTAGTAAATGAAAACAAGAAACCGACTCCTACGACTCAAACAACTAATAAGAAAAAGCACGTGTATAGCAGTTAAAGACTCAATCAAAGTTAATTAACGCAATTATCAAGAGTCCCCGGCAACGGCGCCAAAAACTTGATGCGTGCAATATATATATAAAATAAACAAAAAAAAACACCTAGTTTTAAATTTATAAAAACCTAGACGAACTACTAGATCACACACAACCGGCAGTGGACCGGTTGGATGTAATATAGTGAAATGTAAGTTCGGGTGTCGACCCACAGACTCTATATACTACGATAATTAACTAAATTAAGACTCACTAACTAGACACGAACTTTAAATTAAAGAGTATTTGAAAAGGGGGTTTTGCTAAAAATAGTAGCTTAATAAAAATATAAACTTACTAAAAATAGAAACTAGCACGAAAAATAAGAAACGAAAACAGATGAATCAAAGCAAACCACCTAGGCTAGAATTCACGTTGATTTCAGAATTTTACTCACGTTTGGTTTAATTGTTATGGAACTAGAATCTTAATTTATTCACTCAATCGACACCACTAAATAGGACCCTCGACCCTTTTCGAGAAGACACCTACGGGTTTCTATCAAGTTATTACGCAAACCAGTTGTGACATTAGGTTTCCTCACAGTTACCTAATTTAAGTGTGTTTAAGTGACCTTACTAGAAACCTACCTCACAGTATGGTGTTTTAAGTCATTTTAATCCAACCACACAATTCAACAAGCATATATGCTAATTAACACTAAGACCGACTTCTCACGAAGAACTAGACCTAGCACATTAACAGACAAGACTTGTTAATAACTTATCACCTCACGGTTGTCTAAGTTAGCTACACGTTTTCATCAATTTAACTAATATAATTATTCCTATGGTTATACTGCAATTAAACCATAAAACAATCACGACATAAAATCAATGATCTAAGCAATATCCTATTATATGACATAGACGATCATCAAGAATAGAGCGAAACAATGAAATTAGTTAAACCAAATCCAATATATAATATGCATCATATGAATAAAAAGATTAAAACTTTACTTAAACATAATCAACCATAATCCAAATCAACCAAACATGAGTTTAAACGTAAATCAACGTTTCATCTTAAAGCCTAGATGGTTTTACGAGTTTATCCAATCACAATCCTACCAACAAACGCAAATTCAAAAGTAATGAACATGATTAAAACAAACGAAAACGAAAGAAAAATGTAACCCGAGTGATCCAAGATGCAATCTTCAAACCCACGAGTTTTCGTTGTGTGGTTTCGTCTCCGTAGCCTCCAAAAACGCCTTAATTCTGCTATTTTTTGTCTCCCATTTGTCCCTCTCAATTGCCGTCCACAAAAAAACCAAAAAAATATATATATCGGGTTCCCGTCAAAGTGGTAGTTTATATAAGAGACATTAGGTTTTTTTTTCTTTAGCGTATCTCCATATTGTTATAGATGGCCGCTTCACTTGTCACATCACTTAGGCTTATATAAATTTAAATAGCACAATTCCTTAGTTTTGTAATTTTTAATTAGATAAGCCTCAAAACTAAAATTCAATTATTATTCATTTGTGGCCCACGTGATCTGCAATCAAGAAAGACTTTAAAATTAGCATATTACATTTATATCACATATAACAATTTGACTTATTTGTAATACTAATTTTAAAGTAAATTAATAGTTATCATAACATATAAAATCGGTTCAAGTTTCTTTCACTCTCAAACTTTAATTAAATATTTCATTTTAGCTCTTGGTTTCTAAAAATCATGAAACTAAACGTATGATCAATTCGGAGTAGGAATCGACGAATAATAACCCAAAAGTAAAAGGAATATTTATATAAATATATATATAATTTAGATCACATCAAGGTATAACAAAAGAAAAGAAAGGGATAGAAGAAGATAATGGTAAATTGGTAATCAACCCCCAATATCCCGACCAAACGATAAACATCGGTAAGAATCTTACTCTGGGAGGAAGAAAAAAGCTAGTGGACTTATTAAAGGAAAGTGTAGATGTCTTTGCGTGGGTTCCAACAAATATGACATGTGTTCCGAGATACATTGTTGAACACACGTTAAAGATATCACAGGACAAAGTCCCGGTGGTCCAAAAGAGACGAAATTTGGCCCCGGAAAGAAGCTTGGCGGTAAAAACAGAAGTGGATATGCTGGTAAACGCAGGAATCTTAAGGGAGGTAAAATATCATTCATGGGTGGCAAATCCAGTCCTGGTCAGGAAGTTAGATGGCACATGAAGAATGTGTGTCGACTTCAAATATCTCAACAAGGCCTGTCCAGAAGACTATTATCCCTTGCCTGAAATTGATTTTAAAGTTGACTCACTAACAGGTTTTACTCTTAAATGTTTTCTTGACGCATATAAGGGGTATCATCAGGTATATATGAACAAGGATGATGAAGAGAAGACGACTTTCCACACCACCAATGGATTTTTTTGCTATAAAAAAATGCCATTCGGTCTAAAGAATGCAGGAGCGACATACCAACGCTTGATAGATAAAGTTTTCGCAAAGCAGCTGGGAAGAAATATGGAAGCATATGTGGACGACCTTGTCATCAAAAGCCAGGACGAAGACCGGATGCTAGCCGATATCCAAGAAACTTTTGATAACCTGAGAGGCATAAACATGAAACTCAACCCGAGTAAATGCTCTTTCGGGTTCAAGGAGGGCAAGTTCCTAGGGCACCTTGTGAGTAAACAAGACATAAAGGCAAACCCGGACAAGATCAAAGTAGTGCAAGAAATGAGATCACCCAAGACTAAGAAGGAGGTACAAAGCCTTAACGGAAGACTGGCTGCACTCCATCGTTTCCTGTCGAAATCCGCAGAAAGATCACTTCCATTTTCAAAACATTAAAGGGATGTATACAAAAGAGGGATTTCGAATAGAGTGAAGAAGCAAAACAAGCATTCAATTAAGATGCTGAAAGAGTACATCTCTAGCATCCCTGCAGTGGTGGCACCCTATCCAAATGAAAAGCTCTTCTTGTACCTGGCCATCAGCAAGGAAGCAATAAGTACGATAATGGTGGTGGAAAGAAAAAGATGCCAGTTACCGGTATACTTTGTTAGTAGAGTGCTTAAAGAGGCAGAAGTCAAGTACACCACGATTGAAAAATCTACCCTTGCCATTGTACACACGGCAAGACGTTTGAGAAGGTACTTTCAAGCTCGCATAGTTAATATCCTGACAAATTTCCCAATTAAAGAAGTGTTGGCGAAGCCCAAGCTCTCAGGAAGAATGGCCAAATGGGCGATTGAACTGGGTGAACTGGGCCTGATGTATTCCCCCAGAACGGCAATAAAAGGCCAGGTCCTCACTGATTTCTTGCTAGAAACCACAGAAGAATAGATTCACACGGTAGAAGCACCAGAACAAAGAAACGAGCCCCACGAATGGAGATTATACACGGACGGTGGGTCCAGTATTAAGGGATCAGGGGCAGGTTTGGTTTTAATCGACCCCACAGGATTGGAAATTACATACGCGCTTCGACTGAATTTAAGAGTACAAACAACGAGGCAGAATACGAAGCTCTGTTAGCAGGCCTAAGAGCAGCTCTAACAATGAAGGTCGAACACTTAACGGTGTACGTAGATTCCTTACTAATAGCCAATCAAGTGAATGGGCAGTATGAGGTTAAGGAGCATACCATGCAACAAAATTTGGCAAAGGCTAGAGAACTATTAAAGGGCTTCAAAAAGTGCACGATCATACAAATTTCGAGAACACAAAACAAGAGGGCTGGTGCCTTAAGCTAGCTAGCTTCCCTGGCTTTTGCCCACCTTACAAAAAAGTGCTGGTTGAGGTTCTCGACAAAAGCTCTATTGCAGAAGTGCAAATAAACGATGTGATACGTGAAGAAGAACCCAATTGGATGACGCCTATTAAAAGTTTCCTCGCCCAGGGGATTCTTCGAGAAGAGAAGGCGGAGGCCAATCAGATAAAGGCAAAATCAGCAGATTACACATGGGAAGATGAAAAGCTATACAAGAAAGGTTATATGTCGCCACTCCTGCGATGTGTAGGGCCTATCCAAAGCAATTATATAATACGGGAAATTCAAATGGGAATTTGTGGAGCACATGCAGGGCCTAGAACTGTGGTTGCAAAGATTATGAATTTGGGGTATTATTGGCCGACCATGCATAAAGAAGCAAGTGCAGAAGTGCGAAAATGTGAAGCTTGCCAACTACATGCACCAGTGAAATACTCACCAAAGCACGATCTGGTCACAACGTCACAACTAAATGCTAAAATGGCGATCTCGAAGCAAGACTGTTAAGAAACGATAATGTGTCCAAAGATAGGCATCCGACACTTTGTGTACTCATCATCACTTACAACATTCAGTTAGAACTCTTCTCCATTCTAGTGATAACATAAATAGGTTAAGTTACAATCTATTTCTCGTCCTATCTTCATTTAGCTTGTATCTATTGTAAATATGAAGACCCATTACATAACACAAAAGGAAAAAATCTTAACATATAACAATTAGGGCTGGCAATTTTTGACACGTACACGCAAACACAACACGACACAGAGTTAACAGGTTTCCTGTTTGATCTTAACAGGTGTCGTGTCATTAACAGGTTAACACGATAAAGACAAGTTAATTATCGTGTCTCAACAAGTTAAAGATCTGTTAACACGATATGTTACATGTTAATATTTATTTAAAGGAAAAGTTAGTGTAGAATGGAGGTGGATATGAACTTTGATAAAGACTCCTATGATTTTTGATGGTCTTTTAATCTTTTTTGTATAATCGTATATCAAGTAATATTTTGGTTAAATACTATTTTTATGGATATTTATTGTTTGGTGGCCTAAAAATTATCATGTTAACTCATATTTAATATTTAATATTTAAGACGTATGAATATTTTTGGAAATTTTATTTTATTTAATAAATGGATTTTATCGCATAATCTGCTTTTTATCGTGTTCGTGTGTAGAAAAATAGCATGATACTTTATAGCGTCGTGTTCATATTTGGTCTTATCGTGTCGTGCCTGACACGATATGCCAACCATAATTACAATCTTCCATTCGCATAATACTATTAATGAGCTCACTATGCACTAAAGGATAAATGTTTTACATAATCATATGCACTAATAATTCGAAACATTATAAAGTTCGATTAAACTATATGAAATAACATTTACTTGCAGTAAAGTAAAAAATATGACAAAAGTTGTACACCCCATATCATTACTTGTTATGTATATAAGTTTATTTACCAAAAAGAAAAGCTTACTCCCTACCAACACATACAAGGTTATAATTATTAGAGGTGTTCAGATAGCTCGAATATCAGTCGGTTTAAGTTCTAAAAAACTCACTCGAAAGCGGCTCATTTACAAACTAAGCCAGCTCGGCCCAAATCGTTTCAAAAACTAAGCAAGCTCGGCTAGTTTAAACTCAAAGCGACTTGATTTTGGCTCCATATGCTTATTATTAACTATGTAAATATTAGTACATGTCGTTATTCTAGTCAAACTTATGCACCTACATCCAAATGCTAATCAATTGGAGGTTAATAACTTTGATTCCCGATGCATAACAATGTCAAAGAAAAAATTCTGCAACGTCAATTCCAATTTAAGATGGATATAGCTTCGTGACCTAATCAGATACTAGAAACGGATAAGGAAAGCTCCAAATGTGAATTCATACTGTTTTTTGTAGGAAACTTCGTGATTAGAGCAGCTCGAAGTATATCTTCAGCTTCTTTGGATTCACTTCACAAGTAGCAAACCTTTAAGCACAAGGAACAAAAGGGGGTGTTCATTGTATTGACCTTTTGGCGTGAGAATCAGTTTCTGGATAATTGTCAATAAGGGTGTATGTATGTGTTTGTTGGTGAAAAGTAAGTAAGTCACAAAAACATACCCAAGCCATGAAATTTATATAGGTATTTATTAGGGGTGTCAATCGTGTTAGATTGGCGGGTTCATTGGTCACGGGTTGGCGGGTTGATTTATGCAACCCTAACCTGACCCATATTCATATTCGTGTCAAATTTTTCAACCCTAACCCGGATAATATAAATTCAAGTCAACCCAAATATGACCCGTTTAACCCAAATATTAATTTGTTATGCTAAGTTTAAAAACATAAAATGTCAAAATCCAAATCAAATTTATCCATAAAACATGTTCCCAAAATACTTAAAATCCAACCAAAAGAACAAGTAGCAAATTAATTTCCAAGTCAAAAGATTAGAGCTGAACTCAAAATAACTAAAATTAACAATTCTTCAATTCCTACAGTTTCTCATGCTTTCTTTGTCTTCAGCAGGCTAAACTGTTGAATATTTTGTATAAATGAGAGGTCAACTCTCAAGTAGTCGGTTGGTAACCGAATGCAGCTCCGAAACTCGAGGCTGACATTGTTGTAACCCGACTTGGTTGAAACATCTAGAAGAGACTTTGGGTTTTCCAACCCTTAAGTTAATTGGTTTTATGACAATTCAATTGTCATTAGTTGCTAAGTTTTATGACAATTCAATTGTCATTAGTTGCAAGACTCTTGCATTTTCTTATCTATAAAGATAACAACAAAAACCATGGCAACTAGTTGAGTTTGAATCAACACTAAAAACCAAAGCAACATATGGTTCAACAACCTACAAACAATCTCGATCATCTCATGTACCTCATCTTCTCCGGTTTCTTTTCAAGCAAGTGTTCAAGTCCGGCAGTACGCTGCTTTCGTCCGGTGTACCCTGGGAACAGACGACGAATCTGTTTAAGGGAATTGTGTCAAACACAAGCCCGGATCTTTCTTTCTAATATCTGTTTTACAGGATCATCAATCTCATTGTTGTTACTGTCGTTTACATTGCTGTTCAACTGAAGTTTACTAAGCACAATTGTTTTGTATCATTTGTAACTTGTTCTCTACATGTATTTCTGATTTGGTTTTGTACACGGTAATATACTAGTGAATTTCTCATGTATAACGAGAGCATCGTTATAATATTCAGTTAATTATTTTAAAGAAAGTGAACTTATTTCAAACAAACTTAAACAGATTTTTTTTATAGAAATTGTTTGACACAATTTAAAACTTTTATCAAGGATTTGGTTCACAAAAGATTAAAACAGAAAAACTATTTGAGATTTTAGTTAAAATCCATTAAATATATTTTATTGGGAAATAATGTGTATTAGTACAAATTTGTGTTTGGATTATATATAGATTGGAGTACAATCTAAAATCCTAACGTTGGTGGTACAATTCAAATGGTTTGATTCAATTAGCTTGAGTTTATAATGACTGCTAATTGTGTATTTTCTAACAAGAGTGTTAGAATGAGTTTAATGAATAAACCGTACGACAAAAACATTTCGGTAAACGTTTAGTTTTCTAACAAGAGTGTTAGAATTGACTTGGTTAATAAACCATACGACAAAACGTCTTGATAAACGTTTAGTTTTCTAACAAGAGTGTTAGAATTGATTTGGTTAATAAACCATAGGACAAAAACGTCTTGGTAAACGTTTAGTCTTCTAACAAGAGTGTTGGAATTGGTTTATTGTATAAACCACGTGACAATGACGTTTTGTAAAACGTCTAATTTTCTAACGTGTGCGTTAGAACCCGATTGATTATCTAGCATGGATGCTGGATATTATTATTTTAATGGTTAAGAACGTTTGTGTAAACGTCTTTTCGTACCTTACAAATGTTTTAGTGATTATTAATTATATAAAACAATGTGTGTTTTATAAAGAATGTTGTGGGTAAAAGTTTAACCATCTAACATGTATGTTAGAGATGATTTATATTTCTATAACCATTTAGAAATTATGACTCTTAATAGTTATGAATGACATGATCAATACTTTTAGTCATTAACATGAAGAGATAGTTCATGTTTCTATAACCATTTAGATATAATGAGTTTTAATGGTTATGAATGTCATGAATAATGAATTTAAAGAATTTACATCTAAGAGATGGTCCATGTCTCTAACCATTTAGATATAATTGGTTTTATGATGCCATGAATAATGTTTTAAGCAATTGATATGTGAGAGGTGGTTTTATTATATAAACCGGAAAGTTCAACAATTATGTTTTAATCGTTTATCTTCTAACATGTGTGTTAGAAATGGTTTGTTGCGATGATCAACATATATAAAACGATTATGTAATCGTTATTATTTAATAAATGTGTTAGACTACATTTAATGGTATTCACAATATGTTTTATGTAAACGTGTAGTTTCTAACGTGCTCGTTAGATCTTGTTTGATTATCTAACAAGAGTGTTAGATATGATTGAACTAATATGGTTATAAATGCTTTATGTAAATATTTGGTTCAATATTGTGAGATAATTATGTTTATAAAATAATTACATATTTGGAATATGTTTGTGTAAACATTGCATTTCTAACATGAGGGTTAGAAATAATGTCATAATCTCAAGTTGTTACTACGTTTTGTGTAAACGTATAACTTCAAATAAATATAAGGTTGGAGTTTGAGATCTTGATTTTTTTTAAATCAAATGATAAACATGTAATTATATATTTTGCAAAACCTTAGAAGGAAATATGTTTTGGATTATGTTATAACAATAGTTTTGCATAAAATATTAACACAGTTTGTTTTAAAGGAAAAAAAAATAATAGTCTCTAACAACTTTGTGTTGTTGTTATATATATTTTGTATTGTTCGAATACTGTTACTTGAGATTAGTAAAGAGTTACACAACATATTGTTATCTGGACAGTTGAGTGACTGTTCAAGAGTATAGTTCCAAAAATGAAACGAGGATATGACGGCATGAGATTTTACTGAGGGAGTACCTCTAGAAAATACAAATAAAGATGCCATTGGAGTTATTCCAAGAATGTGCTAAATGACACGGATCATTGTTTGTCATCGGTAGTCATTCCAGCAGCTCTCGCGCTATTGGAATCATAGTCGATGAGATGTATTGACTAACTATAATGGTGTAGATGTCACTAAAGGTGATCATCATATAAGATGATGAAAGTGTTGAAGATTGCAACACAATATGATTTTATTTGTTAGAAATCATTTATATATCCGATTAAATTATGATGAATAAATTCCTATTTGGATTATGTAGTTTCGATGTTGTATAATGATGTGTTCAATATCTTAGGATAACACATGCAGTTAATACAATGAAGTAAATCGAAACACGTGTGACATGCATAATAAATTGATGCCTATTTAACCAAATAGTGCAAGAAGCACAACTTCAACTTGTGAGTCGTTATCATGACTAACGATGTAGTCATAAGTGAGACATCAAATATGAAGACATATATTATTGTGAAAATTTACTTGGTGTAAATTGTAACACATGATAGAAATATATGTTGTCATAAATCGAAACTGACTCATGCATGATATGTATATTATCATGGGAAATGAAGTACATGTAGATGCGTCTACCATCTTCAATGTTGATTTAAATATATATATAGAAGACGTGATCTTCATGAGGGATAATATACTAACTATATATATTTTCAAATCAACAATGAACATCGCGTATGAGACTTGTGAATTTCATGTTATGCTTATCAGTCTAGTATGATTGTATCTCAACATAATAGTGAACCATTCGTCGATGATAAGTTATTCTCCAAAATGACTCTAAATAAGATTTTTGTTAAAATCTTTATGAGTCGGTGGTGAAGCGCTAGATATCAAGCTCATAGATTTCATATTCCTAAATGAATGATGAAGTTTTGTATGTTTGAGAAACATACATATGAGACATTCTCAAATACTGCAGATTTGAGATGATGATTTGTCTAAACTGTGAAATGAAATTCTTGTTGGAATATATGTGATGTTGGTTCTTAGGGCTGTGAAAATCAGAATGATGCATCTTATGTTCACATGCTAGAGTATTGTAGTCTAAAGCATGCTAGACTAGTACTAATTAATTATGGTGCTCTATCGAGACTAATTAACATGAAACATTCACATACATATCACAAGAATTAGTTGCGGAAACAAATCAAATGATGACTTTCATTCAATATAAGGAAATGATATAACTTGAGGAGAACTCAAGTCTCTAGGTTTATCCTAGATGAGAAACATAGATTTAAGTTTCAGAAGGTTAATGAAAAACTTATGGCCCAGGTAAAAAGTTCATAACTAAGGCATGTGTTGCTATAGTTAACTCAAAAGCTCATCTAAAGCTTTGTAGTTTGCCTTAGTTAACTCAAAAGCTTATCTAAGCTTTATAGTTGTCAATTAAGCATTCATGAACTCCGTGATACAAAGATAGGGTCTTTATCAAGTCATGATTGTCAGCATGGTGTCATAAGTAAAGTCACAAAACTTAATCAAATGGCAATAAATGTGGGGGAGAAGTCATTTAAGAAACAATCCTTTCAGGATATGTTAAAATGGTAATTGATCCAAAAGTTGGTTGATGTTATTCAATACCACTTAAATGTGGGGGTTACTTGCATTTGATATAAGAATGTGGAATGTTTAGCAATATGGATGTTATAATCCAAGTTAATATTGCAAACATGTGAATGCCAATTGATTAGTTAATGATCTAGTGACCAAATGCATATAGTGAAGATCTATTCACTTAAATTGCATATTGGTTGTCACTGAAATTGCATATTGGTTTAGTGAAGATGTATTCACTTAAACTGCATATTGGTGTTCACTTAAATTGTATATTGTAAACCAAAGACTACAACTAATGGCCTAAGGTTATAGTCTTGAAAAGTGACAATATGCAAGGTTAACTTAAGAGTAAAACCACAGACGGACAACCAATCTCGATTGTAAACTATTGTGACTTGACGAAGTCAAATAAAATAGCTTGGATCCAAGAACCTGAGGGTTAATGCGAGATTGAGTTGTGGAATGAGACTAAAGCCCGTGAAAAGCTAAGTTTATATGAAGGAAACCTAACTCGGTTGTCTGGAGATCCCAAGATCCGAGTTCAATAGGAAAACCTACTTGTATGAACTAGTAAGGTCACTGTGGGGGGGTTAACTAAGAAAGAAGAGTTAACTGATAAAACACCCACGTCTTTTAAAAGGGAGTCTACTACAAGGATCTAGTAATCTTCCTAGTCCATTCCTAAAAGTGACAGGTACGAGGCTAAGCCTATGGCTTTTAATGATTCGACTAATGTAGTCACATGTGATGAATCACCTATGTTAGAGAGAAGTGGGGTCGCTTCGAATGGAATTGGAGGGCACAATTCCTGGAGCTCTCGCAGAACCAGGAACATGTTCATGACCATAACGAACATAACTATGAGGACTTGACTTTGTCAGGGAGAGTCTTGTGTGAAGCGTATTATCGTCTACACAAACGGCAGACGAGAGCCAGTAGACTAAGTGTGTTTCATAAGCGAAGGTTCAAAGGGTAACACCTACATATCGTATGCAAGATTCAACTGCTGAAATTTAATCAGAATGATGTTTGTATTTGAGATCGACCTCTATTTATGTGGGGGGTTGTTGGATATTTTGTATAAATGAGAGGTCAACTCTCAAGTAGTCGGTTGGTAACCGAATGCAGTTCCGAAACTCGAGGCTGACGTTGTTGTAACCCGACTCGGTTGAAACATCTAGAAGAGACTTTGGGTTTTCCAACCCTTAAGTTAATTGGTTTTATGACAATTCAATTGTCATTAGTTGCTAAGTTTTATGACAATTCAATTGTCATTAGTTGCAAGACTCTTGCATTTTCTTATCTATAAAGATAACAACAAAAACCATGGCAACTAGTTGAGTTTGAATCAACACTAAAAACCAAAGCAACATATAGTTCAACAACCTACAAACAATCTCGATCATCTCATGTACCTCATCTTCTCCGGTTTCTTTTCAGGCAAGTGTTCAAGTCCGGCAGTACGCTGCTTTCGTGTGGTGTACCCTGGGAACAGACGACGAATCTGTTTAAGGGAATTGTGTCAAACACAAGCCCGGATCTTTCTTTCTAATATCTGTTTTGCAGGATCATCAATCTCATTGTTGTTACTGTCGTTTACATTGCTGTTCAATTGAAGTTTACTAACCACAATTGTTTTGTATCATTTGTAACTTGTTCTCTACATGTATTTCTGATTTGGTTTTGTACACGGTAATATACTAGTGAATTTCTCATGTATAACGAGAGCATCGTTATAATATTCAGTTAATTTTTTTAAAGAAAGTGAACTTATTTCAAACATAAACTTCATTTGATTTCCCTTCCTTCATATCATAACCTCGTCATTCATATTAGTGGTATCCATAACCAGACAACAAAAGAGTAAGCGGAATAGGTTTAGCATAGTTGAACATAAAGGAACTGAAAAATGTTTAAGAAGCGGACGACGTCAACAAAGTTTAATTCAGACAATTCATCAAACAACTTGTGTGCTTACATCCATAAAAAATCGAAACGATTAATCAAAATCTTTGGAGAAAAAGATTAAAAAAAACACCAAAAAATTATATTGAAGTTTATATTAGATAAAGAGAGTGCCAAGGAATAATTATTTAAAATTTGAAACCAATGAAACATTGAAACCTCGCTATTTTTCTGAAGATCTTTGAGAGGAGATGGTGGAGATATGAAGAAATGAACTGTAAATATATAATGGAGTAGATTGAGAATTAATAACTGGGGAAGAGGGAGACCCATTAGTGAAAATGAAGAGTCTTCAACTTGATTGGAACTTGGGAATAAAATTCTAAGTCTGATAACTTGTAATAGTGAAACTACAGTACTTGAGTGATGACAATACTTATTGAAAATTTGAAATCATATATATTAACTTTTTTGAACGTCTCATATATATATATATATATATATATATATATATATATATATATATATATATATATATATATACTAGTTTAGTGTCCGCACTACGCTCGGGAACACAATTCAAATGATGTTTTTAAGGATGTTCATGAATGTTCCATTTAGTTTTGAGACAAAACCGTGGTAAAACGGAACACATGATATATTTTTAAAAATCAGATTTTTGATATAGCAATATTATACTCAAATTAAAGAGAATAAAGTGTTTAGTTTTCTGGTGTAGTTTATTTTTTTTTAAAAAATCATATAAAAATGTTATGTATATTTATAAAACACCGAGGTCTTTAATTGTATTTTATTATTAACTTTATCCATAAGTTTCATTTTTAAACCCTATCAAATATAAACCGACTCACGTACACCCCTTGTAGTAAAGGGCTAAAAATATAAATATTCTTAAACTTTTTAGAAATCTCCAAAAAGTTAGGGGATCAAAAATGTAAATAGTTTTATTATAATAAATTTTATATAGATATTTTAAATAAAAAATCATTATTGTGAGATAATCTCTCAAATAATGTCACATAAGCTAAAAGCTATGAAAAGATGCCACATATGATTTTTTTTGTTTTGCTATATTATATAAGGATACTAGTTTAGTGCCCGCGTTACGCTCAGGAACACAACATTCAAGTGATGCTTTTAAGGATATTCATGAACGTTCCAATAAGTTTTGAAACAAAACAGTGGTAAAGCGGAACACAAATTAAATTTTTAGTATAGCAATATTATACTCAAATTAAAGAGAATAAAATGCTCAATTTTATAGTGTAGTTTATTTTTTTTATTAAAATCCATATAAAAAAGTTATGTATATTTATAAAACACTGGGTCTTTAATTGTATATTATTATTAATTTTATCCATAAGTTTCATTTTCACACCCTATCAAATATAAACCGACTCATATACACCCCTTGTAGTAGAGGGTTAAAAATATAAACACTTTTAAATTTTTCAGAATTCTCCAAAATATTAGGGGACCAAAAATGTAATTAGCTTTATTATAATATATTTTATATACATATTTTAGATAAAAAAAATTATTATTATGAGATAAACTCTCAAATGATGCCACATAAGCCGGAAGCTTTAAAATGATGCCACATAAGTTTTTTTGGTTTTGCTATATTATATATATATATATATATATATATATATATATATATATATATTAAATATTTATATCTTTCTGAATGTGCTATACTAGTATATATATTTATATTTAAAATAATAAGAGGTTAACGGGTTGACGGGTCGACCCGTTTTAAAAACATGTCAACCCGAACCTGACCCGTATTTTAAACATGTCAACCCGAACCTGACCCGTATTTTAAACATGTCAACCTGAACCTGACCCGTATTTTAAACGGGTCAAATTTGCCAACCCAAAACCTGATTATGTTCGTGTCGTGTTCCGGTCGTGTTTTGGGTCGTGTCGGAAATTGACGCCTCTAGTATTTATAAGGAATGTTGTGATTTGATGTCTTAAAAAAGTGTCCTTGTGGGACCCTTGTATATTTCTTGCACTCATTGTATTTTGCATTTTCCTATCCAATGATGCCCCGTGTTCAAATGATGCAACTAAGTTTTTCACTCTGAATCTGAGCTTGGGTTATGTATTTGGATCTGGTTGACCCGGCATTTCAGGGTCATATCTCTTTAACAGAAAACTGTTTGACCTCAAACACGAAGTATGCATGTTTCTTATCATTCCATGTGGTTGGCATTTAATCAAATAAATACAATATGCAAGAAATTAGACATGCGAAGGCGATGAGGACAACAAATTCATCATCAGAACAACCTAGAATGGCATAAACAAAATATAAATTCATTACACGACATTTCTTAATTCAATTTCACCCTAGCTTTTAAATAAATTATAGAGGCAATAATATATAATCATTTTACTAGAATCCATAATTAATTTAACGAAATCTTAGTTTAATCAAACTTAATCTGAGTTTTGAAACATCTAATTTAGGAGTAACAATTCAATAAAACCAAAATTAAAACGAAAGAAAAGGCCAAAATTTAAGGCAAGTGAAGATGACACAATTCTAGTTATATAGTACACATAGTTCCTACTGCATTGACTTGTACTTCAGAGTTCAGACTTCAGAGGAGTCCTCTGAAATAATTTCAAAGAATAATAATAATTAGAAAGCACAATTTTTACACATAAATATTGTATAACAGTTTTTTTACACATAAATAACTAAAGATATGGTATAAGAGGTTGTTTATAGCAAAAACCTAATAATAAGATTTTGTGCAACCCCATACGGAAATTCACATTTACTGTTACTGATATTCTCAGCTTCACCTGCTTATGGTATAACTCTACTTAAGACGGAAATGAACAAGCTTTACAATTCAAATGACAATCTATTTTTTAAAGAAGCCATTAAATTACTAAACTTAAGGTGTTATTAACAAAACATTAACACTTACCCTCAAGAAAGAAACCGTGATTCAAAATCAAATATTGATGACCAACGTAATCAAATCCTCCTATATACACACTCCAATTAAATGTATACATGATTCTAACTTGAAGCACGAAAGTAGCTACCCACTTTCGCCTAACCGATTCAATCTAAAATGAAAAGAAGACAACAAAATGAATATACACATACCCCTTTCTTATATGCAAGATTTAGCGAAATAACATGTTTTCCTCGACCCACTTAACCTAGCTAAAAAAAACTAACACAACCAAAAGCAAATACACATACCCGTTTTTTAAATGCAACCAAATCTTCAAAATCATACAACAAAAAAACCGATTTAATACACTTTTATCATTATGGGAATCACATTCTTTAAAAGCTATTATGTGTAAAATAGCCATTTAGAATACAACTAATTTATAGATTTGAGATGAAACACATATTCAATAACTTACTCAAATATGTGTACATTTTCTTATTATCGGCCGATTCATTAAAATTTTTTTTGAGTAAAACTTTAAACTATTCATACATATGGCTGAAGTTGAATACTACTAAAATTTGTTTTTAATTTACATAAAAAGGAACCGGTAAGAATTTCCTGTAGGAACCGTTCGCATAAAAAATTAATAATATTTATATTGATACAATAACAATACAAAAATCAAATAAAACGGTAATTACAATACAATAATTACAACTGAAATAAAGAAAGTAATTAGTACATAAGAAGAAAAAGAATAAGGTGGCCGAGGCTTCGTGTATTGACACGGGTCCCTTAAAACAAATTCCGAGTCTCCCAAGAGAACTCGAATGTTTCCCAGGGTACAACGGCCGAAGCTGTATGTACAGCCGGGGAGGACTCTAGCACCCGAAAATGCACTTTGAGAAGAAGAGAAGGTAGTTAAACAATTGGAGAAAGAGAAAGTTCATGTAGATGATTTTGGTGTGTGTTCAACTCTATTTCACAACTAGGTTCACCCTAGTATTTATAGTGAGCCAAAGTTCATCTTTACTCAAAAGATGAAACATCACATTAAATACAAAGTTGAAACATCTAAATGAATTAAAAGTTGTAACATTCTTTTGAATTCAAAGTGAAACAACTAACAATTCAATTTCTTATTTGTTTTTTTCACATAATAATTATTATTATTTGTTATATTAACAAATAGTTCCAACAATCCCCCACATGAAAAAACAAATTTCATTTTGCTCATGTGAAAAACACATTTTCACATATTTCTCCAACAATCCATATTCTCTTAATATCAACTTACAATTTCAGCGGTTTAATATTGCCGGATAGGTAGTGGTTAGCTTTGAACCTTCCGTTGTGATGCATACTTAGTCTCCTAGTGGTTTGGTAGACGCGATGTCTTTGAACCAACCACCATTTATGTAGACGACAATACACATTACACAATACTATTCCTGGTCTGGTCAACCCCTCATTGTCGTGTCCATTATGGTCGTGAATCACTAGCCTGGTTCTGCAAGAGCTCTAGGATTTGCGCTCCCCACAAATCCATTCGAAGCGACCCCACTTCTCTCTCACATAGGTGATTATCAAAATCATTAAAAGCATTAAGGTTATAATGATTTCACTAAATCAATAACCATTTGTTATACTTATCCTCACATCATGTCACTGGTCATTATTGGAATGGGCTAGGAAGTCTTAAGGTTAACTCCCTTTATTGAGTTCGGGGAACCCCCACAGTGACCGTAGTTTATGCAATTAGGTTGTCCTATTGAACCTAGATCTTGGGATCTCCAGTCACATAGGTTAGGTTTTCCTTCGCATTCACTTATATCATGGGCTTTAGCCACATTCAAATTAACGACTTGAGTACTCACTCTCTGCTTAAGCCTTTTATACGTGGGTTCACAATGCTATCTTTTGACTTCACATAGTCAATTTTGATAACCCCGTTGAGAGTACTTGTCGTACCTTATTGTGATTACGTAACAATTTTTAGGTCCTATCTTTTGAACCTTGGGCTCCGATATAAACATCTTTTCTAGACACCCCCACACTTTTAAGTATTTGTATGATGGTTTTTCTTTCCATCCATATCTCGTAAGGGTTTTCATCCATTTTCTTGTGAGGTATCTTATTAAAAGATAAATGGCCGCATGTGTGACCTCCCCCCACATTTTCGAGTTATTAGATAACTACCGAATGATTTATGTAAAATAAATTGGGTCTAACATGCTTGTTAGAATTAAGCGATTGCTTAAAGTCGCGTTTAGAGCTTCATATTGTTAGACAATAAATTATTCTAACACGATCGTTAAATAGAAATGGTTACAAAAACCATTTTTAAGCCTTATGTGTTTATAAAATAAACACCCAAGTTAATCTCATACTTAATGAGTTCTAATTTAATTTCATACTTAATGAAATTTAGTTTGATTATAAACATGTTTCTACCACATTTGTTAGACATAAATGATTACAAAAATCATTATAAAGCTTTGTATGTATATATAATATAAACATTTTCTAACACATTTGTTAAACATAAATGATTACAAAAATCATTTTAATGTTTTGTATGATATATAATATAAACATTTTCTAACACATTTGTTAGACATAAATGATTACAAAAATCATTTTAAAGTTTTGTTTGTTTATATAAACTAAACATTTTCTACTTGATTCTCGACAAACGATTACAAAAACCGTTTTTTCTCTTTTTCCCAATGTGTGATTCATATCTATAACTTAATAAGAAAAAATCTTAAAGTTCATTTTTCATTTACACAAAAGAAGAAGACAAAACTTCATAACTTAATCTTTATTACTTTATTAGTCATAACTAATATGACCCAACTCTAAAATTCTTCAATGTCTTTAATTAAATAGTCAACACATAGTTAATACTTTTTAATTATATGAAACCTACTAGAAATTTATTGAGATTTCAAGTCTTAACTATTAAAATATTATAACCAACAAAATGTTATAAATGCTTTAAAGACAAAACAAATTGAACACAAAATCCAATTGTAAGTTTTTTTTTTTTTTTAAATCACAAAAATAATCACACAACAAAAGTTTTAAGGATGAAGTAACAAAAAACCACCTTTGAAAATTAAACAAAACACTTACAAATACCAACAAATGGTAAAAAATTAATCAACTTTCTTTAAAATTGAAAAAAAAAAAACAGTTCTAGAAAAGAGTCAAATGTAAGTTCTCTAAGTCCAACTTTGAGAGACGAACAATGACTATATATATATATATTTTTTTAAATACGAACGGTGTTTAAAAAAAATTTGTTTTAAGATTGTAGGAACCGTTCGCATAAAAAATTAATAATATTTATATTGATACAATAACAATACAAAAATCAAATAAAGCGGTAATTACAATACAATAATTACAACTGAAATAAAGAAAGTAATTAGTACATAAGAAGAAAAAGAACAAGGTGGCCGAGGCTTCCTGTATTGACACGGGTCCCTTAAAACAAATTCCGAGTCTCCCAAGAGAACTCGAATGTTTCCCAGGGTACAACGGCCGAAGCTGTATGTACAGCCGGGGAGGACTCTAGCACCCGAAAATGCACTTTGAGAAGAAGAGAAGGTAGTTAAACAATTGGAGAAAGAGAAAGTTCATGTAGATGATTTTGGTGTGTGTTCAACTCTATTTCACAACTAGGTTCACCCTAGTATTTATAGTGAGCCAAAGTTCATCTTTACTCAAAAGATGAAACATCACATTAAATACAAAGTTGAAACATCTAAATGAATTAAAAGTTGTAACATTCTTTTGAATTCAAAGTGAAACAACTAACAATTCAATTTCTTATTTGTTTTTTTCACATAATAATTATTATTATTTGTTATATTAACAAATAGTTCCAACATTTCCCACATCCATGAGCTCGACACTTAAAAAAAATTAAAAATGCATCAAGCAACCACAAAACTTAAAAAAATTAGCCCATGAAAAACAAGCAAGCAATATTTGTAATGTAACCTTTAGAAAAAAGAATTGAGAAAAGGAATAGGGGTATGATGTTAGATATACATGGCACACTTTCCATTCATATATATTCAAATACTACGATGAACCAAACAGAGGAAAAGACACCTGCAATTCTGTTTATATTCAACACTTGCGACTATTGGTAAAACAAAATTAGTTCAATCAAGTCAAAATGGGTCTATATAAAAAAGCACCAAAACTATCAAAACATATTATGTACTTGTTAGAAAATATTCCAACCAGTGCAATAAAGTCAACAATACCAGACAACTATTATTTGGGTAAACTGCTTGACCTCAAACATGAACTATACCAAACAATCGTATGAGTGCTATTAGGTGAACATAATCCAGCTTCTTGGTGTTCTCTAGCTTCACATAGAAATTTGAATTAATGATGAAAGAAACAATTAAAACTACTCACTTACAATGTTTGCGGGTTTAGAATTGTGTATGGAACCCTAAATTTTGGATTACTTGTCTTACAAGGTGTACATGCAGTTGCTCCGGCAAAGTACCTACAATGTGGTGTTGATTTGAGTTTGTCATAGCAGCCCTTCACATAGAAGCATGTCTTCTTTTCGTGACCAAATTTCTTTCTTGACCAACCTCCAAACTTGCTTAACTAATATTAGACCATTACTTCGTGTCATTATAATCATTAATCAAACTTAACATGACACTGTTTAGTTATAAAATATTTATTAATAGCTTCACAGAGAACTTAATTTGAAGAACTTAAACATGCATCTAGGCTTAAAAATAATGTGGAAACATGATTAAGAAAAAAAAATATTACGCCAAGTCTCCAACTAACACTAATGATCTGCTTTCATGTTATATCATATTATATTATCTATCTCCGTTCCTTATCGCTTCGTTTACTATCCTACCCTACTTCGCTAGCTAGACTATCGCAAGTCTGCTTTCATGCTATATTATCTATCTTCAACAAGATAATTATGTTATATAATGTCACACCCCGCCAAGACGGAAACGCGAGGTGCGACGCGTGGCTTCCAAAGCATATGATTATTGGAAACACAAATAAGCAATTGGATATAATGTAATAGTTAAGGTTTACAAAACAACGCCATTGTTTAAAAATACACCAAAAGGTTTAGGATTTGACAAATATGACCCATATGTTTGAGTTATACAAGTAAAATCCCCAAAAGTTGTTTCCATTTTGCTTGCTTGTTTTCCTACTGTTGATTACCCTTTCGTGCTCAATTACCTGAAAAACATACTTAAAAAAGTCAACATAAAGTTGGCGAGTTCACGCATTTTAATAAATTAATGTGGAAAACTTGTATTTCCTTGTTGTAAAACTTGTAGTCCATGTGATAATAAAACAAGCATTGTCTAACTAGGACAGTGGCATTTTATAATATATGAGCCTATAACTAACCCTTGACACTTATAATGTTTTTGCCCCACATCACGAGTCCATACCCGCGATAAATAAATTGGATAATATGCAATCATTTGACCATGTTGGTCTTGGTTAGCGCGACTAACCATGACAGGGGGTGTCAACCCAATAGTACTATTCATATGTTCCAAGGCTGAATGCGTTGTTAATGGTTATAGTAATGTATACAGGGGACTTCCTACGCGTTGGATGTACAATGTCTCATATAAACTTAAAAGCCGATATAATGCACTTGTTCTCTCGTTATCACATAACTGAAATGAAGTATGTTTTTCTCCCAAATATAATAAAACAGTAAAATAGGGGACGTGACTCAACTCGTGAGTTCCTGTGTGAAAATGTTTAGCAAAGTCCGATGAATCCCGACCTACCGCGCCCTAATATAATTATGACGCCTTAAGGTCTAATGATAAATATAATGTGTAACTTGGTTGTGTAACATTTGTCTCAACATACTCCGTATGTTTATGTGTTTTATATTGTTAACCTGACGACCCGGTGGTGATATGTCGTGTTCTTGGTAATATATATTTATTTTAGATCGAAAAATAAATAAATGTTGTCGTGTGTTTTATTCCTTTAACTCGTAGTAATAATATTACTTGTCGTTTTACCTTTGGAGACTTAATTTCCAACACTTATGCTTTTTACTCAAATATATATTTATCTATCTTTTTCTAAATTCTACTTTCTTTACCTATTACTAGGTCCATGTTTCCATACTTGTATATATTTATCCTAAAAAAATGATGTTTTTATATATTATTTCAACATACTAATTTACTACTATTTCTCGACACCTTGTTCGAAACCGATTTACATCTATATATATATACACATGTACATGTCATGACTTTTTATGTTCTAGTAGAAAGTCTCATTTTAGTATTTGACTAAAACATCTTAACTACAAAATAATGTATTTTCTTTACAAAAATAATATATTCTTCTAACAAGTCTAACTCACTAATATTTTCTAACGTTTTGTCAAAACTAATTTCGTGTCCATATATATCATGATTTTTATATAATTAAAAGTCTTAACATGAATGTTCCATTAACATGTCTTTTGCCAAAAATTACCAACTTTTTCTTATATTTTATAACTATTGTCCAAATGTCCATCTTTTATATACTATAAAATACCTCCATTTCCTCAACATTTCAAATGTTATACTAGTCAAAATATTCACCATGTTAGAGTCCATGAACCATTTCTACTACTAATATGACCATATTTATATTTTAACGTTTTGAGTAACTAACTAACTTGCAATATTTTTAACACATATCACCAACTTATACTTCTATTTTTACAATTAAGAGTCACTATTATTATTAGATAGTATTTTTCAATAACATTATATTTTGTTTAAAAGTCACTAGTTTTTATATCTTTTCTTTGAATATGTATAGTTTTGTTGGTGAAAATTGTTACACAACACTAGTAGGTAAAAATAATAAAATGAAGAAGATGTAGAGATTGTTCTCACTTAAAGCAAGCAAGGAGAAGGATAGTAGATGGTTGTTGAAGTTTGAAAATCACTAGAACTTGGTTGAAACTTCTTGCAAAACTTGTAAACTTGTTTAAATCATGTTTGTAGAATTTGAAAAAGTGAAGTATGTTTGTGTGTGTTTATTGTCGTAGACAAGAGAGAAATGGAGAGAGTTTGGGGTGTTTGAAATATGAGGTGAAAGTAATAAGATAAGTGTTGTTATAAAGTCAAAATCTTGAAACTTGGAAGGGATATTAACTAAAGGATTAAGGGATCTTTGGAGACAAAGTTTGAAGTGATCTTGAAACTTGGAAGGGATATTAACTAAAGGATTAAGGGATCTTTGGAGACAAAGTTTGAAGTGATGTTGCATGGGAAAGAGGTGGTTTGGTGGTGATTATGGACGTGAGTTATGGGGTGGGTAGGGTGGTGATACATATATTTTTTTTTGTTGCAAACTTTTGTAAACATGTTGGTACTTTTGTCATTTGATTGGGTTAGTTGTATTTTGTTGATGATATTACAATCCTTGTTTCATGTAAGTATATTTTTTTTTCATTGCTAGGTAATCCACTAGTGTATATTAATTTGCGAGGTGACTCGTTTGTGAACGCGTTAAAATGTTAACATGTTCGGTTGGCGTTGTTTACGCGTGTATGCGTATGTGCGTATTCTATGTATATATTTTTTTTAATCTTCTTTTGTACATTTTACTACTAAAAATGTAAGTAATATATTAATTTTTTTTTCTTGAATTATTTGAATGATTATCACCAACGTTCGTTTTACCGGGTTGTACTGCGTGTCAGACAGGTATTTATCTATGACTACCCATGTACATTATATAGTACTTGGACTTTGCTATTCATGTAAAAGACTTTAATTCTATGTCAATTAAGCCTAGCAGGTAACTACAATGTAAACACGTATAGGGCGTTGTACGGATATTGACCTGAATTTGTCGGTTGTCACATTCTCCCCCTGTTGGAAAGAATTTCGTCCCGAAATTTAGCTCGTGCTACTAGTTGTCGGTGCATCTTCGAATATGTGAGGGTATTTACGTTTCATCTGATCCTCACGTTCCCATGTAAATTCGGGTCCGCGTTTCGAGTTCCAACGCACCTTGACTAGTTTGACGCGACTGCGTCTCAGCTTTTGAACTTTCCAGTCTTCTATACTAACTGGTTCTTCGACAAAGTTCAATTTGTTGTCTATATGGATTTCCTCCAATGGTATGATGAGTGTCTCGTCAGATAAACATTTCTTTAGATTTGACGTGAAAAGTGTCATGCACATTATTAAGCTCATATGGTAGTTTGAGCTTGTAAGCTACTGGACCAACCCTAGCCAATATTTCAAATGGCCCAACATACCTAGGGTTAAGTTTACCACGTTTGCCATATCTGGCAACACCTTTCCAAGGTGCAACTTTTAAGAGAACCTGATCTCCAACCTGAATTGCTATTGGTTTTCGCTTGAGATCGGCGTAGCTTTTCTGTCGGTCTCTGGAGATTTTCAATCGTTCCTGAATCTTAAAGACCTTGTCGGTGATCTCCTAAATTAACTCGGGCCCTATCAGTTGTCTATCACCCACCTCTGCCCAACACAGTGGTGAACGACATTTTCGACCATATAAGGCTTCGAACGGGGCTGCTTTGATACTGGTATGATAACTGTTATTATAAGAAAACTCGGCCAATGGTATGTGGACGTCCCAACTTCCGCCAAAGTCTATCACACATGCACGAAGCATATCTTCCAGGGTTTGAATAGTCCTTTCGCTTTGACCATCTATTTGAGGGTGATATGCAGTGCTCATATCTAGGCGTGTGCCCAACGCCTTTTGTAATGATCTCCAAACCCTTGATATGAAACGCCCATCTCTATCAGAGATGATAGAAGTTGGCACCCCATGTCTTGATACTATTTCCTTGATATAAATTCTCGCGAGTTTTTCGGTTCGGTCGGTTTCTTTAATGGGCAGAAAATGAGCGGATTTTATCAATCGATCGACAATTACCCAAATAGTGTCGAAACCACTAGATGTTTTGGGCAACTTTGTGATAAAGTCCATGGAAATTTGTTCCCATTTCCATTGAGGTATCTCGGGTTGTAAGAGTCCGGATAGTTTCTGATATTCTGCTTTAACTTTCGAACAAGTTAAGCATTTTCCGACATAGGTGGCAATGTTTGCCTTCATATTCGGCCACC
Organism: Tagetes erecta; assembly: GCA_030867185.1. Classification (NCBI taxonomy): domain Eukaryota; kingdom Viridiplantae; phylum Streptophyta; class Magnoliopsida; order Asterales; family Asteraceae; genus Tagetes; species Tagetes erecta. The sequence goes on along the minus strand of CM061495.1, from coordinate 25,430,388 downwards.
AATAAAGTTCCCTAATATCTTTATACATCTTGTCAGCACCCGGGTGATTTGAGTATTTGGATTTGTGGGCTTCATCCAAGACTAATTCTCTTAAATTCCCGGTGTGTGGAACCCACACTCTATTCATGAAGTAGAGTGTTCCATCGGGCTTGGGTTCTAATTGATTAACCATTCCTCGCATGGACTCATTCTTTATGTTCTCGTCCTTGAGTGCTTCTTGCTGAGCAAGGAGAATGTGAGTTGTGAGGCTCGTATGGATGGTCAACCCTAATGCACGAACACGAAGAGGCTTAACCCTTTCTTTTCGACTCAAGGCATCTGCTACGACATTTGCCTTTCCCGGATGGTAACGAATTTCACAATCGTAGTCATTAAGCAACCCGATCCATCTTCGTTGTCTCATGTTCAATTCTTTCTGATCAAATATGTGCTGGAGGCTTTAATGATCAGTGAAGATTGTGCATTTTGTACCGTAAAGATAATGCCTCCAAATTTTTAAAGCAAAAACTACAGCTCCAAGTTCCAAATCATGAGTCGCATGGCCCTTTTCATTTTCCCTCAACTGCCGAGACGCGTATGCGATGACCTTGTCTTTTTGTATTAGTACACAACCAAGTCCTTGGTGTGATGCGTCACAATATACCACAAAATTTTCGGTTCCCTCGGGGAGGGACAAGATCGGTGCACTGGACAATCTATGTTTTAACATTTGGAATGCTGACCTTTGTTCGTCTCCCCAGATGTAATCTACATCCTTTTTGGTCAGTGCAGTTAGTGGTTGGGCTATTTTGGAGAAATTTTTGATGAACCGTCTGTAATAACCGGCTAGACCCAAGAATTGACGTATCTCAGTCGGGGTTCTTGGCGCCTCCCAGTTCTTTATTGCCTCAACTTTAGAAGGATCAACATGAATTCCCTTCTCATTGATGACATGCCCGAGGAAATGCACTTCTCGGATCCAGAATTCACACTTAGAAAATTTTGCATACAACTTCTCATTCTTAAGCAGCTCTAAGATTAAGGCTAGGTGACGTTCATGATCCTCTTTGGTTCGAGAATAGATTAATATATCGTCGATGAATACGATCACGAATTTATCCAGGTAGGGTTTGCATACCCTGTTCATGAGATCCATGAAAACTGCTGGAGCGTTAGTTAGACCGAATGGCATGACCAAAAATTCATAATGACCATAACGAGTTCGGAATGCTGTTTTTGGAATGTCTTCCTCTTGAATACGCAACTGATGGTATCCGGAACGTAGGTCGATTTTTGAATAATAACTAGAACCCTGAAGTTGATCAAACAAATCATCTATTCTAGGAAGTGGGTACCGGTTCTTGATGGTCAACTTGTTCAACTCCCGGTAGTCGATACACATCCTGAAGCTTCCTTCTTTCTTTTTCACAAATAAGACTGGTGCTCCCCATGGCGAGAAACTTGGCCTTATGAAACCCTTATCCAACAATTCTTGCAATTGATCAGATAATTCTTGCAATTCGGAGGATGCTAATTGATATGGCGATTTTGCAATCGGTGCAGCTCCTGGTACCAAATCGATTCGGAATTCAACCTGTCTGGGTGGTGGTATCCCAGGCAAGTCCTCTGGAAAGACTTCTGGAAAATCCCTAACAATCGGTATGTTTTCAACACGACGCTCCTCTGGCTTGTCTTCGACGACATGGGCCAGAAATGCGCAGTATCACTTTTTCAAATATATTCGAGCCTTCATGCAATTAACTATTTTCAGTTTCGTCTCTTGTTTTTCCCCTTGTACCAATATAGTTTCTCCATTCGGGAGAGGAATACGAACTTTCTTTTCGAAACATACAACCTCTGCGTTATTCTTCGACAACCAATCCATGCCCACAACAATATCGAAGCTTCCGAGTTCGACGGGTAATAGATCTATATCGAAGGGATGATTTTCTAGATGTAATGTGCACCCTTTGATGATTTCATTTGTTTCGATTAATTTTCCGTTAGCTAACTCTATTGTATATGGTGAATTTAATTTACTTACTTTAGTACCGAGTAAAGATTTAAAGTTTGTGGAAACAAAGCTCATATCAGCCCCTGTATCAAATAGCACAAATGCCTGATTTTGGTTAACAAGAAACGTACCCGTAACGGTGTTGGGGTCCTGGCGAGCTTCCCCTGCTCCCAATACGAATGCCCTGCCCCTAGTTTGATTGTTGTTCTGGTTCTTTAGCTTGGGGCAGCTCCTCTTGAAATGGTCCAGTGCACCACATTCGAAACACCCAGTCTTGTTCCTTTCGGCTGTGGCAGCCCTGCAGTTTCGTGTGGTGTGCCCCATCCGTTTACAGTTGTCACAGAGGATACTGTCGCATGTGTTGATATGATGATAACCACACTTGTTACACTTTGGGTGTGGCCCATTGTACTTTTTAGGTTCGACAGTGTTAACAGCAGTACCAGCAGCAAATGCTTTAACAGTATTTTGTTTCTTAGACTGGTGATTCCCATACTTGTTACCTGACTTACTATCCCATTTCCTCTTGTCACCAACTTTCTTATCTTCCGAGACCTTTTTAAACGACCCATCACGAATAGTATCATCAGTAAGTTTATGAGCCAGTGCGATTGCACTCTTGGCCGTGACCGGATTAGATGCAGTCACCATGCCACGAATTTGGGGTGCAAGGCCCCAGAGATAGCGCTCCACCCGCTTGAATTCGGGTGTAACCATGTGTGGCAAAAGGGTCGCGAGTTCATTAAACTTATCGGTATAGCCCGATATGTTAGCTCCAACCATTTCCAAAGCCCAAAAATCGGCTTCCAGTTTTTGAAGTTCATTTCGTGGACAATACTCTTCGATCATCATGGCTTTCAGTTCTTCCCAAGTGAGTTGGTAAGCCGCCTCTCTTCCCAACGTCTTAACCTGGGAGTTCCACCATGTCAGAGCTTTATCAGTGAGAGTACATGTGGCGTACTTAACCATGCAGTCGTCCGCACAGTTACTGATGTCAAGAACCGATTCTGTCTTTTCGATCCATCTGACTACGCCCACAGCACCCTCGGTGCCGTTAAAAGTTCGAGGGTTGCATGACATAAATGTCTTGTATGAGCAACCCTTTTGTGTATGGCCAGTGTCTGTATGGAAAGGATAACTTGTTAATAAAGTTGGAATATTAAAATAGTTTCTCTCTTTTTTTTAATGTATTTATTATATTTCTTTTTTTTATGCAAGGGTATGGATTTTCGTTTGTAATACCTCCAGATCCATTTCCGTTCAGGTTCCCTCTGGTGCCGCTTCCTCCGGCGTCATCACCAGTACCGCTTCCGGAACCTCCGTTTCTATTGCGGTTGGCCTCGTACTGCGCAAGGGCGGATGCTACAAGTTTCGCGATGAGTTGTTCGATTGCTGCGGGGCTCATGGGGTCATCACTCCCAGTGCTTCGACGTGCTGATCTTCTTTGTGGTGCCATGAGTTTTTCTTTCTAACATACGATGTAAAGAAAAGAATAAGACAATATATATAAATAATGTCAACACATGATCACAAGTATATAAATATCAACACACAACCATACAACATACATAACATAAATAAACTTGATAGATGTTTTGCAAAAGGTTACAAAATGGATGAGGATACATACCCTCATCGATACAAGTTTTCATATTATAATGTCATATGGGCACAACCCGCCCATAATAGGTCTAGTGAGTGAAATGAGAATACATGCCGAAGATCATAGCAAATCCGGCAATCACAATGCTGATCCTGGCCAACATCTCTGACGCAATAGCACGGTCCTCTAAGGTGGCAACTCTATCACGTAGAGCAGTCACAGTCAAACCATCAAGTACCATCTGACTTCTGACATCTACCATCTCCCCCTGGGTATTCTCAAGATCCTTCTCCAGTTCTTTCACATCTTCCATCACTCGGTCCATCTGGTGATCATGCGTATTGATCCTTGCGACCAATGTGGGGATGGTAACCTCCATGGGTTCCCCAGTGAGTAGTAGGGGTGGGGGCGGATGTGATGACTCCCCAACCTCATATGTGGAAGGGGTCCCCTCGAGTCTCCTCCAACGACTCAGGGCCTCAGGCATCCAAGTCATACGTCTGGCTTGGGATCGATACTTCAGTTTCTTCTTGGGTGATAGTGATGCAGATGGCTCCTCCTCTGGAACTGTCGGTGTAATGACCTCGGCTGTAACTGGTGCTGCAACTCTCTTCCTTGCATTCCTTATCATCAGTGGTCCATTGTTCTTGCGATACAGAATGGGTCTCTCCCCTAGGGCAGGCTGCTCGGGTGTGGTACTACGTACAATGAATCGTCGAGGTCGAGGACGGGGAAGTGGGTCGGCTGGGAGGTCAGCCTCATCATCTGAAACTCGTGGAAATGGGTCAGTGGGTGGTACAGACGGCGAAGCCTCTCGCTCCTCCTCTGTGTCGCTGATGTCAATGGGCTCTACGCGGGACGACATGGCTGCGTTAATAATATCCGTACAATATAGTAGGTGTCAACTAAGGCTATAAGCAACAAGAAATAAAATGTCCTAGTGGAGTCATTAAGTTATAGTCTAGGTTTGTTAAGTTCCTAGTTCGCTATAACCAATGGCTCTGATACCAATCTGTCACACCCCACCAAGACGGAAACACGAGGTGCGACGCGTGGCTTCCAAAGCATATGATTATTGCAAACACAAACAAGCAATTGGATATAATGTAATAGTTAAGGTTTACAAAACGACGCCATTGTTTAAAAATACACCAAAAGGTTTAGGATTTGACAAATATGACCCATATGTTTGAGTTATACAAGTAAAATCCCCAAAAGTTGTTTCCATTTTGCTTGCTTGTTTTCCTACTGTTGATTACCCTTTCGTGCTCAATTACCTGAAAAACATACTTAAAAAAGTCAACATAAAGTTGGCGAGTTCACGCATTTTAATAAATTAATGTGGAAAACTTGTATTTCCTTGTTGTAAAACTTGTAGTCCATGTGATAATAAAACAAGCATTGTCTAACTAGGACAGTGGCATTTTATAATATATGAGCCTATAACTAACCCTTGACACTTATAATGTTTTTGCCCCACATCACGAGTCCATACCCGCGATAAATAAATTGGATAATATGCAATCATTTGACCATGTTGGTCTTGGTTAGCGCGACTAACCATAACAGGGGGTGTCAACCCAATAGTACTATTCATATGTTCCAAGGCTGAATGCGTTGTTAATGGTTATAGTAATGTATACAGGGGACTTCCTACGCGTTGAATGTACAATGTCTCATATAAACTTAAAAGCCGATATAATGCACTTGTTCTCTCGTTATCACATAACTGAAATGAAGTATGTTTTTCCCCCAAATATAATAAAACAGTAAAATAGGGGACGTGACTCACCTCGTGAGTTTCTGTGTGAAAATGTTTAGCAAAGTCCGATGAATCCCGACCTACCGCGCCCTAATATAATTATGACGCCTTAAGGTCTAATGATAAATATAATGTGTAACTTGGTTGTGTAACATTTGTCTCAACATACTCCGTATGTTTATGTGTTTTATATTGTTGACCTGACGACCCGTTGGTGATATGTCGTGTTCTTGGTAATATATATTTATTTTAGATCGAAAAATAAATAAATGTTGTTGTGTGTTTTATTCCTTTAACTCGTAGTAATAATATTACTTGTCGTTTTACCTTTGGAGACTTAATTTCCAACACTTATGCTTTTTACTCAAATATATATTTATCTATCTTTTTCTAAATTCTACTTTCTTTACCTATTACTAGGTCCATGTTTCCATACTTGTATATATTTATCCTAAAAAAATGATGTTTTTATATATTATTTCAACATACTAATTTACTACTATTTCTCGACACCTTGTTCGAAACCGATTTACATCTATATATATATACACATGTACATGTCATGACTTTTTATGTTCTAGTAGAAAGTCTCATTTTAGTATTTGACTAAAACATCTTAACTACAAAATAATGTATTTTCCTTACAAAAATAATATATTCTTCTAACAAGTCTAACTCACTAATATTTTCCAACGTTTTGTCAAAACTAATTTCGTGTCCATATATATCACGATTTTTATATAATTAAAAGTCTTAACATGAATGTTCCATTAACATGTCTTTTGTCAAAAATTACCAACTTTTGTTGGAATTGGCAGCCTTGGGATATCTCTGATTGTATGTTGGTTTCACCATGATCATATAATAATAGCAGTAACAATAGCATACACAATATAATTGCAGAAACTTGATAGTAAATTGACAATGTGATAATGTTTGCAAAGTCATAATACATATATATATATATATGCATCTAATCGGTGTCTTCCAACAGTCACAACTATTGGATAAGACTTAACCCCATAACTGCTGTACAACTTCTATGTAACTGCTATGCAACAGTTTACTCGACTGTTACTGCAGTATTTACATATCCAGCCCTTTAAGTTCTATATACTATACATAAGACATATTTGATATTAAAACTAATATTCCCCCCTAATATCAAATATATCTTTCTTGCTTTGCTTCATTCTTCATCAGAGTTCACCAGTGAATAGTCTTCATCCTGCTCCTCTTCAATTTCTGGTTCACTATCTTCATCCAGTGTGATGATGAGCTTGTCCCCATCATCCTGCAGTATCCTTACATGTTCAAATCTGGAGGTGCTTTCTGCTGCTGACTTTGATGCCTTTATATCATCTGCTATGCTGCTGATCCATGCTTCAATCCCTTGGCCTGCTTCACTTTGATCAGCCTCTTGCACACATTCATCTGTTGCATCATTGTTACTTCCTACAGCCTCATGCTTTGTAACCTTTGCTGATCCATCCTTGTAGCCATTTTGACAAGCTTCCTGATCTTCCTTAACAGCCCTATAGTATGCATCTGGTAGGTCCAAGAATCTCTCATATATCCCCCTGCATCTATTCTTGTAGCAGTCTTGCAATCCAAAGTTAGTAGAAACAGCCTCCCATAGTTCTTTCTTTGTGACTTCTTTGTTGCCCCCCATATCAAGTACCATTATGTACAAGTCTAAAAGATCTATCACTTGATCTCCTACAAGTGGTGGTATGGAAATAATGGATAAACAATCCATGTGTTCCTTAAGAAACCATCCAATCATATCATTGAATTTTTCTTTCACAGTGTTGTTGGAGATAGTGGCATCTCTGATGTTATTCACATAATCCATAAAGGTAATGAAACCTTCAAAAGACTTGTCATTCAAGTCTATCTTTTCCCCCTTCCAATAGATGGTGTTGCATTCATCTATTTGTTGTTGTTTCTTTGCAATATCATAGTGCATATCTATGAGTTGCAACAAATCTACATAGCAATCTTCAATCTTTTCTGCATAATGGGTCGGGTAGCCTAAGGATAAAGCCACTTTATCCCATTTGTCTTGCACCAGAACCTTACCCGCACCCCCTAATTCTTTTATTGATTTCCATAGATCTATTAAGTTCACTACTTTGTTGCCAATGATGGGTGGAACTTGCTTTTCTCGTGGGCTCTTGATATAGTCTTTGTAAAACCATATCACCAAATCATTCAACATTCTTCCAAATATCTCATTTGTTTCTCTAGTGAACTTTTCATATAAGATCATATCAATGAAACTTATCATTCCTGTCAGATTGCTAGGGATCACATCAATTTGCTTACCTTTACTATCATTTCTAAGTCCCTTACTTGAACTTTCTCCTATCAAATCACAGTTTTGAGTAACATACTCTTCAAGCATTCTCTTTGACATATTTATTGCCACATTTCTTTCCAGCCCTTCTAGATTTTCTAGAGTTTGGGTTTTATGATCAGTTATTGTGCAAGTATCATATGATTTATCTTCATCAAACATCCTTCTTATCACACAATTATACCCCAAGTTATATACTTCAAAACCCTGTGCATATAACTGTTTTGAACTAAGCACATTAATTCCTATGTTTGGTACATATTTAACACAAGGAATTTTGAATTTGATGCAGCCTATAATAACCAATGCCTCTCCTATCCCTTGATCATTCACTATTTTCATGTTGGTATCATCTACATCAGACTCTTGTCTAAGTTTGCAAAATACCTTTTTTGAAGATGCCATGTGTCTAGGAATGGATTCACTTACATACCAGATTTGATCCCAGTCTGCCAAATCAGTGTCTCGTATCATGTAAGTGGTTTTGACATCAATTGTAGTGCTTTCAGTGTGCATCTCTGGTTTGCTCTGGCTGCTGTCTTTTCCTTCATCTTTCGACCAAATCTCTTTGCCTTTCACATGCCTCGGAGATCTTCTAGATTTAGACCTTGTGTTTCCTGTTGGACAATTCCAATATGCATGCCCTTTCATATTGCACGCATAACATTTTGCTCTTGCTAGTTTTCGTGCAGATTCTTTGCTTCTTCTTTTGACAGGCCGTCCAGTTCCAATCTGCATAGTTCTGAATTTGTTGAAAACATCACATCTCGCCATTTGTTTGAAGTTTGTATCTGATCGGATCTTCAACCAATCGCTGGTCTTTGCCTTTGTCCCATACTTGAACCATCGGCTCTGATGCCAAATGTTGGAATTGGCAGCCTTGGGATATCTCTGATTGTATGTTGGTTTCACCATGATCATATAATAATAGCAGTAACAATAGCATACACAATATAATTGCAGAAACTTGATAGTAAATTGACAATGTGATAATGTTTACAAAGTCATAATACATATATATATGCATCTAATCGGTGTCTTCCAACAGTCACAACTGTTGGATAAGACTTAACCCCATAACTGCTGTACAACTTCTATGTAACTGCTATGCAACAGTTTACTCAACTGTTACTGCAGTATTTACATATCCAGCCCTTTAAGTTCTATATACTATACATAAGACATATTTGATATTAAAACTAATAACTTTTTCTTATAGTTTATAACTATTGTCCAAATGTCCATCTTTTATATACTATAAAATACCTCCATTTCCTCAACATTTCAAATGTTATACTAGTCAAAATATTCACCATGTTAGAGTCCATGAACCATTTCTACTACTAATATGACCATATTTATATTTTAACGTTTTGAGTAACTAACTAACATGCAATATTTTTAACACATATCACCAACTTATACTTCCATTTTTACAATTAAGAGTCACTATTATTATTAGATAGTATTTTTCAATAACATTATATTTTGTTTAAAAGTCACTAGTTTTTATATCTTTTCTTTGAATATGTATAGTTTTGTTGGTGAAAATTGTTACACAACACTAGTAGGTAAAAATAATAAAATGAAGAAGATGTAGAGATTGTTCTAACTTAAAGCAAGCAAGGAGAAGGATAGTAGAGGGTTGTTGAAGTTTGAAAATCACTAGAACTTGGTTGAAACTTCTTGCAAAACTTGTAAACTTGTTTAAATCATGTTTGTAGAATTTGAAAAAGTGAAGTATGTGTGTGTGTTTTTATTGCCGTAGACAAGAGAGAAATGGAGAGAGTTTGGGGTGTTTGAAATATGAGGTGAAAGTAATAAAATAAGTGTTGTTATAAAGTCAAAATCTTGAAACTTGTAAGGGTTATTAACTAATGGATTAAGGGATCTTTGGAGACAAAGTTTGAAGTGATGTTGCATGAGAAAGAGGTGGTTTGGTGGTGATTATGGACGTGAGTTATGGGGTGGGTAGGGTGGTGATACATATATTTTTTTTTGTTGCAAACTTTTGTAAACATGTTGGTACTTTTGTCATTTGATTGGGTTAGTTGTATTTTGTTGATGATATTACAATCCTTGTTTCATGTAAGTATATTTTTTTTCATTGCTAGGTAATCCACTAGTGTATATTAATTTGCGAGGTGACTCGTTTGTGAACGCGTTAAAATGTTAACATGTTCGGTTGGCGTTGTTTACGCGTGTATGCGTATGTGCGTATTCTATGTATATTTTGTTTTTTTTTAATTTTCTTTTGTACATTTTACTACTAAAAATGTAAGTAATATATTAATTTTTTTTTCTTGAATTATTTGAATGATTATCACCAACGTTCGTTTTACCGGGTCGTACTGCGTGTCAGACATGAAGAACTAGAAAGAATAATCACTCTACAACTTCAAGGACCTAGTGTGTCAATAGTTAAAGTTTAGGATTGAGTCAGTTTATATAGTTAGAATAGTGTAGGGACTAGTTATGTCAACTATGAAAGTCCATAACCTACACATGAACAGACACAACGTTTAGAAACGTTGTGACCATTCAAGCATATACCTATATATGCAACACTGCTGTAAATAAATGATTATGATGAATATATGAATGAATAGTTAGATCCAATATTGTGTGAATCAATTGGGACCAACAATTGGTATCAGAGCATCAGGCTCTTTTTTCTCATTCGGTATTCATCATCAGACCACCGAATTGATCATGGAATTGATTCAATTCCTCAACGACTTGTTGAATTGATCATCGATATTGATCAAGTTCACTGCCGAATTCGAAACCGCATCAAGAAATCAAAGGATTGGATGCACTGATCTTCGAATCCAGAGAAATCAAAACCGTAAGTTTTTTTTCTTTAAACTGTCGTTGATTTTTCAAATCCAGAAAACAAATAGATTTTGTGTTTCTGTTGATTACGAATTTGTTGAATTGATTAGGATCATTATACTTGTTCTTAATCAATTGCAAATAATTCTAAACAGCAAAATTGATTTGTTGGCTGTTGATCGCAAAACCGCGAAACCGAACAAATCAAGATTGAATCTTGATATCTACAAGGGGATTGCATTCTGCCTTGTTTAAAATCGTTTGATCTTTGCAAATTGAATCTGAATAGGGAGAACTTATTCATCATCAATCAAAATATTCTGAAATGAATTTTGAAAAAGAAAAGAAACGAACACGTACAGTTTGTGTTCTTGACCAAATTCAATCAAGTTTTATTTTTGAAAAGATTTTATAAAACGAGCACTATTGAAATTTTTTACTATTAATTAATGTAATTAGTTGAAGGACTCAATTAATTTGAAAAAAGAAAACGAATATTTGTGGTATTTTAAACTTAATTATCACAACTTGGTTCGAATTTCATACGAAAACCAAACCCGGTTTCGTGTGATCACATATTCGAAAGATTGTTTTTGTCACATTTGAGGCGAACTCGTGTGAAGAAACAATAAGATTGACGTGTGTCAATCAAGAACCGAACGCAATAAGATATTGCAAGAAAGGAAGAGGCATCTATGAAAGATACCTAGAATTGGCCGAATCATACTTCAAATTATTCTATGATGATCCAAAGTAAAATCCAAAAGAAGCCGATGCTGAGTCTCAAGAAGAAGTCACGAGCGAGAAGCCAGAAGGTGACCATGCAACGATGAATCGGGTGCACGAGACAGACGGCAAGAACAATGGAAAAGGGCTGGACGCATGGATCAAGAATGAGGCTAATGAAGTTAAGGAAAAGACTATGAAAATTACTTGTGTGAAACAATCAAAAGGCGTGAAGTCAAAATATTGTGCGAAACAATCAAGAGGCGTGAAGTCAAAATGATATATGAAACAACTCAAGCAAGGACGCGTGAAGCAGTCAAGATTAAAGATACTAGCTATTCGTGAGAAGCGAAACATCATGAAGAAAAAGGCGTGAAGACTTGGAAGAATTTGCTCATGATGAAGTCAAAGTTTCAAAAGACAAATTGGAAGCAGAAGCACTCATAAAGGCATTACCACGACGCAAGTTCAAGACTATGAAGGAAATGCTAGGAGTTCAAAATCTACAAGAAGACACAACTTGAAGTTGTTCATGATTAGGGGGTGAATGAAGAACTAGAAAGAATAATCACTCTACAATTTCAAGGACCTAGTGTGTCAATAGTTAAAGTTTAGGATTGAGTCAGTTTATATAGTTAGAATAGTTTAGGGACTAGTTATGTCAACTATGAAAGTCCATAACCTACACATGAACAGACACAACGTTTAGAAACGTTGTGACCATTCAAGCATATACCTATATATGCAACACTGCTGTAAATAAATGATTATGATGAATATATGAATGAATAGTTAGATCCAATATTGTGTGAATCAATTGGGACCAACAACACAGGTATTTATCTATGACTACTCATGTACATTATATAGTATTTGGACTTTGCTATTCATGTAAAAGACTTTAATTCTATGTCAATTAAGCCTAGCAGGTAACTATAATGTAAACACGTATAGGGCGTTGTACGGATATTGACCTGAATTTGTTGGTTGTCACATATAATCTCCATGTAACATATCTAAAGTGGGGTAACATTAGATTACAATAAGATGCACACTACATATTAGATGAATAGCAATAGCAACACTATGTTTTTAGTATTCAATGTGTGTATATAATTAGATGAAGCACCAAATATTTGATAAAAAATTAAGCCAAAAATTTTGTAGGACCTTATTCTCATATAGATTTGGACTAAGTCTAAGACTAAATTAGAGTAACCTGATTTGTACAGGATAAGTACACCGAAGAAGAAGATAGATTCTTATGTAAACCAAAAGCCCCTTACACCAAAAACAATATAATTCAGTTAAAACTTACTCCACTAACATCTAATTAAGTAAAAAGGCTCTCAATTTGAGGAAAGCATCAAAATACCTTAATTAATGGATTGCAACAAACATAAGCTGGACTCATTTTCAACCCTCTGCAAATGCAATTGTTCAATAAAGTTCAATAAGTGTAACATATAATTGTATTTTGTTTTGCTAACCTTTGGCCGGCGTAATGTCAACAAACAGTCACAAAAGCTTGCTTTCTTGGTGGTGCTTAAAACTCACCGGAATCTATTATATTCTATAGAAGGAAGCTTCTAATTTAAGGAACACATTTAAATAACAAATAAAAAAGATCGAACACTAAATAATTTGGTTAAACACTAACATTGCATAAAAGACTTGAATGGGCTTCATCCACTTAGTGCTTTAATCCTTGAGATGCTTGCTGATTGCAACATCAAGAAAGTAGCAGGTTTGATAAACTATTAAGAACAAATAGAAAGAAATAGAAAATAATATCTTTGAGGCACAATAATCAGCACAAAATTAGTTAGGTTTACTCGTAATAGAATTCAAAACACAATAATGAAAAAAAAGCACAAATAAATCCACCTTTGTTTCTCCTCTTCTGGCCAAGATCAAACTTCATAGTATGGAAAAATCTAAATCCAAAAGCAAACAAAAGATGAAGGATCTTAGCCTAGTAGATCAAATCCGCTGGACAAAAATGGTTAAAACAATTGTTTGGAAGGAGAACAGATTGAACTGTTTTAAAACAAATGTAATGATCAAACCTGATCCATCTTTGTTCACACACTTCGTAGGTTTGCAGACCACCAATTCACCATTTTAAACCTTGAATTAGATGAACTTCTATCTAAATTTATTGATTTTCATAGGAAATGAAGTTTAAGAGTTGAGAATCACATACTTATTGATGTGTGTAAAGTGTATAGATTTTTAACAATGATTTTTCACACAATTGGGTTTTAAATTTATAAAAGACGACAATTACTTTAAGACTAACTACACACAATAGGCAAGTGTACCTATCGTATAGTAGTATAGCTTTAGGCAAGAACCGAATATCGATCCATGGACACGGGAGCTCCTGATACTAAACCGTTGTCATTATCTAGCCGGCAAATAAAGTGGTTTGATATTTTGTGTTTTTAATCTAAATAGACATAAATAAATAAATTAAAAGTTAAGAAAGATAATCAAACAAAGGAGATGTTCACTTAGACTTTGAATCCACCTAGCCTTACAATGACAATCTACACAAATCCATGATGAGATCATTCTTACATGCATAACACGAAATAGACTAGACCCCCGTCAAGGCTATCTAATCATATGACTCTTTGGAAAGTTAAAACGATGATAACATAGTAACCACCTAAAGTCATTCCTTGAAGAGCTAATGATACAATTATGTTGAATATAAAGATGGACTAAACTCCTGTCAAGGTTATTTAATCCCATAATCATTTGGAAAGCTAATACGATAAACACATACTAACCACCTCGAATCACGTAATGGAAACAATGTCATGAACCTCTTCAACTTGTGAATATCATACCATGAATACATGAACTATAAATTCACGCTAGTAAACAATAATCACACATACACAATGATACAAAGAATTCACAACAAATGTAATGGCTTTTCCAAGCATATACACAAGGATGCACATTTGACTAACAATCTTACATGTTCCAATCCCCATCCACCATTCCTAGTCAAATGTCATGAACACATACACATACATCTACATATCCATGAATAAATATCCTAACACATACGGTTTTCCAACATAATATGGTCAAGACACCCACGAGATTAAACATATAATCAAGTCAAACAAACACACATAATCATTGAAAACATTCAAAACATTGCTAAAGTCATCAACATAATCATCACCATAAACAACATGCAAATCGTCAATGTTTAGCTAGGATTCATCTAATCTAAGTGAATCAAGAGTTTTAGCTCATGCTAACTATAAAAATACCCAAATAGCTTGAAGAGTCAAAGAGATACATGGTTAGATAAAGAGGATATCAAACCAAAATCAAGCTAGAATAGGTAGAATGATGTTAGATTCTTCTTTGGAGTTGATAATCTTCTTCCTTTATGAAGTTGGATGAAAACCGACTTGGAGACTAGAGAGAATTAGGGTTTTGCTCCCTAAAATTGTGTGTGAGAAATGAGGGAAATTTAGGTTAAAAAGGGGAAATTTTGCGCAGAGCATGGCCATGTCGCGCTCAGACATGGCCATGTCTTTATCAAATTGCTTATTAGGGCTTGCATGGCCATGTCTCCATCAGACATGGTCATGTCAGAAGCTAATCTTCAAATTCTTCACTTTTTCCTTTGAGTTTTTCACCAAAATCACCTAGTTGCCATCCAAAACTACAAAAATCCAAATAAAACACAATTAAGTGGCTATTCGGATGAATTTGCAACAAAAAGCGTTTAAAATGAAGGCTAATATGCATTATTAACATGTATATTTATTCACATATCAAACATCCCCACACTTAAACGTTGCTTGTCCTCAAGCAAAATCTCATACAATGTTTCAACATCAACTTATTGGCTTTTTTTTTACTACTAAAGATGGGCAATTCACACAGAATTAAAGATCCAAATGCATAAATGATTTTCAAGAATTTCAATAACGAAAAACAAAGAACCAAACAAGGTGGAACCACAAATATATTTTTTTCTTTTAAAGCATGAACATATACAATTAAGCATAGCATGTATATAGAATTTTCATTATGTATAATTTCACCTCTCACAATGATTCACTCAACACTCGGCTTTATTTATGTGAATCACTCAATGACCAAAAATGAAGCAACATTATCATAAGCTTGCTTAGAAATCAATTCTCTACCAAATAACATAAGAAACTGCATAAATCAAGAGGTCTTTGAAGGGTTGTAACGGGGCTTGGGTTAAAGGTGTGGAATTTATGATATAAAGTGGCTAAATGGTCAAAATCCGGACTAGCTAGATGTTTTGTGATCGACTACAAAGATATGAAGAGAATATACAAACTAAGAACAAACTAACACATGTACATACTAATAATGAGCATCTACTGTATTTTTTTTCTTTTCATTCTTGTACACAAAATAGCTCATTGTTAATTGCTTCTACCTTACATAAACTGAAATAAACACCAAAGTGATAGTTCTTTTTTTTTTCTTTTCTTTTCTTTTTCTTTTTTCTTTTTTTTTTCTTTTCTTTCCTTTTTTTTCTTTTTTTTTTTTAACCATAACCACTACTAATGTCGATACATTCATAAATACAAAAAATTCCTATAAAAGTAACTAGATACGATCTAAACAACTAGCATAAGCCGGATTTTGACACATGGGTTTAAACATTACAAAAAAAAAAGCTTTTAGGCTATATAGGCTCAAGATGTGGGTTAAAAAATAAAAAGGAAGGGGGCTCAACATGAGCAACTAGGGGAGATGATCGGGTGTGGTAAAAGAAATGAAAAGGAAAGGAAAATTATTCATTCGCCGATTAGAAACAGTCCATGTCGTTTAATTTCATTATCATCTCCGAATTAAACATCAATTAATCTCATTTAAAACGAAATCAAGACCACGCGCGTTAGACCGTTTCTAAACCGAATTAATCCAATTCATTTCACTCAAACACTCCTATGATAGCGATTTCTATACCAATTAATTCAATTTTAAACAAAAAACATCTACAAATCAAGCTTTGACTCGTGTTATACTTGAACCTACAACTCGCAATTTGAGTATCAAAACGTTATTTTTACTACAATTACACTGGGGTTTTTACTCTTCGCATCATCAAGATCAATTCTGGAGATTGAATTGCATTTTAATAGCTTCTATCTATCGATTGGATTTTCAAGCAAGTGGGTCTAGTTTTTCGTTTCTTTTTCCATCAATTCGTCTTCAATCAGGTTATATTTTTAATCTAAAATTCTCTTTATGATGTTTAGATCAAAAGCCCTCAACCAATTTATTGATTCATTGTCTAAATCCGAAGTAATTTGCGATTATCTGTTTCTTGAGTTTACATGAATTGGGGATTTTGTGATGA
Source organism: Tagetes erecta (assembly GCA_030867185.1). Classification (NCBI taxonomy): domain Eukaryota; kingdom Viridiplantae; phylum Streptophyta; class Magnoliopsida; order Asterales; family Asteraceae; genus Tagetes; species Tagetes erecta. The sequence goes on along the minus strand of CM061495.1, from coordinate 25,413,727 downwards.
AAAATTTTAAAACCATTTCTGGTCCGTTTTTAAACAAAAAGAAAATGGTGTGTCTGGTTTGTGCAACTTACTATGATCAAAAGGGTCTTGGGTTCAAAACAGGATCCTTCACATTTGGATATTTTTTTGTTTCAATTATACTTGTAATTATTTTTATCACTTACTTTAAACCTAACACTAATACAAAACCATCTATATTACAAAATGTTAAAAACTTGTAAAACATAGCCAAAATCATGATTTTTATAAACTTAGTCTCATAAATCTATTTATTACAAATACTTTAATCCTTTAAAAGTACTAGAAAAATGTATTTTAATAGTTATAAAATATATACAATGTTTTACAAATATTGGTTTATGAACATGAGAGTTATATGTGGACTTTTTATACTTAAAAAATTGTGTTAAGTGTTCTAAAGTATTTCCAATATATATAGCATATTTTGACATTATATAAGTTATTGTTAAAAGTATATTTTTAGTTGCAATCGTTTAACAAAGTAATTATTATCACTATTGCTATCGTCATGAATAAATGATTTTATATATTTTAGTCGTTTAAAGAAAAACCCCCAAATTCCAACCAAAACACTACAATTACAAATTACCCTAGATTTCTATTGTTTCTATTTTAGTTTTCTATACTATATGTTTTCTAAGTTAGGATTGACATTTATTTAGGTGATTCTAGTATTTGGGCAATCCTCGGTTCGATCTAATTGTTGCTATTATTTCATGCTCGAGTTCAAGGTGAGTAAACGCACTCCCCTTTTTACTTTTACATTTTGGGGCTGAAATGTGTTCTATTACTATACCATGTTTTCAATTTTCCAATTTGTTTCCTAAAAGAGATCATAAAATGTGTTAGTCTTCACTCGCAACAAGATGCAATCTTATGTGGTAGTTTAAAGTAGTTTGTTGCTTGGTAATCCCACCGGTATAATGTTAGTGCTAATGGTTTGACAAACCCACCTGCCTGGACAACATCGATTGTTAATTTAAACCCGACCATTCTAATTCCATGTTTACAATGTTTGTTATGCTATGACGGTTGTTGCTATACTATGATGCTAGTTGCTATGCCATGTCCCAAATTTGCTAATTGATTTTTGATAACTTATAAATCGAGATGGTTAATTGACTGTTGGATAAAAGTTATCTTTAATCAAATACATGAGTTGGTTCCTCATGTCAAAATGGCTAAAACGAGAAGTTGTGGATTCTATGTGGTTGTGTACTATTCTAGGGGTCATGGTTGAGTACTATTTACGAAATGACTATAAATGTAAGGTTGCGCAGCATAATATGATGATCTCGGATTTTCATACTATTATTTACAAATTGTGTCTTCACTCACTAGCTTTCAATAGCTAACTTTATTTTCACATATTTCAGGGGATGATATTATTGCTATTTATTCAAGAAATAGGATGCTTTGGACTTAGAGAAAAATAATAAAGACTATTGCATTTACTATTTTATTTATTGCTTTTGTCGTTTTTTTATTTAAATCTTATGTTCCAAAAACTTATGTTAATCATTATTAGACTTTAATAAAAGTGTGCCACGTGCTTTGGTTACTAAGATATCCATTTTTATGACAACGCGGTGTTTCGCCATCAGGTGGGGTGTCACACTGGCTGAAACTTCCTTCTTGATGACTTGGGAAGTGAGCAAACTATCAACATCATCAAGGACAAACGGGGCAGACTTAACGGACGATTTAAGAGGGCCTGACCAATAATCAAACAAATAAGCATTCATCTAATAGACTTATTTTTCTTATCTACTGGGCACTTACTGGATTTTGTAAAGGACGAGGAGAGAGAAGCTTCTTCAAAAGGATTTTGTATTATGGCTTTGAAGGTGCGAACACTTGGATCTAGGTCTAGAAAAGCTTCAGCCCTTGTTTTCTGTGTTTGGGAGATCAACAATCCGAGGAAAGTTAGTCACTACAAAACAAAAATCAAACTTGTAAGAATCTTCAAAGCAAAGTTCAAGAAAGCGCGAGGATCTTCTATCCTACCCTTCAGAACCCATCTAACAGACAAAGTCTCTCCATCAGGGATCGTGTTTTGGTCAAAAATCAACAAACCAAATCAGTAAAGTGAGGTTGTGCGTTTTAATGGATAATATGCAGAAATTAATGATGAACACAATGATCTATACGAGGAAAAGCCCTTGATCTTTTAAAGGATCGCCCGCATAAAAACCTCGGGTGATGACAATCGTCTATCACCACTATATAATGATAAAAAGATAATACAACTCGAGAATTATGGCTATGATTACAAATGTGTACGTAGAGATCAGAATATAGAAGAAAGAGTAGAGAAATCGAAGAGAGTTTTTGTTGTGTGTGTGTGTCATCAGCCATAGCCTCATTATATATATTTTGAACTAATCGAAATGTCCTCCTAAAAATAATCATAAAGCCGTTAATGGGCTTGACCACGTTCGTAGCTTGTTCCACAACTTGTTTGACCGAGTTTAGTGGAGGACTGAGTCTTGATGACGTTACCTGCATCGAAAATATCTAAGACACGCGAAAGACAATAGTTAGTTGTTCGATAATTATAAGCATTAAGGATCCTTAATCCTTCAAACGCCAAAGATACTGGACTCAACGTAATGAGGATACTGTATCCTTGTTAGCTAAATTTCGAGCCCTAACAGTTGCCCCCAAATATGACGGTTGAGTGAAACAGCTGTCATGTTTGCCTCATTTTAAATCAAAAATAACTGCAAATGGGACGTGCTTAATCATCACAATACAATCGTTCCATTTCTCTAGGGTTTTTAACCCTAATCGTCCTTGTCAAGAATCACAAATCCAAAATCCTTTTCCATAAATTTGGCGATTGCAACTCAGGTATGATTTCTCAGCTTAGTCTTTTGATTTTTTGCTTGATCGAGTCATTTTCTTTCTAACAAGACGATCATGAGTAGCGAATCGAGCCCTAGTTCTTCTGGTAGTGATTTTTCAACTGATTCCCTAATTCTTCAATCTCAATGGCTTTTAAAAGAATCCTCAAAAGAAACCTGTAAGTTCAGCAATTTTGAAATTAGTGCTCTCGTTAGTCGATTTCCCCTGAGAATAGTGTTTCGTCCTTTTGATCCTTCAGCCCTCAGCGATTCTATTTCCACTGAATGGGTCTGTTTCCTGCTTTTCCCTTTCGAATCTGTTATACGTAACCAATTCCTGAATTTACCAGTGATTTCTTTGCGGTAACTGGCTTAAGCTATATTCAGGCAATGCCTATGATATGACGAACTTTGCTTACCATCGAAGAGATTATCAGCAAAAGAAAAATACCGTTCATTGTGGTTGAACTTTCCTTTCTATATAACTTGGTAACTCATGGTTCTCATCGATTTGTGTTGAAGTCAAAACCCCATCAAGTCGTTCCTGTTTTAAAAACAACTCAAAATGATCCGCTCTGGAAAAATCATTTCTTCTTCGTTCAAAGAAATTCTATTCCTGGTGGTATGGATCTTCTAGTTACATGGGCTTTGAAGGGTAGGAAATAGGATTCTTTAACTTGTTTTATCCTTAAATATATGTTTCACTTCTAACAATATGATTGATCTGCAGTTACCAATTTTTCAAAATTGTGCCGAGTTCCAACCGTTGATCTTAGAGCCTAAGCCTTTCTCGCGCTGGATCCAAATATTCGAAGCTTTAATAACAAAGGAATAGTGGACGAAGTACCTTACTCCTCTTCTTTCACCATGTCAAGTAAGTGAATAATGGGCAAAATAAGTTTAGATTGTTTAAATGAGTACTTATGCATCTGATTGTCAATTAGGTGCCCAGATATCTTCTCCATCCGTGTTTTCCATTGATGATGTTGATAGCATGCTAGATTTTAAATCTACCAAAAAGGAGAAGGAAACTGCCTCAACTCTTCCTGCCCGTAGAGCAGTTACCACACGTTCCAAAAGCGTTGCTCAAAGGTCCTGAATCTGAGGATGACTTTGAAAGTACTGAGAAACACTTTCATGAGATGATCACTGATGTAAGTATCCTTAACCCTGAAATAGAAAAATGATTTGATAATTGATTAGAATAGAATAATGGATGTTTTTATTATTAACATGTACTTAGGGTCTTGCACTGCTGAAAGCATCCTACGATAAGAACTTCCAAAGGCAAAAGGAGGTCCTTTCTGAACTTATGACTGCTACGGCTTCCAAGGATAAAACCATTGCTCGTCTGCTGAAGGAAAAGAAAGCTTTGGAAGAGGATCTGCAGGGTGCTGAGAAGAGGCTGCAAGAGGAGATTCAGGCTACTACTCACCAAGCTAAGATCTGGGCTGCAAAGACAGTCCTTCAGGCTAGGATCAAGATGGCTAAGGAAGCTGGTGATTCTGAGTTTGACAAATTTGGCTGGAATGTGCCTAAGTGGGAGCAAGCTTTGATGGACCTGGATGAGGAAGAGAGAAATGGAGGATGTTGCAGCAGGTCAGGATCAGAAGGGCAAAGGGAAAGAAGGAGAGGAGCAGGTTGATGTGGGCGATGAAGACATGATGAAAGTCTGAGCCCACGTTTTTATGTGAAACTTTTATTAATATCCGATATGGTTGTAAGTTCTGAAAAATAGGTATTAGGATTAAGGATCCATGATCCTGAAGACAATATGAAGGGTATCAAAGGTGGATGGATCCTCAATTTTTGGGGATGAAGCCTTTGGTACTCTTCTCTTTATATTCCTGCATGCTAGAATTTTAACAAGCATATGACTTAACCCGGGTGGATGGTCCACGGTTTTGCTGGTGAAACCCGGGTTAGATTTTGGTGGAATTAGTAATCTAATTAGTTTGTTTAATATAACTTTGATATTTTGGCGACAATAGCACAAAATCATGTTTGTTATATCATAGTTTCTAGAAAATGTTTTATATCACAAATTAGGTTTATGATTTTTTCAAAATCCTTCTAAAAATGTGATTTTGAAAAGATAGATGAAATAGAATAAAAATCATACCATAGAATCCTAGTTAGGATTACACCATTTATGATACATGCATGAAGTATAGTATTCATAAGCTTAGGATGTAGGATCCTGATGAATACTTGGATCTTTAGGCATCGACATAATCTAGCGAATATATTCTGCAATTTAGATAGATAAACTGGCGACAAGGCCCAATATGTAACAGGCAACAAGGCCCAATAGATAACTGGCGATAATGCCCAATAGATAACTGGCGACAAGGCCTAAACTGGGATTTATGCCTGTCCCGGGTCTTGCCCAAACGCAAGTGACATTGAAAAATGCCAAAATCTTAGCTAACGTGAAAACGTTAGAAACCTTAGGATAACGGAGGTATGATACGTCTACCATAAACTTAAGGATCCAACATAAGACCAACAACAATGAAATTGTCAGCCACATATAGTGTACTAGTCACATTGCCTTGAATCAGATGTGGATAACGAGCGCTACTGGCGATTCTTAGAAACGGTGAAAACCTTTTAAACCTTAGAAGGTATTGGATACCTTAAACTTAGGAGAGAGGTGGCCAACCCCTATAATTTCCAAATGAGCTTTCTGCAAAACTTTGAAATCTAATGAAATAGGATGTTAAAACATATTAACATCCTTGTTTATGTAAAAGGTTCGATATGGTAAAAATATGATTTGAAAGGGTAAGATGATACCGAACTTAGGATCCTTAATCCATGAAGGTTCCTATATCCTTATTACATGAAATACTTTTTCAAATGTATTGCCTTCCAGGCTCTTGGTAGTGGAATTCCTTCCATTGTTAGTAGTCTATACGCTTCTTTTCCAGCTTCAGCTTCGATAAGATATGGACCTTCCCATTTCGGTGACAATTTGCCATGGCTGGATTGGTAGTATTTTGGAAAGCTTTCCTGAGTACCATATCGCCTTCTCGAAATCTTCTTATCCTTGTATTTTTGTTGTATGCTCCAGTTATCCTTTGTTGATAAGCGGTCATTCTGATTTTTGCTAAGTCTCTGAGTTCATCAACAGTTTCTAGATCTTGGATAAGGGATTCTTCGTTTTATTGAGGATCACGGATGCTTGTTCTGGCTGTAGGGATCACCATTTTTGTTGGGATAACAGCTTCTGCTCCAAAGACCAGTGAGAATGGTGTTTGACCTGTGGCATTTTTTAGAGTTGTTCTATCAGCCCATAAGACATATGGCAATTCTTCAGCCCATTTCCCTTTCTTGGATCCTAACTTCTTTTTTAAATTGTTGATGATAATCTTGTTGTAGGACTCTGCTTGACCATTGGCTTGAGGATGAACCGGAGTGGATGTAATCATTTTAATGCCCCAGCTGTCACAAAAGTTAGTGGTTCTTTTTCCGATAAACTGGGAACCGTTGTCACAGACTATTTCCGAAGGGATACCAAATCTAGTAAAAAAATTTCTTTTAATGAAAGATATTACCTCCCTTTCCTTGACTTGAGCAAAGGATTCCGCTTCTATCCATTTAGATAAATAATCAGTCATTTTAAGCATGAATAATATGCCTCCTGGTGCCTTTAGTAGCTTGCCTACTATGTCCATGCCCCATTTCATGAATGGCCATGAGGATACAATAGGATGCAGGGATTCTGCAGGCTGATGAAGGATGCTACTATGCCTTTGACAAGCATCACACTTCTTTGAGTAATCCATGGCATCTCCTTTCATTGTGGGCCAGAAGTATCCTGTTCTAAGGATCCTTGAGAATAGTGATCTGCTACCAGTGTGGTTCCCACAATCTCCTTCATGGAAATCCTTTAGGACTTCTTGGACTTCAGGCTCCTCGATGCATCTTAGATATGGTCCTGCAAGAGATTTCCTGTATAATATGCAATTTGATATAATAAACGGAGATACCTTGATTCTGAAGGATTTAGGATTCCGTCCAACTGGAATTTCTCCTTCTTCAATGTATTTCCTAATCGGTTGGATCCAGGATCCTTGTTGTGCTTGAGAGGATGAAGGATCCATAAGTTGGTTTCCTGAATCAATCTCCAGTATTCTCCTTTCGTCAATAGCTGGATGAAGGATATGAATAATAGGAATCTTCAGATCTTCCGGAATCTTCAATGATGATGTTAAATTTGCTAGAGAATTTGCCCCTGCGTTTTCTTCTCTTGGTACATGTGTTATACTAAAGACATCGAAATATTCTGCAAGGATTTTAACTATTTCGAGATACTTAACTAATTTTTCACCTCTAACTAGATAAGAGCCATTAAAGTGATTAGTTATTAATAAAGAATCAACATATACTTGAAGATACTGGATTTTCATATGTTGTGCTAGTTGTAATCCTGCTATCAAGGCTTTGTATTCAGCTTCATTATTAGTGGCTGAAATTTACAAGCAATAGATTGTGGTATAATGTCCCCCTGTAACGATTTTAGTAGTATGCCAAGACATGTTCCTCTAACATTTGATTCTCCATCAGTGTAGAGTATCCAAGGATCATTGGTCTTTTCTAGCTGTTGTACTTCCAAGTCTGCTTGTACCTGCAAGTCACTAGTAAAATCCGCCACAATATCTGCTAGAGCCTGCGACTTAATTGCATTTCTTGGCTCATACTTTATGTCATAAGTGTTTATCTTCACTGCCCATTTTGCCATCCTACCTGATAATTCTGGTTTTCTTATAACATTCTTAATAGGATAGTTAGTTTTAACAATAATGATATGAGTTTCAAAATAATGCCTTAATTTTGTAGATGCCATGATTAAAGCAAGAATTAGTTTTTCTAGGTGAGAATACCTGGCCTCAGCATCAATAAGGCTTTTACTTACATAATAGACCGTATGTTGCTAACCTTCGTGATCCTTAACCAGTACTGCACTTACTGCATTACCTGAAACGGCTAGATAGAGGATCAAGGCGGGTTCTCCCTTGACTGGCTTCATTAATGCTGGAGCTGAGGATATATAATCCTTATGATCCTTGAGCGCAGCTTCATGCTTTTCTGTCCATTCGAACTTTTTATTCTTTCTAAGAATGTTATAAAATTCTTTACATTTCTCTGAGGATTTGGATATGAATTTATTCAGAGCTGCAACTCTTCCGGTTAATCTCTGGACATCTTTCACATTTCTTGGTGATTTTTTATTGATAATAGTCTTTATTTGCTCAGGGCTGGCTTCTATCCCTCTCTTTGTCACCACATAACCTAGAAATTTCCTAGCTTTCACACCAAAGTGGCATTTGGAAGGGTTGAGTTTCATGTTGTATCTGTCCAGGATGTTGAATGCTACTTCTAGATCCTGAAGATAGTCTTCCTTTCTTTCAGATTTGACCACCATATCATCTATGTAGACTTACAGTGTACCACCTAGCTGATCTTTAAACATCATATTGACCAGTCTTTGATAGGTTGCACCTGCATTTCTTAGTCCAAGAGGCATAGCAATATAACAATATATGCCGGTAGGAGATGAATGATGTATCCTCTTGATCAGATGGTTCCATCTGAATTTGTTGAAATCCAGACGAGGCATCCATAAAGGTTAACAGCTCATGTCCTGTCGCAGCATCCACCATGGAGTCAATGCGTGGTAAGGGGAAAGGATCCTTAGGACATGCCTTGTTTAAATCAGTAAAATCGACACATACCCTCCACTTTCCATTTTTCTTTTGACAACGACCACATTGGCTAACCATTTTGGATACTTTACCTCTCTAATCATACATGCTCTCAACAGTCTGTCCACTTCTTCTTGGATGATCACATTGCTCTCGGGTGTGAACTTTCTCTTTTTTGGTGTATGGGTGTCACACCCTCAATTTTCCACAAACTGGGTATCCGTTAGGCGTGTGACATACTAGGATCTCAAGCCATTAGTTACAGTAACACTGACTCAACATTTTAAATAAAAGTTTAACTTAGACATTAACCCAAAACTCAGGGTATAAAAATGTAAGTATTCAAAGTTTAGCGGAAGCTTTCAAACAAACCCATTATTTAAATAAACTTGTGCTCAACAGTCTAGCACGATACCAGTATAAAACCTGTGCTCAATAGTCTAGCACAAAACCGGCATTTATTTTTATTAAACCAACAATGTAAATAAATGTTCAAAATAAAATAAAACTACTCATGCATGAGATGTCCTACGTGCATAGCTTCTAGCCACCTAAGAAAAACATACTAAAACGGGTCAACAAATTATGTTGGTGAGTTCAATGAGTTTAAGTAACAAGAGTATATAAAAATACTGAAACCGTTTAACCGATAAACATCATTACTATTGTTGGTTAGCTAGACCACCTCGTTTACTACATGAGCACGTCGAGATTAAACTGAACGATACGATAAGGTTGCCTTGTTACCACCACGACGGGTGACCAAAAGTTAAAGGACAATTTGCACCACCTGGAAACCAGTCCAGCATGATGGGGTCTGCCGAACCCGTAGTACTACTCAAATTTCCCCGTTATACCCACTGTATATTAATAATCTCGACAAAAAGGAAATGACTTTAGAGTTGGGTGGAATCATGCTCAGTAAAATAAACAGTTAGACAATAGAACTTTGTTTTATCAAAACCGTTGCCCGAAGGCATAAACCGTAGCCCGAAGGCATAAACCGTAGCCCAAAGGCATAAAACGTAGCCCAAAGGCCCTACCCGAAGGTATAAAACGTAGTTGTAGTTGGCCCCGCCCGAAGGCATAAAGTTTTGCCCGAAGGCATAAAAAAATGCAGTCCGCCCTAAAGCGCTGTAAAATAGTTGCCCGAAGGCGCATTAAAAACATTTGTATGTTTTCTCCCCGAAAAAGATTTAAAAGTGGGCAAAGAACTCACCTTTGGAGCGTACAGCAATTAAATCAGCAAAATGCAACTAAAGACCTAGATCGCCATACGACCTGGTTTAGTAATTACTTACTAGTTAATAACTGAGAACTTGTAAGTAAAATAAATAAGATGATTTTGTTCGGGTTTCTATTCGGTTCGGCTTCTTATGATAATAATAGCACACCACACAATATTTCACACATTATACTTTATACTTGTATTTATAACACAATTCAAACATCCTATCATTAAATCAACCCGACTCACATCATCATCGCATGAATCATATATATATTTATACTCGTATCCGCTCACTTATTTGTCATATACACGACATAAATAACCCTACTTACGTATTTTTATATATCGCTTTACCATACTTACATATAATCACGTATACAACCATTACATACTATCCAAGCATACTTACTAGTGCAATTATTCACTTGATCATACAATTCATATTGGAACATACATAATTCATACCATACATACAATTTCACTACACATACATACATACCTACTACACATGCGCATATTATAAATTTGCTACTCATACTTGCTAACACACACATATATAGACTATCTAAATTTACTGCCATGGTTATATATATTTATATTTTTACCCACAATACATGTCTATATATTTTCGCGGCTTCTTCCACTGTTACATACATTCATACATTTGTTTACATGTTTAACATCTACCAATACTATTTTCTTTTATCAAACAACCACGTATGTATACCTACATTGACAATAATCATCCGTTCATACGTTACTGTTCTATATACGTGCATACATATATACTTACACACCGATTCTACATATACAACACATACCTACATACAGCACAACATACACGCATCTGCATATACCTAGTCGCTTATATTTATCTGTGTTCTTTGACATATGTACATACATCTATATAACTAGCAGCATATACACCTACATCTATATATAATCTGTTCTCATAGGCACACAATACGCAACACAACAAACATACTGTACCCGTACACATATACATACATACTTACGCCTGCTGTTATACATCCACAACGCACGTATACATTCATACTAACGCACATATACATGCATACTTAGTGATCAAACTGATAACAATCGAAACCCATAATGACCCGAAATCGAAACCCGGAACGAAACTGTTAAATTAATGAGTTAAAAGGTCTTTGTAGCTTACTAATATGACGATAGAGACAAGAGGAGGCAATCAAAACAACCACATACGATGAACGGAAAAACGACGATGCCAGGACAGTGATCGAAGATGATTGATGGTGGAAAACGAGGTCGGACAATACTGGCTGTCTTCGTTCCCTGTTGCTACGATGGTGGTCACAGGTGATGCTCCAGTGACGAGTGGTTTCTTGTTCAGCCGAAGCGACGAGGGGAAGGGGAAAAGCAGCGAAGGTTGCTTCCGCTTTCTGTGATGACGGGGACGAGGAAGACGAGCAGGGCTGCAGCGGCGCACAAGGTTGATTAAGGTTTTGCTGATGTTGTTTTGTGTTTGTATGTGAAAGACGAAAATGAGGGAGAAGGGAGGCTGCTGCTTCTCTGATCTCAGATCGACAAGATGGGGGTGGGTCATTTAGGGTTGGGAAATAAATTAATACTAGTTTTGTTTTAGCCCCCTTAAACTTTATTAAGTTATTGTTTTAGGTTTTAAAGTTTAATACTAGTTTTGTTAATTACAAAACGAACTCTAAAGTTTTATAAAAACTTAACGAGATAGTTAGATAATAGTTAACGGTGTTAACTTGAATTTACGGGGTGTCACAATGGGTCTGAAAGAAGGATCAACACCCAATTTGTGAGTAATAATATCTTTAGATATACCTGTCATATCTTCATGTTTCTAGGCAAAAGTAGATTTTCTTCGCTGGAGGAAGGATATAAGATCCTGCTCTATGTCTGTTTGGATCCCGGATCCTATGAATAACTTGGATTCTGGATCCTCAGGTTCAAGAAATACTTCTTTTACATCTTGTTCTTCGAATCTTTCAACTTCCTTAGGCAGCTTCTGTAATTGCTATAATGTCGTTGGCTTGGATGCTGGTTTCATTGAGGATGTGTAGCAATTTTTGTCTATTGTTGGTCGCTATTGATTTTCACTACTCCCCAAGGAGATGGCAATTTCACACATTGATGATACGTTGAGGGTACTGTCTTCATCTCATGTATCCATGGCCCGCCAAGAATAATATTGCAACAAGACAGACAATCAACAACACAAAATTTTTGAATTGTATTTACTCCCTCTATGTATATCAGCAGCTTGATGTCCCCCAAGGTGTTCTTAGTTTCGCCACTGAATCCTACCTTGAACAGCGGATCTTAGCACTATCTTCGATTCTGGAATGTTCATCTTTTTTAGGACATCGTATTGTATGATATTGACAGAGCTTCGTCCATCAATAAGGATCCTGCAAACATAGTGGTTAGCAATAAATAGTGTAATAACTAGACTATCATGATGAGGATCATGGATATGAGCTCAGTCTTCTTCATCGAAAGAGATGAACTTTTGGCTGGTGGTGGTGGAAGTTGCAACTGGTCTTTCATCACACTCCAGTTTGCATTCTTTTGCGTTCCTCTTTGCAGCCGAGTAGGATGCACCACATATGTCGGATCCTCCAGATATGAAATTGATTACTCTAGCATCGGGAGGGGGCTGTGCAGCTTTTTCTGGAACCTTTTCAGGATCCTGGATCTTTTGCTTCTTTCTGCCAAATAGGTCTTTGAAGTGCTCTTTGCTGAGAAGATAACCTATTTCTCTTCTCAATGCAATGCATTCGTCAGTGATATGGCTGAAATCTCCGTGGTAAGAACACCATTTGGATTTGTCTTTGTATCCAACTGTTTTGTCAGTTTTTCTTGACCATCTTGCTTTTTCACCTAGATCCTGCATAGCAAGTAACACATCACCAACATCAACAGAAAAGCAATATTTAGATATTTTAGGATACCCTTCTTCATCCTCGTCATATTCCACTACGTGAACATTTTGATTGTCATGCTTGAAATAAGGCTTAGTCTTGTTATTCTTTAATAAGGATCCTTGTTTTTTGTCCTGATGTTCCTGCTTTATAGTTGAGCCAATCCTGTCTTGGATCTTCTTGTCCTCTTCCAGCCTTATGAATCTTAAGGCTCTGGTTCTTAGTTCATCTAGATTCCTGCACGGGGTCATTACAAGATCATCGTAGTAGGGGTGAGCAGAAAACCGAATTAACTGAATCGGAACCGAAAAAACCGAAGAAACCGAACCGAAAAACCCGAACCGAACAAAAAAGCAAGAAAAACCGAACCGAAAAAAACCGAAACCGATAATGTCGGTTCGGTGTCGGTTTTACAAGTGAGAATAACCGAACCGAACCGATACTTTTTATATAATTTTTGTTTAATTTTTTATCCTAAGTATTAACATATGTATGTTACTTTTATATTATTTAAACTGAAATAACATACATAAAGACTTTACTATTTGAGATGAAAAAGACTTGACTAAATGGACTATACCATCCTAAAGTGGTGTAGTGAACTCATGGAAAGTGATTGTAGAAATGTGAAAGATTTCCTGCACAAGTTTTGTTTGTTGGTTTTAAGTTAAAAATTGACATATATAAAAATATCATCTTCTTTTTTGTTACAAGATAACATATTTGACTAAGTGATTATGTTAAATACATTTGTGTACTTTTGTTTCATGTTGACATCTCATTGGTGATATTTACAAGTTTTCAAAAGTTCAAGTATTAATGGGTTAATAAGAAAGATGAGAAAAAACCGAAACACCGAAAAACCGAACCGAAACCGCACAAAAAACCGAACACCGAAAAACCGAAACAGAAAACCGATCGGTTTTTGTAATGTAAAAACCGACCACTTCGGTTTCGGTGTCGGTTAATGGTAAAAACCGAACCGAACCGAACCGTACACACCCCTACATCGTAGAAAGGGGAGTCTTTTTTCAACCTCATTCTAAATGCTTGAACAGCCGTAGCCATATCAACGTTAGGGATTTTCAAGACTTCCATTCCAAACTTAGATACATAATCTCTTAATGATTCAGAATTAGATTGAGTTATCCTGTATAAGTCACTAGTTAGTCTTTCAAAGGATCTGCTACAAGAGAACTGATTATTAAATAGATTAACCAAATGAGCAAATGAAGTAATAGAGTAAGGGGGAAGATTTAGCAGCCATTTTAAAGATGATCCAGTGAGAGTGGATCCAAAACCTTTACATAAACAAGCTTCCTTTAACTTTCCCTGGGATAGGATTTATCTTCATCCTCTCCCTATATTGTGCTACATGCTCTTCAGGGTCAGAGGATCCATCATAAAACTTCATATTTGGAGACTGGAAGCGCTTTGGGATTTCAGCATCATAAATTGGAAGAGCGAATCTTGAAATCTTATTGCTTCACACAAGAATTTCAGGAATCGGTCTAACTACCCCTGGAACACTGGATATCATATAATTTAGTTTTTGCAGTTCCCTGGCCATAGCTGTATTGATGCCTATATCCTACATTGAGCCAAAGTTAGTCTGTAAAGTCTGACTATTGAAATTGTTACCTCCCGGTTGAGAACATCATGTTCCATTGTAGTATTCTGAACGAGGCATCTCAGTTGAGATAGATGGCGCAGTGGTAGAGTTGGCCTGCATTGGAATGATATCGTTGTCATGGATTTCAGTAACCTTTAACCACTGCATGCTTGAGGATCCTGGATTCTGAAGAAATGATCCTTGATTCTGGATGAGGGGAGGACCCGGTAGATATTGCGTTGAGGATCCTGCTTGATTGAAGGATCCTTGAAGTATAGAGGATCCTGGTTGATTGAAGGATCCTAGAAAATTTGAACTTCCTGGTCGGCTGAAGGATCCTTGTTGATTCTGCATGGAGGATCCTTGCTGGAATGTTGTAGTAGATGGCTGAAACATGGATCCCATGTTTTGCTGTGCTAAGGATCCTGGAGTGTTGAAATCAAGCGCCTTTGGCATATAAGGACTGGATTCCTCCACATGCTTCTTACTTTTCTTGATATCCTCGATCTCCTGGAGGATCCTTTGATTAGCCATGGTCTGCTGCTCCATGAAGGCTTTCATCTGCATAAACATCACAGAAACATCATGGTTAGTGTTTACCGTAGAAGGTGCAGCATGAGGTTTAGATCCTTGAGAGACTGCAGATGGCTTCTTATTAGTGACATCCTTGATCTTCACCAGCCCCAATGATGAACTACACATTGGAATGGAAGACAATGAAGACGGCATGCTTGATGAAACAACTTTTGATTGAGAAGCCATTGAAAAACAAAAAAAACTAATAAGGATGAATTGAACGAATGAAATGATGAGAACGAGGATTAAAACAGCACTTGCCCAATCAAACTATGAAAGGTAACTTTGATTGATTGAATATTGAAAAGATTACAACCAAATATATAGAAAACCAAATTACATCTAGGTACCCTAAACTAATGAGATTATTACTAGGTCTAAATAAACATAACCCGACATAGACTAACACATAGACTAACATTCCCCCGCAAGTTCAGGGAGGGCGATTAGCAATCTGTAACTTGGATCTAAAGAACTCAAACTTCTGAGAAGATAATGGCTTTGTAAAAATATCAGCTACTTGATCCTCAGTGGAGATAAACTTCACATTGAGTTGTCCTTGAGTAACTTGTTCACGAACAAAATGATAATCAACTTCGACATGTTTAGTTCGTGCACGAAAAACTGGATTGGCAGTGAGATAAGTTGCTCCAAGATTATCACACCAGAGTGTTGGCACGTAACTGTCCAATCCAAGTTCTTGAAGAAGAGACCTTACCCAAATTAATTCTGCAACGGTATCTGCAATAGCTTTGTACTCTGATTCTGTTGAGGAACGAGAAACAGTTCATTGTTTGCGAGCAGACCAAGAGATAAGATTGGTACCTAGATAGATAGCAAATCCCCCCGTGGATCGACGATCGATTGGGCAGCCTGCCCAATCTGAGTCCGAGAATGCCTGAAGGTTGGTCGACCAGTGAGAGTCTGTAAAAGCTTGAAGCTGATAACCTGTGTTATGACGGATCCAAAGGCCCATGTTGAGAGTGCCTTTTAGATAGCGTAAAATACGCTTGACACCAGCCCAATGATTGTCAGTAGGAGCATGCATGAACTGACAAACCTTGTTTACAGCAAAGGCGATGTCAGGGCGAGAAAGAGTGGCATACTGAAGAGCTCCCACTGTTTTTCTGTACCGAGAGGGATCATCAAGTGGAGGACTATCATCTGGCAGCAGAACAGAGGAGGTACTCATAGGTGTAGATATCGGTTTGCAATCTGCCAAACCAGCCCTATGCAAAATATCAGTAATATATTTTGTTTGTGAGAGGATTAAATCATGGCCCTTGTGGATAACCTCAACTCCCAGAAAATAATGTAAGGGACCCATATCCTTAAGAGGAAAGAGACAATTAAGTTGTTCAATAATCCGTGCAACTTCAGTCGAGTTATTACCTGTGATTATGATGTCATCAACATAAACAAGTAAATAAATAAGAGAGCCTGCTGAATGAAGAATGAATAAGGAGGGATCCGTCTTGGATCCACAGAATCCAAGATGCTGAAGTGCCATGGATAATTTGTTGAACCAGGCACGAGGGGCTTGCTTTAGACCATAGATTGACTTGTTCAGTAAACACACATGTTGCGGTCTTTCTGGATCAACGAAGCCTGGAGGTTGACACATATAAATTGTTTCGTCAAGATTACCATGCAAAAAGGCTGTGTCGATATCCAGTTGCCGAAGGGGCCACTTATTTGTAACAGCAGAGATAATACTGTACGAATAGTGGTAGGTTTGATAGCCGGGCTAAAGGTCTCATTATAATCCACACCATGTTGTTGGTGAAAACCCTTAGCAACAAGTCGTGCTTTGTACCTGTTATTCTTCCCATTTTCATCTGATTTTAACGTGTACACCCATTTGCAATCAACAACGTTAGCATTAGGCACGGGGGGCACAAGTGTCCACGTGCCATTTCTATAAAGCGAATCCAACTCAGTGGACATGGCTTGGCGCCATTCAACATACTTATTAGCAATGGTAAAACTAGTTAGAGCAATAGGAGGAGAGGAAGAACTACTGACGTTGTAGGCAGCAGGATTGTACCTATCGGGTTGTTTCGGATTGGGACGAAGGTTGGCTGGCCTGGTTCATTGGATCGGTGGTGGTGGTGGTAATTGCGGGTTGTGTTGAGATGGTGGTGTAATGGGTGTGGTTGGTGGATTTGGGTCAGTTGGACTGGGTATATTTGTTGGACTAGAGTTAAAGGTAGGAGTGGTTGGTGTCGGTTCAGAAGAAAAACCGGTTAGGGGATTAGGAATAACAAAGATGTATGGGGATGGTGGTGGTGTAGAGGGAGGATTTGGTGGTGGTTTGTATGGAAAAATATGTTCATTGAAACGAACATGTCAAACGATGTAGATGCGGTTAGTGGAGGGATCAAAGCACCGATAACCATGATGGGATAAGCTATAGCCAAGAAAGACACATGGTGTGGAATGAAATTCAATTTTGTGACGGTTATACGGGCGAAGATACGGAAAGCACTGAGAGCCAAAAACTCGTAGGAATGAGTAGTCAGGTTTGCGTTTAAAGATATGTTCAAATGGAGATTTATTGGATGAGACACGAGAAGGAAGCCGGTTAATGAGATAGACGGCCGTTTCAAAGGCAAAGTGCCAGAAGCGTTGAGGGAGACTGGATTGAGCCAAGTGGGACAATCCAGTTTCTACAACATGACGGTGACGACGTTCAACAGTGCCATTTTGTTCGCTTGTGTGTGGACAAGAACGTCGATGGAGAATGCCAAGGTTGCGACAAAAATTTGAAATGGGTCGAAATTCACCCCCCCCCCCCCAATCAGATTGAATACATTTTAATTTAGTGTTGAATTGGCGTTCAGCCATGGTGATGAAGTTGGTTAAGGTGATATAAACATCAGATTTTTGTGTTAAGTGATAAATCCACATATAGCGAGTGCAGTGATCCACACATAACAAAAAATAACGATGATCATCAGAAGATGGTGATGATGAAGGACCCCAAACATCACAATATACAAGATCTAAAACATTATGACTACGAAAAGTAGAATCAGATAAAGATAATTTGGATGATTTTCCCATTTGACAAGAAGAACATAAGTTATTTGATAATTTGTCCAAAACTGGTAAAGAACAATGAGAAACAATTGAATTAAACACTTGACTATGAGGATGTCCCAAACGTTGGTGTCAAATATTCGAGGAAGCTTTGACAGCAGTGAATGCGACCTTGGGTAGAGACTTGAGTTGTGGAAGACGAATAAAGTATAAGCCTTGCTCACTAGGATCCGTAAGGAGGATATTGTGTGTAGACTCGTCCTTCACAACAAAATAAGAAGAATGAAATTCAAAGAAGACATTGTTATCAAAACAAAATTTTTGAACTGATAAGAGATTTTGTTTTATTTTAGGGACATGAAGGATATTAGATAAGTTGAATGTTTTGTTGGATGAGTAGATTTTTGAAGAACCAATGTTAAAGATAGGAATAGTTTTACCATTACCAACAAGTAAAGAATCTTTACCATAGTATGCCTCTAAGTTGTCTAAGCTGGATAGATCTGGAGTGGCATGATGAGTTGCACCAGTGTCAGGTTTCCAAGTAGTGCCAGATGAGGAACCAACATCTGAGTGGGCTGCAAAATTCGCTTGTGGTTCAGCACGGGCTTGATTCTGCTGATTCGGGCACTGTGAGGGTAGATGACCAATTCCACATCGATTGCAATGACCATAAACCATATTCTGAGTGGAAGCCCATGAGAACTGACGGGTACCATTGTTATCTCTTGGGCGTGAATTCACAGCACCACGATAATTGCCACGCGAGTAGCCACGATTGTTTCGACCACCTCGATTGGAGTTATGTGATTTAGAGACATAATTAGCTTGAGGTTTTGGTAAAATACCAGGATTTAGTTGCTGCCCAAACTGAGATGCGATTAACTGAATGCTGTGAAGTTGTTGCTGTAGTTGATCAAGAGTTGGTTGGGTTGGTAGTGGTGTTGTAGTTGAGAACTGATGCTGTTGAGACGAAAAAGCAGGCTGTTGTGCAGCAAGAAACGCCTTTGGGTTGTTGTTGAGAGTGGTGGTAATTAAGTAATCATGATCACTAAGAATAGCATGGATTTCGTTGAAAGAAACCGGAGGAGAACGAGCCAGCAGGGTACTTTTAAGGCCATTATACTCTTCTCGCAGCCCTGCAATAGTGAACATAACAAGATCTTTGTCTTTTACTGGTTCTCCAATATTTGCCAAGGCGGTTGCATATCTTTGTGCCCTTGAAAGATAATCAGCCTGTTTTTCATCGCCATGTTGAGTGATTCTGAGCAGTTGATTTTTGAGAGTGAATTCATGAGCAGCAGTATTAGGCTCATAAGCCCGCTCTAATGAGAGCCAAACATCACGAGAGGTTTTACCTTGTACATGATGATAAGATTCTTCGGATACAGTAGTTGAGATTAGGGTTCGGATGTGAGCATCATTGGAGATCCATGGGATGTAACTGGGATTGTCAGCGGTGTTGGTTCCAACCGTGACTTTTTGTGTAGGGCAAGGTATTGTTCCATCAACATAGCCAAAGAGGTTATGTGATTTGAGATATGATTCAATCATGGATCGCCAATAGCCATAGTTTGTAGGTTTGAGGGAAAAGGCAAATTTGTGAGAGTGGGTAGTTTTCTCTGTATTGGTGAAGGCTGATATTGCAGCCATGTTTTGCCGGCGGTAGAAGGTAGGAGGAAGACCGATTAGGTTGGAGCCTGATTTGGCTCTGAAACCAAATCAAACTATGAAAGGTAACTTTGATTGATTGAATATTGAAAAGATTACAACCACATATATAGAAAACCAAATTACATCTAGGTACCCTAAACTAATGAGATTATTACTAGGTCTAAATAAACATAAACCGACATAGACTAACACATAGACTAACATGCCCCACGGTGGGCGCCAAATTGTTTTGGTAAAAAATCGACAAACCAAATCAGTAAAGTGAGGTTGTGCGTTTTAATGGATAATATGCAAAAATTAATGATGAACACAATGATTTATACGAGGAAAATCCCTTGATCTTTTAAAGGATCGCCGACATAAAAACCTCGGGTGATGACAATCGTCTATCACCACTATATTAATGATAAGAATATAATACAACTCGAGAATTATGGCTGTGATTACAAATGTGTACGTAGAGATCAGAATATAGAAGAAAGAGTAGAGAAATTGAAGAGAGTTTTTGTTGTGTGTGTGTGTTATCAGCCATAGCCTCATTATATATATTTTGAACTAATCGAAATATCCTCCTAAAAATAAGCATAAAGCCGTTGATGGGCTTGACCACGTTCGTAGCTTGTTCCACAACTTGTTTGACCGAGTTTAGTGGAGGACTGAGTCTTGATGACGTTACCTGCATCGAAAATATCTAAGACACGCGAAAGAAAATAGTTAGTTATTCGATAATTATAAGCATTAAGGAACCTCAATCCTTCAAACGCCAAGGATACTAGACTTAGCGTAATGAGGATACTGTATCCTTGTTAGCTAAATTTCGAGCCCCAATAGATCGAACTCCTTCTTACAAAAAAGAATTAATTCCTCCAACTAGAATCATTCTGGGTTGTTTTCAAAACAGGAATGGGTTGATGCGGTTTGGATTTGAGAACGAAGCGACTAAAACCATGAGTAACTAGGGAATAGATGTATGATAGTTTTGCGACGCTGGAAGACAAATTCTCTTTCAAGATAACTAGGTGTATTCCTGCGGCTCGCGCGTTGCGCAAGCCTTTAGTGTGTTGTCATGCGGTCAGGGTTTCAAGCGAGGTTATCATTTATAAATAGTAAGGCTCGTTGTACAAATATATTTTAACTACCTAGGCGCATCAAATAGTTGCCAAAGAAAACGAAACGACATGTTTTAAGTGGCAATATAGATGGCTCAAAAGATTTCGCATTTTTCTTGATGTAACCGACATGTTAAACGGCAACACATGTTTATGTTTCCACAAATTTTATCTTTCATCGAGATGGTGCTATTAGGTCTCCTGCGTGTAATGTGGTTTTGATTAATACATTGTGTATATATCATAAAACATAAAAGAAATCAAGTCCAAACAAAAATGAAACGTGAGTTCATATGCATTAGAAATTTGGATAAATTAATTGAAATTCATTGAAACTCAAAACCCATAAATCAAATTATACATTCTCGGGAGCATCATTTTTGGTTTTCATAAATCAAATTCATAGAAGCTGCTGGACCACAATTATTTCTCAAGTTTGTTCACACCATTTCCATCTTCATACTATGAAGCAACCCTTCAATTTTGTTGACTAAAACCAAAAAAGCAATTGTACAAAATAAAAGCTAAATCTAAACTTAAATCAGTGAAAAAAATCAAGATTGATAACCTACCCTTGATGTTGGTCAGTCGCTTGAGGCAGCCACAAACCTCTAATTAGGGCTTCAGAAACAGAGGACTACGATGGAGATCACAGTTGCATGGCGGCAACGGTCGGTCCCTTCTTCCTACCGAACCTCATCGCCACCGCTCCACTACAACACCACCGCTCATCGTCACCAATCACTCCTCCGATGCCACCCACCTGTATGTGTCTTAAAATCCAGATGTGAAGACATCTCTTTCTCAACTCTGTCGGTGAAAAGAGAAACGTGTATGTGTACAAGGAGATGTGTCCGGATGACAAAACACGAAATTAAAAATAAAACCTTATGTGAATTACTGTTCATTTCGGTTCTTTTTTCAATAAAAGAGGAATTTCTTCAATCGTAATCAAAGTTTTTCATATCATGGGCATGGCTTGAATGTAACTCATGCCCGTCAAAGCAAAGAAATCTTGGGTCATCTCAGGGAAAGGGTATAGGCGAAAATCGAGAAGCAAGATTTTCTATTTCTGGGTTTGTGAGCTTGCAAAGTTCTTTCAAGGGATCTTTTAAAAGGTTTTAAGATTGTAGAAGTTCATCGACATTTATCGGTTTAGAACTAGAAGAAGTTGGAACATGTTTCTTAGCCATGGTTTCAACAAAATAACAAAGAAAATCAGAGAAAAAGATATTGAGGAAGAAGAAATGATACCTGAATAGTCCACCGATAATGGATTATGAAGGAAGATTGATCCTTTAAAAACAAATAAAGAGAGATTATCGGGGATAGCGAGCAGTTGCAAAACCAATAAATCAATCCTATCCGATAATAATGGCAAAATTGAAATGTGTGTTCAATATGACAGTTATTCAACACTCTCAACCGCCATATTGGGGGCGATTGTTAGGGCTCAAATTCTAGCTATCATGATTATAGTATCCTTATCACGTTGGAACAAGTATCTTTAGCGTTCGAAGGATTAAGGATCCTTGATGCTTATAACTGTCGATTAACTAACATTTGTTCTCAGCGTGTTTTATGTGTTTTAAATGCAGGTAACGGTTATATGACCAAGTCTACCTGATATCTCGGTGAAGGAGGTTGTGAAATCAGCTGAAATCGTGGTCAACACCTACCAACGGCTCACGCTTAAATTTAGGAGATCCATTTAGTTTCTTTTATGTTATATAAATGGGGTATGGCTAAAGCTAATACACACAAAACACATTCTCTACTATCTCTCGACTAGATTCTCTCTGCTCACACATATTATTGTACTAGCGGCCATAGCTCTCGAGTTGTAATCTTCATTTTATCTATTATAGAATTGGTGATAGACAATTGTCATCATCCGAGGTTTTTATGGCGGCGATCTCATCTTGATCAATGGCTTTAACTCGTATAAATCCTTGTGTTAATCTTATATTACTGCATATTATTTATTAAAACGCACTACCTCACTTTACTAATTTGGTTTATCAATTTTTGATCAAAACAATTTCTGACTTTAAAATAACGTATATATTTATTTATTACTTATATCGTTCAAAACCAATCTAACCAACCGACCAACCAATAAACCAGTAAAACAACGAATCCACTATTCCATCCGATTCTAAAAACATCAGCTACACACCACTACCATCATCATTCTTACACACCACCACCACCACCATCACCACCACCAGAACCACTACTATTAAACATTGATTAGTTGACATTGAATGTATTTATTTATTATTATTATTAAGTGTTTAGAAATAATAGTAAATAGTAATAGTAATACGAAGAAAAGATCAAAGCTTCCCTCCACAACCATATCCGAACCAAATTCCCTTCTCTCTTTCTCTCTCTCTCTCTCTTCCCGCTTTTTCCTTCACTACTGCAACCAAACCAAACCCAACCAGATCTCTCTATCTCTCTCACACACACACATCACAACCCCTTCCTTCTTCTTCTTCTTCATCTTCCCGCCAATTCCATTTCTCTTCACAGATCCATCACTCTTCAAAACCCCCCCTCAATTCCACTCCAATTTCATCATCACTTGTTTAGGTTTTCATCTACCAGTCAACGATCATGCACCAAAATCACAATCAAAATCAAAATCAAAATCGTTCTTATTTAAGACGCCAGCTTCCTTTCACCTCAATGAAGCCGCCGCCCTTCGGTGACTATCATCACTTCTCCTCAACTGCACCAAATCACCAATCGGATGCCATACTCGTCAAATCTCTTGTAACTCTTCTCACTCTTACAGATCTGTATTAGCTTTGTGCTTAAATCGAGATCATGATCGTCAAAATTCTTCTTAGGTTTATATGCCTAGTTTATGTGCTATTGACTTTAACATCTTCATTTGGTTATTAATAAATACATAGACTATTACTTGAATTATTTTAAGAGCTAGCTAATTGAAGCATGCATTGTTTTCTTTGGATGTCTATTTAAATTTCTAATTTTTGAAGTGTGCATAGTAAGTGACTTAAGGAACAGAACTAACTTTCGCTCGTATGTTTAATTGTTACTGGAGTAACCAACCTCAATGAAGAACCTTTATTAGACGATCGATGTTTGTTGATTTGATGGATGTTTTTTTACAATACACTTCCATGCAACCTTTCAACAACATTTTGAATCGAGAATCGAGATCTTGATAGGTTCTAACCCAATTGTGATAATAAGCAAGGAAGAGATTGCTTAATTACAATCTGGAGAATTTGAGAGTGAAAGTTGTAGTTTTTTTAGGCAGTGGGATGAAGCCATATGTTGAGTAGTTTAGTTGAACATCAGAATATCAGAACCTAAAAGAACTTGGGTGTTAAAAACAAGCACACATGGTTTTAGTGTTTGGGTCATGTGATTGGTAGGGAGCAAAGTTGTTATAAGCGTTATAAGATCTTGTATATGTGGATTTTCTCACATCTTGGCAGGTATATAAGCTGGCAAACATGTATCAATTTTTGTGTATGAATCAAACAGTGACATCATTGCCTTTTTGGTGTATCTGCAATTCTGCATATCTAGTTACAACGATGCACTAATTGTAATTTCCATCTGTGCTTGGTTATGCGTTAAGTATTTGGCTATTTGCTGTTACAAACCTGTACTGGGCTTTCTTTGATCCTACTATCATCATTGTAAAAGCAATCACTTATAAGAATCATTATAAAAAAACATGAATCAGTTTTATCATGAAAGGTTAGATAGTAGACTGAGATTTCCGCTCAAGGAAAGACGAATCAACTGCATGCTAAAGTACTAAAGCAACATAGTTTGTACCAAAACTTAAAGGAAAAAATTTCAGTGAACAGACTAGGAGTAATTCCGACAGGAGTAGTAGGATGTTAGTGTTTTTTCTTTTGTATTTGATAATTGAGATGTTTTGGGTCTTATTGGAGATTCGGCTGTTAAGGTATTTAATCGGGTAGCAAAGCTTGTATTCTTTTATTTTATTTTGTTGAGTTAATTTGATCAGTAGCTTCTCCAAGGAAGTGATTTACTTTTTCTATTTTATAGCAGTAGATGACCGATGTTTAACTATATTGTGTGAAAACTTTCATACCGCCTTTCATAAAATTTGGTATTTCAGGTTAAAGGATCATAACTATAACAGGGAAGCTTATTGGAATTATAATCTAATCTAGTATCTTATGTGCTTAATATATCAGGCTACATATAATTTTTAAAAATCTGCTTCAGTTGCAATCTGAGTCCTGACTTTGTTGTTTGTTGATGATTGATCGTTTCATTCCCAATGCGGACATTTTTTCTCTGTTTTTATCATTTGCGAAAGTTTACCTCCCTTAAACTGTTAGTTTTTTAGGATTTTTCTACTTGTAATTATCTGTATTCTAGAGTATCTAGTAATTTACATTATAGTTCAAATATCTAATACGAAGATGCTTCATTTTAATATCCGCCTTATAAGTTGAGATGGTTAATTATTAAGTGCTTGCATCATCAATAGACACTTTCTTTTTCACAAGTCATAAAGCATGCTGTAAGCTCTAACCAAGTTCAAGTTTTTTTTGTTAGCCATTGAAGAGGAAGGGGGATCCAACGGCATTTGACGCAAAATCTAAT
Source organism: Tagetes erecta (assembly GCA_030867185.1). Classification (NCBI taxonomy): domain Eukaryota; kingdom Viridiplantae; phylum Streptophyta; class Magnoliopsida; order Asterales; family Asteraceae; genus Tagetes; species Tagetes erecta. The sequence goes on along the minus strand of CM061495.1, from coordinate 25,388,340 downwards.
GATCTGAGTCACACTCCTGGAAACACTTTAGCTGTTAGCACTCCTCTACAGACACCTGTATCTGGAAAAGTTTCTAAAGCACAAAAAGTTCCAAGAATTGGAAAGTGTAATAGGGCTGGATCTCAAACTCCTGCATCTAATGCTGGTGAGCTTTACATAGATACACTTCATTCAGACAAGTTATTCGGTGGTTGTTTCAAACAGAAAATCTGACACATCTTATGAATTTTGCAGATTCTCCATCAGGACATAACCTTACTCCTGTTGGTCCCTGTCGTTATGATAGCTCTTTAGGTAACACATAACTGCTGCAACTGTGCGTGTAATATATATGTATATAATATAATTTTCAAGGCAGAGAACTTTCATCTCTATGTATACGAGTATTTACTATGATTTGTAAAATCAGGCCTCTTAACAAAGAAGTTTATCAACCTTATCAAGCACGCAGAAGATGGTATTCTTGATCTAAATAAAGCAGCAGAAACACTAGAGGTAGTCACATCTCTGTCTTTCCATAGACTTGGTTATAACTCAGTTAACTGAACAGCTTGTATTGGTACAGGTACAAAAAAGACGGATATATGATATAACAAATGTGCTAGAAGGAATTGGTCTCATAGAGAAAAAGCTGAAGAATAGGATTCAGTGGAAGTATGACACTCTTTTTGTTATAGATTAAACCAAATTTACAACCCAAACGGTAGAACTCATCCCAAAAAACTAGTCTGACGGGAGAGGGAGCCATTTGGGTTATAAACCCCACATTAGTTGCTCATACAACCGATGTGGGACAAGTCCCATAGCTTTGCAATTGTTTCGGTCCATAACACTTTTCTTGTATTTCAAGGAAAAAAATGTAGATTGATAGTTATCATATAGTGTGTATTCTCAAACCTCTATTGTTTTAACATGCTAATTGGTGAACCAGGGGACTTGATGGATCAACAGGGGAGGTTGACGAGAATATTACTAGTTTACAGGTATGTTTTAGCAAATAAGTGTTTTTTGCATTTATGTTTGTGATTTAACTATATTTTCATATTTTTTCAATTAGATATATTCATGCCACATAAATAGTTTAAGGTAGTTAGAATTTTTTTGTAAGTCATATTTTGTTTCAATGACAGGCTGAAGTTGAAAATCTCTCAATGGAGGAGCTTAGATTAGATGAGCAGACAAGGTTATCCACTCAATATTTGTAAAGACTATAGAGATAATCGTGATGTCTGTTACGCAAACATAGCAATGCTAATACTTATATGTTTTTAAATTCCCACAGAGAAATGGAAGAGAGACTAAGGGGCTTGAGTGAAGACGATGATAATCAAAAGTAAAGTTTTCTATATATCAACCTCCTTGATCTATGCATTTCTGGTCTTTTACACTAACTATGATTTCGAAATAACTTGTCTCAAAATATCTTGGTCCTAATAAGCCAGAAATAACATTATGCAGATAATCGCATATGTAAAAGATATCTTCACATCTGTCTGTTCATATTAACACTAACCCATTTATGCATTAACTTTCTAGGTGGCTTTTTGTCACTGAAGAAGATATTAAGAGTCTACCTTGCTTCCAGGTATGTTCTATTACTTCATCCAGTGTCAATTAGAGGTGGTCAAATGGTGGGGTTTGGTAATTGTTCAGAATGGGATCAAGTCAAAACAAGTGTTTTTTGGTACTGGTAAGGTGGGTTGACCTGATACACTTTGTCCGGAATATATTTTCCTAGATGGTTGGTGGATTATATATAATTACAAAAATTGTATCTCTCTATCATCACAATATAAAGAGTTTGCATGCTTAAAGCATACCCTTTGGTTGTCTGCTTAGTCTAATTACCCATACACCCTTTATTTGGCTAACTTTTAGGTTAGCTAATGACCTGTTAGACATGGCGCATAACCAGATTCAACCTATGTTAAGCTAACGGGTCGAAGTTGCCATCTCTAGACTCACAATATTTTTATTATGTTCAGGGAGAAACCTTGATTGCAATTAAAGCCCCACATGGAACTACTCTAGAAGTTCCAGATCCAGATGAGGTAATTTGAGTGTATAAAAGTCAATGATATGGTTAATATTACGACACATATGTATAAAGCTTACATAAACTGTTCTCTATAACCACTTAGGCTGTTGACTATCCTCAAAGGAGATACAGAATAGTTTTAAGGAGCACAATGGGCCCTATAGATGTTTACCTTGTCAGGTATTTTCCCTTTTCTTTTACCTTTTACTTTTAGGTAATTATCACTTTTTTTAATCTTTTGTTTGTTTTAGTCAATTTGAAGAGAAACTTGAGGACATCAATCGTTCCGAAACAAACTCAAGCGTTCCTTCAACATCAAAGATGATCGAGAACCTGACTACAGAAACAACAATGGGGTTGGGGCAAGCATCTGAGATTGGGATGCAAAGAACAGACTTTGCTAATACATGTTCAGATGTAAATGCATCAGATGACTTTGTTAGTGGGATCATGAAGATAGTTCCAGATGTTGATGTAAGTATTTGACATCCCTTTTATTTTGTTAAAACAGCATGCTTGTGTTGTTTCAGAACACATTAAGTTAACATTGAATTCATAACAGCTCAGTTTAGCGTAATTTTCTTGTTAAACCGGTAGTCAGGTAACAATAGTTTCAAAAATAACAAACCAAATTGCTTGGGTCGATCTGACTGGCCAAACTGACCAAAAACACATAGGGTCATTTTTTGCTGAACTGTAAGAGGACTTCATTTAGATTTTGTTTAGATTGATCAGATGGTTCATAAATATATAGGTAACTGCATATTCATAACTTGCAACAAAAATACACAAGAAGTTAAACTTGGATGGTTTCAAGACATATTGCGGCTGAACCCTTAAATCCAGTTTCTCAAACTGTAACCAAGTCCCAACCCATATAGACTCCAAATTGGCCGAACAGGCTGATCTGTTTCACATTTTAAACACTCATGATGTAAGCCAATACTTGAATGACAAATTTGAGGTTACTAAGTGTCACATTGGTCTTTGCAGAGTGATGCAGACTACTGGCTTTTATCAGATGCTGATGTTAGCATCACTGACATGTGGAGGACCGAATGTATCCTTGTATTTCTACTTTTCCGTTTCTTTCTACTGTTTACCATCATTCATCTATGTGGCAAAATGGGTGGTCCAACAGGTTGCATTAGAGGTGGAAACACATGTCGGGTTTGGTTGACATATAACACATTGTCTAAATTTTTTTTCTTTTAAAAATTAACTGAGTATGCTTACCATCATTCATCTACACTCTGTTTGCCTTGACCCTTGAGCCAATAGCGAGCATTGAATGGAATGATATGAGTATGCTTCATGATGACCTTGGTATCCCTGATGTGTCGACCCCGCAACACCAAACACCAAACCCAGATACTGTGCAAGTTCATTCTGATGCAAACCCCACAGGAACAAACTGTTTGGGATGAACACAAAGGTAAAAGATTTCATAGTCTACATCACTCCTTCAGAGAACCGAATGTAAAGTAGAAATATATTTATGATAGCACTTTTCTGTTTAATAAAAGTAGGGTTTCATTGTTAGGTGGTATTTTGTAAATATTTGAGTTTCATAGCCTTCATCGAGTAGGTTTTGTATTATATGATCATATTGAAGTTTTCAGACTTGAATAATAAGGATGTCTGAATTCACACTTCTTGGATCAGCTACGTTATTGTCACGACAGTCGATCAGCAGCTTCTGATTTGTGTTCTGATTATTAGATTGTTTTGGTAGTTAAGAGTAAACAAACAAACAAACAAACAAACAAACACACATGCCCTGGCACTCATATCAAGCTAATGAGCTATTGGTTATGTTTAAGGAGGGTGAAACCTCTATATCTAAGAAAAAAATTAAACCTTCAATTTTTATGTTGTCATAAAAATTGTTCTTTTTCGTTCTTTTAATGTATTACAACTTCATATAACAATTTAAATTCTATTGACACATCTGAACAACATCTAAGCTTGCAAGCAGATGTATTTATACATAGGCAACTACAAACATACCCGAATGATTGTTGCACAATGAGACCAACTAGTTATCTTTATCGACTTTTTTACCTATCCAACTAGCAACAATCGGGGTGAGGGCTACCGTAGGAGGAAATCTTATGGGTGACGCGGCTTTATGTGCTGCATATGCCAACGCAAAAGTGCCCACTTTCTCTCCAGTTTCATTAGCTGAAATTCCCACCTACATGCCAATACATGCATACAAATCGCAAAAATTAGCAATATATAACAAAACAAAACAAGATGGTTGTTGGATTGGGTTGACCTGCTAGCATTGACTTTTTTTTTAAACTTATATATAAATATCTAATAAATCGTGATTATTAATCAATATAAAGTACGGTTACCAATCAAAAAACTGTTGCTAACAATTTGGTTTATTGAGCATTTTAGGGTGTTTAAGTGCTTTTTGTCAAAAATGTTTATTTACTTATGATTAGGGGTGTACATGGTTCGGTTTCAAACCGCGAAACCGCCCAAACCGTTCAACGGTTTGGTTTCACGGTCGGTTTATGTTTACACAAAAAACCGTTCGTAAAAAACCGGACCGTTATGAACGGTTTGGTTTACGGTTTATACCAAAAACCATTTGTAAAAAACCGGACCGGACCGTACGTGCAGATGTGTGAGTGTGTCTATATATATATTAGATCTCATATATGATTTCTTGTAAGTAATTAAGTATTAAAACATGTATTAGTTTGTTGGTGCTAAAATATGTCATAACTAGCATATCAATCATATATATAATATCATTATATCTATCATTATAATGATAAGTATATATCATTATATTGTTACAACACATGTAATCTTGCAATATATAGATATATAACGAATTTTCAATACCGCTACTTTGAAAGTTTATAAGATTTTGACAAGATTTTAGGATGTTTTTTAGAGATGTTAAACTTGGATTATAAAGCTCAAACCGGCAAACCGCGAAACCAAACCGGACCAAACCGCTCGTATGGTTCGGTTTAGGTTTGGTTTTTTACCATAAACGGTTCGGTTTTGGTTTTTAATGGCAAAAAACCGCAAGTAACGGTTTGGTTACGGTTTTATCCAAACACAGTAAAAACCGGACCGCTACACCCCTACTTATGATTTAAAAAAAATGTTGTGATTAGCTTTTGTGGTGGAAAAGCCAATAAGTTATTTTCTTTAAAATGTCTGATTTAACTTATTCATGTAATAAATGTATTGTAAAGTACATTGGTAAATTTATATTCAAAAAGCCAAGTTTTTATGGCTTTTCAAAAACAACTTTTCAAGTCATTTAAAAAAAAGTAAAAATAAAAGTGTTTTTGGTATTGTGAAACACTTTTTTAACTTATTGACTTATTGAAAAAGCCAATAAGTCAATACGCAGTTTTCAATTTTTAGAGGCTGTTTGGCAAAATCTGAATCATTAAGTGTTGAATAGTTAAAAACTCTGAATTATTAAAAGACTCTATCAATGAGAGGGATTGTGAGGTAGAAATGCAGATGAGAGTAAAGTTGGTATATGTTTCATTCAGTTCCATTCAGCATCTCTCTGTCTCTTAACTATTCAGCACTTAACTAATCAATTCAGAGGCTCTTTTTTTTATGAAACAAACGCTCTAAATGTTGAATCTGAATGATTAAGCACTGAACTAAACCCTTAAAAGGTGAAACAGACAACCCCTTAATCCCAAACACATCTTAATCATTATAAACCAAAATCAAACATTTAAAAATCAAAAGGAGATAAAAGTTTTGGCATACTAGACACTATGTAACATATTAATTTACATGTAAAGCTAAGTTTGAGTGAAAATAAAGTGTAGTAAGGAGTTAGTAGAAATAAGTAACCAATGATCTCTTACGCTATGTTCCCGAGTTCATTTGTAACATCCCACATCGGTTGGGAGGGAGAACAAAACCCGCCTTATAAGGGTGTGGAAACCTTCCCTACCGTGACGCGTTTTAAAACCATGAGGGGCAGCACCTGAGGGCGTTTCGACCGCCAAAGCGGACAATATCATGGTGCGGTTTCGCTGGGCTGTTACAGATGGTATCAGAGCTAGGGACCGGACCGATGTGCCAGCGGGGACGCTGGCCTCCTTAAGGGGGGTGGAATGTAACATCCCACATCGGTTGGGAGGGAGAACAAAACCCGCCTTATAAGGGGGTGGAAACCTTCCCTACCATGACGCGTTTTAAAACCGTGAGGGGCGGCACCTGAGGGCGTTTCGACCGCCAAAGCGGACAATATCATGGTGCGGTTTCACTGGGTTGTTACATCATTTAACGAGAGAAAAGAAAGGAAAAAAAATCCTTTCTCTTCTTTTCTTTTCTCTTCTTCTCGTCTCTTTCTTTCCTTCCATTTCCTTCCAATTTGGAAGGAAACGTTTTCCTTCCTTTTTCTTCTTGTTTTCCTTCCATTTCCTTCCATTTTTTTCCTTTAATGAAACTCGGGAACACACATTCCCTTCATTTCTTTTCCTTTCTTTCTTTTAATAAAACTCGGGAACACATGTATAATTATTCTTTCCTTGCATTTCCTTTCTTTTTCTTCCTAAAGTAAGCTCGGGAACACAACGTTAGTCTAATAGTTAAAAACTTAAGAAGAATGTGAGCCTGGTAGTTTAAACGAAGGTGAGAGATTTTCTCTTTTAAGGTTCCGGGTTCTAGTCGTCTAGACATTGACATAATTAATGTAAATAAATTATACAAAACTCTAAAAAGATATGTAAAAATGAGTTGTTATTATAGGAAAATAGAGCACCTTTTGCAACAATGCTTGAACATCAACACCAGCAGTGATGAGGGCATAGCACAGAGAAAATGAGATGATTGAGAGTGTAATAGAGGTTGCTAGATATGCTCCCCCATATTTAGTCAACAGTTCCTTGGCCTGATCCCCTTTTGATTTCATCTTCATATCGCCATCTTCTTCCTCTTCATCATTTGAGCTAAATATCTACATACAATTTCTCAAAATCAAAATCACAATATCGATCTACATACATGAGAAGAGAATAGAAGATAATATTATTATACCTTCCAAAGGCCAACTTCAAGGCCGTACTTCTTAGTTATCTCATCTGCTGAAGAAGTAGTTTTCTCTTGTGTGTCTTCTTTGATAGCCTTGATCTTCACAAGACTTGTTCTTCTTGTTTTTGGTGTAGTGATTGAAGAGGAGAAATTGGTGAATAGTGCTGCTGCTTTGACATTGGATGTGTTGTTGGTGATGCAGACAGAAGCTGCTACGCAAGGTATCGCTGCCATCGCCATAACCCCAACCCCAGCTCAAACTAACCACACAAATAAATAATCTCTTCTCCCTCTCTCTTTTTTTAAGTAAAAAAACCAATAGTTAAACTCGATATTATCTATTTTTGTTTTTTCAAAGTTAGATTTTAATATTTCAATTTTCATCTCTTGGCTAGAAAAAATTTTAATCGAGAAAATTTTTGATACGGATCTCAAGTTTTAAATATAATTTTTTAAAGAGTTATAGTTAAAAAATAATTAACGACGTTAAGTATTTTTCAAATTTGAAGTTAATGTTTTAGGGCTTTTGATCGGGAGGAGGATACGAATCATTTGATGTAAAAGTTACCTCGAACGGATGCTCCAAATGAAGAAACGGTGCTTCACTTGATGTAACATTAAAAGTATCGTCAAACCGTTTAATCGTTTGGAGCATCGTTACGGGTTAAATTTTACATTAATCAATTCGTATCCTACTTCTGATCAAAAGCCATAAAAGATTAGTTTCAAATTCGAAAAAAACTTAACGACGTGAAGTATTTTTTAATTGTAACTCTTTAAAAAAAATATGTTTGAAAGCTGGGATCTCTGGAAGAATTTTCTCAGTTGAGATTTTTACAGACCAACATGTGAAAGTTGAGATTTTTAAAATTCAATTTTCTTTTTTTAGGTATATTAGTTTTCAATGGTTCCAAACTATTACCTTTTGATTTATAACTGTTTTAAGTATCGAATTGGCTAGTAACGATTCTTATTTTTATCACTTTGGCAACCAATAGGCCGTCGTTAAAAAAATTTAACGACGTTAAGTTTTTTTCGAATTCAAGACCGATATTTTAGGGGTTTTGATCGGAAGGAGAGTGCGAGTCGTTTGATGTAAAAGTTACATAAAAATGGTGCTCCGAACGATGAAACGATGGTTCAATATGATGTTTAAACCTAACGGTGCTTCAATTGGATGTAAAATTTTGTTGTTCGGAGCGCCGTTTCGAGAAAAGTTTTACATCAATCGACTCGTATTCTCCTTTCGATCAAAATCCCTAAAACATCGGTCTTGACTTTGAAAAAAAACTTAAGCCATTAAAAAAAATTAACGACGGCATGTTGGTTGTCAAAGGTGATAAAAGTTGAGACTGTTATCAGCCAATTCGATAGTTTTAAGTGAAGGAGAGAGAAAATATGTGGGTGGAGGAGAGTGAAACAGTAAATTTAAGAAAACATATATGGGTGGAAGAGAGAGAAACCCTAAAATATAATGATTAAGATATAAAAAGTATTATTTAATCCAAAAAAAAGAGGAAATACAGTACAAATGTGTGTGTTTTAGTGGAATTTGAAAGATATGAAAAAGGATTCCTCTGTAAATGTTCTAAATTATTTTATCGATACAATTCATATTGATATATGTTAGTTTATTAATCTGTACGACTCGTATTAATCCATGCTAGTTTTATAGACCAAGACTAATGTTAACACAAAATGAGTTTAAGAGCAACTAGTTATGGTCCCTGCGCTTCGCGACGGGGCCGTATTGTTTACTTATTAACCTCCAAAACCATCTAGCTACACGCCACACTCAACGATCAAGCAACCAACAGTGATAATCGCATTTCAAAAGCATAAAGAAAAGCAAACCGTAACACCAAAAAACGCCAAAAAGAAGCATGAAACTGAAATAGCGAAACCAGGTAATCGAAACTCATCACAAATTAGTTGGAAAAAATCTTTTTAGGCTCAGAGTAATAAAAATGTCTTGGCTGCTAGGTGAGTTGCAAGGAAATAACCTGCCATCTACACCAGCCACGCCATCTACAATGCTATTTTGTAGATAGCAGTACCTCATCACAGCCCATATTCGTAAATATACCGGCAATTAACACGGCTAAGGCGATTGAAAGGTCAGTAAACAACAACCGACGCGTACATCCATTCATAGTGAACGTGACTGTATGACTCCGGCTAGATCCAACAGATAACAACAATACCGCTGGATCTAGACCGCTGGATCTAGCACAAACAATAACAATCAAAACCCACATACCACATGCAACACATGCGGTAGTACATAACGCAATAAAAGCAGTATAACACTGTTGACAGTAATTCAACTGAAAGACACCCAAATCCAAGGATAGCAACCATCGTCGGCTAGAACAGCCGAAACCAAAGACATGCAAAAGCAAGACCACCATTAACAACCCATGGCGGTTGTAAAGACAACCGAAGGTGAACGATCAACTAATCAAAACCCAAAAACCCAGAAGAAGCACCATATAGTCAAACCCCAACTGAAAGCCACCCAAACCCAAGGACCGACAACCATCGTCGGCCTCAACAGCCGGAACCAAAGACATGCAAAGACAAGTCTAATGGTCGCACAGATCCTTGGATCTGCAGCCATCGACGGCTAAAAACATAGAAACAGAGCCATGACCACCATCGAGATCTACCAACGGTGGTTAACACAGTCGGAACATAGATCAGCGAATCAAAACCCAATAACCCACCACCGTCGTCATCGAACAACAATCAGAAACAACCAAGTCATCATCGACCAACAACCACAAACAACCAACAACGCCAGCGTCAGGAACAACCACCAACGCCGAAAACCAGAAGGAGAGAGATAACGGTGATCTTTAGAGATAGAGAGAGTTCAGTGGTGATGTTTAGAGAGAGAGAGAGTTCAGCGTGAGATGTGTGAAGAAAGAGGTAAAAACGTTTTTATATACCCAAAACACCACGCAACAAAATGAGTACCACACGCAACAAATATGGTACCTAAAGCAATGAAAGTCGTATGTCACGCAAACAAAGTAGTACGCCACTGTAGACGTCATTTCTAAATGTAGATTTATAAATTCTAAAAAGTTCATCATTTAATTAATTTCTCTAAATTTATAAATGAGTAAATGATCTCTCAGTTTACATTTAACTATGTCATTCACTTAAATATCACAAACTATAAAAAGTATTTATATGCACACTAAATAATTATAATATTATTTTAATTTTAAGATTTTCAACTAGAATTAGGCCAAAGTGAATTGGATATTAGTAAGTTTTTCTCCTTTTTGTTTTCTTTGTTTCTAAATTATTAGAATTATAATTTTAAATAGCTTTTAATATATTAAAACATTAAAACCGTTATTTTTAATATGGTTTAAAAAACAGTTATCACTCTTCGAATTCATTACAAACTATTTGAAAGACATCAATCAAAATTTTAAAACAAATCGAACATAGTTAAAGTATCATATTAGCATGTTTTTTCTACAACAAATCGTGTCAAGCTTTCAGCCCATGTAATACAAGAGTAACTAACCTAGTATATTAATATATATTGTTAAAGAGGTGATGACAATGTGTTCACTGTTCAGGGCCGGTCCTGCGTATAAAAGTTTAAAAACTATAAAACCTATACCACTAATATAGATCAATATAGATCGTATACATCTTGTATTGTTTTTTAACGGCAAATAATGACCTGTTTTGGAGGATTGATGTTAACTTAATCAGGCTCATCTATCCATTTTTTAGTCGGGACCGCATCCCCAACTTTCATAGGAGGAAACTAACATTTAGTGAAAAAACCTTCTGACTCAACCTATAACCTTTTATTTTATTTTATTTTTTGTCATAGGTGGGACTTAAACCTAAGACTTTCTTTATTTTTTAGATCTTGGTTACTTTACCTTAACCACTTAAGCTAACTCGTATTGATGAATAAGGGTTATATACATGTCTCGCATTGATCGGTAATATTGATCGATATGAACCGTATGATTTACAATTTTAATTGACTTGACACTATTTAGCTTTGCTATGTTTGACTTAATCCATAGTATTTCGACCGATACGAATTATTAAAAAACCTTTCCCATCAATGTTTTTAAACCGGCCGGTCCGACCGGTCGGACCGCGGTCGGATCGCGTTTTTTGAGAATCACGGTTCGATAGGTCACGGTCTGATAGGTGTTTGTGAACCGCTCGAACCGTTATCGAACCGCTCGAACCGGACCGTTATGAACCGCTATCGAACCGTTTTTTCTTGTATTTTATGTTTATATCTATAATTTTTTGTGTTTTAGGTGATGAAACTTAATATGTTGATGTTCTGAGTGATGAAGATGATGAATTAATTTTACTTAATGATGAAAAATTAGATACGTGACGTGACATTTGAACTTAGAACTTATGATGATGATGATTTGGTTTTATTTTGGTGTTAAAATTTGTTTAAATTGTAACTTTTTTGTGGTTCTTGGTGTTAAAATCTGTTTGATTTATGACTTTTGTGTTATAACTTAATATTATTGAACTTAGGTTGTGTTTAAATTAGAATTCTTATGGTATTATTTTGATAAATGTATATTTCGTCAAACCCCGGTCCAACCACGGTCCGACTCCGGTCCGACCGGTCCGACCAATAAAATTAAAATTACTGTTCGATGTCCGGTCCAGTTTTCAAAACATTGTTTCCCATAACACGTCAGGTGTTCATTTCACAACACCTCAGAAGAGAGTTCCACGTTTTCTTACAAAAAGCAAAAGACAATAATTGGGTGACATTCTATTTCGTGGCCGAAATACGTACGCAAATATATTATTATATCTTTTTTTTAAATTTATTTAAGAAAGGTTTTATGGATACAATTTCAATCTCTGATTTATTAATTTAACGAGTCATAGTCGTTGGCTCGTACGTTACGTGAGTATTTTTATATATCTAGCTAGTCTTTAATGTTTGGTTTTATGTTTGTTGAACGTAGATTTTGACAGTCACATGAAGTGCTATCTAAAATCAATATAATACAAAATGATTACATGAGTTTTCTATATATATCATTCAACTTGCACATCCATTGACGTTGTCTACCCACGACACCACAACAACACTAACTATCGCCGTCGCCAACAACCATTTATCTACCAGACCAAACCGCCACCACCATCGAACCACTCCCCCATCATCGCTAAGCGACCCATCGGAATTTGTTTTTTTCTGTCTCTCTCTTTCTTCTCTTCTCCTTTTATCACAAACAATATTACAAATATCCGTTGATTATACAAATAACAATTCTTTAAAAGGGACTAATATTATAAACTTATAAAGATATTATAACAAAAATCTAAAATAAAAAAGTCAACTATATATGAAATTTCACTAAAATTCTATGGTTTATCAATTAAAAGTGGAATAAGAACAAAACTTTAAAATGACTATAAATACATTATTGTTATTACAATGACTACTTAAACTTTTTTAACCGGCTATGGAGTTTAGAAGATTTTTATGTGGTGAAAAAAATTCATATAAAAATAAAAGGCCGCGAGCAATTTTTTAAGCCATCGAATCATTTTAAATTATTAGGTTTAAAATTAACACTACAAACAGAAAAACGTGTGTAGGACGACCCCGGACTGATTAATATCTTTTCCCATGAATTTCAACTATCATGTTATGTTTGTATTAATGTTAATGGTATTAGTTAGGGATGACCCCTGAGCCCGTGATCGTTTAGGCTCGAGCTCGACTCGTTTTAATTTAACTGAGCTTGAGCTTGACTTGGCTCATTTCGACCTTTATTTCCAAAGCTCGAGTTCGACTCGTTAGAAACTTTACAAGCTCGAGCTTGGCTTGCGCTAGGCTCGTTTGTTATTTAAATATTATATTGGTAAATATTTATTTTTAATTTTCCACATATTTATAATTATTCATTTTATATATGTCAAAATGTATGTTATTTAATCATTTTTTTCATAATTTTATAAATATTTTTTGTTATATGAATATATAGTTAATAAAATAAAAATAAATAAATAAAAAGTTTTTAGGGCTCACGAGCCTACTTGGGTACAAGCTCGATATGTGAAGCTCGGGCTCGAGCTCAATAACTTAAAGGGGTTTTAAGCTTTGGCTCGGCTTGAGATCGATAAAGCTCGGCTCGTTTCAAGCTTTTTATGAGTCCGATCTCAAGTAGCTCGCGAGCAGCTCGGCTCATTTCGAGCTTTTTATCAATCAATCTCGAGTAGCTCACGCGCAAATTTGCACGTTTACGCTAGGAGTGGCCATAATTTGTTTGAGCCCGAAAAAACCCGGAACCCGACCCGAAAATATACATGAACCCGGATCGATATGTTTTTACATGTTTGGGCTTCGGGCCCTATTTTTCTAGTAATTCCGGGTTCGGGCTAGGCCCGGGCCCAAGACCATAAACCATATAAAAAAAGCCTGGAATTAGATCAATTTACAACTTGCTAATAGCAATCGACCGAGTAGGCGAGTATACGATTAGACTTAAAACCAGAGTTTCAGAACAAGATTACTTTTTTATTTATCATTAAGGCCTTTTAGTAAAGGGTCTAGAAGATACTTACTTAAAGATCCATTTGAAATGAACTCATAAACCAGGCAGTGCGATGGAGGGCAATTGGAGGAGGTTCGCCGGTGCTTTCCGACAAGAGAGGTGGCCGGAGGTGGTAGTTATGTCGGCAAGTGGTGGGAGGTGCTATGTGAAAAACTCTGTTAAGCAAATGTCATTTTCTGATTTGCATTCAATTCACAGGTAACATGTATTGGGTTTTTTACTTTTTTACAAACCATGTTTTAAAATATTGGGCCAGGTAATGGGCTTTATTTTTAGTAAAAAGCGGGTTTTGGGCCAGGCCAGGTTTAGGGCGGGTCGGGCCGGGTTTCAAGGTTTACCCACTCCTAGTTTATGCCCCTAGTATTAAGTCTTTTTATTGAGAACTAGTTGTCTCAGTCTTGTATTCTGTAAGCGAAGAATTCCCTCATTGAGAATTTGTATTTTAATTTTATCTAAGGTACTTGTGTGTATATCTATCTCAACATCTCTATGAGGAATATCTACTCGGTAACCATCTTCACCATAAGGAAATAACAATGGCTACTAAAGAGGGAGATACGATGTATGCAATTCGCTTATTCTCGGCAGAGTGCGTGACTGAGTTTTGACAATTATGACTTTTTTCTCTACAGAATCTCAAATGTCCCTGACAATTAAAGCAACAACATTCGAAGTAGTTGGTAGGTTATATGTCTGATCATCTTTCTCTCTTTTCCTAATTAGACGTAGCTTAAGATCAACACGGGGATTTTCATCAAAACAATCTCTTGTCATCCTGAATTTCTTAACCAATGTATTTTCAGAGTCTATCATATCCTTCAAATCTTTAATAAGCTTTAACTCAAGGCTTTCTGATTTGGAAGCTGACTTTGTTGTTGATCCACTATAAACAATCATATGAAATGTATAAATAATTGTAAATGTCAATACTAAACAAAGTTATATAATTTATAAATATAAGAGATTGTTAAGAATGTGAATACCTACCTAATAGCATTCTTTTTGGTATCATATATATAGAGTTGTGAGAACTTTGATTTTGATCCATTTGAAGGTAAAAGACTTCTCATGCAATAGTAATTTTGTCCGCTCAATCTAAATATGTATGGACCATTACCACAGTTTATTAATTTGTTAGTCTTGTCACCCATTGACGCGAATGAAAATGTGGAGTTTATTTTGCGATTATTAGTTTTGAAGTAGTTACTCTTTGAATTTTAAGATCGAAACACGTCAGCATAATTTGTTGGTGGTGGTTTATATTTTGGAAGTTGTACCTTGGCATACCCACAACATAATGCATAAGTTGATTCATATTCTGGTTTGGCTGATTTTACGATTTCATTTCCCCATAATTTTGTGAAGCACATATTCAAAATGACACTCCGGTCTCCATGATCCAAGTATTCTATGTCAATAGTTTATGTGTTAGTATACATCTGTATATGTATTGAGTTTATTAAGTGCATGTTTTTTTAACTTTTAAAGTAAAAGAAACCATAATTGGCATACATACCTTTTAATAATCCAGCATACATGTTTATAGCATGTTGTTTGCTGTGTAAGCTTTGTGATCTTTTGTAATGTATAAGTGTATAACTTGTCTTTTGTATTTACGACACTCTCTAGCGTAATCTTTGTAGTTGAATGTATTTTGCATTGAAAAGAACAAAAGTGTAACTATATTGCGAACTATTATTAATTTTGTAGATTTAGCATTGTAAACATCATCCTGTGCGGTCATTCATATGTCATATATTTAAACATACATCATTCGTTTGTTGTTTAAAATATTTTTGCGACAATGTGATTTTCACTTTAATCATGGTTTTGAAGTTCCAACGTAAAAGAAAGTGTAATTGGCACCTGTACTGTTTCATAAACCAGCATGCATGTTGATAACATGTTACTTTTTTATTTATTCGTTGTGATTTATGGTAACATACAACTTGAATTCTGTATTTACGCCGCTCTCAGCGTAATATTGTTGAATATATTTTCCACCGCAAAAAAGTAAAGTGTTACACCTACGATTTTTAACCCACTAAAACATATACATAAAGCTAAATTACTTGCATTATATAAACATGATTTGTTTCATGTAGTGGAAATTCAAATGCGTACCCAGAAATTTTTTTCACGGGGGTCGGAAAGAAATCGTTTAAGTATTGATGTATAATATTTTCCAACCCGGTTTGACTTCGTTCGGATTGAATCGGGTTGGGTCAAATTAGAAAATGACAAAAAAACTTAACAAGACTTATATTTTTTGGAATATTTTTAAGTGTTTTATGGTTTATATGTTAAAGTATCCAAAACCATGCTTAAACATGAGTTTAAGGTACAAAATAGTCAATAAAATAACTGAGGGGTCAAAATTGAAATTTTTTCCATTCCCTCCATGATATTCAAAATTTAAAAATTTTCAATTTCCCTTCACTTAACTAACTTCTTTAATGTCACTCTAATTTTTATCTTTAAATACTAACCAAAATCTCTAAAATCTCTTTCACCAATCTAAATTATCTTTTAAACTCTCTAAATCTATCTAAGAACTCCATATTTTTGCAACAAATTTTCAATAATAACTTTTGAGTTTTTTATTCTTTCTCTCATTTTTTTCACTTTTTGGACATTATTTTTCTTCCTAAGTACTTGAAAACATCCTCTTGGAATTTACCATATATTTACCAAGGTAAATAAAGTTTGCTAAATCACCATTTTGAGGTTTGAGTTACATATTTTTTAAGCCACTAATTAATTTACAAATAAGAAGTGAATGAAACCAAACCATTTTTCCAAACAAGACTATCTTGGGAGACTTCTGTTATGATATAAAAATTGTGATGTTGAGAACCTTAGTTCTACAACTAAACTTTCCATCATTCCTCACTTCTCACTTGTATTATTTATGTATTCCTTTATTGTACTCATGACCAACCGAATCATCAATTATATTGATAGTTTTGTGCAATGGCCAAACACTTAAGGTTATAATACCTCAATGCTTGACTATACATGACAATATATATATACTAGTAAGGACCCGCGCGATGCAGCGGGGACGGTTTTTTCGGTCGTACTTGTTTCTGGGTGTTTTGTTGATTTCGTGGTTTCTTTTATTTAAGTGTATTATCATGGTGGTGGACTAAACTAACTAATAATTCAATACGAAAACCAGAGATTATGATGATATTCTACTAACCATGAGTGAACTATGAAAATATCTAAACTTTACCATAGCAGGAGAAAATAAATAATCCGGTCTGAAATGCTTTCATATAGATGAGCCGTAAATTAGTCGTACTTATCACATCTCTTTGATAACATCCATATTGCCCCACCATCATTTATCATCTGGAAGGAAACCAGATTTCAAAACCTCTCTAGTAGCTACTCGCGCGATGCAGCCAGGACGTTGTTGTTGGGTGAAATTAGTTTCTGGGTGTTTCGTTAATTTCGTATTTTTTTTACTAAAGTGTATTATGTTTGTTTATCTAAAACATTTTAGGTTAATATCATCATACTGTTGGACCTAGGTGATGAGCGTTATACATGTCAAGTAACTAATAATAATGAGTTAATACGAAAAGATATAAATATTAACGTAACAACTGAAAATAAATGCTCCGACTTCACAAGATTAACATGACCCTTCAATCAAATAAATATATGCGCAATCAGAGAACAATGGTAGCAAGGATACATGCAAAGATACAACAACCTATCCCTGCCATTGTACTCAGAATCTCATCAATGATTTGAGGAATATTAGGAACAACATCAATATGACTCGAGGGCTTGGGATTTCTAAATCTGGAAAAGAAGTTGTATGTTGAAGAACAACCATCTTCCTCCTGAGATCCCAAGTAGCATGAATTAACCAGATAAAAAATATTAGACTGAAAAAATATAAAATTAAAGAATACCATATTAGCATTTTTATTGACATAAATACACAAATCATGTAATTTGTATAAGCTTGCATATATTATAAATCAATGGAAATATGCAATTGCAGAGTTGATGAATGCAAAAGTTAGCTCTATAGTTAACGAATGTAGAAACATTATTACGCATATCAGTCATGGTTTTGAATTATAACATCTAGCCTGTAATCTTGGATGGTAGCTTTAAACACATTTCTATCAAAATTGTGAAAGATGTTCGAAACATTACTGGAAAACAAAAAAAGCTTTTAATAAATTAGGAAGTTGAAGCATGCAATAGACGATATATCTCGTCCATATTATTTATAGGCTATGATATATCCCATTCATAATATTTATACAGTATCACTGAATTTTTCATGTTACTAAAAAGATATTGGTTCAAAATCATAAGGTAGGAATCATCCATAACTCAAGACTAACTACCATGCATCAAAACAATGTATTATGCCTCTAAAACAAAAACACATGTGAAGATTCAGTCGCAACAATCCCAAAAATTGGAATGAGTTAGAACACATTCAAATGTTAATAAGTAAACCAAACCAATAGGCTCTAATTTGCTAGACAGAAAACAAATGCATCAATCCAAAACAAAAATCAATCATAATATATATCTTCTATAGCCTTCAATAAACATGATGATGTTACATGAATTTAACAACCAAGTTAAATCTAAATGATACAACCCAAGCATGTATAGTTAGGGGGAATTCAAATTTACCT
Source organism: Tagetes erecta (assembly GCA_030867185.1). Classification (NCBI taxonomy): domain Eukaryota; kingdom Viridiplantae; phylum Streptophyta; class Magnoliopsida; order Asterales; family Asteraceae; genus Tagetes; species Tagetes erecta. The sequence continues at coordinate 25,369,999 of CM061495.1, read as the reverse complement.
CCAAAAGATGGAAAAAAGGTTGCCATTTTTAAATCAAACTCAATGAACACCAAATTGATAATCTAAAATCAAACGAAATGCATGTAATGTAATTGGAAAACTTAAAGGTTTTATTATTGTAATACTTGGTAATAGAAGGGACGTGAAGATGTAATTAAGTAGGTATAAGGAAGTAGCTTTGACTGATAATCGCCCCTGATACTGTATTTTCTTTTGTTGAATCCATTTTTGATATGTTCATTTCCTTATGTGCGAGCTCGATACCACACCTCACAGTCGAATCCTGAAAGACAGACGATAAAAAAAATAAAAAAAATGTGAATTTAAATGAATAACTTTTTTGAATTCCTTTATTGTTGTACTTCAAAATGTACACTTTTAAATAAAGGGGTTGAAAGGGTCATTTGGGTTTCATGTTTTTAGTTTTGTTATTGTTTAATATTTTAATTTATATTTATTAGATTCTTTGAGGCACATCAAATGTTGTACATTGTGCATGAATGAGGTCTACATTAATAAATCATGTAATCTGTAAATGTATTGTAATATATAGACTTTTGCACTAACGCATTAGTTACCTGTACATTTTATGTTGGTCCATCTTGATCGATATTTCAGTGCTATAATGGTTTGTAACAAACAAAACACACTTCGATTAAGAGAAACAAAAGTCCAATATAACCCACAACACAATAACAAGATCTAAACCACACAACAAGAGGTAAATACGCTACAAAGATAGATAATATATGCTCCTAGCACCTCCTGGTTACACACACACGATATAAGAGTTTGGATAAGATTTTTGCCAAAGTTTTCCTTGCCATGAGATAAGGTTACAATATATATCAGCTGTAGGTTCGCTGATAGATTCGCTGACAGCGAATCTATCTAATGAACCATATAGCTTCGCCAGGCACAATTAGGTTCGCCCCATCGACAAAACAGAACAATACACAGAAACTATTCTATGCTACGGGCGAATCTATAGATTCGCCCGTAGGTTCGCTAATACCAAAAACTATATAAAATATATAACAAAAGATATAACACCGACATGCCGGTGAGTCCAACCTACACATGACTATCAATACTCCCCCTAGATTGGACCTCACCTGGGGAAGTCTTCTGTTTCAGCTCCATCTTTTTCGGCTTCAAAATTGCTCGATAAAAGCTCCTGCCCTCGATTTGATACCGGCCAAAGGATTAGTCACGTCTTCGGATCCGGCCTTTTCTTCTTCACTAAGAACCAAAAGTGACTCAACAAATTCTGCTTCGGTGACATCTGTATCAGGCAAAATAGTAGCAGTAGTCTCCGCCTGTACTTCTTCAGTCTGTTCCTCACCGAGCACATTCTCTTCAACCTCTGCTGGCTTCTCTAACCTTTTCACGATTGACTGATCTAACTGTTTAGACAAATCATCCATTTCCATGTTCAGATCATCAGTCATTCTCAGCTTCTCATTGATCTTCCTCAACTCAGCACGTACACCTCGGGCTTTATTGGCAACTTTCACGAACAAGTTGGCTTCAGTTCTCGTATCATCTCCTGCCCCGTGCTTGATCTCATTCTCACATAAAATCTTCAAATCCTCGTCACAAAAGGAGAAGATCTCCATAGGGTCAAACAATCGGATTTCTGGACGATCTTCCTTATCAGCTTTTGGTACCCAAATTCCGTGAAGTTATCTTATGAAGCCCTTCTAATCGCAACCTCAAATGCACTTGCGTTTACATACCTGGAGGAATTAAAACGATTCAATTTGTAATGAAAAGCCTTAAGCGAGATTCGAACTTGAACATTTTGAAACAAACCGGTTACAGTGCAAGCGAATGTGTTAAATGAATTCGCAGAAAACATATATATACAGCCCTAGGTTCGCAGAAATACAACGGGATGAATCTCAGGTTCGCTCGGAACATTAGGTCAAAAGAAAGTAGAAAAGACTTAAACCAGGTCCGAGCGAACATGTAGATTCGCAGCAAGTTCGTTGGATTGAAGAATTTAAAATATTTTTGGTTTTTGATAATTTTGAATTCCTTTGAGAATCCTTGAAACGCCCCACAATTTCAACGCTAAAAAAAACATTAACCTAAATAATAATAACAAATAAATAAAGTGAAAGAAAAAGCTAGAAATTAAAACTAAAGAAGGATATATATATTTTTCATAACGTTTTTCGAGCAGAATCCGGAAAATCATAGATTGGCGGGATTGCAGATATGTTTGTCCATTTAAACCCATGCCTTAGTCCTTTCAACAAGAGATCAGCAGCTTCTTTTATCATGTTTTTGGTTTGATTGAAGAAACACAGACAACTCGGTCCCCACAGACATCTAGGTAAAAGGAACAAGTTCTGTCATCAGGATATATCTGAGCAATATGATTGACTTTGCTTGAATTTCGAGGATAAAATTTTTAATATTGATCGATGCATTAGCTTCTTTTGACACTTGTGCAATTTTTGCATCTTTTTGTGATTGGAGCTTGTCAGCAATTGATTCTTTTGAACACAATGCGACTTATTATTTGGGAAACTCAAATAGTTCAGAGCTCCAGGTCTATACCGACGTATAACAGAGGAGATAAACATTTGAGCATGCTCGGTGAATCTTCAGGTCAATACTTCCGTATAGCAGAGAAGATCCACCAACTCCAGGTCAATACTTCCGTATAGCAGAGGAGTTAAACACTTTTGACTCAATACTTTCTGAGGAGTTAACAAGTAACTCACTCAGAGGTTTTTCCGAAGAGCATCACTAGCAGCCTTTTTATTTGTTTTGCAAACTAGAAACTCAATTCGGGGATATGGTGAGGGTGATTTGGGATGTTTAGGGAAATCAAGGCAAAGATTTGACGCTCTCAACCCATTTTTGACAGAACCCGTATCTTTGTGCAATCCAAACATGTCAAGGGGATAATCCTTGTTGCCTAGTTCTTGAACATTATGTTTAGCTGCACAATCACTGTTTACTTTGTTTTCGGGCTGAGCCTATCTAGCATATCCCGAACACAATGCTTCTGACTTCCTTCAACGTCTCTTCAACATCAATCAAAACGGAGATCCTGAAATAGCAAAATTTGAAAAACTATAAGTAGTTAATCTATTATATCAAATTTTTATATTATAGCTATCTAATAAGAAATTTTTGTTTTTCAGATTTTCTTAATATATATATACAGAATAAAAGAGAAAATAAGAGGAAATAAAATAAAGTAAAGGAGCAAAGAAATGAGTGACCCACGGATTTTCAAAGAGGAAAATGAAATAGTTATTTACATATTTACAAAATGAAAGACAAATTAGCCTTTTGAAATCGGGACCCAAGCCTTAGTGTACTTAGGTCTTTGAACAGTTGATGATTTATTGAAAAAATTATTTACAAAAGTATTCAATCTCTTTCCAAAAGATTTATGCTTTGAACTTTTTTCAACAATCACAGGACAATGTTTGACAGTATGATCAATATTTCCACACTGAAAGCAATGAGATTTTAAACTTCTTTTAGAACATTTAGCAGTCTCTTCATTACTATCAGATGTTTGTGAGTTACAATCACTGCAAGAGTCGTAAGACTCTTTTGACTTATCTGTTGTGACTTTTACCTTGGAGGGTGCATATTTAAATTTATCAGAGTGATTTATGGATGAAAAAGATGATTTTTTGTCTTTCGGTTTTGAAATTCTTATTGGTGTGAAAGATGGAATTTGATGAGACAAGAATTTTTGTAAACAATTTGTTTTGGTTTGACTTTCAGAGACTTGATCTGAAAGTTTTGCTTTGTCGTTCACAAAAAAATTTCCAATAACATCATCATTCAAATTACTTAAGTTCGAAGTTGAGCATCCAGAATTAATATCACACATAATATCCTTTGAAGTTAAACTTGACTAGAAATAAAGACATTCAAACTACTGTCTTCAACAGTCCTTTTTGAATCAAAGCTAGGGTTACTAGAACTTCCAAGACCACTACTTTCACCATAAGCATAATCCTCTCTCACCTCCTTAAGATTCACTCCACTTAAACCTGCAATAGAGCTGTTAGTATCATTCTTTATAATCTCTTGAATCAACTCATTTGAAGGATGAGGAATGGGTGTAGGAGAATAACAGAAGGTACTAGGTGGAGGATATACTTGTGCATCATCTTTATGACTCAACCCGGTTTTAAATCTAGCCCCCTTTTGTTTCTTCCATAACTCCTCCCTTTTCATACTAGCAATGGTCCATTGTTCTAGTTTATTTTTGAGTTTTCTTGTTTCAAATTCAGCAAGAGTGACTTGCTCAGTCAAATAGTTTACTTCACAGTTCCTTTCTAAAAGAGATCTTTTCAAATGTTCGTTTTCTTTTAAAGCCTCTCTCAATTTAACAAAAAATTTTGATTCGTTCTGTTTAAGCTCTTTGTTAATTGTCTTCAATTCATTTTCATTTGTCATTAAAAGTTTATTTGCCTTATAAATACCGATCAAGCGAATTTTGCATGCGGATGAACACATATCCTCAACGACATCATAAGGAAGACCATCAACCAGTTTTTCAGCCGCGAGAGCACGATCACACTGGCAGTAAGGAGTGTTCCTCTTGTATTCATCCACAGCTTCAAGCTTTGCCTGTTCAATCATGGCTTCCATGTCAAGCTTTGATTCCATAACATTATCAACATCGGTACCAGCATTTTCTGCCCCATTACCAACGTTGACAGTGACCTTCTCTTTCTTTCCAGTAACTTCATCACACACTAATCCAGAAAGAAAAGCTTCTTCCTGATTCTTTCTCATATCAATCACCATCTCAGTAACTTTACCAGCATCCTTTCCTTCTTCCGTCAAAGCAACTTCTTCAATCAAACTAACCTCAGCAACATTTTCAGTATTCATTCCCTCTTCAACCTCATCGATCACTCTAACATTTTTAACCTCTTCACCATAAAACTCTTTAAAAAGATCAAAACATTCAATGTAATTGTCATTGAGAACAGATTCTTTAGCAGCTTCAGCAATCAAAGCTTCATGATCTTGAACAAGCATCCCAGATATGGTCGTAGTGTTAGATGGAATCTGAGCACGTGGTAACAGATGCATTTGAGCCAGCACCTTCATTTGTGGAGCCACCAGATTTGACAAACCCGTAAATTGATGGTACTTCAGAGACTGCACCAGGTGAGTTTGCAGCGAATGTAATCAGTGCAGCATTCTGAGGAGAGACATTGTCAAGCATCATGGATTGATTGTATTCTCTTCTCTTAACATCCAGATCAAATGACTTCAACTTATTTATCACGTCCATTAGTTTAAAGTCAAAGAAATTTCTTTCTTGTTTAAGCTTTTTGATATGAAGACTCCATTGAGGAGGAAGAGAATCCAAAAGCTTTGTCACTTGCTCATGATTTCCCAATTTTTCATCATAAGTTTTGAGATTGCTTGACACGGATAAAAAGCGATTCGTTATATCATTCAGATTTTCATGCTTGAATCCAACGAATGAATTGAACTCATTTTCAGCCTAAGCTTTTCTATCCTTTTTTTTTTTGGGAAATTAGGTTCTCTCGTAGGTTCTCTGGTAGGTTCGCTGTAGGTTCTCTCGTAGGTTCGCTGGTAGGTTCTCTCGCAGGTTCGCTCGTAGGTTCGCTCACAGGTTCGCTCGCTTGTAGGTTCGCTCGTAGGTTCTCTCGCAGGTTCTCTGGCAGATTCTCTGGTAGGTTCTCTCGCAGATTCTCTCGCAGGTTCTCTCGTAGGTTCTCTCGCTCACATAACCAAACAAGTGAACTTTCGTTCAAAAATAGTAAGTTCGCTGATCAAAAAATTGATATTTCCAAATCACAAATATACAATAGATTCGCTGGAAGAACAGTAGGTTCACTGGATGAACGATTAGATTCGCTGACTTACGGGAAAAACAGTTTCAGTCCAAAATCAACCAGAACAGCCTCGAAACACAACCAATTTTCGATCCGTTTGTTTCTATAGCTTCCTATTACCAAGTATGACAAACCCCAAGCAGCTTTCAACACAGAAACACAATCAACATTCCAAAAATGAATCAAACAGTTTTTTTTGACACAAAAACCCCAAAAACTTCACAAAAAAATCTCTAGGATCAAACAATCAAGAGCACTAAGGCTCTGATACCATATTGTTGGTCCATCTTGATCGATATTTCAGTGCTATAATGATTTGTAACAAACAAAACACACTTCGATTAAGAGAAACAAAAGTTCAATATAACCCACAACACAATAACAAGATCTAAACCACACAACAAGAGGTAAATACGCTACAAAGATAGATAATATATGCTCCTAGCACCTCCTGGTTACACACACACGATACAAGAGTTTGGATAAGATTTTTGCCAAAGTTTTCCTTGCCATGAGATAAGGTTACAATATATATCAGCTGTAGGTTCGCTGATAGATTCGCTGACAGCGAATCTATCTAGCGAACCATATAGCTTCGCCGGACACAATTAGGTTCGCCCGGTCGACAAAACAGAACAATACACAGAAACTATTCTATGCTACGGGCGAATCTATAGATTCGCCCGTAGGTTCGCTAATACCAAAAACTATATAAAATATATAACAAAAGATATAACACCGACATGCCGGTGAGTCCAACCTACACATGACTATCATTTTATTTCATACATTCGTATCGAGTAAAACTTATATCAAAATGTCGACAAAATTAAGTTGGTCGCAATGGTACTTTTGGATATTTTTAACACACTGTAATTCAAAAGATATAGTAAGAAACCCAAGTAAAAATAAAATATTGTAAGAAAGATGCTAAAATGTAACTTTTTGTGTAAATGTATTTAAGATTAGGAAGTTAAGGTATAAATAAGATGAGGGGATAAAATGTAATAGTGTTAAAAAGACTAAACTACCATCATTTTTAAATGTACATAATGCATTAACACTTGTAAGTGTTCTTATTTTTTAGGTATCTTAAATTACCCCTCTAATCTCCTTTATATATAGTATATATATATATATATTACTATATTTAACCATAATTTAACCCAATCCATGGTTAATATTATGTGTCTCTTATGGGCTGTGAACTAGGCATTCCAATTGAGTTTTTTAAAACTGGACGGGAGTCGAAGGTTAAATTTTACGAGGGTCGATCGAGAATTAACATATAAAAAAAACAAATTTGCAGGGAGAACGGCGCCACCCACACTTAAAGGGTGGGTACGCCCCTGAGTGAAATATATAAACAGTATATAATATGTTATAGAAAACGATGATATGGCATGTTGATTTGTATATGAGTTGTTAAAAAATAATTGAGGAACTTCATAAAGGAGGTACTTCAACAATGGTACTGGTCATGGACATGACCATCTCCCATCTCCGTGATCATAATGCACCTTCCACAAGAACTTTAGACCATGTGACATTTTCTAATTTGTTACATAACCGAAGAAAACAACAACTGAAATATTGTTTGTTTTTGTGGTCTTCACGAAATTTCCAAATGAATTAGCTAAAATATATATAGAGTTTTGAAATGATGTAGGTGTTGCATATGAGCCACCTGATTTGTCCTTGGCTTTAAAAAGTAATGAGTTTTAGTTAAAAACAACATAATTGTATGATCAGGATCCAACTTCAAAGTTGTTTTTGAAGAAAACAAACCTTTTGTTTTGGTTGTTTTATTTTTCCGATTGATGATAATATCAAAAGAGATTACAAGAATAAATAATGTTTCAAAGAAACTAAACATGGAAAATATACTATCTTAATATAAAAAACTTTGATATCTTCTTTATTCCCCTCAAGTTGGAGCATGAAGGTCACAAATGCCCAACTTGCCAAGTAAAAAATGCAGCGGTTTAGAGCCCAATGCTTTAGTAAAAAGATCAGCTATTTGCATATTGGTGTCGATATGGATCGGCTTGATTTCAGAAGACTCAACTCGTTCTCGAACGAAGAAACAATCCATTTCTACATGTTTGGTACTGATAGTCACTATGTATAGGTTGGACTCACCGACTTGTCGGTGTTACTTTTGTTTGTATTTGTATGACTTGTATTTATAATTGTTCTAGCGAACCTACGGGCGAATCTATAGATTCGCCCGCAGTTCATGTTGTCTTTTGTATTAAGGTGTCGACTGGGCGAACCTATGTGCCCAGCGAACCTGTGTTGGTTCGCTAGATAGATTTGCTACAGCGAATCTATCAGCGAACCTAACACTGCTATACATTGTAACCTTATCTTCACTTGAATACAACTTTTGCACACCTTTAACCAAAACTCTTATCTACTGATTGTGTCGTGTAATCGTTCATTTGAGGTGCTAGGAGCATATTCTACTTATCTTTGTAGCTTGTATACCTCATTTGTGTTGTGTAATCTTGTTATTGGGTTTGTTTGGATATTATACACTTTGTTGTTCAAGTCTTGGTATTCTGTTGTTAAACAAGTCAACATAGCACTGAAATCACGATCATTATGGACCAACAATATGGTATCAGAGCCTTAGTGCTCTTGATTGTTTGATTCGATTTTTGTGTTGATTTTGGAGTTTTTGGGTCGAAACACTATTTGATTCTGTTCTAAGCTTGTTTTAGTGTTTTGGAGTTGTATTTTGCTCAAGTATTGTGTTATTTGGTCATAGGAAGCTTTTAAAACAAACGCGTACGCAAATGGTCAATTTTTGAAGGTTTTCGGGTTGTTTTCGTACTGTTACAGGCTGGTTTATTATCCAGCGAATCTATCTGTTCGTCCAGCGAAACTAACTGTTCATCCAGCGAACCTAATTCAAATTTCTGTTCTGTTGGTTTGTGTTGTGGCCAGCGAATCTGACATATCATCGAACGAAAGTTCACTTGTTTGGCTGACTGTGCAAGCGAAACTGCTGCCAAAATCAGGCCAGCGAATCTGTGCTTGCTTGTCAGCGAAACTGTTTGCTTGTCTAGCGAATCTGTTCCCAGCGAATCTGCCAGCGAATCTGCTGTGTTCTTTGAGCGAATCTAGCCAGCGAATCTGCTTGTCTTCAGCGAATCTATAATCTGTTCAAAGTTATGACTTCATCAACACTGAATATGAATGATCTGGATAGCGTTCAACCTAACAGGCCACCGAGGCTTGTTAGTGGTGAAAACTTTGAAGATTGGAAAAGATGTTTGAAAGCATTTTTCTACTACACG